>JAGIQG010000027.1:11212298-12460972 GCA_024679065.1 Sphyrna mokarran | reverse complement strand
GCTTTATCTCCCCCACAAGTGGAAAGATCAGTCAGGATTTTTCAGTGTGTGTGGGTGCAATAAACATTTGATGGGCCAGCCAAAAGCCTGTTGATTTTGCGTGGGAATGAAAAATCGCAAGTACAGTGGCACCATGGTTGGCACTGCTGCCTCAGTGCCAGGGTCCTGGCTTGGGTCACTGTCTGTGTGGAGTCTGCACATTCTCCCCATGTCTCCATAGGTTTCCTCTGGGGCTCTGGTTTCCTCCCGCAGTCCAAAGATGTGTGTGTTAGATGGATTTGGCCATGTTAAATTGTCACTTATTATCAGGGGGACTAGCAGTGTAAATATGTGGAGTTATCGGGATAGGGGCTGGATGGGATTATTGTTGGTGCAGAAGCAATGGGCCAAATGGCCTCCTTCTGCACTACAGGGATTCTCTGATCCTTCTACAATCCTTATGGCATTCATCTTTTCAAGCCACCTCAGGATCCTTATGTTTCAATGAGATCTTCTCATATTCTTCTAATCTCCAACTTTCAATTTTCTTTATAAAGTATGCCCATCATTCCAGGAATGAATCAGGTGAACTGTTCCCAATGCAATTATATAGTTTTCCAAATAGAGAAAGGAAAAATATTATTCTAACACCAGGCATCGGCTGTGAAGGAATTGTCCTTTCTTTACACAAAACAAAAATAAATAATAACCACTAGACTGTGGTGAATACAACAAGTTCCAACCAGTACTAAAAGATTAATGGACCCTCTCAGGGTCTTGCAATATACAGGACTCGGTATACAAGCTCTATCTAGCTGGCTAATTACAGATCCTTAGACAGCTCATTCAGTGAGCACAACTGGGAGATGAATTAGTGATTTCCCCATGCAGATCGTGGGAGTTATCTCAAATATGTTGAAGTAAATAAATAACTAGAACACTAAGTTCAGATTGGTTGGGAAAGTTTTATTACCAGAGATTAATATCATACGTTGCCTCTGACCTTAATTTAACGGGACTTAAGTGGGTTTTTTTTATTTAACTTGGAGCCGACTATCATTTCAATGGTCAGTCGGGTCTCTTTAAACTCGGGAATTGTGTATTTAGTTGCTGCCCAGGCGAGTCGTGCTGGTCTCACTACTGCAGGATTTCTATTGACTTTGCCGCATCAATGCAGTGAACTGAACACAGTCCCTTAGGACCAACAAAATTCATTCAAAAATAATAGACTCAGACATCTGCAGAGCCTATCTCAAAACACTGCTGGATATACATAGAACATGTACCCGAGGGAGTGCCCGTTAAATATTTTACTTTTGATTGACTGCAAAGTTTACAAATTTCCCTTAAGAAAGCCTAAAGTTAAGACAGTTAGGCTGAGATAAATCTGAAGTCATTACCTAACATTTCTGTTTTAACTCCTAGTCTGTTTATGGATATGGATTTGTCAATTTTCAAAGCTTTTAGCATGACAGATTTTGCAGTGGACTTTTGATAATCAATATATTTATTAGTCGCTAGTAAGCTTTATATTAACCACTGAAATTAAGTTATGGTGAAAAATCCCTAGTCGCCACACTCCAGCGCCTGTTCGGGTACACTGAGGGAGAATTTAGCATGGCTAATACATCTAACCAGCAAGTCTTTTGGACTGTGGGAGGAAACCGGAGCACCCGGAGAAAACCCACTCAGACGCAGGTAGAAAGTGCGGAATCTACACAGACACTGACCCAAGGCTGGAATAGTGGATTGTCATAGGGTGATGTTATGCCTCCAAAGTATTTGTGCAAGACAGCATGATGGCACAGTGGTTAGCGCTGCTACCTCACAGGGCCAGAGCTCGGGTTTGATTCCTGGCTTGGGTCACTGTCTATGCAGCGTTTGCGCATGTCTGCATTGGTTTCCTCTGGGTGCTCCAGATTCCTCCCACAGTCCAAAAGACATATTGGTTAGGTACATTGGCCATGCTAAATTCTCCCTCAATGTACCCAAACAGGCGCTGGAATGTGGCAACTAGGGGATTTTCACAGTAACTTCATTGCAGTGTCAATGTAAGCCTAGGGTGGGATGAGGTGGTGAGATAGGGAAATATAGGAGACTGTAGGCTATAAGAGAAAAGAATGGCAATCAGCAGTCCCCACTCTTCCCAGTGCCAGCTCCCTCAATCAGGTGCTGAGCGCGTTTGAAGAAGTTCCAATGTACTCTGCAGGAACGTAACAGTAAAATGTGATTGAGTCACATAAGGACATGTTTAGACAAATAAGGAAAAGATTGGTCCATGAGGTGGGTTTTAGTAAGTGTCTTTGACAAGGTAGAAAGAGGTTTTCGGAGATAACCCAGAATTCAGAGTGGACAGCTGCAAACAAGGGTGTCGATGGTGGGAGCAATCGATATTGGAGATTCATTAGAGACCAGAATTTGAAGTGTGTTTGTTGGCAAAGATTTCATAGAATCACTACAGCATGGAAGGAGGCCATTCAAAATCTGCACCTACCACAGTGCCACTAGGCCCTATCCCCACAACCCAATGTATTTACCTTGCTAATCCCCCGGACACTCAGGGAGAACTTAGCATGTCCAATCCACCTAACCTGCACATCTTTCAGACTGTGAGAGGAAATTGGTGCACCCAAAGGGAACCCACGCAGGCATGGGGAGAATGTGCAAACTCCATACACACAAACACTCAAGATCGAGAATCGGACCCAAGTCCCTGGCACTGTGCTAACCACTGTGTCACCATATTATGCATTTACAGAGATAGGGATCGCCAAGCAGGGGCAATTTGAAAACAAGAATGAGAGTTTTAAACTTGGTGTTGCTGAACTTCGAGCCAGTGTAGGAGGGTGCACAGAAGCATGATGTGTAAATGGGACTTTGTATAAATTAGGACCATCATTGATAACTCTAGTGCTGTTACAAAATAGGAAGAGTCAACTCCAAAGATGTGTGGGTTCGATGGATTGGCCACGCTAAATTGACTTTTAGTGTCAGGGGATTAGCAGATACATGAGGGTTACAAGAATAGGACCTGGCTGGGATTGTGTTTGTTACAGACTTGACGAGTTAAATGGCCTCCTTCTGTATTGCAGGGATTCTATGATTCAATGACAATGATGTATGAAAGTATTTACTAAACCTACCAAAACGAAATGCAGAAGTGATGCCGACATGGGGATTAGGCATGTTACCAAGTATGAAATTTTATTGTGAAAGCACCAACATTTTCTAGTTAATTCCGCAGCAACCATGTCCTTCTGGAATCTTCCGTGATCACTTCTAGCCTGAGATTTTGCACAGACTGGGGTGGAGTTTCTCTCACAACCTTCAAACCTTTCTTATGAAACATGACAATGCTTGAAGCAGCACCCTGGACTGCAAACTGACTCCACAATCGATGCTGCTTTCTGCTACACAGCTGTCAACGCCCAGGATTCGATTCCTAATCCTGCTAGCACTTGGGTGAATTTACTGTAATTGTGTTACTTGCTTCTGTCTTGACATTCATCAGCTTCTTTGATTTATTTACTGTGCATAAATTTATTCCTCTCTCTGTCTTGTTTGTTTAAGCTTTGAGTTTATTTATTAGTGTCACAAGTAGGCTTACATTAAAACTGCAGTGAAGTTAATGTGAAAATCCCTAGCTGCCATAGTCCAGCGTCTGTTTGGATACACTGAGGGAGAATTTAGCACAGCAAATGCACCTAACCAGCACATCTTTCGGACTGTGGGGGGAAATCAGACCCAGAGGAAACCCACGCAGACACATGGGGAACATGCAGATTCTGCACAGACGGTGACCCAAGCCAGAAATTGAACCTGGCGCTGTGAGGCAGTAGTGCTAACTACTATGCCACTGTGCCACCTTGTTCTTTATTCATAAGCCCTTCCAAGTTAAGTGGAGATTCAAGAGAAGCTGGGCAGTATTTAGAGCAGAGGATATTAAGATGAGATTCATTATGAGTGTTGAAAATGATGAAGGGTTTTGACAGGGTTATCGTGGTCTAATTGAAAAAGGAACAGGCTTGAGAGAATGAATGGTCAACTCTCATTCCTATGGTTCTACATTGATCAAGGGATACAGGTCAGGAATGGGCAAATGAAGTTGGTCAGTCATGAAATTAGATAGTGGAGCAAATTCAAGGGGCTGAATGGCCATCTTCTTTACTCTAAATGAATCCAACGTTTAGGTAAGAGGCAAACAATCCCATTACTACCCATCATCCTTTCACCTGTGACTACTGTTCACATTCTCCACCAAGAAGGGATGGCAAGTAGTCAATCACTACCCATCACTGCCCACACATCCTCTTCTCTAATTCTTATCTGTGTGGAAACCTCTCCATTGCAGATAAGAACCTGGTCATCTGGAGTGAGGTACACTCACTGTTGCTGTATGTGGCTCATGGCACAATATAGCCATTCCTGCGCTATGGCAATCAACCAAACCATCTTCCACTACATCTGAGAAATAAATTGTGTTCCTAGGGACACAATGTACAAACTTCCAGATAAAGGAGGGGAAAACACGTCCAACATCATCCTAATCCTTGATACCTGATACCTCTTGGTGTGAGGGATCCATGTTTGAACACTGGCTTGGGTGACTCTCTGTGCGGAGTCTGCACATTCTCCCAGTATCTGCATGGGTTTCCTCCAGGTGCTCTCGTTTCATCTCATAGTTGAAAAGACTTGCTGATTAAGTCTCTACCTTTTATTTCTTTATTGTCTTTCTTAATTTTTCTTCCCTCCACCACTCTTTTCCCCTACTTTAAACCGCTTCTCTTACCCTTTCTGTGCACTTTTGTGCGCGGCTGCATCCAGCTGTGTGCAGATCCTCGAAATGCAAACAACAAGTGTCATTACATACTGCAATTCTACCTATCCCAGGTATTGTGAAGGATAGTTAAATGTGCCCCTCATGGAAATAGTTACATAGAAGAACATGTTTGACCACAAATCCAAAAGGAGTGATCCACATGAAATGTCCCAGAGGCCTTACAGGAAAAGAAGTTGGTGGATCCTGTTGGATGGTCCCCAGAGCAGATTGTCACAGTAATTTGGCAGAATGCTTCATCAGCAGAACTTTCAAACAAGTATCAAGACCTTGGCTGGTGGTGAGAGTGATCCTCCCTGTTGGAACCTTCCTACATGCCTGGAATCTCACCCCCATCTGCACGTTGCCCTCGAGGTGACTGGGATGGGAGAGAGACTGTCGTCCAACTCTTTATGGGAATGTGCCTTTGCAAAGAAGATCTCGAGAGAGCTGAGATGGTTTTTGTCCGAATTCATTCCAAGGACCTCCGTGACTCAGGACTCTGTTCTCTACAGGCTGTTCCCAGGGACAGGGACTCTGCTCTACGAGCTGTTCTCAGGGACAGAGACTCTGTGCGCTATGGGCTGTTGCCAGGGATGCAGGACCCTGTGCACTACAGGCTGTTCCCACGGACACAGGATTCTGTGCTCTGTGGGCTATTCCAAGGGATGGAGTCTCTATGCTTTACAGGCTGTTCCCAGGGACACAGGACTGTGTGCTCTATGGTCTTTTCTCAGGGATGCACACCCAGATAAGTATCAACTGCTGCTGGAAGTCATCAACTCAATGAAAGAATATCTTTGGTCTGCACCAAATGTATTGATTATCCAGTTCAAGGAGATGCCCCACTCGAGTGTTATAGACTGACCAAAGCCCAAGACCATGTGCTAAAGGACACTCTAAAGCCTGGGGTTGGCACCACAGAGGTCGAAAGAGGAAGGTCGTAGTCTAAGACCTTTCAACCAGAGTGAAGTGACGGGAGGCCGAGTGACTCACTGAATGAATTGAGTGAATATTACATGTATCTCAGTTGTTGGGAAGCACATTGGAGTGTAACTTGTTTTAGGATACAACCTTTAAATACCTTTACACCAGTTATAAGGACCATTATAAAATTTCAGATTACATTGAAGAATCTCAGAGTTAAATGAAGCATGTAAAGAACTTGAACATTGTTGCACTTTGTGTGATGGTCATTTTGGAATGTTTGTAATGGTCTTGCGGGTATTTTATGAATAAAGTATTTTTTTGCAAAAAAGGGATGGAAACCTGTTATTCTATTCTAGTGCATTGTCACTGTAACCTAAATTAAAACCCAGTGGTTTTTGCCCCGCGAGGTCCCATTAGGATGAGGCCATTTCAGCAGCACAGGTCAACATGGCAATGTCACAGAGCAAACCTTGTGGTCACTGCGCATCGCAATGAAACCTGATCTCACAATCGGTTTGTAAACTGGATATAATTTGAGACAAGAGCTTGTGCAGCCCAATGTAAGCGAACAGCTTTGCTTTGTGAACAACATGAGCCAGTAGCTCCAACCCAAAGTTGTAAAGGTTTGACCTGACCTTTTTTCTTTAATCTTGTATCATTTCTGACGGTCATAACCAGGACTATGGACAGTGTCACTGATACAGTAACTCTGCTGCACAGTCAGGTGGGATAGTTTAATTTGTTATTGTTCGTTCTTCATGGTTAAGATCATTGACAATGTGTCTAGATACTGGTAGTTAATTGAGCCCCATCTCAAATCCCTCACTGAGTCGTTCGTAGCCCTTGGGTTTGGAGGTTACTCGCTTCCTGTTCATTGGTAGATGTCCTATGGCATTGCTCGAGGTAGACTGAAGAGTGGATAACAGTCAGGAGTATTTACTGGGGCCCATTCTATAATCCAGATAGTTATTTTAACTCTGTGATCTTTGTAAACGCAATAGAGATTAATGGAATTGGTTCATCTTCTGTAGCCCTTCTCTCGGACAGGACTGGTTGAGAAAGTTCAGTGGAGGGACCAGCAGGGGAGTCATCTCCATATAAAGCTCCCTCGAGTGCCAATCAGACTCCCTCTCTCTCTCTCTGGCGCCAACACAGGAATATCTGATCAATGGTTCCACACCACCAACCCCCAGCTCCACAGAACTTCAAACAAGGGGCAGTTTCAAACAAGAGACAAGGGGCAGTTTCAGAAGTGTTGGACATATCTTCCACCGAGAGAGAGGACTTCAAAAATAGCAAGCAATCCCATCACTATCCATTGCTTGCACATCCCATTCTCTAACTCTTAGCCACATGGATACCATGTTATTCCATTCTAGTGCATTGTCACTGTCAGACAATGAAAACCTGAGGGTTTTTACATGATATGGTTTCAAATCAAGGCTCCTTGAACTGTAAAGTTTGAGTGCTGACATCAAGAGCAGGCCTCGCAGTCACGGAGCATCACAATAAGTTTGTAAACTGGAGGTAAGTTTGAGGCAGGAGTTTATGCAGCCAGTTTAAATGAATGAAGGGCAACTGCATTGACTATTTAGTTGTGAGTTTGGCTGGTTAGAACAACTGAACAGCTTTAATTTATGAAGACAACACAAACAATGCAAGCTTCATCGACCAGTGAATCCAACAGAAGGTTGCGAATTTTGAAAGGTCTGTTTTAACTTCTGTCATCCTTTCTGCCAGTCATTATAAGCAATATGAATAGTATCATAATGGATGCAGTAATTCTGATGTACAATAGGGTGGGATGGAATCATAGAATAGAATCATAGAATCCCTACAGTGCAGAAGGAGGCCATTCAGTCCATCGAGCCTGCACCAATAACAATCCCATTCTGCCCCTATCACCCTGACACTAAGGGGCAATTTAGCATGGCCGATCAGCCTAGCCTGCACATCTTTGGAGTGTGGAGGAAACTGGAGAACAAAGAACAAAGAACAAAGAACAAAACAGCACGGGAAACAGGCCCTTCAGCCCAACGAGCCCGTGCAGCCACCTCGATGTTCCCACTTCTATCCATGATCCCTGTCTATGTTTATAGAACTATGCATTGGAACCAAATTTGCGAGACAATTTAGGGAGAATTTGTTTTGCCAATCAGCCTAAGAGCACATCTTTGGGGTGTGGAAGGAAACTGGAGCACTCGGAGGAAACCCAGGCAGATGTGGGGAGAATGTGCAAGACAATGTCCTGAGGCTGGAATTGAACCCGGGTCCCTAGTGTTGTGAGGCAACAATGCTAACCATTGGGCATGCATACTTCAGTTTGTTATTGGCACGCCCCAGTAGCATTGTCTATAGATTTACAGGGCCCAGAGCCTGGTTACTGATAATTACTGAACCCAATCTCATGTTTCTCACGTAACCAGATTGGGTTTGGTATTCACTTCCAATTCTGTAATTGTAGGCAGCTTGGTAGATCGCTCATGGCTCAGGACAATCTGGAGGGAGGGTAATCATAAATATTGGCTGGGACGCCATTCAGGGGAAGAAGGAGAAAGCAGAATAACAAACAATGCCCATTTCCTGTGCCCTCTGCTTGTTGGGTCATGATTGTGTAAAAACTGTTGCATTGTAGAACATTCTTGTAACAGAAATAAAACCCCAAGGTTTAACTCAGCACAGCTTCATCATGCAAAGGCCAATTGGACAGGTCAAACCATGATGGACAGTGCAGACACAATGAGCCAAAGGGCTTCACTTTGTGCTGTAAAACTCTATGACACAACAACATCTCAGGGCTCAACCCTTACATCATATATCAGAATGAGATCTAACTTCACAATGGATTGATAAGCAATACAGCGCAGCCAGTTTATTGGGGGAAAGGGAGCTGGGCTGACTGACTTAACTAATCTATCTCAACATGAACCTTATTGCCTCAAACATCTGCACAGATTAGCTTTGTGAAAGGACTGCAAATAATGGGGATATCACTAACAGCTGACTGCCTTTGGGGGTTGATGTAGGAAGCTTGTTCAAGACCATCGTTGGTTTTGCATCCTTGTTTCAGACATTTTTACGTTTTTTTTAATTTACAGCCAATCAATTTCCCACTGCTCCAGGTGACCACAGCCAGTGACAGTATGGTATTAAATTGAAAGAAAGAGCTTGTACCTTTTACTGTGAAGTCAGGGTCAGAGAAGAGGTCAAAACACTAAATGTGTTACCTGCGTACACAGCTCCCAATATCAACCACACACCCCAGGTATTAACTCTCACATGGGAATTGTATATATTTGTAAATGAGAAATGTTTGGGAATGAATGAACTGGTTATTTCTTTCAAAGAGCATAAACACACTGCAGCGGCTGGCACAGGGTGCTCAGGGGATGATTGGGCATGTACCAATTTCCCACAGTAATCCCCCACCTCAATCACCGGCCCCAAACCAACCCCTCCCTCACATCACCTCAACCCCATTCATGGCCCAGGCCCTGACCCCACCCCTGATCGCGTACCATAGTGGGGCGGGAAAATCATGCCCATGGCTTCATTTGTGATGAAGCTTGCAGAGATTTGACCAATTTTCCTGAGATGCATATCTTGGACATGTGGCCTAGGCAATGATACTTGAGGAGTTGGGGGAAGAACGTTCTGTCCTAGGTGTTACTTACAGCTGATCCTATTATTCATCTTTTAAGAAGGTTGGTAGGGGGTGGGGAAGGGGGGCTTGAAATCTTTTGTAGCACATGCTCATTGTATCTACTGCCACCCAAAGCACTCAGTGTCCGACAATTCCTCATGTGCTGGTAATCCTGGTTCACCTGATGGCACAGCAGAAGGAGGTGTCAATTGTCCAACTCCTGATGCAATGGTAGCTATTTATATCCATTTACAAATCTAAGGTAGCACTGTAGCACAGTGGTTAGCACTACTGCCTCACAATGCTAAAGACCTGGGTTTGATTCCTGGTCATTGTCTGTGTGAGGTCTGCACATTCACCCTGTGTCCACGTGGGTTGAATTCTAGTTTCCTCCCACAGCCTGAAAGATGTGTTAGGTGACTTGGCTGTGCTAAAATCTACTAGAATATTTCTTGTAACTTCATTGCAGTGTTAATGTAAGCCTTACTTGTGACATAACAAATTAATTTTACTTTTTATTGCTTTTAATACTGAGGTGATGTCAGAATCTGTGGCCTGTTATGTTACAAGAAAATAAATAAGTTGATAGGTTTGCACTCAGAATCTGCATTAAGCACTTATAGACTAATTGCCATTGTTCCTTGTAACAATCTAGTGATTTTTGTATGTGTGTTTTTTGTTCTTTTGCCAGGCACGTTGTTGGTGTCAGGATGAGGAAGAGGAAATGACTTTTTAATCCAAAAAAGTTGTAACAAAAGCAAGTATATCACACACCAGACACCACAACACATCCTGATAGAAATCAGACCTATATCAGTAGAGGTCACAAACATTGGTGGGGCGGGGAGGGGAGGGGGGTGGTGGAGCAGTGCAAGTGAAATTCTCCATGCATCGTTGGTTTCACAATTTTGTTTCAGATATCTTTACATTTTTTTTAATTTGACGGCCAATCAATCTCTCACTGCTCCACCTGACCACAGCCGGTGACAGTGTGCTATCAAATTGAAAGAAAGAGCGGAAGATACTGCAAAGGTTAGCAGTCGGTCAGGAGATCAATCAAAAAAGCAATTTCAAAATATAGAAGGAGAAATTAGAGTATGAGAGAGAGCCAGCTAGAAATTTAGGAACGGGAAGAGGTTTTTAACATACTGAGAAAGGAAAGGAATAAAGTAACAGTTGGTCCACTAGAAGAGGGTGGTAACACTGGAGAATTAGTCATGATGGGAAAATGGCGGAAGCATTGAACAGATATTCCCTGTAGAAGATACAAAAAAATCCCAAGAATGTTTGAAAATCACGAGGCAAAAGTGAGGAACTTAATACAATCGCAATCAGTAAAGAAAAGGCACTGGAAAAACGACAGGGAAAATCACTAATGTAACCCCTCTATTCAAGAAAGGAAGGAAGACAGGGAGCAGGAAAATCTAGACCAGTCAGCCCAACATTGGTCAGGGAAAATGCTGGAGGTATTAAGGAGGGAATAACAGGACATTTTGAAATCATGATATAATCAGGCAGAGTCAACATGGTTTTGTGAAAGGGATATTGTATTTTATTATATTTATTAGAGATCTTTGGGGAAGCAACAAGCGAAGTGAATAAAAGGCAACCTGGAGATGTGTTAAAATGGGATTTCCAAAATCTTCCAAAGAAGAAAGAAGAGGAAAGAAGAGAATATTGGGGTTGGGTGGCTTGAAAATTGAAGGAAGCTAGATGCAAATAAAAATAAGGCACAGGATAAAGATATGAACCTAGGACATGCTTCTAACAGAACACACATTTTCTGTTTTCTTTTGGTGTTGAAAACTGTCTCCAAATTCCAGAGCTCACGTGAAGAAGCAAGAAGTAAAGATGACTGACTATTTTTCAGGGAATCTTTATTTTTCATTCCAACAACCTTCACATAAATAGCCGGACAATGTAAAACTGGTGCTCAGGATGTGAGAAAGCCAGGTCTGCAAGGGAAAAGGTCCCAATTCCCAGAGCAAACAGATCAAAATTCATGTGTGCCAAATATAAACAGTAAGCTGAATGGTTGGGATCTGGATCCTGATCCTATCAGCTTCTGATTGAATGCCAATGGGATTGGTGTACCCAAGCAAACTGGTTCCAATCCCATTTCTCTCCCCACACCTTGCAGGGCATGAACACTATAGTCTAACTAGCTCTTCCTGGAGCAGCTTACTAGCCCATTGAGGGGCGACTTTGCATCAAGAGTGGCTGACCAGGAATCTCACCCGCTCTTACCACCAGCTATTGCTTGTTGGAAGGATTTGCAGGTTAACATTCAACATTCAATGCACCTTCTTTGGCCATCAAGTCCTGGGGTGGGACTTGAACCCACAGTTTTTGGTTCAGAGGCAGGAACTCTGCGTTTGTGTGCCACAAAACTTCCTAGCAATAGGGTACTTGAAGGTTATAATCTAGATCATTGAAATCACTTTGTTCATATAAAATGGCCTGCATTATCTTGATTCTCAATCTCACTTGCTCAATCAACAGTAGAGCATATAGAAGATCATCTGTCTGATTTTAGTTTTTATTCAGCTGTACACACACTAGCACCTGTATATTGGTTAATCTAGACTACATTGCTTTAGTATTTTCTGTACTGAAGGTACTCAAGTTATGGACAATTGTACTTTAACTGCTCTCTTGTAACCTCCTCTGAATTCTCTTGGGCAGGAGATTGGTGGCTTGCGGTCTCCAAGGGATAATGTAGATGTCAGCATTGCACATGTAGATGAACAATTCTTTAATGAAGCATTGTCTTTGAGGGAGTGAGTGATCTCCTGGACTCACTGCAATCGCCTAACTGGGATTGGAGAGGAATTTTCCAGATTTTTTTTTCCCCAAATTGGCTTGGGTTTTTTTAATCTAGTTTTTTGCCTCTGTCGGGAGATCACATGGTCTTGGGGGAGGATTATGGAGGGGGAGGTGGACAGGGAACAGAGGGATTGAGAAGTGTCTTTATTGTGGTGTACCAGACATTCCAGTTGTGTGGGACATTCTTGAGGAAACCAGTTGTTTTATTTCTGGAGTGCTATTTTTCGGATGTTATGTATTGCTTCTGATTGTCTGTTGGGTAGGTGGAAGGGCCTTTGGGATTTTTTTTCTTCAATCTGATTCCCTTGGGGCATTACTAAACTGGAATGTGCGAAATATGAGTCCTGTATGGGGGCCAAAAAATGTGTGTGAGAATCTCCAAAATTAGAACGTTAAAATCAATGACTTTAAAAAAAGGAGTTAATGCCTTAAGAGATTTTCAAATTGAGCTGAAGCAGCAACAACAATTTTTATTTAGATAGCCCCTTCTAGTATAAAACTTCCCAAAGTGCCTCATTGAAGCAAAACTAAACACTGAGCTACATAAGGCGATATTAGAGCTGATGGTTAAATGATTGGTCAAAGATGGGTTTTAAGGAGCATCTTAAAAGAAAAATAATGAAAGAAATGGGCCGGAATTTTACAGCTCTGCCTTGGGCGAGACCAGAACTTCCCACCTGAGGTCAACAGAGGTTTTTATTGTCAGATTCTTGTCTGCGCCAGTTCTGTGGCTGGCAATGTGGCAGAGTTCCAGTCATGGAGAGGTTTAGGGGAGGAATTTCCAATACTTAGGACCTTTGCAGCTGGAGGCACGGCTAGCCATGTTAGAGTGACTTTGTTTGAATGCCAGAATGAGCTGGGCACAGATGTCTTGGGGCTGGAGGGAAAGGGTAAAGCCATGGAGGAACTTGAAAGAAGATTGGGAATGCTGAAGTTGAGGTGTCGCTTGACCAGAAGCTAATGCAACTCAATGGACACTGTTGGCGATAAATGAATGGGACTTGGCTGTAACTAAGGACAAACAGGCAGCAGAGTTTTGAATGGATTAAACTTTATGTACAGTAGAATTTGCAAGGCCAGTGAGGAATAGCCAAGTCTAAAAGAAATGAGGGACCCTGCAGTAATTAAATTGAGATGGACAAAGCTGGGGAATGTCACAGACATGGAAATAGATGGTCTTTTAGCGTTGGCTTTTACAAACAGGCAAAAAGGAAGAGAGTAGCTAAAATAAACATTCATCCTCTTGAAGCAGAGGCAGAAGAAATTTTCGTGGGGAATGAGGAAATAGTAGATGTTACCAGAGAAGACATAAAGTGCATAACAGAAACAGAGGGTAATATCTGAGAAAAATGAAGAATTAATATCCATATAGAAAAGGTACCAGAGAAACTTGAAGATTTAAATCCCCAAAATCTGATGGGGCCTCCATCCCAGGGTTGCTAGGGTTTTAAAAGAGAAAGCTGCAGAAATAGTGAATGTGCTGATTATAATTTTCCAAAATTCTCTGGATTCTTAAATGGTCCCAACAAATGGGGAGGTGGCAGATGTAACAGCACCATTCAAGAATGAAGAGAGAGAAAAAACAAGGAACTATCGGTCACTTAGTCTCTGCCAATTAAGAGCCTCAAGCTTTTGGCTAATGAGTGCCTGATGGCTGAGGGTGGGAAATAGGGGGTGTCTGTAATGGGAAGGCACGTTTGATTGGGGGGTGCCCCCTCCTCAGGGTATCCCTGACCCTGAGGAGTTGGAGTTGAGAAGCGAACTTATTGATTCTCAGGGAGCTTGACAGGCTAGATGCTGAGAGGTTGTTTCCCCCTTGCAGGAGAGCCCAGGACCAAAGGGCATAATCTCAGAGTAAGGGGTCACCCATTTATGACAGAGATGAGAAGCAATTTCTTCCCTCAAATGCTAGTGAGTCTGTGGAAATGTTTACCATAGAGGCTGGATTAAGGCTGAGATGGACAAGTGCAGAAACCAAGAGTTATGGAGCTAAGGCAGGAAAGTGAAGATGAGGATTATCACATCAGATCAGTCATTATCTCACTGAACGGTGGAGCAGGATTTGATGGACTGAATGACCTATTGCTCCTATGTTTATGATTTATCGGCCCTAATCCTATTGAATGCTGGGGCTTGTTTGAGCGTTATTTTAATTCATTCATGGGATATGGGCATCACTGGCTGGCCAGCATTTATTGCCCATACTTATTTGCCAGTGAAGGGTAGTTGAGAATCAACACAGTGCTGTGGCTCTGGAGTCAGTTGTATGTAGGCCTGATTGGCTAAGGATGGCAGATATAGTCATCAGTAGATTGTTCATTCCATATTTCTTTTGTATTGAATTCAAATTCCGCATCTGCCATGATGGGATTTGAACCCAGAGCATTAGTTAAATTTCTGGATTAATAGGCTAGCAATAATATCACTAGGCCATCTGCCTATTCAGCTACGAATATTGATACTAATGTCAAAAGTAGGCTTACATTAGCACTGCAATTAAGTTATTGTGAAAATTCACTGTTGCCACATTCCGGCACCTGTTTGGGTACACCGAGGAGGATTTAGAATGGCCAATGCATCTAACCAGTACGCCTTTTGGACTTCAGGAGGAAACTGGAGCACCCAGATGAGACACGGGGAGAACGTGCAGACTCCACACACACAGTGACCCAAACTGGGAATCGAACCAGGACTCGTGCTGCCTGATAAGGACTTCAGAAATGTTTTGCTAATGTACATCCTGAAAACTAGATCTGTGTTTCCCCACTTGGTCCGTTAATGTTCAGGAGCTGATGTTGCATTAGATCATCACTGGCTCAGTAACCAGATTCCAAACTCAGTGTCTAAAAGCAAATTAAAATGTGTCACAATTATCAGTTAAAAATAAGATTAGGACAGTTTTCACTCAGGCTGAAACGGCACAGCAGAGGAATCTCTGGCCAACATTTCAGGATATCGTTATCAACTGTGGTTGCGGCTGCTGTTACAGAGCTGGACTGGAGAGTGCTGGGGAGCAGAATTGTACAGAACAATCCTGTGGGAAATCATTTTGGGGGCCAGAGTGATCTCCTGGATTTGTTTCAATTGCCTAAGTGGGGTCAGAGAGGAGTTTTCCAGATTTTTTTTCCCCAAATAGGCCTGGGTTTTTAATCTGGTTTCTCGTCTCTCTCAGGAGATCACCTGGTCTTGGCTGGGGGAGGGGGGGGTGGGACGGGGGCGGTGGTGGTGGCAGTGGTGGGAAGTGCCTTTATTGTGATGCATGAGGCATCATTGTGATTGTCAGGGGCAAACTGGAAGAAACCATTGGGTTCGGGTCTGTCCTGTTGTTTCAAACACTTGAATCACCTAGAAATAAACATTGAAGCAAAATTAACTAACTTTCGGTGTGTTTTCCATTTGTGCACTGGTCATTATAGCAAGCAGCAATTAAGTTTCTGTTTATTTATTAGTGTCACAAGTAGGCTTACATTATTGACACTACAATGTAAATTCCTGAGTCACTGCACGCTGGCGCCTGTTCGGGTACGCTGAGGGAGAATTTAGCGTAGCCAATGCACCCAACCAGCATATCTTTCCACTGTGATGGAAACCAGAGGAAACCCACACAGACATGGGGAAAATCTGCAGATTCCGCACAGTGACATAAGCTGGGAGTTGAACCTGGGTCCCTGGCACTGTAAGGCAGCAATGCTAACCACTGTGCCACACTGCAAGATGGGTACCTTCAAGGGGTATTAGCCTTACGCTGTTGACGGGATAAATCCTCTGAGTCACACACCAGACAGGGTCCAAAATCAAATGGCAATCTGCACACACAAACAGACAATCGGGATAAAGACTATCAAATCTGTTAAACTTGCCCTGTCACTATGGAGACGAGAACTTTATCTGCTGCTGTGTCCTAGTAATATCGTTTGGAACAGACAACAACTAGTGGCCATTTCAGGAAAATCCTCTGGGCAATTTCTTCTCAATACTCACACATTCCAAGAGACCAGAAGTTGCACGTGACACATCAGAATCGAATAAAGCTCCCTCTAATTGGCAAGAAGCTCTGAGGGAGCTGTCATATCCTTTAAAGGGGCTTCACATGATACACCACATGCTTGTTCTGCTCTCAGTCATGAAAGGATGGAGAATGAGAGAGCGCAGATTTAAAATTGGCAACATTGCTAAAGACGCGAAAGCAGCACATTTCAGTGTATATTAAGGAGGGGAATGAACTACCCGAGAGTGAAGAGGAGGCAGGTTCAGTCGAAGCAGTCCAAAGAGACTTAGACCGTCAGCTAAAAAGAAAGAATGTGCAGAGTTAGAGGAAGAAAGTGAGAAAATAGCACCACGGAGAGAGGTGTGGTACAGACATGATGGACCACCTGGCCTTCTGCATTGTAACAATTCAATAATCCTTTGACTGTTTAAATTTAAGTTTATTTCTTAGTGTCACAAGTAAGTTTACATTAACACTGCAATGAAGTTACTGTCAAAATCTTCTAGATGCCACACTCCAGCACCTGCTTGAATATACTGACAATCCCACCCAGGCCTTATCCCCAGAACCCCAATATTTACTCTCCAATCCCCCTGAGACTAAGGAGCAATTTAGCACGGTCAATCCGCTTAACCATCTTTGGACTTGGGAGGAAACCGGAGAACCCAGGCAGATCCCATGCAGGCTTCAAGAGAATGTACATAGAGACAATGACCCAAGGCCAGAACCGAATCCCGGTCCCTGCCACCATGTAGCAGCAGTGCTAACCACTGTGCCAACTGCTTATGCTGGACCAAAATAAAAATTGTAAAAATAATACACAAATAAATTAGCTGATACAGAAAAGTATAGAAATTAAACGAAAGACAAATTTGATAATCTTGAAAAGAAAGCCTTATGTTCAATGACAACAGTTTAAAAATCTGGAGCACTTGGTCAGTCCACCAATATCAACAAATGCATTTTAATGAAAAATAGTCTCCCTAACATTTCTGTAGCTACTTTTGAACCAAGTGCATTCTTGCCAAAGTAAAATACTACAGACGCTGGGAACCTGAAATAAAAGCAGAAATTGCTGGAAATGCTCAGCCGGTCAGGCAGTGCCTGTGGAGAGAAAAATAGAAGGTGGCATTTAAGGTCGATGACCTCATCAGCTGATACAAGCAAATTTCCATAAAAATAATCCTTGAAGAATTATAAACTTGGTCACCTGATGTATATCAATCTTGCTGCAGCTTCAGAGAAAGATGGAGTCTAGATCAGTACACCAAACTCTGACCCTTAATTTCGATTGTAAAACTCTTTCCCTAAATGCTTCATGCAGAAAGATTTGCATGTCCTTTGACACATCAACCACATTATCATTGCTGGGTCTGTAGGATCCAGAGTTGCTCTCAGTGAGGTTAATTCCCAGGTCACAGAATTTACTTCAATATATACAATATATTCGTATTTTCAAATGTGCAATAACTCAACTGGAAAGGAATGGTGTTATATTTTAGAAAACAAAAGTAAAACCTCAAGACGGTGGTACAATACACAAGGATATTATACAATGGGATACTGGACCTGCTCAGGAGGCAGACTTATAAAGGACTCGGGATACAAGTTCCATCTATTACACTCGCATTCTACAAGTCCTATTGGGAGGTCAATTCGGGATTCCCCATGTAAATTGCGGGGGTTATCACAAAATGTAAGGCGTGCACTTCTTAAGGGCAATGAGGGATGGGCAATAAATTCCGGCCCAGCAATCGCACCCCACTGAAGAATAAAATATATTTCACCATGCATCAGCATGCTTGATGGCACTGTTCTCCGGTATAACACACTAGATTTATTCAAATGATGTATATTTTTAGTACCTGGCAACCACCTCTGTAATCCAACTTCCTGTGAAGCTCCTTGCAAAATCTTGATTCACAAACTATATTAATCTACCAATAAAATCAGCTGAAGCACCAAGCTAGCTCCAGGCCTGTTTTTTTCCGTGATGACACAACAGAAGTTTTGTAAAGCAATCAATGATCAGCTTTTTTCTTTCATCTATGCTTAAAATTACCCAAGAAATTACACTTGACTTTTTGTTTTTTATATTTCAAAAAATATAATTCTCTCCTCCACTAATTCAAACAATGTTCTCACAATGAAGTTGGCCATTATTTTTGGTCCCAATTCCTCTGAAACGTCCCTTCAGCTTGGGCAAAGGGACAGTGTGATTGGCTGGGATTCTCCCAAAAAAGTTCGAACTGGCAGGAAAACAGAAGTAAATCAAGTTGGTTTTTTTGGTAGGTGTTCATACTGGAATCTCCCACGCACTGTACACTGTAGAGGCCGCGAGTGTGAATATCATTAGATTGTAGGGTGCAGGGCCCATTCCCGCCCAGGGCACTGATAGTTCAGGACTTCTGCACATGCGCAGTGACCCTGAACTGTCAGCCTCCCTTTTTACTGGCAGCTGGTTTGCTAACCAGCCCAGGATCCCCACAGTACTGCCCCCAATTCCCACATGGTCTGATCACAGCCTCCGACCATTCCCGGGCCGGCTTCAACCACCCCTGTCCCGTCAATCCCACCTGATCTCCAGTCCCCTTCCCCCTTGAGCAGTGACAATCCTGCCCTCCACTCCCTTTCCTGGAAGGCAGATTCTCACAGCTGACCACCTTCCCCCAGCCCACCCTGATTGCTAGCCTCCCTCCTGCCTCGACTGGATTGCAATGCAGAGTGGGACCCTCCACACCCACTGATTGCTCCCCACACCCCAATAGGCCCCATGCCCTTGGCACTGCCCCATGCCCAATGAACAATGCCAAGGTGCCCCCTGGCCATGGGCACTTTGCCCCTCAGGCAGTGCTGGGGGCACAGGTTGGCACTGCCAAGTGCCCAAGGGCACCACACCCTGCCGCCCAACCTCTTGGGGGAGCCCAGTTGCCAACCTTGCACTCCACTGGGATCATCCTGCTACTTTGCCACATTTGGGGAGCTAGTCTGAACCCTGCAGGCATGAAATACTTCTGGCGGGGTGGGCGATGATAGAATTTAGTCTCAGGCCCGATAATTCCATTTTACTAATACGCTAAATACTATTTAAATGCTAGCCCTGCCTCCCAGCTGACTTCCAGAACCAAGCAGATCCCGCTGGAAATCTGGGCCTAGGAGATGCAAGCGGGCACAAACATCCATGGGTTTCTCGCAATACAGTCGGCACACGATTCTCCAGGCCCACTGCACTCCCCTCCTCAAGTCCATTTCTTCCCCAACACCACCCCCCCACTCCCCCACTGCCATAGGAGGGCCTTTACCTCTGCATGGCAATCGGCCTGGGGTCAATTGAAGGCAGAACAACCAGATTAGGGTTGCAGCACGCTGGTACGCTAGTTAGCACTGCTGCCTCACAGCACCAGGGATCTGGATTTGTTTCCTAGCTTGGGTCACTGTCTGTGAGGAGTTTGCACATTCTCCCCATATTTGCATGAGTTTCCTCTGGACGCTCTGGTCTGAAAGACGTGCAGGTCAAGTGCGTTGGCTGTGCTAAATTGCCCCTCAGTGTAGTGGAATAAGCGCCAGAATGTGGCAACTCGGGGGTTTTCGCACTCCTACTTGTAACACTAATACTTAAACAGGGCTGTCACCTCTCTTTAATTTGTTCATTTTACCGATCATGCTCAGACTTTTCCGTCTCGCCCACCACAGGAATCAGAGCAGGTGAGGGGCAGAGCATGGGAAAGTCTGTTGGCCTCGGACGGGATTTTATTGTTTCGGGAGGAGTGAGGCTGTAAAAGCGCACCCCATGTGTTTTCATCAAAATAATGTATGATAAGATTTCCTCTGGTTGCACTGGTTTCCTCCCACAGTGCAAAGATGTATAGGTTAGGTGGATTGGCCGTGCTAAATTGCCTCTTAGTGCTCCAAGATGCATCGGTTAGTGGGATTAATGGATAAATGAGCAGAGCTATAGGGATAGGGTGGGAGGGCCTTGGTTATGGCAGCATGCTGGCACGGTGGTTAGCACTGCTGCCTCACAGCACCAAGGACTTGGGTTTGATTCCCAGCTTGGGTTACTGTCTGTGTGAAGTCTGCACGTTCTCCCTGTATCTGTGTGGGTTTCCTCCAGTTTCCTCCAACAGCCCAAAGATGTGTGGGTTAGGTGGATTGGCTATACTAAATTGCCCCTCAGTGTCAGGAAGTCTAGTTTGGGTAAATGCCCCAGGTAATGGGGGTAGACCCTGGGTGTGATTGTGGTCAATGCAGACTGGATGGGCCAAATGGCCTCCTTCTGCACTGTAGGCATTCTATGGAAACTGACGGCCAGCCAGGGCCCCCATCCCTCTCAGTTTTGTTTCATTTATCGATCTTTTGTCTTATTAAGAGTATGGTAGCACCAAGAAAACTTTCAAGCTTGCTTTATGCCTCTAAGTACTTAGAGTCTGCTAAATAAAGTCTGCATAAGTCACAATCCCTGGTCAGCAGGATTTCCCATATATTGAATACCTCTGCTGGAAATGAAGCTTTATTTTGCATTAAATAAAAATATTGTGATTTAGAAAACAAAATGACAAGATGTGATTTGAATCATTGGTTTTTGTAGCTGCGGCGCCGGATCCAGCCCGCACTCAGGCCTGCGGCGCCGGACCCGGCCCGCACTCAGGCCCGCGGCGCCGGATCCGGCCCGCACTCAGGCCTGCATTCAGACCTGCAGCACTGGACTCAGTCAGGATTCAGAGCTGCAGCACTGGACTCAGTCCGGATTCAGCACTGCAGCACTGGATCCAGTCCACATTCAGAGCTGCAGCACTGGATCCAGTCCGCATTCAGAGCTGCAGCACTGGACTCAGTCCGCATTCAGAGCTGCGGCACTGGACTCAGTCCGCATTCAGAGCTGCAGAACTGGATTCAGTCCGCATTCAGAGCTGCAGCACTGGATTCAGTCCGCATTCAGAGCTGCAGCACTGGGTTCAGTCCGCATTCAGAGCTGCAGCACTGGGTTCAGTCCGCATTCAGAGCTGCAGCACTGGGTTCAGTCCGCATTCAGAGCTGCAGCACTGGATTCAGTCCGCATTCAGAGCTGCAGCACTGGATTCAGTCCGCATTCAGAGCTGCAGCACTGGATTCAGTCCGCATTCAGAGCTGCAGCACTGGATTCAGTCCGCATTCAGAGCTGCAGCACTGGATTCAGTCCGCATTCAGGGTTATGTTCATTCCTGATTCAGTCTGTGTTCAGAACTACACGGCTGAATTCAGAGTTCCAATTGGGCTGCAGGTTGCGCCCGCCAAAAGCTGCAGGTATGGCCCCGCCCACATTCGGCCCACCAATCAGGAGGAGAGTGGGCGGCGCAAGCGGGGAATTGCTACATGAGTGTGATAGCGGAACCAATCAGATCAGGTGGCGCCAAAACCTGAAGTTACATTTGGAGGGAATCGCTGTCTGAGTCGGAGAGACGGACGGACGGACAGACAGACAGACGGAGCACCTCTCTCACCAGGAGAGACAGAGAACCACACTTACCGGGAGGGACTCAGAATCTCACTGGGCACACAGCGGGAGACAGACAGAGAATCTCACTCACCGGGAGAGACTAGCTCACAGCACACCGGGCTAGAGAGAGAGAGAGAGAGAACCTCACTTACTCATCGAGAGAGAACCTCACTCACTCATCGGGAGAGAGACAGTCTCGCTCATCCACACGGGGAGAGAGGCACCCGGACCGGGGGGACAGAGATCAACCCACACCGGGACACGGGCAGACAGAAACTCACCCACACCGGGGGACACAGACACCCGCGCCGGGCGAACAGCATCAAGACTGGCCGGTGAGGAGAGAGCAAGCGCCGGGCCTCGAGCTCTGATCTGTGTGTGTGTGTGTGTGTGTTGTTGGGGGGAGTGGGTGGTGAGCTGGCACCTCACTGTAATTTAAATTCTTCCTGATTAACAAACAATGCAGCATTGGGCCGAATTTGTCAGAATCGATCCTTTAAATTGAAGTAATTTTTAAAAGTATGGATTCGTATTTCACCCTCTCTCCTTAGGTTTTTTTTCTGCTTCCTGGGATCTTTCTGGTGTTTTTATCTTCTGTTCTAATCCAGCTGTGAGTTTAACTTTTTTTTTTGCTGGATTTATTCTTTCTCCTTTTATCTATTCCTGGGTTTATTTTTTTTTTTCTGTGCTGACTCTATCCCAGTTCTGGGTTTTAATTTTATTGCTGTCTCTCATTCTTTGCTGGCTTTATTTTATTCCCCCCCTCTCTTTTTGATCTAACCCACTTCTGGGTTTAATTTTCTCCCGTATCCTGTCCGTCTGCTTCCTGTCACTCTTTGCTTTTGTTATATATCTCTCTTTTATCCATTGGGTTTCTTTTTTTTTTCTCTCTCTCTGACCCAGATGTTTTATGTTTTAATTTTCTCCCTCCCTCTCTTTGCTCTCACCCAGTTCTGGCACCATGCCTTCCAAGGGTAAAAGTCACGTTCAGACCACCATCAACTTCCCCAAGAAGAAGTTTCATCGATGCTGCCCGGTGATTAAGGAATCGCCGCCGAAAGAGAAGAATTTGCCCCTCAGCCCCCGGAAACGTCTCGGTAATGTTGCGTTTTAAAGGAGTGACAGCTTTTTAATTTCGGCTTTGCTTTATGTTTTTTCATTTGCAACCTGCAAAACGCTGACAGCCACTTGTGCTGTTTCTACCTTGATCCCTGATCTGTAGGCCAGACCCTTTTTTTTAAAATTAACAATCTGCAGATTAATATTTGGAGCTGAAAATCTTTGCTCCCAACTGGGATTGAATGCTGTTGTTTTTCAGTGCTGTCAGCATGAAGGGGAGGGGGGGGGGGCGGGGGGTGAGGTGCAAAAGAGATCATGAAGTCTCTCAAGCCTGCTCCAACACAGGAAATTGGCCTCCTGTATCTCTGAGCTCTGAAAGGCGTTCCTTTGATGACTGCAAACCAGCATCATTTAGGAACCGTTTCTTTTAAAAAAAAGTTGACTTAATCTTACTGAGTTAAGAGTCAACCACATTGCTGTGGATCTGCAGTCACATGAAGGCCAGACTAGGCAAGATTTCCTTGCCTGAAGGATATTACATAACCACAACAGTTACTGGTGGCTTCATAATCATCGTTACTGAGACTTGCTTTCAATACCACATCTTTTTTTATTAACTGAATTTAAATTGCATCAGCTGCCAAGGTGAGATTTGAACTCTTATCCTGAGAGTGTTAGCCTAAGCTTCAGTACTATTAGTCCAGAGGCATTATCACTACGCCATTGTCCACCTCCTTTTCTGTAACCATTTGATACAATTAATTGACTTGGAATCATTAAAATCCTTATAGTGCAGAAGAAGACCATTTTGCACATTCGAGCCTGCACCAACAAGAATCCCATCCCAGCACCATCCCTGTACCCCTCCCCAAGTATTTATCTTTGCTAATCCCCCTGATACTAAAGAGCTATCCACCTAACTCTCACATCTTTGGTCGGCTATTTCAGAGGGGCAGTTAAGAATCAATTGCTTTGTTATGGATCGATAGTGACAGGTAGGCCAGACTGGGTTAGGGTGGCGGATTTCCTTCAGCAAGGAAGATTAGTGAACTGGGTGGCTTTTTATGACAATCCAGTAGTATCACAATCATAAAATCCCTACAGCGCAGAAGGAGGCCATTTGGCCCATCTATCTGCACTGTCCTCAATTCCACTCACGCACTATTCCCACAACCCAACATATTTACCCTGCAAATTCTCTGACACTAGGGTCAATTTAGCATGGCCAATCAATCTAACCCACACACCTTTGGAATATGGGAGGAAGCATGAGCATCCAGAGGAAATCCATGCAGTCATGGGAAGTGTGTGCAAATTCCACAATGATCCAAGGACGGAATTGAACCCAGATCCCTGGCACTGTGAGGCAGCAGTGCTAACCACTACCATTATGCACAGTCATCATTAATTAGATGAGCAATTTATTCCAGGATTGATAAATAAATTTGAATAACCCCGGCTACTGTGATAGGATTTAAATATCTGCCTGGAGTATGGGACCAGGTCTCTGGCTCAGTAATTTAATCAATGTTGCCACGGTGATGCTATCCCTTTAGATAAAGGAGACAAGACCCACTCAGTTCAATTTGCAGGGTAAAAAAAATTGAGTATGAGACACTGGACATATAAATGAATATAAATTCATAGAATCCTACAGTATAGAAGGAGACCATTCGACCCATTGAGTCTGTACTGACCGCAATCCATTTCTACCATTGGTTGTGGCTTTGCCCCTATAGAATGATTGATAGATTTCTTACAGTGCAGAAGGAGACCATTCAACCCGCCAAGTCTGCACTGACAATAATCCCACCCAGGCCTTATTCCCGTATCCCTATGTATTTACCCTGTTACCCTGATGCTAAGGGACGCAGGGGAGGGCCTGGTTAGAGAACTTCTGAACTATGTACCTTGAGGAAGTATGCCTCGAAGGAGGAGAAAGTCTTGCTGATAGTTGGTGGGATGTCTGTCGATCCCAAGACATTCGTGCGTTGGTCTGGGCTGCAGGCTCATGGCTGGGGAAGCCACGTTCACGGTGGAAGTTCTGTTAACTTAATTGAGGTAAAGCTTTGTGACGATGCACCTTTAACCTTTCTAGGTACTGAGAACCTGTGTAACGTACCACAGCCTCTGCAGTGTTCACCAACAAAACGCAAGAAGGAGAATCAGCCCGTCGCTCCATCAACCCCCCAAGGCCGGAAATTAGAATTTGGCGAGAGCTTGTTAAAGCAGGCAGCATGTTCCCCAGAAAAACAAGAATCGCTTGCTGTTGGTAAATCGCCCGAGCGAGCAACAAACCCCCTCAGCAAGAGCGACGAGACACCTTGTTCAGGAAACTCCCTCCAAGGGCTGAAGTCTGTTGCAAGGAATTTAGAACAGCGAGGTACGTTCAGTGTTTTGTGTAAAATTGAACTTGATTCTTTGACTACAATGTGATGTTTGACTTTCCAGTTTTGTTTGGTTCAGTGTGGCTGGCTAATCACTAAGACAGGAGCAGACATAGGCCATTCAGCCCATCGTGTCTGCCCTGCTGTTCAATGTGACCATGACTGATCTGATGTGATGATCCTCAACTCCACTTTCCCATCTCCGTAAATGTTGATTTCTTTACTCATTTAAAAATCTGTGTGTCTCAGCCTTGAACATATTTAACCCAGCCTCGACAGGCCTTTGTGGGTTTTTTTTGTAAGAATTCCCTAGAGCAAATTTCTCCTCTTCTGTCTTAAATGACTGAGATTATGCCCTCTGGTCCCAGAGTTCCCAGAAGGGGAAACAATCTCTGTGTCTACCCTGTCAAGTCCCCGGAGAATATGTCTCAATAAGGTTATTTCTAAATTCCAGTGAGAACAGGCCCAACATGCTCAACCTCTCCTCATAAGGAAATCTCTCCATATCCAGAATCAACCTGGTGAACCTTCTCTGGGCTGCGTCCAATGCCAGTACCCTAGATCAGTGGATCAAAACTGCTAAGTGTTCCAGGTGTGGTCTAATGCCATGTGTAGTTTTAGCTACACTATTTTATTTTTATACTCCATTCCTATTGCAATAAAGGCTAGCATTCTATTTGCCTTATAAAAGCAAACTGCTGCAGATGCTGGAATCTGAATCCAAAATAGAAATTGCTAGAAAATTTCAACAGGTCTGGCAGCATCTGTAAGGAGAGAAAAGGGCTGATGTTTCAAGTCTAGATGACTCTTTGTCAAAGCTAGTTGCAGCTTTGACAAAGGGCAATCTGGATTCGAAATGTCCACTCTTTTCTCTCCTTACAGATGCTGCCAGACCTGTTGAAATTTTCCAGCATTTTCTATTTTGGATTCTATTTGCCTTTCCAGCTGAATTACCAAGCTGTTAAGGCAGTGCTCCCACAGTACTCTGCTGGAGTGCGCAAGTCTTTGGAATGAGGCTTGAATCCATAGTTCCCCAATTTTGAGGGACAGGAAAGTGAAGATGTCCTATAACTGTACTCGCAGGCAGTTTTTCCTCAAAGGATTAACAGATTTGACTCTGTTTGATATTGAGATTAGATGTTTTCAGAGTAGTGTGACTATTTAGGATGACTGCTATTGTCTTTTTCATTGATAGTTGCATTGCGAGGTGATTGAAAAAGTTAATCATTATTTTTCTCCCCATTACCTTCCTTTTTTTTAATACCATGCAATGTGATTGATTCTTTAGAAATGTCCTTAGTTCAAGGGCAATTAGGTAATAGATATTGACCCAGCCAGTGATGCCCAGATCCCATGAATGGTTTAAAAAAAAAACTAAGTTGATGAAATAAATATTCTGAGGAAGTTTGTATATTTCCACTCTACTTTGAGTTTGCTAAACTTTATAAATTTTGTGGTAAATTTTGCTGCTCAAAATGAAACAAATTGCAGTTGCGACTTGCCTTTGAGTGCTAGAGAATGCTTTGTAGGCTTTAGCTGCTCTTCTGTTGTACTGTGTCCATGTGATCCTGTGCAAAGCCGTGCATAGCACCTGATCATTTTGACTATCATTCCAGGTACCCGTTTCCTGCAGACCAAACAGGTACTAAACACGGCCATCCCCGAGCGCCTTCTGGCTCGTGAGAGTGAGACCGAAGCCATCTCCCAGTTTATAATGGGCTGTGTCAGTGCAAAAAGGCCAGGCAGTCTATACGTTTCGGGAGCACCCGGCACAGGAAAGACAGCGTGTGTGGAGCGATTAATAGAAGACCTAAAGGTATTGCCATCTGAAATAAAAGCAAAGCACTGCAAACAATAAAAATCTGAAACAGGAGCAGAATTGAAAACATTGTCGGTCTGGTAGCATCTGCGGAGTGAGTTAATGTCTTGAGTTGAGCGTGACTTCTGAAAGAGCATTGCTTATTTTGTCTTCCTTTAAGCTTCATGCCTTCTACAGCCCCCTGTGTAACTCCATTGACATAATCTTCCATCAGTTTCTCGTGTTTATCCTCAATTACTCTTGTGTTGTCAGCTTCTTGTTGTAACAAATTCCAATGACTGCAGTTTTTCTTCAGTTCTCCACTGATTATTCAGAGGTGGACTTGAACTTTGGGGTGTGGGGCCTGTGCTCTGCTTTCATGCTGGGAGTCCCCCCAATGATGTCATTCTTCCCCACCCAGGTGATGTGGCTTCTTCACCTCCTCCCCTCAGCCCTGCCCCAGGGCTCAAGTTGCCCCTACTGTAACTGCTGCCCTTTGACCTAAGCGCGCACTGGTAGCTCACAGGCTATTTCGCCTGGCCTCTGATTTTTTTTTGGTTGGTTGCCTATCTGCCTACCTCCTTCCCTTGGCCCTGGCCTGGAGGTCAAGAGTCATGCTGCCACTTGATGACTATTGACCAACACCACCTCTTTGATCCTTGCTAAAGGCCTCACACCCCCACTGACGCAAGGTCAGCAACTTTGCTGTAACCTAAGTCTGCCAGGCTTGGATGTTGGTGGATTGCTGCTTTGCCAGTTTTGCCAGTGGAAAGATGTTCAGAAATTTCAGACGATCGAGAGTCACCTCTCAACTGGGACCGTATTTTCCTGCTCTAAGTGGACTCCAACAATCAGATCCCAATGTTGTTCTATCAGCAAATTCAGAGCTACTAAGTTCTGATTGTTGCTTCCACAGACACTTCTCCTTTGGGGCCCCTCCATTGACTGGGATCCGTGCTGCAGCTGTGTTTCATTGCAGGCCCATCTCTGGATTTATTACTGACGATCTTAAATATGTTTTGGCTGCACATGTCCCTCGCCATGATTAATTAACTTGCTTGGCATCTGGTTAACGGTACGCCTGCTGCTAGAAGCCAGTCTCCTCACAGATGGATGCAATTACAGAGGAGGGGAAGGGAAAAGAGATCGTTGCCATGCTTTTAAATTCATTTTGAACTTGTCTTGCAGGACAAACTTGGGGACACAATCGTCATTTCCATTAACTGTATGTCGCTGACGAGCTCCCAGACTATTTTCCGTTCCATCGTAGACAAATTATTTGGAAAGGGAAAACTTCATTGCACATCGAAAGATTTTCCAAAGAAACTGGAAAATAAACTCACAAGCCTGGGTCCAATAGTGTAAGTGTCTCCTGAAATCATTCATTTTGTTGGGTAAGTGTGGGATGGGGGAGTAGGTTCATTGGCCATGCAAAATTCTCCCTTGGCGTACCCAAACAGCCATCAGAGTGGAGCAACCAGGGGATTTTCACAGTAACTTCATTGCAGTGTTAATGTCAGCCTACTTGTGACACTGATAAATAAAAAGTTACAACATGGAATGCATTGCTTGAAAAGATAGTGAAAACAAATTGAATAGCAGTTTTCAAAAAGGAACTGGGTTTGAGTGGGGCTATAGGATTAATCAGTACCTTGTTGAGAGAGCATAATGGCCACCACGTGTGCTGTATGATTCCAAATGGCACTGTTGATGCTTGATCAAAGGATGGCAGTGGGAAATAATATATCTGTAGTTGTAATTTGCAAAGCAGCTAATCGGTTTACTTGTGAATCCTTGTAATTGAGTGTTCATAATAAGTTATTGAAAACAGGCAAACCAAATATATACACTTTTAAACGTGATGGGATTTGAGAAAACATGGATATGATATATACACACTAAATAGTCTCCCATAAATGCAGTAGAGGATTCAGGAAAACCTCTTTATCCAAACCATGGTTCAAATATAAAATTTGCTATCGTGAGGAATCCAAATCCCTACAATGCAGAAAGAGGACATTTGGCCCATTGATTCCAAACTTCTGTCCGAATATCTTTCCCAGACCTGCTTCCCTGCTCTAACCCCGTAACCCTACACGTTTGGTATAGCCGATCCACCTAACCGGCATGTGTTTGGACTGTGGGGGCGAAGCTGGAGCACATGGAGAAAAACCACATACGCACGGGAAAACGTGCAAACTCCACACAGACGATCAGCCAAGGCCAGAATTGAATCTGCGTCTTTGAGGCAGCAGTGCTCACCACTGTGCCACCTTGAAGCCACAGACACGTTTTAAGGGACAGCCAGCTAAGTATATGGAGGTGATAGGGTTAGAAGGGAACATGTATTGGTTGGGATAAGCCTCATGTAGTATAAAGAACAGCACAGACCAGTTGTTGTCAATGGTCTGTTCTGTGTTGTGCATTCTATGCAGTAAGCAGACCCATTTTAAATCAGACTTGGCTGCATTTGAATAGAATGTTGTCTGCACTTAACTGGATGCAAAATATATAGGGTAATGTGTTGAAAGAAAACTGCTGGGAGAGATGGCTTTCAGTTTTAATGTTTGGCACCACATGGGGATGAGTCAAACTTTTAAATTGTTGTTGATGCTGAGGAAACTTGTGTTTTTACAGTCTTTTGATTCTGGATGAAATGGACCAGCTGGACAGCAAGGCTCAGGATGTCCTCTACCGGCTGTTTGAGTGGCCGTGGCTGACCAACTCGAGGCTCGTGCTGATTGGTAAGATTTGTCAAAGTACCTGGCTATCTTATAGGTTAGCATAAACCAAGAAAATAGGTGCGGGAGTCGACCATTCAAGCCTGAATCACCATTCAATATGATCGAAGCTGATCATGCACTTTCAGTATCCCGTGTTTCTTCAGAAGGAACCCGTCAAAATGCAGCGAATGAAAATACAACAAAAGTTACTCTGACTTATAAATCAAAGAAAGGGTTTAATAAAGAAATATCATTACTCCAAACTTGAGGCCTCACTCTGGGCCAATCCAACTCCCCACAATTCTACATAGTTCCTTATTTATAGTGAGTCAGCTGACTATTACATCACTCTGTAATTGGTTCCGTGGTTTACTGGGTCAGCCGACCCTTGCATTTTGTTCCTACTGGTCACATTACATCCAATACGAAGTTCTCACTGGTTACATTCTAACATCCCATTCCTGCTTTCTCTCCATAGCCCTTGATCCCCTTAACCATAAGGGCCATGTCCAGCTCCTCTTGAACCTATCTAACCAACTGGTCCTACCAACTTCTGTGGGAAAGAATTCCACAGGATCACAATTCTGAGTGAAAAAGTTCTTCCTCATGTCACTACTGAATGGTTCTTAGATGGTTACCCCAAGTTCTGGACTTTGCCAACATTCTGAATATTCTTCCCACATTGTGATGTCATGTTGCCGGTGTTAACAAGCAGACAGTTGGTGTTTTACTTGCAATCTGAATTAGCCATTTGGAAAGATAACGTAAATAGTGGACAGGAACATGGGGTGGGTCTGGAAAAGACAGCAAGCTTTTCAAAAGACCATTGACTTCATTGGGACTGAAAGATCCCTCCTAGAGAGTCCTGAAAATTCTGGTAGTAAATGTTAATTTATTTTCACTTTACCCAAGTGATCAGCTGCTAAGTGTCTGAGCAGAAATATTCATCTGCTTACTCAATATCTAGTTTCAATGCTTTCTCCCAAAGTACTAAGCTTGGTTGCAGAACCTGCTCTGAGATCTGTTGCCACGGAGGGAGAGGTAATAGCTTAATGGTATTATTGCTAGACAATTAATCCTGAAACTCAACTAATGTTCTGGGAACCCAGGTTCGAATATCCCCACGGCAGGTTATGGAATTAGATAGTCACTGAGCTGCATTGTTACCCATCAGATGGTCCAGGTCAAGCATACACTAACGACGTGAAGCAGTAGGATACTCTCAAGATCCAAGGGCAGTCCTCTCATGACCCATCACGTGTATGCCCCTCGTTAGACAACAAGGTGGACCAAAGCACCTGTAGGATAAGAACAATGACATCAATATCATCATCTATTTACACACTTCCCAGGGACTCCCAAGGCTCACGATCCCTATTTTAAATCAGTTTTCTATACCCCTCCATTCCCATTCTGTTCATGTGCCCATCTAAGTATTTCTTAAATAACTCCAGAGTGCCTGCCTCCACCACTTTACTTGGCAACGCATTCCATATCCCCACCACCCTCTGTTAAAAAGCTCCCTCTCGCATCCAAATTGTACCTTACCCCCCTCATCCTAAGCCCGTGACCCCTTGTGCTATTTGAGTCCATTCTAGCAAAAAGCTTAATCTGTTTACTCTATCTATCCCCTTCAAAATCTTGTATATCTCTATCAGATCTCCTCTAAGTCTACGTCTTTCTAAGGAAAACAGTCCCATTTTGTCTAATCTCTCCTTGTAACACAGACCTTCCATACCAGGCAGCATCCTGGTAAACCTCCTCTGCACTCTCTCCAGAGTCTCCACGTCCTTCTGGTAGTAAGGTGACCAGAACTGGACGCAGTATTCCAAATGAGGTCTAACCAACGTTTTATACAACTGCAACATTAAAGGCCAGCTCTTGTACTCTATACCCCTTCCTATAAAGGCTAGCATACTATATGCTTTCTTCACAACCTTAGTTGTGACAGTGAGGTGAGAACTAATCCATTCTTAAATAACTCTTGCAAGGCGAGAGAACCTTGCTTTCTACTCATTTCCTTGACCTTGCTGATGTTTATAGAGTAAGGGGAGAGCAGTTAGTACAATCTCAGTCAATATCTCGCCAAACTGATGTGTGTGTGGAAAGGCAAACTTTCTAAAGGGCACCAATAACTAGACCGATTTCCTCCTACCCATGCAAACCTACCGTGCTCTGATGGTCACACCCTGTGTGGGAATTGTCTTACGTAGGCTGCTTGTGGCAGCATGGCTGCCACTGCTGCCATACAGCGCCAGGGCCCAGGTTCGATTCCCGGCTTAGGTCACTATCTGTGTGGAATCTCCACCATGTGGGTTTCCTCCGGGTGCCCTGGTTTCCTCCCACAGTCCAAAAAACATGCTGGTTAGGTGTGTTGGCAATGCTGAATTCTCCCTCAGTGTACCCCCGAACAGGTTTTGTAGTGTGGCAACTAGGGGATTTTCACAGTGACTTCATTAGCGTTAATGTAAGCTGACTTGTGTCAGTAATAAATAAACTTTTGTTTTGACCTAAGGTTTATTGGGTGGAAGGTTAAGCTTTTCTGGGAGTTATTTTGTGAGTTTGTTCTTTCTCGGTCTTTCATCACCGTAACTGAGCAACCTGCTGTAAAATCTGCCAATAAATACCGATTGCCGGAATGAGAACTGTTACTAGTGATCCATCTAGACCAAATTAGATTGATGTTATAAAAATTGTCATGCAGAGAACTAAAGATTGAGCTTGGTTTACTGGCATTGCACTGTTACCTGGCATTGTAAATGCTGATGCGTTAATCTTGAGTGCTACATTAATATAGGAGTAAAGCATTCCAAATACAGGAAGTCTTAAATTTAAACAAATTGCACAAATTATTAGTGGGTCTGGCAAAATCTGGAGGGAGGAACAGAGTTAATTGCTGGAATTCTCTAATCTTGCCTGCGGCTGGGACCCTCCAGTCCTGTTGCAGTGAATAGAGATTAGACTATCTGCCAAATTCTCCGTTCTCACTGGTGGCGGGGTATCCAACATCGGAGAATTCTGTTCAATCCATAGAATCCTACAGTGCAGAAGGAAGCCATGTGGCCCATCGAGTCTGCATCAACCGCAATCCCACTCAGGCCCTATTCTTGTAAACCTACGTATTTACCCCGTTAATCCCTCTGATACTAAGAGTCAATTTAGCACGGTCAATCCACTTAACCCGCTCATCATTGGAAGGAAACTGGAGCACCTGGAGGAAACCCCAAACAGACGCGGAGAATGTGCAAACTCCACACAAACAGTGACCCGAGGCTGCGATTGAAACCAGGTCCCTGGTGCCGTGAGGCAGCAATACTCACCACTGTGCTAATCACTGTTTCAAGTTGACCCGTCATCAGAATTTTGTCCAATTAGAGAAGGTTTAATATTGAAACCAAATGATTTTGACATAGAAATGTAGTTCTGAATTTCGATTGGCTGTGTAAATGATTGAATACCTGTGCAATAGTGGAACAGTCAGTTTGAGCAGATTTGTTCTAAATTATGGATTCTCTCCTCAGGAATTGCAAACGCACTGGATCTGACAGACCGCATCCTGCCCCGACTTCAAGCCCGACCCAAATGTAAACCTCAGCTCCTGCACTTTGCCCCTTACACCAGGGAGCAGATTGTGGCCATTGTACAGGACAGACTGAATCAGGTAAAAAAAAAAAGCCAGCACCTGCTGTTCTTTTGCTCCCTTTTGCTAATTTGTCTCTGAACTTTAAACGTTAGAGCACGCATGTAACACAGTTCTACCCATGGACGCAGTCTTTGGGACGTCATTCTGTGCGCTCCGATCCTCGATTCCTGTTTGAGTTGGACATTGAGGCTCACTCGCTGCTGACTTTTGTTTTAAACCCAGGTTTCTGGTGAAAAGGTTTTGGAGCCTCTGGCCGTTCAGTTCTGCGCTCGCAAGGTTTCATCCGTGTCTGGAGATGCTCGCAAAGCCTTGGATATGTGCAGGTAGGAAATGAAGGTCCGTTGGCTTGTTGGTTGAAGTTTGGGACAAGAGAAGAGTAGAAAGGTTCTGAAAAACAAGCATCAGAGTTAATCAGAAACTCCAAGCCCTGTTGTAAAGAGGACATGGGGCTTTGAAAGCTGATGCAGACCAAGCTACCCATAGTCACTCATTGATGCTCCCTCTCTCATATAAGAAATTGGAGATAAAGGGGACCATACTGTCCCTCAAACCTGCTGTCCTTTCAATAGGAATATTTTAAAAGTCTTCAATGGGATGTAGACGTTGCTGGCTAGGCCAGCAATTATTGTTCATCCCTAATTGCCCTCGAACTGAATGGCTTACTCGCCATGTTAAAGCTTATTTTGTTAGTCACAAGTATGACTTACTTATACTGCAATAAAGATACTGTGAAATTCCCCTAGTCACCTCACTGTTCAGATCAATGCATCTAACCAGAGGGTAATTAAAAGTCAACCACTTTGTTGTAGGCCAGATCAGATAAGGAAGGCAGATTTCCTTCTCTGAAGGACATTGACAGTAGTTTATATGATCATCATTAGAGTCCAGATTTTTTTTCATGTTCCATCATCTGCCATGCTAGGATTCGAACATGGTCCCCAGAGTGTAATGCTGGGTTACTAATCCAGTGAAAACAACACAACATCACCACCTCCCCTTAAAACCCTGGCCCCTGTAGCCAAGGTTAATTCTTGCCTTCAACTCTACTTTCCCACCAATTCCCTGTATTCTTTGATACCTTGAGAGACCAAAAGTCAGTCTGCCTCAGCCCTGAATATATTCAGTGATGGAATGTCCTTGACCTGCTGTGGTTAGATGGTTTTCCTTATACTGTTCGATTATGCTGAGACCGTGGTATCATGTCCTAGATTCCTCAGCCAGAGGAAGCAACCTCTGCCCTGTCAACCTCCTTTAAAATCATGCATGTGCAAGGTTCAAAAGTAAGGGTGGCACAGAAGCACAACGGTTAACACTGCTGCCTCACCGTGCCAGGGACCCAGGTTCGACACAGGCCTTGGGTCACTGTCTGTGTGGAGTTTGCACATTCTCCCCGTGTCTGCATTGGATTTCCTCCGGGTACTCCAGCTTCCTCCCACAATCCAAAGACGTGTGGCTTAGGTGGATTGGCCATGCTAAACTGCCCCTTAATGTCAGGGGGACTAGCTAGGGTAAATATGGGGAGTATGGGCTAGGACCTGGGTGGGATTGTGGTTGGTGCATACTTGATGGGCTGAATGGCCTCCTTCTGCTCGATAGGATTCTATCCATGGCAGCCAAGATACAGAATGACCTTCCAATTCAAATAGTTTGGGTTTGCTTTAATATCCTGGTCACGTACTTGTATGAAAAGTCAATTCAGTTTCAGAAGTCTGAATTTTATGAGGCTTTATCAATGACCTTTTGAAGTTTAATTGGCTAATTGTTAATGATTTTAATCCAATGTATTGATAATATTTGCAGGCGTGCTGTGGAGATTGTAGAAGCGAATGTTCGCAACCAGGCTGCAGCCAAGACAGCGTTGGAATGTAAGTTGTCTCATATGGTAAAACAGCTGTCATTCAAGCAGCTGTCTTAGATTTTTGTTGTCATGTTAAGGATGATAAAGCTGGCAAACTCTTAATTACTGAATTATTATGCCACAGCAAAGAGGCCTTGTGGCCCGTCACTTCTATGCCGAGAGCAGTTCACCTTGTGTGTCTCTCCTGTCTCTTCCTGAATTCCTGCATATATTTTTCACTTCAGAGAAATGATCCAATTCACTTTTGAAAGGCACGATTGAGTTTTGGGAGTGGCACTGCTGCCTCACGGGACCCGGCTTCAATTCCAGCCTCTGATGACTATCTGTGTGGGGTTGGCACATACTCCCCGTGCCTGCATGGGTTTCCTCCAGGTGCTCCAGTTTCCTCCCACCCTCCAAAGGCATGGGGGTTAGCTGGATTGGCCGTGCTAAAATTGATCACGAGCTTTTGGAGTGCTGCTGTTGGACTTTAACCTGGTGCTGTGAGATTTCTTGCTGTGCCCACCCCAATCCAACGCTGCCATCTTCACATTAAGGGGGAATAACAGGGTAAATACACGAGGTTACGGGGACAGGGCCTGGCTGGGATTGTTTTTCTAAATTTCTGATCTCTGCTTCATTTTTTTACTTGTGAATTTCACCCACATCAAAGTGAGAATGCTGATGAATAGAACATGTTATTTCAGTAACGCCAGAGTTAGATAGGTGCAAAGTTATTATTTCCATATTCCACACAACCCTCCAAATAGTGATTTCCAGTATGCTTAAAAACAACACATGGGTTGGAATGGATTTTTCTGCTGCTTTTAAAGGTTAGATAATGCAATGATTGATTTCTGCTCCGATGTTTGAAGCAGATTGCCAAGCTTTGACCCTCTTGTTCATTCTGGGATTTTTTTTTCTGTCTGAAGCTGGCTCCCCGGCGAAGTCGGCTCGCTCCTCCGGCTCGGAAAAGGTGGGTTTGCTGCATGTCTCCCAGGTCATCTCCGAGGTTTATGGCGACCGGATGAAGTCCAGCTCTGGCTCTGACGAGTGCTTTCCGCTGCAGCAGAAGCTGCTGGTCTGTTCACTGCTGCTCCTCATCCGGCAGTCAAAAGCAAAGGAATTCCCGCTCGGAAAGGTAAGCGGAGCCAAATCTGTCGGAATTTTGATTTGATTTATTATTGTCACGTGTATTGACATACAGCAAAAAGTATTGTTTCTTGTGTGCCAGAACGTACTGTTATAGAGAAGAAAAGGAGAGAGTGCGGAATGTAGTGTTACAGTCATAGCTAGGGTGTAGAGAAAGATCAACTTAATGTAAGGTAAGTCCATTCAGAAGTCTGACGGCAGTGAGGAGGAGGCTGTTCTTAAGTCAGTCGGCACATGACCTCAGACTTCTGTGCTTTTTTCCTGATGGAAGAAGGTGAAAGGGAGAATGTCTGGGATGCGTGAAATTCTTAATTATGCTGGCTGCTTTACCAAGGCAATGGGAAGTGTAGACAGAGTCAATGGATGGGAAGTTTGTGTAATAGATTGAGCTATATTCATGAACTTTTGTAGTTTCTTGCAGTCTTGGGCAGAGCTGGAGCTGTATCAAGCTGTAATACAATCAGCTTTCTATGGTAAAAATTGGTGATAGCTGTAGCAGACATGCCAAATCTCCTCAATTTTGTTGCTACAGATAATGAGCAAGTTTGTGGGTCAATGGAACTTCCTAAAGATGGGTGAGAAGTTAAACTAAGGCCTCTGTCTGCTTTCAAGCAAATGGGGGGAAAAAATTTGTACGGTGCAGAAAGAGGCCATTTGGTCCATCAACTCTATACTGACTTTCCAACAGAGCATCTTACCCAGGCCCACAAATCCCCCAACTTACACATTTTGAAACTCTAAGGGGCAATTTACCGTGGACAATCCACCTAACCCGCACATCTTTTGACCGTGCGGTACCTGGAGGAAACCCATGCAAATATGGGAAGAATGCGCAAGTTCTACACAGTCACCCAAGGTTATCATCCCTACAGTGCAGAAGGAGGCCATTTGGCCCATCAAGCCTGCATCAACTGTGTCAGAGCATAGTACACAAGCCTTATCCCCGTAATGCCACATATTTAGCCCACTAATTCCCCTAATCTATACATCATGGGACACGAAAGGAAAATTTAGCATGGCCAATCCATCTAATCTGCACGTCTTTGGAGTGTGGGAGGAAACAAGAGCACCCGGAAGAAACCCACACAGACACGGGAAGAAACGCGCAAACTCCACACTGACCATGACCCGAGGCCAGAATCAAATCTGCATCTCTGACACTGACACAGCTGTGCTAACCACTGTGCTACCAACACTATTTTGAAGCAGAGCAAGAGAGTTCTGGCTGATGTTTAACCCTTGAGAAAATCTTCCTTCAGGTACCAGACCTCAAGAGGGACTTCCATTGGTTTGGTCTGTGGATTATACTCAGCAAAACCCTTCTGTGGTTTGCCGTTGCAGTTTGGCTGAACAGGAATCCCTCCCACTCCTAACTGCCTGCCATTAGATGGATAGATTCACAGGATGATCATGCACCTGGTTTTGGACACATTATTAATTGAACCTTAGTGGCCATCAAATCCTGAAGTAGAGTGTGGGCCCAGGGATAGGGGCACTACCCCATTGCACCACAAGATTTTAAGCGATATTTATTTGGTTGATGAAACAGCTGTTGCTTGTGGGAGCTTCCTGCCGGCAAATTGGCTGCCATGTTTCCCTATAGTATGACAAGTGAGTACAAAGTACTTCACTGGCTGTAACATGTCTTTGTAATATCCTCATCTTGTGAAAAATCTTTGTAACTCTCAGCCACTGCTCAGTACTTAAACTGCAGCATACACAGTTATGGAACTTGGAGCGATTGACATGCTAATGCTCATCATCGCTTGTTGTGGAATTGTAGAAGAGTAAAAGACAGAATGAGACCATTCAGCCCATCAAGTCTGTCAGTTCTTCCAAAGCGTTTGTCCCACTCCCTTCCTCTTTCTCCATATTCCTACAATTTTATCTGCTGTGGCTACGGGATGGTAAATGGGGTTAGATGGGAGGTCAGGTATTTGTCACGTGTTGGTACAGACACTTCAGGCTGAAGTGTCACTTCTGCACTGTATGATTGTATGTTCTGTTCACTTTTGGCTGTTACTATTGAATCTGTTTTTCTCTCTATCTAAATTTCAAACTCTCATTGAAGTTTATGCCCATTGTCTTTGATTTGTTCATTAGTCATCTTAAGTCTGTAACCACTGGCTGTCATTCCTAGAGGTGGTACAATGGTTAGCACTGCTGCCTCACAGCGGCAGGGGCCTGGATTCAATTCCTGGCTAGTGTAACTGTGTATGTTCTCCCTGTATCTGTGTGGGTTTTCTCCAGATGCTCTGGTTTCCTCCCATAATCCAATAATATACAGATTGGGTGGATAGGCCATGCAAAATTGTCCCTTAGTGTCCTAAAATGTGTAAATTAGATGGATTAACATGGTAAATATGTTGGGTTACGGGGACAGAATGGGGGAAAGAGGGTCTGTTAGGGTTAGTGCAGACCTGATGGGCTGAATGGCCTATTCTGCATTGTAGGGATTCTATGATTCCTTATTTACTTTGTTTGAGCTAATCATGATTATAAATATTTTTGTGGATTTCCTTTTAAAACCCTCGTTTTTTATAAGACTGCGCACAGTGCATCAGGACGATATTTATGATATTCTTTTTCAGCTCCACGACACGTACACTAAAGTTTGCAGACAGCATCAGATGTCTGGGGTGGATCAGTCGGAATGCTTGTCACTCTGCAGCCTCCTGGAATCCAGAGGAATCATGTCGCTCAAGCGATCGAAAGAAGCTCGACTCTCGAAGGTAAAATGCAGTGAATCGAATCTGTTGGTGATTCTAGCCAGTGTTGATCTGTAATGTGTTAAATTAGTGATGTGCAGTATGCATTCCACAGCTGCTGAATCCTGGGTTCTGGAATTCACTCCAGAAACTCAGCTAATGTTCTGGAGATCAGGGTTCAAATCCCACCATGACAGATGGTAGAGTTTGAATTGTATTTTTTAAAAAAGTCTGCAATTAAGAATCTAGTGATGACCATGAAACATTGTCGATTGTTGGAAAAATCCATCTAATTCACTAATGTCCTTCAGGGAAGGAAATCTGCTGTCCTTTCCTGGTCTAGCCTACACGTAACTCAGAGCCACAACAATGTGGTTGACTCTCAACTGCCCTCCAAGGGCAACTAGGGATGGGCAATAAATGCTGACAAACCAGCAATACCCATGTCCTGTGAATGAATTTTTTAAAAAAAACCCTCTAAGGAATCATTTCAGGAAATAAAATCTGACAGAGCTTTTGGTCCTCTTGTGGCTCAATGTCAATTTATGTTAGCGTAGTGAAATGTCTTGATGTTCATATGTACTGTTTAAATGTAAGTTTGGGTTTTGTTACAGTGTCATTCTTGTAGCCACATATTTCTACCGTGGGTTGAGGTTTGCCCCTATAGAATTATAGATTCCCAACAGTGCAGAAGGAGGCCATTTGACCCATCTGGCTGTACATACAGCAATCCCACCCAGACCATATTCTCATGTCCCCATGTATTTACCCTGCTAGTCACCCTGACATTAAGGGGCAATTTAGTGTGGCTAATCCACCTAAGCCACACGTTTTTGGACTATGGGAGGAAACTGGAGTACATTGAGGAAACCCACGCAGACGTGGGGAGAATGTGCAAACTCCGCACAGACAGTGACCAAGCCGGGAATTGAACCCGGATCCCTGTTGTGAGGCAGCAGTGTTAACCACTGTGCCACGCCTGTCTTGGGACGAGTGATGATATAGAGATGCCGGCATTGGACTGGGATAAACACAGTGAGGAGTCTCAACACCAGGTTAGAGTCCAACCAGTTTATTTGATAGCTTGTGGGATTACTACCAAATAAACTGGTTGGACTCTAACCTGGTGTTGTGAGACTTCTTATTCGGAACGAGTGATCCAAACTACTCTCAAGCTAACAAGTTGGATCTTCGGAGATTTGGAGCCTTATTTTGCTCACTGTACAGAACGGATGGTATTCGTTCCCAGGGTGAACAGTAAATGTGAAAACAGCAAAGGGGAGGTATGTAACTGAGCTAATCTTGTCCTACTCTCGTTTCCTCTTCAGGTAGCCCTGAAAATTGAGGAGAAGGATGTTGAACATGCTCTTCACGACAAGGTGCTGATGGGGAACATTTTACTCAAGGGTCTTCCTTGAGAGATTTTAAAGCGAATGCTTTCGTTTACAGGGGGTTTTAATGATTACCACTGCCGTGACTCTCAGTAAAATAGGTGCATACGGTATAAATATTTGAAAAGTTTATGCAGTGCTCTTTCCACAATTTGTATTGTTCCTGAGACCAGTTCTTGAGCTCTGGTGTTTTTTTCCCCACATGTTTGTATTCAGTGGAGAGATTGTCTTATTGTATCACTGGAGTGTGGGGACTGATGTATATATTCCAGCACCACTCACAAGTGAATGCCTCAGTTAACATGAACATATTCCAGTTTGATCAATAGTCATAGTGAAACTACTTCAAATGGCAAGATCAAGGGAAACTTTAAATCTTAAAATTTTAGATTGCTGCTCTTCCAACAGCTTAGGGCAGAGTAGCAAATGTCAGTCAAAGTATATTTTTAGATAACGCACTCTGATGGTGACTTCCATGCACTTCCGATTCTATCTGAGGTATGTTGACTCAATTTACAGCCCATCGCCTATCTGAATGGAGTGCGTTTTGCTTTTTAACTTCAAACTTTACACCAGTGGGTTTTACTTTTAAGCAACTGCTCCCAAATTCGGGCTTCCCAGACTGAGGGTCACAACCCCTTCCAGTGGGGATCACAAGAGGAGATTTTGGGATCATGAGCTCTTTGCGAACAAAGGAAGACCCCGGAGCTCAGACTGAATGTGAACTGTCGTGCGACTCCTTAGAATCCTGGTTGCCTGAAGGGCTGCAACTTCTGTCCTGTCCCCAAAAAACCAACAGAAACTCTAGGGCCTCGAACTGGGATTGAGAGGAGGAAGCATTTGGAAATCACTCTGTCAAATGAGAGCTCGCTTGTGGTTGCAAACTGTAGTAATGCTGCTGAGACTTGAATCAGTTGGACTTTTTAAGATCCGTGAGACTGCTGGAGGAAAATGATGATTTGCCTCCTCGCCCTCTCTGTTGTATTCGGAGATGACTGTGGGACGAGAACCTAAATGACAAACAGCTCCAGCTTTCTGCCTTTGATCTACATCCGCAGAGGAGAATAAGACCTGTCTACATGAATATTTTCCTCATTTCAGTTTGTAAGATTGCCTTGTACAGTAGCTAGTTACATTTGGTAAAGAAAATTCAAACAACGTGTGCGTGATTGTCTTATCACTTATTTAGCCCTTCATTTGAAATGTGTAATGTGAATAAGTTTTAAGAATAAAAACACTTTGTGGTTGCCTTTTAGTCATGATGATTGAGAAATATTGTCTTGGTGAAACTCTGACAGTTGCTGCTATCTGTAGCTTAATACCTGGCATCTATTGCTCCATTAAAAGTTAAAATGTACTCTGTTCTTAAGGCCAAATGTGGGAGCTGTGGTGGTGCATTGTCAAAGAGAACTTTCATACTTTATGTCATTCAGGTGCCATAAACATTCTGGCTGTTTGGTCCACTGACTCCATGCTAGCTCTCAGGCCATGTTGCTATTCTATACCCATTGTCCTGCAAATTTGTTTACTTTTCAAATCCCTCATTGTGTCTGCTTCCATCACTGTTGTGGGTAGTAAGTTCTAGGTTGTTGCTAGTAACTGCCTTAAGATTCCTTTACTTGCACATCCCACATATTTCCCAAAACCTTAGTACAGAGGGAAGGGGAAACAGAACTAGCAGTTTGTAGAATCCCTACAGTGCAGAGGGTGCCATTTGGCCCACTGAGTTGTTACCAACTTGGTGACCACATCCTACCCAGGTTCCATCTTTGTTACCTCACATTTTTGGATACAGAGGAAACTTAGAGCACCCAGAGCAAACCCATGCCGTCACAGTCTTCATGGGAAGACTTTTCCCCGGTCTACTTATCCAAACCTGTCAGAATATGATACGCCTGTTGAATCTTTGTTCCAACACAAGTACCTAGAATCCCTTCAGCCATTCTTTATGGTGAGTCCAAAGTGAAATTTTATTATTCTTCTCCTTCACTTTTCTAACTTCCTGCCATCTTTCATTCCTACCACAAAAATACCAATATAATCTGTTACACGGTAAAAACTTCAGTTTACCATGTGATACTCCAACAAATTTTAAAGTTTACTTATCACAAGTAGCTTTACATTAGACAGCTCAATAGTATAGTGGTTAGCACTGCTGCTTCACAGTTCCAAGGTCCCAGGCTCGATTCCTGGCTTGGGTCACTGTGTGGAGTTTGCATATTATCCTCATGTCTGTGTGCTCTGCTTTCCTCCCACAGTCCAAAGATTAGGTGATTGGCCATGCTAAAACAAATTGCCCTTAGTGTCCTGAGATGCATAGGTTAAAGGGATTAGTGGATAAAATGTTTAGGGATGTGGGGGTGGGACTTGGATGGGACGATGATCGGTGCAGATTCGATGGGCCGAATGGTCTCTCTATTGTAGGATTTCTATGATTAACACTGCAATGAAGTTTACTGTGGAAATCCTGTAATCACCACACTCATGCCAAGAATGTAGCAAGGCGAATAGACCTAACAAGTGAACCTAATTACTCTTGCAGAGTGCAACAATGACCATCTGAGTCAAAGTTGTTGCTTGAGTGTTAGTCAAAATCATAAATGATTTATTGTGCCAAAAGAGGCCATTTGGCCCAATGTAGCTGCTACTTGACCAAACCTAACCCCTGTGTCTATGGCTCCGCAGGTCATGGCTGTCCATCGATCATGACCCCAAGCTAGAAATCAAACCCGGGTCCCTGGAGCTGAGAGGCCACAGTGCTAACTAATCACAATGCTGCCCAAGTAAATAGGTCATCCATGTGTGTTCCTGTCTCAGTGCTTTGATTCTATCCGAATCAATTAAGTCATCCCTCGGTCTCTGTTCCAAGGAAGATAACCCCAGCCTTTTCCTTCAGAGCGAACCTTATCCAGTCCTTGGTTGTGTTAGTAATGTTGTAGAACGTGCTGTTTTCCAAACAGATAGCTTCTGGATATTCTCAAAAGCGAAGGAGCTTGTGTTGTAAAGTCTCTGGGGCAAATGCTGTCAAATATGGCACAAAAGAAACAAAGTGCTGAAAATTTGAACTAATGAGAATGTTTCTTTTTATGACTTCTGCAATAGCCTCAGCATTTTGTGCACTATCTGCATCAAGAAACCGTTAACATCTTGGGTTAATAACCTTTGAAAACTTTCCAAAAAGAACAGATCGGGAAGGGAGACCCATAAGGGGAAGCTTTGTGTTAAAGCACGGAAGGCAGGAGTTATTACATGTTTTTCTAACTTTATTAATATCACAAGTAAGGCTTATATTAACATTGCAATGAAGTTACTGTGAAAATCCCCTAGTTGCCACACTCTGGCACCTGTTTGGGTACACAGAGAGAATTTAGCACAGCCAATGCACCTAACCAGCACATCTTTTGTACTATATAAGAAAACCCACGGACTCAGAGAACAGTGGTTAGCACTGTTGTCTCACAGCACGAAGGACTGGGTTTGATTCCTGGCTTGGGTCACTGTCTGTGTGGAGTTTGCAATTCTCCTCTTGTCTGCGAGGGTTTCCTCCCACAGTCCAAAAATGTGCAGGTTAGATTGATTGACCATGCTGAAAAAGTTGCCCCTTAGTGTCCTGAGGTGCATAGATTAGCAGTTAAAATATGTAGAGATTTGGGGTAGGGCATGGATGGGATTGTGATTGGTGCAGACTTGATGGGCCAAAAGGCCTCTTTCTACATTGTAGGGTTTCTATGATTCTATATGTGTGGTTGGAGTTTGCGCTCAGGGTGGAGTTCTCCTGGTGTCTGTGTGGGTTCCCTCTGGGGGTGCTCCAATTTCCTCCCATGGTCTAAAGATGTGCGGATTAGGTGGATTAGCCATGCCAAAAAAATTGTCCCTTAGTATCGGGGGTTAGTAGGGTAAATATATAGGAGGTTATGGGGATGAGGCCTGGTTGGGATTGTGGTCGGTGCAGTCTCAATAGGCCCAATGGCCTTCTGCATTGTGGGGCTTCTTTGAATATTTATTCTATGAACGTGCAACCTTCACAGAGACAGACGCCCAAGCCAGGAATTGAACCAGGTCCCTGGCACTGTAAAGTAACACTGTGCTGCCCTTATGACAAAAGGAATGATGAAGCAAGGAAAGGGGTTGTTTGCGGGACAATGGAGAAGAGGTGAGTCCAGATGAGAAATCCCAACATCTAATGTCCAGAGATGTTGTCTAGAGTTGTTTTATTCAATATTGAAAAGCAAAAGCTTATTTATTAGTCACAAGTAATGCTTACATTAACACTTCAATGAAGTTACTGTGAAATTCCCTTGATCACCAGCACCTGTTCAGATCAATGCACCTAACCAGCATGCTTTTCAGAATGTGGGAGGAAACCGGAGCAGCTGAAGGGAACCCACGTAGACATGGAGAGAATGTGCAAACTCCGCACAGACAGTGACCCAAGCCAGGTCCCTGATACTGTGAGGTAGCAGTGCTAACCACTGAGCCACTGTGCAAGTATAGCAAATATTTGACAGTTTTAAAATCCCGAGCTTGATCATCAACATACACAGGGCGTACGACACAGAAACAGCCCATTTGACCCAACAGCTATCCATTTTGCTGTTTATGCTCCACTCGAACCTCTGATCTTTTCTCATCTTAAATCTATACTATGTAATGTGTCCTAGTGACCACAAGGAGACACCAGTGAACCATCAGTGTAGTTGGAAGGGAGGGGAAAGTGAACGTGGATTCAAAACATTTTTGTACTGTTTATAGTTTATTCTTCATTTGTTAAAAATTGCAATTTGTTTGAATTTTAAGGCTGTGTTCAGTTGAATACAAAATATTCTACAAATTACATCAAATCTACAGAAAGGTGGACTTGGTGGTGTTGATTCTCACAGAATCCCTACAGTGCAGAAGTCCACTGCCTCTGCACCGACTCCCGGACAGAGCATCTCATCCAGAGCCCACCCACTTAATTCTCCCTAACCTACACATCTTTGGACCCTAAGGGGCAATTTAGCACGGCCAATCAACCTAACCTGCACGTCTTTGGAGTATGGGAGGAAACCAGAGCATCCGGAGGAAAACCATGCAGACACAGAGAGAATGTGCAAGCTCCACACACAGACAGTGACCCAAGGCTGGAATTGAATCTGGGTCCCTAGTGCTGTGAGACAACAGAGTAACCTCTGTGCCACCTTCACAAGACTCCCTTATAATCTAGAATCATAGAATCCTACAGTGCAGAAGGAGGCCATTCAGCCCATCACATCTGCACTGACCACAATCCCACTGAGGCTGTATCACCATGCATTTACCCTAGCAAATCCCAATGACATAAGAAGCAATTTAAAATGGCTAATCCACCTAACCTGCACATCTTTGGACTGTGGGAGGAAACCGGAGCACCTGGAGGAAACCCATGCAGACACAGGGAGAATGTGCAAACTCCACACAGACAATGATCTAAGTCAGGTATCAAACCCAGGTCCCTGCCACTGTGAGACTTCAGTGTTAACCACGGTGCCACTGTGCCACCCCTCTAATTAAGTATAACAAATACTTGATAATTTTAAAATCCTGCGCCTGATCATCAATATGCACCGGGTTACACTGTGTATGCTGAATGTTGTCATTGTGATTTTTTTTAAGAGTCAAGGATCAATTCCCCCCCCCCCCCCAGCTCTGTACAGCGATGGAATGAAATCTTTCAGATGGACTTTGAACAATTAAATTAAGATTTGGACTAAGAAAGTTCCCACTTACTCCAAGTAATGTGAAGACCAAGAGCCATTAATTCTCCAAACATCTTGTTTCAACAGCATGAGGATTGGCAAGAAGTTATTTATTTTGATTTCATTCATTATTTTGAAGCCAATATTTAATATTGTGTTGGGGGTAGGATTCTTTTGGGGTTATTCTTTTGGATAATAAAAATCTACCATTCTCTGATTTAAAATTAACAAGCAATGTAGCATCATTTATAGTCTATGGAAATCCTCTGTATGTCAAATTGCTCCCTAATTTCACTCCTAAAAGGTCTGACTTTAATTTCTTAGCCTATGCCCATCAATCCTGAATTTCCTAAAATTTTCCCTCCCTCTCTCTCTTCCCCTATGTCGCCTGTTTAGGTATAAATGGTTAAACTGCTTCCCATAACAGCACTGGGTTTACCAAGTAAGTGAGCACATTTCCTACTTTTAGCTAATACTTCATTGGCTATGAAGAACTTTAAATGGAAGAGGGGTTATACAATTCTTTTGTTACAGAAACAAAACAGGCCATTTGGCCCAAATAATTCATGCTAGGCCTTGTGCTTCACCTGTCTTCCTGCATTCCTGTCAGTATATCCTTCAACTGGGTTTCTCCCAGCTTCCAGAGTGAAATTTCCAGACTTGTATCCCACATAGGGAGGACGCAATGACCTAGTGGTATTATTGCTAGACTATTAATCCAGAAACTCAGCTAATGTTCTGGAGACCTGAATCCCACCAGGGTAGATGGTGGAAATAAAAAAAATCTGGAATTAACAATCTACTGATGACAATGAAAAACCAATCTGGGTCACTAATGTCCTTCAGGGAAGGAAATCTGCTGTCTACATCAAGGGGGTGAAGTAGGAAGGGCCAAGAACTTCAAGTTTTTAGGTGTCCAGATCACCAACAATCTGTCTTGGTCCCCACATGACAATGAAGTAGATATTTACAATAGTACAAAATAAGATTAGAAACATGGCAGGATTCATTCCTTCTTAATGGATAGTAACCTCACATTTTTACCTTACTTGTCTCCCTGACACCAATGAGGGTATTCTCTGTCCCCGTCATCACTCACCAAGGGAACAGTAGCGGTCAGGAGGTGGGGGAGTGGAATGTGTGAAGGTATGTTAACCTCGGGCGTGACTTTCTGATTTTGGGGTGAGCACAGCCGAAAAATCCCACCCATAGAGTCAATTCAGCATGGCCAATCAACCTAACACGCACATCTTTGGACTGTGGGTGGAAACCAGAGCACCCGGAGGAAACCCACGCAGACATGGGGAGAACGTGCAAACTCCGCACAGACGGTCACCTGAGGCTGAAATTGAAACTGGGTCCTTGGCACTGTGAGGTGGCAATACTAACCATTGTGCCAATGTGCCACCTTCTCCCTATTTTCTGCCTTCTTTCTATCCATTAAGCAGGAATGGAACCTGCCATGTTCTAATTTCACTGCATACTATTGTGAATGCCTAGTTCATTGTTCATGTATTTTAGAATATAATTTTTGCTTTTTGGGCTTCAAATAAAAACTGTAGAACTTAAGAAAAATGAAGAGTGAGCTTGGGGCTATTCAATTTAAAAGGTTGGGGGTATGTTGCCTTCAGAGGTTAGAAGATAAAATAATTAAAATGTTTGACTTTAGATGTTGCCCCAATATGTCAATAAATAGTTGTTTGCTGGTACAGAATTTGAGAATTGCTTAAGAAAGAAATATGCTGTCTTGTACTCATCAGAACAAGAATGCCAAATCTTATATATCAAACCTCAAGAAATGCAATTCAAAAGGTTATCCATAATTGTTTAATAAAGGAAGAAGAGATGGAGCTCTAAATTGTTAAAGAATTGGAAAGTTGGGGCAAAATTCTCCCAAACCCCTGCTGGTGGGTTTGATGGCGTGTGTGGGGGACAATATGGCAGAAGACCCAGAAATTAGTTTCACGACAGTGTGAACTTACAGTGGAATCATTCGCTGGTACCCACCACAGCGGGTCAGATAACACGCCAGAGGCCAGTAGCAACCTCGTCTGCATCCCATTAACGGGATACAGGTGAAGGCCCGGCCAACTCCACGCCAAATTCCTCTTCATGCCAGTGGAAAAACTTCCCAGCGTGAAACACGTTCGGAACAATGTGCTGGTGTTGGGACTCACCTGGGAGGTGCTGCTGGAATTCAGGAGGGAGGCATGAGCTGAGCAGACTTACCGCTGGGCTCCATGTCCTCCAGGCATCTCTGGACGTCAGATTTCTGATGTCGTCAGCTCCGCACCGATCACAATTTATATATCAATGGCCAGCCTGGGACTGAAATCTCCAAGACAGCTAGCCTCTCCCCCGACACTGGCCAGGGTTGTTTTATTCCAGTGGCGTTTACAACAATTCCCCAGTAATAGGGATCCGGAGGACCGCCCAAGAAGCTGGGGGTGGGAGGGCTGTGGTGGGGGTGGAGCATGTGGAGAGCTGAGGGGGGCGGTGCCCTCAGGCATTACCAACCTGGCAATGTCCAAGAGACAAATTGGCAATGCCCAGGCGGCATCTTGGCACTATTAGAGGTAAGGGGGTTTACTGGTGACATGGGGGAGGTCTATTGCGGGTAGAGCCTCCAGGGGCAATTGGAGGAGGTGGGGTCCCACTGCCACTCTACACTTGGGATTAGTAACAGAGGGAGGGAAGGGTTGATCGGAGCTGATGGTCCAGGTGGGGCAAGCTTCAGCCTGCTGGGGGTTTCAGGGTCTGCGGATAGGGCAGGTGGGGAGGGTCAGGAAGTCGGGACTGCTGGGTGTGAGGGGGTGGGGTGGGGGGGGAGGGTCGAGCCTGCCCAGGACATGTCCAGGAGGCCAGCGATTGAGGTTGGGGGGGGGGAGCAGCGGAGAGGCAGCAATTGCAGGTTTTTGCGCTGGCCACTGATCGCACTGGCCAGTGATCAGGAGGCTGGCAGTGTGGGGCTGGCAGATCAGTGCATGCACAATGGCTCCCCCAGTGCTATGCTGCTGGCTTCTCCAGTGGAAAGATCCATTTCACAGATTCTTATCGTGATTCACGTAATCCATTTTGAAAATCCCACTGAAAGAAAGCAGTAGGATTTACTCTAGTTTTTACACGAATTTGGAATTTTTTTTGGAAAGTCCCACCCAGTACCTTTCACTGGATACCAATACATGTGACAATAATAAGTCAAATCAAATTAACTGCTACCACCAAAAGTTAAAGTAATTGGCTATCTCTGCAGAATATTGCCCTCTTTGCAGAATTGTAGCTGAATTGTTCTTTCTGTTTATCAAACATATTCTGAACAATGGAATTTGCCCCCAACCTTTTCCGCTTTTCTCTTGCTCTTCCCCTCTTTAACATTTGCTTTAAAACCTACCTCTTTGACCAAATACCTCATGTGGTAACAAGCTTTATGGTCATAAATCAATGAAAAATCTTTATGTGCTCAAAATTATATCATAACACTCTAATACTGTGATCTTACTGTACACAGGTACAGATAGGTTCTGCACAGGGTGGTGCAGTCTTCACTGTGTTAGACAATCATGCCTCTTGGGCTTGAGGTGGAATTACAAACCTTTAAAGTAAAGCTCAAGTTATTCAATTGCCTGTTGCTACTATACAAACTTTAATATAACTTTCATCAGGTTTGTTTTCCTTGCAGTGTGACGGTAGACAGCAGCCATGCTAGGGATAATTCATGCTATGAAACTATATGACATGGACAGAAACATTATGTACCACATGAAGTGAAAGGCCTTGCTTGTGGATTTTAATCTGCTGCATAAAATTGTCCCTAAGTGTTGGGGGATTAGCAGAATAAATACATAGTGTTATGGGGATAGAGTCTGGTTCAGCTTTGGTGCAGGCGTGATGGGCAGAATAGGTTCCTTCTGAACTAAAGGGACTCTATGATACTATAGCGCAAGAGGGTGGCACAGTGGTTAGCACTGCTGTCTCACAGCATCAGGAACCCAAGTTCGATTCCCGGCTCAGGTTATTGTCTGTGTTGAGTTTGCACGTTCTCCCTGTGTCTGCACATTCTCCCCATGTCTTCCAGGTGCTCTGGTTTCCTCCCATAGTCTGAAAGACGTGCTAGTTAGGGGCATTGGCCATGCTAAATTCTCCCTCAGTGTACCTGAACAGGGGCTGGAATGTGGCAAATAGGGGATTTTCACAGTAACTTCATTGTAGTGTTAATGTAAGCCTATTTGTGACACTAATAAATAAACTTTAAGAGGTGATTGTCACTAGATTTCTAATCCAGAGACCCAGGGTAATGTTCTGGGGAACAAAAACTCTACAAAGGGTGATCCAGACTCGAAACGTTGGCTCTATTCTCTCTCCACAGATGCTGTCAGACTGGCTGAGGTTTTCCAGCATTTTTTGTTTTTGTTTTGGATTCTGGCATTCTGCAGTCATTTGCTTTTATATTAGCAGTCTGGGGACATGGGGTCAAATCCCAGCTTGGCAGAATGCAATAAAAATCTGGATTCAAAAATCTAATGATGACCATTAAAATCATTGTTGATTGTCATAGAAACCCACCTGCTTCTTTAATGTCCTTTAAGAAAGGCAATTTGCCATTCTTACCCAGTCTGACCCACATGGGATTCTAGAGCCGCAGCAATATGGTTGACTCTTAAAATTCCCGCTGAAAATGGCCTAGCAAGCTACTGGGTTTAAGAGCAATTTGGGAAGCAAATGAATCCTGGCCTAGCCAGTGATACTATCTGTAACCCCCATGACTTGCCTGGGTTAGCAAAAAACCTCACTTACTGTGCTGTCTGGAGACAATACACATCTCTCTAACCTGTGCTCGGTGCTCCTTCCACTCACATTGTCAACCACTTTAAGACTTGAATAGCAGGTTAGGTGTAAAGATTTGCATTCTAATCAGTAAACTGTGAACACTCTGTGCTGGTATGTATGTGTTGTTGGAGACCAGAACACCTCATTCACCTGATGAAGACCATAGGATCGAAAACTTGTAAGTTTACTATCAAATAAATTGGTTGGATTTAAACCTGATGTTGTCTCACTGTGTTTACCCCAGTCCAACGCCGGCATCTCTACATCATAGCCAGTGACACCCAATGAATCATAAAAAGTGAACAGTTTGTTGGAGAAATGGGTGACTCTATTCAATCAATGATGTAAAGCACACACTCTTTCTCTTTAAGGGAAATTGGAGAGTGGAGGGAGAGAGAGAGAGGTGAAAGAAAAACTACTGAAATCATAGCTGACAATAATAATGCCCACGATTGTGATTGTGGAAGTATCTATAACATCAATTTATGACCTGACACTGTAGAACCAAATCTCCACCCAAAAATCACAAGCGATTCCTTTGTCAGTTACATAAAATAACTTCAGGTGAATTCATTCTCCAAATTCAAATAGTATCCAATTGCCAAAGTTTGGCTTGAACCAGCGATGAGATTGCCAAAAATTAGGCTTGAATTCCTGCAATGCAGAAGCCAAAGGAAGGATTTTATTGAGGGTTTTCAGAATTTTGAAAGGAATTGGTTCAAAGAAAGAGAGAAATTTGACCCACTGATGGATTTTTTTGTTTATTAAGTAGTGTCACTACCAAGGCTTTCATTAACACTGCAATGAAATTATTGTGAAAATCCCCTAGTTGCCACATTCCAGCACCTGTTTGGATACAGTGAGGGAGAAATTAAGATGGCCAACGCGCCATCACATTGGACTGCACATCACTTGGACTGTGGGAAAAAAACCAGAGTATCCGAAGGAATCCCACACGGACACACGGAGAACGTGCAGAAAGTGACCCAACCTGGGAATCAAATCCTGGTCTCTGGCTCTGTGAGGCAGCAGTGCTAACCACTGTGGGGAGCTAGGACAGCAATAATTACAATCTGCACCTGCTTGGGCATCTTTCAATTGGAAAATGACCCAAGGAGTTTCACAGGAGCCTTAAGAAACAATATTTGACTCTGAGCAATGTGTAGGTAATGCTAACAAATCAACTTAGTCAAGTGGATCATAAGATGTCCGGGTTAGGTGGATTGGCCATGCTAAATTGCCCCTTAGTGTCAGGGGATTAGCAGGATAAATATGTGGAGTGGGATTGTGGTTGTTGCAGACTCAATGGGCTGAATGGCCTCCTTCTGCACTGTAGGGATTCTACAATTCTATGCTTTTATACAAGGGGACCTTCAGGAGAACGATGAGGAAACGCTTCTTTGATGTGATTATGTTTTAGTTAGTACAATATTCACCCACGCACACTGGACATACTCTCTTCCATCTTCTTCTGTCAGGAAAAAGATACAGAAGTCTGAGATTATGTACCAACCGACTGAAAAACAACTTCTTCCCTGCTGTCATCAGACTTTTGAATAGACCAATTGGCCAAAACTTTACCACCCTGTCCGCTACAGCAATCAGAGTGGGTGAGGGGCAGATCGTGGAAAGATCCATTGACTTCTATGAACGGTATGTTTTGTCTGTACAGCACACGAGAACCAATACTTTTCATTATATCCCAAAAATGTGACAATAATAAATCAAATCAACTCAAATTTAGTGAGGTTATAGCTGATCTATATTCTTGCTTTATTTGCTCATCTCAGCTCTTCACACCCCTGACTAGCTAAATGTTACTGATTGCTGATTAAAATTATGTTTTAAGCTTTTTGTGAGAGAGGAATTGACACTTCTAGCACCTTTCACGAAAAGGAGTGTTTCCTAATTTCTCATCTAAATGGATCATCTCTCATTCTTCTTAACTCCAAAGACACTGGATCAAACCTGACCAACCTTTCCTCGTAAGACAAACTCCTTCATCTTGGGAATCAATCTAGTGTACCTTCTCCGATCTGCCTCCAATGCAAGTATAACCTCATTTCTCCCCTGCCAACATAAATAGAGAGACCAAAGTGCTGTGACACAGGTCGCTGGGAGTCAGCAGTTGTCAGTGAAGGACGGATTGGTGATCCTGTGGGTACTGGAGCCCAATGTTGTGTGGGGGAGGAAGTTGGATAATGATCTGGCAAGCACCAGGAATCAGCGGAGGAGAGGATGATAATCCAATGGCCATTAGAACCCCATGGTGGAGCTGGTGCTGCTCAAAAGAGGCCAGCACACAGTGGTGGAGAGTTTTATTTCATTCTTTCACTGGGTGTGGCTGTCGCTGGCTGTCTAGTGTTAATTGCCCATCTCTAATTGCCCCTTGAGAAGGTGGTGGTGATTCACTACTGTCCATGTGGTGTAGCTGCACCCACAGAGTTGTTAGGCAGGCAGTTTGACCCAGTGATGGTAAAGGAATGGCGATACAAGTCCCAGTCAGGATGGTAACTGACTTGGAGAGAAACTTGCAGGTGATGGCATCCCTGGTTTGGATTACTATCTATGCCGAGTTTGCAAGCTCTCCCCGTGTCTGTGGGGGTTTATTGCAGGTGCTCTGGTTTCCTTCCATAGTCCGAAAGATGTGCTGGTTAAGTGAATTGGCCATGCTAAGCTCTCCCTCAGTGTACCCAAACAGGAGCCGGAGTGTGTGGTCACTAGGGGATTTTCACAGTAACTTCATTGCAGTGTCAATGTAAGCTTACTTGTGACTAATAAATAAACTTCAGCTTTTCCTATGTGTCTGTTGCCCTTGTCCTTCTAGGTAATATAAGTCATAGGTTTACAAGGTGCTGTCGAAGGAGCCTTGGTGCATTGCTGCAGAGCATCTTGTCGATGCATCACACTGTTGCTACTGAGCTGATGATGATGAAGGAAGTGAATGTTGAAGGTGATGAACTAGGTGCGAATCAAGTGGGCTGCTTTGACGTGGTGAAGTTAAGCTTCTTGAGTGTTGTTGGAGCTGCATTTATCTAGTCGAGTGGAAAATTTTCCACTAAATTCCTACTGGTGCTTTGCATTTGATGGACAGAACTTAAGCACTCAGGAATTACTCATCACTGAATTCCCAGACTTCGATCTGCTCTTGTAGCTACAGTATTTAGTTAGCTAGTCCAGTTCTGTTTCTGATCGATAGTAACCCCCAGAATGTTGATAATGCTCCTGAATGTCAAGGGGCAACAGTTAGATTCCCTCTTGTTGGAGATGGTCATGGCTTGACACTGGTGTGGGGGCGAATATTACTTGTCACTTATAAGCATTAGCCTGGATATTGTCCAGGTCTTGCATACATCTGCATATGGGCTGTTTCAGTATCTAAGGGGTTACAAAATGAATGATTTGGGATGCACTCAGACCCAGCAGTGTAGAAATGAATGATCTCGAGGACACCGGTAGTCAGTGATGGAGAAGATGATGATCCAGTGAACACTAGAACCCAGCAATGGAGTGGTGATCAAGCAGAGGTATCTAAAACCCAATAGCGGAGACCATGGTGGTACAACAGATAGTAGATGGAATTGAGGAGTGAGCACTAGGACCTGGCAGTGGAGAGGTGTTAGTTTGATGGGCACTAGGACCCAGCAGTGGATTGGATGATAGTTTGGCAGGGAATGGAATCCGGTGGGCATTAGGATCTGCTGATGGAGGTTCTGAGGGTCCGGTGGGATCTGTGCTAAAGAAGGACTATCCGTCGGGCACTAGGACGCTATGATGGAGGTGCTGCACTCCAGCGGGCACTAGGACCATGCGGTGGAGTTGCTGCTGCTCCGACGGGCGCTAGGACCATGCGGTGGAGTTGCTGCTGCTCCGACGGGCGCTAGGACCCGGCCGCGCTCTCTCCCGCGCAGTCCTCCAGCTCCTGGCCCCCCGGTTGTCCTGAAGCGTCTCTGAGGAGCCGCCGGATCCGAGTGGCGGCGCCTCCCCGCCGCAGGCTGTGAGTACCGGCCCCCCATGGAAGGGCCCAGCACACGCACACACAATGGGGCAGCTTCTCCCCCTACTCTTCCTCCTCAGGCCGGGGGGGCTCTGTCAGCAGCCAGCCCAGCCGGCACTCACCGAGAGGCGGGGAAGAGGCAAATCGAGAGGCGGGGCTGCAGGGAGTCCCAGGCGGGGCCTAGGGCACAAATTAAACACTGCCCAGGAAAAAGTTTCCCAAAGGCAGCAGCATCTCCCCACAAACATCCCCAGTGGGTTTGAGGGAGGATTGTCACCTCTGAAAGTTAATTTGATTTCTCAGTAATTGCCTCTAGACAGGAATTCCCCTCTGGGTTTGATTTGTTTTTTTTCTGTTCATGTTTCACTGTGACAAAATATTTGGCTGTTAATTTATCATCTTGTGATAAATATTTACAGTTAGAATCAGAAACAAAGTGTTTGCAGCCCATGGTGTAAGGTGATTTGTTTAATTTAGTTGTTGCAATGTGTGCTGTTGCAGGTAATTTCTTGCAAAGTGTTCAACCTTGGTTTATTATGAAAGTTTTGTTTGTTTGTTTTACATCTCTCTTCCTTTTCATAGAATCACTAAAGTGCAGAAGGAGGCCATTCAGCCCATCAAGTCGGCACCGACTCTCCGACAGAGCATCTTAGCCATCTTAGCCCCCAGCTAATCCACCCCCAGCCTGTACACAGGGGCAATTTGGCATGGTCAATCCACCTAACCCGCACATCTTGGAACTGTGGGAAGAAATCAGAGTACCCGTAGGACACGGGGAGAGCACGCGAACTTCACACAGACTGTCACCCAGGAATCGAACCTGGGTCACTGGCATTGCGAGGCAGCAGTGCTAACCATGTGCCACCCATACTCATCATTGAGTCTGAAGTTTGTGGGTTCAACTTCCTAATCCAGGACTTCGCAAGTAACATATGGGCTGACACTTCCAGTGCGGCACTGAGGGGCTGTTGCACAATTGGAGGTGCAGTCTTGCAATGATGATGTTAAAACAGGCTGCTGTCTGTGCTGGGGCGGCACAGTAGTTAGAATTGCTGCCTCACAGTGCTGGGGACAAGGGTTTGATTCCGGCTGTGGAGTTTGAGAGTTTTCCCCGTGTGTGCGTGGGTTTCTTCCAGGATGTCTGGTTTTCTCCCACAGTTAGTTGTATGCCAGTTAGGTGGATTGGCCATGCTAAATTGTCCCTTGGTATCAGGAGGATTAGCAAGGTAAATATGTGCGGTTACAGGAATAGAGCTTGGGTGGGATTGTTGTTGATGGGCTGAATGGCCTCCTTCTCCACTGTAACATTCTACGATCCTCTTGGTTGGGTATAAAATTTCTCCCTATAGTCCTGGAGTAGTCAATAGTTATCTCTCAGACAACATCACAAATTGATTACCTAGTCACTATCACATTGTTGTTTGTGCAATCTTGCTTTGTGTAAATTGGCTGCCACGTTTTCTACACTGCAGCAGCAATTATGCTTCAGATCTATGTTGTTGGCTGTAAAGCACTTTGGAATGTATTGTGGTCATGGAAAGGTGCTCCATTAATGATGAGGCAACAGCTTCAAAGTGCTAATCATTCAAAACCTGCTCTGCTGGACAGGACATGTCAGGCATATGAATAACACCAGGCTCCCGAAGCAATGGCTCAACTTGATCATGGACAGGGGTTTCCCAGGAGGACAGTGCAGTCTCTTTCAGGATGTCCTCAAAGCCTCCCACATCCCCGAAACCCCGGCTTCTGACTGATCAAAGTTGGGAAGGCTCATCCAGGAAGGCTCTGGATACGTTGAGAAACTGCATCGGTAATGTACAGAGGCAAAGTTGTGGCAGCTTGAGGGAATGCTGAAACCACCAAACAACCCCACCTCGCCAACCTTCAAGCACTCCCTGCCCTGCAGGTGGCAGAGTCTGCAGATGGTATATTGGACTGAGCAACCATGTCAGACCCATCAATCTGGAATAGAAACCAGTTGTTCTCAGTTCCAAGGGATTGCCTAGGAAGGAGAAGAAGAACATGAACGGTCATCTGTCTTTGATTTCCCTGAAGATATTGAACCTTTTGTTGGATCTGGCTCCATTGATGCCAGCCACGATCTGGTGCTTTGCTGAAGTTGTTCCTCTTGTGATTCAGACAGTGGGAGTCTGATGCCAGCACATTACTGAGTCAAACCTGACCCTGTTCATACCTGATGTTCAAACACACAGTCTCCAGCATGGTCTTGCTTCTGACTAACAATCAGAAGCAAAACCCTTTGCAGATTATGTACTAACATGATTCCAGCTGGATTAGTTATTCCGTATTCTCTGTGCTGTGCAAAAATTGGATCACTGACCAGCCACGCAGAAAGCAGCAGGTCTTGTCCTTGGCATCTGCTAAGCTGAGATTGCAGTGAACTACCACACTTGACCTCAATTCGCTGGGCAAGAATCCCAATCCACTGGTCCCCATTGGAAGCACGTATGCGTGTATGAGTGAAGTCTCGACAAGGTTGAGAGTGCAATAACCTGTGGTTAGATGGTAGGCTGGAGGTATTGTTCGGACTGGCAAAGAGTGGTCCTTGTGTGCGTCAAACGAGGTCTGTTGCACCTTATCCTTCCAAATTGCAGCACATTCAGAGAAGGGAAGATTTGGAAATATTTCTAAAATCTAAATAAAATGAGTCCTGAGGATTTGGAGCAATGACATTTGCAGTGGCTAAACCTTCAGGGGACATTCTTGTGTATCAGTCATAAATATAGTTATGAAACATAATTGATAGAAAAATTGACCTGAAACTAATGTTACAAATTATATTTTAACAAAACTCTCCCATGCTTAAGGATTTTCCCAGTAAATTGGCTAACATTCCCCCTTCTGAATTAGTGCTCATTTTGTTTGTGGGTTGTACTATGCAGTGGTTGCCACAATTGCCTAGAGAATAATAATCGCTGCACTTTAAGAAATATCTCGCATAAGAAGCGTTTTACAATGTTTCTGTGACACACAGTATTGTAAAATGTTTTTCTTTTGTTTTGCTTTAAGGCACTATAACATCGGAGGTAGGATGGCATCTTTCTAATCACTTCCATGTTTTAGAATCATAGAAACCCTATAGTGCAGGAGGAAGCCATTCAAACCCTGCACTGTGTGCACTGACTCGTTGCTGTTTCTGGGACCTTATTGTGCAGCAGTTGGCTGTTTTATTACCCAGACCCTACTCCTGTAAGCCTACATATATTCTCTACTAATTCCCCTAACCACACATTTGGTCACTAAGAGGCGATTTAGAATGGCCAGTCAACCTAACCTGCACATCTTTGGAATGTGAGAGGAAACTGGAGCACCCAGAAGAAACCCTCGCAGACATGGGAGAACATACAAATTCCTTACAGTCACCCAAGGTTGGAATCAAACTGGGTCCCTGGTGCCGTGAGGCAGCAGTTCTAACCACTGGCATCACTACGCCAGGGACCCATTAACCTTGTTTTTATCATCTTGAACGAAGTATGTCTACAAACCTCTGTGCAGGTTGTAAAGCTGTTTTTTTTTGTAATCTCTTCTAGATTTCCCTGGTAGGTCAGTGGGTTTAGTGTAACACCTGGTGTGATACTGAGTAAAGATCCTGTGTGTCATTGATGGTACGTTTGTCTGTTTTGACTCTGTACCAAGCAGATAACCGTGATGTTATCATCTCGGCTAATATTTCAGTGCGTTACTGAAGGATGCTGCATTATTGCTAGTGTTGTCTTTCGGAGAAGATATTAAACTGTGGCTGCACCAGTTCAATGTTAAAAGTTCCTTGAAACTTTTCGAAGGCTGTGTCCCATGTCTTAGCCAGCATTGATCCCAAAACTGATGCCGTTGAAGAAGATGACTGGGCTGTTTGTCCAGTTGCTGTTGGAGGGATCTTGCCGTGCAGAAATTGGTTATTGTATTCCCATATAATTGGTTCACTGGCTCGGAGGACATTTGGGACACCCAAAGGATGTGACAGAAGCTTGGTCAATGCAAGTTTTATTTTGCCTTTCCTCTCTTGTCCACCAGGGAAACAAAATAATCAGTCAAGGTTTTTAGATTGTTATCCCAAGAATATAGAATGAGAACAAAATGTTCTTGTAATTGAATAGCTTTCAATTGACGGGACGAACACCACTTTGGGAAGGTACCAGAGAAATTAGAGAGTGGCCAGTTGGCCTGGAAATCATTGCTGTTCTAGCATTGAAGAACTCAAGCTAAAATGTTGCAGTGAAATACAATTTTGGGGAAGCTCGTATGTACCATTCTTTTGAAGAGTACATGCATTTTAGATAGATCCAATTTTATTTGAATTGAAAGCCTCATGGGTGGAATATTCATGGTATATGCACGTTTTGTCATTCCTTCACATTTTAACGGTTTCGCAATTCTCTTATTCGGTCTAACTTAGATCCGCCAGGGGGAGTTGCGTAATTTAAATGAGCAAAATGTATACAAAGATGAGACTTGCAAAAGTTTAATGGTTAGATTGCCATGCTATTCATATGACATACCTTGTTTTTAGCAATGAGTCAGAATATGCTAACTTTTTAAAGCATTCTGTACGTTACATAGTAGTTGATATTTGAGTGTGATTACAGGATAATAATCTCATCAAGAGGTTCAGATAACATTGTGAACAACAAAGCTCAAAGATTAGGTTACCGGTTTGAAATCACTTGTATGTAAGCATTGTTTCTTATAATGTCGTTCTGTCTGTTTTGAATAGATCCTGATGAGCAGGCAAGAGTTAAGGCCAGCATAAATACAATCAATGCCATTCTTTCAGCATTTTCAAAGTGACAACTTAAAAACGTGACTATTAGTTAAAAATATCTAATAATTTTGTGATATGTGCATGTTGATTTTTGAAATGTGTATTTTACAATTTAACTGTCACACCTTGATAAAATAATTAATACCACGGTCCCTTTCCCTCTTGTTGCACTTTCTTAGTTCTTTATTGATGGTGCTTTGGGTTTGGAGTTTATTTTTTTCCCCACAAAAGCTCAGGTTGCCAGCTTGCTCACCAACGTCTATGGGATAAAGTGAGATTCCTGATCATTAACTGCAAATCCTTTTCTCAAAATTACAAATGTCAGTCACAATCTAGGAGCCACTGTGACGCAGTACACTATTGCTTCCATATCTATTGATGTGGAGTGTATTAATTCCACATATGTGGTGAATTTGAGGCTTTTAATCTTGTAATTTATCTCGTTGCTGTTTTTGGGACCTTATTGTGCAGCAGTTGGCTGTTTTATTTGTCTATGAATAGAATCTGCAAATAAATTTCATAAGCTGTGAGATTGTAAAAGGTGTTATGTATATGGAAGTATGTGATTCAGTGGTTCAGCTGTCGATGACTGCGATGGGTGATGACAACTAAAATGATCTAACCTTGCCTTAAAATTTTGGTTTGTCAACTATTTGACAAAATTGTATATTTAAAAACATTTTAAAATGTTTTTTGGTAACTGCCTTCAGGAGTATTGATTTAATGGGAGAAATTTCTAATAATGGAATGACAGAATTCCTGTTTTATTTTCAATGTAATTAATGACACACTAATGAAAGTGCTTTCTTTGAAATTGTATGATTGAAAATCATGTGCTCCTGAGACTTTGGTAGAGAGTTAATTATGAAGGAAAATGGAAAATTTCACATGCTTAGGTTGCTTAGTTCCTGTCTTAATTCTGATCCATTAGGAGTGACTGTTAAGATGTGATCTAAACTACTTGTGTAGTTTGTTTTTTGATACTTGTCTGAATGATACTTACCAACCTTTTGGCTAAGATCAAGCCCAAGGTGGGATGCAATCCCACATCTTGTCGGTTTGGATCTTGTTTGTTCCTTTTATGGGGACTTGAAGTGGATTCAGTGGATTTTGAATTTGGTTTTTGGAGCAAGCAAGGAATGTATTTGGGTTTGTCATGTCCATTGTGAGCATTGCCTTTGTAACTTAAGGATGGAGTAAAAATTTAAAAAATCTTTCTCTAACACACTCTACCACTCCTTCCCTAAGCTTGACCTCCCCAACTAATTTTAAGATGCTAGCAATTTGTCATTTACTTGCTTCAAATAGTCATTCTTAATGTACAAGAATAGATCCTGAATATGGAGATTTGAATTGGGGAGGCACGGTGGCAGGGGTGGCACAGTAGTTAGCGCTGTTGCCTCACAGTACCAGGAATCTGGATTCGTTTCCTGGCTTGGGCCATTGTCTGTGCAGAGTCTGTACATTCTCCGGGTGTCTGAGTGGGTTTCCTTCGGATGCTCCGGTTTCCTCCACAGTCTGAACGTGCTGATTAGGCGAATTGGTCATGCTAAATCCTCTAAGTGTACCTGAACAGGCACCGGAGAGTGGCGACTAGGGTATTTTCACAGTAACTTCATTGCAATGTTAATGTAAGCTGACTTATGACACTAATAAATAAATAAACTTGCAGGGGACTGTCTTGTTCTTGATCCCAAAGCCTACTCACTTTATTTCAGTGATGTGCAGTTTCCAGCAGAAGTTTGGATCCTTGTTAGGAGAAAATACCCTGACTAGCTCTCATCAATTTAACCAAGTGCAGAGGTGTCGATTGCCACTATCCCCCCCCTTCCCCCCGCTTCCCCCCGCTTCCCCTCCCTTCCCCCCCTTCCCCTCCCCCTTCCCCTCCCCCCCTCACCCCCCCCTCCCCCCTCCCCTCCCCCCCTCCCCCCTTCCCCCCCTTCCCCCCTCCCCCCCCTCCCCCCTCCCCCCCTTCCCCCCCTTCCCCCCCCTCCCCCCCTCTCCCCCCCTTCCCCCCTCCCCCCCTTCCCCCCTTCCCCCTTCCCTCCCCCCCTTCCCCCTTCCCCCCCTCCTCCCCCCTTTTCCCCCCCTCCCCCCCCTTTCCCCCCCTCCCCCCCTTTCCCCCCCCATTTTCCCCCTTCCCCTTCCCCCCCCTTTCCCCCCCCCTTTCCTCCCCCCCCCCTTTCCCCCCCCTTTCCCCCCCCTTTCCCCCCTTTTTCCCCCCCCTTTCCCCCCCCCCTTTCCCCCCCCCTTTCCCCCCCCCTTTCCCCCCCCTTTCTCCCCCCCCTTTCCCCCCCCCTTTCCCCCCCCCTTTCCCCCCCCCCTTTCCCCCCCCCCTTTCCCCCCCCCCCTTTCCCCCCCCCTTCCCCCCCCTTTCCCCCCCCCCCTTTCCCCCCCCCTTTCCCCCCCCCTTTCCCCCCCCCCTTTTCCCCCCCCCCTTTCCCCCCCCCTCCCCCCCCCTTCCCCCCCCCCCCTTTTTCCCCCCCCCCCTTTCCCCCCCCCCCTTTTCCCCCCCCTTCCCCCCCCCTTTTTTCCCCCCCCCCTTTTCCCCCCCCCTTCCCCTCTCCCCTTCCCCTTCCCCTGCCCTAGGTTACATCAGCTAATACTGCAAAATTGAACATGAGACTTTCTAGTAGGTTTCAGCTGTGCCTCTTGTCACTCACCAACTTGCTGTAGCTCAGTGGGCGGAGGGGTTCCAACTAGTTTTTTATTGGCTGAGGTGATGGATAGTTTAAAAATATGCTCAGTTATTGCAGGAGGGAAGTTCTTATTTAACAGTTAAGACAAAAGCTGAAGGAGTACATTTGTCGAGAGAGCTCTGTCAACAGTTTTGTGTGCACCTCATGTACTGTTCAGATAACCCCTCACAATTTTGTTGTGATGAAAGAATCTCTAGATTCTGCATTGGTCAAGAAAGAGCTCTTTAAATAACTTCAGGAAAATAACACACAGCTCAGGTTAAGGTGCATTGAGTTCTGAGATTGTGAAGTCTAAACACAGTATGGAACAATGTTAGTAATAAACTCCAAAGTTCAAAGTTGAATGTGTTCTCAAGTTTTATCATCTTTTGCCCCACCGATGTTAGCTGTAGCTCACTTTCGTCTATGAGTCGGAAAGTTGTACATTCGACTCCCATTCCAGGAAGTTGATCATTAAATCTAGATTGGCATTCCAGTGAAAAGCTAAAGGGGTGGTGCACAGACTGAGACTGGCTTGCAGGTGATATTTTACTAAGTATTGGGAAGCGACATGCTTTTCTAATTATTTTCCCTATCTGGCACACAAGACAACTTGTAGTTAGCCAGTTAACCTAAGATCAGTTCACTCTACAGTTTCTGTTAAGTCTGGCTTAATTTGTTTGTCCATTGAATCACTATTTTAAGTGTTTTAATCCCCACTATGCCCCGTAACAAATGTGTGGTGTTCACCTGTGTGTTTCTGGTAATATAGATTGTAAAAATCAAATCACCTTTTTACCATCTGAAGTAATCTCTTGGAGTGAATAGCAAATGGACAGTTAAAACATTGGGGTAGGTTTGTGCTATAAACTTGTATCGTTTAAGAATTGCATCAGCTCAAATTGATTTAAATCTAGAGATTAAGGTCTCTTCCTGTCAGTTTGACACAGTTTCTGAGGTGAAGGAAGATATACTGACCTAATGAACCACTCAGCCCTCTGTACTATGCTGATTTTTTTTAATCCTGTAAATCACCAGGGATTTTACACTCTTCAATATATTGAGCTTTAGAATGTTATTGTGTCCAGTGCTGCCACTAGGATTTCATTGAGGTGCACATAACAGGCTACATGCAAGATTTCTGTATCATGTTTTATTGAACTAAGGAAAGCTTTGAACAATCTAATAAATATAGATTTTGTTGTATCCGGGAGGAGTGTCATGAGCTGTCTGGTTGTTGAGGTGAGGAAATGTTCACAGATTGCACTGTGACAATGCTGATTGCATTCAGAGGTGATGAATGTAGAGGTACATAGAAAATGTCATGCACAAAATGTCAAAGCACATTGGCTTGAGTGTCATTTTATTCCTGGACAGTTGTGTTGCTAAGTGAATTCAATATGTTAGTGCCAACTTTCCCAGAAAAAAAATGACTTCAAAAATTGTGTTATGCAACACAATTATTTTACAAAGACACAATTCAAGTTTAGAAGGCAAAATTTATAGCTTGTACTGATTGGAATAGTATTAGACTTGGAATGAAAACCTCACAGCTCGGTGGCACAGTGGTAAGCACTGCTGCCTCACAGTGCTATATACACTGATTTGATGTCAGCCTTGGGTGACTGTTTACTTGGAGTTTGTATGTTCTCCTCATGTCTGCGTGGGTTTCCTCAAGGTACTCCAGTTTCCTCCCACAGTCCAAAGATGTTGAGGTGGATTGGCCATGCTAAATTGCCCTTAGTGTCCCAGCATAATGTAAGTTAGGGGAGGATTGTGGGGTAAATGGATTCTGGGGATACAAGGATAGAGCAGTGTGCCTAGTTAAGATGCTCTGTCGGAGATTTGGAACAGACCTGATGAGCTGAATGGCCTCCTTCTATATTTGTAAAATCATTCTATGGCTATGTCATTATGCAGCCTACTGCTATAGTAAACCTAATGTCAATGTTCACTACTAAGTTTATTGCAGAAGGCTATTGTCATGTTTATATTTGTATCAGGCTAGTAGAGATTTATCCAAAAGTCATAGGACAATCCTAACATTAGAAGAGGGACAAAGTTATGTTGGAAGTTAGATGTTCCTGCATCCATTCAAAGGCTAGCATCATGAGAGATGATAATTCAATGAAGAAGTGCAGTTTGGGGAATTACAAGTTTGTGCTTCTGAACAGAGTAACACTTCAATGAAGTGAAATTTGGCAGAATGATCTTTTGATGCTGACTTATTTAAAAAGACAAATAAGAGTTTTGTTGAAATAAGGCTTTTAAGGCAATAAAAACATACCCAGTGAGCAGCTGGAAGCTCTGTATTGTTTTGGCTGTAGCTCAAGAATGATCCAGCCACATTACAACTGATGTAGTGCAACTGACAGTGGGCTGCAGCAGATACATGTCCTCCAAGAGAATATTCAATTGACTATAATGTTATTTTTCTGTCATCATCTGCTGTATTCAAATGTGGTCTTAAAAAGATTCTAGCATATTTATTTGACATTTTTTTCTTTAATTGTATTTGAGCTACTCTGGGACAAAATCATGCTCCTCAGATTTCTCTGGAATTGTCATATGGTTGACTTAATCATTAAATGATGGTTTGTAAAAGGTTTATTACTTTATGATGAGATTAAAATATTTTGTGACTCATTGATTTGGTCAGGATGCTAATAGGCTTTAATGATATAATTTTGTGCTACTTTTGATCTGTTGCTGGATTTTCACTGAATTAATTAAGTTTTGAGATTAGACATGCTTTGAAGTTTAGTTGACCAGCTGTTGGAAAGCCATTATTTTAACTAGAAGCTCCCAGGTGTGTGATAATATGCCTGTTGATCTATGACTTCTTGAGCAGAAGGAGTTGTTTTATTTTTAGTTCCAGACAGCTTTCTCTTGTTAAGTAGAGATGGGTCACAGTCACATCGTTAAAATGTATTTCTGAACAGAATGCAGGCATAGATTGTATTGCCCTCTGCAGTAGGGCTACACTGAAGTTGTGTACCATCTTGGGCTATGCTAAGTTTTTAATCATAGGAAATCTGCTTTCTACTTCACATTTATTCCCATTATACTATTTTTGTTTTCAATGAAAACAAGCATTTGATTTTTGAATATGTTCTTTCATAGGATATGTATTTTACTGACAATATCAGCACTTAGTGCTCATCCCTGATTGCCCTTTGTGAAGGTGGTGTGAACTGTCATCTTGAACTACTGTAGTTTATATGATGTAGATAGACCCAGAGGGCTGTCAGTGAGGAAGCTCTAGGATTTTAACCTATTAGCTGTGAAGGAATGGCAATTATAGTTCCAAGTTAGGATGGTGTATGGCTTGGAGAGAAATTCCAGGTGATTGTGTTCCCATCCGCCTGCTTCTCTTTTTATTCCAAGTGGTAAAAGTCACATGTTTGGAAAGTGGTGTTGAAGAGATTGGCAAATTGCTGCCTCTTAATTCTTGAGTAAAGTTAGGGATTGGTGCGTTTAAAATTTATTTATTAGTCTCACAAGTAGGCTTGCATTAACACCAATCAAGTTACTGTGAAAATCCCCTAGTTCCACATGCCTGTGTCTGTCCAGGTACACTGAGGGAGAATTTAGTGCGGTCAATGCACCTAACCAGCGCGTATTTCTGACAATATGGACGAGGTGGATGATACAGATTTCCTTCTGTAGCGGGAAAATCTAACTGTAGAATATTTGGAATAGAGAAAGGAAGTTGGTTTGAGATGTGTAAGATTGATATGTAACGAGAAGAATCAGATTTATAGAAATTAAAACACTACATATTTGTCAGGGAGGTTACAAGTATCCCACTGTTGCTTAAAGTAGGAAATCAACAGAAAGTTAAACATGAAATGATGGGGGTAATGTGCACTGAGATATTCGTGATAGAATAATTGCACCTGATCTCTGAAATGCAATGAATTTGCTGGAAAAAATTGGTCCGCCCTTCCTTTGAACTTGTTCATGCATTCTCAGATTGCAGAAGTTGATACTTAAAATTACTGGAATTTGGTATTTTTAGTGCTCAGAGAGTTTCTGTTTAAACAATAGAGAACTGTTGTGAATTTGGCAGTGTTTGAGCCTTGTTTGCAACAAAAGCCTTTATGTAACACCATTAATGCCCTACTGCACTTTGGAAATAGCAATGTTTTCAAACCAGATGTAACACTGAATCTCAGCAATATTAGGGCAGCTGACCAAAGCTTAATCAAAGAAGAATTTGTGCTGAGATGAATGTGTGTACACATTGTTGCTTCTTCCTAATAATGTGTACACACTGATAAGTGTTTGAAGAGCTGTTTTGTTTCACCTCATATGCAACATTCAGACTTTAATTTGATTTATTATTGTCACATGTAGTGAAAAATATTTTCTTGCGTGCTATATAGAGTGAGCATACTATTCGTACAGAAGGAAACAAGTGAGTGAAGAAATTAGTGTTACAGTCATAGTAAGGGTGGAGAGAAAGGTCCATTCAAAAATCTGACAGCAGCGGGGAAGAAGCTGTTTTTGAGTCGGTTGATACATGATCTCAAAATTTTGTATCTTTTTCCTGACAGAAAAAATTTGAAAAGGGAATGTCTGGGGTCCTTGATTATGCTGGCTGCTTTTCTGAGGCAGTGGAAAGTGTGGACAGTGTCAATGAATGGGAAGCTGCGATCCTAGTCCCTGCCAGTGTCAACCTTGACCAAAGTAACTTAGTGACATAAACAACAGCCACCCCTCTTTAACACTAATGTGTTTCAATAGTATTCCAAAGAAAATCTTAACATGAACATCATATAAGTACCGCTGTTACCTCTTGAGAATAAATTGGATGCTGGAAAGTTTGTGTGCCCCAGGTTAGCTTGCTCTCCAATTACAATATTTTTTGAAAGTTGCTTCCTTTTCCTAGCTTGGGGCTAATTGTATTACCCTTCTGTGGTCATAACTAATATCAAACAAAAGCCTAGAAAAGTAAATTAAATGTACTGCTGCTTAAGGCTTTACGAAAATAATTAACTGCAGTTGTATTGAATATGCAGCATGCATTATTTCATGATCTGGTAATCTGTAGGCTGATGCTGAGTAAAATTTCATGATAAATATTGATGATCTTTGGAGTAGTATTAATAATAATAATAACTATTATTAACTTATTATAGTTAATTATAACTATTAATTCTATAGTTATATCAGAATTAACTAGATATGATGCTGAAACTAGGGGAGAGTTGTGTATGGAGAGAAGGATGTACGGTGGCACAGTGATACCACTGCTGCCTCACAGCGCCAGAGATCTGGGTTTGATTCCCAGTTTGGGTCATTGTCCATGCAGAGTCTGCACGTTCTCCCTCTGTCTGTGTGGGTTTCCTCCCAGTGCTTCAGTTTCCTTCCACAGTCCGTAAGACGTACTGGTTAGATGCATTGGCCATGCTAAATTCTCCCTCAGTGTATCTGAATGGGTGCTGGAGCGTGGAGATTAGGGTATATTCATTGCAGTGTTAATGTAAGTCTACTTGTGACATTAAATAAGAAGTTGGGGTTGGATCAATTTTTTAAAAAAGTTCTTGGGTGAAACTTTTCCTGTTCTTGAAGCTTCTTAAGTTTTGGCACTCCCGAGTTCCTCTGAACTTGTATTGACTACGTGTAACATCTGTTATAGTGTCTCTTGATGCTGTTGCTGGCAAATAAAAGGGACCCAGAACACCATAAGTGGACAGCTACCTAATTACTGAGTTTATAATTAAAGCTCTGGTTATAAGCCTGCTTTTCCCATAAGCTTTGCATTTTGCTTCCTGAAACACCCCCCCCCCCCCCCCCCCACCGTCTCCACCACACAATGTTGATTATATCCCTGTTGTTGTAAAACGTTGCATTCTGATGTCACGTGCAATGCAGTAGGAGATAAGCTGGTAACAAATTAAAGTCTTATGTAAAGCAAGCCCTTTTTGTAAGCAACGCACTCACTTCCTGACATACTTTCCCCTCACACTTTGAAGATGACACCCCTATTGTATGACTCGCCATGAGCAGTGCTAATATACAAAAGAAAACGGATGGAGTGATCAGCTGGAGGCATTCAGATGATGGTTATAAACCACAGGAGCAGTTTGAGATTATTGCCTTTTAAATCACTCCAATGAATCCTTTATTCTCTATCTCATCTTGTACAGTGTCATCTTACAGTGATGTTCTACAATTATCTCAGAACAAAGCCCGTGGTATCTAAGGACCAGACTGAGAAATGCGGCTAATAAGAACGGTTATCAGTTCTCAGATATTTGCGATTGTTATAAGTCATTTCTCAATTACATTTGCTGAAGAAATATGTTTAAAGAATAGATAATGGTGGACGGATGCTGTATTTTGTATAGACAGTGACACAACATTATGCATAGACATGCAGAGTTCAGATAGGAATGCTTCCAAAAATGTGATTAACTGAAACTGGTGTACCATTTACAAAATGTGTTATCAGAACTGTGGCAACATGCTGAGACCCCGAGACATTGATGTTAATTTGAAGAAACTTTTTTTGCTGCAGGTGTTTAAGATTGTCTCAGAAAGTAAGCTTTTCTTTTTGAAGCTGAACTTTGATGTAGATTTAGAAATCTGAATTAATTCAGATAGCAAACTCTCCAGGGAAATGCAGTTCCTTTTTTTAATACATCTCCTCACACGTTTTCTCTCTTGTTACCTCTTTTTACCCACACCACAAGTTTATAAAGTTTATTTTATTGATGTCACAAGTAAGGCTTAGATTAACACTGTGATGAAGGTACTGTGAAAATCCCCAAATTGTTACGTGCTGGCGCCTGTTTGGGTACACTGAGGCCAAATTTAGCATGGCCAAAGTACCTAACCAGCATGTTTTTTGGACTGTGGGAGGAAATTGGAGCACCTGGAGGAAACCCACACTGACATGGAAAGAAGGTGCAGGTTCCACACAGACAGTGACTCCAGCAGGGAATCGAACCTGGGACCCTGGAATTGTAAGGTAGCAGTGCTAGCCACTGTGCTGCCTCTCCAACCACCTTCGAAAATGCCTGACAAACCGACTTAATAAGTGAATCTTCTATGGCAAATTGCAAATCAGAGCGCACTCCTGTAGTGGCCAGAGGAAATGCTTCAAGGATACCTTGAAAGCCTCCTCAAGGACTTCAGAATTGACACTGCATTCTGGAAGGCCCTTGCCCTGGATTGCTGTGCCCGGTGAATTGCAATTTGCAACAGCGCATCAGTATATGAGGACTGGCAGATAGTCATTCCAAAACGAACACAAGACAAAAAATCATGAGAACAGTTCCCCCTGTTTTCTGGCAGCCTCATTGTCCTGTCCTCATTGCACTAGTATCTTTTGTGCTAAGACTCATCCACCATGTTTGCACCCACACAGCCCAACACCTGGGTGACAGATGAAAATGGTCTTCAATGCTGAAGGATGAATGGTGGCAATGACAATACGCGCACACACACACACAACCATCACCTTAGTTTTCCACCTCTCTGTTAAAAATACAGAACTAATGCTATATAATGTTCTTCTGATACCTTATCTGAGTACCTATTCTCCATGTCTAAGCTGAGATTGAGAGTCTGGATAGGCAATGCAACCTTGGGGTGTCATACCTCTGAAGTTTTATTTTAGCAAATTTATAAACTTTGTTTACTTTTCACCCTTCCTTTGTCATATTGGTGAAGTAATCTCATGTTGTCAATTTGGTGTGAGTTTTGATTACTCTCTCAGATCACGTTCCACATGGATAAGTTCCATGTGGACTCATAAAGCTGCATGTAATATATGATTTGTCTGACTTGTGCCTTGAGTATTGTTTGGAGTTTTTTCTGTGGCTTCTAAAGGAAGTGGGTAGTACTCAGCTGACTGAAGATCATGAGAGGCGTGGAAACCAATGAAACTCATTATCAATACCTCGTGAAATTGAATGTCATCATTACTACCAGTATGGAAAGTGAGCTAAATTGTAGCACTCGGCTCATTAATGGTCAGAATTTAAACTGAAGTAGACAAATCAACACATTTGATTTTACAGGCTTGATGCTTTATTAACATCCACAAACTGAACTGGACTGGTCAAATTAATGCTGTGGCTAAAAAATCAGGTCAGAGACTAGAAATCTTGTGCCATTACCTCTTGACTTCCCAAGACCTGTCCACCATCAACCTACAAGGCACAAGTCAGGGGTATGTAAGAATATCTCCTCTAGGCTGGATGAGTGCAGCTTCAACAACATTCAAGAAACTCAACACTATCCAGGACAAAGCAGGCTGCTTGATTGGCACCACAACCGCAAGCATTCATTCTCTTCACTATTGACAAACAGTGGTAGGAGTGTGTGCCATCTATGAAATGCACTGCAGGAACTCACCAAGGCTCCTAAAGCAGCACTTCCAAACCCATGACCTCTGTTATCTGCAAGGACAAGAGTAGCAGACATATGGGAATGTCATCACCTGGAAGTTCCCCTCCAAGATGGTTATCTGGAAATATATTACTGTTGCTGGGTCACAAACCTGGACCATTCTAATAGCACTGTGGGGTGTATCTACACCACATGGACTGCAGAGGTTCAAGAAGGCAGCTTGTACCAACTTCTCAAAGGCACTTAGGGATGGGCAATAATGCTGGATTAGTATTGTCCACATTCATTTATTCTATGGTGTCCTCAATCAGTCTTTGCTATGGTTTAGCAGGTATTGACACTTATCCAGTTTCCTGTAGATATTGCTAGTCTTTTGTGAATAAACCTAGTGACATCTAAAAGAGTATCAGTAGGATATTGGGCTTTGAGGCAGTCATAATCCACACAAACCACTTTGTATAATACATTGTGGGTTAAGGAATCAGAAGTCCACTGCTTTAATAAGTGCAACACCTACAACACTCACACTCAACACCATCTGGGTCAAAGCTGACTGCTTCATTGACATGCAATGCAACATCTTAATCACTATTTCTCTACCACCAATACACCATGGTAACAGTGTGTCATATTCAAACGTGATGTACTGCACCAACTCACTAAGGTTCTTTCAGCAAGGTTCCTCGAACCTTCCAAACCCTCAACCTCTTCCTCCTAAAAAAAAACAAGGCAGCAGACAAATGAGAACACCATCATCTATAGGTTTCCCTCTAATTCACACACCATCCTGACTTCGAGCCATTTTGCCCTTCCTTCATTATCACTTGTTGATGATCCTGGAGTTCCCTTCCTAACAGCACTGTTAGTGTGCATTCACCATGTTTCAAGAAGTCGGCTCACTACTCCCTTCTTGAAGACAATATGGCATGGTCAGTAAATGCATATATTCTCGGCGATGTGCAGAGAACAAAAAAAGACTGAAAAGCCTGACTGATTTCTTTTTCTGTTCTCTTCCAGAGACTTAGGGATGAGTTGTAGTAAACTGCAACTTTAGTTGTCCTCTGGACATTTTTTTAATTTAAATGTTTGTGAAATGGCATATTAAAGCCAGTGGTACAGAGATTAGCACTGCTGCCTTACAGTGCCAACGGTCCGGGTTTGATTCCTGGTTTGGATTAATGTCTGTGCAGAATCTGTACATTCTCTCTGTGTCTGCATGGGTTTCCACTGGGTGCTCTCAGGTTCCGAAAGACGTGCTAGTTAAGTGCGTTGGCCGTGCTAAATTCTCCCTCAGTGTATCTGAACAGCCGCCCGAGTATGGCGACTCGAGGCTTTTCACAGTAACTTCACTGCAGTGTTAACGTAAACGTACTTGTGACATTAATAAATAAACTTTAAAATTCCATGGATTCTCTCAAATGTCATGTGTCTGGTTGACTTTGCTTTTCAGTATCAGTTTCAGTTTGTTCTTAAATGTTTTTAAAAAAAAGGAACCTACTAGTTGGGACAATGAGATCACGTTAATCTATTTTGATTTCAATCTGTAACCTGTAAAGCAGTTAGCCCGAGGTGTGCTGAGTCTATTTTAGGCATGTTAAAAAATAAAGAAGTTCTACTTTTTTTGGAAGCACACACCAACTGCTGATTTTTGGAGGTCGAGGAAGCTCTCTGTGTCGGTTAATCTGCCACTGTTGCAATAGGAAGGAGACACGGTTTGTAATGTTTTTTTTGCTGTGGTTTTAAGATGCTTGTTTCCTTCAAGGTAAAGTCAGTAAAACATGGATTCAAGGTCAGGAAAACCTGATCTCCAATAGCAAAGCCTCATAAAATTGTGCAATGATATATGCTTAACAGCAGAAAAATAATTAAGTGTATGATGCAAAGTTCTGAAAACCTAAAGGAGCAAACCTTTGTGCAATATATAATGTCTCTGTCAGTATTTACTGAACCTTTGGCAGTTGCAGCTAAGCTGCATTTAATGATTTGCTGTTCTCTTGATAATTCTAACCAAAATAATCCCAGATGGAAGACTTGAGTCTATCTACATAGAGTGATGGGATTGGAAACTTTCGGTGGCTTCACGTCATTTTTCAGTAATTCAGTAATCTGCTTCTGTTTGCTGTTTTCTTTAAAGGCGGTGATTCGGTCCTCCCAGAGTGAGCAACGTATAACCAACTTTGTGCTTTGCACTGGATACCAGTATTATATTGAACCACAAGTCAGTGTCAGTGGATGATAGACATTTCAATTAGATGTCGTAGAGAGGATTAAAGGTATCCAAATGGACAACCCGTCAATATTGTTAAAAAGAATTAATTCAGTATAGTGTGTACATTGCCGTTTTCTTTAGGTCCAGTCTTATCCTATCTAAACAGAGCGTGTAAAAGAGCTTAAATACTTCACTGTTATCTTTACAGACTAAACCCAAGTTCTAACAGTGCTGGGCAAAGGAATTAGGAATGTGCATTTTTTTAAAGCCTCTTTTATGCACCAAGGACAATCAGAAGTGCTACACATCTCAGGAATTAACCTTTGGGATGGTTTAATGTTTCATCCAAAAAGACCATTTCTCTGACAGCACTGACATTATGCACCAGATTTTGTGTTCAAATCCTGGAATAGCACTTGACCCACAGACCCTGGGAGTTCCAATACTGAGTGAACCTGTCACAATTACACTGGTGTTTAAAAAAAACTTTAGCAGAGTGTATTGCTGATCAAGAAGTAGAGAAGTGTCCATTATCATTTATTTCAGTCAGCAAGGTGTCTGATACATCCAGCAATCCATCATCACCTTTAATTGCTTTTAAAGTTGGCAGTTCTTAATGCTTTCCTTGCTCTTCCTTTCCATCACCACTCTCCATTTGCCCCAGCTTGACCAAGGCTGTGCCATATATTCTGTGCTAAGTCCCATTTTGCTCATCACCTTGTTCTTATTCTGGCTTCTGGTTTTCTCGTGCATTGCATTTGGAATCACTATCCGTAATTCACATCGTGGTCTTGGCCCACCGTATCTCCACCAGCCCTATATCTTCCCAAATGCTCTTTTGCTCTACTTTGACCACATGTGCTTCTCCTCCTTCCTTTGTGTCAACATTTAGGCAGAACATTCTAACCTTGTCTTACAGTTGGAAATTCCCTCCTATGCATGTCCACCTTTGAAAACCTCTCAAATTCTCTATCAAACTTTTTGTCATCCCTCCTAAGCTTTCCTTTATGAGTTTAGTTTTAATTTTTTTGTCCACTTTGCAAGGGCCTTGTGACTTTATGTTAATCGTGCAGTGCAAGTACCAATTATGATGTGGGCATGTATGGTATTATATAGGATGACACCTTGGCACTATTCACATCTACAAGCAACTCCAATATCCTAGTGACTATTCCTTATCTATATGCTAGGACAATGACTTTTGATTGTGTAGTTCATCACAGTTAAAACATAAATACTAATTTCATTCTGTAATTACTGAATATCATTGAAATTGTGTCACGAACATAAGAACTAGGTGGAGGAGTAAGCCATCTGGCCTCTCGAGCCTGCTCGCCATTCAATAAGATCACGGCTGATCTTTTTGTGGACTCAGCTCCACTTACCTGCCTGCCTAACTATTGATTCATTTACTGTTCAAAAATTTATCTATCCTTGCCTTAAAAGCATTCAATGAGGTAGCCTCAACTGCTTCACTGGGCAGGGAATTCCATAGACTCACAACCCTTTGTATGAAAAGTTTCTCCTCAACTCAGTCCTAAATCTACTTCTCCTTATTTTGAGGCTATGACCCCTAATTCTACAGTATTCTCAGAGACTGCATCTTTCAAAATCCATTGTTCTCCGAATTTTATTTGTAGATCATATTAATTGTGGAAAAATAAACAGCGTTTTCCTAGTTCCACAGTTCATTAAACTCTAGGAACCAGAGGGGATCCTGGCTGACTGGAGCTCACTGCCAATGAACATGATAGTAGGGAAGATACTGAATGTTTCCAAAAGGAAATTGGATGGACACTTGAGGAAAATAAATGGTAGGATCCTGGGGAAATAGAGTGAGGCATTGGAACTAATAGTTGCTTTACAGAATTGACATGGACCTGATGGACAAAATGGCCTTCCTTTGTGCAGCAGTAACTGACTTTTTTTTATAAGGGGTGTACTGAGGCCTGTTGCTCACAATCACACCAACCGTTTGAACTTAGACAAAGTTACATGGTGGTGGTGGTGATGGGTTGAGGCTGGGATGGGGAGTAGAGGGAAGGGTCTGAGTAAAATACCCTGTCAGTGAGAATCGGTGTACATTAGATGGGCTAAATATTGTCCCTGTGCTGTAGGGATCCTAGTACCATCAGTCAAATATGAATGTACCACAAATTCATGTTTTACAAATTGAGCTAGAAATTACTGTTGATGGAAGGCACATGCATTTCTGTGACATGCTGCTGTTTTAACAGGGATGATATTATGAGTTTGTGTATTGTGGGTTTCGAAATTCCAAAATTATTCGTGCAGTGGAATTGAGGGTGGTGATATTTTTGTATGGCAAGAAATCTTGGAGCCCAACTTATTAAAACTGTAGGATAGTTTTTTCACACAATTGTTTAATTAACAGGTAGCTTGTGATTACAGTGGGCAACTGGAGTGTCATAAAAACATAGGATCTGGAATAGATCATTCAGCCCTTTGAGTCTATTGTACTCTTCAATGCAATTTTGGCTAATCTTCTACCTCAACTCCACCTTCCCTATCCTCAATGTCCCCAATTCCATTAGTCTTAGAATAGGGTGTTACACGTATTGGGATACAGTGAAAAGTATTGTTTCTTGCGCTATACAGACAAAACATACCATTCATTGAGCATACTGGGGAGAAGGAAAGGTGAAGGTGCAGAATATAGTACATCAGTCCTTGCTAGGAGAGAAGAAATTTGTTCTCCTGAAATTTATTTGTTTCTGTCTGGAATATATTCAATCTACAGCTTTCTGAAGTAGAGCATTTTAAAGACCCACAATCCTTTGAGTGAAGAAATTTTTGCTTGTCTCCATTCTCAATGGCTGACCCTTTATTCTGATGCTGTGGCCTCTGATTCTGTTCTATTTTTTACTCTTGTTCTATGTTTTTAAAACAGTCCTCTACCTCTTTTAAAATCTCTACGACCTAGCTTTGATTGTAACACTATACTCTGCACCCTCTCCTTTTCTTCTTTCCCATTGTTCCCAATAAATGGTTTGTTTTGTCTGTATAGCGTGCAAGAAACAATACTTTTCACTATTTCGCAATATATGTGACAATAAATAAAATAAAATCAAAAATATATTCATAATACATTACAAATGATAAAGTGCAGATTTATGCTCCCAATTCCAAATGTGCTAATCCAGGACAGGCAATTAGGAGAGGAACAGAGTGGCAATGAAATATTTGTTCACAAAAATTACAAGTTAAAGGGTCATTCTTGCATACTCTGTATGTTTTGAAATTCCCATTGCACCATTGATTCACACACCTGTAGGCTGGACATTGGCTCATAGCAGGAAGAGCAAATGGAACTGTTGAAGAAATGCTGAAAACTCACCTAAGTTCTGAGCAAAATATCTCTTTCACATAATAATGGATTTATGATCTGCTGATTGGCTGACCACTATCATAAGCAGAAACCATAATATAACCAAAAATAAATGGAAGTGACTGGAAAAAGTGCCAAAATGTTCCATGTCTTATTTTTATTTATTGTCACAAAAGTAGACTTACATTAACACTGCAATGAAGTTGCTGTGAAAATCCCCTAGTCAGCACGTTCTAGCGCCTGTTCAGGTACAATGAGGGAAAGTTTAGCATAGCCAATGCAACTAACTAAGCACGTCTTTCAGACAGTGGGAGGAAACTAGAGCACACAGAGGAAATCCACTCAGATACAGAGAACGCACAGATGGGGAAGTATCACACCTCCTATATTTCATGCCCCTGAATTTCTGGCCTCTTGAGTATCCTTGATTTTAATCGCTCTGCTATAAATGGCTCTCTCTCTAGGTCCTAAGCTCTGGAATTCACTTCCTTAAATCTCTCCAATTCTCGCACTCTCCTCTTTGAGACACTCTTAACCAAGCTTTTTGTCAGCTGTCCAAGTTTAAGCCATGTATCTTGGGGTCAAGTTTTGTTTTTTAAATGCTCCAGTGAAACACCTTGAGATGTTTTCTTATATTAAAGGTTCTGTATAAATGTTGGAGGTTCCTGTTTTACTCACGAGGTAATATTGAACAATATGTTGTGACTTCAGGATTGCTTTATTGATTTTCTAGTCATTAGTCTTTTACAAATGTATACTTTTGAAATTGACCTGAGCAATTTGTGTGCTTAAGTTAAAACAATTTGTAAAATGGCCATTGAGTAAATTTTTTATGTAGTAAGTTATAATCTTGAATGCACTGTCTGAACAGGTTGTGGAAACAGATTTAAAAGCAACTTTTGAAAGGGAATTAAATACATGCTTGAGAAGGAAATAATTTACAGTGCTAAGAGAAAAAGCATTAATTGAATAACCCTTTCAAAGAGCCAGCAGAGACTCGATGGGCTGAATGTCAGTTGGTAGTGTTCTTGCCTGTGAGCCTGAAGAATGAAGGTTCAAGTTCTATTCAAGGATTTGCACATGAAAATCTAAGCTGGCAGTGCAGTACAATATCAATGGGGTGCTGCACTATTAGAAGTACTGCGTTTCAAATGACACAGTAAACCGTAAAACGTAGGGATAGACATAGGCTATTCAGCCCATCAAGTCTGCTCCACTATTCAGTAAGATCACGAGTAATCTGATATGATAATCCTCAATTCCACTTTATCACCTTATCTTCATAACCCTTGATTTCCTTGCTGAGCCTGCTCTCTCTGGGTGAGTGTAAAATACTCCATGGTGCCATTTTGCAGGAGAGTTATCCTCGGTGCCCTGGCCAATATGTATTATGATGTGGAGATGCCAGCATCGGACTGGGTTGAACACAGTAAGATGTCTCACAACACCAGTTAAAAATCCAACAGGTTTATTTGGTAGCAAAAGCCACTAGCTTTCGGAGTGCTGCTCCTTCATCAGGTGAGTCGGAGATCTGTTCATAAACAGGGCATGTAAAAGCACAAACTCAATTTACTGAATAATGATCGGAATGTGAGTCTTTACAGCTAATCAAGTCTTGAAAGGTACAGACAATGTAAATGGAGAGAACATTAAACACAGGTTAAAGAGATGTGTATTGTCTCCAGACAGGACAGTTAGTGAGATTCATGCTCTCAATATGTATTACTCAGACAAGATCACTTGAAAAACAGCTGATCTGGTTATTATCACATTGATGTTTCTGGGAGCCTATTGTGTGAAAATTGGCTGCCCCATTTCCCATACGACCACAGTGATTACACTTCAGAAGTATTTAATTGTCTGTAAAATGTGCTGAGACATTTGTGCTGCTTGCTTTCTAAATGAGTCTCTTTCTTCTCTGCTATATGGTTCTAAGACTTAAGACACAGAGAAAGAACAATGCCCTTTGTTTATTAAAGTCTGAATAACAGGTTTAGCTGGTGTCCCTGCAGTGTGAATGGTCTGTGGAAGGGTGGCGCTAGAATGCTTCATGTTGGATTTCAACAGTTGTTTTACTGATGCAAAACGAGTGTTAGGACTGATTATCCACCTAACTAAGCCAATGACACAATGAATGCAATATTCCTTTCATCTGCAAGGACCTAATTAAAGTTCTATTGTAGTTTTAATCCAATAAATCTCTTGTTAGGCTTGCATTGCTAATGTACCTTCATTCTTAGTACACTTGGAGATACATTTAAATAATGCTGTTGATCATACTGGTGGGAATTATTGTGCATAAATACTTGTTTTTCCAAATAAAATTAAAGAAAGTTCTTATTAGTGGGTCCATCTTTGAGCCACTTTGGACGGCATTGAAGAAATGTCAAATAAAAGAATCCAAGACTGATTTGTAGCAGTGTTTTGAGGGAATGAAAACCATTAAATGCTGTTTTTGTTTTTCCTCCGGTCTAATGAAACTTTAAATCTGTTTCTCTCTCTAATTGGTACTGCTTGATCTGCTAAATATTTCCAGTATTTTATATTTTTATTTTGTATTTCCAGCATTAGCAGTATTTTACTTTTATATCAGTAATTTGGAGAGTTTTTAACCCCTTAGTTGTTCACTACGCAGATGGCAGCACATTGGCACAGGATTTATATAAATGGCACAGTTCAGTTTCTGGTCAGGCTGGTTGCTTTCTTAGATTGCAGACTGTTAATGGTGGGGGAACTCAGCAATGATAATGAAGTTGAATGTCAAAAGGAACTGAATATCTTTTTGGAAATGCTTATTGCCTGAGGGAATGTCTACGTCAACAGGGACAAAATAGAAAGGGTCAAGAGCTTCACGTTTTTGGGTGTCCAGATTATCACCAATCTGTCCTGGTCTCCTCATGCCTACACTATAATTAAGAAAACCCACTGATGCCTCTACTTTCTAAGAAGACTAAGGAAATTTGGCATGTCCGCTACAAAACACACCAACTTTTACAAATGCACCGTGGAAAGCATTCTTTCTGTTTCTATCACTGCTTGGTATGGCTCCTGCTGTCCAAACTCTATGGCCTGGGGCTTGGCATCTCCCTTTGCGACTAGATCTTGAACTTCTTAACCCACAGATCACAATCAGTAAGCATGGGCAACAACACCTCCTCCACAATCATTCTCAATTCCAGTGCCCCACAAGGCTGTATTCTCAACTCACTATTATACTCCTTATACACCTATGATTGTGTGGCCAAATTCCCCTCCAACTTAATTTTCAAATTTGCTGATGACACCACCGTAGTGGATCAGATCTCAAACAATGTTGAGACAGAATACAGGAATGAGAGAGAATCTGATGAACTGGTGCGGTGACAATAATGTCGTCCTCAATGTCAATAGAACGAAGGAGATTGTCTTCAACTTCAGAGAGTGCAGAGGAGAACGTGCCACGTCTACATCAATGGGGACGAAGTAGAAAGGATCGAGAGTTTCAAGTCTCAGGTGTCCAGATTACAAACAATCTGTCCTGGTCCCCCCCCCCATACCAACAGTATAGTTAAGGAAGCCCGCCAACGGTTTTACTTTCTCAAAAGTCTAAGGAAATATGGCACGTCCATTACACTCTCACCAACTTTTACAGATGCACCAGAGAAATTATGCTTTCTGGTTGTATCACAGCGCAACATGACTCCTGTTCTGCCCAAGACCACAAGAAGCTACAAAAGATCGTGAATGTAGCCCAATCCATCACGCAAACCGGTCTCCCAACCATTGATTCTGTCTACACTTCCCATCGCCTTGGCAAAGCAGTCAGCATAATTAAGGACTGCACTTATCCCAGACGTTCTCTCTTCCATCATCTGTTGGAGAAAACATACAAAAGTCTGAGATTATGTACCAACCAATACAAGAACAGCTTCTTCCCTGCTGCCATCAGACTTTTCAATGGACCTACCCTGCATTAAATTGATCTTTCTCTACAGTCTGTCCATGTTTGTAACACTACATTCTGCACTGTTTCATTTCTTCCTCTGTGAATAGTATGCTTTGTCTGTTTGGTGTGCAAGAAACAATAAGTTTCAGTGTATGCTAATACATGTGACAATAATAAATCAAATCTGAATAAGTAGATGAAGTAAATTATGTTGGAAAAGAGGAACCAAAAATTATTAGCAATACTTTTTGGTTACAAAGAAATTTATTTTATTTGTCAGTAGCAACAGTGACTGTATGTCATGTGTACATCATTGGTACTGAAACGCTTCAGTGTTCCAGGATCATCCCTATAGGAATGCAGATTTGTTCTTTTGATTCTGTTCCTGAAATTAAATCTTTATTATATGCATAATGTTTTTGAAGTTTATTCATCAGCATCACTAATAGGCTTACATTAATTAACACTGCAATGAAGTTACTGTGACAATCCCAAGTTGCCACACTCCGACGTCTGTTCAGGTACGCTGAGCGACAAGTTAGCATGGTCACTGCACCTAACCAGCATGTCTTTTGGACTGTGGGAGGAAAATTGAGCACCTGGAGGAAACCCATGCAGACATAGAACATGGGGAGAATGTGCAAACTCCGGACAGACAGTGATGCAAACTGGGAATCAAACCCGGGTCCCTGGTGCTGTGAGGCAGCATTGCTAACCACTCTGCTGCTGTTGGATCTCTAAATCCAAATTCCATTACCCAGTTTCTGTTTTCAAAACTATCTGTTGAATAAAGATAACGTTACCAAAGTCGAAGGTGACCATAGGCTGGACTTAGAACATAGGCTAGACTAGGAAAGGGGACCTGTTTGGGAATTATCAGGCGTTTGGAATTAAATTAGAGACCAGGCCCTCAAGAATTATGATCTCTGACTGATACCTGAGCCACGTGTGAATTAGCACAGGGATGAGAAAATTAGGGAAGTAAACATGTAGGAAAGAGGAGTTCCATTTCATTGGGAAATGGCATCAGTATTGGAACAGGAGGGATCTGTATGTTGATCTTTGGTTCCCCTCAGGAGAGAGCTGACTGGTAGTGATTTAACCTGAGGATTACCACACCTCAGGTGAGAGGCAAGATTGAGGTTGTGAGCCTTCATGAATAACCTCAGCTGATATGGGAATTGAACCCATGCTGTTGGCATCACAAACCAGCCATTTAGCGAACTGACCCTGCATCAACCAATATGATTGCAGCACTGAGTCCCATATTCATTATAGAGCCTGTTGATTGCTAATAGACAAACCCTCAAAATGCAAATAGGTAGTAGTAATTCTGGGGAGAGCAAAAGATTCAAAGCAGATTAAGAATTTCTTTAATTACCTAATAATTACATCTCAACATTTTGAAATTAGTGAGTAGGTATAGGTATATGATACTATACTTTTTAACAAAAAAATCAAAATAGCTCATCAGCCTGATAATGGTACTGTATTGTGAACTTCTGCAGTTTGGGATGTCAAACTATTGGCGCTCTGAAATTTAATAGCTAAGAGATGTTATATCATGTCACTTACGGTAGGCATGTTCTTTGGTTCCTATCTGCTGCTGTTGCTTTACATTGGACTAATCACATCTCAACTGTTTAAGAAAGTACAGCGTAGAATCCAGTGAGGCTGAGGTTCAATGGTTAGATCCTAAACTTTGATAGCTCAGTAGAAAACCATTCAGTCCATTATGTTTGTGCCAGTATTCATGCTGTCAGTGAGGATTCATAAGAACAAGGAGCAGGACTTGGCCATCGGGCCCCCTGAGCCTACTCCACCAATCAATAAGATCATGGCTGATCTTTTCATGGTCTCAGCTCAACTTACCTGCCCGCTCACTACATCCCTTAATTCCTTTCCTGTTCAAAAATCTATTTATCTTTGCCTTAAAAACATTGAATAAGGTAGCCTCAACTGCTTCATTGGACAGGGAATTTCATAGATTCACAGCCCTTTTGGTGAAGAAGTTCCTTCTCAACTCAGCTCCTTCCAAACAGTCTGATAGTCTTGGATATTTAACTCCCTGACGTGATCACCCTGCAATGATGTCTGTAATGGCCACTAAATCATACTAATTTGTGAAGATTTGCGCCGTCAACTCATTTACCTTGCTTTGAATGCTATGAGCAGTTAGGTAAAGTGTCCTTATGTTGGTTTTATGGCTATTTGAATCCCAACATTTCCATTAATAACAGCTCCTGAGTTCTCCTTCTAACTTTTTTCATAATTTTCCCTGTGGTTGAAACCTCCTCACCACATGCTAACCTTCTGCTTTACTTCTCATTAACTATTATACTTTCCGTAGTTTTACCGTTCACTCCCCACCACTTGCTAATTTAAAGTCCTTGTGACCAGCCTATTTATCCTTTCCAGTAGAACAATGGTCCCAGATCAGTTCAGATGAAGACAGCCCCAACAGTACAAATCCCTTCTGTTCCCATACTGATGCCAATGCCTTATGAAATGGAACCCCTCTTTCCCATGCCACTCTTCTAGCCATATGTTTACTTCCCTAATTTTCTCAACCCTGTGCTAATTTGCATGTAGTAATCCAGAGATTATAACCCTTGAAGACCTATTCTTTAATTCCTATGTCTGATAATCCCCAAACAGGTCGATTTTCTAGTCTTGCGTATGTTGTTTATCCCAATGTGGACCACAACAACTGGACCCACCCCTCTTACTCCAATATTCTTTCAAACCAGTCAGAGATGTCTCTCACCCTTGCATGCGGGATGCTTACAAAAGATGCTATCAATCCCCCTAATTATAATACTTCCTCATTAGCTTGACAATCACAACATGTGTTTGAATTGATGGTCTGTTGAGTGCGGTTATCATCTCAGGAAGAGAAAGTAAGTACATTGTAGCATAAACACATTACTTTGGTTTCTCAGAAAACTCTGTTTCTCAAAACTTCAGTTAGGAAAATAAGTTACTGATTAGACTTTAATCCATCTGGGAAGATCTGTTAGTAAACAAAGTTGTTGCTTTCAAACAAGTAAAGTTTGTGTCCTTTGCTCGGTTATAGTGCAAACCATGTAAGTGGCACTGATAGTCTTAAACTTTGCTGCCTTTTATTCATGACTTTCAGCCATAAACAGTTGATCTTTCCTCTTAGTAAGACCAGCTGTAGGAGTGCCACATTGGTGACTGACCTCTTCGACCTTCAATTTGGTGAAGCTGGGATTTGAACTAAATGTGCGAAGGAAAGATCACAGAAATGAGCCTTTAACCACTATCTAATTGAATGGTGATACAGTTTCTGGAGACTCTATGGCCTGTTCTGGAAGTTCCAACTATTATCCAAATGTCCTACACAACATTGCCTCCTAATGTTGCTGTTTAAGCCATGCATTATGTGGTCTGAGTGGTGGCGGGGGATATGGTAGAAAGACTGGTATAAAAAGAATTTGAAGGTGCTTAATACAATTTGGCCAGTGCAGGAGTTGGTCAGATTAAGCTTCAGTTGCATATCATTCACTGCAGTATTTCTGTGCAGCTCAAGGCTATTGTTCCAACTTCAATTTTCCTTTTATTATTTATTTTTTATTAATTATAGATTACAATGTCCCCAGTGACAAGCTTTATTAAATAATCTACATAAAGGCGAGTTATCCTATCTATATTGTCGTGCTTTATGGAAACTCAGGAACTGCTGCTGCATTTGCATGCATCACTTTTTGATATTTGGTCTCTGGAGAGAGCTGAAAATTGACAGTGTATCACAGTTCAGCTCTATTCCCTCATCTTACTTAGTCTAATTTGACAGTTTGAGGAGTAGTTTGGGAAGGGGAAATATCCCACTGTACCATTTGGCAGAAAATAACATTTTCAAAAGAGAAATACATTACACTTTTTTTTGATAAAAGTAACTATTGGCCTTGTAGTCAGACTCACTTTCTGCATTCTTGAGAGTTATTGCTGATATTCATGGATTAGATGTGAACATCTTCAAACTGACAACAGTAGCCTTGTAATCTAAGATAATGTACAATGTGGTAGTGATTTGCATCAAATCTTTGGACTTGTCCGTTTTGCTGCAAGAAATACAACTGGCAGTCTGTGGAGTTGTTTTGAAGTTTTACTATTCTTTTCGATACTGTGATTTTATTAGATATACATCATATTTCTAAGAATACAAGGCAGACGGGAAACATTACTGACTACAGATCAGTTGGCATGTTTTTATCTGCAATGACATATTTTAGTGGTTCAGTTTGGTGTTGAGGTTTGGGGGGTGTGTGGGGCGAGAAATAATGCAAGCTCCTGATCTGTTCTGCTCCCGCACACTCACCCAGTGCATCCTCGTATGTGCCAAATAATCTAAAACTATCTTTGGTTTCTCCAGCATAGTTGAATCTTTAGAACTGTTTCTGCAAAGAAAATTACAAAAGTTCGGTGTAATCGTCCATTTGTCACCCTTGGGCTTTCAGGAAAAGAAAAGGATTGACTTCAATGCTAAAAAGCATTACTTGCGAGGAAATTTCGAGATGTCTTACCTGTTTCGTAGTTCTGATCAGCCCAGTAAATGCATTTCTTGCACATGAAGAACTGTGTTCTGTTTGATCTGACCTTGGGTCTTAGTTTTGACTCAGTGTTAGCACTTTTGCTCCAGAACCAGAAGTTCTTGGGTTTGAACCCCAGTCCATAGACTTGAACATAAAAATTGGACAAATAATTTATTGTAAGACTGAGTAAGTTCTGCATTGAATGCAGTACTGACATTTGGTTGGAATTTCGCTTAGCCCGTTTTGCTGCATTCTTTGAAAATAATGTCATAGAATAATTTCAGCACAAAAACAGCTATCTGTGTTATCTCTTTGCAAGAGCAATTCAACAGGTCTCATTCCATTGCAGGTATCTTGTAGCTCTGCCATTTTTTTCCCATTCAGAAAGTTAACTGATCTTGACTGAGCACTTTATCTAATGGGCTATCCCAAGAGGAAAAGTCGATGGGCTCAATTCGCATAATGGAAGTACAGCTGACTCTGAAAATCCTGACACTTACTCACGATGGCACAGCGGTTAGCACTGCTACTCACAACGCCAGGGACATGGTTCAATTCAATTCTAGCCTTGGGTCACTGTCTCTGTGGAGTTTGCATGTTCTCCCCATATCTGCTTGAGTTTCCTCTGGGTGCTCCAGTTTCCTCCAACACTTCAAAGATGTGCAGGTTAGGTTGATTGGAAATGCGAAATTGACCCTAGGGTCAGGAAGATTAGCAGGGAAAATATGTGGAGTTATGGGAATAGAGGCCGAATAGGATCGTGGTCAGTGGGCATTTGATAGGTTGAATGGCCTGTTTCTGCATTGTATAGCTTCTATATGGGAATTATCAGGAAGTTTCAATGGGCCATTCCCGTGGTCCCTGGGACTCTCCATTAGAGTTTGACTCTGAGCTAGACTCAGATACCTGCACAGTACATATTTGGATATTTACCCAGGAAATGTTAAACAGGTTAAAAACTAATCTAACATGTTGGTAACTACACCACTATTCCCCCTCCCGCCCCTGTCCCGCACCCAATAAGTCTCACTGACTATCCCACTGACCAAATTAACTAATGCCTGACTACCCCATGACCCAACCATCTCTCTGATCCTAATCTAACTAAGGTTTTTCTATCTTCCCCAACTGTACTCCATTCTGAGTTGCCTGAGTAATGTGAAGGCTGGGTTCAGAAGGTCTTGGTAGAAATATGCAGCAGCATTGAGTTGGGGAATTTTTGAGTGCAGGGGAAGTTTTGAATGCAGCGGATCTGATGATCATTGGTGCTTTGTGGAAGATTCAGATATTGCCACTTTTCAGTGACAGTGCTGAGAAATGTATATGTGTAGGCATTGGTTGAACTCAGATATGGAATTCTTATGGTTGAACAGCTAGGTGCACCCATGTCTAAACTCACATGTAAAGAATGCTCACTCAGGCAAGGTACCAAAACTGTTCTCCCCTGGCAAGTCTCAGCATCATGAGGAGAAGAGAAACAATTGCCTCTGAGGCATCAATAGAACGTGCTTTCTGTGGTCAACTCTGTTTATTATCTAGTGATTCCAGGTATAAAGTGGAGGGTGGGCATTAGATGAAGCCAGCATTGTGCTAAGCTGTGATATATTTCCTCCTGATTTCTTCCAGTGTGCACTGGAAGAATTGCTGCAAAGATAGTGGAGATTTGGGTCCTTAACCCCTCAAGAGGGTGGTAGCTTCAGAGAAAGAGGGAGGAAAAATAGTTTTTTGTATTCATAGGATGTGAGCATCACTGGCAAGGCCAGCATTTGTTCCTATTCCTAATTGCCCTTGAAAAGCGGTGCTGAACCGCCTTCTTGAACAGATGTAGTCGATATAGTATCCTTACCGTGCAGGAGGCTGTTCTAAAAGAGCATCTCACCCAGGCTTTCCACCCCCGACCCTCTCCCTTACCCAACTTCCATAAACTTCAAGCGTTTACCATGGCTAATCCATCTAACTAAACATCTTTGGGCATTAAGGGGCAATTTAAGATGGCCAATCCACTTAAATTGCACATTCTTGGACTGTGGGAGGAAACCTGAACACCTGGAGAAAACCCATCAGACACGGGGACAGTGTGTAAACTCTGCACACATAGTCACAAAAGACTAGAATCAAACAGTGTCTGATGCTGTGAGGCTGCAATACTAATTACTGTGCCTCCCTCAGTGCTATTAGGAAGGAGTTCTAAGTTTTCAGCCCCACAACAGTGAAGGAATGATGGTATAGTTCCAAGTCAGGATGGTCTGTAGTTTGGAAGGGAACTTGCAGGTATGGTGTTCACATGTGTCTACTGCACTTGTCCTTCTACATGTTAGAGGTCATGCTTTTGGGAGCACCTGTCGAAGGAACCTTAGTGAGTTTCTGCAGCAGGCTTTGTAGGTGTTATTGCAGCCATCATGCGGTGGTAGTGGAGAGAGTGAATGTTTAAGATAGTGTGTAGATGCTGATCAAATCGACTGTGTTGCCTAGGTGGTGTCAAGCTTCTTAAGTTTTGTTGGAGCTGCACTTATCTAGACAAGTGGAGAGTATTCCATCGTAATCTTGTCTTGTACCTTGTAGACAGGCTTTGGGGAGTTGGGAGGTGAGTTACTCACTGCAGAGATCCCAGCCCCTGACCTGCTCTTGTAGTTGTAACATTTACATGACTGATTCAGTTACTATATTTCTGGTCATTGGCAGTTTGCAAGAAGTTGATAACTGTGTGTGTGATGATGGTGCTGCTTGAACATAAGAACTCTCAATACTACTGAGTGCTGGATTTTTCAGTCTTAGCTTATGGATTAGATTGGTGTAAACTCTTGGTGACCTTCTCAGTTAAAGAGATTAAGATTAACCTTGTGCTGAATCATAACCAATAGCTTCCATGTGTGGATTGAGTGGAGGCTGGTACAGTCCAAAAATAAGCCTGATGGGCTGGAAGGTCTATTTTTAGCAAATCTCAATAACTTTTAGTTTGTTGTATCTGGATTTATAAAACCTGTTATGTTAGAAACTGGTATCACTGACACAGGACTTCATTCAAGATAAGTATGTGCCACTAGAGTGAATGTGGATCAACTTGAAGCAAACCCTTCCACAGCACTGTATTGTGAGCGTTGGTGTAGAGCTGTTTTTATTCTTAAGTGCATCAGTGCTTTAATGTGTTAGATGAAGAGAGAGAACCTTTGTGGGACTACGTTTACTTAAAAGTTGCTCTCAATGGATTTGGTTTACTTTTTGTGTTTGTGGGGGAATTAAGTGATTGATGTCAAATCAATATCCATCACATTCACTTAGCGATAGTCTCAGTTCAAAACAAGGGTTTGTGTTTTTCAGTCCACTGGCTCTGAGCTGTTGCCTGATCCTTCATCTTGTGAAGTCAATGAGAGAGAGAGAGAGAGAAAATAATAGAATTAGGGTTCAATCTTCCTTGGATTTAAAGGTTTTACAAGTGTGTGTTAACTCTTTCAAAAGCAATAAACTGTAAACTGTGGAATTGAATCCCCACAAAGAATGAATTAATCAGAAATCAAACTTGACATTTCTAAATGCCCAATTGCACCATAAAAATTGTCAATTTTTATTTTTGGAACAATGCTCTTTCTCTTCTAATTTTCTTTCCCTCTTTTTCATGGCATTGTTTTGTTTTATTCGCGGGATGTAGTAAGACCACAATTTATTGCCCTTCCCTATTTGTCCTTGAGCTGCTGCCCTGAATACAACTTGTGTGATTTGTGACGCCACTTCAGGGGGCAATTAACATCCTCTTCAACCACATTGCTTTGGACCTGGAGTCATATATAGGCCAGACCCAATAAGGGTCCTTTCCTGAAGGGAAGTGAACCAGATGGACTTTGAGGGCACTCTGGCACCTTCCTGGTTAGCACTGGTGACACTAGCTTTTTAAAAGAAGTACAGTACAGGAACAGCCTGTGTCGATCATGATGGCTGCTTAAACTAAAGCTATATGCATTTACGGAGTCCATATCCTTCTATTCCCATCCTATTCATTTATTCAATTAGTTGCCCCTGAAATGCTATTATTGTACCTTTTTCCATGACCTCCCCAGCCAAATTTTCTTCAATTGTATTTGTAATTTCTTGGCTGTCATAGTCAGATTTGAATTCATCTCTGGTTCATCAGTCTCGACCTTTGGAAATTAGTGCAGTGGCATATCCCCTATGCTGTTATAATACACCTAAACTGGTATATAGATTCATAAGCAATGATTGCTTGTTCAGGAAGTGACTCAGTGTCATAGACAGAATTAATGCATTCCTTTTTATTGCTCAATATGTTTGCATTTGGTCTTTGGGGTGGAGGGGCAGTGACATCATATCTTCTGAGTGTGAATCGAGTAAATCAGAGATCAATCAATTGATATGGTGATGGCATGGGAAAATGGCTTTCAGCTAGAATATTAGCCATGATCTAATTGAATATTAAAATAGGCTCGAGGGGCCAAATGACCTATGGCTCCTATTGCTGTGTTCCAAAAGATGGACTAAAAGAAAAATGTTAGATAGATCTAGGTGCATGAGGGACTGTGTGCCCATGTCCAGCTATTCATTTAGCTACATCTTCAAACAGAGTAGAACATACCTTGTTTTGGCAAGTGATTAATATATTGCGACACTCCTGATCCCAAAGGAAGCTTTGTTAAGCAGACCAGATGGCATCACTAATTATGTGAATGCATTTCTAACCATAATGTTGCATGCTTTCTTAATAATGCCCCAGTCACAGTAAATCATGCTTTTAGTGTATTTCATGTATTAAACCATGCCAATGCAATCAATCAATCAGCTAACATCTGCCAAGAAGCCCCACTACCATAACTATACATTGTCGCAGATATAACTGCAGATGAGTTTTCATTTCGATATGACAAGGATGCAGATAGGAGGGAGAGTGAAAATCTTTAGGGCAATTATTTATAATTCCTGCTTACAACCATAAACTTTCACCTAACTGAAATGAATAATAGAAATTCAGGGATGAATTTTCCGTTATTGCCAGGCATAAACTAGGGGTTAGGGGATTGTCCATTCTGTTTGCACACTGCCCAATTTCTTTTTCCATTAACCTTGAGTGGATGGCAAGTGGCACTTGGATGTGCAAACCCCTTCATCACTAAAACCTACTATTGTTATAGTGCTGCTGTTTTTCAAAGCTTGCCATGTGCAAATTGGCTGCTGCATTTTCTACTCATAAAGTATCTGCATTGTGAAAAGACTTTAGTTGGCTCTAAAACACTTGAATGTTCTGATATCATAGGAGTCATTCTATAGCTGCTAGTCCTTTATCCAGTTTTTTGCCTGGCAGTAAAAGTGATTTTTTTTTTTATCGCCTAAAGTCAGGTCACTTATTTCTGTGCCCCTTTTGATGAGGCCTGATACGGGTTGCTTGATATGGATCTAATGTTGCATGAAAAATCACTCCCTAGACGGGGAAAGACGGAATAATAATTGTCTCATCACGTAGATTTGCACTCTGACATCTGTTATTGGAGGTTAGAAATGCAAGAATTCAGTGTCAATGTCAATAAACTGTTGTACGAGAGGAATATGTGACTTCAGCCTCACAAGGTATTGCTGCTGATGGAGCGAGAGCATTGTATGTGACATGAAACAGCAACCTGAACTGGGTAGTACTTGATTTTGCAACTGAATCCTGAAAGTTTGGTACAGCAAATAAATTGACACTGGGTTTTTATGGTGAGGCTATAATGTAATCATTTCTGTGCCACATATCCAGTCTGTTCAGTTCATATAAAAGTACTTTCTTCCTTAAGTAGCATACTTCTTCAGGTTTGACAATCTTCGCTTCCTCCCCTGAAAGTCCCATCTGAAAAAGCTTAAAATATTTAATTTGTGTCCAAGAATCTGAGACTTTTCTTGTCTTAATGCACTCAGGTTCTGGCAAAACTGCATCTTTTCTATTTTGTTTGTAGATGTCTTTAATATTTTCTTTTACCCTAACATAATGATTGTCCTCATATTGAGCAAAGAACAGTACTGCATAGGAACAGGCCCTTTGCCCCCCCACTCCCCCAAGTCAATCACATTGTCCTATCTAAACCAAGGACCTGTATCCCTCTATTCCCTGCCTGATTGCGTGTCTATCCAGATAAATCTTAAATGTCACTAACATGTTTGCCTCAACCACCTCACTTGGCAGTGCATTCCAGGTCCCTACCATCCTCTGTGTGAAAAAACTTTCCCCACACCTCACTAAGGAACCTTTCTGCCCCTTTCAATTTCACTATCGCTAATGTCAAGCTCACTGGCCTATAATTACCCAGGTTACCCTTGCTACTCTTTAAACAATGGGACAACATTGGTTATCCTCCAATCCTTGGGACCTTGTCTGTGCTCAACAGGAAACAAAGATTTCTGTTAGAGGTCCAGCAATTTCCTCTCCTCCCTTAGTTATCTGGAATAGATACCATCTGGCCCTGAAAGTCTGTCTACCTTGATAATTTTTAATACACCTAACACTAATGATGACTTGCTCTTGAGGGTTTACTACCCTCTCCTTTGTGAATGCCAATGCAAAGTACTCATCAAGGATCTCACTCACTTCCTTTGGTTCTAACATAATTTCCCTCCTTTATCCTTGAGTGGACCAACTCTTTCTCTAATTACTCTCTTGTTCCTAATGTGTATAAAATGCCTTAGGATTATTTTTAATCCTGCCTACCAAGGACATTTTGTGACCCTTTTTTGCCCTCCTAACTTCAAGTTATTTTCTACTTTCCCTGTATTCTTCAACAGCTTCATCTGATTTTAGTTGCTTAGACCTTGTGTGTGCATCCTTTTTCTTTTTGATTCGACTCAGAATTTCCCTGGTTAACCACGATTCCCAAACTCTGCTTTTTCCTGTTCTTCTTTTTCACAGGCACATGCCTGTCCTGCACTCTGATCAACTGCTCCTTAAAAAACCCCCACATGCCAGTTGTGGATTTACCCTGAAACAGCCTCTCCCAAATAATAGCGTTCAAAGCCTGTCTAATCTGTTATATTTAGCCTTCCTGCAATTTAACACCTTAATTCTAGAACAACACTTGTCCTTTTCCATAAGTATCCAAAAACTAATGGAATTGTGGTCATTGTTTGCCACATGTTTTCTCACTGCAACTTTGATCTGACCAGGCTCATTCCCTAGTACTAGATCCAGTATAGCCTATTCTTTTGTTGGACTACATATTGTTCCAAAAAACTTTTGTGGACATGCTTAACAAATTCCTTACCACGCGGACCCCTAATCAATGAGAAAAATTACATCTCTGTAGCTATTATCTGTATCAATTTCAGTCAATTGTCCGCTCCTCAAAGGTTCCAGATGCTGTTCTAACTGATCCACATATTTGCTGAGCATTTACAACTGGATGTACTTCCCAAGCATGTACTCCTCAGGGACACTTGAAGTGTCCTTGATACCACTTGTATCACAGGAGTAGCACACAATCAGCCAATTGACATCTTTCTCCCTCCATTGGCTATTAGATTAAAAACTAAATACTAGTTAGGCACTTAAAAATTGTTGCTGCTGCTCTCACGAATAGGCCCCTAAAATTAATGTGTCTCCTGATTAGTGCAGGTTGGTATAAGTTTTAAGTCTAGTTTGCTACCCTCTAGTAAGTGTGGAACAAAAAAACTCTTATCTTACAAAATATAGCTCAGATTCCACTTCTGTGAACCTGGGAATGAATGGGTTAAGAATATGGGTCACTTAATTTATAAAGAACCAACCTGGAGTGCCTGCCTCTTTTGAAAGTTTGACATCAACAGGAAGTAATCCTGAAGGTTCTATGTGCTGCTGAAAATGGGGTGCTGATTCTAGCCTTGGGGGCTGCTTCTCTCAGCTAGGTCTCCTGGAAAAGACAAGGCTACAAGTCCGTCTTGAACTCTATTTATACACATTAGAATCAGTGGAAATCAGGGGAAAAACTCTCCACTGATTGGAGTCATATCTAACACAAATTAAGGTCGACGTCACTTCAGGAATTCCTCAGGTTAGTGTCCTAGATCCAACAATCATCAACTGCTTCATCAGCGACCATTCTTTCATCATGGAGTCGGAACAGGGGATGTTTACTGATGAATGCTCAGCATCATTTGTAACTTTTCAGATACTGAAGCAATCCACATCCATATGTGGCAAGACCTAGACAGCATCCAGGTTTGGGCAGACATGTGGCAAGTAACATTCATGCCATACAAGTGTCAGGCAATGACCAAATCCAACAAGAGAGAATTTAACTGTTATCAGCTTGACAATCAATGATACCATCACTGAATTCCGCACTATCACCAACTTAGACATTCAACAACATTACCTCCCTGAATTTCTCACCATCGAACATCCTACAAGTTACTACTGATTGGAAACTTCAGTGATCTGCAATCACAATCATACCAAGATGCCAAGAGGTTGGAGGTTGGAAATTCTGCAGTGAGTAACTCACTTCCAGACTTCATAAAGGCTGCCTAGCATCTACAGTGCACACGTTAAGACTGTGATCGAATACTGTCTACCAGACTAGTTGAGTGCAGTTCCAACTGCACTCAGAGAGCTCAACACCATCCAGGACAAAGCAGCCCTATTGATCAGCACCCTATCCACCAAAGAATAAAGAAAATTACAGCACAGGAACAGGCCCGTTGGCTCTCCATGCATGCACCGATCATCTGCCTGACTTGACTAAACCCTCTACCCTTTCTGGGACCATATCCCTCTATTCCCATCCGATTTATGTACTTGTCAAGATGCCTCTTAAAAGTCACTACTGTATTCGCTCCCACTAGCTCCCCTGGCAACTAGTTCCAAACACCCTCTACTCTCTGTGTAAAAACATTTCCTTTAAACCTTTCCGCTCGCACCTTAAACCTATGTCCCGTAGTAATTGACTCTTCCACCCCGGGAAAAAGCTTCTGACTATCTTCTCTGTCAATGTCTCTCATAATCTTATATACTTCTATCAGATCTCCCCTCAACCTCCGTCGCTCCAGTGAGAGCAAACCAACTTTCTCAACCTCTCCTGAAAACTAATGTAGTCTATACCAGGCAACATCCCGGTAAATCTTTTCTGTACCCTCTCCAAAGCCTCCACATGCTTCTGTTAGTGTGGCGACCAGAATTGAACACTATATTCCAAGTATGACCTAACTAATGTTCTATAAAGCTGCAACGTGACCTACCAAATTTTAAACTCAGTACCCCGGCCGATGAAGGCAAGCATGCCACGTGCCGTCTTGACCTCTTACCACTTTGTGACCTGTGCATCGGTACAACCACATCCAACTTAAACATTCACTCCTTCCACCAGTTACGTACAGATTCTCCCTATTGGAGATGGCCATTGCCTGTCACTTATGTGACAAGTAACATTTGTACCACAGTCAGCCCAAGTGTGAATGTTGTTCAGCTCTTGCTGCAGTTGTGTAAGCTTCTTATTTGTAGTGACATTACGTTGTTATTTTTGTTGAATTATCTTTGAAGTGTTCATCATTTCTTCAGATGACATGGCTAAGTTTGAATCTGTACCAATCACTGATGTATAATGCATAAAGTAGATGGAAGAATAAATCATACTTTCACCACTGCCTCTCAAATGTATGGATAAGGAATGTATGAGAACAAATGCACCGCAGAACTTTATTATTAGCACGTATTGCATCAATAGCTTGTATATTGTTCATTGGCACTGAGGACAGAGACCAATTACAAGAGAGCACAAATTTAATATAGTTGGCAAAAGAAGCAAAAGTGATACCAGAAATAAAACCTTTTTATGCTGAGTGCTTATGGTCTGGAATGCACTGCCTGAGAGTATGATGGAGGTAGGTGTAATCAAAGCATTATAAAAGCAATTAGACTGTTACCTGAGAAGAAAGAATGTGTGGCAAGGCAGGAAGGTATGAGAGAATGACACTTTCTCATTTGGTAAGCCAGAGTAGATGTGATGGGCTGAATGACATCCTTCTCCGCTGTAACAAACCTATTACTTAGATGAGTGTTTGTGCACCATGCCCTTGAGGTGGCGTTACACAGATTAATTGCTAAAGTGATTCATGGCCAATGTGATTTTTTTTAACGTATTAGTCACCATTAAGACTTACATTAACACTGCAATGAAATTATTGTGAAATTCCCATAGTCGCCACACTGTGGCATCTGTACAGGTCAATGCACCTAATCAGTACATCTTTCAGATCGTGGAAGGAAACTGGAGCACCTGAAGAAGAAAACCCACACAGACATGGGGAGAATGTGCAGACTCCATACAGGCAATGAGCCAAACCAGGAATCGAACCCAAGTCCCTGGTACTGTGAGGCTGGAGTGCTAACTACTACACCACCATACTGTCCACTGCCCTGTTTCCAGTGACATGATGTGACGTGCCTTTTGTGAAATTACTTTTCCAGTGACAGAGGATTTGGGAAAAAAAAACTAAAATATTTGAAACTAGTGCAAAACCTGTCAAACTGTCTAGATGCATGAGGATAGTTTCTAATCTTAGGCAGGCTTTGTTGGGAGGCAGCAAACAGAAGAGAAGATTTTGTTCAAATGAGGTGAGCATAACTGCTGGCTGCTTCAGAAGCTGCAAGAGCCTTTATCAAGATTGCCTACATATATTCCTAGCTGTTGTGTGGTTGAAGAGAAAGAATGTGGAAATCTATAAAAATAGAGATTAGAGATGACAAGGAAATGTGCCTTTAATGTTGAAAAAAGCATTCCAAAATACTTCACAGAATATTACCAGACAAAAGTGGTTGTCAAAGAAAAAGATGTGAGGAGGGATGACTGAAAGGTTGGTTAAAAAGGTGGATTTTAAAGAGTGATTTGAAGAAGGGCAAAATTGAAATCATAGGATTCATACAGGATAGAGATTTAGAGTGGGAATTTCAGAAGCTAGAGAGCTTTACAGATCAAAATACTATTTCCAGTTTTGGAGCAAAAAGTGTTGTGAATGCACAAGAGCCCATAATACAAGCAATGCAGATTTCTAAATGGATTTTATTGTTGGAGAAGGTTACAGAGATGGTAAGGATGAATGAATTTAAATGCAAAAACAGAATTTTCAATTTGATGTGTTCGACTGAGAGCCAATGAAAGTGAGTGATTTGGTGTGAAAAAGAATATGGGCAGCGTTTTTTTGGTTGTGATTAAGTAGGATGTATGGTTAAAGCCTGTTTAAGGGCTTCAAGCAAGTTTTTTTTAACCCCTATAATTTTACATTATAAATCCTAATTAGAATAAGGCAACATTTAAAATAAAAACCTATAGATGTGCAGCACCTTTATTTAATATAAAGCTAACTAAACTTTTTACCCAGTGCACAAATATAGAACCACAGGCTTAAATTTAAACATATATCTTATTTCTTATGCCTACAATATAAATATAAATTGTTTAAATCAATTTTATTTTGTAACATAACTGTACTGAAACACCTTGGCTAGGGTGCAACTCATTTTGGCATACAAATGTTCAATATTATTGATAGAATATTGTTAAGGCCCTTGGCTTTTGCAGTATCCAGTGTGTTCAGCTTTTTCTTGCTGTCACATGGAGTGAACTGAATTGGCTGAAGACTGGTGTCTGTGATGCTAGGGATCTCCAGAGAAGGCCGAGATAGACCATCCATTTGACACTTCTGGCTGGAGATCGTAGCAAATGCTTCAGCCTTATCTTTTGCATTGATGTGCTGGACTCCTCCATGAATGAGGTCAGAAGCTTTTTATGAAGAAATACAGCCATTGTGAAGCAGTAATGTTATTACTAAACTTCTGGCTCTGAAGGCAGGACAGAAATAAAATAGGACTTTCGTTTTCCTAAGTTGTTAGATTTTGTAGTCAGCACAGAAATAGATTCATTCCACCACCTGAAATAATCACTGCATCTCCTACGAAAAGATATTGTTGTGGGTCAGAGTTTTATGGAACTAGAATTTTTTAAATGAAAAATAATTGGAACCTTTCATCTTTAAGAGGGCTTATCTGCACTGCTTTAAAAAAAACTGCAGTGCAAATCAACTGGAAGAAGTGAGTTTTTCCTCCTTTGAAGGGTATGCCAGCTTGGTTTTGTTGTTATCTCCAGAAAAGATGTTGTATGTGAAGGATGTTTTTGGATCAGTGGGCTTTTAAAGCACTATTCTGGATAACCTTTTACTGCTTCTTTCAGGCACTCAGTGAACATTAAGAACACATGAATCATTTAGGTAGGAGATGTTCCTGCTGCAGCCTGGAATTTATCACCATGTTTCAGCTCTATTGCAGCTACTTGACCGCCAATGTGCTCACACCAAATGAAAACACTTCTAACTATTATTAAAAGAGATGCTTTTTAAAGACTTACAGGCTATATAGGCACTGTAAACTCAAGATGAGAACACGTCCTCATTCACCCAATACCAGTGCCATAAGTTGCTGTTAATCTTATCACGAGAATTGCATCTCCTTTTGACTGGATTTGACATTTCTTTTGCAAATGTGAAGACCTTGTCTAATATGAATATATTAAGACAGCCTCCCGCAAAAGAATGAAAACTGGGGACTTGTCATGCATGAGATTTCCTCTCCATTTAATAGCCCCGTTCTCTTTGGGTAGAATCTAGAGCCTAATTCCAGAGTGTAGCCTGCTATTGCATAGCATTGCTTCACACTTGCAGAATAATATTTGATTGTCACTTGTATGAAGTAGTTTTAAAATGAATTTTTAAGTCTTTTTCACAAGTGCAAATCCCCAGGAAGAGATTGAGATCAATTCTAATATTTAGGCATCAACAATTTAAAACTGAAATAACAAATAGATTAAATTTCCTATTTTTAGTTCCCAGATGGTCCAGTGGTTAAAACCCCATATAGCACTAAGCCGTTTAGCTCAGAAATTCAAGGATTAGTTTCCTGGTCTGTGACTATTGTGCTGATTTCAGGTGGAGTAGTATTTGCATTGCTACAATTCGTGCCAAGGTTAGAAAAGGGAGCAAAAATCAGATGCTTGTCACTTTGCAGCAACACTTGCAATTTAAGTAGAGAAATTGTCGACAAGTGAGCAAGAATAGAGCTTACCCAATTGAGGTATATTTTTGCTAATTCAAGTGCCCGTTGAAAGCTGAATGTCCTTCGAACTTGTGCATATTTCCCAGAGATAATTTTTTTAAAAAAATAGGCATGTTAAAACTATTCACTATTGTAACATTGTTATATCATTGTATCTATATTTTGTTAGATAAGATTATCCATTTAGATGGGAGAAATGGTGACTAATTGGAGTTGAGGTACAGATCTAAATGAGTGGCAGAGCAAAGCCTAATGGCTCACAATTGTTTCCTTAAACAATTTTGGACATCAGATGCGAACAAGACTGCCTTCAGCTGTGACGTCCTGCACTTAGTCTATTCTTGCTCCTATTTCTTATCCTAAGTAGTATTTCGAACCTGCTGTGCTATTCAACATGATCATAGCTGATCTGCCTCAATTCCACTTTTCTTCTTGCTGCACAAATCCCTTAATTCCCTGAGCAGTCACAAATCTATCTATCCCAGCCTTGAAAATATTCAATGATGGAACATAACAGCCTTATGAGGTCGAGAATTCAAAAGATTTGCAACCCTGTTGTTACATATAGATGACTTGACCAGTATCACAAACAAGACAAAAGATGAAGAGGAGCCATAACATGGACTTTGAAACAACCCAACACAGATTTATTTAAGAGCTATTGCCTGATTGAAGTCCAACATGGAAGAGGGATGAAAACTCCCAGATGCCTCTGGTGATGTCATAGTATGTCATGTGTCTAATCATACACAGATGCATAATACATAACAACATGCAGTGCCAGAGACCTGGATTCAGTTCTGGACTTGGTGATTTTATGTGTGGAGTTGCATAGTCTCCTTGTCTGAGTGGATTTCCTCCGGGTGCTCAGGTTTTTTTCCCCCACAGTTCAAAGATATGCAGGTCAGGTAGATTGACTATGCTGAATTGCCTCTTAGCATCCAAAGATATGTAGGGAAGGTGGATTAGCCACGGTAAGTGTGCAGAGTTACAGGGTTAAGTTGGGAGGAAGTGGACATGGGTAAGATATTTTTCCAGAGAGATGGTGCAGACTTGATGAGCCAAATGGCCTCCTTCTGTACTTTAGGGATTCTATGATAACATTCCTCTCTCATTACTTCAGTAGTACAGCAACAGGCTTTTAAACATTAATGATTACCCATTATGAACATTAGTAACGTTACCAAGTATGTACAATTAATATAAGAGTTTTTTTGGTGGACATTGATTTTGTTTTGGTAAGTTAAGATATTCTGGAGTCTGATCTTTGACATCCTCGCTAGCCTGTTCCTCATGAATATTGGGTACTTCATCTTGTGAAATTGCTTTGTTGTCAGCTTCTAGAGATATTGACTGTTCTGCTGGAGTAGTATCTGAACTGGGTTCAGTAGTAATCCTTGGTTCAGGGATTTCACAACTTGGGTTTTTCTGATACTCTCACTGTTAATTCACTGTAAGAAGTGAAGATTTGATCCATGTGTCTCTGCCTTATTCTCTCATCATCAAGTTGCATTACATTAGAAATTGGGCCTTGCCTTAGCTAGAGTAGTTGCAGTAGAATCTTCTCACTTGGAATAGTTTTTATCACTAAAACCTTTTCACTTGTTTAAAACTCTGTTTCAGTGTTTGTTCACGGTGAGTAACTTGTGCTGGTTGTTGTTGCTGTACTGTTATAGCCTCAGGTGGTGTGAGTAGAATAGAATTTAGTTCTGTTTTTCTCTCAGGAACAACATTGCCGGTGAACTTTGTATGATGGCATGAGCTGTGTTCCAATAGGACATGAGAGAGTTGTTTACTCTCTTAGATAGCAAACCTTTGTCTTTTGACATTTTGACGGCATGTTTCAGTAACTTTACTTCCTTTTCTATTAATTCGTTAGGGCAGTCCTAATGTGTTGCATTTCATTGTTCTTAAGGTAATCCACAAATTCCTAAAATACGAATTGCATCCCATTATTCCTGACCAGTGGTTGAGGCTGTCCAAATCAAATGAAAAAAGTTATCCAGCTCCTCACCAGTACTTCCCTTTGTGGTGGATTTCATCTTCCTGATCTCACTCTGAAACACATAGCCTTCAATGGATGCTGCAGAGGTTGTTTTGGCCATTCCCCAAGTGAAGTGATTGTCGAGGTGGACTATTCCATATTTTAACGCATGACTAGTATTGCCCCACTGTTCCTTCTATTTGACAGCAAGTCCCAGCCACCAAAAATAGCTTTGCAGAAGCTCTTTCATCCTCAGTCCTCCTGGATGACCTTCGTGCAGTTGGTCCAGGATTGGCTTCGTTAGCATGAAGAGATGACCACTCTCATCCGCCATAGCAAAACCCGTTTTGGACAGTTAGAATCATAGCGGTTTACAGCATGGAAACAGGTCTATGCTGCCCCTTTTTTTTTAAAACCCCTAAGCTAATCCTAATTGCCTGCATTTGGCCCACATTCCTCTATACCCACCAAACTCATGTAACTTTCTAATTTCTTTTGAAAAAGACAAAATTGTACTCACTTCTGTTACTAGCTCTGGCAGCTTGTTCCACACACTCACCCACCCTTTGTGTGAAAAAAATTGACCCTCTGGACACTTCCGTACCTTTCCCCTCTCAAACCGATGCCCTCTCGTTTTAGACTTCCTTACCTTTGGGAAAAGATATTGACTATCTAGCTGAACTGTATCCCTCGTTATTTAATGACTTCTATAAGATCACCTCTCGGCCTCCAACATGCCGGAGAAAAATGTCCCAGTCTATCCAGCCCTTTTTTAAAACTCAATCCATTAAGTCCCCATAGCATCATAGTAAATGTTTTCTGTGCGCTTTCTAATTTAATAATATTTTTCCTATAATAGAGTGACCAGAATTGCACACAGTATTCCAAGCATGGCCTCACCAATGTTTTGTACAACTTCAGCAAGACGTCCCAACTCTTGTATTCAATATTCTGACGTATGAAACCAAGTGTGTCAAATACCTTCTTCACCACTCTGCCCACCTGCGACTCCAGTTTCAAGGAACTATGAACGTGTACCTCTGGATGTCTTTGTTCTGTAACTCTCTTCAACACCCTATCATTAACTGAGTAAGTCCTGCTCTGGTTCAATCTACCAAAATGCATCACCTTGCATTTGTCTAAATTAAACTCCATCTGTCATTTGTCAGACTCAATTGATCAGGATCCCATGGGAGATAACTTTCTTCATTGTCCACTATGCCATCAATCTTAGTGTCATCTGCAAACTTACTAATCATGCCCCCTATATTTTCATCCAGATCATTAATATAAATGACAAATAACTGGACCCAGCACTGATCCTTGAGCTACATCACTGGTCATGATGTAGAGATGCCAGTGTTGGACTGGGGTAAACACAGTAAGAGGTCTGACAACACCAATTTTAAATCCAACCAATTTATTTGATGGTAAATTTGCTGATATGTGTGCTATTGCAGACCAGAACACCTCATTCACCTGAAGAAGGTACAAAAGCCGAAATCTTGCAAGTTTACTATCAAATAAATCGGTTGGATTTAAAATTGGTGTTGTCACACCTCTTACTGTACATCACTGGTCACAGGCCTCTGGCTTTTGTCAAGTAGCCAACTTTGTATCCATTTAAATACCTCACTCTGGATCCCATAAGATTTAACCTTATGCAACAACCTATCATGTGGTACCTTGTCAAAGGCCTTGCTAAAGTCCATATAGAAAACATCAACTGCACTGCTGTCATCTACCTTCTTAGTTACTCTTCAAAAAAACTCAATCAAATTTGTGAAATGTGATTTTCCACTCACAGTGACTGTCCCTAATCAGTCCGTGCTTTTCTAAATGCCTGTAGATTCTGTCTGTCAAAATACCTTCCAACAATTTACTTACCGCAGATATGAGGCTCACTGGTTTGTAGTTCCCAGGCTTTTCCCTACCGCACTTTTTAAACAAAGCACAACATTTGCCACTCTCCAATCTTCAGGCACTCCGTCCGTGATTATCAATGATTCAAATATCTTGGCTAGAGGACCCGCAGTTTCCTCCCTAGCCTCCCACAATGGCCTGGAATAAACTTCATCAGGTCCTGGGGATTTATCTATCTTGATATCTTTAAGACTTCCAACATCTCCTTCTCAGTAAGATATACACTCCTCAAGATATCACTATTTATTTCTCCAAGTTCCCTGACATCCATGCTTTTCTCAACAATAAATACTGATGAGAAATATTCATTTAGGATCTCATCGATCTCTTGTTGATCCGCACATAGATGACTTTATTGATCTGTAAGAGGCCCTACTCTCTCTCTTGTTACTTTTTTGCCCTTTATGTATTTGTAGAAGCTCTTTGGATTCTCCTTTGCCTTATTTGCCAAAACAATCTTGTTAATTTAAGTTTTCTCATTGTAAAAGATCTGAATTCGGGATTCTTCTTTTGGTTGTCCAATGACTCTCTTAAAACCATGCCCATGACTCTACTCATTACCAGATTATTCCTCACGTGCCTTTGTACCTGAGATTATGTTTTTCAGACATTCTCTACCTGGGAGAAGTGTAATACGTTGACATATCTGTCTTGTGATTCTGTTTTCTTGCTGAGGCATCTGCATTGGCATGCTGTTCTGATCGCGGATATTTGATTTCATAATTAGGCGCTGACATTATCAATCCCCATCTTTGTAGATGTCTTATGGTTAATGATGGAATTTCCCACATATGAACCAAAAATGGTTGTCAATATCCTGCAGTCAGTCGGCAAAGTAAATCATTTTCTGTATAGGCATTGGTGAAATTGTTTGTTGCCAGAAATTAAGTTGAGTGCTTCTTTCCTAAGTTGTGCATAATTCTATTCCACGCTTGGTAATGTTAGGGATGTGAACACTAATAGCCACTCCTCCCCAGTTGCCATAATGAGAGATACAATAGCACTCACCCCACTGGATGATACACTACATGCTAGTTGAATTTTCAAATCTGGGTTAAAGTAGAACAATATGTCAGATTGCTTGACCATGTCTTTAACTTCTGTTTATGAACTTTCACATTCCTTTATCCAATTCCATTGTTGGTTAACACGTTAAAGAATGAAGTGGCTTTAGTAGCGTTGCAAGGTTTGGTGCAATGAACTTCCTGTAATAATTGATTAGTCCAAAAAACGCTCATAAATGTGGTTTTGGTGCATTTAGGATTGCTGTCATTTTATTAGGTTCTTCATGGAGGCTGTCCTTGTCTCTAGATTACTGATGGATGATTTGAAAGATTCATGTTTTTCTTTCTTCATGTGGAGGTTGTACTTCACTAGATGCTCCTGTATTTCCTTTAAGTTTTGTAAATGTTCCTGTTCGGTTCTGCCTGTGATTAGAATAATAATGGACACTGTTGAAGCCACTTAAGGTTTGGTCCGATGATTTATGGAATAAGGCCAGTGCTGTTGTGATTCTGCATGGTATGCACTTATATCGGAACAATCCAATGTGAGTAACAATTGTTAGTAGTGGTTGCAATTCAGTTGTCACCCTTATCTAGAGATATGCTTGAGACAAATTTATCTTGTTGAATTGCTGACCAGCAGCAAGTCCAGTAAATAGACCCTTGATGAATGATAACGGGTACTGGGTCATACACAGTACTAGATTTATTATCACCTTTATGTTTCTGGGGATGCATACAGAACCATCAGATTTAATAGCTGGGATGATTGGGGTTGTCCTTCGCTCTTCATTACAGGCTTCATCCTTGACTACTTTTTCTACTGCCATTTCTACCTTTGGTTTTGCATAAGACAGTTCTTGCTTTGATTCATCTTGGGTTGCTATCGGTTTGATCCTGAGCTTTGCCTCCACTTCAGTTGCAGATTCTAGGATCTCAAACATCTTCATATACTTCCACAGAAGTTTTCGTAGGATGTTCTTGCTGTCAACCAATTGGCTGACTGCTTCCCAGTTAGCTTGATTTTGTGTAACCATGCTCTTCCAAGGAGTGCAGGAACAATTTCCTTTACTATGAGCAGAGATAATTCTGCTTATTAGTTTCTATTTGGACCATGATGCGTAGCCTCAGTGGAACTATCTCCTCGGTATAAGTTTGTAGATTATATTTGAAGATTTTGATGGTAAGTGTTTAAGCTTCTGATACTTTTGTTTTCTGGGAGAAGTGATGCAGCAATTTCCATATCTACTTCCATCTTTACTTTTTGTCCATCTAATTTTGGATAAACCCAGAACCATTGGATATTCTGTCTCATAGATAGGACGTCTAGTTTATGCTCTTTGTTCTTTCCTAGTCTGGTATCTTGGAAATTTTCATCCTCATTAGATATTTTATCAATCCCTTTTTGTTTTGGATATAGATGTGTTTGTGGTACACTTTTGGGGGTTTGAGAAGTCTGCCAATACACCTTTGTTATGGGGCCTTTTTTGCCACAGCTTCAAACTTGATTTTGCCTACTTCAACATTCATACGGAGAGTGCCCCATCTGAGCACACCAATGGCATCTTACATTGTTAGAGATTTCTTCCTGTCAGTTCCCATCTTATGTATTTTGGCTCCAGCTGCAATTTGGAAAGCTTCTTTGTGGCCAATCCCATGGACAGAGCGATCTCAACAGCACATCTTAGTGTGAAAGAATTTATGGTGAGCAGTGATCTTTGAAATTGTTTCATTTTGAAATCCACAAAAAATAATCTGTCTTACAGAGTGCCTTCAAATGTTGAGCCAAACTTGCATTTCTTCTGAGCATTGTAACAAATTGTGATATATTTATGTCCTTTTCTTGGCTGCATCAATGAAATCTCAGCAATTATTAGTGGTTTTGGTGTGAAATTACTTTTGAGAATCTTGGTCAACTCCTTGTAAGTTTTTACATTGAGCTTCTCAGGATGCGTGAGGCTCTGTAACAATGTAAAGATTTTAAGCCCTTTAAAAAAGTGACTAATTTAATCCATTACCTTGTTTGCATCCAAATAATATTGAAATCTCTCTTCATAAGTTTTCCATGTTGCCACATTTTCTTCAAATGCATCAATGGCACTGCCATTGCCCGCCATTTCAGTTATTGGTCATTATTCGTAGTACTTTTCTTTGGCTTCTTAACCTCTTATTTTTTTCTCTTCCTTATTAGATTGTTTTTTTTATTTTTGGTTATTTTAGTTATTTTTATTATTTTTAGTTTTTTTAATTGAATCTGCATTTTTTTTTTCAAATTATTTCTTGGTAGGTAATTAATCTTTTTATTAAGCAAAGAAGGCTTTATTGTAATTTTGTTATTTTTTGTGCGCACTCTATCTCTTGAAAATGTTTACATTTAGGAATGTGTATGTGCATGTGCGTTTGTCTGTTTGCTCCACAGTCGGGCATGAGTATCTGGCGCTGCCTGGCTGACCCTTGCTTGTCACTGCGTGTATGGAAGCTGGATACAGATGAAACCTGTGCAGTGCTTGCGCGCAACTAGCACTTGCTAAATGTACTGGGAGCAGGCAGTACACATGGATGCATGCAATTAAGAGATTAGGGAAACCATACAGAAATGTAGAGGGTTTCCACGGAGTTCAGAGATAGTTGCTTTGCTTTTAACAACAGAGGTTTTTGGGGTGGAAGCATGTTGTTACTGTAGTTGTGTTTGGTGCCAGGATGTTTGCATCTGATGTTGTGTTGCTGTGGTGCAGTGATAGTTTGAGAATATCCCTCCGCTCTGCCACATTCTGTGAAAATTATGAGCTTGTTTGTCTTGCAACTTCAATGATATAACATTTCTTTACAATTCAGTTACAAGCGTATTTGGAATGAGCTCTCCCGCATTGTCAAACTGCTTATCAGTGCAGTCATTCTCAAATGGCATCTCGCCACAGAAGCCACCATTAGTTTGCCAAGGTGCTGATTGCATATTGATGGAGCAAGAACTATGCCCTGTGGCAAACACCTGCCGTTAGATTGTTCCAACAGAAGGGACTGGTAATCTACAAATCCCAGTCAGCAGCCCACAGCTGTTCGATGCACACGGGAAGAGTTTGAATGTTTGGCACTTGTTTTGCCTGCATTTTTATATTGAAATGTCCAATTCAAAAACTGAGACGATGCCTCTTAGTAGTAGCTTTCACAGTCAATTGATTTAAAATCAAGTACTTGCTCGTGTGGTTCCTGCTGGAAATTTTAAAAAATATTGTATTGGAAAATGCTACAATCTTTAGCCTAATCTGAAAAATGCCCAATCAAATTCATCACAGTGGCAGAGTAGTTAGTGTCACGAACCTGGGTTCAGGTCCAGCCTTGGGCTATTATCTATGTGGAAATTGTATGTTCTGCCCATGTTTACATGGGTTTCTTCCTAGTGCTCCAGTTTCTTCTCACACTCCAAATATGTGTACGTCAGGTTGATGATGTTGGTAAATTGCCCTTAGTGTCAGGGGGATTAGCAGGGTATATAGAGGGATAGGAGGAGGGTGGGCTTGTTGTTGGTGCAGGCTTGATGGGTTGAATGGCGTTCTTTGCTGTTGATTATGTTTCTAAGAAATGTTTGAGCAGCACATTGGTTAGCATTGCTGCCTCACAATGCCAGGGCGCTGGGTTTAATTCTGATTTTGGATGACTCTGTGTGGAGTTTGCACTTTCTCCCTGCATCTGCACAGGCTTCCTCAAGGAAGTTATGGTGGGGTTATGGTGATAGAGTGTGGCATGCCAGAGTAAGATGCTCTGTTGTGGTGCAGACTTAATGGGCCAAATGGCCTTTTGCAGTGTGGAGATTCTATGAAGAAATATGTTATTTCTGTGATATTTATATTTTCACTTATTAGTCTTGTAAGTTAAAATAAAAGATCTTCTACCTTTTCTCCATTTCTTCAGGCCCTTCACAGGTACGCAGCAATGGTTGACCAAATGTTTGCCGATCGTGCTCTGTTACTGTCCACTGGAAGAGGTTGAGATTTGGGATATCCCTTCTCCAATTTTATCTCACTGCCTGTGGGACATTGCATAAATATCTACATGGTGTCTGATTTTGAAAACAATCTCTGAATAGATATACACCATGGTGTAGATGGAGGCATGAATCTTGGGTTTTAGCATTCTTGTAAATAATCCTGCAGCAACATTTTTGAGGATTTGTCTAGTGGAAGCTTTTTTACCTGAGGGTTTAGCATGTTCCACTTTCACCTCTGGAACCTGGATTGTAAGGATCCTATGTATTCGGTAATCTTAAGTCTCCTGTAGCAACACAAAATTGCATATTTCAGAGAAATTGGGCAGTGAATCATAGAATGGTTACAGAAATGGAGGAGGCCATTTGGCCTCTCTTATCTATGCCAGCTCTTTGCAACTTGGCTAGTACCAATCCCCCACCCTTTTCCTACAGCCCTGTAAGAATTGATTCACTCAGATGTGGGACAAAGATGACTAGTATGGGAAATGTCCATGTTGAATGTACTGGGAAATAATCTTCTGGAGTTGGCTTTAAGGCCAATTTCAGACCAATTCACTAATCTCTGCTACAGTAACTACAACCAGCATTTATTTAGTCCCTTTAACATTGCAAAACATTTCAAGACATTTGAAACAAAAACAGAAAATGCTGGAAAATCTCAGCAGTTCTGACAGCATCTGTGGGGTGAGACTAGAGCCAAAGTTTTGAGTCTAGATGACCGTTCGTCAGGAGCTCTGGTTTTCCAGCATTTCTGTTTTTGTTTCAGATTCCAGCATCTGCAGTATTTTGCTTTTATTCCAAAGCTTTTACTGGAGTGATTACAAACAAGATTTGACACCAACCTGCGCAAGATGTTGTTAAGGTAGGTGATTCGCTTGCTGGTAGATGTTAAAGGAGTAGAGGGAAGTGCTCAAACAGGGAGGTCAAGAGAGGAAATTCCAGAGCTTGGAACTGAGACAGCTAAAGGCATCACTGCCAGTAATGAAGCAAGTGGCGATGCACAAATATCCCGTGTCTCAGTTTTAAGATCTCTGACCTTTTGTTCTAGTTCAAGCACTAAATGCTGAATTACAAATCCATCCAAAGCAACTTGTTTTTGTAATTTGTAGTTGTTCTTTAGTAATAAAAATTAAAACATCAGCCAATTAAATCCTTTTGTACTCAGTGGAGTGGATTGTATTTGTATAATTTGCGCAGCATCTAAGGTTGCTCTAGGAATTAACTACGACTTAAAAGAATAGAAGAATTTAATATCTGATAGTGCTTGTCACAAAGTGAATTAATCACACGATTCTTCACAGAAGAATGCGACAGTTTTTTGAAATTGTTGCAATGTGCTGATGACGAGCAATTGGAATTGCAGAAATAAACCTTTCCACTAGAGTTTCTGCCATGTTAACTATATTTTACTTTTCCTCCTCTATAATTTTTGATCGAAGTTTCCTCCTGTTAACCACAGAGTGCTGAGATTTAAACAAAAAGTTACTGAAAATACTTATTGGTTAACTTTTCACATTCCAAAATCTGCAATTTAATCTCTAACTTGAGAAAGAAAACAAGCAAAGGTGAAGTTAATCATTGGGCCAAGTAACTGGCTGCAACTAGTCACAGATGATTAGAATTGAGAGGAAAGCAGAGAAACAAAAAGATGAAGCATTGAAGGCGAAGGGGTAATTGTGCTTTTGTTACTTGTAAATTGGGCAAGTATCGCAGATTGACCAAACATGGAAAGTGGTTTGCCCCCTTAACTATTTGGGAAGTAGATGTTGTTTCTTCCACTGTGATCCAGAGGTACAACTGTTTAGTCTACCTCACCTGGGATTTAATGTTTCTTGGAATTAAATACTGATTCCCGTGCAAGATTCAGAAACTAAATGCCGCCATCCATTTGAACTGAAACCATTGAAGAACATTGGTCCACCCAATGTTGTGAGGTAAAGAAGATATGATGTATATAACCACCTGTGTGTAGCATCAAACTAAGCAAGTCCTTAACTATGCAATGACTATTGAACCCTTCACCACATATCACTACTTGAAGCTAAAGTGTACATGGGATTGACTCCAAAATCATTCCATGCTAGGAAACAGTTGAGAGTAGCTGTGGTTCTGCTTACACACCAGACACGCATCCACACAGTGGGGACATTGTAGTAGCAATGCATTGAGGCCTCATTAGGCAAGAAGCTGCCATGCTGTGCCAATGCTTTCTGATTCTGTACTAAATTATGATACTGTTGCTCGGTCTTGTATGTAGAGAAACAGTGAGGTCTCATGATTCATTTTATTTTTCTCTCTTGGTTGCAGTTTTAATACAAATAATTTGTCACTTGTTTTCAAGCCCGTATTATTGTGTTTCCCCAGAGATAAACTTGGCTAAAGTGAACAACAAATCGAAATTAAGTGGAACATAAAAGGAAAAAATGCAATTGCAATTTCTCCCACAGAGTTACAATTCTGATTACAGATAGCAGTTTGATACAATTTAGTACGTGTGCTATATATATATGAAATATTTTAATATACATTATGAATAATGAAAAACAAGGAGCTGTTGTATACATAATAATGGATAACTAGCAGTGATTACAAAACAATAATCACATCAAGAGGTTTAGCTCATTCTTTATAACTGCCATCTGAATCTTGAAATAAGATTATAAATCATGAAGTTGCTTATTTTTTACTGATTATGCAACAAAGTTCACAGCAGTGATTTATTGCATTTTCCAGTCAATTTTTTTTAGTCTGGAGGCAATTTCAGCTGTTAGCGCATGTCATTGATGCCTAATAATATGCACATCCAGGACCGACAATTATGATTAAATGGTTAGAGTTAATTTTCAGGAAGCATTCCAGCCATCCTTAATTCTAAGAAAGGAGTTCAGGTGTAGCATTAGTAATAAAAGCAAAGCTCAAGCAGATCATAACTATCACCTGAATTTCAGGATGGTTAAACATCTCAGTCTCATCATTTGTTTGATATTTTAATCTATCTAAATATCCATGAGACATATCCATTCCTCCACTTCATGCTGACTGTTAAGTCTGTAGTACAACCCCAACAGTGTGATTGCACTGCCCCTGTACCTGAGTTCTACCCAAGTGGCTTCATTGCATGATCTCACCAAGGTGTTCTCCGTCTGCTACTTAAAGAAAGTACACAGTAAATGGTAGAGCACTTAGAATTAGTAGCATGGAGAGAGGTCCATGTATGCAGACACACAGTTCCCTGAAGTTGGCAACTCAGGAGGACAAGATGGTCAAGAAGGCATGTGGCATGCTGGCCTTTATCAGTCATGTGTTGAGTATAGGAATTGGAAAATCATCCTGCAGCTGTATAAGACTTTGGTTAGGCTACATTTGGAGTATTGTAAACAATTCTGGTTACCACACTGTTGGAAGGATGTTGATGCATTGGAAAGTGTGAAGAAGAGATTTACCAGGATATTACTTGGTTTGGAGGATATGGACTGTGAAAAAAACTTGAACAAATTTGGATTTTTTTCATTGGAATGTTGGAAGATCAGGAGGGACCTGATAGAGGTTTACAAGATTATGACAGCCTTGGATAGAGTAGGTAGTCAGTGTCTTTTTCCCCAGAGTCAATTACTTGAGGGCATAGGTTGAAAGTGAGAGGAAAAAGCTTAAAAGAGATATAAGGCTCAAGTTTTTCACACAGAAGGTGGCGAATGCCTGAACACGCTGCCAGAGGAGGTGGTGGAAGCTGATTCTATAACAACATTCAAGTGGCACCTGGACAGAAAGATGAACAGACAGGGAATAAATGAGTATGAACCACGTAGAGGCAAGAAAATATTAAGTTAGCGAGGTATCTGTGTCAGCACAGACCTGGTGAGCCGAACAGCCAGTTCCTGTGCTGGTCTGTTCTTTGAACTCCTTGAATTATTTGACATTCCAATTAAGTACTGCAGCAAAGATTAATAAAAGCAAAGGTTGGTGCAGTTTTGATGCTTTAACTGTTACTAACTCATTTAGTACACGTTATCATATTTACAAAGTGTATCAAAAGATGTAGGGAAGGATTATCATTGATACAATTCTTTTTAGTTTGCATTTCATCCTTACTTCACTATTATGCAACTAAAATTGAAAATGAGACTATTTCGGTATATGTAGGCTCAGTTTAGGACATCAAACATCCTAGTGACAAGCTTTCTTCAATTTCTTGCACTGTTCTTTGAACTTAATGGCACCATTGTTTACTTTTCTGTGCCAGCAACAACTGTCGCTGAGAATGCCAACATCCTTTGATTTTCTCTGGCAGTTCTGAGGACATTGTCTATTTGACACCCTTTATTACAATGGCCAAGTGAATGTCCTTACGTGATTGTTGATAGAGAATTCTAATAAATGGGAACATAGAAATGGGAGCTGGCCATTCGTCCCCTTGAGCCTGCTCCAAAGCAGACTATATCATTATGGAGCAACACAATGCCCAAGTCTAATCCTTTCTTCATGGACTGACTATGGTTTCCAGTGTAAGTCATTAAATGAAATCAGGACCAGAAGCTGAACTGATTTTTTCCCCCACCTTTCACCCAGGGATGTCAAGACCAGTTATGAATGGCTGTGCATGCATTTATAACTACTGTGACCTAGAAGAACTAACTGAGAATCAAAATTGGGATATTCCATGTGTTTTTTTTATGGTTTAGCTTGATATTGTATAAAACTGCTGAACAGTGCACAATCATAATGATGCTTCCTGATGTTGAAGGTTGCTGCATGATAAAGGAAATTAAAATATAGTCATTTTAGGACATAAAGTAATATACATTTCCTGAAGCAAAACCTTTCATTTCCCTCTTTTAAAATAATGTACGTAAAGAGTCACAATCTTATGTCTAACATATGAATATTTACTGTTCTAGATTGTTGATGTTGTTAACCCATTCTGTGTGAAACGTAATATGCTAGAAAAGACATTTGTAAATTAAAAATCAATAATAATTTTCATTATCATTACACCATGAACGTAGCAAAGCACTCTTGAGGCACTTCATGCAGATGTAACGAGATCGTGATGGACAGTGAACAAAAGGAGGTGCTATTAGGGGAAATGTCTTTGAAAGATAGCCCTAAAGGAAGAGATAGCAGTGAAGGGGTTTAGAAAGGGAATTTTTTTACATTTATCCTTTTGTGGATTGTGGGCAATCACTGACGTTTGTTGCTCATCCTGAATTGTCCCTGATCTGAATGGCTTGCTGGGCTATTTCAGAGGGCAGTGAAGAGTCAACCATATTGCTGCGAACCTGGAGTCATCTGTAGGCCAGACCAGGTAAGGACATCGGTGAACCAGATGAATTTTTATGACAATTGATGATAGTTTCAGTTTTCTATTACTGAGACTAGTTTTGTGTTCCAGATTTTATTAACTGAATTCAAATTGCACTAGTTGCTGAGATGGATTTGAACCCCACTTCCTCAGAGCATTGGTTTGGAACCTCTTGGTTATTAACTCGGTGACACTACCATTACGTTAACATCTCCCACATGATGCATGTGACTAACGGCATACTGGTTGAGAAAAGGAGAATGCACAAGAGGTTCGAGTTAGTAGGACAGAGAGTTTGGAATTGGAGAGTAATAGTGTGAGTGCAGCATGTAGTAGTTGTAAGGCTGGCGGAGGTAACAGAAAAGGGAAGGGGAGCACATGAAGAAATTTAAGTAAAAGAATTTGTGAGCCAGGAGCCTCTGGGCCAACACGCACAATCATGATAGGTGAATGGGACTTGCTGTTAATTAGGGCTTATGTTTGTGGAGATGTATGATGGAAGGCTGGCCAGGAGAACAGTGGAATTGTTGAGATTAGAGGTAACAAATCATGGATCAGTGTTCCAGCATTGGATGCAGTAAGGCAAGGGTGGGGATTGGTGATATTACAGTGATGGAAGTAAACTGACTGATGGAGATGATCTAAGATCGATGAGAGCAGCAGTTGACTTAACACGCAGATCATATTAACTTCCTTCACTTCAAGAGCACCAAACAGGCTGATTGAGAAAAGGAGATGCACTGTGTAAGAAATGGATTCAGAAAGCAGTCAGTTACTCATCCATCGACACTGTCTACACTTCCTGCTGCCACGGAAAATCAGCCAGCATAATTAAGGACCCCACACATCCCGGACATACTCTCTTCTGCTTCTTCCATTGGGAGAAAGATACAGAAGCCTGAGATAGCGTACCAACTGATTCAAGAACAGCTTCTTCCGTGCTGCCATCAGACTTTTGAATGGGTCTGCCTTGCATTAAGTTGATCTTTTTTTACACTGTAGCAATGACTGTAATACTACATTCTGCACTTCTTCCTTTCCTTCTCTATAAATGGTATGCTTTGTCTGTATAGTGCGCAAGAAACAATACTTTTCACTGTACAATAATACATGTGACAATAAATCAAATCTTCAATTCACACAGCAAAGCATTATTGGCTTACCATTGTGGTACACCATTAAATTAAAGTTTATTGGTTTTGAATATTTTGAAACATTAATGAAATGCAATAAAACCACACACCAACCTTTAGACAACCATATGAATGAGCTTTCCTGTCCTCCCTTTGTATTTTACTTTACAGTTGTAAGAGTGCTAATACAGCCTCACTTGTTGGCACATTTGCCTTACAATTGGTTGGACTTGAACAGGGCTGGATTAATGATACTGTCATAATATGGAAAATGAACAGCATAGCAAGCATTGCAAAGCTGAAGAATGAATGTTAGCTAGTCATTGGGGACACACTGTTGCTTTTCAAAATTATACCATGCATCCATATGAAAAAAGCCTTGATTTAATGTTGGATCTGAACTGTGACACTGCTGACAGTACAGTGCTCCCTCAGTATTGTAACTAGCATATCAATGTGGATTATCTGCTCAACTCCCCAGAGTGGGATTTTAATCCACAAACTCCCAACTCAGAAGGGAAGTGCTCTAACATTGCACAGCACATTGCCATCCTTAGTCTCATCTTTCAGCACAATCCTATAAATAAAGCAGTTGAGCATACGTCTCTGGGAGCTTTCACAGTACTGCAGGAGTTAAATGAGTAAAGTCTCTGTTGGGGAGAATTTGCCATATGGACTACTATATAATTACTTGCTGAAAGACTGGTTACTTTGTTTCTGACACCCATGCATTTGTGAATTGTCTTTTATTAATGGCAATAATAGTCTCATTGAGGAATCTATATTGTGAGAGGTACAGCAGTTATTTGGGGAAAAATGGAAGGGTGGTGTAGCCAGCATCTCTGATTATGGCATGTCGGACTTCAATGGCTTCTTAAAAAATTAGTGCCACAAATAGGCTTATATTGACACCTCAATGAAGTTATTATGAAATTCCCCTAGTTGCCACATTCTGGCACCTGTTCAGGTACACAGAGGGAGAATTTTGCATGGCCAATGTACTGAACCAGCACATATTTCAGACTGTGGGAGGAAACCAGAGCACCTGGAAGAACCCATGCAGACGCTGGGACAATGTGCAGACTCCTTGCAGATGGTGATTCAAGCTGGGAATCAAACCAGGGTCCTTGATGCAGTGAGGTGGCAATGTTAACTACTGTGCCACCGTGCCACCTACTGTAAAACTTATTGAGGTGTTCAGGTTTTGGAAAGCAATATATAAATGTTTCCTCCCCCTCATCTGAAATTGTTAATGCATTTGTGAGGACAAAAAGCTCCTTTGGCACAACTAGAGAGGTTATGGCTAATTAAATAGAAAGAAGCAAATATCAACCTGTTGCATCAGTTAATAGAAAAGAACCAAAAATTATGAATACTCTTGCTCACCTGCTTTATTTATAGGATTGTGCTGAAAGATGAGACTAAGGATGGCAATGTGTTCTGCAATGTTAGAGCACTTCCCCTTCTGAGTTGAGAGTTTGTGGATTAAAATCCCACTCTGGGGAGTTGAGCAGATAATCTACATTGATGTCCCAGTTACAATACTGAGGGAGCACTGTGCTGTCAGCAGTGTCACAGTTCAGATCCAACGTTAAGTCAAGGCTTTTTTCATATGAATGCATGGTATAATTTTGAAAAGCAGTAGTGTGTCCCCAATGACTGGCTAACATTCATTCCTCAACTTTGTAATGCTTGTTGTGCTGTTCATTTTCCACATTACAACAGTATTGTTAACAGTAAGGCTTTGAGATGTCCTGAGTTGTGAAACACACTATGTTTATTTTTAAATCACATTCTTTTTCAAAGAGTCTCCTGTAAAGATGACTCTTTTAAATCATTATATATAGAATAAGTCCTGCTAACCCAACAGCATAAAAATAGACATACGGAGGAATGTAAAATTTCATGAGTATGAGTGGGAATTTGACAAGTAATTTTTAAAATTATTCTCTTGCATTTATGTAGCATCTTTAATGTGCAACGTGTCCCAAGAGAATTTACTTAGTGACAAGAAGAACAGGAACACCAATTTAGACTATAAAAGACCAACCTTTCTGAAGTGAATTGAGTGACACAAATACACATGTTCTATAATTTATTCTCAAATTGTGGGTGTTGCTGACATATTTGGCATTTTATTCTTCATTGTATTAAGAACATACTGGTGAGTTGCCTTCTGGTTTTGATATGGCTGAGTGGCCTGCTAAAGCCCTGCAGGGAAGTTCATATAATTAGCTGAATGTGAAACTCTTTCCAAACCCAAGTTAAAATAATACTGAAAATCTCAGCAGACCTGGCAGCATCTGTGGAGAGAAAAAAAGAGTTAAATTTTTGACTCAAAACATCAAGTCTACTTTTAACTTTACAAGGTGTAGAAACAAAATAACATTTGTCCATCAGATCTACTCCTACTAACTGTCTATCAATGTGGACTGTCTTCCGTTTAATTAAACCCTTTGACAAGCAACAACAGCCGAGGATAAAATTGCTGAGAAGTTCACTGCTTTGAAATTTCTCCAGTGCCCAGAGGCAATTGAGTCAAAATTCCAGGATATCAATCTAAGATTGCAATCAATATTATTCTTTTCTCTTCTGCAGATGGCATTATCTTCGCCTCAAAAGTACCGAAATCTGGTGCGTTGAAATTGCATGGTGTGACAATAGTAATCAAATATACAAAGCATTAATCTGAAATCCCATTGTCTACTATTTTATCAGAGGAATTAACCTTATGTGTTTAAAATAGTTTGATGCTTATGTTGAAATAACCAAGGGAGTTCAGAAGAATGCATTAAGCACTTGCAGACTATTGACCTGCCATGTGCTATCCAGACATATTGTATCCTTCCTCTCTTAACTATCCAGTACCATTTTAAAGGAAATAATTGACATAGCATCAGCTGTTTTTTTTAATGGATATCTCCAACTCTGCAGGGGAGAAAATTCTTCTAATCTGGTGTCTTGCTTGAGGCTTATGAAGGTTGTAATCATGCTCTCTATTTTGTGATCACAGCTTTAAGTAGTCTACTTACATCTGCATTAGACATGATTTGCAACAATTTAATGACTCCTCCAGAGCAATTACATAATAATTGGAAACAGGTTGGGGTATTTGTAAAGAAAAGCTATAAAATAGACATTTAAGAAAATGATCTAATTTTCTCGATCCACATGTAAAAAAAAATTTTACCACTAGTTTTGAATTTGCCCCCGGTTATTTTCGGACTCCTTCCCTCATTTGTTCCAGCTATTGTTTCCCCATGATCCACGTTTTCTCATAAATAATAATTCATACATTTAATAGAGCTTTTAATAACATTCAAATATCTGAATGCCTCACTCAGCCAGTTATTTAGCAAGTGCAGTAGTTGTTATTGAGGGATGGGTATGCAGCAAATTGGAAACCTGACTCCAGGCATTTCCCAATGCTGCTATTCCACCAGGGAATAGTAATGACTGAATTGGGTGAATGTCTGTCGGGTATACTCATTCTCGCACTGCTGGCCGTGAAATATTGGCATTGAAAAACATTCTTATTTAGTTTGGGCGGCACGGTGGTACAGTGGTCAGCACTGTAGCCTTACAGCGCCAGGACCCGGGTTCAATTCCGGCCTCGGGTGACTGTGTGGAGTTTGCACTTTGTATCTGCATGGGTTTTCTCCCATAATCCAAAGATGTGCAGGTTAAGTGGATTGACCATGCTAAATTGCCCCTTAGTGTTAACGATATTAGCAGGGTAAATGTATTTGGAGTTATGGGGATAGGGTCTGAATGGGATTGTCGGCAATGCATGTTAGATGGCCAAATTGTCACCGTCTACATTGTAGGGATTCTATGATTTCAGAAAATATTTAACGCATGAATTTTGTATGCATTGTTGGCATTGTGCATGTTGGATTCATAATTTTCCATGGACCTCCGCCATTAGCTCAACTATATAGCACTCTGATTATTACAATGGCAATCCTTAAAACAGAAGAAGAGGAGTTTGCATAACTCCAACTAAAATGGGGTTTTATAATCCACCCCAGACCAGTGAAAAACATGGGGGAAGCTTATCGATTGGCAGATCAGAAATTAAATCCTTTCTTTTCAAAATGAATTTCACAGTTCAGAATGAACTGCAGTTATAAAATTGAAAGCCAAATTTACATTGTGTTTTAACATCGGAGCTATTTATTTTTAAAACTTCAATTACCACTGTGTTAAATGCCTTCAACCCATCATTAAACCAGCTGTTTAGTACATATGGCTATATTATGATGACCGTTTATATACTTGGAGGGTGGAGTGGTGCAAGCTTTCCTGGATACAAATGAACACAACCTAGCAAAAATATAGAGAAAACTGAAGTGCCAAGCCTGTTACAGGAAAGGTAGCTCCATTTACACTTCCCACTGCTTTAGAAAAGCAGCCAACATAATCAAGGACACCACGCACTCGGGACATGCTCTCTTCCACCTTTTTTGTTGAGAATAGATACAAAAGTCTGAGGTCACATATCAATTGACTTGAGAACAGCTTCTTTCCTGCTGCTGTCAGACTTTTGGATGGACCTACCTTGCATTAAGTTGATCTTTCTCTATTCTCTAACTATGACTGTAACACTACATTCTGCACCCTCTCCTTTATTTCTGTATGAACGGTATGCTTTGTCTGTATAGCGTGCAAGAAACAATACTTTTCACTGTACACTAATACATGTGACAATGATAAACAGTGCACAAAAATGAAACAGACAGTGACAAAGTTTATTCAATTGCATTGCAAATGGAAAAAATAGCAAGCAGGATTTGGAAGATGTACAAATTTTGTAAAATTCTTAGTCTAAATACTTTGGATAATGATTAAATCCAGAATTACCCATTCATAATGGGCTTGTCTGATCTTCATTGAGTCAAGGTTCCAGTTGTATAATAAAAGGAAAAGGCGCACGCCTTTCAATTCTTATACCTAGCTCAATCTACTAAGAATTTTTTTTGTAATGCAGGGAGTTGTTTTGTGGGCAAACAGTTTGGCAAGTCACCAATCAAACTAAATATTTTCACCTAAAGATTTGATGTAGATGTCCTTTGTATTTTTTGGGGACTGGGCATGGCCAGTAATGGTGGATACGTATAACAAATGATTCCTTTGCAGTTCCTGAATTTAGTGTCATGAATCTTAGAGAGAACTTTGAAACTCAATCATTAATCACAATCTAGCTGTATGTCTCTTTTTATTTTAAAAAAATTAAACCCCCTGATTATGGCCAGAATTGCAGTGTTTTTTAAGCATGATATCTGAGCAAATTCTACAGTTAGCATCTCATTTAGTTAAGCAAGAAGTTCATATTTTCAGTCTTTGAAGACCCCTCTTTATGCATTAAGCTGGTTAGCGTGTTCCAGAAGGCAGAATCAGGATTTGTGCGGGAAGGACCAACTATCCAATTTGCTTTTCTTTGGAAAGAAATGTTGGCACCTCTTACTACTATTAGTTCTATTACTTATGCATCCTAATTCCTTGCAAAATTGAAGTTTACTAAATTGACATTTTGTAATCTTGCTCACTGAATCTGGTGGTGATGTGTAATTCTCATTGTGAATTCTATCAGAGAATCACAAAATAATTAGGAGCTGAAGGAGGCAGTTGGATTGATATCATGATCATGGAAAGCTTTTAAAAGTCACCTCATTTCAGCATTTAATTAGATCTCACATAAGTCCAGGGTTTTGCCTCCACTCATATCCAATTGTACAAAGTTAGGATCATAGAATCCTACAGTGCAGAGGCCATTTGGCTCATTGAGTTTGCACCGACCACAATCTCACCCAGGCTCTATACCCAAATCCATGAATTGACCCCAGCTAGTCCCCACTGACAGGGGCAATTTAACATGGCCAGTCAACCTAACCTGCACAAGTTTGAACTGTTCCTAAATAACATATGATTTATTATTTAGATTTTGTAACTTTAAGTGATGTGCATTCTTTACAGAAGAAATGTGAGGAAGCAATGTGGATCTCTGTTACAGAAGTTATATATCCTACATGTAGCCCAGTCCATTTCATGGACGAGCTCATTTGAAGTGACAGATGTTATAGACTTACCTGTCACTCCAGGTGATCGGATGAGATGTGGACATTAGGTTGCATGAGAACTCTTCAAGTGAAATGGTAAAAAGTGCAATTCCATTTTATAGATATATATTCCAGACAAATTATTGGAAGAGAAATGGAGTTTTGTTTCCATGAGAGAGTGCAGATGTCGAGTAAGTCAGTTAATGTAAATGTTGGTAGGGATAATTGGAATTAATCTGCATGGAAATAACCTCTTGAAAGGTAAAATTTCAATGTGGGATTGACTCTGCAGTATGGTGTAACATCAGCTGCAAAAACAGAAATGCTGGAAATATGTAGAAACTTCTTTAGTGTCTGTTACGAGAAAAGATTGCTTTATGGGGCAGTCTAATTCACAGCCAAGCATCTTGAATGATTTTACTAAAGAAATTGGCAGAATGTGTCTGGCCCATTTTCTTAGCATATGAAAAGCAAATACGTCAATAGGCTAATACTTAGATTCTAACCATCAGATCACAGCATCTTGTTTGATTTGATTTGATTTATTATTGTCACATATAGTGAAAAGTATTGTTTCTTGCGTGCTATACAGACAAAACACATTGTTCTTAGAGAAGGAAACAAGAGAGCGCAGAATGTTGTGTTACAGTGATGGCTAGGGTGTCAAGAAAGATCAATTTATTGCAAGGTAAGTCCATTCAGAAGTCTGACAGCAGCAGGGAGAAAGCTGTTCTTGAGTCAATTGGTACGTGACCTCAAGTCTTTGTATCTTTTTACCGATGGGAGAAGATGGAAAAGAGAATGTCAGGAGTGCATGGGGTCCTTAATTATGCTGGCTGCTTTGCTGAGGCAGCAGGATGTGTAGACAGAGTCAATGGATGGAAGGCTTTTAAACAGCTTGTAACAACTGCAAATTTTAACTGCAACTTGTAACAACTGCAAATGTTTTTGCCTCTATTACTTTGCTAGGTTGTTCTGTAGCTTCCGGGCAATGTGGGAGAAGTGTGTGGTGGGGAGGGAAATAAACCTTCTGGAAATGGACATAAAATAGAATACAGAATTGATGTTTATCAAAATTAAAATCGTGTTTGTTGCTGCTGGAATGAAGGCATGGCTGTTAATAGAAGCAGTTACTGTAGCTTAATTGAAGCTTCATTGACAGGTGTTGTCAGGTTACTTTTTTGGCTGGTAATGGCCAAATTGAATGGATAAAAGCTTAAACTTATTAAGCAACATCATAATATATCTTTAATTTTCAAATGTATTACAATCTCTTTTAAAATCAGGTTTCTCCATGAAGGGCATATCAAATCCATTTTGTTATGGACTAGTTTGAGAAGAGTTTTCTGATGAAGTATTCTGAATAGGAATTACAGGAAACACCTTGTAAAAGACTGAGCACTGTATTTTTAAACCTATCCTGTCTTGGCTTAAAACTTTCCTGTAATGTACAGATATAGAACAGAAATTTTTAGCAGTGTAAGACAGCGCAATATTTTAAGATGGTGTGAAGTTCCTCTGTATTAAAACAATTATTTACTTGTGATTGCAAAAGGAAAAGAATAACAAATGGAAGCAAATTGTGCACCAATTTTTATTTTTGTCAGGGAGACTGCTTTATCATGGTATGCAATGAATACAGGTAAATTAGATAGCAAAGGACATATGGCCCATTTTGAACTAAAAAGGAATGGAGGAAAATAATTGAAATAGCTGTGTTATGTTGCATAGAACATAAAATAGTACAGGCCCTTTGGCCCTCCATGGTGTGCTAAGCTTTGTCTGAAATCAAGATTAAGCTATCCCACTCCCTGTCACTCTGTTGTGCTCCATGTGCCTATCCAATAACGTTTGAAAGTTCCAATGGTGTCCAACTCCACTATCACATCAGGCATTCCATTCCACACCCCAGCCACTCTCTGAGTAAAGAACGTACCTTGGACATCCCTCTCATATCTCCCACCATGAACCTTATAGTTATGCCCCCTAGTAATAACTACATCCACCCAAGGAAATAGTCTCTGAATGTCTACTCTATCTATCCCCCCTCATCTTCTTATAAACTTCTATTAAGTCGCCTCTCGTCTTCCTCCGCTCTAAAGAGAAAAGCCTTAGCTCCATCAACCTTTCTTCATAAGACCTACCCTCCAAACCAGGCAGCATCCTGGAAATCTCTTTTGCACTCTCTCCAATTGTTCCATATCCTTCTTATAGTGAAGTAATCAGAACTGCACACGATATTCCAAATGTGGTCTCACCAAGGTCCTGTACACTTGCAGCATGGCTCTTGAACTCAAACTCCCTGCTAATAAAAGCTAACAGATTATAGGCCTTCTTCATGGCTCTATCCACTTGAGTGGCAATCTTCAGAGATCTGTGCATATGAACCCCGAGATCTCTCTGTTCCTCCATGTTCCTCAGAACCTGCCGTTGACTCTGTAATCTGCATTCAAATTTGTCGTACCGAAATGAATCACCTTGCACTTATTAAGGTTAAACTCCATCTGCCACTTTTCAGCCCAGTTCTGTTGTGCGCATTCCCTGCTCCACTTCCTTATTTTGCTGCTCCCTGCAATCCAGTAACTCCCAACTACAGGACTAAGAAAATCTGTCTTTTATCTGTTTTGCAGTTTACTTAAAAAAAAAAGATACGCGAGTGCAGACTTAAGAGTAGACAAATTGGGTTACTGTGTTTTAAGAATGTATGTTGAAATGCATCACAGATTTATTAAATCTTTCTGTATTATTTAGGATGGTTAAAATGTTTTCTGCAAAGTACTGTAATTGATGGGTGTAGTTTTTGTAGTCATAGAATCCCTGTAGTACAGCCTATCAAGTTTGCACTGACCCTCTGAAGAGCTTCCCACCCAGGCACACATCCCTGTCCCATCCCTGCAACTCAAGACATCAGCTATAGCTAGTCCACCTAACCTACACACTAGGGACAATTTAGCAAAGTCAATCCACTTAACCTACACATCTTTGGACTGTGGGAGAAAACGAGCGCCTGGAGGAAACCCATACAAACACAGGGGGAAAACATGCAAATTCCACACACCCAAGGCCAGAATGAGCCTGGGTTCTTGGTGCTGTGAGGCAGTAGTGCTAACCATTTTGCCACCATGCAGCCTCAGTGTAATGTATCCACTGAAGATTACAGATTTGATGCTGATGGTATTGGGAGAAATCTGAGGTGACACACATCCCTTAAACATATTGCGTGACAACTACATGCATTAGCTTTATTGCTTCTTTCCCTATACTGCATTGCTGCCAAAACACCAAATATATGTAGTCATAGCACTGAGGGTTTTGTTTTAAAATTTACTTGAAACTGTTTTGCAGTTTCTAATGTAAATTCTGTTCAGAAGTGAGTGCTTAACTGTAAATTTATTCTGCTGGAAACTTAGATTTACTTTTTGATAATTTACTCAGTCCCCAAGACGACCACAGTGAAAGTTACCAAAACATGCATGTATTTTCATAAATTGACAGGGGACTAGTTTAAGTTATTAGCTCATGACTCACTGACAGTGTAAAATTTGTATGAATATACATTTTCAAATCTGAAATTGGGAATGAGCTGAAGTGAAACTATTTTCCCTGTTACTAGAGGTTTGTGGTAAGTCATCACAACTAAAATGTGTTTATATGCATCTCGTGTTTTGTAATGTCAACGAGTCAGAGTTGGTAATGTAAACTAGCTCCGTGACAAGCTATGAAAATGGTATTTCCCTCTAACTTTACCTCCCCAAGTCTTGAAGTGAAACAGTTATGAAATGCCCACCACATTAATAATAAATGCGACTCTTGAGTTCTGCTGATGGGTAGCTTGTAGAACTGAGCAATACAACTCTGAAAATGCCCACGTTCAAATCTTGAGGAATTTATCTGATTTTGGCCAGAATGAAGACAGGTATCCTACCATAAGGAGGTGGAAAAGGGGAAGGGAAAAATATTCAGCCAGGGTTCCCACTTCTGATCATTGCCCAGTGATCCCTGCTGCAAAGTACATGTGAATGTCATTGAGGAAGGGTTTGGGTGAGCTGTGATGCCTTCTGAAAATATTTATGTTAGAACACTAGTGTGGAGGAGGCCATTTGGCCCATCAAGTCTGCACTGACCACAATCCCACCTAAGCCCTATCCCCTAAACCCCATGCATTTACGCTAGCTAATTCCCCTAACACTAAGGGGCAATTTAGCAAGGCCAATCCACCTATTCTGCACATCTTTGGACTGTGGCAGGAAACTGGAGCACCTGGAGGAAACCTATGCCAACACAGGGCAAACTCCATACAAACAGTGACCCAAGCTGGGAATCGAACCTGGGTCCCTGGTGCTGTGAGGCCACAGTGCTAAACACTGTGCCACCCTGTTGATTTCCTTCAAAATGCTTTTGGCTTCAAAGTACATCAATCAGTGTTATAGTTTCAGTAATGTTGGTTAGATCATACTTTAATCCATTTTTTAACAAACTGTATATTATTTCACCCCTTGTTGAAGTCAGTTTAGCTGTTGTCTGTATTAGTTTGAAGGATTATTTTTAAAACTCCACAGTTTATAAGCAGGATAGTATACTGTACGTGCAGACTGACATGTGTTCAGTGTGCAGAACTGGATTGTGTGAGAGCACTGAACTCCTTTGCGGTTACATTCAAGGGTTATTGAACTCCATGGTGAATCAGTGCTGGCAGGCTTTAAACTGGCAGAAGCTATGTATTTTTTGGCCTGGAAGTGGATTTCACAATGTCTAGGAGAAACACACTGTTCTTCTGTTGGATTTGTAGGGAACATAAACAATAAAGCAAACAGACAGAAAGGGGCCCAGGCTTTTTAAAATACACCCAGCAATTGATTGTGTCTACATATTTCACTTTTCATTTTGACTTGTTTTTATCAAGCATGAAAGTGGAGCACCCATGCTATAATCATGTATCATTTCATGTTACGTATGCCACATTTGTATCGGTGGGACACCAAAGGACTGTGAGATTGATCTGCTTGACGAACATCTGCTTTCCTGTTTTGAACATTTTAATTACTGGGGAAATATTACGAACACAGTAACTTTAAAAAAATCAGCAAGGGCATTTTATTTGAATGTGAAAATGCTTTGATTTTTAAGAAAAATCTGTACAGTAAATATTAATTTGAATCTCTACTCTTCCCCCCCATAATCTTCAATGAAATCACCTATATGGTAATCTTCAACATAATGGATTATTAGCTTGCTTCAAGAAACGTTGCTGTTGTAAATGCCACATTTATAGTGTCTGCACTTCGCTAGGAAATTGGGCACTGTAATTCTTAATTTCCTAGCACTGTTTCTATTTTGAAAGATTGACATTCAATCTGTCTTTTCTTTTTAGACACTTTGAGACTTGCTTGTGTTGCCAACATTTTCTGTTTTTGTTTTAGGATTATTGAGATTAGTGTTACATTGTTAATGTAGGAATTTTCCCGTGAGACCATCCACCTATATAATGTTCTCCGCTGCATTCTTCGCTTAGACTGTTTGCTGCTGGCCTTGTTACTTCCTTTGTCACCTCCAGCTATACTGTTCTATTGGTCTGCTGGCTGGCCTCTCGTCCTCCACCCTCTGGCATCTTCAGTACATCCAAAAGGCCTGTTGCCTACATCTGACCGTGCTTATCACCTTTGTCCTTGCTTCCACTGGCTTACAGTTCCCCAATGCCTCCATCTTTCTTCCTTTAAATTGCCATCTCGTTGCTGTATTTCCTCCTGTGGCTCAGTGACTGTTTTTGCATCTTTTTTCCAATGTTGACGATGCTATATAAATGTAACTTCTAACTGTTAGTACATTTTCACCAGAAATGAATAATGTTGACGTTAAGGTGTCTGCTTTGGTTCAGTTTCTCCTTGTCCTTTCTTTGCAGCATTTGAAACTTTGTAAGAATTGGTGCCGAGCTGCTGACATCCGCTTTGACATTGTCTCCCCTTTGATTGCAAAATATAATTTGAGAGCACACACACTCAGGTAAGCAAGTAGAAATGAACTGCCATGTTTTTTAAAGGGGCTGTAATTCGGACAGCAATCAGTAGGAAATTTGTGGATTGACAAGAACTTCCATTCTTATGCTGTTAGTTTCACTATGAAAACCTTTGACAAAGTTACACCTTGTTGAATGATTGTAACAGAGTTTTCAATGATGCATGTACTAAGTTCGTAATTACTGTCCCTGAAAAACAAGTATTAGTGGAATGTCAAATTTCTCTCGGATAAAAAAAACACACAATTTTAAAATCATTTTTTAAGTTTTGAAATTTCAGTTTTTTATTTTATGTCGTGTGAATGCCCTAATAGTTTATTTCACTATCTGTAAAATTTAAAATGTTAAAAGTGAAATGATTCATACTTTCTTTTACATCTTCATTTGCTGTCTGTGAGAATACTTCAGTGTGTTTGACTGCTTATGCTGTGCGATTGTCAATATCTTTTCAATTACCCTGACAATCCTTGATAATGTCATTTACATTGTAAAAGGAAACGTGCAGAGTGTTTCAACACGAGGGAACTTTTTTGAAAATCCTTGTGTAAGATACAGACAAGGAAAAACTGGCTTATTGGCCAGTTCTCTCAGGTGGTTAGTGTGATACTGACAATGCCAATGCTGAGAGTTTGATCCATGCAGTGGGCCAGTTTGGCTTTTCAGAGTTTGTATCATAGTTTCATGCTAATGTGTTTTAGTATGAGGGTATAGCTCAATGGTAGAACATTTGATTGCAGATCAAGAGATCACTGATTCGCAAATAACTGGAAATTGTGCACGTTTTAATGCAGGATGTGGCTTAGTGGTACTGCTTTTGTCTCCAGACCAGAAAGTTGGTTCAAGTTTTATGCCAACAGAGATTTGAGTGCAACATTTCATTGGGTGAGTAATTGTTGTAGAGGCAATGTCACTACAACAATAGTAATCTAGAGGCCCAAGCTAATGTTCTGGTGACTGGAGTTCAAATCCCATCTTGGTGGTTGGTGGAATTTCAGTTTCCTTGAAGGGAAAATTTATCAGATATGTGGAGAATCCTTTGACTTGGCACCAGATTCAAACTTGTATTGAGCATGTTAAAATGAATGCCAGAGATCCCTAGATTTTTGTGGGCAGTTTTTATAGACTCATAGAATCTTGCAGTGAAAAATGAGGTCATTTGGCCCATCGAACCTGTGCTGACTCTTCAAAAGAGCATCTTATCCACCCTGCTCTATCCTCATAACCCTATGCATTTACCATGGCTAATCCACCTAATCTAGGGACACCAAGGGACAATTCAGCATGGCCCATCTACCTAACCTGCAAATCTTTGGAATGTGGGAAGAAACTAAGCACCCGGAGGAATCCCACACAGGCATGGAAAAATGTGCAAACTCCACACAGACAGTCACTCAAGCCCAAAACAAACCCACATCATAGCTATTGATCTAGGTGGCACTGCTGTCTCTCAGTGCCAGGAACCCAAATTTGATTCCTGGCTTGGATCATTGTGTGAAGTCTACATATTTTTCCCGTGTCTGTGTGGATTTCCTCAGAGCGCTCCAGCTTCCTCCCATAGTCTGAAAGATGTGCTGGTTAGGTGTATTGGCTACGCTAAATTCTCCCTCAGTGTACACGAACAGGCGCTGGACTGTGGTGACTAAGGGATTTTGCAGTAACTTCACTGCAGTGTTACAAGCCTACTTGTATACCAAGAAATAAACTTTAGTTGTAGCTGCAACTCACATTTTTGTAACCTGTGATTTTAGAAATAGTTAGTCTTTCTGAAGATCCCTCTTAATACACACACATCCAAGTTTTTGAAACAAACATATTTTATCTAAAGTCTCAAAGTGCCAGGTGCAAGTTTGTTGGACGTGAAAAAATCATTTTATCCTTTTTGCTGTGATTAGCTTTTCCATACTCTGTGATGGTAGCACACAAATCTTAGTCAATGTATAAGATTGTCTGCCTTTTTCCCATATAGAATAGTTTGTAACAAGAAAAATAAGAGTTATGTATTTTGGGGAACGCACAGTTGCTTTTGTATTTTGATATTGAATGCAGTTGCATTTTGATATTGAAATGCATACTGTTCTCCACAATGTCACCTCAAGTTTAAATGAAAAGATTTGAGATTTCTACTGATTCTTGAGCCTATTTACATAAAATAGTGTTATTTCTTTAATCAGCTAACCCCAATTAATGGATGTAAAGTGGGTTTGAGTGAACAGAACAATGGCTTGAAATGCATTGTTTTCATCCATTTAACACCCATTTAATTTACCAGTTGAGGTTTGTATTAGTGCAATAACTGTCTATTACCTTTGCAGTTATTTATATGATAGAAGCCCCTGCTGAGATTTGAGTAGCAGCCACACAATCTCCCAATTGATTTATTTATTTTTATTATTGGTATCTCTCATGCCATTATTTACCAGGGAAAGGGGAATTTCAGAGTTCTGGAGTGTACAGTTTAAGAAAGTATTTTGGGATGCTTCTGAACCTTTTTTTGGGGAGGTTGTGGGGGAGGTACTGATCTCCACATTGTTTAAGCTTAGGTGATAAAGAAATTTTGTTCCAAGTGTTTTTTAGCATGTGCATGATAGTGGAAAGTGAATGTTGTAGTGAGAAGCCTCCAATTCTTTTTTGGAAGAAAAAGAGATGCAACATAGGATGCTAGATTATACCAAAGTAGACCTCACTCACCTCCTTGTTTTTTCCTCCCAGCATTTACATGAACTGGTGCACCTAAAACTAATTCATATGCCACGTGTTAATTGGTGGTTGGCAGAGCTATACTATCTGATACTTGGACAGCTGAAGCTAACTTGCATTGTAGGATTTGCAATAGTCATGATGTGGAGATGCTAGTGTTGGACTGGGGTAAACACAGTAAGAAGTCTCGCAATACCAGGTTAAAGTCCAACCAATTTATTTGATTGTAAACTCACAAGCTTTCGGGATTGGCCCCTTTGTCAGGTGAATGACGAAGGGGTAAACCCTGAAATCTTATGAGTTTACAATCAAATAAATTGGTTGGACTTTAACCTGATGTTGTGAGACTTCTTGCTGCAATAGTCAGCAGGATCTTCAAATTCTCTTGTTCTGTCTTCTAGGCAGGTTCCAATTACACTATGGGCAAGTGCAATGGAATGGAAAATAGGGACATCTTTTTCATACTTACTTCCACTTCAATATCCCTCATCTTCATTTTTCCAGATATACAGAAAGGATTTAGATGTTTCATCTTTTTCGCAGTGAATTTTTTTTTCATTTTAGGAGCACTGCTCTTCACCACCCTGATCCACTCACTGATGAAGGAGAGCTTGTGAAAATTTTATAGATACAGCACAGAATACATCCTTTCTGGATGTGTCGCAGCTTGGTATGTCTCCTCTTCTGACTAAAACCACAAGAAACTATAAAGGGTCATGAATGTAACCCAGTCCATCAGACAAACTAGCCTCCCATCCATTGACTCTGTCTATACTCTCTGCTACTTCACAAAAGCAGCCAGCATAATTAAGGACCCCATTCACCCTGAATATTCTCTCTTCCACCTTTTTCTGCTGGAAAAAAGGTACAAAAGTCTGAGATCACATACCACCGACGCAAGAACAGCTTCTACCATCAGACTTTTGAATGGATCTACCTTACATTAAGTTGATTTTTCTCTATATCCCAGCTATGACTGTAACACTACATTCTGCACTCTCTCTTTTCCTTCTCCCCTATGTATTCTATGAATGGTATGCTTTATCTGTATAGCATAGAAGAAATAATGCTTTTCAATGTATCTCAAAACATGTGATAATAAAGCAAATAAAAAAAACTTATCATCATGTGCTAAGGAGGACTTTTCAGAGCCAATCAGACTGTGATGGCTGAAGTCCAATCCTGCTGCAACAGTGCCTGTCAATCAGAATGTTTTCCCATTATTTTTGAACTTTGCAATTACTAAGTGGCACACTCATTTCCCCAAAGCACAGTAAATACAGTTAGTTTATGTTACACCTTTCAGGATAATGGAGTTTGAATACATGATCTTTAGGTTCTAAATTCGGCATTATAACCACATAGCTTACTTGCAGCCATGAGCACACACAAGGAACTTGTAACTTTTGTCTTGCCTTTGACATTGGGGACTAGTTTCTAATCTCTTCCTTTGTTTAAGCATTGATTCTGTGACCAAGCTTTTTCAACCTTTTCCATGTTAATGCATTTGATTTAACATTAGCATGGTGGCAGTGGCCACAACTGAAGTAAAAGGGGACAACAGGAAAAATGGCAAATTTCAGTTTTTTATAGCAAATTCATGTCTGCAAATTATTTGACTGTAAACCAGAAATCAAAAAGTATTTTGTTCAAAATAAAATATTGTCTTTATATACAAAATAAGGACTGAAAGCCATTTGTTAGGGTAGAAGCTAAAGCTAAATTTTGTCATTAGAACGTCCACACTTGTTATTTGGTGAATTCAAGTTCTTAATGCAGACTTTGACATGTTCTGAAAATAGTGTACAAAGCAGCTTTTCAACTTAACTATGCACTAGACATATGGTGAGTGGAGTGATCAAAACAACCAGCAAAAGATCTGACGCATTTCCAGTGATCTCTGTAAATGATGTTCATTCTAGCTGTTTCCAGCTCTGAGATGATAACATTAGCAAACTAATAGCTGCTTTTTCCATAACATGTCAAACAGACACATTTTGCATTTTATCTTTTTTCTATTTTTCCACCATTGCAGTGGTTAGTCTTGTTAATGAATGTAAAGTAAATTGTACAGCAGCTGATCATTGGGAAAATTGATTGTCATCTGTTGAATGCAACATGACCGAGAGCAGTCGTCAGATAATTGATCATCTGGAGAAAGTTCTTAATTGCAGTTGTATGTGTGCTTTATTTCTGTAGAATAAGTAGGCTCCTACCTGAGCCAGAATTGATTCTGACCCAGTTATAGACTTGATTTTTTACTGTTTTGTTTTTGACTTTATTGTGTACATATCTTAATTGAAGCACAAAAAACCATAGCATTGGCAAGCAACTCATGCGTGTATCTGATTTTAACAGTGGAATTGATGGCAGCAACAGTTGGGTCTTAATTTCAGAATGATTCATACTTTTAAAGAAAAGGATACTAAAGGAATAAATTTTTAGCACTTTTTTTTACAGGATTGTTCAAATCCTTTGGTCAGTTTTAATATGATTGATTAAAATATGTTGTGATTGATTACCTGTACCATACTAAGAGGTCTCACAACACCAAATTAAAATGCAGTAGGTTTTTTTGGTATCACTGGCTTTTGGAAAGCTGCTCCTTCATTAGGTTAACTCACCTGATGAAGCAACAGCATTCCGAAAGCTCGTGATACCAAATAAACCTGTTGGACTATACCATATTGCCATGCATAAAGCTTTTTTTTAAAAATAACCAAAGATTTATGCATTCCTGTTGACAGAGAAAATTAACCTGAGAATAAAAATTGCAAGTCCAAAATAAAATAATATTTGCTTTATAAAAAATTTATATTATTGCTAGTAAATAAAACATGCTTCTGATTTGAAGCTAAGTGCAAGTTGTTCTTTTAAAACTGAATAAAAACAAACTGCCTCCTCTCTAGTGGCTCCTTTGGCAAGTTTGAGCAGTCTACTGAGTCACCAGTTGTCAATCTTTTTGACGAAACAATCAAGCTAAATTAACTGAGGGACAAATTAAAAGGGACAGCTTCCAAAAGAAGGGACCGCCCGAAACAAATCAGAAAGGAAACGTAAAACATGAAATTAAAATGTGATTAAAGAGGTCGATAATACATCCCAGCCCCTATGATGTCCAATGAGCACAGAAGGCCTCGATGCTGCCATCTCCAGGGACACCTGGCCGTGAATATAGCCACTGTAGGGACAGACAGTCGGCTCGGATGACCCCGACTTGGTCGCTCTAGAGCCCCTCTGCTACAACATTCTGTGAGTGAGCTAAGTTCTGGAGCTCCTCTAAAATTGGGCTAAATTGTTGAGGCACACAGCTACGGCCTGCTGTGTCTCCAGAATCCATTGAGAGCCCCAGCCATGGTGCGAAGTATTTCCAACATGCCCCTGACACCCGTGATCATAGACCAATGTGCGTCCAGGATGGCGATGACACCCTCAGCCATGGCCCATAATGTCTCCAGGATGGCTTGGACCCTGTCACCCATGAGGCCAGATCCCTGTGCCAGAATTTTCACTGCAGACACCACCCTAAATGTGTGGCCTAGTTGACATGCTGTGCCGGCACCACCACCTGCAACAGCACTCTGACTCCCCTAAACAGTCTTGCAGTAGCAGCATGTTGCTGACAGCCCATCCAAACTCCCTGGGGTTTGCTGATGCATCTGTACCAGCTCCAGGATAACCGAACCCTGAGTCTCTGTATCTGGCTTGGGGCCAGCTGTGTCATTGACTCTGATAGGCTTCCGTATGCCTGAGCCTTTGGATGTGCCCGCCTCTACCCGACATGCGACAGTGGCTGTGATGTGCTCACCAGTAAGTCACCTAGAGTCCTCATGCCTAACATGACCCACTGTGGTGACATTCTCTGTTGGTGTGTTGTGTGGTTGATGCCTGTGCTGAATCACTGGTGTTGCCCTCAGGGGATTCTTCAGGGCCTCCCTCCGAAGTGTCATTCGAGGTGTCATGAGTGTTGAAGCAGCAAGGGACCACGATTCCAGAAGGGCCTTGTTCATCAGGATCCAGCACTGCAAGAGAAACACACACACATTTGGGAAGGGAGGAAAAACAGCCTGTACAGCATGGCACTAACTTCAAAGAAGACTAAGGAACAGTGTTCAGCTGATGTACACTTGCATACCGAGCACCGACCTGGCTGTTGGTTACCATTCAAGGCATGCCCTCCACACCCCAAGGCACGTTGCTGAGAGCTTGTCAACAGCCGCAGCTCAGGAACACTCCCCCCACCAGTCTTTTCCCTTTCATATGGTTGTGTGTGTTTTTCTCTTTGGGGTCAGAAAGGGAGATTGAAAGCATGATGTATGGAAGGGCATTGGTGCTATGTGTGTCAGGGTTGGGGAGCTTGTGTTGACCGTTTCAGCAAAATGGCTGCCCACTGGGTGGTGTTAATTGGTGGTGCGGGGTGGGCGGTGGTGGAGTTGCTGCCTGCCCTTGAGTGTGTGGGAATGATTTTACATTGTAACTGCAGCACACATACATATTTGAGAATGGGATGCATGCTTAGCCTTGCAGCCCTAAGAAAGTTGTTCATTTTCTTATGGTACTGTTCTCTCAACTGAAGGGTTAAAGTCCTGGCATTCACAGTAGATGCACTGCCTTCCATAAGGCGCTTGCTATGTGATCCTTGGGTGACAACCCCGAGTTGGGGTACAGCAGCCTCTCCTCCACTGCGTCCGGCAGGTGGGCCTTCTCACTCTCAGAAAATCTGGGAACGTTTTTTTGGGATCACCTTCCTGGCGTGACTGCTTGTGTGTCCATAATTGCTGCTTATATCTAGTTCTGCCTTGTTAAGGGAGTCCAAGTGCTGTCAGTTTAGGACTGTGATGGGCCTGTTAATTAAATTTCAAGCAACCTGATTTCGATAGAGAGTGAGCCATCTCCAAAGGTACTGATTGGGTGAACTCAACAAGATGCTATGTCCAGGATGGGGGGGGGAGGTGCAGTGTTCAACATTCTCACTCAATAAGGGGGGAATGCTCGTAGCTAGGGGATGTGCAAGAGTACGGCACTGTGGGTATGAAGGGCGTGGGGCGGGGGTGTAAGGAATGGGCATGAGGAGGCCAGCAATGCATGGGTCAGTGAGGGATGGGGAGGCAGCAATGTCTGGGTCAGTGAGGGATGGGGAGGCTCATGCTCACTGCAGTACACAATGCTTAGGTGATTCATTTCGAAAACCCTGCTGAAAAAAACATAATTTACTCCAGTTTTCACACAAGTTTGACACTTTGAATCTTTTTGGAAGAATCGCCCACACAATGAGGGAATAAATGTAAAAGGAAAATTAAATAAATTCAGCACTCAGAGGACTAGAATGAATGAATTTGTAAATTTTCTATGTTTCAGCATCCCATAATTAATGCTGTCTGCAGAAAGTAAGTAAACGTCGACTAGCTAGAAATTCCCTTACATTGTCCGATATAACAAATCATGTGGATTAGACTCCCCAGGTTTGATTTTAAAGTTTATTTATTAGTGTCACAAGTCTTGCATTAACACTGCAATTAAGTTAATGTGAAAATCCCCTAGCTGCCACATTCTGGCACTTATTCGGATATGGTGTGGGAGGATTTAGTATGGCCAGTGCACGTAACCAGCAAGTCTTATGACTGTGGGAGGAAGCTGGAGCATTCAAAGGAAACCCATACAGACAGATATTGACTTGAGCCTGGGTTCTTGGTGCTGTGAGACAGAGTGCTACCACTGTGTCATCATGCTGTACTTTTGGTGACATTGCTGGTCTTAGCAGGAGCATAGCAGATCGTGACAGGATGTGAGCATTGCTCATAAGGCAGAAACTTATTGCCCATCTCTATTCTTTAGTGTGCTCAGTTGCTACTGACTCTTCAGAGATGGTTTGTTCTGGGATTACAACTGTCAAAGCAAAGCACTGACAACAGTGTATCTGTATGTGTTTTGTCTTGATGGGTATCAGGAAAGTATATTAATGTACTGAATCCAGTATTTGATAGGCACTAAATTAGATGAGAACAACTCTTCAACTGAATTTTCAAGTGTTAATGAATGATTGATTGTTTCTACTATACAAGGATTGTGCTGCATTCGGCAATGAAGAATAATAAGGCTTTTGAAACTCTTAACAAATCCATTTGTCATGTTCCTCAAAAACCCTGTTATTCTTTACTGCGCATTACAATCTATGCTTTTGTCTTATTATTGGAAGTTAAAGTTTTAACTGCCTGGTATTCTGGCCTTTCCCATTTCCATAAATGTCAGTAACACACCAAGTTTCGCTCTCAAATCACCCACTATCCTGACTCGGACCAATATTGCCATTCCTTCACTATTGTTGGGTCAAAATCCTGGAACAACTTCTAAAAGCACTGTAGGTATACATACACCAAATGGATTGCAGAGCTTTAAGAAGGCAACTCAGAGCCACTTTTTGAGGGTAGTTTGGGCTGGGCAATAAATGCTGGCCTAACCAGCAACATCTATTTTCCATGAATGAATAAAGTTTTCAGCTAGGCTGACCAGGTTAAAGACCTTCCGTTCCAACTGGTGCTTAAACCAGAGATTTAAAGGATGACAGGAGACCATTTGCCCATTACTTTGATTTATTTGATTTGATATATTATTATCATATATATTGTTATACAGTGAAAAGTATCATTTCTTATGTGTTATATAACAAAGCATACTGTACATAGAGAAGAAAAGGAGAGAATGCAGAATGTAGTGTTACATTCATAGCTAGAGTGTAGATAAACTTCAACTTAAAGAGAGATAGGTCCATTCAAAAGTCTGCGAGTACAGAAGAAGCTGTTCTTCAGTCAGTTGGTATGTGTTCTAAGACTTTTATCTTTTTTCTGATGGAGGAGAGTGGAAGAGAGCATGTTCAGGGTACATGGGGTCCTTAATCATGCTGGCTGCTTTTCCAAGGCAACGTAGATGGTGTTAATGAATGGGCGGCTAGTTTGAGTGATGGACTGGGCTTTGTTCATGACCCTTTGTAGTTGCTTGCGGTCTTGGGCAGAACAGGAACCATATCAAGCTTTAAAAGCTGGAGACAGTAATAGTGGACATGCCAAATTTCCTTAGTCTTCTGAGGAAGTAAAGGCTTTCTTAACCATAGTGTCAGCAGGGGGGATCAGGGCAGTTTGTTGATGACCTGGACGCCTAAAAACTTGAAGCTGTCGACCATTTCTGCCATGTCCCTATTGATACAGACAGAGACATGTCCTCCACTATGCTTCCTGAAGTTGATGACTATCTCCATTGTTGACATTGAGAGAAAGATTACAGTCATTGCAGCAGTTCACCAGGTTCTTCATCTTTTTCCTGTACTCCATCTTGTCATTTGTGAGAGCAGTTTAAAATTAATTGCATTATCCTACCTTCTGGCTGAAATCCTGCATTTTCTGTGTTTCAGGTATTTATCCACATTTTCCAAATGAGCTGCAATGTTCTTTGCTTCAGCTACCCCTTGCATCACCAGCATTTGTTGCTTTGGTACCAATCTGCATAAAATATAGTTTTTAAAATCATTCCATTTTTTAATGGAAATTTTAAATCAGTGAACTTTGTCATTAACTTTCAAAAGAGAAGTCAGTAATCTTTGCCTTTTTATTCTCTTTAGAATTTTATAGTTTTAAAAATTTCTATTAAATCTCCTCTTGTTCAGTGCGCATAATTCCACTATCTCGGGAGTCGTCTCATCCTTGGTTTAATCTTGTGAATCTCTGCTGTATGTTCACATATGCCTTTATATATTTGCTATATGTGGAAGTGCCAGCATGTACAGAGGAATTGTAGTGGGAATGAGATAACTGAAAATATGCTGGATAATCTTGATACAAGAGGAACCTGTGTTCCATTGTATAATTCAGGATCATTCAATAAATTTCTCTTGCTGTTGCAATCTTGAACAATGATTTTCTCAAGTAAAATTCCGACATAAAGCAGAAGCAACTTGTTTTTTTAAAGAAAGCTTTTTATTCCTTTGTTGAACTCTCATTCACTCTCTCCACCTCTCTAATCATTGCATAACCCGAACTCCAGCAGTTGCTTCAAGTTTGTTGATCTGTGAATTGAGGCTGGGAGGCAGTTACAGCTCGAAGAACAAAAAAGATGTACAGCACAGGAACAGGCACTAGACCCTTGCAAGCCTATGCCAATCATAATGTTCTAACTAAACTTGAAAAAAGCCTTCTGCCCTTATTCGGTCCTTTTCCCTCTATTCCCTTGCTATTCACGTGCCCTTCCAGATGCCTCTTAAATGTTGCTAATGTGCCTGCTTCCACCACCTCCTCTGGCAGCACCACTGAGGCTCCCACCACTCTCTGCATGAAAAACTGCTCCCGTGCATCTCCCTTAAACTCTTCCCTTCTCACCTCAAACCTGTGCCCCTTTGTAATTGACACTTCCACTCTGGGGAGAAAGCCTCTGACTATCCAATCTGTCTATGCCTCTCATAATTTTGTAGATCTATATTAGGTCTCCACTCAGCCTCTGCCTTTCCAGTGAAAACAACCAATGGTTTATCCAACCTCCTCCTCAGCCAGTGCCCTCAAGACTAGGCAACATCCTGGTGAACCTTCTCTGCACTTTCTCCAAAGCTTCCATGTCACTGAGGCATTCTGGTGGGACATTAGGGTTGCCAACTGTGGTGATTTTTCTGAAGTTTCATCGCATGACCTCTCTAACCATCCTGCCTGCCCAATAAGTCTTCAAAACCCACATTCAGTATTGTTATGGCTAGTAGACAAAAGTGTTCAAAGAAAGAATTGTTCTTGGGTTTTTAACAGCTATGTCCAGGAAATTAATCCTGGAAGGAAAGTTATGAGATGATGCAGGGTTACTGATGGCTGAGGATTCTTGTGACAATCATTGATCTAATATATTGATAATACAACTGTGTATATCTACTTACTGTATTGGTGTGGTTTGCATATATCAATGCTTTGTTTAATGTGATGATTGCAATTCGCGGTGGAGAAAAATCTGTGGTTTGGGGCCTGCCAACAATATCAGTTTTGATCACGTTAGACCAGTGAAATAAATTGAATGGTCACAGTGTGCCGCTTTCTGCCATTTTATCTGACTCACTAAGGGTCTCAATTAGCAAAATGCCATTGATGCGATCAAGGCCAGTTAGTCTAAACAGGTGAGCCTCTCATAAATCAAGGCAAAGAATCTTGAATGTTTCGATATCTTTTAGAAATGTTTCACTTCACATTACTCATACCAAAGAAAGCTGATGTATGCCACTAGTCATAATTCATGTTGATAAAATAAAAATGCTAAAATAAAAATTCAGCCAGTAAAGTGATGGCAAATTTGAAAAAAAATGACAGGAGTCATGCTAAGCTAATTTTCTATCCCTGAGTGGCTAGTGGATTATTTATCTTATATTCGAGCAGTTGGACCCAAAATCCTTTGCAACCAATGCCACCTTTCAGCAGCCAATGTATCCAGATAGTGTTACTGTTTTCACTTCTAGTCAGAACATTTGCTGGAATCGAGTTTTGAGTGAGTGCTTTGGGTTTTGCTTTACCTGGTTGACAATATTTCTTGTCATATTTAACTTTAGATCACTTAACAGTTTTGTAATTGCTTTTGAACTTATGCTAATGGCTAAGATTTCAAGAATGTTAAATTCCACTTTTCACTTTGTCTCTGGCATGTGCCCACTGGCTGATTTTTTTTTAACTTGTCCAGATCACTGTTAACAAGGTGGTAACATCCTTAAAACTGAGTCAGTAGACTTGCTGGCTGATTACCACTGATGCCTTGGTGGCACCATTATTAATGGGGCTCTGTTTCAGGCAGATGGTCCTTGAATATGTGAATAGATGTTCTCTGCCATGCATGTATCAGGAAACAATTGAATCATAACATTTTTTGTAGTGCTGAGAAAAGGCTCCCGAATCTGGTAATCTAATTAGGGATGACTGTTGGGGGTGGCAGCTCGCCACCTGTATTAAGTGAGCTATGGGTCTCAAAATAATTCCAGCCTCTTCGTTCCTGATGTAAGCAGGCAGCTACTGTAGTTTATTGGTCAGCTACTGGATAGTTAAAATCTAACTCCTCCTGTCTTCATTTACATACTTGCAAGCACTTTCTTATTTATCTACAATGCCTGATTCTTAGAGACCAGTAGAGTGGGTTTTGTAACAGTGCTGTTTAATAGAAATGCTTAAATTCCCTGGGCAGTAATCCATTTAAAATAAACCAATTAACAGCAGTTCCAAACGATTCTGACCAGAATTTGGTACAAGTGCTTAAATTTAATTTGATTTGATTTATTATTGTCGCGTGTATTAATACACAGTGAAAAGTATTGTTACTGACATGCAGTATAGACAAAGTATGTCGTTCACAGAGAAGGAAAGGAGAGAGTGCAAAATACAGTGTTACGTAATAGCTAAGCAATCATATCAATTGGTAACGATTAGAAGACAGACTCTTGGAACATCAACACACTGTACAATGATGTGACTGAATTTCAATCTAATATATTGCGTGGAAAGTGCTATGGGATGTTTTTGATGAGCATGTTCATTGAATCATAGAATCCCCACAGTGCCAAAGGAGCCCATTAACCCATCAAACCTGCAACGATTGCAATTGCACCTAGGCCGCATCCCTGCAACCCCATGTACTCACCCCACTAGCCCACCTGACGCTATGGGGCGATTTATCATGGCCAATCAACCTAACCCACACATCTTATGATGTGTTAAGAAATTTTATAACGTTAATTCTCTAGTGCCTGGCAGTCATCTAATTATGTTCTTTTTAGATGCCCATTCTCAAGCTGCATACGATTAGATACACATTAGGTGATCGACTGTTGCTAGTTTAAACATGGCACAAAAATCCCATAGGCCAGGGCCATGTTGAGAGAAATTATCGAGGTTAACAGAGTTACACATCTACAATAACAGATATTTAGCTCTAGATATTACTGTTCATTGGAGGGCCTATTAGCTGGGTTGGATAGATGGTAGTGTGTACACTAGCAGCATGGGTTTGATTCCCGTTCCAGCGGAGGTGAGTTTGGAACCTGCCTCCTCATCCTGTCCTGAAAGTGGAAGGCAGTGGCAAACTACCATTAAAAAAAACTGCAAAGAAAATGGCTCAGGATGAAACATCAGCCACAACCTGGTACCTGCCTTCAGGCAGAGCACACACAAGTGAATGAATTAATTAGTACTCAAGGAGCAGGAGTAAGCTATTTGGCCCTCTGAGCCTGCACCATCATTCGTTGCCACATGATCATGGCTAAACTTCTATCTCAATTCCATATGCCTTAATTCTGCTAGAGATTACTAGATGTTTGATACCATCTTTATATTAATGACTAACAGTTACAGGTCTTGGATAAAGAATTCAAAAAATGTGCAATCCTCGGACAAGAAATTTCTTCTGATTTCAATTAATATGCATCCCCTGGATGAGTGAGTGCCAAAGTGTTTTGTGTGTGTCACATTTTATCAGATGGATGGCTGAAAAATAAGCGGTCACTTTGGGCAATTGGAGAAATATAGAGAGAAACGGGGAGGAGAGATCCAATAGACGTAACCATTGCAGTGAAAGCACAAGAGGCAAAACTCGCGAACAATGAGCCACTGATTCAAACGTTTTTGTCTCAGTCCTTAGTATAAATTTAATTTAATTTTACCAGCACTGGAATTTAGCTTAATTTGAGAGGAGCCGTAGTGACTGAGTAATTGAGTGCTTGGCTGCTGAAGTTGAAGTGCCTGTTTTGACTGCCATTCAAAACATCCCTCTTAATCAGCAATATCGTGAAAGGATGGAATTTTTGTTGACACTTGGAGCGCGATTGTTTCCTTTTGTAGAACTTGTGACTCTACTGTTTTTCTTTGGCTTGAGAATTTAGTCTACCCTCTCAGCCTTTAAATGTAACGATGCATTGATTAATATTTGAGAGATATGCCTGAAACAGTTTCAGGTTTTGAATAAAGAATTCAAAAGATCCACAATTGTCAAAGAAGAAATGTGTGGCTTTTATGTTTGATCTTTTCTTAGCTTTTTGGTTAATTAGATATGTCACACAGAAGAGAACTGTGTTAATTCGCCAGTGGGGAAGTAAAAAATGTCATTCTGCAATTTTTCTTATAATTATTGAGGAGGGCACCGCCAAAGTTTAAAAAAAAAGTACCAAGTGTTGCCTTGTGAGGAAAGGTTGAACAGATTAGATTTGTATCCACTAGAGTTTAGAAAGGTAAGAGGTGACTTGATTGATCCCGGGGGCGTACGGACAGAGTAGATGTGGAGCAGATGTTTCCTCTTGTTGGAGAATCTAGAACTAAGGGCCACTGCTTAAAAATAAGGGGTTGTTCATTTACATCAATAAGACCATAAGAATTGGAAACAGGAGTATGCCGTTTGGCCCTTCGAACCTGCTCTGGCATTCAATAGGATCATGGCTGATCTGACATTCCTCACATTCCTTTCCTGCTCTTTACCTGGAACCCTTGATTGCCCTCACTTATCAAAAATCTCTCTATCTCAGACTTTAATATACACATGGATTTGGCCCACAGTTCTGTGTAGTAAGGAGTTCCAAAGACACTCAACCCTCTGAAAGAAGGAATTCCTTCTCATCTCAGTCTTAAATTGGTGCCCCTTTATTCTGATATCATGTCCTCTGGTCCTAATCACACTCATGAGGGAAAACATTCTCTCAGCATTTACCCTGTCAAGCCCCTTAAGAATCCTATATGTTTTAATCAGATCACCTCTCATTCTTTTAAACTCCAGTGAGCAGAGTCCCAACCTGTTTAACCTTCCCTCAGAAGACAATTCCACCATCCTAGTGAACCTTCCCTGAACTACCTCCAATGAAATAATACCCACTCTTAAATAAGGAGACTAATACTACTCTCATTACCCCAGATGTAGTCTCACCTATACCTTGTACAGTTGCAACAAGACTTCTCTACCATTATACTCCAACTCCCTTGAAATAAGGGCCAGCAGGATTCCATTAGCATTCCTGATTACCTGCTGTTCCTGTGTGCTAACTTTATATTTCGTGTACAAGTATCCCCAAGTCCCTTTGTATTGCAGCTTTCTCCAGTGTTTCTCCACGAGGCAGAAATGTTTTCTCTGAGAGGGTCATGCGTCTCTGTAACGCTCTTTCAATGGCAGCAGAATCTTTGAATATTTTAAAGGCAGACCTGTACGGAATCTTGATTAACAAGGTAGTGAAAGATTATCAGGGATAGGCAGGAATTAGGGGTTAAGATTGCACTCAGATCAGCCATGATCTTATTGACTGACAGAGCAGGCTCAAAGGGCTGAGTGACTACTCTTGCTCCTAATTTGCATGTTTGTATGTAAACATAGAAACTAGAAATAGGCCATTTGGCCCTTCAAAACTGCTCTGCTATTCATTATGACCACAGCTGCCCCACCCCCGCATATCCTTTAATTCCTTTAGCCCCAGGAGTTATGTGTAACTCCTTCTTGACTTTGGCTTCAACTGCTGTAGTAGCAGTTGGTAGCGAATTCCACAGGCTCACCACTCTCTGGATGAAGAATTTTCTTTTCATTTTAATCCTAAATGATTTACTCTATATTCATAGACTGTGACCCTTTGTTCTGGACTCCCCCACTGTTACAGAATATAAGAATGTTCTTATAATCCCTTTTTCCTATGAAACAGCTTGGTATGATTCCTGCTTTATCCAAGACTGCAAAAAACTACAAAGTGTCAGGAACGAAGCCAGTGCATCATGCAAAACAACCTCCCATCCATTGATCTGCCTACACGTCCCATTGTGTTGCAAGGTGAGAAGCATAGACGGACTTCCCACTTAAAGCCTATGGTGTGGAGGCACTTCCTCATTTAAGGGAGGGTGGGTTCAAAAAACCCTTTGGTTTTGCATTTAGGACACTAACCAAGGTTGAAAAGGGACGTTCAGAATTGTACGAAGAGGGTCTAGCTGTTGTTTTTGTGGTGAAAAGATTTCATCAGTACCTCTATTGTTCATTCATCATATGTACCAATCACAAGCTGTTGAATCATTTCAGTGATTCAAAAAGGATTCCTCTTATGGCCTCAGCAAGAATATGGCAGTGGATACTTTCACTGTCAACTTATCAGTTCAATATGATGTACAAAGCACAAAAAGAAAACACAAGTGCAAATGCATTGAGTCATTTCTCTTTACAAGATTTGCTATCCAAGGTATTATGTCCTCCCAAGACAATTTTCCTACTCGAGAACCTTGCACATTGTGCAGTAAGTGCAAAGCAAATTAAGCACTGGACAGATCCATTTCTGTTGCAAGTTAAAAAAATTTCTGATGCAAGGAATGCCAACTATCATTGAAGATGATGAGTTGAAACCTTACATGAAGCATAAGGATGAGTTAAGTTGCATACAGTGGGGGTTATGAAGGGTTTTCTGAACCCTGATCATTCTCAAGTCATGGAAGAAATTCATGAAGCTTATCCAAGTGCCGTAGAACGAAAAGTCTAGCCAGGTCGTATGTTTGGTGACCTAATATGAATCTGATCTAGGAAGGGCAAGGTTAATTGCTGTTCAACATGTCAGGTAAATCAGAAGATGGTGTTGCCAGGGCCACTTCGTCCTTGGCCCATGGTGCAGACTCATGTGAACTTTGCTTTATCTTCCATGAGCTACTTGTTTTTAGTTGATTTGGTTGTCGTAGGTGCATGTCCGGAATGGTTGGGAGCTCATATCATGAATAATATTACAAATCCTATGAGAGTTGAGGAGTGACATCAAATTTTTGCAACTCATGGTCTACCAGGTATGCTTTTTTTAAATGATAGGACTGTGTTTACAACAGTTATTTCAAAAATTCGTGCAGAAGGATGATATATGTTATGTGACTTTGAATAGTTTGGCAGAGTGAGTTGTTCAAACTCTGAAGAACGGATTAAAGAAAATGTCAGGTGATACTTTTGAGTACAAAAATATCAAGATTTCCATTCCAGTATTGATTCATGCCATAATCCACAATTGGGCTCTGTCAAGTGGGATTGTTCTTCAGTAGAAGACCAAAGTATCATCTGGACCTGCTTCATCAAATCTCCAAGCAAGAATGAGCAGGAGACAAAAGAAGCGGAAGGAGGGACAAGACTACCACGCCAGAAAGGCGGTTCTCATGGATAATCAGATTTGCATCAGGAACTTTGGTAGTAAATAGCCGTGGTTACCTGGAGTAATTTTAAGCCAAAGTTATTCAATATCTTGAGTCATGAAATTGCAACTTTGGAGAGCTGTGTGCAGACACCAAAATCATATTAGTTTGTGTTTTGATTCAGAGTCAGGGAGTTTCAGAGTCAGCAGCCATTACAGACAACATGGCAGAAAGAATGCTGCTCTGGCAGTGGTTTCTATGTTTCCACGTTTGCCAGTTGACTCTGCAAGGAATCTTCATGTGCAGATTCTCAACCTACCTGTTCATCTGTGCTTCCAAATCAGCCATTACAAGATTCACCTTGCTGTTGTGTAGGTCGCAGTGCAATTGCAAAGCTCCTGACAGACTCTTATTAAGTCATTACTTTTGTTGTATTTCTGTTCTGATGGTGGAATTAAAATTTACGGGGAAGGAGTGTTACAGAATATCATTTTAAGTACAGAGCATTCTTATAAGCTGTTCCCCTGTGTACTTGTTTTACTGGTTTCTGTTGAGGGCTCTGAGCATGTGTGGTGTTGGCAGGTTTTTTTCAGTGTGCAAGAAGATGACCTGTAAGCAAGATCTGTGTTACTAGTGCTGTTATTTCCATAGTTACTATTATTACAGTTCTGTTGAGTTACTGTAATTGTTAAACTTATTTATTTTTAAACAGAGAAGTTGCTTCTTTTACACAATGCATTTGACTATCTTATTTGCGGTCTCAAGTCACCACACCTGCCTTCAGGAACATCTTTTCTGCATTTACCCTGCTAAAATTTTGCAAGTTTCTCTGAGATCCTCCCATGTTCTTTTAAATTCCAGTGAATATAATGCTAATTGACTCAGTCTGTCCTCATATGCCAGTCCTACCATCCCAGGAATCAGTTTGGTAAACCTTCACTACACTCCTTCTATAGCAAGAACATTCTTTCTCAGATAAGGAGATCAAAACTGTACACAGTATTCCAAGTGTGGTCTCATCAAAACCATGTATAATTGCGGCAAGATATCCCTGCTTCTGTGTTTGAATCCTGTTGCTATGAAGGCCAACACACCATTTGGTTTCCTTACCACTTCCTGCAGCTCCACATTTACCTTCATCGACTGTGTACAAGGACACTCTAGTCTTGTTACGCATTCTCCTCTCTCAGTCTAGAGCCACTCTGATAATAGTCTGTCCTTCTGTTTTTGCTATCAAAGTGGATAACCTCACATTAATCACATTTATTGGGCCAGTGGGCTGATGAATGGCAGTTGGAGTTTAATTTAGACAAATTCGAGATGATGCATTTTGGTAGATTGAACCAGGACAGGACTTATTCAGTTAAGCGTTGGGGAAAGTTAAAGAACAAGAAGATCTAAGGGTACGTATTCATAGCTCCTTGAAAGCGGAATCACGGGTAGACAGATTGTTGAAGAAGGCATTTGGCATGCTTGATTTCATTGGTCAGAACATGGAATACAAGAGTTGGGATGTCTTGTTAAAGTTGTACTAGACATTGGTAAGGCCACACTCGGTATACTGTGTGCAATTCTGGTCACCCTATTATAGAAAGGATATTATTAAACTAGAAAGAGTGCAGAAAAGATTTGCTAGGATGCTACTTGAACTTGATGGATTGAATTGTAAGAAGATGCTAAATAGACTGGGACTTTTTTCTCTGGTGTGAAAGGGGAATGGGTTACCTTATAGAGGTCTCTAAAATAACGAGGAGCGTAGACAAGGTAGATATTCAATATCTTTTCCCAAAGGTAGAGGAGTCTAAAACTAGAGGGCATAGGTTTAAGGGGAGAGATATAGAAGTGTCTAATGGGGCAATTTTTTCACCTAGAAGGTGGTGAGTGTCTGGAACGAATTATCAGAGGTAATAGTAGAGGTGGGTACAATTATATCTTATAAAAAGCATTTAGATAGTTAAAAGAGTGCGATGGGTATAGAGGGATATGGGCCAAATGCAGGCATTTGGAATTAGCTTAGGGTTTTTAAAAAAAGGGGTGACATGGACAAGTTATGCAGAAGGGCTTATTTCCATGCTGTAAATCTCTATTACTCTATACTCAGTATACTGTATCTACCATGTATGCCCACTCATTCAACTTGTCCAGTCACACTGAAGCATCTCTGCATCCTCCTCACATCTCACCCTCCCATTCAGCTTTGTGTTGTCAGTTGCAAATTTAGAGATATTATGTTTAGTTCCTCCTTTAAATCATTAACACATATTGTGAATAGCTGGAGTGCTAGCACTGGTCCCTGTGGTACATGGCCAGTCACTGCCTGCCATTTGGAAAAAGATGGTTTTTTCCGACTCCCTGTGTGCCAACCGTTTTTTTTGTCCATCACAATGCACTACTGCAAACCCTTATTCTTTAATCACTTTGTGGGACTTTATTAGTAGTCTTCTGAAAGTCCAAATAAACCACATCCACTGGCTCCCCCTTGTCAACTTTTCTGCTAACATTCTCAAGAATTCCAATAGATCTGTCAAGTATGATTTCCATTTGGTAAATCCATACAGTCTGATCCTGCCATTGTTTTCCAAAGGTTCTGCTATTAAATCTTTTATAATCTTCCCTATTACTGACATCAGGCTTACTGGTCTTTAATTCCCTGTTTTCTCTCTACCTCCCTTTTTGAATAATGGGGTTACATTAGCAACCCTCCAAGGCTGCAATTTAAGTCTTTCTCCTACTGCCTGTGGGAGGGATGTTAAAAGTGATAGCAAGTTACACCACCCCCTCATCTAATTTCAGCAGCTCATGATTTAATTTAATTTCCAAAGTCATGGAAGGTCTGTCACTTATTTGGCGCCATTAAAGTTGAGTGGTGTTCCAAGAGGCTCTAAATATATACCGCTGAGGAGTAAAATCAGGACACTAGTTCTCCTTTTGATTTATTTATTTGCAGCAGTTGTGAGAGAGAGAGAGGGAAAATGAAATCCAAGTTATGCATTTGAATATAAATGATTTAAGCTGCCTGTCAGGTGGAAGGAACTGAAGAGACAGACCAGATGTAATGCTGGAGGCAAGAGCTGCAGTATTGCAATGTGTTTTAAAAATGCCATGATAAGGAATGTTAAGGAGAAATATGTGTGTATATATTTTTAACAATTCTTCCGACCCATTGTATTGATTGTAAGCAAACAAAAACATTTATTTAAAAAAGCACAGTTGGTTATTCTAATTGCCTGTTTTCCTGCATGAGTAAGGAGCGATTAACTTTTTTCCCCTAGAAATATCTGTAGTCTGTGGTACTGTGTCCAGTGAAATACTGAATCGATGCTCTGTCCTAATTTGTGCTAAGTTAACTTGTCTCAGGCAGACTAGCAGTTAAATGCTTCATTTCACTTCAGCTCTTTGCCACCACCCTCCCACACACCACCACCACCCCCCACTTCCCCAATCCCACATCAGCAATGCCATAAATTTGGGTATGCGCCAGTCTATGGTGAAAAGCCAATGAACAAATGTCTGACATCATGGGATATCATTTTGTATTAAATTGTACGAATAATTCAAGTTGTCACTTTGAACGCTGTTTCCTTTGAAGTCAGGGGAGAGACAGGATGGGATGAAACAGGGTGGGACAGTGTAAAATTGCCCAGAGCACTAGAGCTGCAATAAAAATAATAATCTTTTTAAAGAAAATTTTTCCTCACAAAGTGAAATCAGTTGCACTAGGTATTGTAGCTCTTGCATGTTTAAAGCCTCCTGCATTGAATGGCAATAATCTGACGATGCCCTGTATTAATATAGCGTTAGTGGTTGGAAATTGCCTTGCATTTGGAAGTGGGTAGGTATATTCAATATCACTTCTGATAATGGTGGCTGATGATAAAGGTGTGACTTTCCTCTGACATTTCCTGCCCTGTGACTGCCAAAATTGGTTGTTAGTGTGAAGAAAACCTGCCTAAAACCTTTGTCTGTGTAATGGTGGCTGCTTTTTGCAGACGAAGTGACATGATTTAACACAAATTGTAACTGGGAGGAGTAACAACGCAGTTAAGCATAATGGAACTATTTAGCAATTTTCCCTCATTTGCTAAATATTTTAGTGTCATAGCAGTTCTTTGTACCCCGAGAAGAGAGAAACAAATGAGCAGCTATTATTCAAGGTGCCGTTTCTTCAAAAGTCAGGAATGTTTTTTTTGTGGCTCTAAACATGCTGTGCTTAGAGATTGAACAGCAATCCCAAAGCTGTCATGCATTATGTCCAAGTCATTCTATGACAATTGGCCCCTAGCCACTGCAGAGAGAGCTATTTAGCTATCGTGTCTTCTGTTGCAAAGACATTGTATCTGAACATTGGATTCTTGTCTTCTGTGAATTCATTTTTTGTGGAATGTTGTATAAGATATCTATTTTTAATACGCAGAGGCATCATTGTAACCATTTGTAAAAAGTGCTTTTGTATTTAACTGTTTGATTATGATAGCACTTTTACTTTTAGAATAACCATCTCATCTAACAGCTGTGGAAGTAATCTAGACAATTCAACAAATTTTATTAGCCTTATCCCTGAAAGATCTAATATGGCAACCATCAATAAAAGAGATTTTTAGGACTCGGCCAAATTGTGGGGCTGCTCTGAAGGGACAGGGAAGCCTTGCTAACCACATCTATTCAGGAGGCCACTTGGGTTGCTAGCCGTCACTCTCCTCACAGATCCTAGGTTTGTTGAAAGCAAGGAAAAGGGTCAGGAATCAAGGTCTGAGTGTTTCACTATGACCAGTCAAGTTAAAGTTTATTTATTAATCACAAGTAAGGCTTACGTTGACACTGCAATGAAATTTCCTTAGTCGCCACGCTTTGGCGCCTGTTCGGGTTAATGCAGATAACTAGTACATCTTTCGGACTGTGGGAGCACCCGGAGGAAACCCACGCAGACATGGGGAGAACATGCAAGCTCCACACAGATAGTGAGCTAGTCGGGAATCGAACCCAGGTCCCTGCTGCTGTGAGGCAGCAGTGCTAGCCACTGTGCCATCCCAGGGTAGTTGCTGGCCATCGCAGTGCCCATTCTGATGGACTTGCTGGGAGGAATTAATTGAAGTTGAGACAAGAAGAAGTCGGAATCCTTACCATCAAGAATGCATTGATATCTACTAGCATTCTGCCATTTTGGACAGAGCAGTGGAGGGAAATCCAATCCTGCTGTCCAATAACGTTTTTATTGTGTTTGATTTTAACATGGATGTTTATTAACTTGGAGGTGAAAGAATTAGCACTAGGCAGATGTGCAGAAAAACTAAAGGATTTAGTCAAAATGAAGCAGTGTTCTCAATTAATCTTCAATTCACTTCAACACAGTAAACATTGTGTAAACATAACTTCCAGCATCTTTACTAATTAACTTGACCTGTGATGAGCTATTGCCTTGAGTAGACAAAGGTGAGTGTATATGGTATATTAACTGTCTTTTGTGAAAGATATTGCAGTGAATTAAATTTTGTTGCTGCAGCCACATTTTTTTAAAAAAAACCTTTTCTTATCTGATCTGTACAATAATTGAAGCACCAAGCAACATAGTGAATGGTAAAGAGATGAACATTTTCTTAAAAATCACATTGGCTTTCATCTTTAGTGAGATGGTAATGAGTTTCATCGTAGCTGAAATCCTTGTCAGTGAACTATGCACAGATTCTGTCAAACAGTATTAAAACTTGCAGTTGCCCCAAGGGCAGTTTACATCTTTAAATTAAAGCTGACACGTGATTATTTATACGAATTCTGTAAATTTCATTAAATAGAAAAGCCAGCGGAGGAATCTATGATTCCACTTATCTTAGAAGTCCGCTTTTGTTGTGTTAATCTGCTTGTTTATCCGTTCAATCAATTGGAAAAATGTATTGAGTTCTAACATAAAGTAGAATAATGGAATCTTGTAGGACAGAAGGAGGCCATTTAACCCATGGTGCCTAAGTTGACTCTTTGAAAGAGACATTCAATTAGACCTGTTCTCCTCTACTTACAAATGTTCTGATTTTCAGAAATATATCCAATTCACTTTACAAGATACCAGTGAATGTGCTTCTATCATCCTTTCAGTCCATTCCAAATCGCAAAAATAATTGCCTTTTTCTACACTATACATTTGTAATCCATCTACAAACTGCCAGGCATCTTAAACTGCTTCTTGCAAACCCCACAATAGCTACTATGTAGAAGCAGGGTCCAGCACCAAGCAGTTCTCCAAGCGCTCTTGATATGAACTATATCATTGCTTTTTAACATAGAATCATAGCATCCCTGCAGTGCAGAAGGAGGCCATTCAACCCATCAAGTCTGCATCGACAACAATTCCAGCCAGGCCTATTCCCGTAGCTCCACATATTTACCCTACTAATCCTCTTGACTCAAAAGGCAATTTAAAATGCCCAATCACAACCTACGTTGCATGTCTTTGGACTGTGGGAGGAAACCAGAGCACCCAGAAAAAAACTCACATAGGCACGGGAAGAATGTTCAAACTCCACACAGATGTCGACCTGAGGCTGGAATTGAACCCAGGTCCCTGGTGCTTTGAAGCAACAGTGCTAACTACTGTGCCACTCAGTTACCCACAGTTGCTGGATCAAGGTCCTGGAACTCCCTGCCTAACAGCACTGTCAATACACCTACATTACATGGATGTAGTACTTCTCAAGGACATTTGGGTATGCGCAATAAATGCTAGCCTAGCCAGTGAAACACACACCCCATAACTGAATTTTAAAAATGTAATTTAATACATGTCTGTACTAATGTTCCAAAAATGCTTTCATCTCAAGTTCAGAAGCCCACAGAGTTTAAAGTTTATTTATTAGTCACAAGTAAGGCTTACATTACACTGCCATGAAATTACTGTGAAATTAGATTATTGGTCACATGGTATAAAGCATAAGGGTGGTGGACTGTCAGAGGTCTTTCCATTTTGAAATGTGCACATTGTTCACCTATGCTTGTGGAGCTGGTGAATCTCGCATGCGAAAAATCAGTAATGATCAATATCAATAAACTCTAACAATCAGTATTGCAATCCTGTAGATTTGCCATGCAATGAGTCTGGGTTACAGGAACTGAAGTAGTTGACTAGTGAACTCTCATCCATGAGTTTAGTTGACTCCTCAAAAAATACCTCTATTTTGGAGAAGCATGATCAGGGCACCTAATTTTAAAGTTAGAATTTGTTATGTATACAATTGAATCATCAAAATACAAAAGGTACAAAGAAAAGTTAATGAGATATTCAGATAAGCATTTCTGATGAGTATATGAACCAGATTGTTAAAATCCTACTAGTACGATCACTGCCTGAAAACCTATGTCCAATAAGTTCATTGTGTCTCCTTTACTGTTGCATCTCTTGAATAATAAAATCCAAGGCAGCAGTTTTGGTGAAACAGGAAAAATAACAATACAAATCCAGAAACCAGGCTTCTCTAATGCTTTCAGACTGTATTCATTTTTGCCTGTAAACTTTTTGAGTGGATACTGATCACATCTGGTATACTCAGAGGCATTTCTATGCTACAGCTGTTGGGCTGAAATAAAAACAGAAAATGGTGGAAGTGGGCTGCAGATCTGTCAGCATTTGTAAAGAGAAAAGACTGTTTAACAGTCGCGTGTTCATAAAACTCCTCTTAAAATGTCCGCAGTTAAAACAGAGTTATGATTTTCTACTGATCAGCCATTTCAGATTTCCAGAATTTGTATATTTTTCAATATCAAAGTCAGTAACCAATCTATGTTTTGCGAATATTGCAAAAATATTTGGTACTCTTCTGTTGCTATGTAAAAGTCCAATATTTAAAGTATTCTGAAAACATATTGAGCAGAACCTGGCTTATTGCTTCCCTCATTTCCTTAAGGACTCTGGATGTCCCATCTATCTTGTAAACATTTAATTCCTTGTGTGTTTCCCTCCCATGTGTTTTACTTGTGTTGCAAATTCTGGATCCAAAATGACTGGTTCAATTCCAGATCCCCAATCTTCATTGATTAGAACTGATCTGAAGAATCTGGTTTGCACGCTAGCCACAATCTGATCCTCTGTAATATTTCTTTCCAATTTAGCCATTTAAAAAAAAACTCACCTGATCCTCTATTTGATTCCAGTTTCACTTAACAAGTTACAAGTTGGAAACTAGGATTCAGATTTACCTTCATGGGATCCATTGATATTGCACCTTAGTGTTTGAGGATATGTAGGTTAGGTGAATTAGCCACGGTAAATGCATGGAATTAAAGGGTACAGGGCAAAATGAGACCGTTTTGTCCATTGTGTGTGCTGGTCAAAAAAGAGTCATTCTGCTTAATCACAACATAATTAACACGTCATGTCTTTGTCTGTAACCCTGTAGGTTAGACTATGTCAAGTTCATATCCAAGTGTCCATAGAATGCCTACAGCACAGAAAGAGGCCATTTGGTTCATCATACCTGCACCAACAACAATTCCACCCAGTCCATAATCCCAGTAACCCACATATTTACTCTGCTAGTCCCACTGATATTAAGGGTGGGAATTTACGCCTCACTTAAGTGAGTTTCAGACCATCACTACCCTTTGAGTGAGAAACATCTCTGCAAATGAATTTATGAATTAGGAATAGCCACTTGGCCTCTCATGCCCACTGTTTCATTCAACAGAATCATGGCTGATCTGATTGTAACCTCAACTCCACATTTCACCTACCCGCAATAACTTTTCACCATCTTTCTTATCAATAACTTATCTATATCTTAAAAACGCTCAAAGACTTTGGCCAAAATTTTCTATGATATTGGAATCGATAATAATGATGGCTTTTTCTGACACGTAGTCTAGGACTTATAAATAATGAACTTGCAGTCAATCATGGGTTTCAAAAGGTATCACAGGAGGGCAGCCAATGATTCACGCACCTTACCATCAGATCAGGCAATTAATGATCTAGGTACCATTTATAATGGCCTCCCCAGCACACAGTGAACTTCAGCTAGTTCATCAATGACCTTCTCTCCCTCATAACGTCAGAAGTGGGAATGTTCGCCAATGATTGCACAATGTTCAGCACCATTCATGACTGAAATACTGAACCAGTTCATGTTCAAATGGAACAAGATATGGAGAAAATTCAGACTTGGATTGACAAGTGGCAAGTAATATTCATGCCACGCAAATGCCAGGCCATCTCTAATAAGAGAAAATCTAACCACTGTCCCGTAATGTTCAGTGGTGTTACCATCACTAAATCCCCCACTGTCAACATCCTTGAGGTTACCACTGACCAGAAACTCAACTGCATTCGCCACGTAAACACAGCAACTACAACAGCAGATCAGAAGCTAGGAATACTGCGGCAAGTAACTCACCTCCTGACTTCCGAAACCTGTCCACCATCTACAAGGCACCAGTCAGGAATGTGATGGAATACTCCTCACTTGCCTGGATGGATGCAACTCCAACAACTTTCAAGAAGCTTGACACCGTCCAGGATAAGGCAGCCTGCTTGTATGTACTAACTACAAAATGCAGTCAGCAATTCAACAAAGATCCTTAGACAGCACTTTCCAAACCCCCCACCACTGATATCTAGAAGGACAAGGATAGCAGATACATGGGAATGCCACTACCTGCAAGTTCCCCTCCAAGCCTCTCACCATCTTGACTTGAAATATATCGCTGTTTCTTCACAGTTGCTGGGTCAAAATCCTGGAATTCCATCCCTAACTACATTGTGGGTGAACCTAGCAAAACAAGAAGATAGCTCACCATTGTCTTCTCAAGGGCAACTAGGGATGGACAATAAATGCTGGCTGGCCAGAGGTGCTCATGTCCCACGTATGAACAAAAAAACAGTGAACACAGGAGGGAACAGTTATCATCCATGTCCAATCCCTGGCATCAAGTTGGCACCACTCTGACATTACTCTCTGCCTTCTGAATGCTGCACTTGCTTCTCATCTTTCCTGGGAATACTGCTCGTCAATTGCACACTTTTTGAGACCATTCGTGTTTCATGCTGTTCTGGTGTAAGAGCTTGATAATTATGTTCATTTATTGCAGTGAGGTAATGTTGGAATATATGGCCTGTCACTAATAGGGTGATGAGACAATTGCTTCCTGCTTTGATGTTTGAAATGTGACATTGGCCCTTTTGCAATATTTTTCACTCCAATTGTTGAGAAAAAAGAGACTTTGCTCTCATTTTAATCACTTGGTCCACTGCTTTGCAGATTGCACCATATTCCCCTCAAATCCATGCTGACTATCTCTGATCTGTCCATGTCTTTCAAAGTGATAGTTTCTCCTGTCTTTCAGAGTTGTTTCCAAAATTAACCCACCACTGAATGTTTGCAGACTTTCAGTCCTCTGGGATAGCGCCTGTATCTAATAAGGATTAGAAAATGATCCTCAGGGTATTCATTATTTCCTCTCTGGCTTCCTTCAGCAACCTGGAATATAATCCATCTGGCACTGGTGATTTATCTACCTTCCAGAGTGCTGGACCCTCCAGTACTACTACTACTCACTATGCTTATTTATTCTAATATTTCACATTCTTCTTTCACACTACAATGCCTGAATCATCTCTCTCCTTAATGAAGACAAAGTATTCCTTGAAAACTCTGTCTATATCTTCTGAGTCCATCACAAATTACCATAGACGTCTCTGGCCCTATTCTATCTTTTCCTTAGTTATTCTCTTGCTCTTAATGTATCTGTAAAACACTTTAGTCAAGCAGGTTAATAGGATCAAGTAGGAATATTCCTATTCCTAAATCTTAGGCCTCTCTAATGCTCCAGTTGTACATAGAATGTATAACATAGAAGTGGGCCATTGGCCTAACTAACCTATACCAGTGATAATGCTCCCCATGAGCTTCCACCTTCCTACTCCTCTTCATCTAACTTTTTCAGAATAATTTAATATTCCTCTGTAACTTGTGTTTATCTTGCTTCTCTTTTAAATACATCTCTGCTATTTGTTTCAACGTGATAGTGAATTCTACATTCTAATCAGTATCTGAGGAAAGCATTTCAATTCCCTGTTAGGTTTATTAATGGCTATCTTACATCTATGCCTCCTGAGTCAGCCCACCATCCCCCATAAATGAAAATATCATCTCCATGGCTACTCTATTAAGTTCTTACAGGACCTAGACTTTTAGTTGTTTTCATTCATGCAAATCTTTTTTCTTTCAGCTTTTCTACTGCTTCCAAATCCTAATGTGTAGGCCAGAAATTTGCATAGTACTCTAAAGTGTGGTCTAACTGAGGTTCTGTGCATGCTTAACATAATGCTTAAAGTTTATTTATGGTGTCACAAGTAGGCTTACGTTAACACTGCAATAAAGTTACTGTGAAAGTCCCCTAGTTGCCACACTCCAGCGCCCATTCGGTTACACTGAGGGAGAATTAAGCACGGCCAATCCATCTAACATCCACATCTTTCAGACTGTGGGTGGAAGCCAGAGCACCCAAGGGTCACGTCGACATGGGGAGAATGTGCATATTTCACACGCATTGATCCAAACTGGGAATTGAACCGGGGCCCCTGCTGCTGAGAGGCAACAATACTAATGACTATGCCACCCTTCACAGTTCATCAAATCTGCCCCTCTAAAAATACTTCCCTGTACTTTGTTGCTTTTAGAATGGTATTATTAACCTGTTTCAAACTTTTAAATCTTAACCGAACCACAATCCAATTCATTAAAATAAATGCCTGATAGAGGATTTCTGTGTTCGAGGCCAGCTCATCATGATATAGTGTAGAAGTTTTTATAATAAGATATCACAAAGTGCTGTGAATTGATTACTTCTGTAAAACCCAGTGAAAACTAACATTTATTCAATAATCAATATTATCAATAAGTTTTCTCAAAATGATTGCTGTCAGTAAAATGTTAGGAGCAGGAGTAGGCTACTATGTGCATCTGACTGAGTCTGCCACTCAATAAGATCATGGCCTGGATTCTCCGATCTTGTCTGTGGCCATCCTGCTGAAACTGAAAGCAGAGAAGTTAGCGTTTCAGCCAAAACACCATTCACATTCAGCAGCACCGGGGAATCCCAGCCGCGAATGAGGATGGAGATTTTCAGCGCACAGCTGATCTTATTGTGGCTTTGACTTCACCTTCCTGTCTGCCCTGCCATAAATGCTTCACTCATTTGGCAATCAACTTTCAGTGACCCAGTCTCTAATATTCTCTTGGTTTGAGACTTTCAAAGATTAATGATCCTCGGAGAAGAAATTTCTCCTCATCTCTATCTTAAGTGAGAGAGTCCTTAATCTAAAACTGTGTCCCCCGTGAAAGGAAACAGCCCCTCAGCACCTACCTTGCTAAGCTTCTACTTAGAATTTTATGTTTAAATAAGATCATCTCTCATCTTCTAAACTTCAATGAGTATAAGCCCAACCTGATCAACCTTTCCTCATAAGGCAATTTTTTCATCACAGGAATCAACCTGGTGAGTTTTCTCTAACTTGCCTCCAGTGCATATTCCTGCTTAAATAAGGAGACCAAAACTTTGGTCTTTCACCAGACTTGGCCTTCCAGCCTGACTACCCCAAAATCCACCCACTTAGCTTCTCCCAACTTGTGCTGTAAAACAAAAAAAGACATGACCTCCTTCCCTCTGAAGGTTTCGGGATAATGCTCACTTGGATGGTTCTCACTTGGCCTGAGTCGGAAGGTTGAGCGAGACAGAATTTAAAAAATTTAAAGATAAAGGTAAGAAAATCTGACTCTGCTTGCCGCTCCATTAAAGTTCAGTCCCATTCTGGCCATTGTCAAAAATGTGCCTCCTTCATTCTTAGATTGTAAGATATAGGAGCAGAATTAGGCTACTCAGCCCATTGAGTCTGCTCTGCCATTCAATCATGGTTGATATTTTTCTCATCCCCATTCTCCTGCCTGATCATCTTATTAATCAACAACCTATCTGCCTCTGTCTTAAAAACACTCAATGACCTGGCCTTCTGCGGCAAAGAGTTCCACAGGTTCGCCACTCTCTGGCTGAAGAAATTCCTCCTCGTTTCTGTTTTAAAGGATCGTCCCTTCAGCCTGAGGTTGTACCCTCTGTTTCTAGTTTTTCTTACTGATGGAAACATCTTCTCTACCTCCACTTTATCCAAGCTTCACAGTATTCTGTAAGTTTCAATAACTTGTGTTGACAATGTCAACTTATTAATGTACCATATGCATAGGTGCATAAGTTGTTCAAACCAGATTAAACAGTTTTATTCTGAAATTATGAAGAGTTTTTATATTGCATCAGGAGCTCTGCTGGTTCTCATGGAGCCCAACAGACTTATTTTTGGGAAACACACTTACCAACATGAGCCTAATGCAGCATAAAAATGACTGTCATTTTTGCTCCAGTGTCTTCTCTCCATGCGTATGGATATCTGGAATTCTAACTTATCCTTTATCTGGAATATAATCAATTTAATGAAGAGTTATACAGCAACAGCAAGCACATTAAAACCAAATCTATTATTTTGAAACTGCTCACCTGTAAACTTAGTTTTTTTTTGACTAATTGTTGTGTCTTGCCATCATTCCAAAATGTCTAGGTGTGTCTGATGTGCCCCACATCACAGGAATATAGGAATCCCTCAAATATTTGGACTGTTGCAAATAATCAGCTTTTTTATTTTCCTGTATGATGCATATAAAATTAATCATAAGTACCCCTTATATATATACTTGAGTGCAGCATTAATTTACTTAAATGCTACAGTAACCTGTGGAAAATGGGAACGCCTGCCTATTATGCAAGACTGCTTTGTTTTGAACTATCGAATTTGTGAAACCGCAAACCAGAAACCTCCGACTGAGGTTTTGCTGAAAGCCAACTTTTGTTGTATTTAACACACAGTGCTCCTTGCAGTTTGCCATAGTCTCTTATTTTAACATTTCCCTTGATAACTGTATGTAATTTATAGCTGAAATAGTTGGAAAGTTGTCAATTTTTTGGCTCTTTGGGGTTATTAGTTAAACAAATTGCTGCTTCAAACATGCACTTAATTCATCTACTTAATTTTCATTGCAGCTATCAATGGTTACAGGGTTTCAACTGCCATTACATCTATAGCAATTATTTTCCATAAATCTTTTACGGTTGAGTATTAGAAACCATGATTAAGGAAATGTAAATTATGTAGTCATTGTAGATATCTGTGCTTGAGTACTTCCTGATTACAGGTTATTAATCTCTCTAGTTTAAGATGTTTTCCTTGAATGTCCCCATTGGCACAATTTGTAAAGCATCTAGAATAAAACAAAGCCTGAAAGATCAGGAAGATTCCTCCATTTAATCCACAACCTGTACTGAATTAGCAGATTTCTAGTAGGTTACGTTTAACATTCCCGAAGTAGAGTTGGAAGGTATTTGTATGCAGTGGGAGGACAGGATTGATCTCCATTGTAGTGCAGCAAGATTGCCTGCTTTATGTATCAAGTATTGCCATTTGAGCCAGGTACTCAACTCCACGTAGGAACTATTTTGAACCCTGTGCATCCATGCTTCCATCAGCCTCTGAGATCTGGGGTAACAGGGGGTAGAAAGGTAGAAAACTGGAAGGAGCATGTTGACTTTGGAGTTCTGGGGCAAGGCAGATTTGGTTTTGACTAATGCTTAATGTGGTGAATTTCAGCACCATGAGACGGCACAGTGCCATAGCGGTTAGCACTGCTGTTTCACAGCACCTCGGATTCGGGTTTAATTCTGGCCTCAGGTCATTATCTGTGTGGAGGTCGCATGTTCTCTCCATGTTTGCATGGATTTCCTCCAGGTGCTCCGGTTTCCTCCCAATACTCTGAAGATGTATGGACTTTACTATGGACTTTAGTAAGGCGTTTGATAAGGTGGCCCATGGAAGACTTCTGCAGAAAATGCAGATGTATGGGATAGAGGGTGATTTAGCTAATTGGGTTAGGAATTGGCTAGCAGATAGAAGACAGAGGGTGGTGGTTGATGGGAGATATTCATCTTGGAGTTCGGTGACAAGTGGTGTACCTCAGGGGTCTGTTTTGGGGCCCCTGCTGTTTGTAATTTTTATAAATGATCTGGATGAGGGTACTGAAGGATGGATTAGTAAATTTGCAGATGACACTAAAGTCGGTGGAGTGGTAGATAGTGAAGAGGGGTGTTATAGTTTGCAGAGAGACTTGGACAAGTTGCAGAGCTGGGCCGAGAGGTGGCAAATGGAGTTTAATGTGGAAAAGTGTGAGGTAATGCAATATGGCAGAAATAATAAATGTGTAGAGTATAGGGCAAATGGTAGGATTCTTAGTAGTCTAGATGAACAGAGGGATCTTGGTGTGTATGTGCATAGATCCCTGAAAGTAGGCAGTCAAGTCGATAAGGTTGTTAAGAAGGCATATGGAGTCTTAGCTTTATTGGTAGGGGGATTGAATTCCGGAGCCGCAACGTCATGTTGCAACTGTACAAAACTCTAGTGCGGCCGCACTTGGAGTATTGTGTACAGTTCTGGTCCCCACATTATAAGAAAGATGTGGAGGCATTGGAGAGGGTACAGAGGAGGTTTACCAGGATGTTGCCTGGTATGGAGGGCAGGTCTTATGAAGAGAGGCTGAGGGATTTGAGGTTGTTTTCATTAGAAAGGAGGCGGCTAAGAGGAGACCTAATCGAAACATTTAAGATGATTAGAGGTATAGAACATAGAACATTACAGCACAGAACAGGCCCTTCGGCCTTCGATGTTGCGCCGACCAATATAAAAAGCAATGCCCCTCCAAACTAAACCATTCCCTTCTCTTCCATATACTTATCAACTAATCTCTTAAACGCCACCAAACTTGGCGCATCTACAACTGCTGCAGGCAGGGCATTCCACTCCCGAACCACCCTTTGGGTAAAGAAAGATAGGGTGGACAGTGATAGCCTTTTTCCTAGGATGGAGAAAGCTAGCACGAGGGGACACAGCTTTAAATTAAGGGGTGATAGTTATAGGACGGATATCAGAGGTAGGTTCTTTACCCAAAGGGTGGTTAGGGAGTGGAATGCCCTGCCTGCAGCAGTTGTAGATGCGCCAAGTTTGGTGGCGTTTAAGAGGTTAGTTGATAAGTATATGGAAGAGAAGGGAATGGTTTAGTTTGGAGGGGCATTGCTTTTTATATTGGTCGGCGCAACATCGAAGGCCGAAGGGCCTGTTCTGTGCTGTAATGTTCTATGTTCTATGTGCAAGTTAGGCGAATTGGTCATGCTAAATTGTCCCTTAGTATCAGAAGATCTAGCAAGATAAATACATAGGGTAACAGGATAGAGCCTGGAGGGGATTGTTGTTGGTGTAGACTCGATGGACCAGATGGCCTCTTTCTACACCGTAAGAATTGTATGAATTGGAGGCAGCCATCGTTCTGCCATCACTGAGCGTGACCAGATTGAAGAGGTACCTCCCTGAATAAAGACAAATCTTAGCATTTTCTCCTTCCAAGCACACACGTACATTTGAAGCTTAAGAACTTTGATTCAACATCCATATTTTACATTATTGTTTTTGGTTTAACATATATTATGGAAACTATTGTTTTTGTGAAGAATGCTTCAAAAAGATGTGGTATAGAACATAGAACATAGAACATTACAGCACAGAACAGGCCCTTCGGCCTTCGATGTTGCGCCAACCAATATAAAAAGCAATGCCCCTCCAAACTAAACCAATCCCTTCTCTTCCATATACTTATCAACTAACCTCTTAAACGCCACCAAACTTGGCGCATCTACAACTGCTGCAGGCAGGGCATTCCACTCCCGCACCACCCTTTGGGTAAAGAACCTACCTCTGATATCCGTCCTATAACTATCATCCCTTAATTTAAAGCTGTGTCCCCTTGTGCTAGCTTTCTTCATCCTAGGAAAAAGGCTATCACTGTCCACCCTATCTAAACCTCTAATCATCTTATATGTTTCGATCAGGTCCCCTCTTAGCCTCCTCCTTCTAACGAAAACAACCTCAAATCCCTCAGCCTCTCCTCATAAGACCTGCCCTCCATACCAGGCAACATCCTGGTAAACCTCCTCTGTACCTCTCCAATGCCTCCACATCTTTCTTATAATGTGGGGACCAGAACTGCACACAATACTCCAAGTGCGGCCGCACTAGAGTTTTGTACAGTTGCAACATGATGTTGTGGCTCCGAAATTCAATCCCCCTACCAATAAAAGCTAAGACTCCGTATGCCTTCTTAACAACCTTATCGACTCAACTGCCTACTTTCAGGGATCTATGCACAAATACACCAAGATCCCTCTGTTCATCAACACTATTAAGAATCCTACCATTAGCCCTATACTCTACACATTTATTATTCCTGCCAAAGTGCATTACCTCACACTTTCCACATTAAACTCCATTTGCCACCTCTCGGCCCAGCTCTGCAACTTGTCCAAGTCTCTCTGCAAACTATAACACCCCTCTTCACTATCTACCACTCCCCCAACTTTAGTGTCATCTGCAAATTTACTAATCCATCCTTCAATACCCTCATCCAGATCATTTATAAAAATTACAAACAGCAGGGGCCCCAAAACAGACCCCTGAGGTACAAGTATAAGTATATAAGTATATTATAGGTATAAGTTTTAAAAAAAATTGAAATTTAGCCTATCATGGGTTGAGAAGCATCAGTAAGTTGGATGTCCATGTATTTTGAAATGGATGTCCAATTTTGAGGTTAACTTGCTCCTTATTTTTACAAATATTGGGCACTAAATGTGCTTTTGATACTTGCACAAAATAAATATTTTGTCCATGAGTTGATTGCCACTGACTGGACTAAAAATGGCACATCAGTTCTCTTGAGTAGGCCTTGACTTGGGTATGTGTGGAGCCAAAACATGAGTATATTGTGATTCCTTGATGAGGCAACAGTGTTACTCTCGGGTGGTTCACCCAAGAATGAGGAACAATAACCTGCCTTCTGTTGAGATGAAATATGGAAAATGGTAAGCCTCAGCATTGTGCACTGGTCATGGTACTTAGAACCCAGCTCTGTATCCTAGCTATTTGTTATTTTTTAAGCACTTTGATTAAGTTGTGCCAAAAGTGGGCAGCACAATATGTGTTTGTTGAAATTTTGTGAAAAGTGATAGAACAGGAAGAAGAGTAAAATATTGCAGGGTTGATAGCTCCCATGTTAATTAAGTGTTGCAGATTTGTTTGGGTCCATTACCTGATGCAATCTCCATTGGACAAGATTTTGGTGACCATTTTTTCGCAGTGGTCTCAGACCACTATTTATAGTTTTAAGTTTTATTTATTAGTGTCACAAGTAGGCTTATGTTAAGACCATAAGACACAGGAGCAGAATTGGGCGCTCAGCCCATTGAATCTGCTCCACCATTCAATCATGGCTGATATTTTTCTCATCCCCATTCTCCTGCCTTTTTCCCATAACCTCTGATCCCCTTATTAATCAAGAGTCTATCTAGCTCTGTCTTAAAGGCATTCAGTGACCTGGCCTCCACAGCCTTCTGTGGCAAAGAATTCCACAGGTTCACTAATCTCTGGTTGGAGAAATTCCTCTTCATCTCTGTTTTAGAGGTTCATCCCTTTAATATAAAGTTATGCCCTTCGATTGTAGTTTTTCCTACTAGTGGAAACATTTTCTCCATGTTCAGTCTATCCAGGCCTTGCAGTATTCTGTACGTTTCAATAAAACTCCCCCTCATCCTTCTAGACTGCGGAGTATAGACCCAGATCCTCAACCTTTCCTCAGACAAGCTCTTCATTCAGGGATTATTCTTGTGGTTCTCTGGAGCTTTTCCAAAGCCAGCTCATCCTTCCTTGGATACAAAGCCCAAAACTGCTCACAATGTTCCAAATGGAATCTGACCAAAGCCTTATACAGTCTCAGAAGTACATCCTGATCTTGTATTCTAGCCCTCTCGACATAAATACTAACATTGCATTTGCTTCCTAACTGCTGATTGAACCTGCATGTTAACCTTAAGAGAATCTTGAACAAGGACTCCCAAGTCCCTTTGTGTTTCTGATTTCTGATTAACATTGTATTGAAGCTACTGTGAAAATTCCCTGGTTGTCACACACTGGCGCCTATTCGGGTACACTGAGGGAGATTTTAGCATGGCCAATGCACATTGTCAGCATGCCTTTCACACTGTGGGAGGAAACCAGAGCACCTGGTGGAAACCTACGCAGATATGGGGAAAATGTGCAGACTGCATATGGGCAGTGACTCAGGCCAGGAATCAAACCCAGGTCCCTGACGCTGTAAGGCAGCAGTTCTGATCATTGTGCCACCATGCGATCGTAAATAGTAGGTAATGCTTTTTACTCCATTCAATAACCTCTGGACTGCTGTAAATAAATGGAGTTATAAATAAAGTAAGAGATAAAGACAGATGTAAGTGCAAAGTGGCTTCTGTACCCTTGGTCTGCAATGTCACATGCTCATTCCAATTTTTACATTATCATTGATGGGATATCAAGGACAGAGAAAGTTTTCTTTAACATGTTAGTGATGTTCAGGAAATAATCAGAGTTCATGAAATGTCCTGTGACATATTTGATTAAAAATGGTGAGGAAGAAATTGGATCAAAGAATACACGGTCTCAGGATCATTGCAGATAAAAGAGCAGGCAGGTAACTCATCCATTTTACATTTTAAGCCTTTAATAAAATATTTTATGTTTCATTTATTATTTTTGAAAGTACAATTTATTTCCGTTCTATTTAGAAAGTGCTGAGTCATGCTGGGATATTTGGTTCCATGGATGCCGGTAGTCCTTAAGTACCTCAGCGATCTGACAGTATTCCATAGGAAAACAAGATAGTGAATGTCAGTAGGCTTCTGCGACAAGAAGAGCAGTGCAAATGAACCCAATTCAAAGTTTTATAAACTCTGGAATGGTTCTTGCAGATTGGAAGGTGGCAAATGTCATCTCATTATTTAAGAAGAGAGTGAGAGAGAAAATAGGTAACTACAGACCTGTTAGTTTTGTATCATTAGTAGAGAAATGCTAGAATCTGTTCCAAAGTATGTGATCAGTGGACCTTTGGATAACAATGATCTGGGCATAATAAGCATGGATTTATGAATGCTATATCCTGTTTGACAACCTTGTTGGAGGTTACTTCCATTTGGACTTTCAGAAGGCTTTTGATAAAGTCCACTAAAGGAGGTTGGTTAGCAAAATTAAAACACATGGGGTTAAAAATTAGTTAATGGGCAAAAAACAGAGAGTAGGAATCAACATGTCATTCTTGTGTTGGCAGGTGTGACACTTGGCTATTGCAAGTATCACAACTATACATAGCAACGGAAGTTGGTTAGCTTAGTTGGCTGGATGGCTGATTCATGATGCCAGCAACACATGTTCAATTGCTGTGCTGGCTGATGTTGTTCATAAAGGCCTGCCTTCTCAGTTGTTTTTCTGGCCTGAAGTGTGGTGATCCTTGGGTTCAATCACCATCAGTGAGCTGTCCCCTTCAAAGGGGAGAGCAATTAATGGCCATGTATGACTATGGTGACTTTACTGTATCTATCTATATATCAGTGATTTGGATGTGGGGACTAAATGTAATATTTCAAAGTTCAGGGGTGACACAAAGCTAGGTAAAAATGTAAATTGTAAGGAAGTTCAAAGGGATCTGGGCATCCTAATTAGTAAGTCAGATATGTTGGCCTTTATTGCAAAAGGATTTGAGTATAGGAGTCACAAGTCTTTTTTCAATTGTATGCAACCCTGGTTAGCACCTGGAGTAGTGTGTGCAATTTTAGCCCTCTTATTTTAGGGAGGATAATGTTATCACAGAGGGAGTGTGACAAAGATTCAGCAGACTTGTTGCCAGGATGGTTGGACTATCTTATGAAGAGAGATTGGGGAAACTGAGCATTTATTCTGTAGTGTTTCGAAGAATGAGAGGTGATCTCAATGAAACCTATAAAATAGTTAATGGGATAGACAGGGTAGATGCAAGTAGATGCATGTGCTCTGTTTGTGGAGTCTAGAACCAAGAGGTACGATTTCAGTACAAGGGGAAAGATGTGGAGAAATCTTTTTACTTAGAGGTTCGTGAATCTTTGGAATTCTATACCGCAAGAGAGTTGCGGAACTCATTCATTGACTATGTTTGAAGCAAAGGTTGACAGCTTTCTAAATAACAATAAAGGGATATGTGGTGGGGGGAGGGGAGGGGGAAGGCATTGAAGTGGATAATCAGACATGAGTGTATTAAAAGACACAGCAGTTTCAATGGGCTGAAGGCCTACTCTTGCTCATATGGCTGCATTTAACCTGGAAGTGCAATATGTATCATGAAGGATAGGTAAAGGTCATGAATAAGTGGTTGAGAAATGGAGAATAATTTTAACTGGTGCTGCTGGAGAATTTGATTTCAACTTGAGTAAAGATTGGACACATTCTATAATGGATCCATTATGTAAGTTTAACATTGAAGGTTGAAGTTACAAATATCGTCATTAGGCTTATTTAGCATAACACGCTGTAGAAAATGTACCAGTTAAGCCAATGTCATTCAATGTTGTGTGTCCATTGATATGATGTACTTTGTTTGTTATCTCACATTACCTCCACTGCTCTGACCACTAGTGAACATCTTTTAATCCCTATGCTTCATCATAAATCAAAATATGCTTTTCAGGCAAAACCCACATTTGAAAAATGTGTAATGGTGTGCTGTGCAGTAATGGAATGACATGATAGACTTTCAATTGAGACCACAAAAGGATAGAAGTTTTGATTTTGGGAAACAATGTCCTATCACCAGCCGGTACCAAAGAATGGAAACTATCATGTTGACAGAGGTGCCTTGCTCCTCTTCTCCTTACATATGTAAACGGCGTGTTTAAAGCCTGTTTCAAAACTGTTGCACTAAGTTCATCAGTGGAGCAATTGGTCTCTCAAACCCCACCTCGTCGTATCTGGAAATTGGGATACCATCAGTTCAGTGAACTTTCCTCTAGACACGATTACTGCTGGCAGCTCCCCAAATGACTACAATGAGACCGAAGTCCCAAATTTGAGGAAACCCTGGGCATTTATTTTGGACAGGTCCACTTTTCATTACATAGCCAAAAATAACCTTAACCTCGTATGTAATTTATTTTGTATAATCTCCAAACCAGAAATATGCAAAAACCTGACTTAAGTCAAATTCAAATCTTCAGGGAACTCAGAGTCATAAAGTCTTACAACAGTGACAGAGGCCCATTATGTCTGCACTAGCCATCAAGCACCTACCCTAATCCCATTTTCCAGCTCTTGGTCCATAACCTTGTATGCCGTGGAATTTCAAGTGCTCATTTCAATGCTTCTTAAATGTTTAAAGTTTTTGTGTTACAATGGGCTTACATTAACACTGCAGTGATATTACTGTGAAAATCCCCGAGTTGTCACATTCTGACATCTGTTTGGGAGAATTTAGCATGGCCAAATGCACCTAACCAGCACATCTTTTGGACTGCAGGAGAAAACCGGAGCACTCGGAGGAAATGGACACAGACAATGGGAGAGCGTGCAGACTCTGCACAGACAGTGACCCAAGCAGGAAATCAAATGCAGGTCCATGTGTTGTGAGGCAGCAGTGCTAACCACTGCGCTGTCATGTCGCCTTCCATTGTGCCACTTGTGAGAGTTCCCGTCTCAACCACATTTCCAGGCAGTGAGTTTTAGATTCCTATCACCCTTTGGGTGAAAAAGGCTTCTCTCAAATCCTGTCTAAATCTCCTGCCCCTTACATTAAATCTATACCTCTTCAGTTATTGGATTGGGACTGACTGGGTTACTCTACAGAGAGTTGGTGTAGACTGGCTGTAGCAATACTGGATACAGACCTGTGTAAAATATATTTTTTAAATCTGCTTTCTTGACAACTCAAGTTAGTATCTTTAGCATAGAAACCAGGAAAGTCCCTAATATATTCACTGGTAAAAGCTAAAATAGCTGGTCAGAAATGGAGGGCATTGGTGATGCTGGAATTCACCTCAGCATTTGGAGTTACAGTAAATAAAAAATCTTTGCATCAATTTCTCCATTTGCCAGCTACCCAGCAATCTCTGCTGGAAAGACAAGTATGTGGATGGTAGCTGAGATCATGACCAAATTTAACTCTGATGTTCACTGCAGTTATAAACAGCCTACAGATACGGAGCCTTCACATGCTACATACCTATGTGTCAGGAAATTACATGCAATGATTCATTCCTTTTAGTGTACATTAATGATACTCCATCTGGGTCAGATATCTGACCCAATCCTGACTGGAAATTCTGATTTGACTCATTATAGACAGATTCGTTGAGACTGATCTTTTGTCTAATTTCCATGTCTATTGAGTGTCATGAGTGTTTAATGGCTGAAGTGAGAACTTGGCCCCACCACCTTCGAGTGAAATGTGAAAAGAGGAACAAGTTGGGGAATGACAACAAAATAGATTAGATGCTATTAGTTTCATTTCTCCAAGAAAAGGTTTGTTTCTTGTCTGCAAGGCACTGGTTGCTGTAATTCCTTATTAATTTTAATGAAAAGGTAATCGTGAATCTCCAGAAGTGTGCTGACCTATTTAGGTTTAAGGAAAATGTGCCTTACTGTTGATCATCCACTAGGTGTCATTATGCACCTATTAGCAGAGGTGATTGACTAGTGACATCTAGCTGCTGTGAATGGATTGTGTTCTGAAGAATGGACTTGACATTCAACAAACCTGAATTTTTTGACCTTTTGGGAACTTTGTGCTCTAATCTGAGAGAAAGAACCAACAGTAGTTGTGAATGATTAAACACTGATTTGTGATTTATATGAAACTTTACCGCATTGAAAAACTACAATAAAGCACTGTCTATCTTGCTATCAACATAATTAGTTGTTATTCAAAACAGCAATCTTTCAGTTTATGTGATTTAGTTTAATTGATTATTTGATTTATTCAAAATAAGAATAATAATTTCTGAAAGTAGGTTTCGGGAGGAGCTGGGGGTATACAGTGGTGGTTTGTCTTTGACAGGTGCAGACTTGATTGGGCTGAAGGGCCTTTTTCTGTGTAGTAGGTCTCTATGACACTATGACTATGCATAAATATACAGGCTGATAGTTAACCTTCCACATTCCTGTTTGTGATCTGAAAAACATATAATCGCAGTACAAACTGGATAATATGAAAGAGATACACGGTACCTTTTGAAATTGTATTCCAGCATATTATCCACACTTGGCTATAAATCTGCATTATTTATTAGCTCCTACAATTCCTTTTATTACCCCCATCCTACTTTATCTGCATTTGCCCATCAGCCATTTATTTCCTTCTGAATGTTCATTTCCTTTGAATTCAGCTTTTAGGTTTTCCTATTCTTTGCCTTACCAGCAGAGCCATCAGCCCCCATCTCATAACCTGTGGAACTGCTGAAACATGGTTCTTGGAGAAACAGAAATTGAGGCTGAGAAGATCTCTATGTTAATGGTGTATTGAAGCAAGCTGTTAGATTCATAGAATCCTACATTGCAGAAGGAGGCCATTCGGCCCATCAAGTCTGCACCGACCACAATCCCACCCAGGCCCTATCCCCCTAACCACATACATTTACCCTAACTAGTCTTCTGACACTAAAGGGCAATTTAGCACGGCTAATCCATCTAACCCGTATATCTTCGGAGTGTGGGAAGAAACCATGGCAGGAGGAAAGCCACGCAGACACATGAAGAACGTGCAGACTCCACACAGATGGTAATCCTAGCCAGGATTCGAACCCCGGGTTCCTTGTGATGTGAGGCAGCAGTGCTAACCACTGTGTCATCCCAGCTCAAGATATGTACTTCTGAATGAGTACAAATAGTTAGAATAAGACATGTTTCAATAGACAATGTTTAATCTTCCATTAAAAACCACTACTATCATCTTGCTGACTCTTGCAACAGCATAATGTGAAAAAGCATTATTTGATGTAGTACTAAGTCATACACACTACCTGATGTTGGTAATAGAAACAAGATTGTTCCAGATTTGATCCTTGTTCTGTGCTGATCTCAGCTTGACAATGGGATGTGGATTACAATTGGCATTATTACCCCTGACTAAAGAGGGGAAAATCGCCCAGGGTTGCTACATCTGATGGATAACTAGTGAACCTTGCTTAGAGTTTGTGTGGGTGGCCATTGTACAGAGGTAGAATTTGGCCATGGTGCCCTCTGAACAAAAAGCTTTTGTGCAGGGAAATTTTGCAAGGACTGTTGGCCCCCGTAAAACTGTAACCCAAGAGCCAATATTACAAAGAGAAAATGGGGCTGGATAAAATGGTGTTTAAAATGATAGTTTTTTGCTAATGGAACTTTTGATTTTTTTTCTCCTTGTACTTTAGTTCATACAGACTTACAATCATATTGGGCAATAGTAAAGCTAAAAACAACAAGCTTAAGCTATATGTTGTTCAAGATATTCTTGTAAAAAGAATTCAATAGGGCTGCGGTTCTTCAGAGTAAATTAAGCAGGCATTTTCTTGTAAGTTTTTTAAGATTATTTATTAGTGTCACAAGTTGACTTAGATTAACATTGCAATGGGATTACTGTGAAAATTCCCTAGTTGCCAGATTATGACACCTGTTCGGGCCAATGTCTAACCAGCATGTCTTTTGGATTATGGAAGGAAACTGGAGGAAACTCACACAGAAGGAAGCCATTCAGCCCATCGAGTCTGCACCAATTCTCTGATGGAGCATTTTAACCAGGTTCATTGTCCTATCCTTGTATCCCCATAACACATTTATCCTGATAATCTGCCCCTAGCCTACACAACGTGGGACACTAAGGGGCAATTTAGCATAGCCAATCCATCTCATCCTGCATGTCTTTGGACTGTGGAAGGAAACTAGAGCATCTGGAGGAAACCCACGCAGACATGGGAGAATATGCAGACTCCACACAGGCAGTGATCCAAGCCAGTTCACAAAGAACTGTTATGACAGTTGATTGACTGCAACGTGTTAACAGTGCTCATGGAGATCACTATTGCCCTCATCTTCCAGTCCGCAGAGATTTTCCAAGCAGTCAGTTGGGCCTGTGCTACTCCATTGAGGTAAGTAATGAGGGTGAAGCAACTAGCACTAGTGAGAATAGGCTGTGATGATGGTTAATGAAGGTCCAGTCAGCAGATCCTAGCAGGAATGAGTTGTAGACAGATGCTTTCTGGACTTGAAGGCAGGAGAGGCTGTTTGAAGAGGGGAATCATATTGAAGGGTTGACACTAGAAAGCGGTAGCTTGCAGAGCTTAGTGTACCAGAGTGTATTGCTTTCTTCAGCCAAATGATGCAGGAGAGCAACAGTTATTTATGATGAAGATTTGGCAACGTCAGTATAATCAGTAGTGTATTGGGGCTTTTGTGTAGTAGGCTATTCCATGAAATATCACACCTGCTTTGAAGGAGCTGGGCAGTTCGATGGCACAGTGGTTAGCATCGTTGCCTGATTGTTGCCAGGGACCCCAGTTCAATTCCAGCCATAGAATTCCTATAGTGCAGAAGGAGACTATTTGGCCCATCAAATCTGCACTGACCACAATCCCATGCAGGCCATATCCCTTTATCCCTCATATTTGCGCTGCAGATTCCCCTGACACTAAGGGACAACTTAGCATGGCCAACACACTTAATCTGCACATCTTTGGACTGTGGGAGGAAACCAGATCACCCAGAGGGAACCCATGCAGACACGGGGAGGATATACAAACTTCACACTGTCACCTGAGGCCGGAATTGTCAACCTTGGTCCCTTGCTCTGTGGGGCAGCAGTACTAACCACTGTGTCACCATGTCACCTCCAGCGACTCTTACGCACTCCCCTACCCCATGTTTCACTCCCCTCCCCTACCCAGTATTCCCTCCCCTCCCTTATCCTGCGCTCCCCTCCCCTACCCTCCACTCCTCTCCTCACTACCCTGCACTCCCCTCCCCTCCATGTGCCCTTTTCCAGATAGTTGTGCAATTGGATTATTCTGTAGGTCAATATTGTTGTAAATATGGTTCTCAAAAGTTGATTTAGAGAGTTTATCTATCAGTATTATAAACAATTTTCAAGTTACCAAGTAACTTATTGGCATGGGAATTAATGCAAGATATTTTAATTGTGCAACGCTGCCCTTATTGTCACATCCTTGGTAACTTCTCTTATCCTGAGGTCAATGACTTGCCAATACGGACTGTGATTACAGCCAAGCGTTTGTATGTTATGTTTACATATTGTCGTCTCAGAACTCCCTAGTTTGCAAAAATGGACGCTTTTGGAGATGGGAATATTTGTTCCTTCCTGTGTTGCAGCAAGTAGGGGAAAATTATTTCACATGGTTCACATGAACTTGAGATTTAGTGGTTTCTTCTGTTAACCCTTTAAATGCAGCCCTGTTGTTTCAGCTTCTTAATTTATTTCCCAGCCCAAATGCAATTGTAGGAAATAGACTGAAAATTTATTTGGATTGACATCCATTTTGACCCTTTGAGAAGTTAATATTTTGGAATGTCTAAGTATCTAGACTAGAATATTAATTTCCAATGATATTTAAAGAAATCCTTCACAGTTGCATCTTTCCTCTCACCACCAGGACATCTTGTTAAGAAGTGTTTTACACAAATTAATTACTCCTGAAATAAAGCCATTGCTGTTATGTAGACATAAATAGCAACTAACCATCATCAAATGTGATAAATTCTAGTTAGCTAGTTTTTCTTGTGTCATCGCAACGAATAATGTTGTCAAGGGCTCTTACCAAGGGCACCAACAGAATTCCTGCTTTTTAAATTGCATGGGTTTTCTACATTGCAAGACTCACTTTGCTTCCAAAGTTCTTTGTCACCTGTAAAGCTCTTTGGGACATCCTATCTAAGTTGAAAGATATTACATAGATCATGTCTTCCTTTTTAAATTGCATGGGTTTTCTATATTGCAAGACTCACTTTGCTTCCAAAGTTCTTTGTCACCTGTAAAGCTCTTTGGGACATCCTATCTAAGTTGAAAGATATTACATAGATCATGTCTTCCTTTTTATAATTCTGTTGGTGCCCTTGGTAAGAGTCTGGCAACACCAATTTTAAATCCAACCAATTTATTTGATAGTAAACCTGCTAGCTTTCGGCGTTCGTGCCTTCGTCAGGCGAATGAGATGCCTGACGAAGGCACAAACACCGAAAGCTAGCAGGTTTACTATCAAATAAATCGGTTGGATTTAAAATTAGTGTTGCCAGACTCTTACTGAGTTTACCCCAGTCCAACGCCGGCATCTCTACATGACTACTATCGGTGCCCTTGATACCATTACTTCATGCAATAACACATGAAAAACAGACTAACTGGGCGTTTGATGCTGATTAATGTCTCATTCAAACATCATCATACTGAGAATGCAGCATCCTGCCCGTATTACACTCACTTATACTCACCCTAGGGAGAACTTCATCTTGTATCTTTTTCAGGTACCATAGAGTCAGAGAGCTGTTGTATGAACAAAAAAACAATCCTAACCTATCCTAATCTAACTCTATAGTACTGAATTTTTGGAATTTGCAAGATTTTATAAGATAGTGGAGATGCACAAATCTTAAAATAAAACTAGGAACATTTTTATCTTTTTCACTTTTTCCTATAGTTTCTCTCTTCCCAGTACCTCTTGATTGTGAAAGCTTACTCTGATACTTCCAGTCAAGTGTATGATCCAATACTGGAAGTATCATGATAGGAATTAGCCACAGCTATGCCTAGTAATGTTCTCACCTGACATCAACACATATGTACTTCACCAGGCATTTCTGATTACTGATCTTTAACAGAAACCTTGACCCAGGAATGATAAAGCTAACTGAAATTACACACCCCTTTCTTCCAAAGTATTTTGTTGTCTATAAAGTACCTTGTGACATCCTATCTATGTTGAAAGATGCCAGATTGGGATGCTAACTCAGAACATTTCTGTCCACATAGGTTCTTAAATAGTTGAACCAGTACACTTATCTTTTAGTCACAAATAGCTTACATTAACACAGCAATAAAGTTACTGTGAAAATCCCCTCATGAGGGAATCTCTAGAATAACAACTATAACTCTTAAATAAATAATTTGATTTAGGATGTGGGTGAACTGGATGGGCCAGCATTTATTGCCCAACTGCCTTTCTTAGCTTTCTAGGCCATCTTAGAAGCATTTAAAATTCAATCACATTGTTGTGGGAATGGATTTACAGACCAGGTGAGCATGGCAGATTTCAACGAACCAGATGGTCATAGTTAATAGACTTTTAATTCCAGATTTTTAAATTCAAATTTCACCATCTACCGAGGTGAGCCCTTAGACTATAATCTTTGGTCTGTGGATTACTAGACTAGTAACAATACCACTACCCCACCACCTCTCCCCAGCAATCTATGTACCTGGTAACTAAACATTTTTAGTGCAGTTTTATGTTCTGCCCATTGAGCTTCTTTGATAGTCTGGTTGGTGAAGGCACTGGCTAATGTGATACTAAGCTGTACATAGAACCATAGAACATTACAGCAGAGAAACAGGCCTTTTGGCCGTTCTTGGATGTGCCAAACCATTTTTCTGCCTCGTCCCACTGACCTGCACCTGGACCATATCCCTTTCATCCATGTATCTGTCCAAGTTTTTCTTAAATGTTAAAAGTGAGCCCGCATTTACGACTTCATCTGGTAATCATCATATACTAAATATCTCTGGTCTGTGGTAGTTGCTGATCTCAGCCAGGGAATGATAAACTCCTACAATTAATCTTCCCATCACTGAACTGAAAGGGACATAGGTAGGCAGTCTTGCCAAGTGCCTTACTTCATGTGTGACTCTCAACGATGGATTATTTGATCTTGTTAGACTCCACAGACTATCCTGTTTTCCCACAATTTTCACATGTACATGCTTCTAAAACTGAAATGTCTGAAAATCAATCAGGAGTCGAATTCTAGGTTTTTGGTAATATCCCTGATCTACATCAGTGGTCAGCTCCTTTAATTCTATCTTGGCTAAAGTGATCATTTACTTTATATGTATTTTTTGTGAGGAATTGCTACTCAAGTCCTAAAATAGTTAAATTTCAGCTATTTTGCTAGTGATAAAGTCTAATTATTTTTGGATTGTGTCATGATCTCTGTTAACTGAATGTTGCAGCCAAGCAGTAGTCGTCAGACAAGCCCATTTTCGTTGTTTTAGATCCTGAGGCATTGGCTGTACCTTATGCTTTGATCCTTCTTGTTGTACAATTCCCTGAAAAATCCAGCAAAGTACTTTTTCTTTGCATTAGTCAATGATGACCAAATGTATTTTTTTAAAATCCAGATTGTGATTCCTGCATTGACAACTTGATACTGATGGGAAACAAATCTATGCCAGTAATCGGATCCTGCAGTGCTTCCGTGTGACTAAGTTACTCTTCACTATTAAACACTTTGATATACCACTGTCTGAAGTGTACACACAAGTGCATTACTCATTGTGGGATTGAGTCATAAAAACTATGAAGGTCCTCCAATTGATCTGTTGTCTGTAATGAGTTAGCTGGTGTCAGCCACCATTAGCCTCAACATGCTTTGCTAGCAGAGGGGAAGAGGTTCCCATTCCTGATCATATCCCAATGATTCTAGTTGGAAAACAGAAAATTGAAAGAGCGGAGATCGGGACCCAACTGTGGTGCCTTTCAAAGCTGGATCAACTGCAAACATTTATTTATTAGGTTTATGTGAAGAGTTGCTACTTGGGCAAGATACTGAAAGAAGGTTAGAGCCAAGGTACACTGGATCCTGCACAGTCTGACTGGAGCATTCGCTTGTCTTGCAAGATCTTATGAATGAGGAAGAGGATTTTGATTTCATGTGGAAGAGTCAATTACTAAAGGGCGTAGGTTTAAGATGTAAGGGGCAAGGTTTAAAGGAGGTATACAAGGCAGATTTTTTACACAGAGTACTGAGTGCCTGGAATTTGTTGCCGGGGGATGTAGTGGATGTAGACAGGGTAGTGACTTTTAAAAGGCATCTTCGCAAATACTTGAATAGGATGGGAATAGAGAAATGTGATCCCCGGAAGGGTAGGGGCTTTTAGTTCAGTTGGTCAGGTTGGTCGGTGCAGGCTTGGAGGGCCAAAGGGCCTGTTCCAGCGCTGTAATTTTCTTTTGTTCTTTGATTTGATTTGATTTCTTATTGTCACATGTATCGGAATACAGTGAAAAGTATTGTTTCTTGTGCACTATACAGACAAAGCATATCTCACAGAGAACGAAAGGAAGGAGTGCAGAATGTAGTATTACAGCCATAACTAAGATGTAGAGAAAGATCAACTTAATGTAAAGTATGTCCATTCAAAAGTCTGATGGCAGATGGCAAGCTGTTCTTGAGACGGTTGGTACATGTCCTCAGACTTCTTTTGTGTCTTTATCCTGACAGAAGAAGGTGGAAGAAAATATGTCAGAGGTGTGTGGGGTCCTTTAGAATGCTGGCTGCTTTTCTGAGGCAGTGAGAAGTGTAGACAGTGTCAATGGATGGGAGGCTTGTTTGAGCGATGGGCTGGGCTTTGTTCATGACCCTTTGTAGTTTCTTGCAGTCTTGGATAGAGCAGGAGCATACCAAGCTGTGACACAACCAGAATGCTTTTACCTGGTCCACCATTCAGTAAGCTCATAGCTAATCTACTCCAACTCCATCTTTCTATACTATTCTCATATCTCTTGATACCCTTAGCATCAAAAGGTCTAGCGATCCCAGAATTGAATATATTCATTGTGCATTCACAGCTGTCTGGGCTAGAGAATTCAAATATTCGGAACCCTTTGAGTAAATAAACTTCTTCTTATCTCAGCCCCAAATGGCTAACCCCTTATTCTGAATGTGGGTTTCTGAATTCTGGACTGTCCAGTCAGGGAAGCATCCTCCCAGCATTTGCCCTAACAATCCTCTTAAGGTCTTTTTATGTTTCAATGAGATCACCTCATATTCTTCAAACTGTAGAGAATTTTGGGCTGGTCTGCCTCATTTTCCCTCACAGAACAATCCTCTCAATCCAGAAATCCATCTAGACTTTTAATTTTCTCTTCCTCTCAACCAAATATGGGCTTCGTGTAAGCAGATTTAAATTGTACACAGTACTGCAAATGTAGTTTCTGCAAGGCCTTGTACAATTGCAATCCTGGCTAATTGCTCTACCTGCATGCCAGTTTTCTGTATTTCATATACTAGGGCACCCTGGTTTTTCTGACCAACATTTCCCAATATCTTGCTGTTTAAAAAAGATTCTGCCTTTCAATTTGCATAACAGCCTTTTTCCACATTCTATTCCCTGCCACCTTCCTGCCTATGCACTTCATCAGCTATTTTATTGCCACTTTTTGTCCCCCTCACAGCTTTCTTTCCCACCTAACTATATACTGTCAGCACACGTGGACATGTCATTTAAGTCATTGATATAGACCGAGGTCCAAAAGCTAATCCTTGTAGCAACCCAAAGCTACCCAAACCCAAAAAAAACAATTCAATCCCTCTGTTTTCTGTCTGTTAATGAGTCCTTAATCTGTGGCAATGTATATTGCCCCCAATTCCATGAGCACATGGATTTTCCTATATTAAAGTTCTTTTATACGTGTATGCTCTAAGCTGCTTATTTTTTCAATACTTGCTATACTTAGATCATCCAGTACGGGTAGATATGGAAACATTTTATTTGTCATGGGATGTGGCATTGCTGTCTGGGCCAGCAATTATTGCTTATGCCTGAGGACATTTAAGAGTTAACCACATCACTGTGGATCACTGTAGGCCAAATTTCCAGATTTCCTTCCCTAAAGGACATTAGTGAACCAGATGGGTTTTTGCAACAATCAACATTGGTTTCATGGCCATTACTAGACTTTTAATTCCTTTTTATTGAATTCAAATTTCACCATCTGCTATGGTGGGATTTGAATTCGGGTCTCCGGGCATTAGCGATAATAGTCCAGCGATAATACCATTATGCCACTGACTGCACTACTGAGTGCTTATCAACCTCTAATGGAGATATGGTGAGCGAAGAAATAAAACTGAAATAGGTAAATTTATATGGAGACATCAGAAAGCTAATTGTGCGTTCTGATTGTCAAATAGGAACTCCTAATCACTCAGGGATATGTTTTCCTCCATTTGCTCATTCTTCAAAAAAAGATGAGGTGAAAGCAGTGTTCTATTTCAGGTAACTGAGGTAAATATATCCTGAATTGTCCCAGTCAATAAAAGCTGAAGATGGTTTTGAATAGAATGGAGCTTGATGGAACCAGGTATTCTTAATTCAGTGGGTTTTGAGCTACACAAAAAAATGCTTTTTAGGTTTCCAAAGGTGCAAGTAACCAATTATATGTATTTCATTGTCAAATTTTCAGTTGAAGACCGAAAAGTTCAAATTAAAGATATTTCAACTGAGCAATGGTATTAAAATCTTAGAGGAACTAAAAAGCAGAGTTTGGCAAGTCTTTCTTTCCAGTTTTGTTTTGTAATATCTCTCAAAACAAAACATCTGCAGTTAACTAATCAGAATGGAGCTTTCAAAATCAACAGTGCAGAGATCACGACCTTCATTGAGACACATTGGAATAAATCACAATTTGTTTTCAAAATTTACCCTTGCAGGCTCCACCATTTAAACCCCAAATTGTGTCATTTTGCTGTTTGGCAGCTGTTATGTTTATATCATTGTTTCCACTGAAAATTTTTTTCATAAAATCTTTGCTGAACTGCGTGCTTTATGAGTTATTCACAGCACGATATTACATCTGTCAAGTGATATAGATCACATAGCGAAGCAACTTAACAGTGTGGGTTGTTTTTCTTTGGGGATGTTGAAATTTTTACATAGCATTTCATTAAAGTGACCGTGATCAAATCCTGCCTGTTATGTGAGGAAGAAGCATTAGCTGGAGGCTTTATTCAGAAGGTGCAATAAAAACTTAAAAAAATGGCATATCATTGCCCGTTTGTGTTAAGCGTTTATTTTGAACATGACCACATGCTTACTATTGAAAACCTTATCTAAGTAATTTGTACAGTTGCTAAGTTTACCAGTGGATGTTGCAGCATGACTTATTTAATTTTTAATGGTATTTAGCTTCCAGATGCTATTGGATTAGAATGCTGTATATTTTGTATTAATACTTTTTCAATATTTTGTAGTTATATTAATTATAGATGGATGAACAGCACCTATGTAAATAATTTCTGTTGACTAATCTGTGTCTTATTTACTTCGCTAAGGCAGAAAAACCTCTCTTGTGCTCATATCACCTTTCATGTTATCATTTGCAAAAGTGTATCCAAAATTGTATGAAATAGGAAAGTGAATGAGTTGATGTAGATTTAGTTATACCAAAAGGGGCTAATTTCTCAGTCAGATGTTCAGGGACCCCAACATGGTTTGCTCTACTTCTAGCAGCCTGGGTATTAGATGCTGGAGATCTGGGAAAAAAAGGCGAACCTTAGCCATCCAGCAGCATCTAAAATTCCGAAGTTGAGGTATACTGGAATCATATGTTCGCTGGGGTTTGCGCTATCAGGGAACCCACCGCAGGGGATTGACTATAGCAGGATCAGAAGGGGTGGTACAGTGGTTAGCACTGCTGTCTCAAAAGCCAGAGACCAGGGTTTGAATTCCAGCTTGGGTTATATCTGTGCGGAGTCTACGTATTCTCCCTGTGTCCGCATGGATTTCCTCCGGGTGCTCCGGTTTCCTCCCACAATCTGAAAGACATGCTGGTTATGTGCATTGGCCACGCTAAATTCTCTCTCCGTGTACCAAACAGGCAGTGGAATGCGGCGATCAGGGAATTTTCAACATTGCTTCATTGTAGTGTTAATGTAAGCCTACTTGTGACTAATGGATAAACTTTAAGATCCCGCTGACTGAATGGGCCTGGAAAATCCCGCCAGTTAATCCTATTTCTCTCTCTCCAGATGTTGTCAGATCCTGGCTGAGTTTTTCAGCACTTTTCTGCTTTCATGTGAAAGAGTAAATCTCAATACATAGTCACTCGTGGAGCATTAGCCAACGCTGAGAATTAACCACAGGAATACAAAGTGAAGCATCATATATTTCTCTGTGTTTCTAAGTATGGAATTGTTAACTGAACCTGCAGAGTGTTGCTTATTTCTGTTGACTGCATGTCTAAAAAAAAATCAATTTTAATGTGTTGCTGCTAATGGAATTTGAAATTTTCCTTCTCAATTAAACTGACTGCTGAGTAGGTCCAAGCACCATTCAGCTGATTATTCCTTTGAAGATCACAGTGACGAAATGTAAAAGTAAAATAGGACAAATAAGTAATGGTAACGGAAGTAACATCTAATTCTTTTACTATGGATCACTTTTACTTGTTTTTTTGTAATGTCTAGCACTGCTGAATCATGATGAAATGGTTCAGTATTTAAATTGTTCATAAAAATATTGAAACTAGTGTTGTAAACTCCCTACTCCCACAATGCTGCAGTTGTTTAACAGAAGCTTTATGCACTCTTTACATTTATCAACAGGCATTGCTTGCCGGTATACAAAAAAAATGCTTTTCCACCACAAAGACTATAAGCGTGCAGATATTAGTCACTGATAATGCCTTTGCAACGCACATATCTAAGCATTGATCATAGTGTGCCAATTGCTGAATAAAAGGTTGCAGCCATAGCTCCAGTGGTGCTTGATCATTCTTTTGGTTTATTCTTTTTGCCATTTTTTATTTTCCTGAAGATACTCAGTCTTGATGGAATATGGTTGTACAGCTGCTTGCAGGCCTTTTGTACCTAGCTGTTCTACCCAAGCTTCCTATCTGAGTCTGGTTGGGGTATATTTGCAGATTATTCAACTGCAAAGGCATCGCACTGGAGATGATCTTCTCCTTATGTGGTATACAATACGTACCCTTCACAGAGCTGTCACAATGAAATATGTGTAAAGTCTGTAGATTGCTGCGTCAAATTCCCATTTTACCCCATCAGTGCCCACAATTGAAGGAATCCCACTACCTAGCTACCTTTATTGGCATTTTCCTGCAACTTGATTCGATTAGTTCCCTGCAGCCAGCCATCACATCAGACAAAATATCTTGCACCCGGTCGAGAACAGTCCAAAAATGAGCAAGTCAGTGGATTGACCATGCTATATTGTTCATTAGTGTCAGGGGGAATTATTGGAAATATATGGGGTTAAAGGATAGGGCCTGAGTTGTATTATTATCAGTGCTGACTCGATAGGCCTAATGGCCGCCTTCTGCATTGTAAGGATTTTATGAACTATGATTTCAACCATGAAAGCCAGTGGAACAAGAATTAATATATTTTCCTTTTGCCCTCCTCCTTGAATGTTAATGCCCCCTGTGGATAAGGGAGCAGTTCTTCTGTCAAGTCATTATTAAATTCTAAGGCCAGCTTTTGTGAACTCAGAATCATTTTGTGGATCTCTGGCAGGATGCTTATATAAAAGCAGATATAATTCCCTAAAGGTTTTAAAAATTTATTTGGCTGATTTTGTGGGGGGGAATCAAATAAACTTAAATATAAAAATAACTTTAAAAAGTCACTACCGTAATCATGTCAGTGAAAGCATTTCCCATTGTGCCCAGAGTCGTTCATCCAGAAAGGAGGTTTCAGGAGCATTTGCACAGACAGATGGAGTAATGAAGCTGGATCTGGTGTCGGGCATGTCTTTGCTTGATGCAGACACTAATACCGTTGTTGAAAAATGCACAATCATCATTGTAATCAGTTTCCTAGGGGATTTTGTTGTTCAATTTCCAATGGTACATTACAGTATTACCTGTAGTACTTAATTAATCACTTGTTGGTAATATAATCTGGTTTCTCCTGAACAATTAAACTAGTCATAGAGCAGTGGTTCATTTGTAACAGAATTAAGGAACCATTTAAGGCCTGTAGAAAAACTGTTGTTCGAGGGAACTTCAGTCATGGGTATCAGATGGCGAGCTGATAAAGCTAGCATGCAGTTTGGGTCAGGCAGATCAGAAAGTCTGTGGCTTTGCTGTCAGTCCATGTTCCAGACCAGATGATCTAGGGACACAACAACTGGTTTTATCATCTTTAGATTGGGAGTCAAAAAAGAATTGTCAAGGGTGTCTAGCTGCTGGAAATTGTGCCGCTCTGGACATTGGATGTGAAGGCGATTGAATTGGATTCAGCTATGGTACTCTCAGTTACTGAACAATTGGCCTGTTCTGTCTTGCTGAATAACAGCCGATAGTCAATTGTTAAATGCAGATATGAAGAATGGGTTTTTGGACAGGATTAGCATTTGGCAACTTCCAGCAGTGAAAAGTTAGCACCAGCAGTCACCTGTGAACATTGCTATTTTTAGAATTCTTTGTGACCTAACCTATCCTGTAAACATTAAACAATATGCTATAATATATACAATTCCTTCCCTGATGGGACTGTTTTAGCCAAAATCAAGAGTGTGTAGTTTTAATTATGAAAACCTTGTTAGTTTCTTAACTGATTGTATTGGATTGCTGTGAACAAACTAAACAGATCTTATACAACAGTATTTGAAGATTTCATAGAGCCAGCATTGGGATAATGAGCCAAGTAGTCTCTTGGGTATTTTCTGTTTGTTTCGTGTGTGTGTAATGATATGAAGCTTTTAACATGTGCATCCCTCTTTTTGAGTGGTTTATTTTCCATATGCCTAAATGAGCAACAGATTAATGTTTTGTAACTGAGAAAAATATATCAGGAAAGAACAGAAACTCTGCTGGAAATCAAAGCACTATGAAAATTCTGTGGCCAATATTTTTTCCTCTGAATTTTGAATAGTTTCTAACATATTACTGAAAGCATAAAAAGCTATGTATTTCACAGTACCTTGATCGAGCTGAACTTAATCTTTCATGTCTCTGACTACTTTTGATATTCTGTCAACCTCTCTGATAAGCCTAACTTTGAAATTGTGCTTTTTCACAAATCTATTGCTTTGCTTGTTGAAAACACCTGTATCCACAATTCCCAAATGACCAACGATGTATGATAGACATATTGTCTATAGTACGATATGTATGATAGACATCAGTAGGATTTTCTTGATGCAACACCTAGGTGCATGTTTCCCCTCCCACACGCAATTAATTCTTTCCTCCTGAAATTACTTTTTCTTTGAAAAAAAGGCAGAATATAAGCATTGCGAATATTTTTGAAGTAAGTTTTCACAGGGAAACTACTTTCAAATAAAATCGAGAGAAGAATTGGCTGAGAAAGAGAGAAAAGAGGAAAATGGGAGGCAATAAAAAAATGGACCTGATTTTTATCCTGCTTATACTGAAAGTTCAAAAAACTTCATTATGTAGAAGATTAATTAATTTATCTCAGTTTGAGGCTGGAAAGTTATGGCTGTTCAAACCAGTGGGATTTTTCATTCTGCTGCAGTGAACAGAGATTTGCGGGGGCCAGTTTCACTGCAGTGGTAACCTGGCATGAATGGTTGGTAAGATAGCACCTGAGAAGTATGGTTGTCATTAATCTATGACAAAAGTTGAGTTTTTTTTTAAATAATTATAAACTTGCATGAACTACATGTGTTTAATTTTTCATTTCCAAGAAGGTGGCTGAGAGAGAAGAAAATTATATACTGTGCTTGTTTTTTGATTAAATTGAAATTTTGAAAACAACTTTTATTCACAGAAGCAGCTGAAATAGATGAGGACAGTTTTGCTTTTGTTTTGGGCACCATCACAGGGTTTATGTACATTATTCACAATTCTACACGTCACTAACCTTTTACAATAATGCCATGTCTGACTCACCATGAGTATTGCCAAGGAAGATCAGATATTGTTGTTTCAGATATAACATCTTGGTTTCGAGTGTGCTATGCTTAACATGTCAATGGGAGCACCAGAATGATAAACTGACCTTGATCAAGGTAAATGGTAACCTGTCATAACTGATTTGCACTTAGGTTTTATCAGTAAGTAATTAGTACTTTGCTAGTTTTTTTTCAAGGCAATAGAAACTCAGACTTATTCTGCTGTTTCTCCCATCCTGCTGCTAAAGGTTTACAAATAGCCTTCAAAGTCTTCAAAGTTCCTATAGCAATAGCAATCACATAGAATGTATAACACAGAATTAGGACATTTTACCCAATTGCTCTATGCTGATGTTCCACATGAATCCCTTCATATCCCCATCTGCTTCGGACCCTAAAAGCATAAAATTCTATTTCTTTCTTTGTCATGTAGTTACCAAGCTTCACCATGAATGCATCTATGTTACCTGCTATTTCCACATTCTAACTACTCTCAAGGGAAATAATTTTCTTCTGAATTCCCTATTTGCTTTACTGTTCAATATGATACAATTATTGTTCCTGAGAATTTTTAACAGTAGAGTTTCCCCGCTGGTTAGGTCCATCTAAGGAAGCACTGACTTATTATCTCCCAGTGACTTTTTCTTCCTTTTAGGACAGTATTTCTTCTCATCCTGAGGCTTCAGCAGAGTTTGGGAATCTTTTTCAAAGTGCTGGGCATTTTCATATTTTGAATTGTTTTTATATTCCGGTTTATATAATCGTCATAACTGTGATTTGTCTGGTGATAATTAAATCTATGACGGTTGATTAAATTGTCCCTTTAACTGAGACATTCCTGTTCCTGGGATGTATCTGCTAATCTGTAATCCTTGTGCTTTTTGGAAAGGAGAGAGTACTTCTCTCTCCCTGGGTTAGGGGTTGCAAGCTCTCTGGTTGGAGAAATTTCTGCAGGTTTTACCAATTGATGTCTTAAAATTAAAGTTTATTTATTAGTCACAAGTAGGCTTACATTCACACTGCAATGAAGTTACTGTGAAAATCCCCTAGTCGCCACATTCTGGTGCCTGTTCAGGTATACTGACAGGGAATTTAGCATGGCCATTTCACCTAATCTGCACATCTTTGGGAGATCATGGGAGGAAATCAGAGCAACTGGAAGAAAACCAGGCAGACACAGGGAGAACATGCAAATTCACAGTCAGTGACCCAAGGCGGGAATCAAACCCAGGTTCCTGGCTCTGTGAAGCAACAGTGCCAACCATTGTGCCACTGTGCCGCCCCATGTCTTAATCACTTTGAAGTAGTTCTGATGAAAAAGAAAAGAATTTGCATTTAAGTGCATTCCCAGAATAACCAACACACTTGATTAATGTGTACCTTTTTACACTAGATTTTATTACCTTAAAGAGACAGACTATTTGAGTATCACTCCATCTAACCAGCAGAATAACGATCTTGTATCATGTTCCTGTGGTTATAAAATAATAATTTCTACCATCTTATTATGACCAATCTCGTGGGGATTTTCCAGTTAATGTAGAAATGTCTTAAATATCTTGCACCACAGGAACTGAAACCTGTGACTGAAGTGCTATGACGTAAGCATCTTAAGTGCTAAGTTACCATACTGCTGTGAAACTGAATACTATACTATTAACGCCATGAAAATTCAAAAGAAAATTTAATCCTAATTATAACTGAGTGAACTAGAACTGTTTACCACATTTTTCTTTCTTCTGATATGTCTAATTTCGCTCTCTGTTTTCTTCTCTTCCTTCTGAGGCCAGACATTCTCTGGTCTCCATGTTACTGTAACCAATGCACACTTAACTAGATTGCTGACTGATAGAAATTCCAATTGGGCAAATTATATTCAGTACAATGAACTTGAACTGAATGAAGTAACCTTTTATGGATATGCTATGGACATGTTCAGAATAAATTCCCTTCTGGATGAGAGAAATGTCTTTTTTCAATTTTTGTATCTGCCAGTTTTGATTTTGATAACTTAGTTTTTCACGGACTAAAATATTCTTTCGCCTTAACCAGAGTTTACCCTCTGCATTGATTTATTTTTGTGGTCCCGCCTCTTCAAACAATAGAACCTCTTGCCCCCACCACTGAATCCTTCAGCCTCTGCAATTATGAAATTGTCTTCTAAACAACAATATGCATTTATGTAGCATCTTTAATGTAGTAAAATACTCCAAAGTGTTTCACAGGAGTCTTATCAAACAAAGATTTGACACACAGCCACACAAGGAGATATTAAGACAAGTCATTATTTTAATGAGCATCTTAAAGAAGGTAGAGAGCAATGGGAAGGAGTAAGGCTGTTGAAGGGCTTGAAAGGAAAGATAAAAATTTAAAAATAAAGATGATGACAAACCTGGAACCATTGTAGGTCAACGAGTACATGGCATAATGGTGAGTGGAAGTTGTGCAGTAGAGATTCCACACCATTCCACCATCCTCGAGCATCTCTTCTCCTGTCAGTTTTACAGGGGGATGTTCTATCAGCACTTGTTTACTCTTTCTCTACCCAGTTGCTATTCCCCACATTTTTCTTTCCAACTACAAATTCCAATAGCATTCATCTAATTATTTAACCATTTTATAATTTAAGAATGCTTTTTATTAGTGTCACATGTGGGCTTATATTAACATTACACTGAAGCTACTATGAAGACATTTATATGCGGAAAATGTATTGTGTTTGAAATAATTTCATGCTCATCCACTTTAACCCTTGGCTGTAAATGGTGCACGTATTTCTTCCATGATGAAGGTTCTTTGTCACCACAATGCCAATCTTAAAGTGCTACTACTTCCTCCATCACAAGCAGTTATTGATAAGCAGGACCTTTTTGGATAATCTTAGACCATCCATCTAAAAATATCCTGAAAACCTAGCAATATATTTCATCTTTTGTTCTTTTTAAACAATTACAGGACTTTAACTGGTATTATTCTTTCTGGAAGTCTATTCCATTCATTGGTGACTCTTTATGTGCAGAATTAACTGAGAGGCTAAGTTTTCTCTTTACTGCTTTGAACCTGTGTCCCTTTCTCCTAGTCTCATAATTTGACTTGGAGTAATACACTTTTCCCATTATTATTTAATATAGCTTTTTTCCAGTGATGGGATGGGTCAGATATTAGGCATAGTCTCTAAATTCCAGACCTAGCAGCAGTGCTACAAGTAACTCATCATCATCCTTCTCCCTCCATTCTGTCTCATCTTCCACATAAGTATGCTGTTTGACTGAATCGTTCACAATTGCTAATGAAAATGCCCTGAGAGAAGTTTAGCTGAAAGTATGCACCTTATCTTTCAGTTGGAATTACGGCATGATGATGGATGAAGTCCAGTGAAATTACTGTTTTTCTTAATTCTCTTAATGAGAAAGCCTGTCAGCAGTGATTTATTTGATACTGGCTGTAAACTGTGCTTCGTTTGATCCTATTATCTGTGCTCTCAAACCATCTCTTTGCCTTGCAGCTTACATTGTCCAAGGAGGCCAGTTGATATATAGCTTTTTTTTTGGCGGGGAGAATGTTGTTTCAAAATTAGCGGAACAGGTTGCTGGGATGGGCTGGTTATAGGATGCAGTATTTTTTTGTTTTGTCCTGTTATCTTTAGTTAGGCATTGCCAGAGATCGGGATCTGATGGTCTTCTTTTTATGAGACCTATCAGTAACTGTATAGGTAGATCACATTCCCAGCTTTTAAATTAAGAATAATGGCCCATTAATCAGTGCTGCTCCCATTGTCTGGTCAATGCAGTGTGGAAGATTTACACAGCCTTGGTCAGAGGCTGCAGACACTGACATTTTTCTCCTCAGCGCTTCGAGCTGGTCATTTAGAAAAGACTTAAAGCTGCTGAAAGGCTCATCTTTGTCCCTTTGGTAAAATACTGTCATCTGTAGGAAGCAATTATTAGGTGTTGTTTGATAAAGTGGCTTTTGCAACTTTTCACTTTTGAAAACATGCAGATACCTGCTTTGAAGCATTTCTGATGTATATTTGCAGGTTGGAGAAACATTTCTAACGAATAAAATAAGAAAAGGTGTTGTTCTTGTAACATATAAATGAGGACATCAAAGATTTTGTGATTTGCTTTGTTGAAATCGGATTGTAATGTGCCTTTCCGGTATAGTAACTATTATCGCATAGCTAGCAATTCATTGCCACAGTCATGGGTATCATCTATAATGAGCATTGCTTAAGGCTGTCTGATTTATAATGCACAATTTATATAGCAGGGTAGCTTTGAAGTGCGTCTCCAATATAGGTTGGCATTCAGTGCTCTGAAATTATCCTACTTACGAGTTATGATTGTGCTTGTTTAAAATTACAACTAAATTTAAGAACAACGGTGCATGTAGAGTTAGTTTTGAGTAAAACCTCCAGTTTTAGGTTTCTGGTACTGAACCTTTGCTAATGTCAGGAGAAGGCTCACGTTGAGCAGTGATGTGAAAACCTCTTTGTGGCCTGTATGGTTAGACGGAGGCAAATGGCAGTTGTGCCCCCAGAGGAGCAATTTAACGTCATTTAACTGTCAAAGGGACTTAGGAGTGAAATTGCCTAGTAAGATGGTATTCTTAGAGTGTCTGGAGGAATGAAGACTACCATAATACAAGTGTATCAACAAGGAAACACAGGTGCAATGTCTCAAATCCAGCTGTCTCAAAAGCTGGAGATGAGCAAAAACAGGACATGTTTAGAATGTGTCACGCATCAATTTTAATGGAGCAAAATAAAACAAAATGACCTGGACAATTCAGCTTGGCACTGCATTGATGAGGTGTGGCGGCGGACTGGTTATCTGCTTCGCTACTTGCAGGCTGGTCTCTTCCCGTGCTCCAACAGACCCTTCATCCCACCCATCCTGTCTTGAACATGAAATCCAGTAAGGTCCAAATTTTGTCACAGCCTTGGTCCTGACGTGGATGGTTTTGAGCCACAGTCCTTGTAATTTGATATAAAAAAGTGTACAAAGCATTTAAAGGGACAGAAGATTTATATTTATCGAACACTTTTCATGATCTGAGGATGTCCCTGCAGTTTATGAAATGATTTTTTTAAGTATAGTCACTGATGCAATATAGTAAACAAAGCAACCAACTTAACCCTGCAAGCTCCCACAAGCAGCAATGAGACAGTCATATCATCTATTTTTTATGATATTGTTTGAGGGACACATCTTTCCCAGGTTACCAAGGGTAGCTCTCCTGTTGTTAAAAGTGGTAGGGGATCCTTTCTGTTCACCTGGAGAAGGTAAATGGGGCTTTGCATTTCTGCATTTTTCTTTATTTCAAAAAATTTGATTCAAAAACTGACATGCACGTGACTCCCGAGAGAAGTAATTGAACCCTGCTACAGTTTATTTCACTGAATTAGAAATTGCCACAAGTGAACATTTTGCAACTTACTTAACAAATGATGAAGCTCTCAATAGTCACGGACTACAGGGATATAACCTGCAGGATGTGTGTTTTGGAAGGCTTGAAATCATTAGTTTTGTTGATCTTTATGATAAAAGATTGAAATTTAAAACTTATATGAAAGCAAAGTAAAACAATATGGGGATGGATTTTAAATCAAAAAATCTGTAGGTTGCCCTGAAGTGAGAATACACATGGGGGGTAGTCTTGATTGGTTTGGAGTAGGACCTCTCCCCCCCATCTGTGAGCATGTTGCACTAGAGAAAAAAGCAAGGAAAGGAGGGGGATGAGGGAGAGGAGGAGATGGTGGAAGTGGGGGGAAGAAGAGGTGAAATGGATGAGGAGGTGAGGAAAGAAGGAGTAGGAGGAGGGCGGCAAGTCACCTATTTATTATATGAGCCTTCATCACTTTTAAATACCTGGTGTGCAGCCATTAGGTTTGTAGAGAAAATTGGTTTCATGCATACTAATTGGAAAATAATCCAATTTAACTGATCTACTATTTCCTCCTATAATTTGTAGTACTGCTTCATATTTCCCTCTCTATGAACAAAGGGCCCTATTCCTCTTCCCTTTTGTACTGCCCTCCCTTCCAAGTGGAACTCAGCCAGATGAAACCAGCCTGTTTTCTTCAGCTCACTAGAAAGCTAACACTTTACAATGCTACACTGTTGAGACCAACAGTTCAGTATATGAGCACATTACGGACACAAATTTGTCATCACCTTATGACATGCTGGATGGCTGCTCCAGCAGAGCATTGCCATGTCCTGTTAATCTATTTTCACTGCTGTGTGAATTGTACATGTTTGACCAGTTATGTTTCTCTCATCATTTCATTAATAATATACAATGCATATAAATAAAGTTGATCCAGTAACATTTAAGAAAATAATCAGCTGCATTAACAGGAGAACTAAAGATAGTTATAATTCTGTTCCAATCTTCCTTTTGATTTTCATTCTTTGCATGATAACAATTTGAGACATCATTTCAAGATACGTAGTCTGTAGATAAGTAGATGTCAGATCAAAAATTAGAGATTAGGAGGTGACCAAAAGAGCTAAGTTGTCGAGTTAGTCTAAAAAGTAGAGAGATGGATGGAGGAACAGAGGTGTTAATGTGGTAATTCCAGTTTGTGGGGCGTACACAGCTGAAAGCACAGCAGCCAATAGTGGAAGATCACCTAGCTTATTATAGACTGAAATACATTTGGGATTTTCTGCTCTATATGGCACAGCAACATTTACCAACTGAGACATTTGGGAACGACACTGGTAATTTTCTAATGCTTTAGCTAGACCAAGAGGTAGGAAATTGAAATGGTGAGTATGTGAAAGAAATGGGCAGGAATATAAAATACTGCTGCAATTATTATAATGTTATCAATCTGTTTGAGGTTTATAGCAACTAAAATGTTGGCTTCAAATATTGATGCTGTTAAACAACCAGAAAGAGGTAAGTCACAAGACAATAATTATCAGTGTTAGCAGTTGAATTTTATTGCTTATTTAAAGCTTCGGAAAGCTTTTTGTGTTTTGAGAAGATATAAAGTTCAACATAAGTACTGAACATTTCAAATAAAACTCGAATTTTGTTTGGCGCCCTCTCTTCTGTTATGTCTGTTGCCTATTTGTGCTGTTTGATAAAATGGGCTGCCAAAAGAATGCTCATCCAATGCACTCCTGCCTGAGATAAAATAATACAATGTTTACCTTTCAGGTTCATTTCATACAGTGTATTTTCTAAAATATATTAGGATGCTCTGGGTACAGAGTCAGCAAATAAATACAGTGCTGAAGTCTTTTGTTTTCAGCGGATCAGACATGATAGATGTACACTAGAGCTAGATGAAGTACTGGAAATGAGGTAAATCGGATGTAGAGGAAACAGGAGGTCCTTAGTGTTTAACAACTGAGCTGCTTGGGCAAAGACAGTCCCAACTTGATTTTTTGGACTGAATTGGCTGGTCCTAGCCAGAAAAGTAATAAAGTGTTTAAAATTACCCCAGTGTCTTTGGTTAGGGAAAAGATAGTTTGGATTTCTGCTTCTGATCCCTATCCAAGGGCTCCAGCTGGAATTGAACATGTACATATTGGAGTGGACTGTGATCACTTTGGTTGTATGTAACATGTGAATAGGGCCACTTGGAAGAGTTACCAGAGTATGTTGCATTTTTGGATCTTTTCCTTACCTTTTGGCTTCCTTATTTAGACTGCTCTGGCAGGTGTTATTTTAGCTCTTATGCACATAAAAATACCTTAAACAGTAACAATTTAGATAAATTTAGTAGTATGCCTAAGAACTTTCATTTTGAATAGCTTTTCTGGTCCTTTGTCTTGGTAAAATCTTCCTTGGCTGTAGCAAACATCTGGCATTGCTTTAGGCTTTGTACCCAATATGTTTATTGAAAATAGATGATAAAGCAAGTAAATAACTGCACTATAATATGCATATTTGCAGCACAGTGTTAGACCAAGCTAACACTTAAAGCAAAGATGACTATAAATGGTTCATAATCTCAGCACCAAACTATATACTTTTTATTTAACACTTAAATGCACAATTGTACCTTTTTTCTTCAGTTCTTACTAACTAAGGGAACTAACTAGCTTAAACAAAAACAGAAAATGCCAGAAAAACTCAGCATGTCTGACTGCATCTATGAAAAGAGACTAGAACCAAAGCCATCCAGACTCAAAACATTGGCTCTATTCTCTCTCCACAGATGCTGTCAGACCTGCTGAGTTTCTCCAGCATCTTATGTTTTTGTTTCAGATTCCATCCTCTGCAGTATTTTGCCTTGAGCTAACTAGCTTAACCAGATCTTTATGGAAACTAAAGATGAAGGGTTAGGGATTTTGCTTCTGTGCTCTTCCCCCCTCCCACTGTGATTTTCCTGTCCATTAATGTCAATGGTTAGAAAATTGTTGGTTTGAGTGCAGAAGAGAAATTTCTAACAGCAACTTTCGTATTTGAAGAGTGTAAATTATTTGAATATAATTCAAACAGTTACTGGGACTTTGTGTATTAGAATAACTCAGCTAAATTCAAAACACACTTCAGGTCATGCACATAATTCAATAAATCATAAAGCTATTTGTGTTCGAATTATACTGAGCTATCTGTTCAGAAGATTGCACTGTGTTAGGCTGGTATTATAATTTGGAATACATTGGGTTTAAACTCATTTATGTAGCATAGCTGAACTAAAGCATCCACTACCAAGCTAAACATGGATAAAAGTATTTTACTTTAGTCATATAAGGGCTTCTGACATTTGTGGAGGTGTAAAGCTAGAAAGTATTGCAATCAAGACAGGAAAAATGTTTTTTTAAAAAATTCTAACTCATTGACGAGCTGACAATTATACTGTGACATTAGGTCTGCTGGTTATGTTAATACGGGAGAGAGAACTGTGTAGTACAGGAACAAAGTACAACAGAATGTAAAACCTTCTGGTATGTTCCAGTGCTGTATTAAACGCTATGTTTAACTATAATAAATTGAATGGAAAAATGATTTTTAAAAATTTTTTTTGATGGGATTGTCATCCCAGCTGCAGTTTTTAAAAAATCCATTTTCAACTCCATTTAGTCAAAAGTATAAACATGTTGGCTACTTGCTCTGAATTTCATTGATATTTGTGCTCTTCTCAGGAGGGAGAAGTTATTGGTTGGGAATGGGTTGTTCTTCCATTTGCACCCCTTTGTCAATATAAATTATCTTTATTAGGTATAGATCCCCCTGCCCTCTCAAAATGTTCAAATCTTCAACTTAATCCTTCCACTCAATGTGGCATTTATGACATGTTGCCTTCTGAAGAAGATTGCCAGGTTAGTGGCAGTTGTTGCTCAAATGAGGGCCAAGTTGTGTCTTAAACCTGCACCAGAAGGATCAGGATTAATTGAGATTGTCGAAATTCATTTCATGCAAAATCTTCACACCTAAATTTGACCCAAGTCTTGGGGCTAAAAGACTAATGTCTAATCATTGCACTTTCCTGACCTTCAAATGTGTTACAGTTTTAATTGTGCTCAAGTTTGTCTAGACACATAGTTTGCATTTGCTATGGTCTTATGATCTTCAGCTGTGTAGAGAGCATTTGACTGTTTTCAACTTGTGCTAATGATCTGGCATTCTATTCTATCTGGCTAGCCGTGCACAGCAGAGGCCCATAAGGTTATTAACACTGATTAGCCTACACTGCAATACAAAGCAATACAATGCTTGACTAGCCTAGCAGCCTTGAATTAATTTTGCAGTCTTGGATCATTGTAAGCCAAATATTCCCCTTCTAGTCAATTTTTTAAAATTTTAATGTTTTTGAGGACACGAGTTACATTTTTTATTTGCAATTACATTTTTTGAAATTTTCCCAATTGGTTGATGCATTGGGCAACTTGTAATCAATATTTATACTTTAATGTTTGAGGACATAACAAGTTACATTTTTTATGTTGCAATTGTATATTTTGAAATTTTCCAGATTGGTATGTACAATGGTAATGTGACACTGTTTTTACACTATGTAGTTTATATTTTAATATGTTTGAGAGCACAAGAGTTACAGTTTTATGTTGCAATTATATATTTTGAAATTTTTCCAGTTGGTCAGTACATTGGGCAATATGACAGAGTCTTGTAGAGCTGAATGTGTTCTGTTTTTCTTAAAAATGAATAAATTTGTTGTACAGTGTTTAATGGGGCAGTATCAAGAATGAAGCCTCTTAAGAAAGAGAAACAGACCCCAAGTCAGACAGCTGATCCTTAATTAACTGACTGAAACTGGAACAGCAGCAGGAGTGCTACAACTGGATTAAGGGAGTTGTCTGACTGCAGAGGAGGAAAAACAACAGATAGGATTGATTCCCTTCTGGGCTAATTTTCTTCTCCCAATACTCTAGAAGTTACCAAAACAGATTATCAAACCTACAGGTTGAATTTGGTTAACAAACAACAGTAGACTTCACAAATGATAGATTCAAGGTTACTTCTCCAGAATAGAGGACAAGATGATTAAGAAAGCAATAAATGTCTGAAGGTATGAAATACATGAAGGATGACCTAATTTTTAAAATATATTCATGGGATATAGGCGTTGCTGGCTAGGCCAGCAATTTTTGCCCATCACTAACTGCCTTTAAGAAGGTGGGATAAGCTGCCGCCTTCAACCATTGCAGTCTGTGTAATGTAGGTACACCCACAGTGTCGTTAGGGAAGGAGTGCTAGGATTTTGTCCCAGCAACAGTGAAGGGATAGCAATATATTTTCAAATCAGGATGGGGTGTGGCTTGGAGGACAACTTTCAGGTGATGGTGTTTCCATGTATCTCCTGCTCTTGTCATTCTAGATGGTAGCGGTCATGGGTTTGGAAGGTATTGTCAAAGTAGCCTTGGTGAGTTCCTGCAGTGCATCTTGTAGATGGTACACAGAGCTGGCAGTATGCATGTGAATGTTTGTGGGTGGGATGCCAAGCAAGTAGGTTGCTTTGTCCTGGATGATGTCAAGCTTCTTGAGTGTTGTTACAGCTGCACACATCCAGGCAAGTGGAGGATATTCCATGCGCAATCAACTCATAACAGTTGCTAAGGCTTTATTAAACATTATTTTTAAACAATCAATATAATTCTGATTTTAATTGTGAGGCGAAGAGGTGATGATGAGTTTATATAAAACCCTACAAACACTTGAGTCAGTGTATTGTTTGCAGAATTGGGGGCCAAGCAATATGAAGGGTGTGGAGAATAGAAAATGCAGATTCATTAGGATATTTCCAGATGAGGAAATATTGGGTCACTGACTGTTTGGAGTTTGCACGTTCTCCCCGTCTCCCCATGCCTGTATGCATTTTCTTCAAGTGCTCCAGTTTCCTCCCATAATCTGTAAGACATGCTGGTTAAGTGCATTAACCCGAATAGGCACAGGACTGTGGTGATTTGGGGAAGGTCACAGTCACTTCATTGCAGTGTTAATGTAAGTCTTGTGACTAATAAATAAACTTTACTATTTACTTAACATTAAGACAGATTTGAAAAATTGTCAGAACATTGCAGAATAGCGGTCAGTCTGGAAGAAGTGTTTAACTTCATCATTGGCTGCATCTCGATTTGAGGATGTCATCACACATTTCTGCATTGGGTCTTCATAAAGCTGAACAGGTTCATTCTCTACAGATCTTTGGGCATGTGGGACAGAATGTCACATGAGGTAGCGGAATACAAAGTGAAGAATTTTCTTCTTCTCATTTCCTTGGTCTGTTGCTCCTCTGCCTCATTATTCAGGCATTGGGACTCAAAGTCTGGTGCAAGCATAGGCGGTAAAGAAAACAATTGGTATGTTGGCCTTCATAGCGAGAGGATTTGCGTTTGGGATTAGGGATGTTTTGCTGCAATTGTACACGGTATTGGTGAGGTCAAACCTGGGGTATTGTGTGCAGTTTTGGTGACTTTATCTGAGAAAAGATGCCCTTGCTAAAGAGGAAATGCAGTGAAAGTTTACTGGGCTGATTCCTGGGATGGCAGATCTGTTATATGAGAACAGACAAAGTTAATTAGGATTTTATTAATTGAAGTTTAGAAGAATGAGAAGGGTCCTCATAGAAATGTATAAAATTCTAACAGAATTAGACAGGGTAGATTCAGAAAGAATATTTCTGTCAGTGGAGAGTCGGGAACTAGGGATCGTTGTTTGAGGTTAAGGGGTAAACCTTTTAGGACAGAGGTTAGGAGAAATTTCTTCACCAAAAGAATGGTAAATCTGTGCAATTCACTATCACTGAAAGTAGTTGAGGCCAAAATTCGTGGGATTTCAAGAAGAAATTAGATAGAGCTCTTGGGGCTAAAGGAATCAAGAATATGGGGAGGAGGAGCAGGAGCAGGAGAGAATCAGGGTATTGAATTTGATGATCAGCCATGATCAAAATAAATAAGGGAACACGCTCAAAGGGCCAAATGGCCGACTTCTGCTTTTATTTTCTTGTCATCATTTTGAGCAATTGGTAGACACACCTCCTAGTCATTAAGGTCAATGCTGCTGTGCTCCAGGAAGAGCTTCAGTGTGTCTTTGAAGTGCTTTCTTTGGCCTGTCCTGAAATGAGGGCCATTTGAAAGCACTATGAAAATCGGGATAGGGTAAATGGCCGCAAATTGTCTCAAGTACTTGAGCGGTCCGAAATGAAGGCCTGGAGGTGGAATATTCTATGTAGAAGATTCAGAACTGTGAATAAGAATGAACGTCTTGGCAGAAAATTATGATGCCATGGAATTCTGTTTCATGTTTAATGGATGAGGCAGAAACTATGACAGTTTTCTAGATTAAAATGATAGATAAGTGAAGGAAAAGAGACAAAATTATATTGTATCAGGTCAGATAAACAAGATCAAGTCTATTTACTCACATGGTGGGTAAGTACAAACACGGACTGAATGGCATGTTTTCCACTTGTGCCTTTTATGTTTAATTTCCTTACATTAAGTATGCAAAACCAACCTGAAATATGTGTTCAATATTTTAAATGCTGCAGTTTTTAACATTCATTACTGATAATATAAGTAATGAAGGCTCAAAACATAATTTTCATCTCTGTTCAGATGCATTGTGGCAAGATGTTTCTTGTAGATACAGTCCACTAATGACTGAGTTAGTATTATAATCTTGTTTGCAGTGCAAATGAAAGAGAACTGTTCAAGTAGGTTATTTGATCTGAAATTTTTTAGTGAAGATTCTGAAAATGAAAATAGTACTCTAGAAATGAATCACTTGTTCTGGTAAATGAATTTTTTGATGCCTCAGATTTACTAGGCAGTACTAACAAAGCCAGATGTTTCTTCTTGATATAGTATTATCCCATTGATATCATGGAAGAATTGTTCCTTTAGTACAAAACTGCCAGCAGTGACGGCCATAAAACGATCTAAATCCTTGAGAAATGCAATAAAACAAATAGGCTTTTTTGAAGTAAATGTACAAAATCATTAGTTCACTTAGAGAATGCGACTTTATGATATATTGCTCCCATCTGTTTAATTTGCTCTTTTGACATATTTAAAGCAAATATTCATTATTTGTATTGAAGTAAACTAAAGCGTAGTAGAGCTGTGGGCAGTGGCTAAATAACAATTGTGCTGGTAAGGAGGGAATGTTGGAGGAAACAGGAAAGATTGTTGGGGTGGTACTGATGGGAAAGCACAATGACATTTTGAGAATGAAGGGCCAAAGGGTTGGCACAGTGACACAGTGGTTAACACTACTGCCACACAATGCCAGGGATCTGGGTTTAATTCCTGGCCTGGTCACTGTCTGTTGGAAGTTTGCACATTCTCCCTGTGTCTGTATGTGTTTCCCCGGTTTCCTCTGGCAGTTCGAAATGTGCTGATTAGGCATGTTAAATTCTCTCTCAGTGTATCCAAACAGATGCTGAAATGTGGCGACTAGGGGATTTTCACAGTAACTTCAATGCAATGTTAATATAAGTCTACTTGTGGCACTAATAATCAAACTTTAGAAGCTTTAAATTTTGAGATGTGCTGAAGATGGAAATTTACACTATTTGACCAACATGGTCAAATCCACTAGAGGGCCTCCAACCATATCCACCAACAAGCAAATATGTGTAAAATTAAGACCACCATTTAGTTTACAGAGTAAATATGTACTGTGGCAAGATATTCCTTGTAGATACAGCCCTCTTTAAATAGCCTTCCAAGTGGAGGTGATTGGATTATCATTTTAATCAGCGGTAACCCCACCACATATTTGGACATAGGTTAACCTGAAATGAAATTCCCCAACAAAAACTCTGAAAACAACAGTGATCCAGAAAGCGATAGCTTGTTCCTAATGAATTATTTAATATTACATTGATTATCCAGAAGGGAAATAGGCCGTTTTGCCTGACCAGAATCTGCTGGTGTTGTGCTTCACCTGAACTATTTTCTGTCCTTTAACTCTTATCAACCTAACTCTCTCTTCCCATCTCCTCCCATCATTTATCTATCTCCTTAAATGTATCTATAATGTTCATCTAATCCACTCCCTTACAATATAGAATTGTAAATTCTACACTTGCCTTACTCTCTGGGATGATGAGTATTTACGGCCTCCAGTTTTGCTCTTCTCCACAAATGAAGGTGTATTCTGTCTACTACGGTCCAGAGAAAAGAGTCCCAGTTTATCCAGCCTCTCCTTATAACTCAAACCATCAAGTCCTGGTAGCATCCTGGTATATTCTTTCTGCATTTTTTCTGGTTTTTATAATAGGGAAACCACAACTGTACATAATATCCAAATGTGGCCTTACCAATGTTTTGTACAACTTCAACAAGATGTCCAAACTCCTGTATTCAGTATTCTGACCAATGAAACCAAGCGTGCCAAATGCCTTCTTCACAACTCTGTCCACCTGTGATCCACTTTCAAGGAACTATGAACCTTGGTCTTTGTTCTTTAACTTTCCTCAACGTACTACTATTAACTACAAAAATGCATCACCTCACATTTATCAAAATTAAACTCCATTTGTGATTTGTTGGCCCACTGGCCCAATTGTTCAAGATCCCGTTCAATACTAGATAACCTTCTTAACCGTCCACTATGCCACCAAATCTTGGTGTCATCTGCAAACTTACTAACTATGCCTACTAAATTCTCATCCAAATCATGAATACAAATGACAAATAACAGTGGGCTCAGCAGCAATCTCTAAGGCACACCGCTGGTCACAAGCCTTTAATTAGAAAAACAACTCTCTACAACCACGTTCTGGTTTCTGCCATCAAGCCAATTCTGTATCCATTTAGCTACCTCACCCTAAATCCCATGAGGTTTAACCTGATGCAAAAACCTACCATATGGTACATGTCAAACATAAGAAAATAAGAAATAGGAGCAGGAGTAGGCCATCTAGCCCTTCGAGCCTGACCCGGCTTTCAATAAGATCATGGCTGGTCTGAAGTGGATCAGTTCCACTTACCTGCGTGCTCCCCATAGCTCTTAATTCTTTTATCGATCAGAAATCTATCTACCCCCTCCCCTTCCCAGTTTGAGGCTGTGCCTTCTAGTTCTGGTTTCCTTTTTCAGTGGAAAGGATCTCTCTACCTCTACCCTGTCAGCCCCTTCATTATCTTGTGAGTCCCTCAGCCTTCTAAACTCCAACAAGTATAAAGAGCAACACAGCACGGGAAACAGGCCCTTCGGCCCAACGAGCCCGCGCCGCTGTCATAACTTTATAGTAACAATTCCATTTTCTTATTCTAATTTTAGGTTATTCCTAATATGGAGTATAGACCCAGTGTATTAAATCTCTCCTCATAAGCTAACCCCCTCCTCTCTGGTATCAGCCTGGTGAACCTTCTCTGTACCCCCTCCAAGGCCAATATATCCTTATGCAAATAAGGGGACCTAAACTGCACACAATACTCCAGTTGCTGTCTCACCAGTGCCTTGTACAGTGCAGAAAGATTCCTGCTTTTATATTCTATCCCCCTTCCAATAAAGGCCAACATTCCATTCACCTTCTTGATCACCTGCCATACCTGCAGACAGAGTTTTTGTGATTCGTTCGCAAGGACCACGAAGTCCCTCTGCACAGGAGCATGTGCAACTTTTCACCATTTAAATAATATTCCATCCTACTATTATTTCTTCTAAAGTGGATGACCTCACATTTGCCAACGTTATACTCTATCTGCGAGGTCCTCGCCTACTCGCTCAGTCTATCCAAATCTCTCTGCAGACTTTTTGCGTCCTCCATGCAATTCGCTTTTCCAATCATCTTCATGTCATCAGCAAATTTTGTTACCCTACACTCAGTCCCCTTCTCCAGATCATCTACGTATATGGTAAACAGTTGAGGCCCCAGCACCGATCCCTGTGGCACTCTATTAGTCACCAACTGCCAACCAGAAATTCCAACTCTCTGCTTCCTGTTAGATAGCCAATCCTCAATCCACACTAACATTTTACCCCCAACTTCGTGTACAGTAACCTTTTGTGAGGCACTTTATCGAATATCTTCTGGAAATCTAAAAACACCACATCCACCAGTTCCCCTCTGTCTACCGTACTAGTCACATCTTCATAAAAATCCAGTAAATTTGTCAAACATGACTTTCCCTTCATGAATCCATGCTGCGTCTGCTTGATCGAACTGTTCTTTTCTAAGTGTCATTATAGATGACAATTCACACCTCTTTAACCTGTGGTTATCCCTCTCTCCATTCGTACTGTCTATACCTGTAAAGACTTGATTACCTGAAAAGACTCATTCCAACCATTGTCTTGCAATTGTGACTTTGCCTATAAATGCCATGTTTGTGAAACCCACCTTTCCACTCACCTGATGAAGAACACTGCTGTGAAAGCTCATGATTCCAAATAAACCTTTGGACTTTAACCTGGTGTTGTGAGACTTCTTACTGTGCTTACCCCAGTTCAATGCTGGCATCTCCACATCACCTCTTCAGTACAAGTACACTTTGTATGGAATATTTACCTACTCTTAATCCATTTTCATGCAATTTCCACAGAAATAGTGGAAGACAAGTAGCAATGTCTCCTCATTTAATTAATTTTGATTTGGCTAATTCTAAGAAACATAATCTCTATGTTATTTTTAGTAAGTTTTTTCAATCCAATTCCTCAAGTATAATTTGTTTTATATGTAATGAGCATGTGCACTTACTGATAATTGCGGTAATATGTAAAATTAAGTTGAATTCTCCATTAGTTGGAAAGCAGCATATCTTTCAGAATGCTGGTTCTGATCCGTGCTGATGCTTTTGTGGTTTTGTCTTCAAGTTAGTATTGCCAACATCCAGAACAATTTCACTTTATTCTTGGTCACACCAAAAGTGGGTTTTCCTTAATTGAAGCCAGTCATACTGGCTTCAGGGGGGAAACATTTCAAAACACAATGCTTTGTATGACAAGTTGATGCCAATTTTGCCATTGTGCAGTGCATTGTGGGGCACACCATCCTGAACAGAAGCTGGCCTGTAACGGTCTACAGCCAGATGCTTGACAAAAGCTCATTGTGTTGTTTTTGTTTCCTTCTGGTTAGTACAAAAGAAAGCCTCAGGTCTTATACTGCACATCGGGGACTGATTTGTCATATCATGGAGCTGTCCCAGCTTTTATCTTACAGGATAACCAATATTGGTTCTTCTCAAGCCGTGTGTATTGAAATATTTAAAGCTTCACATAATTTAATGCTGTGAAAATGGAGTACGCAGCTCCACAAATAAGCTCAAGTCTTGCAGCAGGAGTGTAGAAGATACTAAAATGAGCACAATTAATATATTGTGAAAACCACAAGCTCACCCTGCTTCTGATATCCAGGAATAGTAGTAGATTACATAGTTTATAAATCCTCCGGCTTTTGTGCTTGGCTGTTTGATCTCAATTAGGTTGGTAGCCTTAATATCCTGGCTTAGAGAAGCGAAAGATCAACTTGGGTGCCCTGTCCTAGTCAGCATTTATGGAATCTGGCTGTAAGGTGAACTTCTGATAGCATTAGTTAAAAACAGGACCAGACTTGACTGTTATGTTCTTCACAGATGAAAAGTCTGCCAGCATTTCTGCCCAGGTGCACTCATAACGAATAGCCACTCAAGTGATGTATCAGTGGTCAGCACTGCTGGAACTATTCTATGGATGAGTCGATGCTTTCAAAGAAGAGGGAGTGTATGTTAGTAAAATAGTGAACCAAGAAGTTAAATAAAATCTGACAAGCTATCACCTATTGCATAATTAATTAACTTGCTGTTCCTAAAGTTTTTTTTTTATTTTAGGTCTCGCCTAATAGAGGAAGCAATGCTGCAGGGAATCAAGACAGTGGAATCAAAAAAGGTAATGATCAACTCTCTCATTTATGCACTTAAAAGGTTTGAAAATAATGACATTTAACAAGTTTATAATAAATTCCTTTGTCGCACTTTTAATAGAGACATTGACCTATTTTAGTAAGTGAGGAAGAAGTACAAATCTTTTACCTTATGAAATCTTAGAGAATGACAGAATACATGTGTTTGCTAAAATAATTGAAATCAAAAACTAATTGTGGATGAGAAAGGACATTTGATTCATCCATCCAGAGAACTCCTAACGTCTTCCCACTATTCACTTGTTTCTGAAACAATTCCAAGGTTTTTGTTTGAACATGTGATATCTATTCCAGGTATTTCTCTAGGTAATTCTTAACAAATTATCATACCTTTATAAGGTCAGTTCTCAGATACTTCCTTCCCAAGTTCAAATGTCTAATTTCTCCAGTCATATCTCCTGCCTGACAAAGGGGATTAGTCTCCAAATTCCTATGGATCTATAATGGAAGTCTCAGTTACAGATCTAATTTTCTCAATTAAGAATATTTTTAAAAAGACAGTAACTCCTTTTCTTAGAAGCTTTTGTTTGAAGCAGTTTTTTGGGATCCTAGATGGCAGTATATTTGGGGGCAAAAAAGTGATGAAGGGAAATTTTTGCCTCAAAAATACATCATGGAATTCATACAGAGCAGAAGAGGCCATTTGGTCCACTGATCTTGTACCAACTCTCCAACAGAGCATCTTACCCAGGCCCTATTCCTGTGACACCAGGTATTTATTTACCCCATTTATTTCCCCTTTAACCTATGTATCTTGGGATGTTAAGGGGTAATTTAGCTTGACCAATCAACCTAACCTACATATCTGTGTTGGAGGAGGGAGTGTGGGAGGAAATCCCAAGCAGACATGGGGAGAACCTGCAAACTCCACGCAGACAGTCATCCAAAGCTGGTATTAAACCCAGATCTTTGGTGCTGTGAGGCAGCAGTGCTAACCACTGTGCCACCCATCTTGATGTACATTTCATTGGGTGAGGGTGTGTGTGCCTGCATATAGGTGAATGGCTGATCAGTTAGATAGAATTCTCTTGTGACACCCAGCAAATTGGATAATCAATAACATGATGTTGAGCACCAACTGCTATGGTAGTAAGAGTTCCAAGATCTACTTGACACCCAATACCCATGGAATACCTCTATGGCAGAAGGTAATTTCAATGTTTGAAGACTGTACCCAGATTTCATAAGGCTCATTGAAGTGCACTATTTTGTTTAAAAATAGATCCTTCCCATAATAAAATCCACAGAGTAGAGCCTTTCGAGTATGTTGAACACCTTCATTAAATGGCTGCTGCTGTGGAAACCTGTGCACTTCAGTTGGGTCTTTGTTGCTAATAATGCATATCGGTTGTTGCTTAATTTCCTAATAACTTGAAAGAAAGAGCTTATATTTTATGGATCATCTTTCACATCTGCTGGAACCCCCAGGCCATTTTATCGCCATTTATATACTTTCAAAATATAGCTGCTTGTTTTCTAGGCAAATATGGTAATTTGCACACATCAAGATGTCACAAATAGCAATAGATAATGACAAGTTAATCAATTTGATGTTGAGGGAGAAACCTTGATCAGGATACCAGGAGAACAGTCCTGATCTTCAGGTAATGCCTTGGCATATTTAGCATCCACTTGACAAGGCTTATCCACCTGTCCAGCTTGTAGCTATTTCTATCTGTTGTCATGTTATATCAGACTTGTCTGTCTTACTCTGTCCTCTCACATACACTGCAGCTTATTTGTGCCCACTTTGTGATGTCTATCATTTAGTTACACCAAAGTTAACCATTTTTTCTGGTGCTCCCCACTTCATTTTCTCATTGGAGATCTGTATTGCTTTTTCGGGCTGAACATTTTCTTTCCTGGGTATCACTTTTTAAGAGTGTTTTTAACATATGCAATTTCAGACACCTCTTCATTTGTCTTACAGTCTATATATGGAATTTTTGGCATATGTCTCAGCATTCACATTTCAAAGACCTCTGTTTTCCGCCAAACATCATAATTTATTGTTAACGTTTTTTGAGAGTGGATCGAATGTAGCATCTTATGAATTTATTTCCTTGTTTCAAGTTTGAAACAAGGGAGATAAAGCCTCAGCTCAATGCCTTGTTTGAAAAGCATCTCTAACAAATGCAAAGTTTTCTATACTGCTTTGTATCAGCATAGATTATGTATGTTAGATTTTTAATACGACTTGAATTGGTACCATTTGACTTAGAGGCAAGAGTCTTTCTACTAAGTCAACCTGACACTAATTGTTCATGAACCGTTTTGATATTGTTAGACTGAGATAATTAAATTTGTTGGAGTATTTCTGATATTTAAAGCTGCACTGTATCTTTTGTCAGTGCCTACATGTACAACTTTTGATTGTTAGACAGCTTGTTACTACCCAGCTGTAGGTATTCCCGTTACAGAGATCACTCCTTTGCAACAGATAAGTCTCTATACTAACACCCCTGCCTTAAAAGACAAGATATCTTGGCCAATTGAAGAAACCTGTCCCTGTTAGCTTCCTTCATAAACCAGAGTGATCACTGACTTTTACCCGTTCCAGAATTGGAGACCAGATTCAGAAGAAGGATACCTCTATCAGAGTTATCATGATTCCAGCTAATTTGAACTTGTACACAGACACCTTCCAGGCAAGTGTCACAGAATGCTGTGATACCTTCCAATCTTCAGTTGACGGTTTTTAAGCAGGAGACTGCAATGCTCTTTGTTGATGTTAAAGATTTTGTCAAAGGAGCTAACAGTAAAAAATAACGGTGTTAACAAATGGGAAGATTCTCAACAGTAAAGGAAATCATCAACTGCATTTGTAGCTATGCTTGCCCCGACTTGAATTCAGCATTACAAAATGGATACCGTTCCATTAATGTATACTGACTCCAAACACAGGAGCGGATTCGTGCACATGAATGCTCATTTCTCTTGAATCATTCTTCCTGTAGTGATCAGTGCTTGTCTTATTGAATATTTTCCCAATTAGATCCTTTCTAATGACTGCAGCAGTCAAAGAAACTCTATCAGTAGATGAATCTTCTCCCTCACAGTCATCCCTTACATTCCATTTCAGCTGCCTCTTACCTTCTGGTTGCTCAATTTAGACCCTCTTTGCAGGACAAAGCTATGGAGCATTGAGCTGTCTGACTACTCCTCGTGTCAGTCTAAGCAATGGAATCCGTGTTTCAAATGCAGAAGGTATTTTTGAATATGACCATGTGCAGAGGTTGGCTGCACTGCAGCTCTCCTGATTTCTAATCCTCGGGTATTCGGATGTCATGAGCCAGGAAATATCCTTGGCCTGTGAAAACCATCTTTCCGTTTTCTTTTGGCCTGGAACCATGAAGGCTTTGTGCTGTGATAACCGTGACTTCTGGAAGGGAGCCATCCCTGATTTGGATGAAACATATAGGCCGCTGATGGAGCCTTGCAAAATCAAATCTGTTATGTCTGGGGAATTGTTATTGACTCTAATCTTACTCATTCGCATACCCGCAGTATCTAGTGGATAATAACTGAACTTCCGCGCCTTGGAGCACTATTTTTAAAGTAGACACAGTTCTAAGAACTGCTCAAAGAGCCCACACGTGTTTCCATTTTAAATCTTAGATGTTTGAGGTATAATAAATCATCTCTGCAAAAAAATGTTGTGGTATTCTGACAAAAAAGAAAAAGTGATTGATGTCCTTCTATAAATTATGCAATACAACTTAGATTACCTGGATTAAAACTCCTCTGTTCTCTTGTTTCTTAATGTTCTTCTGTTAAATGGTTCTATGTCTCTTGCAAGCTTAATCAACAATTATTGCTTTGATGGTTTCATTTTTACCCAATATGTTTGGCCTCATTATCTTTTCTGATCTTGAGTGGAACATTCATTGTTAAAGCTGTTGTTAAAGAAAGGATTTTATCCTTGTGCACCAAATATTTATTTTGCTCTTAAGTGTTGACTTTTTTTATGAATCCACACTATGATTGGAAAGATTAACCTGTTAGAGTGTGCATATTGGCAAATTGTAGGATCATGATTTTGCTTCTGTTTTGAATAGAAATCTTAATTCCTGATATGCAGAAACAACAAATAAGACTCTGTATAGGTAACATTAATTGATAAAACAAGCCTCAATAGCTCTAATGCCCTGTAAAATTTAACACCTGCCAAGACTTGAATACTATTATCATGTCTATTTATGGCTTGAGAGAATTTCAAGACAAATTTCTTAGGATATGTGATTTGTCTGCTGTGCAAATTCTGCTGCTCCTGTCTTTCAGTTAATTTTATTATTGTCCTTTCCATAATATGTATTTATTTGGTGGTGAAATCACCACAGTCTTTTTCACCCCAGAAAATTATTAGAAGTTTAAAAAAAGTGGTTGACCTTCTGTGGTTTCGCTCTTCCTCTAGCTGTCTGTGTCTTTTTCTCTCTCCCCCTCTCTCTCTCTCACACCCCTCTGCCTATTTATTCATACTTCATTTTTCTTTCTTCAAATGCATTAACTCCTCTGTGGAAATAGTTACAGATGAATGCATTTGAACAACTGTAGTTTGAAACCTTTAATGAGCCTTGCAGCTTTTAAATGAAATGCAATTTTAAAAAAAAATCCCCTTTCCCCTGCCCTGAAGACACAGATGCCTCAGTAAGATACATTTTGGTTTCACAATGATTAAATGCAATTTTTATATAAAATTCAGTAACTGCTGCAAAGTTCCAGTTAATCGATCTCGTTTTTTACTCAGAAAAGTACAAACCTCGTTATCCAGGTCAGTGAGCTTGAGTGATTTTTGTGTGTTTAAGGTGATGGAAATCTGAACTGTGAGTTTTATAAAGTGTTTGCTTGAGTAGTAGTATTCTATTAGTGTTGTTTTGCAGCTACATTGGCTCAGGAGGACTTCAGATTCACAGTCAATGTGTGTTCTTCATGCTCTTGGGTTTTACAGAGAGGGACAAGATAGAAAGAAGGAAGTGTATAGTTGGCACAGTTTATTGCTAAACAGTGAGTGTTAAATTTATGATAATGAATTGATAAGGCCCCATTCTACAGAAAGTGAAGGTTGGGTGTTAAAATGTCTTCTTGATTTAGAATAAATGACTCACTGTGATGGTGAATTCCAGATGATGTATGAAGATCCCTGCTAAGCCATTTCCAATACTGCATTGATCAGCTCCCTTTGTTTTGTATCCTACCTGCAAAACCACTCAAAATTTATGTTTGAGGTTAAAGTTACTCAGTCCAGTTGCCATTGCTTGTTTGGTTATTTATAGAATAAGCCGACTTAACCAGCTATCCTACCAGCTCGTTCCAGGGTCCAGATGTGATGGCCTCACTAATGGGAATGGATGCCATTGAAGCATCCAGTGCCCATCGGATACTTGGCATTGGACAGTGCCAAAAGGTTAGGGCCTGAGGAGGCTGGGCGCAGGTGGGGGTAGCTGTGTGGGAAGGGGACGCTCTGCAGGAGGGGAGGGTTGATTAGCTGGGGTGGTGATTGTTGGGGGAGTGAGGGAAGAGGTGATGGAGGGGTGGACCATGGCACAGGGAGCAATTGGTGCCTGGTCAGGTAGGTGAAGGGAACCTAATGATCATCTTTTTATTCACGCATATAAGGTGAGAAAGGGCAAGTTTTTGAGTGGTCAATGTTTGGAAGTAGTGGTGCAGGCTGATATGATATGATATGGTATTTTAGGGGCTTTTAGATAAGCACATGAATGTGCACAGAAGAGAGGAATATGGACCAAGGGCCAGACAGAAGGGATTGGTTTAATTTGGCATCATGTTTGGCACAACATTGTGGGCCTAAGGCCATTTCCTGTGCTGTACAATTCTATAATCCCTGTTCTCCTCCATTTTCCACTGAGCTGCTGAACAAGTTGACCTACTCTTTTGGGTTCTTGGCTGGAGATGATGCCCCAGCAACCGAGAAAGATTGGTCATAGATTAGGGGGCAGGCGAGGGATATGGTGATATGGGGAATGTTAATTGAACTGGTAAAAGGAAGGGAGGCAATGCTTTAGAAAATGGTTGTGTTTTGACATGTATCTCTATCTCGCAATAAAATAGAGAATGCGGGAAAAATAATTATTTTCGGAGACATGTGATGTGATTAACTTGAATAGAACTCAATTAAGGCGGGGGGGGAGGAAGTTGGCAATTTTAACACCTTTTTGTAGATTCTCACAGGAAAAGGCCAGTTGCTATCTGAGATGCAGAAATAAAACAGCTACTGATGTGGAAGAGCAAGGGTGAACTGTTTTCCTGCTAAGCTCTCTCGAGTTCAGTTTCTGTTCAAAAGAAAGGGAATGGAATCAGTAGGAAGCCTGAAGGTTTGAAGTGCAGAGAGTCGCCAAAATGTGCCTTGCTGGTCATGATTGTGTCCAGGAAAAGTCAGGCTGAGTGGAAAGATGGTTGAAGGATGCTGGCTTGGCAGGAAGAAACAGACCTCTGCTGGGGAAGTGGGAGTAAACTGGGTTGTATCTGCAAAATTACGTACTTACCGGAAGCATGGCATTATTCCATAAGACATGTTTCTACCTTGTTAGTGAATGTGAAACTTGGGTTTGACCTTCTGTTTGATGTATTAGTTGCCTTTTAATAATATTTGATTTAAGTTGACTTTACTTTGTGTTATAGTGGCCTTCGGTTCTTTCTGTTAGTAGCTGGAAAATTGGTCCCTTTTTAGAGCATAAAGATGTCTAAGGGGATTGTAAAAATTGGGAGATGCTGCAAGATGGGTTGATATTAAACAGGTAATTGGGAGGTTGAAATGAGGGCACTCGGAGTGATGCTTTTGCTTTCCTTTTTTTTCTCATTCTGTTGCTCTGTTCATAAGGTGATGAATGCTCCTTGAGTTCTACCTGCCCAACAGCACCTCTTGACACTGTTGGTCTGTGAGCTTGGTTGATGAGTGTTAAAGCATTTGCAATTGTTGCAGACTTTGCAGCTGAGCCTAATCCTTGTCTTCACCTAACATCCACACACATGTTCAGTAGGAATCACTACACTGACCAGAAGGAGGAACGGAGGGGAATTGTAATGTTGGCACCACTGCACAACAAATTGAGCGCATAATGTTGATTCAAGCCCTCAAAGTCCTAATTATTTGATTGCTTATTCTATGAACTCATTGTGTTAATGGAGTTGGTGTAGCAGATTAATTCTTTGTGAAATCTGTAAACAGAATACCTTTAGAAGACCTATTATAGAAGGTTTCCATTGCAGTGAGGTTGTAGATCATAACTCATAAGTGAATTGCCAGATCAGCCCATTTGTGGGACATAAATCCTATCCCATAGATGTTTAAAATGGATACTCTATATAAAGTACAATAGCAATATCATTCCTGGCCAATCCAAAGTGTCATTTTACTGCATCATTCAGCCAAATCATCTGTCTCAGCTATGTTCATTTTAATGAAATATGTTCAGTGTTGGTCTTGCGGTAAGTGGGGAAAGTTCCTTATTTAATGCATCACCTAGACTTTTTCATCAAAAAAATCATTCATTTCAATGGCAGTTTTATTTTCTGTTAGAGTGTAAAGGTTTACTGTTAGTTTGATTTGATTCTTCGAAGAGTGAAAGGTCTAAGGATAAATGGATATGTGCAAAATCTCATGATTTTGTTACATAGTAGAAATGAGGTCTAGAGAGGATAGAATGTGTTTGAGGTATTTAGGAATCAGGCCTTCACTAATCTACAAACAAGGGATAAAACTTTAAAATACAGGCAATCATAAAGCACTTACTTAAAGTTTTTAACTGAAAGAAGATTTAGTCCAATTTATCTTCTTTCCTGAGGGGGAGGTAGCTCATTCAGTGGGATGGTGACATGGGCATCCATAGCCCATTGTTACCTATGCTCGAGAGTACAAGTACTCCAGATTAGACATCAAGACATATGAGTGTTATACATTCTTTGTAAAGCTACAAAGAATGCTTACAATTTTTTTGATTTGTATTTGTGAAAGTGATCATTAAAGAAATTAAATTTAAAATGTATATTTTCTGAATGACAAAATAAATTCAGATCAAGTGGTTAGCACTGCTACCTCACAGCACCAGGGATCCAGGTTTGATTCTGACCTTGAGTGGCTGGCTGTGCAGAATTTGCGTGTTCTCCCTGTATCTGCGTGGGTTTCCTCCGAGTGCTCTGATTTCTCACAGTCCAAAGATGTAAAGGTTGGATTGACTATGCTAAGTTGCCCCTTAGTGTCCCAAGTTGTGTGGATGAGGGGATTAACAGAGTAAATATGCGGAGTTTCAGGGATAGTTTAGGGGGGTGGTGGGTGGGCCCAGGTAAGATGCTGTGTTGTAAAGTTAGTGCAGAAAGTTGGGCTAAATGTCCTCCTTCTGGGCTATAGGAATACTATGATTCTTCAATGATCCAAGTGGGGAAGCATCTATTTTTATTGCTTATTGTGTCTTAGTACTGATACTGCAATTCTTACCTACTTTTCTTGAGAAAAAACTTGCCATGTAGTTTTGTTGAGTATGGAGTGAAAAGAGAAGATCAGACAGTAGTTGAGTGCAGTGATGTGAACTGTTTGTCAAATATGAATTACTATAGCGCCCTACCAATAAAGCATGTTGGAACAGGGCACATTTGATCTGATCAGAAAAAGCAGTAACTCTCAGGCTATTGATGTTTAATACAACGTCCTGATTGCCGTTTGGAATTCCACTTCATTTAAACAGGCCATTTGCTGTTTATGATCTAAGTACCCATGACCTCCATTAAGCACAACCTTCCCATGCTATTTGTTAATTAAATGCAGTCCCTTGACATCTTTAAGGGGGTAATCAATTTTTATGGTTTACTTTAATGTGCCTATTGAATAATTGATGTTAATTTCTACACTGAATGAGGTTAAGCAAGCTAATTTTACACTAAGGTGCAGATTATGAAGAAGAAAAGGCAGGACTCAAATGAGCTTTGTTTAGGTTAATAAATAGTTGCTCCTTTTGTGGTTTGCAGGTGTCAGATAAACATTTTGGCAGATGGAATATCACTTTCCATTTAATGTCTGCTTATAAGATCTTAAAAAAAGTAGCTGCTTAATAGCATTAAAAAAAATTGATCGTTTGTAACTTTGGTTACTACTTTTCTTCCTTGTTAACCCATAGGCATTTCCATAGCTCTTTGGTTGACCCTTTAATAGACATACATGACTGACTCTGAAAATAGATGCCTCTCATTTTGACTTTATTTTGTTTCATCTAGCTCTCTCCTTCAGATGACCTTTGGGGAAAACATGAGCCCAAAGGCTAGTTGAGACTTTCTAGATATATTTCCCACACCTCAATTGTTTAGCTTTTAATTTCCTCTTTGGCCTGAGATTTACCCTCCGTTTGGTGGCCATCACTGCAGCTGCCTCAGTTTTTCCTTCTTTTGTGAGAGAGGATGACCCAAGCTATAGAATTTGTTTCCATATAAATATAGTTTACAGGAGGTTTGATGCCAGCAGTCAATTAACTCTGTCTTCCATATGGATGAACCGTTTCTCTTTTCTACAAGAAGTTTACATGACAGCTGGCCGTAAGCTACTGATGAAATTAAGTTAGTTCAAGTGACAATCAAAACTTGGATTTTAATTTGTATTCTCTGAATGGGTACCCACTATTTCTTTAGTTCAGCTACAGAACTAAAAACTTGAGAATAGAATTTATTTTGATGGTGTAATTAGGGATATCTTGCCCATTAACACAAATTTCACAACTATCTTTTTTCCCAGTGCTGTGTGGTTAAGACATTGATGCTTTCTTGGGGATAGTTTCAAGGATTCCTCAACTCCTGCAGTGCCCTATTGTCGTGATTTTATGTTTTCCTCCATGAGCTTTCTCACTATGTGCTGGCAGCCTATTCTGCCTTGGAAAACCTTATTTTAGAATCTTGTGACTGTATCATAGTCTTCATGGAATTTCCACACCTGGAGAGATGACGAAGTATTAGGTTGGTCCTTTTCATCACTCAATCCCAAGAAACTGAGGCTGTTTGCCATGCCACACTGCCCCACTGACTGAGATCAACTGCTCTTTGTATCTGGGACTTTTCTGGCTTGAATGTATTTATGGTGCATTTATTTTATTTGTTCACAAGACACCAATGGTGCACGTCTGTGGTATGGTCAGCGGGCTTAGTGGAACCCGTATATCATTGATCAATTGATATACGGGTTCCACTAGCCAATAGCCCCATAATAGGGGTACAACCTTCTTTATTATACCGTCGAAGCTTAATCATCAGTGTAATTGTCAGTGTCAGCTGAAACCAATTCCACATCACAAGAATAGCTCCAGGGACAGGGACTTAATTCCTTTGGTTTATGATTATCATTGCAGAGCAAAAAAAATGACAGGAATATTATAGGTTTTACACAGCACTGCTATAAATCAGGATGTGGATAATGCTGTGATATCAATTTTTAATAAACCTTTTGCCTTAGCTGTTTTTCAGTTTGGCTTCCATTGTTCTCAGAACATACAGCCAGCTCAAAGGAGCCTCACTTCACCCTAAACGTCAAATTTAATTAACCTGTATCAAGACACAGTGTTAGCTTGTAAAGTGTACAATTCGATTTCTTTATGCAATAGTTGGAAAAATCAATTTGTATCTCTGCTTGTACTGGTGACTGTTGAGGAGTTGTGTGACGGCCAATTCTGTTGTGAAGGGGGGAAAGATTAAGAGGTAAAACCTTTCTTAGGCATGATGTGAGGCAATAAAAGTTGATTGTGCTGCATAACTACTGAGGGTAGGGGTCAAAGGAGAGATTTTTAAATCAAATGAACTACTGTGTAAGGCGTTGTATTGTTGTTATATTGTACTGTATTTTAAAAGTGCTGTCCAGAATCTGCTTACCAGATTCAGGAATTCTGTTGAAGAGAATGGACATTGTTCAAGATATTCAATGGAAGCAGGTTTAAAATGTTGCTTAGAAGCAAAATTTAACAGATGCAGGAAATCTGAAATGAAAACAGAAAATGCTGGATAAACCTAGCAGATCTAGCAGCATCTATGGAAAGAGAAACAGACTTAAATTTTTGGACCTAAATGACCCTTTACCAGAGTAGAAGGATCACTTAGATCCAAAACATTTCCCTCCATAAATGCTGCCAGACCCTGCTGATCCAATTTCGTAACGTTGCTTGACTCCTTTGTTGTTATTTCTGTTCTCTTGATACTGTGGGCTGGATTCAACAGCAAGAAAGCAACTGCTAAATATATAAAGTGGCTCATAAACTGATATGCCCAAGTTGGATTTGCTATGTTGTTAATTTGGCTGGAATGTTACCTGATGCAGGGGGAAGATCTTTAGAACCAGCAATTGCTGCTGCTCTTGTGTTTTGCACACGCTGAGTGGGAAATAGACCGGATCCATCTATCAATGTGCAATATTTTCCTGTATTTTTTCTGGCTAAGCTTATTCATGCACATTCCTGAAATCTGGATATCACAAGACTATGAGCATCTGATGGGATCTCTCCTTGGGATTTCACTGCCAACATGAGAGAGGCAGAATAGCAAAATCTTAACTAGTTACTTGTTCTGTTAATTATGATAAACTAACTCGTGGCAAGGTGGTAAAGTGGTTAGTGCTGCTGACTTAAAACGTCAGGGTCCCCAGGTTCAATTCCTGACTTGGGTCACTCTGTGTAGAGTTTGCACGTTCTCCCCGTGTTGCATGGGTTTCCCCTGGGTGCACTAGTTTCCTCCCCCAGTCCAAAGATGTGCGGGTTAAGTGATTAGCCATGCTAAATAGATCCTAGTGTCAGGGGGGTTAACAGGTAAACATAAAGGGTTATTGGAATAGGGCCTGGATGGTATTGTGGTCAGTACAGGCTCGATGGGCTGAACGGTCTCCTTCTGCACTGTAGGGATTCTATGAAATTCAGTGAACTCTTGTGGAATCAACTATATTCAGGACTAAAATGAGAACGAAGACAAGAAATCCAATATTAATATCCTAGTATGGCAGGGCCAGTGTTAGAACTATTACCTTTCTTAATCCAAATTAGTGACCTAGACTTGGTTCTATAGGAAACAATTTCAAAATGGAGGTCAAGAGGTAGAGGGTCCTGGGGGTACATGTGCAAAAATCATTGATGATGGCAGGACAGATTGAAAAAATGGTTAAGCATATGGAGACTTGGTTTTATAAATACAGGCATAGAATACAAAAGCAAGATAATTATTCTGAACTTTTATAAAACAATGTTTCTGCTTCAACTGGAGTATTGTATCTAATTCGGGGAACCGCACCTTGGAATGATATGAAGGCATTAGAGAAGGTACCGAAAAGTTGTGTGAGAATGTTTCCATAGATGAGTACCTTTAATTACATGGAAAGCTTGGGAAAGTTGAGTCTGTTCTCCTTGGAGAAGAGAGCGTGGAGAAGAGATTTTGTAAGTTTAAAATCATGAGAGATTTTGACAAAATAGATTGGAAGAAACTGTTCTCATTGGTCCAGAGTCAGGTTTGTGGTGAATGGCAACAGAACCAAAAGCAACATGAGGATTACGCAGCAAGTGGTTAAGATCTGAAATGTTTTGCTCAAGAATTGGCAGAGACAGTTTCAGTCTGAACTTTCAAAAAGGAATTGGATATTTATATGGCTGGAAAAGATTTTTAGGGCTATGGAACAAAAGTGGAGGAGTGGATAAATTGAATTGTCCTTGCAGATAGCTGCACTGACATGTCAGACTGAATGGCCTCCTATGCTGTAATCAATCGTACTACGATTCTATGATGCAAAAGGGCAGATGATTTGTACAATGTGAAGTATATGATAAGCCTTGTTGTGGACGAGCAACCACAAAGAGCTGAATGTTTAGTGTGGAACGATGTATTTGTTGACTGTGTTCCCAATTATGCAAAAGCTTTCAGAAATTTGCATTTACTATAGAACAACTTTAATTAATTCGTAGTCATAAATTTCCTTTGCTTAAATACCTTGGATAATGCAATCGTCATAATATGATTGTGTTTCTGTCCAATTTTCATAATTTGATGTTTTATAGTGTTGAAAGTATGCAGCCCTTGATATTACAAGGAAACTATTATCCTTACCATGCAAGTTTCATGCCATTCTCGTCAGATTGATCTTCTGACTTGGCTTATGACCATGTTGCAAATGATAAAAACTGATTGATCCAGATGAGTGAACTCTGTTCAAATGAAGAGAATCACAGATCCTGACAATGCAGAAGGAGGCCAATTGGTCCATTGAGCCTGTACCATCCCACCCAAGCCTATCCCCATAACCCACATATTTACCCTGCCAATCCCCCCTGACACTAAGGGGCAATTTAGCATGGTCAATCCACCTAACTGGCACATTTTTGGACTAGTGGGATATGAATTTCCAAGTCACATTTGGAAATTCATATCCCAGATGAACAACAGCAAAATTCATTTTAAAAATTAATTCTTCAGTTGTGGGCATCGCTAGTAAAGTTGACATTTATTAGCCACCCCTAGTTGTCCTGAAAGCAATTACTGGAATACACCACTATTTGCTGAGAGGAAGCCTTTCTTCATTTCAGTATGTTGAACAGTTTTTCTATATCTCCCTCAGGGGAAGTTGAAGCATTTGTTTGACTACATTCATTTTTTATATGCTTTTGGCTTTCCGGCTAAATATTTTGACAGTACAAATCAGTTCCTGTGACATTCATGATCTGTAATTAAGTTGAAGCTGGAAACAACAATCATTTTTGAATATAGCACTGAAAATTTCAGCTTGTTACTCCTTTTCTTTACAGAGCTGACTATAGTCTGAAGCAACGACATGAAGTCAAAATAGTGATGGCAATATCATCAGAGGCATATGATGATATTCCCTAAAGATTAGGATTCTTTGCGATGCCTGCAAATTCTGAGTACTAACAGGGGCAAACATCAGCAACCATTGGCAGCAGTACTAACATTATTTGAGTTGCTCATGTAGCCTGTCAGTCGATTTTCTACATGTTCTAATCTCTTTGGCTTTTCCTTCATGTCAAAATGGGTTCCAGACAAAGTCTGATATGTGGCTTCAGTAGGCAAACTCTGCTGAAGTTAGTTGCATTTGTACCTTTGGAGCAATATGCAAATACCAGTCTTCCATGTATCTTGTTACTTATTATTGCTAAATTTACCCTGCCTTAATAGAAGGGTCAAATTTGACAGCAGGCCAATTATTAGGCACATTTCCAAGAGATCAAAGTAAAAGTAAAGTTTAAAGTTTGTTTATTAGTCAGAAGGAGGCTTACGTTACCACTGCAATGAAATTACTGTGAGAATTCCCTAGTCGCCACACTTCGGTGCCTGTTTAGGTACGCTGAGGGAGAATTTAACATGGCCAATGAATAATCTGCACATTTTTGGATTGTGGAAGGAAACCGGAATACTCAGAGGAAACCCACGCAAAACAGACAGAACGTGCAGACTCCGCACTGTGACCCAAGCTAGGAATCGAACCTAGGTCCTAGCGGTGTGAGGCAGTAATGCTAACCACTTGCTTAATATTCTGTAAAAGTGGATTCTCCTAAGACTATATCTTTGTATTTTAAAATTTTCTGACCATGAAGCTGGCTACCAATGAGAAGAGCAATCACTGTACAATGATGTTTAAAAACTTCTCTGGTAGCTTGGCTGCAAAATGCAATACCTGATATAGTGATAGGCAATATAAACCAGAAAATCTGATTAGATTTCTGGCCTATTCTCCAGTTAGGTCTATGTGACTTTAATGATCAGATTGGGTGTTGGTCAGGAGAAAATCATGTTGGGGCTTCTTAGGGAAAGATCAGATAAAGTAAATTTCCTGATTACTTCCCAGCAATAACTCCTAGAAAAAGAATGAGCAGCCATTCAAACAAACCTTGAACTTGCTGTTACTAGTGCTAATAAATGAACATTTAATTGCTTGTAAGTTTTTTGCTATTTTACTAGTGATGTTAATTCTCAATACTGATGTAAAAATAGCAGACAAAGAAATGTTAAATGGTTAAGTTAAACATTGATCTTCCAGTTTCTCTTTAATATTTACTAACATTCTAGAAATAGATAATACAACTCTCAAATTTCCTTATACAATTTGAAAGTCATATACAGATTACAAAAAGATAGAAAAGGTAACAATTATAATTGTATTACCATCGTAGAGTCCCTACAGTGCAGAAGGAAGCCATTTGACCCATTGAGTCTACACCAACTCTCCAACAGAGTATCTTACCCAAGTCCTATCCCTGTAATGCCACTAATCCCCCTAACTTACACACCTTGGGATACTAAGGGAGAGTTTAGCATGGCCAATCCACCTAATGTGCACATCTTTGGACTGTGGGAGGGAACCGAAGTGTCCAAAGGAAACCCATGCAGATGTGGGGAGGATGTGCAAACTTCACACATCCAGTCACCCAAGGTTGGAATTGAACCTGGGTCCCTGGTGCGTCTTGTGAGGCAATAGTGCTAACCCTTGTGCCGCTTTCAAATAATCTAAAAGACAAAACACCATCACAGGGACCAGACTAAGCCACATGGCCACTTTTGCATTAACATAAAGTGATTTCAGGTGTATGTTGACATGAAAGCAGCAGTGTGTTAGATGTCAGTTTTTGATTTCAAATCTGAGCAAAGTCATGCTAAGCTGGTTTTGTCTTGTTCCTATCCAGAGGCTGGCTGCTTTACTTGCACATCGTTAGCAGTATGACCCCAGCCTGCCGTAAAGATATCCAGCTGGTTTGTTGGAGTTCTTGAGAAATTTTAAGAATTGAATGGAGCATTTTTAACCTTCTGAAGAAACAAATGCATCTGATGCACTGCCCTTTTAGTCGCCAAGGGAGTGAATACTTTTGCAGCTCCCTAACTGGTTTTAGGTCGGTAGCTACAATATTACCTGAGGCTGACTATGGAATAATTCATAACAGAAGTTGGACAGAGCTAAATTTAAAAGACATAGAAAATGATATGTGCGTGGTGGGAATTGTAACTATATCTCTAACATTAAATTTTACAGCGTGGCTAGAATATGGGACAAAACAGAACATCTGGGCAGGAAGACCAACCAGCAAGGGAAGAGGGAATGAGATAATGATCTGGGGGGTGGGGGGGGGCGGGGGGGCGGGGGAAGAAATAGGGCAACTGACAGCTGAAAATCAAAACAGAGCAGTACATAGCATTAAGTGTAAGCTCAGAATTTGGCGCCAAGGAGATCAGAAGATAAACCTGGAGGATGATAAAAAAATATAACTTTGTAACTGTGACCAGAGCTGATGTGAGAGGGTTTAAGCTCCTGAGTTGGTGAGGATGCTGAAGTGTGAAGACAATAAGCAGAAATGAGGCACAGTAACTAGTTTGCAATATAGTTTTAAAGCTCGTATCTTAAAAGAGTGGGTTTTTAATGCCTATTTTCATTTGTTTTCTGTATTTCAATAACTGCCAATTAAGAGCCATTTTGTTGCCATGTGGAAAGTAGGCAATTAAACCTGATAATTTTTTTGTTGCCTGCCGAAAGATATAAAATTAAGATTCAGAAGTGATTCATTTCCACTCTAGATTTTATTTGATTTCTCTGGTGCCTGTGTTATTTTATTTCTTCTGTCCGTCGCAGCATTAGATTTTCCAAAACAATCTTGTATTTTGTTATTTACATCATTTTCTCTTTCCTTTCCATCTATCCCTTCATCATGTCCCAATTTTCTTTCTTGCTTTTTCTCCCCCCCCCACAATTTAATTCCTGTGCTTTGTAATGATCTGTCATCCCTTTCCTCCCCTGCCCCCAGCCATCAATCCCTTCAATAATAGCTCCCTAATCTCTTAAACGCTTCACAACATTTGCCAACAAAAACTGAAGCCTGTTGATCAATACATTGTTTACTCCATCAGCCATCAGCTTTTTTGGTGCTATCATGCTTCCATTATCAGCAGCCGCACACGGCACGCTGAAGCACTGTCATCGGATTGGATGAGTTATTTAACCCACCCATGTTTGTCTGCCCAGAGTGTTTTGAAACTTTCTTGAACCCAGAGAATGCATATTGAACTCTTCATATTTGTAGTAATGTACAATGAGCAGATAAGATCAATGAAACAAGTGACAGCCACAATAACTATGTGATATAGCTGGTCTGTTCATTTGATAAATATGCCAAATTCACTCTCGTCCTCTGAGTTTACTTAATTGCTTTTGCTCATAGTGCAAGAAAACATAGGAATGAAAATGGCAAAAGTTGGCTAATTTTGCGCCAGCTGCCAATAAATGCATCATGTTTTTGATTAATCCATCAATCTGGAAATTTGTAACCTCTCCGCTGTACCCTTGCTGTAGCTTCAATGTTTCCAATTCTACACCTTGCACTGAAATTTAGGATTGGTCTGATGGTGTTGGAGCCTGTCCCCCCCTCGCCACTGTAGAAAAACTATCAGCCTTAAAGAGGAGAGTCTTGGCTTACCCAGCCCTCGGAGGAGCTGATAAAGGGTTGGTGAAGTTTACTTGATGAGATCAGTCGGACTGTCCTGATGAAGGCTGGAATTTTCCCAGTGGTGGATGCCGATGTGGGAGGGACTGGAAAATTTGGTGTGAGACAAAATATTAGATTAACATCATGCTGAAAATCAGTTGTAATTTTCTGCTGTCAAGGTTACATGGTGGGTCAGGTTGCTCACCACATTATGTTGAGAATTGAATCACATGCCTTTGCATCTCATGAAGATTCATTGAATCTCAGATTGCCATAATCACATCTCCATCCCAAATTCATCCGTCATCAATCATAACTGGATATAACTGATGTATACCTGATGGACTAGATTTTAAAGTTTAGGCAGTGCCTGTCTACTTTTAATTGTGCTGCACTGCTGGCTGCTCTGACTCCGTGCGAAGACTGTTCAGGCAAGGCCAGTGAGAATGGAAGGGGATGAAAGGCACATGTTTGACTGGGATGGGGTGGAGCTGATACTAGACGGAGGCAAAAGAAGGATCTGGAAGTCACGTAGTTGAGTGGGAATGGAAGGAGGGCTGGACCCTGGAGGAAAGGGCTGGATAGGAAACATGACTGGGATAGGGGATGTTAAAGGAGCAGAGAAGGGGAGGATAAGACGAAGAGAATCCTAATGTAGTTTGTACCGTGTAGTCAGGGTTAGAAGGCAGAAATGGTTCTGGGACAGTGCTCACTATGCTAAAAGGCTGTGCCTATCATCCATTTACTGGTCCCAGACAAGGAGGGGGGGGGGGGGGCCTGTTATGCTATGTTGGTCAGGCACAGCATGGTCTGCAAGGTGTGGTCAGTCCCTCCTCCATATTTATCCTGGGGAGTTGTTGACTTAGTACTAGGCCGCAGATGTCACAGTCAGGGGAGGTATCTGCGGCCTGTAAATGGGAAACTAGTAAATAGGAGGTGGTTTCAAAGTGGCAGTTGGGTCCCATTAGTTCAGTGTACATAGGACCTCAAGATGCAGAATGGCCAGGTTAATATGGGAACAGTAAGAAAAAACAGTTCAGTGGGAGGACAGGGATATCTACTAAAATTATGATGGGTTCCAGAATTAGAAGATTAGGAAGGAGAGTGAATGGATGGAGAGAAATTTGCACATAGTGCAATTCCATGATGATGGGAGGGACATGGGGTGTTGTTGGAAGCTAATCTCATAGAAGAAGCAGAGTAGCACTATTTTGACACCTGGTGGAATGACGCAGTTGAAAAATAATCCAAGAAAAAATTACCAAGGAGGGACCTAAGATCTTGAGAGGAGTCAACTGTTGCACTTTTGGGCCATTTGAAGGACTGGTACTAATTTCTGTTTCGGAACATGGAAAACTAGGTTTAGCTGAAACATATTAGGAAGACTGAAAAGCCAATTGAAGGCTTTGGGAACCGTAACTCCTGGTGCACATTCTTATGAGAAATCTATTGTGGCTTGGAGCCAAATGTTGGTTGGATTTGAATGACCATTTGTTCTCTCAGAGGAATGTGCAAAGCTCATAAGGATCCAACTGTATGAGACACTGAGAGCTCACAGGTGCCACAAATCTTTCAGGCCTCTTAATACTTTCAGGGTTGATTCATTTGGGACAAAGAGTACCTCCAAAATATATGGCTAAGACGCCAGTTGGCGGCCATGAAGTGCTTCAGAGGAGACATGCAATAAGTCATTTTGTGACATATTCCTTGATTGAGTAGACCATTGGCATGCTGAAGGTACATTTCAGATAAGAAGAAAGAAAAAATACGCACAGGAACAGACTGTTAAGCTCTCTAATAATGATGCCTTAACTAAATTGAAGAAAAAATCTTCTGCACTTACTTGGACCATATCCCTCTATTCCTGTAACAGTCCTAATGGCTCTTAACTGTTCCTAATGTGTTGCTTCCACCACCAACTCTTCAGCACATTTCAGATACCCACCACTCTGTGTGAAAAATTCCCCCACACATCTCTGTTAAACTTTCCCCCTTTGGTCTTTAATCTATGCCCCCTTATAATTGACTATCTGTCGCATCCTTTCAGAATCTTGTAGACCTCTATCAGGTTTTCCCTTAGCCTCTGTCTTTCCAGTGAAAACAATTCAAATGTATTCAATCTCTTTCCATAGCCAACACCCTCGAGGCCAGGAAATATCCTGGTGTACGTTCTTTGTACTGTCTCCAAAGCTTCCACGTCCTTTTGGTAGTATGGAAATCAGAACTGCATGCAGTACTTGAAATGCTGGCTAACCAATGTTTTATATAACTGCAACATGATTTCGCAATTCTTGTACTCAGTGCCCTGGCTGATAAAGGCAAGTATGCCATGTCTGCATCTATTGAGCAGCACTCTCTCATACTCTCTCCAGGGCATGATCTGCATTATTGTGACTTTCTTTGCTCTACACAACTTGGTGCTCCAAAGAAGATGAATTGCCAAATGGAGTAATTCAGAAATTGCACCTCTCCTCTGATAAGCAACACATTGTGAGGAGTGAGCTTAGTGAGGGAAAAGATGTTACTGCCCCAGAAGAACAGGCCATGGCACGGGCCAGGTAGCCATGAGATTCTTGTAGCCACAAGATTTCTGGACTATGATGAAGAATAGTTTACATGAGCCTCTTTCACCTGTGTCATTTATTACAAACTCAACATTAACATCATCTTTGCTATCCTCAGCATCTCACTGAAGTATATCAGTCTTAATAGTGCATTTGGCATTCTATTATTGGATAAGAATTCCACTAGTGCACCACTATGTAGAAATTAGACATGATGCTGTCTTTTTAAGCATCATTCCAACATTTCACGCCTTATGGCAATATACAAGAGCCAGAAACAGCATTGCAAGTCTTAGTGCATACATGGCATAATATCCTGAAGTATCCCCAGAATTACTGTGCCTGAATCACTGGTTCTCGTGTGAATGTCTGAGGATTAATCCGAATCCAAACAGTGGCATTTGTCCACAGGCCATCTGTCATGCAAGAGTAATGTTCTGACCTTCTGCTCATCCTGAATCTCTAGCATGAGATTGTTCTTTAGGATGCTGTGATTTGTTTCTCTCAGTTGGATTACAAGTCAGGTCCCATTCTGTGCACAGAGAGAACTTCAGCAGCAACATTGTCTGAAATTGCGGGAGTCCTGAGATATTTGCATCAGCATTAGCCATGGATCAGGTACCAGGAAACTGAAGGATAGCAAAGAAAAACCTGGGAATTATAGACTGGTAAACCTAACACCTGTGGTTGTAAGTTATTAGAGAGGATTTTGAGGGATAAGATGTACAGACATTTGGAAAGGCAGGGTTTAATTAGGAGTAGTCAGCATAGCTTTGTGCATGGGAGATCATACCATACAAATTTGTTAGAGTTCTTTGATGAGGTGACCAGGAAGTTTGATAAGGGCAGGGTAGTAGACGTAGCCTATATGGACTTCAGTAAGGTCTTTGATAAAGTTCCACATTATGGGCTGTTCTGGAATGTTGGATCACATGAAATTCTGGGAGAGCTGACAAATTGGATATATTGGCTAGATGGATGCAGTGGGTAATAGTGGAAGGATGCTTGTCAGACTGCAGGCCTGTGACCAATGGTGTGTACACAGTAAGAAGTCTGATAACACCAGGTTTAAGTCCAACCGATTTATTTGATGGTAAACTCACAAGCTTTCGAGGTTTCACTCTTTGTTCACCTGACAAAGAGGGAAACCTCCAAAGTTTATAGTTTACTATCAAATAAATTGGTTGGACTTAAACTGATGTTGTCAGACTTCTTACTGTTTTTACTCATTCCAATGCCAGCATTTCCACATCATGACCGGTGGTGTGCCTCAGGGGGTCAGTGCTGAGCCTATTGCTGTTTGTTATCTATATCAATGATTTGGATGAGGATGTGCAAGGCATGATCAGTAAATTTGTAGATGACACTAAAATAGGTCGTATTGTAAACTGTGGGTAAGATTATCGAAAATTGCAGCAGAATCTTGATCAGCAGATGAAATGGACTGAAAAATAACACATGGACCTCAATATAGATAAGTGTGAGATGTTGCATTTTGGAAAGTCAAATCAAGGTAGGACATTCACGGAAATGGTAGGATCATAAAGAGTATTGTGGAACAGAGGGATCTTGGAATTCAGGTGCATGATCCTCTAAAGGTGCAATCACAAGTAGAGCAGTCAAGAAGGCTTTTGGCATGCTGGCCTTCATCAGCCAGGGCATTGAGTATAAAATTTGGGAAGTTTATGTTGGAGTTGTTCAAGACGATGGTGAGACCACACCTGGAGTATTGTGTTCTATTTTGGTCACCTTGCTATGGGAAAAATGTTGTTAAACTGGAGAGAGTGCAGAAGAGATTTACAAGGATGTTGCCAGGACTCAAGAGTTCACTCAAAAGTGAGATTGGACAGATCAGGACATTTTTCTATAGAACATAGAACATTACAGCGCAGAACAGGCTCTTTAGCCCTCGATGTTGCGCCGACCAATTAAGAAAAAGCAATGACCCTCTAACCTAAACCATTCCCTTTTCATCCATAAACTATCCACAGACCTCTTAAACACCCTCAAACTTGGCGCATCTACAACTGCTGCAGGCAGGGCATTCCATACCCTTACCACCCTCTGGGTAAAGAACCTACCTCTGACATCCATCCTATAACTACCACCCCTTAATTTAAAGCTATGTCCACTCGTGCTAGCTTTCTCCATCCTAGGAAAAAGGCTATCACTGTCCACCCTATCTAAACCTCTAATCATCTTATATGTTTCAGTAAGGTCTCCTCTTAGCCACCTTCTTTCTAATGAAACCAACCTCAAATCCCTCAGCCTCTCTTCATAAGACCTGCCCTCCATACCAGGCAACATCCTGGTAAACCTCCTCTGTACCCTCTCTAATGCCTCCACATCTTCCTTATAATGTGGGGACCAGAACTGCACACAATACTCCAAGTGCGGCCGCACTAGAGTTTTGTACAGTTGCAACATGACGTTGCGGCTCTGAAATTCAATCCCCCTACCAATAAAAGCCAAGACTCCGTATGCCTTCTTAACAACCTTATCGACTTGATAGAGCATAGGAGATTGAGAGATGATCTTATAGATATGTATAAGACCATGAGAGGCATGGATGGGGTGAAGCTCTCGGTCTTTCTCCCAGAGTTGGGAATCAAGAACTAGAGGGCATAGGTTTAAGTTAAAAGGGAAAAGACTTAATGGGAGCCTGAGGAGCAGCTTTTTTACACAGAGGAAGGTACGTATGTGGAATGAGCTGCCGCAGGAAGTGGTGAGGCAGGGACATGGACATCTTTTAAAAGGAATTGGGACAGATACATGGATAGGAACGGTTTAGAGGGTTATGGACCTAATGCAGGCAAATGGAGTTAGCATGATGGGCATTTTGGACTGGTTTGGGTTGAAGAGCCTGTCTTTATGGTATAGATTCTATGATTCGATTCTCTGATGCAAGTCTAAGATATGAATTGCCCACCCATCGTGTTGATAGAACGCCGGTGCTGTGGATGGAAAGGGACTCACTGTACCGAGATTTACTCGATGCCTTTTAGATAAGCAAGGTATATTTATAGATATGCAATATATAAACAATGATGAACACTCATGCCACCTTTATGCTCTCAATTTTGTCTACCTGTGAATGGGACAGTAATATAGTGGCTAGCACTGCTGCTTCACAGCACCAAGGACCTGGCTTGGTCTCTGTCTATGTGGAGTTTGCATGTTCTGCCCATGTCTGTGTAGGTTTCCTCCGGGTGCTCTGGTTTCCTTCCACATTCTGAAAGACATTGACACAAACAGGTACCAGATTGTGGTGACTAGGGTATTTTCAGAGTAACTTCATTGCGGTGTAAATGTAAGCCTTACTCGTGACTAATAAATAAACTTTAAAAAGAACTTTAGTTGTAAGCTGCTTCCCCAACATCCATAGCAGAGGTGGAGGCAGCCTGCTGAATGCTATGTCCTGTTGTCTGTGATGACCTTGGCGGGCATCCTCCTTTGGGCCTTCTAATGTGGGCAGGAGCACCCTTTTCGGGCTGAGCAGCTGGAGTTTGCAGGTCCCCAGAGAAAGGGGATATGGAGTGGCTGGACAGTCCATTGGCTGACATTCCTCCTTCCTATGGATGCTCAAGAGCCCCTCCCTGATATCTTCAGAAGAAGGGGGTTCCTGGGTGAGATTGAGGTACCCCGTCCTCCGCAAGTGTAACAACTTGTGCATCCCATTACAGTGATGGTGTGCATATCTAACACAACTATCTCGAGTTCTCCATGATGGTTGCCACCCTTCCATAGGTGAGGTCGATGTGCTGGCACATCAGCTCCATTACACCACACAAAATGTAGACAGATTCCTCCATCTTTCATTCTAATCTGCTGATGACCTCTTTCGCTGCCCTTCTTTGGAGCTCCAGCATCTCTGAGGCCAATCCTAGGGGTTCATCATCGGACTCAAACTCAGCAAGAACCTAGTCTCCAGCAGTTCTCTGACTGCTGGTGACCCTGGCTGTCTCTATCTTCATCTGCTATATACCCACTAGATGGTCACCTTGAGCATGTGCTAAAATTTGGTCCTTCTGAGGAGGGTGCTGATGAATGAAATAATGGCTCTACGTTCAACGGATTCTCATCTGCAGTGGCCTGGCAGCCGGGGCTGTTAGGCTGGCTGACAGTGTGTCTCCTTCTTGCTGGTGACTGTAATAGAGAGAAGCGATAATTAATGATTGGCTGGATAGTCACCTACATTACAGAGCACTCATTGTTTCGGTGGGTGGGCAAAGACTGGTGAATGGGGCCTCATTGGCTTATTGAGATGTGGTGATCTTGCCTTCATCACAGAAATGGTCCCTGCCTTTGCCAGCCAGTTTTACCATCTGCTACTCAAAGAGGGTGAGTGACCTGAGCTCCAGCACCCTCGAAGGGCTAGATAGCTTACTCCTGCTCCTATTTCTTACCCGAACTCCTGGCAGTTATCTCTTCCCGTTTATGGGTAATCTTTTCCTGCATAAAGACAGACAGACTTTGAGCAGGATGGTTGAAAAAAGCAGATGACAGCATGTACCACACCCCCCCCCTCCACCCCATTGCTACGTTTGCTGAATAGATATACGTAGGGCTGAAGACAACCTATACAGAATGTGGCAAGAGATGAAGATCAATGATGATGTCTCTTGTGCTTGCTGGTGTGTTAGATTCCTGCAAATGCTTAATGAATGTGAGTTGAGATTGAGGAGAAGGTTGCGGATGAGATTGTCCATCGTCTTCCTGCGCTGGATACTGGACCTCTTCTGGGGAGTGCGGATGTTGATCATGCTGGCAAACTGCTCCCAAGCCTTGGGTGGACTCCAGCTCCCAGCAGGAGAGCTGATGAACCCTTGATTCCCATCAAGGAATACAGTATTCCTTGCTCATCCTGAACTGCTGGGGGCAGTGCTGCCAAGCCTTGTCACAGAATCCAGGGGCACAATGCTGTCCTTTGTGTGTGTGTGTGTGTGTGTGTGTGTGTGTGTGTGTGTGTGTGTGTGTGTGTGTGTGTGTGTGTTTCTGGGGGGCAGGGGGGGATGGGTAATGGTGAGGGTGTGTCCTCAGCTGCAGAAAGTGTATGTGTGCATAGATGTTGTTTGAATGTAGAAGTACGAATTGATGAGGTAAGAGCAGGGTGGACAAATCCCAAGTCTCCTCAGCCCCGAGGTATGACCTACTGCTCATTTATGCATCTATAATGAGAGGAAAAACAGAATCTGGCATGGAGACCCCCATACCAGCCGGCAGGAAGTGCATCCCACTGCGTTTAATTCCACCCTAAGTGTTATTACTTGGCAAGGAATTTGGCCCGGAAACCAAATGAAGTGCCCAATTTTTGCACATTTTAAAAATAACTTCTTTAAGTTAACTCTGGGAAAATACTGCCCAATTTGAAATGGATGGGTGTGTGGCAATTGGAAAGGGAGGGCATGAGTATCTGCAGTTACTGTGTAGAACAGAGAGCATCCCCTTGACCTGAGGTTATGATCAGTAATGTGGGTGTATTGCGGCTTTTATCCGCCCCTTCGCCTCTTGCAGAATTTCAGAGCTGCTGAATGCAAGTGATCTGAGTGGCATGCTATCCTGCAGTGGCTGACAAGAGAACATTTGGAACTCTTTAATGGCAGACAAGCAGGAGAGCGTTAAAATGTAAAATCAAACTAGGTACCATGGGCAAAAAAATCACGTTATACACAAGATCCCGAAATCTAATAATGTCATTGTTTTGTTTCCTTATGACAACTGTTTCTGGAAGAATTCTGAGATAAATGGGTTATTGCTTGCATTAAGAGAGCAGACAAAGCAATACTGAATGCACCAAGCATTCATTTGCTAATATCAACAAGAGAAGTTTCCAGATTCTGGTGCAGTATTCTTTTTTGCTTTTTGATTACTGCGCTTTAGTGAATAGACATGTTGAGCCCCCTGTGAAGTAATATCCCTGCATCTCTTTCAACTTCATATTTTAGTATTTCAATGCCATTCACACTGCTAATCCATTCTAGAAAATTATGAGTGTAAATATCTGTAAACCATTTAAACAATCTGTCTTGCACCTTGCCTCATCCCACCCAAAAATAAATTATTATTTAAAAATCATGCTGATTGTTCTTGATGTTGGCAGAAGCAGGCAGAATGTTTCTTAATTAACAGTTAAGCTTTTGCAAATTGATATGCAGCAAATGCTTGCCCTCCTTCAGCTGTATTCCATCATGCAAGAAAATTAATATTTGGGGTATTCATTGTTAGTCTAGACCTATTAAAATATGGGTTTATCAATGTGCTGCTGGGATTAAGGCATTGAAGGCTCGACCATGCTCGGTCAGCTCCTCGGGGTGGGCCACATTTTTCACATGCCTGACACGAAACTCCAGATGTAAGTGTACCAATCAGAGTTTTGACATGGTAAGTGAGCTCCAGGAAGGCAGAGGGGAAACACAATATTTCCACTGATGGCTGGAAACCCTGGCCCAAGACTGGTCTGACCCAAAAACACCACCTGCCAAGCGTTGACAGTGAAAGGAGTACATAGCAACCTGGACACTCCGGGGTTAGACCTGCTGCCTCACAGTGCCAAGGACCCGGGTTCGATTCCCTGCTTGGGTCACTATCTGTATATAGTTCTTCCCACATCTGTGCAGGTTTCCTCCAGGTGCTTCAGTTCCTTCCCACAGTCCAAAGATGCGTGGGTTAGGTGGATTGGCCATGCGAAATTGGGGAATGAGGTAGAATAAATGCATAGGGTTATGGGGATAGGACCTGGGTGAGATTATGGTCAGTGCAGACTCGATGGGCTGAATGGCCTCCTTCTGCACTATAGAATTCTATGATTTCACTCATTCACCCCTCCAATCACTGTCCGTTCCACTTGTGACAGTAGGTCACACATTGGACTCCTCACTCACCTGAGAACTAATTTTCCATGTGGAAACAAGTCATCCTGAACTACGATGCACTGCTTATGAAGAAGAAGGAGGAGGAGAAGGAAGAGGTTAAGGCTGCAAGTTTCACTGAAGTAAACTTGATATACCTGTACAATAGGTTCGGCCAAATGCAGCGCTATATAGTCTCACTCCAGATTTTGAACTGACAAGGTACTAATTCACTCCCCTGCATTTACTAATGATAATAATGAATCTTCAGTTGTGCTTACGCTGGAATAGGCTCCTTGAGAGATGATTCACGTACTTCAGCTGCACTTCATGGTTTAATCAGCAGTGTTGTTTCCCCTCTTTCAGCATAAAACACATTAGATTGTTCATTATAAGCATATTGTTACTGCTTGGTCAATAACCAGAGCGGAGTGAGTTGATACAAATGGCAGGAACAGATGTCAGACAATGACAGATTTGTGCCATTGCAGGAACGAAACTCTTGAAAGCAAACACAGTAACCTTCACTTATATTAGCAGTCTTGTTCAGAGCTCACTCTCTCTCTCTCTCTCTCTCTCGCTCTGTGTGCTGTAAATGTCAAATCCGCTTAGGCAGGGTGACTGTGACTCAAGCTGACATTGGTGATTTACGGCTGAATGCACGCCACACTGGAACCACTGGCACACAGACAAAACTCTGTGCTGCTGCTGGCACCCATGCGCACTGCAGGCCTGGGTCTCATGACTTCTGTTGTCCTTAGGAAGCAGAGGTGGAGCATAGCACAGGATGTGCAGATTAATGGCAGATTCTGAAGAGTTGGTGAAGCAGATTTCCTTCCTCGGCCTGTGTTGGTCTGAACTATGATACAGCTGTAGTTTGCTTTGCTTTTTTAAAAAAAAGCGAGTGATTTTAGGTGTGAGGGTTTCAATTTCGGACACATTTCTTTATTCAGCAAGTTGCTGGGGCCTGTGAAGGTATGTACTGTATGGGTAATTTTTTTTTGGTAAAGTGGGGATGGAAAATGTGGGTAGAACTGCATTTACTGAGGCTTGTATGAGTGAGGCCTCACCGAGAAATTTTCTTTTTAAGTTTTATATCGTTTTGTGTTGTTGCTCCAGTTGGCTGATGAAAATTAGTTTTGTTTTACAAAGACAGATGTTAAATGCTAATTAGATAGAATTATAGGGCAGAGAATCACGTTTTACTGTCTTGTTTTCTGCTGTGGTTTTAATTTTTCTGAAGTTAATTAAAATAATTTAATATCTCAAGCTGAAATAACTTTGTTGAGAAATACTCTTATCTGTCAAAGTGCAGGAAAGATTATAAATAGTTGTGTGTTACTTTTAATGATGAATTGGGTTTAATGCTGCTCAGATATAACTTCAGGCAATAGTGCCTTATTTCCACAACTTTATATGTATGTTTAAAGATCAAAGGGGTAGAGCACATTTTTCAACTAATTAAGTATCAAAGTTGGGAGGGCTCTGTAAACAGGTAAGCGGTATATTGTAGTTGGGGCATCTCAGTGTGTTACCTATTATTCTAAATTCACCAAAGCCACACTCTCAGTGGGAGGGTTACTCGAACAGAGCACCAGTCAGAAAGAGAGTGATGCGACAGTGTGGTACCAATTCTCCACCCAACCTGTGAGACTTCTCACTGGAATTGGTGAATTGATCCCACAATTTAAATGAATTAATATTAAGATTTTAGAAACAGTACATCAGCACCCAGGAATGGATGTGCTCTCTGATTACCAGTCTCCTGCTGTTAATTAAATTAAAGAAACATGAGCTCAAGCTAAATTGGCTAAAATTATGATCTGAATCTCTTGATGGCTCAGCGGGTTTATTCAGTGAATAACAGAAATCCATGGCCTGCGCTGAAATAGCTGATACCAGCTGGGGCATCTGTATTAATGTAACAAAAATGGATTCAGCATTCCCAAATTAGGAAGGAGAAAATTGCCTGTTTGATATTTAGACAGATCGCTTCCTTATCTCATTGCTTTCTGTGTACCTTTAGTTTATGTGTGTTGATCGCCACATTTAACAATATAATAATGATGATTATTCTTCAAAAGAGTTCTATTTGCTGTGAAGTGATTTGGAACATCCTAAAACAGTAAAAGTGTGATCAGTAGGACCACCTATTTCCATCTATGTAACTCAACTCCATTCTTAACTTCAGAACTTCAGGAGTTTAATAATGAAGAAAGATTATACAAATTATATCTGTTTTCTGTAGAATTTAGAAGGTTTAGGGGTGATTTGATCAAAGTCTTCAAGATAGCAAAGGAAAAGACAGGGTAGATGAAGATAAACTATTTCCGCTAGCTGGAGATTGTAAAACTAGGGGGCAAGATCTAAAAATTAGGACCAGACCATTTAGGAGAAATGTTAGGAAGCACTCCTATATACATAGGGTGGCAGATGTTTGGACCTCTCTTCCACAAATGGCAGTTGATGCTAGATCAATTGCAATCTTTAAGTTTGAGATAGTCTTTTTTTTTGCTTAAGTAAAGATATTAAAGGATATGAGCCAAAGGCAGGCGGATGGAGTTAGGCCACAAATCAACCATTATCTCATTGAATGGTGGAACAGGTTACACCTGTTTCCGTGTTCCTATCTCAGCTTGCCTACTGCTGAAATTCTTGTCTTTGTTACCTCTAGGCATGATTATTCCAGTGTGCCACTGGTCAGCCTTTCAAGGTCAACTCCTGCCCTTATGGAAACGTGGAATCTTCCAAAACTCTGCTGTCGTGTTCTTGCATCGAATCCCTTTCACCCATCACCCCTGTGTGCTTACTGATCTACAGTGAATTCTAGTGAAACAATGTCTCAGTACTAAAATTCCCATCCTTGTTTGTCTTCCTTATCTCTGTAATTTCCTTCAGCTCCACAACTCTCTATACATCTGCAGATCTCTAATTCTGGTTTTTTGAGCATCTCCAGTTTTAATTGCTTCATTGTTAGTGGCTATACCCCAGATGCTGAGACTTCCCTCCCTAAATGTCTCTGCCTCTCTCTCATCCATTAAGATGCTCCTTAAAATAGACCTTCTTGACCAAGCATTTTGGCATCTGTCATAATATCTCTGTACATGGCTCAATATCACACTTTGCTGTAGAATGCCTTACATATGGGCACTATGTAGAACATAAATTATTTAAATAAATGAAAGTTTTCCTGTACTGATCATTAATCGAAGTGCACCTGTGTGAATGTTGGAGTGAGGGCTAGAATAGGCTTGACTGTAATTCCCCACCTTGAGGCTGATTAGTTTGTCAGCACTCCTTGTCAGGATTCATTCATGAAAAATGACTATTTGGGCAAGACATCAGAGGATCACAGACGCCTATCGTTCCAGGAAGTCAACACCTTCAGGGGATCTGAAAATTATTACAAATGAAAATTATTTATATAATTATTGAAACATGTTAATTTGTTTCAAGAAACGTCTTTAATAAATAGCAGCATTAAGCCTCCAGAGTGAATATAGGATATGGTGTAGTAATAAAATGCTAAAGACAAGGAGGACACAGAGTCTGTTTTGAGTTACCCAATCTCAACTAGAGTAGCAATGAAATGCCATAATTGTCATCCGCATCCCCAGGCTAGGAAGAAGAAAAGAATAAAGTAGATTATTATTCAGTACACTTCTGTAGTTGTTGGGCTAAGATCTGATGTTTGTTATGGTTGGATATCCAGCAAGTTTATTCTAGTGTCGTTGCCAACTGCGTGTGACCCATGCTGCAGGCACTGAAGGCTGGCAACCAATAGACATCTATTTACAATTTATTTTATAAAGTTTAATAACTATTCCAGCTCAATGGCATTGATGCTTGGTATGTTAAATTGTTTGAATAAGTTGTTCATCTTAAAATTATTCAATTTCATTAAGTAATTATGAGTTTATTGCTTTTATATGTCAGAGGGAAGTAAGTGATGAAATTGAATTTTTGCAAAGTAAAGTTATTAAGAGCTAACTTAACAGGTGCCGAGCTTTGCTGAACCAGAGGTCTCATTAGTTAATTAGTTGCAGCAGTCAGTGTGTCTTAATTGGAGCCTTCGTGGGTTTTCTTACATTCAAACAAAGAGCCTGAAAATTGAGGGGGCTGCATAGAGGCCAAACTGACTTCTACACCCAACTATTTTATCTACCCTCCTGTCCAATGAAGTTCTCTATTGGACGTCCTAACTAGTTAAATTTACCATATAATTGCAAAGCTCTCATTTTGCAATCTGATGTTGACATAAAAATATCATTTTTGGGTTCAATGAGCAATTATAGTAAGCCATCCACATCTGGAGAGTTTGCCAGGTTTGATCCATGATTTCACATGGATTCACCTGTATTGGCTGGCAAATGCCAATATTGGTGAAGGGCATAAGAGATGAGGCAGAGGGATTGCTGCTGTCAGCGTTAACATTTCCAGACCAGAAATCAAAAGCCATTCATATGGCAGCATGGTGACACAATGGTTAGCGCTGCTGACTTACAGTGCCAGGGACCTGGCTTGGATCATAGTCTGGGTGGAGTTTGCACGTTCTCCTTGTGTCTGCATATGTTTCCTCCCACGTTCCAAAGATGTGCGGGTTAGGTGGATTGGCCATGCTAAATTGCTGCTTAGTGTCAGGGGGCTAGTTAGGATAATTGCATAAGGTTTATGGAAATGGGGCCTGGGTAGGATTGTGGCTGGGCAGACTCGAGAGGCCGAATTGCCTCCTTCAGTACTGTAGGATTCTATAATTGCTCAAAACTTCCATTCTTAATCCTGTTCAGTCACTCCTGCTGGGAAGTGAGCCTGGATGAAAGTTAGATGAGGGTTGATTCAAGTGTAATGTGATGTACATTTCTTAAATACTGCATTTATTCGTAGAATTCCTAGTGTGGAAGCAGGCCATTTGGCCTGTTGAGTCTGTACTGAATCTTCAACACAGCATCTTATTCATGTCCTGCTCTAGTTCTGTCGCTGAAACCACATACATTTACTGTACCAATACTAATCCTGCTAACCTCCACATCATGGGACACCAGTAAACCAGTAGAAAGCTGACATTTGGTGCTGTCAAGGAATTCTTACTTCAAATCGTTCTTCCTGTATACAGCCTACTATAGTCTGGGTGATTTTTTTTTTAAATAACTGAATCAAGTCAGGAGTGTGATGGAATACTCCCCACTTGTCTGGATGGGTGCAGCTCCAACAACCCTCAAGAAGCTTGACGCCATCCAGGACAAACACCACATCTACAAACATTCGCTTCCTCTACCACCGATGCTTAATAACAGCAATATGTTCTGTTTACAAGATGTACTGCAGTTACCTAAGATCCTTAGGTAGCACCTTCCAAACCTACGACCACTTCCATTTAGAAGGACAAGGGCAGCAGATACGTGGGAACACCGTCACCTGCAAGTTCCCCTCCAAGCCACTCACCATCCTATCTTGGAAGTAAGTATATTGTGGTTCCTTTGCAGTTGCTGGGTCAAAATCCTGGAATTCCCTCCATAAGAGCGTTGTGGTTCAACTCACAGTACATGGATTGCAGTGTTTCTAGAAGGCAGCTCAACACCACCTTTTTCAAGGGCAGCTAGGGATGGGCAATAAATGCTGGCCAGCCAGTTATGTTCATGTCCCATGAATGAATTTAAAAAAATATTGTTTTACTAAATTCAGTGCCTCTTTAAAATGTCCCTGAGATCCAGGGAGTTAATTTTATGAATTTACAAATCTTCAAGAACATGCACTATTTTTTCATGATTTTAGCTCCTGGTGAGAAAAGCTGCATACCTGGATTAAATCTGCAAAGTTACCTCTTCTGTTTGTAAACTTTCTATAATTATTTTTTCTAAATTTGTTTTGGAAAAAATGTAAAGAACCCTCCTATCTTTTGACTCAATGATTTTTGAAGACAAATATTAGTAAAATTTGACAATGTCACTTTCTGCTGTCATGATGAGGTTCTCTTTCTCACAGTACAGTGGCAAAAAAAACACAATAGCAAAAAAAAAGGCAAGTTCTACTTCAATTCTCAACTTCTTCTGGCTCATGACATGCAACATTATAAAAAGCATTATCATATTATGGAAGCTTGCTATGCACAAATTGGCTATGTTTCAAGTGACTACACTTCAAAAATCTCTCAATGGCTGTAAAAAACTTGAGATCATGAAAAGTGCTGTCCAAATGCAAGTCATATATATATGTACATAAAATATATTTTATATATGTATAGTGATTAGCATTGCTGCCTCAATTCCAGCCTTGGATGACTTGTGTGGAGTTTGCACATTCTTGGTATGTGCGTATATGTATATGTGTGTTGGGTGGGGAGGGGTTGGTGAGGTGGGGGAGTGGATTTTCCTTTAGATGCTTCAGTTTCCTCGCATACTCCAAAAATGTGCGGGTTAGGTGGATTGGCCATACGAAGATTGTCCTTTGGTGTCCCAAGATGTATTGGTTAGGGGGATTAGTGTGGTATGTATGTGGGATTATCGGGATAGGGTGGGGGAGAGGGCCTGTCAAACTCTGAATAAGAATGCTATGATTAAAGGTGACCACTTGGTTGAAATACTGGGGGACTTGTAGAACTCCAACTCAGAAAGAAATTAGTCTCACCAGAAGAAGGAGGGTAAGATGAAGAAAAGAAACAGAGAAACAGTTTTTTCCAACAAAGATATCTCACCTTTTGTAATGCAAAACTCAGCCAAAAATGTAGTCAGTTCCTGTGGTCGTCCACTAAATATTTACGTAAGACACAGAAACATCATTCTGGCCACCTGGGAATTTTATTCGAAAGCCATGAACTACTGTTTGAAATTGAATCTTAGAGGTCTGGTCACCTTACCTGAAGTTTCTGTTTAGGTTTCTGTTGCTTACTGATTAACTGCGACAGTTAACAGTGCGTATCTGTGATTTACACACATTCTGCTCCCTGCATAGGGTCGGCCACATACATTTGCACATTTTTCCCATTTGTCACCCTTCTCAAACCATGATTCACTATGTGCATTCCCTGCTGCTGTTTTATATTGACATAGTAACACTGCTGTTACTCTCAGATCTCTGCTGTGTCTTCAGTAATGTCTCCATGTCCCGTAAGCAAGGAAGCAGTCGTGATTCCCGATGTGTTTTTCATGTAAGTGCTCATAGTGCCAATTCAAACTCTACTGCAGATGTTTAACTGATCCTAATTTTCCTCAGGATTTGATGTAGTTTTGTTATTTCTTACTTTACATCAGTGCCTGCTCAGTTAGCTTTCTTTTTAAAAGTCATAAGGAATAAGCTAAGCCAGTTCATTTGCACGCCTTGTCTGTGTGTGTACATCTTACTCCCAGTGTGCATTTCTACCCTCCTTTATCTCTGATTCATTCATTCTCCTGTTTCACATCATCTATGCACATCTTTTGTCATGGCCACAATAATCCTGTTTTTTTTTATCTGCTAATTTATGCAATCAACTCCTCCCCCACCACCCTCCCCCTTTATTTTCCTCCCCAGTCCCCTACCATCTGCAATTCCTCTTTGTGGAATATTAATTTTAGCGCATTATTTTGTTCTGAATCACAGTTTTCATTTAGCACATTTGGGGGCAGTCACTATTTATTGACATCAAGAATGCCAGTTCACTAGCTTTTGGGTGTGTTTTCTGTTATTTCAGAAATAATTCTTCATAAAGCTTTAACATATTGACACAGTGGTTAGCACTGCTGCCTCACAGCGCCAGGGACTTGGGTTTGATTGCTGGCTTGGATCGCTGTCTGTTTGGAGTTTGCACGTTCTCCCCGTATCTGCGTGGGTTTCCTGCGGATGCTCTGGTTTCCTCCCACACTCCAAAGATCTGCTGGTTAGGTGAATTAGCCATGTTAAATTCTCCCTCAGTTTACTCAAACAAGCACTGGATTGTGGGCTCTAGAGGATTTTCACAGTAACTTAATTCCAGTGGGAATGTAAACCTACTTCTGACTAATAAGTAAACTTTAAACTTTACTTTTAGATGTGCAATGTAGCAGTTGTGATGCTACATTTGACCTAATCTCCTCAGAGCAGATAGGGAATGATAGCTATCCAGCAATCCCTGCTGGATAGAACATTTCTGTGAACGTAATGAGAACAGATTCAAATTTGGCTGTGACATGTTTAGGTGTTAGGTGACAGGGTTAGGTGGCTTACTGGCAATCATTTTTAGGTTCACACCTCAACAGGAGCCACTTGGAAAAGATGTCAAAAACTGCTAATACAATGGGTGTCAACCTTGGTATGAGCTGAACCATGTTTTGTGTTTACCCAATTAAGAAAAGTAGCAGATAAAATTGGGAGAAAATAATTTCACGATCCTTCATTTCAATTGTATTGACTTCTTTCATCAGTTTCGATTAGGTGGGTCTGCAACTTCTCTGCAGTTCCCTATGTCATTGCTGTACATGAAATATATTTACTGCAGAAGAAATTAAGCAAATTTCCCTGTTTTGCTGCGTACAGCATTAATTTGCTTTCATATGACAACTTATCTGTTATCGTGGTGAAAAAATGATTGAAAACACTTCATGTTTGTGCTAATCATCATCTGGCTGTGAATCTGGACCTGAGCAACCCTACACATTACTGAAACTCTTCAGTGTGGAAAAATGAAACATTCTGAGAGTTTATTAAACAGAGGGGAATTGGTTGTAAGGGATAGAATAATGGACGTATAAGGATAGATGTTTTGGTCAGTTACCTTTGAGGAGAGAAATTGGAGAGAAACTTCACGAGACCTTTCCTCAATAAGACTAAAATAGAGTGTGATGCATGTGATTTGTAGGAGGAAGAGGATTGATAGGTTGAATGGCATCTTGTGTTCCTGAACATAGCTTTTACTCTAAGGCAGAAAATTTGGATGAAAATCATAAATTGCTGGTTAACTGTTAAGAATCCTTTGACAGTTTAATTCACCAGTTTCAAACTGATTCCCATTGACAATTTCACAGGACAAAATTCAGCTCAAATTCATACTAAATAGAAACGTGATGCTGGTTTGTTGGGGTTGATGGAGGGAGGTGAGGTACGTTCTTCTTCTGGGTTTTGAGTCTTGTTCAATCAATATAAAGGAAGGCTATTCGAGCATGTAATCTCTGCTTGAAGGAGTTTGTGATGAAAGGACAGGAAAATGTTTCATTTCCATCAAAGTATGACTGCAAACTCACCATGTGGGGCCAAGCAAGTGTTCAGATGTCCTACCATCTACTGTAAACATGTTGCTGTAACATCATATTCAGCATTTATTAACTTTGTGACCAGAACTATCTCTTTGTTTTGTATATGCAGCTTCTATAATATTCAGCATTGAACAGCCAGTGAAGGAGTGCAAATGTTATTTTCCAATCATAAGCAATGAAACCAAAAACCAATATAGGAACAGTACGCCAAAACCTCTAATGGAATTATCTACATCTGCCACAATGCAACACGTCCAATTATTCTTGGACATACCCATCTGAAATATTATGCGTCTGTAATGTTTGCTTTCTTTTTCCTGCGTTATGCCCGAATGCAATGACTTATTTTGTGGATTACTTTTATTTGTTCATGGGATGTGGGGATTGCTGACTAGACTAACATTTATTGCCCATTCCTGAGAGCATTTATAAATCAACCATGTTGCTGTGGATCTATTCACATATATGACAGACCATGTAAGGGCAATAGATTTCTTTCCCTAAAGAACGTAAGTGAACCTGATTGCTTTGCATAACATTTGGCAATGGTATAATGATCAGATTTTAATTTCAGATTTTTGTTGAATTCAAAATTTCACTGTCTGCCATGGTGGGATTTGAGCTCAGGTCCTCAGAGCATTATCCTGGATCTGTGGGTTACTAGCCCAACAACAACAATACTACCACCTCCTCTGATTTGACGAATGCTGGCAACCTTGAAGTTAAAAAAAAGACTTGTACTTACTGGAGCTCAAAAACAGCTTAGTATTTTGTATAAAATTAATAACGTAAGAGTTCAATGACTTCTGTCCTGTAGATAAGTGCCTTTTGAGCACAAGACTTCATTAACACTGAGTTGAATGTTAGTTAATATTTTTGTGATGCTTGAGAGGGGAATGTTGGCAACTGGGGAAAAAATCTTTCTGCTTTTGTGATTGGTACTGAAGGTTAAATGGTCAGCAGAAGCTCAGTTTAGTTTTTCATCAGAATGTGCCTCATTTCCAACAGTTCTGCACTATGGTGTCAATATGGATTATTTTACTGAAATGTTGATGTGGAGCTTGATGATGATCAAAATAATAAAATAATAACTATTGTCATAAACGTACTAGATTGGCCTATGTCTGTGTTGTACGTTCTAAGGAATAAACTTCACAATTAGAAGGTTAGATAGTTCAAAAAGAAACTAGAATCATTTATCTATGATATTGTGATGATTGATCATTAAGCATTTAACTCCCTTCTAAAATTATTTAACTGCCAGAATAAATAATTTCCACTTAATGATATCTTTGGCCAAATTAATTTTTTTTAAAAAAATGAGTTTTCTGTAAAGTTCCTCCCCAGCTAATGTAACTCTTCAACACTTCAGTCAGACAGCTGAAGTGAACAATATTTTTTTGTCCGAGAAATGACATCTTTTGGAATATGCTGCTGACAGTAATGGAGCACACAACACTAACTTCTGTTTCCCTGGAAATGTCACCGCTTTTTGCAGCGAGGTGCTGATTAATTGATTCCAATTGATTATATATCTGCTCTGACAAATGAATGGCAATAATCAATTTGTTGACTTGCCGTTAGATCAGCCTGTTACAAATACTGAGCTCACATATGCCTGATCTTTGCCTCTGCTTCTGGAAGAGACAGACCACTGATAGTGTTTATGGAACAAAACGAACATCAGTTTATTTTCCCACTTTGTCTTCAGCTTGTTAACTGGCTAATTTGCATGTACATTGAAGGCTGAACACTGCAACTTGGTTCATTCCCTCTGATGCTAACATATCGCTCACTGTAGTTTGCTGTGTTTATGGTAAAAAGTTCAGTTCAGTCCAGCATTCTGTTTGATTTTAACTGAGATGTGCTCATAAAAGAGAATCACGCTCCCTGACTATCCTGAGTCTAAGTTTGTTTCCCTCCCTGCAATGTCGGCCCCGTCTTCCAGCATTGACTATGTTAACAATTGTGTTGTTCATTGTGACCGTAGTTCCTGAGAAAGTTAGCAGAGTCTTAAGCAGAAAATTCATCAGGCAAAATTGATCATGTCTGATCGGAAAAAGTTTCATCATTCTTGTGATTCCCAGTTGTAAATAGGATTAGGTGATAAAATGTATAATTGTAATGTGCTGATATGAGTACTCCAGACCCTTTTCATTTCACAGCTGTGACAGGCCATTAAGGCAAGTGTTTTTAACTGTTTAATTTTACTCAGGAGAATTTGTTGTTGTGCAGAGCCATGTGGGAATGTGAAAAAAAATGGTGAAGAATCCCTCGGGCCGCTTTTGCGTGGCTTCAAGCAGCCATTTCCAGAGAGGCATTGGCAGAGGTCAGGGAGTAGGTCATCTGAATGACCTCTTCAATGAGGAATGGTGCATGATGTTGGGGGAGCCGAAAGGGGGAATTATTTTTAAATTGGAGAAGGGAATATTGATGGATTAGTTTCAACCTATACTCTTGTAGCCTATTCCCACGGTGAGACTGTTATTTAATACTAGCACAGAATTCATACTTGTCTATCATTTTCTTTACAACTGTTTGTCAGTTTTTTTTGCTTTATATCACTGGATGGTCCAGGCTAAAATATGCTGCAATGCATTTGTGGTAAACAAAATTGGATCCCATTTTGCTTTATTTCAGTCACATTAAAAGGAAGAAGGAGCTTACATTTATACTAATGAATTAATTGCCACTTTTTTTGTGTACAGCCAAAAGGGCCTTTTTTTTCATGCAGCAAGACTCTTGAAGCTGAAATGAGATGAATGACCAATTAATGTATTCAGGCCCTATCTCTGTATTTAACAAATACCAGCAAAAGGAAACCACTTTATACCAATACTACATAGCAATGGTTGGCTTCCATTTAGAATCAATGTTCAAACAAAGACAGTACATTTAGTAAAATATTTGATCATCCGATTTATGCTAAGTTAACTGATCTGAGTTGGGTCACTGCAATTGAGGTTTGCAACCCTCTTCCTGAATAGAAGAAAAACAGTTCTTACTTCTGATTTACTGTTTAAAGCTCCCTTCATAAAGATTCACAGACCGCCATCAGATGAGGGAAGAGTACATCAGTGGTTGGTTAGGCTTAGCTTACAGAATAGTCACTTGTTTGAGGGGCCAAAGCTGGCATGTTTGAAACAACATCTTGAAAAGGGGAAAATGTGCTCCCAAGTGGCAAAGCTGAAATTCCAAAAGTTGGCAGGATGCAGATCTAGAGCAATTTTGATATTGTCATTCTTGACTTCAGTTGTGTACAGTAAAAGTGCAGAATGGAAGGTGAGAACTTCTGCCCAGAGATGGATGAAACAAATCAGTTGAGTGAATGCTTGAGTTGCTCTTGCCACATCTCCTAAAAACTGATTATAAACATCACAAAGAAACCAAACGAGAAGGGATGAAGTAATACCTTAAGAAGTCAGTGTGTATTCTATTATTATAGAATCCCTACAGTGCAGAAAGAAACCATTTGGCCCATGGAGCCTGTACCAATGACATTCCCTTCCAGGCCCTATCCTTGTAGCTCCACGTAGTTACCCTGCTTATCCTCTTGAACTAAGGGACTATTTAGCATGACCAATCAACCTAAACTGCGCATCTTTGAACTGTGGAAGAAAACTGGATCACCTTGAGGAAACCCACTCTGACACTGGGAGAATATACAAACTCCACAATCATAAGAGGCTCAAATCAAGCTCAAGCCTTTGGCGTTGTGAGAAAGCACTGCTAACCACAGTGCTGCTCATATGTTTAAGTCTCTCTTCTCATATAAATGTTCTTTTCTTTCCTATGTTTTGACTCTTGGACTTTTTATAAAGGCTATTCTCTGACCAAGAGGGTCAGCAAGATGCTGCCCCAGTCTCTTCCAGTGTCATTCTGTACCTTACTGTTAAGAAGCATACGGATTTAACCAACTATCTCTTGGCACCATTTTTCCTTCCCTACTCTTACTTGGCTTTCAGTTGGCTTCTTCCTCAGCAAATTTGCTTAGATGAGCATCTCTGTATGTGCTTTTGGATTAAAAATGCAAATCCATTATTTAAGAAAGGATGGAGGTACAAACCAGTAGCTACAGATGTCAGTTTAGCTACTGGAGTCTGGTAGCCAACATTGTTCCTCTGTTTAAGAAGGGTGTAAGGGACAATCTGGGAAAATTATAGACCTATGAGCCTTGCATCAGTGGTGGAGAAATTATTGGAGAAGATTCCTAGGGACAAGATATACTCACATTTGGAAAAGAATAGGCTTATTAGCAATAGGCAGTATTGTTTTGTGAAGGGGGAGAAGTGTCTGATAAACTTGAGCGAGTTCTTTGAGTAAGTGAGTAAGGAAAATTGACCAGGGCAGGGCAGAGAATATTGTATGCACGGACTTTAGTAAAGCCTTTGATAAGGTTCCTTAAGGCAGACTGATGCAGAAAGTGAAATTATATGGGATCTGAGATGAGTTGGTAAGATGGATATAAAACTGGCTTGGGCATAGAAGTAGAGATGCTGGTGTTGGACTGGGGTAAATGCAGTAAGAAGTCTCACAACACCAGGTTAAACTCCAACCAGTTTATTTGATAGAAAACTCACAAATTTTAGGAAACGCTGTTCCTTCGTCAGGTGTGTGGATACATCTGATGAAGGAACAACATTTCCAAAAGCTTGTAGGTTTACTATCAAATAAACTGATTGGACTTTAACCTCATGTTGTGAGACTTCTTATTGGGTGTAGAAGGCAGAGGGTAGCACTGGAAGGATAATTTTCTAACTGGGGGGTCTGTGACAAGTGCTGCTGCATGAGGATTAGTGCAGGGGCCACTGTTTGTAATATATAAATGATTTGGAGAAAAATGTTATTAGTCTGATTAGTAAATTTACAGATGATAGAAAAATTGGGGAAGTAGCAGATAGTAAGGAGAATTGTCAGAGGATGCAGTAGGATACAAGTCAGCTGGAGACTGGGCCGAAAAGTGGCAGATGGAATTTCATCCAGACAAATGTGAAATGATACGATTTGGAAGGCCTATTGCAGGAGGAAAGTACACAATGAATGGTAGCGCTCTTAGAAAAATTAGCATGCAGAGGGATCGAGGCATGCAGATCCACAGCTCCTACTCAGGTGGACAGGATGGTCAAGAAGGCTTGTGACATGCTGACCTTCATCAGTCGGAGCGTTTGAGTATAGGAATTGGAAAATCATACTGCAGCTGTATAAAATTTTGGTTAGACCGTATTTGGAGTACTGTGTACTATTCTAATCGGCACACTACCTGAAAGATGTTGATGCATTGGAAAAGCATAAGAGATATAAGCAAAAGCAGAAGAGATTTATCAGGACGTTGCCTCGTATGGATGTAAGGAGCAAGTTCTTCACACACAGGGTGGTGAATGCCTGAAATGTGCTGCCGGAGGAGGTGATAGAAGCAGATTCTATAACAATGTTCAAGAAGTATCTGGATGAATACATGAATAGGCAGGGAATAGAGGGATATGTATCACGCAGAGGCAAGAAACTATTAGATTTTAGCGGCATCTGTCGTTGGCACAGACTCAGTGGGCAGAAAAGCCTGTTTCTGTGCAGTACTGTTCTTTGTATCTGTCATCAGGGACTGCGTGACTGAACATTTGGACAATTATCAGCAGATCAAAAAAGTCGGCATGAATTTGTGAAGAATAGGTCGGATGTCTGACTAATGTAGTTGAATGTTTTGAGAAGGTCACTAGCATGGTAGGTAGGGAAGCATCTATTGATGTCTATTTGGATTGCCAACAAATACAACATTTTTAGCAAAAATCAGATCACATGGAATTAAAGTTAAGCTTAAAATTTTAGCTGATAATTGGTTGTGACATAGAAGACCAAATGGAGATGTGAATGAAAGATTGGATGTGGCCAGTGTTATTCCTCATGGATCTGTACTGCTTTGTCAGATTTTCACCGTACAGTTTAACAACTCAGATGAAAAATATCCAAACATACAGGTGATGTTAAGTTAGAACACGCAGTAGATGGAGTGGATGGTAGCATGAAGTTGCAGAGGGCTATAAACAATCTAAGCAAATAGGCAAAGCTGATGTAATTCAGTGTGGCCAAATGTGTGATGATCCCATTTGATTTTGAGGAAGACAAATCTGAATATTTTCTCAACATTAAGAAGCTAGAAAATGTAGAGCATCAAAAGAATGTACATTCTTCTCTTGTACATAAATCACCAAAAACTAGTGTGCAGGTACAAATAGTACATCAAAAATGCTTATTGATAATTAGGATGTTAGCCGAAGGGAGATGAAATTTAGATGTGTGAGTGTTATGTTTCAAGCCTTGTTTCAAGCCAACTGGTGTACTGCATTCAGTTTTGGGCACCAAACCTCAGAAAATATATATTTGGCTTGGGTGGGGATATAAACCAATTTGTAAGAATTTCCGGGGGTATAAATCAATTTGCAGAGTATGAAGGGATAAGTTATGAAGACAAGTTGCTTCAATCTGGCCTATCTTCCATTGAATGTAAATGGTTGAGGGGATAACCTGACAGAGAGGGCCAAAATGCTGAAGGAGCTTTGATGGGATTGATAAAGAGAAACTAATTCATCTGATGGGGTAAAGGAATGTCAGAGGGCATAGTTTTAAAATTAGAATTACTCCATTTTAGGAGTGAAATCAAAGCACTTTTTCCACACAAGGGTAGTAGAAATCTAGAACATGGTCCCACAAAAGGCTGCAGATGATGGATCAATTCAGATTGTCAAGAGGGAGATCGATGGATTTTGTTACATAAGGATATCATCAAAGGCAGATTAATGAAGCTGGTGGACAAATCAACCACGGTCTGATTGGTCGAACAGGTTCCAGAGGCTAAATGGCCTATTCCTGTTCCTACGAATCACAGACATAAACCTATATTCTGTCACGTCTTGAATTGTTTTATGCAAATAATACTTTAAAACCTGGTACACCTTCAAATACTCCTCTAATGTCTTCTACAATAGGAGTAATTTGTATGGAGTGCCGCCTCTGGCTCTTGTGCTGATAGAGCATAAGTAGAAATACACTTACTGATGGCATTCTTGTATGCTGATGTTTAAAATTACAGCAAAGTTGCCACAAAAATACAAATTTTTCTTCAAATTATTTTAAGCTGTGATTGAACATCTGGATGAGCACTCCTATGAGTACAAAAATATTCATTGGTACTAGTCCAGGGGACAAAATTTAGTCTCCGCAAAGACTTCTACTGTGACCTTCGGCTGCAGCAAGTCAATCTCGCTAGTTTTGAATTAGTCAAAGGCTTTCTTTTGAGACTGAATGCCAGCATTGACAGCTGCAATGATTTATTTTCATTTTGAAAATGTTTAACCAGCCTTGCTCAGTGAGATGGCTCATCTCATTTAGATTGGGGCCCCGGGGATCATTGCAGTGGGTAGGCGGGTCGCTATGGGGGGAATATTGGGCAGTGGTGCACTTTCCAATGAGTGATTTATTTGAATGATTTAAATAGTTGTGAGTCACATTTTCCTTTTAACTTAAAATGCTGCTGTCGGTATAGAGGATCTGAAATATTTATTCTGTTTTTTTTGAATGCAGATTTTATTTTTTATTTCATACTTCATGTAGTCTTCAGATCATTTTATGAAGAGATTTCTGTTGCTGGAAAATTGTGCATAAATTCAAATGAATAACTGGCTTGTCTGATTTAATTATTTAAAAAACATCTCTCAGCTTAATAACTGAACCTATGATGGATGCGCCAATACTATCTTTCGATTGCTCTGAGTGATTGAATCTAGGGTCTGTGTGCAATTTTATTTCATGGATATATTATTACTTTTTTGAGTAAAATATGTTCCGATTTTACTGCTTAGTGTTATATGTGTATTGTTTCGCCTTTCAAACAAGAAGGATGCCTGAAGTTAACCCAGTTTTTTTCATTTTCAATTGTGCTCTTTAATATGATTTCTTGAAGATACTAACTCATTGTTTCATGGGCATCACTGGACATCCTATAAGTTGTTTGAATGACCATTCTTTATGTATGAGCCTACAGAAGGTGGTCTACAAGTGGGCACTGTCCAGAAAGAGTTAATGGATAGCGATCAGGAACAAAAACATTGGTTGATATTATTTCATTCCCTGAATTAGCCCTAGCTACTGGGATCAATTGTACTGTCCCTCCCATCACCCTGATTGAGATTCTTCATCTAGGCAGATACCAGAAAATCACATGAGAGAGTCCCAATAAAGTTAAAGTTTATTTATTAGTCACATGTAAGGCTTACATTAACACTGCAATGAAGTTACTGTGAAATTTCCCTAGTCGCCATACTCTGGCACCTGTTCAGGTCAATGCACCTAACTATCACATCTTTCAGAATGTGGGAAGAACCCGGAGCATCAGAGGAAACCCACACAGACACAGGGAGAACGTGTAAATTCTGCACAGACAGTGACCCAAGCTGGGAATTGAACCTATGTCCCTGGCACTGTGAAGCAGCTGTGCTACCAACTGTGCTACCATGCCGCTCATATGTATGATTCTCACCGTGATGAAGTCTTTTGTGTTAATTTTTAACTCTTACAAATACAGAAAGTATAAAATTTTATGTTGGGACTGCCTCTGATTGTTAAAGGGGGCCCCAGGTTGCTTGACCTGGAAGAAGGTGCTGTAGGTTGACAATGCTAAGAGCATTATGTTGATTGTGTGTAAACTGTTAGTCTTCAGGTTTCAGTAAGAAGTCTCATAACATTAGCAGGTTTATTTGAAATCATGAGCTTTTGAAGCGCTGCTCCTTTCTTGGGTAAAAGGAAGGAGCAGCACTCTGAAAGCTCATGATTCGAAATAAACCTGTTGGACTTTAACCTGGTGTTGTGAGACTTCTTACTGTGCCCATCCCAGTCCAAAGCCAGCATCTTCACTTCAGATCTCACAGGGAGGTGTTAGGAACATTAGATTTTGTATTCAGTTACACTTGAACTTTGTATGAGATTCCAGAATAGAATGGAACTGGGGATCTAGAGGACAGCTAATTAACATTTCTATCTGATACAAGGTCCCTGTGATTCATGTTGCATTGAAATGGACTGTGAGAAGAGAAGTCAATAGTCATCATCAGGTTCTGGTTTTCTAAGATGTCCTTGAAACTCAGGCCAGTCGTTGTGTCTGTCTGTATATGTTTATGTTTGTCTGTAAACGGGCAGCAGAGGCAGCTAGACCTGCTCTGCAGCAGAGAAATTATTGACCTTGTCATTCACCACGCAGAGAGCTTGTGCTCAGTTTGAAGAGACTAAGTTTGTGAGGAGTTAAAGGGGACTGGAAGATTTGCCTAACTTGGTCTACAGTGCAGAAAGAGCCTTCGGCCCATCGAGTCTGCACTGAACACAATCCCACCTGGGTCCTACCCCCATATCCCTATATATTATACCCACTAATCCCTCTAACCCTACACATCCCTGACACTGATGGGCAATTTCTTAGCATGGCCAGTCAACCTAACCTGCACATCTTTGGACTGTGGGAGAAACTAGAGTACCAGAAGGAAACCCACGCAGACACAAAGAGAATGTGTAAACTCCACACAGACAGTGATCCGAGTCAGGAATTGAACCCAGGACCCAGGAGCTGTGAAGCAGCAGTGCTAACCACTGTGCTCACGTGCCGGCCACGTTTAAAGCAAGGATAGATAAATTTTTGAACAGTAAAGGAATTAAGGTTATGGTGAGCAGGTGGCTAGGTGGAGCTGAGTCCATGAAAAGATCAGCCATGATCTTATTGAATGGCAGAGCAGGCTTGAGGGGCCAGATGGCCTACTCCTGCTCCTAGTTATTATGTTCTTATAATACTGGCGGAAGACTTTTGATTGTTTTGAAAGATTATTGGGGAAACTTTTCTCCTATTAGAAAATAAGGTGCCTACAAAATAATGGTTAGACAATGTTGCTTTTATTTTGTTTGTCATTGTATCATTGTAGAAATCTAAAATCTTGCCATGTGATCCTTTCAGTCAGTTACTGAAATTCAAATACCTTTTTAACAGTAATCAATCTCTGGAGATTGCAACAACTCTCTCTTGCTCTTACTTTTGCTTGTGCTGCAGTATTTCTTTGATTGGACCATGGGACTTTGCAGATCTTATTTTTTATTTCATAGTTCATGTAGTTTTCAAATCATTCTTGGAAAAAATTTATGCCGATTGTCCTTTTGAATCTGACATGCAAATTCAACTGGCTGCTTAGACTAAATAGCAGAAAACAGCCAGTGCGCATCTTCACTGATTTCTTCCTTACACACAGTATAGAATAATCTTGAAAAAAGAGCTTGCATTTATACGGCACCAGTCACTTTCTTGATGCTTCCAAAGTGCTTCGTAGCCAATCAATTTCTCTTAAAAACTAGTCATAGTTTTGTACAGAAACACGAACGTGGAACCTTGTGTGCAAATTGCCAGATAGGCACAAGATAATTATAGATGGCCAGATGCCAAGAGAAATTGCTTCTTTTTTCTACAAAATAGTGCCATTCATATTTATAAAGTCATTTGAAACCAGAAACAACTTTCATTTATATGGCAGTAAAATGACTTGAGATACTTTGCAGGAGTAGTAATCACTCAAAATTTGATGTCCAGTCATATAAGATGACACTGAGGAAATTTGGCCAGAGATGTTAGCTTTAGCTTTAAGGACCATTTTAAAGAAGGCAAGAAAGAGGTAGGAAGTAGGAAAGTTTCAGGGAGGGAATTTCAGGGGTAGGGCAACTGAAGGCACAGCGACCAATGGTGCTGCAATTAAAATGGGAAGAGTGGGAGGAGAAGGAGGTGCAGTCAAAGCTTGATTTAATCTGTCATCATAAAGAGACCGTCACTAATAATACAGCATTCCCTTAGTGTATTGAAGTGTCAGTATAGATTATATATTCAAGATCTATATTGAGTTTGAAGACACAACTTTCTAATGCAACTGGAATTTGAATTTGCAAGGGAAGGATATAGCTATTCGTAATATTTTCACGCTGATAGGACTTAGTACCAACAAACTCAGCTTTATGGCATTAATGTAAATTCTGAATGCATAATTGGATGCAAATCATGCCTTAATAATTCTCTGACAGATGGTAAGTCCAGGATTTCAGTTGGACGTCTTGGAGAGGCAGCAGTTAGAGGCCCTTCATCATAGAGAAAAAATGGAAATAAAAAGACCAGTTGCTCCACACCTCTCACAGATGTGCCCACTCTTATGAATCATGATTAGGAGGAACCTGGAGGCTAGTCAGTTTATGCTTGGGAAAGCCCTGAGGGCATCCAAAGACAGTGTTTTAAAATTTATTTATTAGTGTCACAAGTGGGCTTTCATTAATACTGCAAAGAAGCTACTGTGAAAATCTGCTGGTCTCCACACTCCAGCACCTGTGTGGCCGCTGCACCTAACTTGCAAGTCTTTCAGACTGTGGGAGAAAACCAGAGGAATCCCACACAGACACAGAGAGAATGTGCAGATTCCACACAGACAGTGACTCAAGCTAGGAATTGAACCCGGGTCCTTGGTGCTGTGAGGCAGCAGCACTAACTATTATGCCACCATGCCACACCACAAAAGAGAGAAATCAAAGTAAGGATGGAGAAATGACCACAGAAACGTTTGCTCTCATCATGTGAGTGAAATGGGTGATAGCAGATTGGCCACTTATTTCACACCTTGCCCAATTCCTTTTTCCATTGAAGAAATAAACAAGAGAAAAGTTTATTGAGGAATATGAGTTGATCTTCTATCATCCACTTTATTACAAAACTGAAGTTAAGGTTTGCACGATATTATTAACTGTAGGTAACATTGTTCCCAGCTCCATCTCTCAAATGGCTGCATATGCTGGGCCAATTAAAATGTTTGAAGTTGGAGATGAAAAGATTTTTATTAGATAAGGGTGTGAAGAAATATGGATCAAAGGCAGATGAATGGAGTTAGTTCTTGAGGTGTGAATGGCCTTTTTTTATTCCTGTGTTCCATCCAGTTTTATTTATTAAAATTAATCTCTCTTTTCTGGAAGAAGGACCTTTGACATATTCTCTGTGGGCATATGTTCTCCTCCATCTCTTGCAAGCAATTCCTATTACAATGGCAGGGGAATGGATACTAGTTTGGCTGTTATATCCAGATTCATTCATTACATCAGCATTTGGATTTTGGAGATTAGAACTTCAGTGGGACTCACTGGATGCCAGTCAGTTGTTAATTACATAAATTAAGGTTATGTATATAGGATGTGGGGTAGTGTGGGGTGTTATTGGCTAACTACTTGTGCACATGCTGAGACATTACATTTTGCAACCATATATACAATCCCTACAGTCCTGAAGAAGACTATTCGGCCCATTGAATCTGCTCCAACCACAATCCCACCCAAGCCATATTTCCATGACCTGACGTATTTACTTTGCTAATCTGCCTGTCACTAGGGTCAATTTAGCAGGGCCAATCAACCTAACCGGCATATCTTTGGACAGTGCAAGGAAACTGGAGCACCTGGAGAAAACCCATGCAGACTTCACACAGATACTAACCAGAGGCCAGAATTGAACTGGGTCCCTGGTGCTGTGAGGCAGCAATGCTAACCACTGTGCCACTACTTAGTTTAGTGGATAGCCTCTTTCCTGTGAATCAGAAGGCTGTGTGTTTGAACTTCATAACAGGTATTGAGAGTACAGATGACATGGACTGAATATTCTCTTACTGCGCATAGTCAGTATGTCCCTGCAACAGGTGGAGTGCATCATCAGTCCCAGGAATATAATTTTAATTTAAAGTTTTGTTGAACTTCTTTTAAATTTTTTTGTTACATTGGCTGTTAATTAATTGGTATACCCAAATAGAAAGAGACACTTACGGACATGGGATTGGGGGTGGCTGAATATTTATTCTTTCCCTATTGAAGTCTCACCCACTTCTGCGTTAGTATCATTGCACCAGGGTTCAATCTGTGTATTGCATGTTTTATTTCATACATGCATGCATTTGCATGGATATCAACTTTTTCATTATAGATGTAAGAAAGCTAAATTTACATGCTACACATAGCATAGTCACTTGTGCTTGTTTCTAGTATCTGTACATTTTGAAATTCTCACATTAAAGCAATATGATATTGTGCCAAACTCAAAAGATCTACACCCCTTCAAAGGTAATCAGAAGGCCAAAAAGAAACTTTCAGTCACGTGACACCTAGTTAATATAAAAGCATCAATTCACTATCAAAGCATCCACCAGCAACTTACCCAGATTTTTTTAGCTCATATTAAAAATGTACTTTGATCACTATCTACTACAGTGGAGAATAAGATTCACTTTGACAGGAAATAAATTGTCATTTTGGGGTAGATGCCTTATTGTTTTCTCGTGAAAATGGGAGAATGTTGCTCGCATTTGGAATTAGACATGTAGGTGTACTGAAACTTGTTTCTTGGCCCCAATCTGTTATCGGATCTCTGATGTCAGTCTAAATGGAAATGATCGCTTTTTTTGTAAGTGAACTCTTTCCTGTTCCACTGACATAGCCACAGTGGAAATTCCCACAATGGAAAGTTCAAATGACCAACTTTCAAGGTTTTAACCAATAGTAAGTCCCTTACAAAAAGGACAAATAGTTTAGTACCATTGTTTTTAGATAGTAAGTTGATATTGCTTTCCATGTTCTGAATGGATTCCAGTCATGTCATATACTGTTGGGTTCTAGTTGACTTATTTGATAGAGATCAGCCTCATTCTTTTTCAGACTCAAGGTGGAAAGTTTAAGATTTTGAACATCAGAATATTGTACTTGATGAGGCAATTTTTCAACTGTGTGAATTTTAAGTTTGTTGTTGAATCAGTTATTGATTTCAGACAGACTTTTACATGAATAATTTTCACTGCTTCCACCTCATAAAAGCATTGATTCATAATTAATTCATAAATGGCAAACAGCTCACCTCATGACTCCTCAAAGTTTGTCCAACATCTACAAGTCAGGAATGTGGTGGAATAATTTCCACTTGGCTGAATGGGTGCAGCCCCAACAATATTCAAGAAACTCAACACCATCTAGGACAGAGCAACACTTTTGATTGGCTCTCCTTTCACAAGCATTTATTCCTTTCAGCGTTGTGCACATTGGCAGCTGTGTGTTTCATTTGCAAAAACTTCCAAGGCTTCTTGGGCAGTACCTTCCAATCTGCTACCATTTAGAAGAACAAGGTCAGCAAACACGTGGATATACGCCACCACCTGAAAGCTCCTCCTCCTCCTCCTCCTCCTCCTCCTCCCTCCCCCCCCCCCCCCCCCCCCCCCCCCCCCCCCAAGTCACTCATCACCCTAGTTTGGAAATGTATTGCTGTTCCTTCACTGTTGCTAAGTCAAAATCATGGAACCCCCTCCCTAACAGCATCGTGAGTGTGTCTACATCTCAGGGATCGCAGCAGTTCAAGAAGGCAGCTCACCACCACCTTGTTGAGGACAATTGGAGTGGGCAATAAATGCTGGCTTGGCCAAGTCGCCCACATTCTGTAAACAAATAAAAAATAAATCCTACTTCAAGAGTGACAATTGACCTCTATCATCTAACCTAAGACCCCTTCTACATATGTGAACTTAAATAACATAAGAAATAGGAGCAGAAGTAGGCTATCCAGCCCCTCGAGTCTGCCCCGCCATTCAATAATATCATGGCTGATCTGCAGTGGTTCAGTTCCACTTTCCTGCTTTCTCCCCGTAACACTTAATTCCCTTGTCAATCGAAAACCTATCCACCCTTGACTTAAATATATTCAGCGAGGAAGCCTCCACCACTTCAACAGGCAAAGAATTCCAAACTTTCACCACCCTTTGAGTGAAGAAATTCCTCCTCAACTCTGATCTGAACTGCTCCCCCCTTATTTTGAGGCTGTGCCATCTAGTCCTGCTATCTTTGCTAAGCGGGAAGAGTCTCTCAACCTCTACCCTATCCATCCCCTTCATTATCTTATACATCTCTAGAAGATCCTCTCTCAGCCTTCTAAACTCCAACGAGTACAAACCTAGCCTATTTAGTCTCTCCTCATAATCCAATGCCCTCATCTCCGGTATCAGCCTAGTGAACCTTCTCTGCACCCCCTCCAAGGCCAATATATCCTTCCTCAAATGCGGCGACCAAAACTGCTCACTGTACTCCAACTATGGCCTCACCAGTACCCAATATAGTTGCAAAAGTACCTCACTACTTTTATATTCTATCCCCCTTGCTATAAAGGCCAACATTGCATTCATCTTCTTGATCACCTGCTGCACCTACAGACTGTGTTTTGCGATTCATACACAAGGACCCCCACTTCCCTCTGCACCGTTGCATGCTTTTCGCCATTTAAATAGTAATCCTTCCTACCATTATTCCTACCAAAGTGGATAACCCCACACTTGCTAACATTATACTCCATCTGCCAGGTCCTTGCTCACTTACTCAAACCTATCCAGATCCCTCAGCAGGCTTTCCACACCCCTCACGTAATTTGCTTTTCCACTCATCTTCGTGTCATGAGCAAATTTTGTCACCCTGCACTCCTCCAGATCATCTATGTAAATGGTAAATAGTTGAAGCCCCAGCACCAATCCCTGGGGCACTCCACTAGTCACCAGCTGCCAATCAGAATAGTACCCATTAATACCTATTCTCTGCTTCCCATTAGACAACCAATCCTCTATCCAGTCTAATACCCTACCCACAACTCCCTGGACCCTAACTTCTGCAGCAATCTTTTGTGAACACCTTATCAAATGCCTTTTGGAAATCCAAAAACACCACATCCACCGGTTCCTCTCTAAATATCACACTAATCACTTCCTCATAGAACTCCAATAAATTCGTCAAGCACGACTTCCCCTGAACGAATCCGTACTGTGTCTGCTTGGTCAAACAGTTTGAATCCAGGTGCCTCGTTATTTCTGCTTTGATGACAGATTCAAGCATCTTTCGGACTACAGATGTTAAACTAACCAGCCTATAATCCCTGCCTTCAGTCTGCTACCTTTTTTAAACAGCGGCGTAACATTAGCCGTTTTCCAATCTTCTGGTACTTTCCCGGAGTCCAGCGAATTCTGAAAGATAATTACTAGGGCATCTGCTATCACCTCTGCCACTTCTTTGAGGACCTTGGGATGCATTCCATCCGGTCCCAAGGACTTATCTACCCTCAGCCCCTTTAGTCTATCAAGCACCACCTCTCTAGTGACTGTAATCTCATCAAGGACTTCATCTCCTACTACCCTTCTGTCCTTAATTTCAGACAAGCTATTTACTTAAAAACCAACACAAAAAACTTATTCAAAGTCTCCGCAATATCCTTATTGTCCACCACTAAATCCCCCCTCTCATCTTCCAAGGGTCCAACATTAACTCTGGCCATCCTTCTATTCTTTATATGTTTATAAAAACTTTTACTGTCATTTTTGATAGTTCGAGCTAGTTTAGCCTCATATTCTATCTTTCGTTTTTTACTCATCTTTTTTAATCACCATAAATTTCATCATAAATGATGAACTTTGGACATTACTACATGGCCCAATCCTGTCCATGTCTGACATCTGACATCATTAACCTGGGCTCCTTCTGAGGTTTTTGCTATTTCAGCTGCAAAGGTTAATTCAGTTTCCTTGCTCCTTCAGGCTCAACACTTCATGCTGATGCCCGTAGTGATGTCATTATTATTCACCACAAGGACAAATATACTAAAAAATAATTAATAGCAGTAGGTACAAAAAGTGTAAAAATCAGCCTGTAAACTTAGTGAGCATTCTTGTTATATAATATTTTTAATATTCTATATAATATTATTATAATATTATATTATATTTTTAATATTATATATTTTTTATTATATAATATTATATTATATAATTTTTTTTATATAATATTTTTACATCATTCGGGGGGGGGGGGGGGATCCTAAATAGTTGGGATGCTAAGAGGGATGAGAGTAAGGGGGTCATAGAGGAAAGCTGTAAAACACAGCAGCATACAGGTGGGGTAGGGCATGGTTTGAAATGCGTATACTTTAATGCAAGGAGTATTTGCAATAAGGGGGAGGAACTTGCAGCTTGGACCAGTACCTGGAACTTCGATGTTGTGGCCATTTCAGAGACTTGGGTAGAGCAGGGACAAGAATGGATGTTGCAGGTTCCGGGGTTCAAATGCTTTAGTCGGAGTAGAGAAGGAGGTAGAAGCGGGGGAGGAGTGGCATTATTAGTCAAAGACTATATCACAGTGACAGAGAAGAAGTTTGATGAGGACTTGTCTGTTGAGGTAGTATGGGCTGAGATTAGAAACAGGAAAGGAGAGGTCACCCTGTTGGGAGTCTTTTATAGACCTCCTAAAAGTTCTAGAGAGGTTGAGGAAAGGATTGCCAAGTCAATTCTGGTCAGGAGTGAAAGTAATAGGGTAATTGTTATGGGGGACTTTAACTTTACTAATATTGATTGGAATAGCTATAGCTCTAGCTCGTTAGAGGGGTCAGTTTTCGTACAAAGTGTGCAGGAAGGTTTTTTGACTCAGTATGTAGATAGGCCAACTAGAGGTGAGGCTACATTGGATTTGGTGCTGGGCAATGAGCCAGACCAGGTGTTAGGCTTGGAAGTTAGTGAACATTTTGGTGATAGTGACCACAATTCGGTTACGTTCACCTTAGTGATGGATAGGGATAGGCATGAAGCTGGGGGCAGTAGTTATAGCTGGGGGAAGGGTAATTATGAGGCCATCAGGAGAGAATTAGGGTGCATAGATTGGACTAGGAAACTACAGGGACTGGGAACATCTGGAATGTGGAGCTTATTCAAGGAGCAGCTGCTGCGAGTCCTTGATAAGTATGTCCCTGTCAGGCAAGGAGGAAATGGTCGAGTAAGAGAACCGTGGTGTACGAAAAAAGTTGATTTGCTGGTTAAAAGGAAAAAGGAGGCTTATGTCAGGATGAGGCTTGAAGGCTCAGTTAGTGCAATGGATAGCTATAGATTAGCCAGGAGGGAGCTAAAGAGTGAATTGAGAAGAGCTAAGAGAGGACACGAGAAGACTTTGGCTGATAGCTTTAGGATTCTCCTTCATCCTTTCTTTAGATATGTTAAGAATAGAAGATTGGTTAGGGCAAGATTAGGGCCAGTCATAGACAGCAGTGGGAAGTTGTGCGTGGAGCCTGAGGAGATTGGAGAGGTACTGAATAAATATTTCTCTTCGGTATTCACGCAGGGTGATGTAAATGTAGTTATGGAGAACACTGAGGTACAGGGTAGCAAACTGGAAAGTATCGAAGTAGATAGGGAGGATGTGCTAGATATTCTCGAGGGTTTGAAGTTGGATAAGTCCCCTGGGCCGGACGGGATTTACCCTAGGATTCTCTGGGAGGCAAGAGAGGAGATTGCAGAGCCTCTGGCTCTGATCTTCAGGTCGTCGTTGGTTACGGGTGTGGTTCCGGAGGACTGGAGGATAGCGAATGTGGTCCCGTTGTTCAAGAAGGGGAAGAGAGACCTTCCAGGGAATTATAGGCCAGTGAGTCTTACTTCTGTTGTGGGCAAAGTATTGGAGAGAATAATTAGGGATAGGATTTATAGTTATTTAGAGAGAAATGAATTGATTGGAGATAGTCAGCATGGTTTTGTGAAGGGTAGGTCGTGCCTTACTAACCTCATTGAGTTTTTTGAAAAAGTGACCAAAGAGGTGGATGGGGGTAAGGCGGTTGATGTGGTATATATGGACTTTAGTAAGGCGTTTGATAAGGTGGCCCATGGAAGACTTCTGCAGAAAATGCAGATGTATGGGATAGAGGGTGATTTAGCTAATTGGGTTAGGAATTGGCTAGCAGATAGAAGACAGAGGGTGGTGGTTGATGGGAGATATTCATCTTGGAGTTCGGTGACAAGTGGTGTACCTCAGGGGTCTGTTTTGGGGCCCCTGCTGTTTGTAATTTTTATAAATGATCTGGATGAGGGTATTGAAGGATGGATTAGTAAATTTGCAGATGACACTAAAGTCGGTGGAGTGGTAGATAGTGAAGAGGGGTGTTATAGTTTGCAGAGGGACTTGGACAAGTTGCAGAGCTGGGCCGAGAGGTGGCAAATGGAGTTTAATGTGGAAAAGTGTGAGGTAATGCACTATGGCAGAAATAATAAATGTGTAGAGTATAGGGCAAATGGTAGGATTCTTAGTAGTCTAGATGAACAGAGGGATCTTGGTGTGTATGTGCATAGATCCCTGAAAGTAGGCAGTCAGGTCGAGAAGGTTGTTAGGAAGGCATATGGAGTCTTGGCTTTTATTGGTAGGGGGATTGAATTTCGGAGCCGCAACGTCATGTTGCAACTGTACAAAACTCTAGTGCGGCCGCACTTGGAGTATTGTGTGCAGTTCTGGTCCCCACATTATAAGAAAGATGTGGAGGCATTGGAGAGGGTACAGAGGAGGTTTACCAGGATGTTGCCTGGTATGGAGGGCAGGTCTTATGAAGAGAGGCTGAGGGATTTGAGGTTGTTTTCGTTAGAAAGGAGGCGGCTAAGAAGGGACCTTATCGAAACATATAAGATGATTAGAGGTTTAGATAGGGTGGACAGTGATAGCCTTTTTCCTAGGATGGAGAAAGCTAGCACGAGGGGACACAGCTTTAAATTAAGGGGTGATAGTTATAGGACGGATATCAGAGGTAGGTTCTTTACCCAAAGGGTGGTTCGGGAGTGGAATGCCCTGCCTGCAGCAGTTGTAGATGCGCCAAGTTTGGTGGCGTTTAAGAGGTTAGTTGATAGGTATATGGAAGAGAAGGGAATGGTTTAGTTTGGAGGGGCATTGCTTTTTGTATTGGTCGGCGCAACATCAAAGGCCGAAGGGCCTGTTCTGTGCTGTTATGTTCTATGTTCTATCTCCACATATTGAAACTTTCCAGAAGGATTCAATGAATGGTAACCAGGAGTGGGAATATTTTCTGGTTTTCTTCCCTAGTCCAGAGATGCCAAAACCAATTATACTTTGCAATTGTAATCTGTTTAGGATCATCTTCTTTCCATTGTTCAGCTCCATGCTGTCATTGTCAATAATATAGAGTTTCAGTGTTTCTTGGGTCTTTGTAGTAACCAATTTTAGCAAATTTAGGAAATCTATTTTGGGGTTACTGCTGAGTACTTTAGTGCTGGCAACCGTGTTGGTGGGGGCCATGAGCAGAGGCTAACGTATGGGCATATCCCTGTATGAGCTAAGTTGTGCCTTTCCGTACCCCAAAATATGGTCTGGGGGTCTAGGCAACTACCTCTTTGCTTGTCTCTTTGCTTTGCTGGTATCAGAGGTCTTGGACAGGATAAAACTTTGGATCACTTGTTCTGGTACCAGACAACTCAAACTTAGTGTTTTGTCTTTGATTTCGCTGGCTGGCTCTGAGTGCCAGATATAGTAAGTGTAAATGCCTAGCCCATGGACACCTGTTTCCCCATAATCCATCCTAAATCAGCATAAGATCAGAATGTGAATGACATTCTTCTGTATAAACTTCATACTTGCATTACAGTAGACGCTGTATTTAGGTTAATAGCAGAAGTATTATTCTCACTATGAAGCCTATTTATCAGTATTATCCTGTATAAATGTTTCCACAAAATGTCTCAAGAGCAGCATTAACCGATATTGAAACTTGCTTTATGCTTCATTTTTATGCACAATCAGTCAAACTTCATAACTTCCTGTAGTTCAATCAACAAGCAAACTATGAAACAGATACAGTTCGGTAAAATCATTGGCCCTTATTGTTTCAGGCCTTCTAATTTCTGAAAGTTAAGAACAGCTTCTTTGTGCTGCATCAGACTTTTGAATGGACGTATATTAAGCTGATATTTCACTACTCCCTAGCAATGATTATATACTGTACCCTCTCTTTTTCTCCTCCCCATAAACTCTGTGTAATGGTATGTTTTGTCTGTATGCACCACAAGAAACTGTATCCCAATACACATGACGATAATAAATCAATTAAATCAAAGACAACTCTGCTTTTTTTGGGTGATAGAAGTAATAACATTGACCAAGTGGCACCAAATGCCACTGCCTGACCAAGGCTGGTCCATGTCACTTCTCCTATGCAAAGACTGAATTTTATCTGTGGTGTTAAGGAAGGCGCTACGCAAAGGTAAGGCACTTCCTACATCACTGGTATCTTGTACCCATTCACAAAGTAATGTTGGCTTCTTATTGAAGGACAAATGCTGTCCGTCTTTTATTGGGTTAAAGTCCAACAGGTTTATTTTATAATAACTACCACAAGCTTTCGGAACACTGTTCCTTCGTCAGGTGAGTGGAAAGTCCTGATCAGAAACAGATTAGTATTCTGTAAATCAGTATTCTGTAACCGGTGTGTGCCTTTATATATCCTGTTTCTGATCAGAACTCTCCACTTACCTGACAAAGGAATAGCGTTCCGATAGCTTGTGGTGTCTACTATCAAATAAACCTGTTGGACTTTAACCTGGTGTTGTGAGACTTCTTACTGCATTTACCCAGTCCAGAATGTGAATGCTTTGTTTTTAGAAATTGGTCACATATTAAGTTGAAGTATATTTTTTAACAAAATGTCAGTGCTGCTGTTACTGACAGAGTGAGAGTTTTTCACTTGGTTGCATCCTTTGCAGGTCATCCCACCCACATCCCGTCAACGAATTTAAAAAAATGCTGGATCTGAAAGGATGTTGAAAAGCTGGATTAAGTTACGCTTGCTCTTAGGTCTAACAATATGTGATACATCACACAACAACTGACATGCATAAGCTGTTTCCAGCCCCTTCTCAATTGTGGAACCAGTTTAAGCTACCTTTTAGAAGATTGTTTTGCTGGGTCTAAAAATGCCCACACTTGACTGAAATTTGTTTAGAGTGACAGATTTGAGCAACATAAACCAGTTCCAAGTCCTGTTCAGGAGCTAAACTAATTTATTTCCTTCTATTTTAATTTGATTTTTTTTTCCCTTTGTGAAATTTCTTTGTACCTTGCACTTGCGCTTTCAGGCATCTTGCATTGGCAATTTGCCTTCCCTGATAGAAAAGGCAAAAGAGACCCACAATAATAACTTCATTTTCTTCTTATGCTTTATTGAATAGTTGGCCATCTGTCTCTGCACAGTGGTCAGATTGAGATAGTCCAGGACCAATATTTCTTCCTTTCCCCTCTCTGTCTCAACAATCCATGGTTTGCATAGACAATGTGTATTTTTGGTTTGTGCTACTTACCCCTGGTCTCAAATGCTCAATGGTCTAACTGCAGAGTAAAGCTTGGCATAGCATTATTTATTGTGTTGTGGTTGGAATACCTTCAGTGGTTCCATCCTTGTGCTTTTGCTAGCTGTGAAGGGGATTTAAAGCTCCTTGTTTCACTGGATGGGAGATGGTAGCAAGAATATTAGTCGAGAAGCAGATATATTGCAGGGAACCTAGATGCTTGAAGCATGAAAAAAGCTTCAGATGGGCCATGTTTACCAAAATCTAGTAGTGATGTTTGGGCAGAACAACGTACATGCATTACAAAGGTTTTCCTTCAAAGTCTCAACAATTTGTATATGATGTGGACGTGTTAGTTATTAATGGTATGTGATTGATATCAGATGTAAATAGCCCATGTTAAATGTTGCAACAGAGGCACTTGTCACCTTCTCCCTCTTGATATTGGAGTGTACATGAATGGGGTCCTGTTGCACAATCCAAGATTTGATTTGTGCTGAGTTGACCGAAGGGAAGCACGATTATCCTTTCTGACCATGGATTCAGCGAGAGAGAAACCCCACAGTTACAACTCATGGCACTATCCTGAAGTCCTTGTTGGAAGTGCACTGCTTAAATATTGAGCCTGAACTAGTATTGACATCACTGTCCAAATTGCCTGACAATAAACTGTTCACATACTCGGATGAAGAATCTCCAACAAGGGCAAAGTGCCAAAATATATTCTGTGCCATTCTCAGATAAGAGTGAGCAATTCCCAACTTGGAAGGAGAAAAAGATAAATACAGAAATGCCACCTGAGATTAATGTTATAAACTTTATGATGGCTGGCATGAAAGAGAACTATCGGTAGGCTCCATAGAACATTACAGCACAGAACAGGCCCTTCGGCCTTCGATGTTGCGCCGACCAATATAAAAAGCAATGCCCCTCCAAACTAAACCATTCCCTTCTCTTCCATATACTTATCAACTAACCTCTTAAACGCCACCAAACTTGGCGCATCTACAACTGCTGCAGGCAGGGCATTCCACTCCCGAACCACCCTTTGGGTAAAGAACCTACCTCTGATATCCGTCCTATAACTATCACCCCTTAATTTAAAGCTGTGTCCCCTCGTGCTAGCTTTCTCCATCCTAGGAAAAAGGCTATCACTGTCCACCCTATCTAAACCTCTAATCATCTTATATGTTTCGATCAGGTCCCCTCTTAGCCGCCTCCTTTCTAACGAAAACACCTCAAATCCCTCAGCCTCTCCTCATAAGACCTGCCCTCCATACCAGGCAACATCCTGGTAAACCTCCTCTGTAACCTCTCCAATGCCTCCACATCTTTCTTATAATGTGGGGACCAGAACTGCACACAATACTCCAAGTGCGGCCACACTAGAGTTTTGTACAGTTGCAACATGACGTTGCGGCTCCGAAATTCAATCCCCCTACCAATAAAAGCTAAGACTCCATATGCCTTCTTAACAACCTTCTCGACTTGACTGCCTACTTTCAGGGATCTATGCACATACACACCAAGATCCCTCTGTTCATCAACACTGTTAAGAATCCTACCATTAGCCCTATACTCTACACATTTATTATTCCTGCCATAGTGTATTACCTCACACTTTTCCACATTAAATTCCATTTGCCACCTCTCGGCCCAGCTCTGCAACTTGTCCAAGTCCCTCTGCAAACTATAACAACCCTCTTTGCTATCTACCACTCCACCGACTTTAGTGTCATCTGCAAATTTACTAATCCATCCCTCAATACCCTCATCCAGATCATTTATAAAAATTACAAACAGCAGGGGCCCCAAAACAGACCCCTGAGGTACACCACTTGTCACCGAACTCCACGATGAATATCTCCCATCAACCACCACCCTCTGTCTTCTATCTGCTAGCCAATTCCTAATCCAATTAGCTAAATCACCCTCTATCCCATACATCTTCATTTTCTGCAGAAGTCTTCCATGGGCCACCTTATCAAACGCCTTACTAAAGTCCATATATACCACATCAACTGCCTTACCCCCATCCACCTCTTTGGTCACTTTTTCAAAAAACTCAATGAGGTTAGTAAGGCATGACCTACCCTTCACAAAATCATGCTGACTATCCCCAATCAATTCATTTCTCTCTAAATAACTATAAATCCTATCCCTAATAATGCTCTCCAATACTTCGCCCAAATACTCCTTGTAAGAATTGCCCATGTCACTCCTTGTAAGAATTGAAAGGAAAAAATAACTTCAAAATGAAGTAAAGAATTTTTGAACCATTTGAAGTTTAGACACAAACCATTTGCAATATTCAGTTACCTGTTTAAAATCTTAGATGATTTATAATTGTTGTCACGCATACCCCCTCCCTTGTGTGACAATAATGGATAAAATGTGTGTTAAAGGTGAAAGAGAAAATGAGAAAAGTAACTATATCAGCCTCGGCCTCACATTTTCAAATTAATAAACAATGTGCTTCTTTTTCATTTCTCATTCTCACATCACAAGCTTCTTGATGATAATCTTTTGTGTAACACAAAACCGACTGTGATAGGTTCTGACAGCAGAACAGAAAACTTTCTCATGTAACAGAAATGTGAGCCCGGAGCCGAATGGATTTTATTGTGTGCAATTTTTTGCGGCAGCTGAGTGAATGGTGGCATTGACAACATCTTCATTCCTTTTGTCAATCAAAAGCTGCAAAGCTCTTCTGTGTACAGTATCTGTAAATTAAACAGCTTGCTCCTGCTGTTCATTAGAAATAAAAACACTTTCAGGTTGGAGTGGGTTAAAAAAAAATGCAGGTGAATTTCATTGACACTTTCAGCATTTTTCTAGTACATTATTGGGGCAAGTAAATATTTGTGAAGGGGAAGTTAGTGGGTGCATATTTACATTGATTTTTCTGCTATTCCTTTCCTGACTTTTTTTTCCTGACTTTCTTCTAATTTGCTTGCTAAATCCCAAATGCCTTTATTTACATGTACAGTGCATTGGTGTAATTTAGACTGAAGTTTGTAAGACCCAGCTGTTACAAGGACAGCTGAGTTGGGCAACAGTGAGGATTTTTTTGAACATGAAGAGTCTGACAGATTTGACTAGCACTTAGCCCAGCTGGTAAGAGCTCTTTGCACAGACTTTCCAACAGGATAGAAGATTTTCAAACCCCATCCCACAATGAGGGCTTCTCATGAACAATTATTGTATTACCTACTGAACTACCCATGTATGCTATCAGTATGGAGAATGAGCAGTACACGATAAACCCAAAGATGCCAAATTTCCTTTAAACAGGATGCAACCCACCAGCGATTGTCTCCTTCCGTAGAAAAAGCAGGAAGCATATATTATGACCTTTATTGAGGAAATGTGCAAGTGTGAGACAGTAAAGCAGTGTTTAAAGTTTATTTAGTAGTGTCACAAGTAAGCTTACATTAACATTACAATGAAGTTGCTGTGAAAAGCCCCTAACTGCCACCTCTGGTGTCTGTTCGGGCATACTGAGGGAGAATTTAGCATGGCCAGTGCACCTAACCAGCATGTCAATCGCTGCAAGATGACCTGCAATCGTGTTTACTTTACCACATTGCTCTCGCTTTCTACAGCACAGACTCAACTCGGGTAACTGTAAGAGTCTCTACAATATCAGCCACATTGTATTGCATCCTTAACCACAAAGTGGGGGACTTCATAAGAGTGCCAAAACCTATTTCAGGAAAAATTAGGAATGTTGGTAGCAGAAAAATCAGGAAAGAGCATTGGTAAAGAGAGAGCATTGAAATACAAAATGGCTGGAAGTGATAAAGCGAATGAGGGCGATGAAATGAACACCCACCCAAGTGTCACATAAATAAGACTTTTGAGATTAGGCATACTCTATATACTAACCCCAAGTTATGTGACTGCAAGCCTCGACATTTTTCCTGATTTTAGCTACGTAGATCATCATTATGCTGTCTTACCTGGAGACAAACAGCTTAGGTAAAAGGAAGTGTATTGTTTCACATCAATGTAGTGAATTATTATGTTATGATACCTTAGACTGAAGCAATAAGCCACATGTCTGGGCCTATTTGTTATACACAAAAGACTATAAATTTCAGTTTATCTATTAATTCAAGGTGGAACGGCCAGCAATAAACACAAGGATTATGATGTTTGGCACTCTTCACGTGACTGAACCGTATAACTTCTGCCAGAAATTCAGACCTTAAACAGGGAAAATGTGCCAGCAAATCACTTGATCTTGCTGAGAAAAGCAGGGAGAGGACACTGCTGCTCCCAGCATTTGTGAGGGGAAAAGATCAAAGGTGCACCTGTGGGAATACTATGTCAGGACCAGTGATAAATTCTTCTGACTGCGATCATATTCAACTTGTGACAATCAACAGCTTCAGGGACCGCACACATCGATTATCATGGGTTTTATGTATCACAGTACCTTATGTATCACAGTAGATTAAATACAGTGAAACTCACATTTAATAGTTGCTTGTGTAAAGTAGTTGCATTTTTTAATGACATTTAAACTTGGATCAGAAGCCATTCTTTTAAGCCTTAGTTACACATCAAGTCAACATTTGACTGATCATAGCATTAAGGAGCCATGGCAAAATTGACATCAATGAGAATCGGGGAAAACTCTCCATTGTTGGAGTCATATTTTGTCCAAAGAAAAATGATTATTGAAGGCCAATTATCACAGCCCCATAACGCTGTTTCAGGGGTTCCTCATGGTACTATTCTAAGCATAATCATCCTCAGCTGCTTCATCAATGATCTTCCCTCAAACAGAAGATCAAAAGTGGGGTTGTTTTATTATTGCCAATTATTTTAGTATTCAGTATAATTCCTGACTTCTCAGATAACCAATTAGTCTGTACCCATGTGCAACAAAATCTGGACAGCATTCAAGCTAGGACTGATAGGTGCCAGGCAGTGACCATCTCCAAAAGAAGAGTCTAACCATTGCCAATCAATGGCTTACCATTGCTGCATTCCCATTATCAATATCCTGAAGGATCGTAATTGACCGGAAACTTAACTGGACCAGCCATATAAATACTGTGGTTAAAACAGCAGATCAGAGGCATGATTTCTCAACTCTGTCCACCATTTAGTGTGTGATGAAACACTATGGACTTTTTCCTGGATGACTGTAGTTCCAAAAACACTCAAGAAGCTTTACACCATTCAGAACAAAGCAGCCCACTTCACTGATACTCATTCACCACTGGGCTAAACCGTCACCCCTCCACTAGTAACAAGCAACTTGCAATGGCTCTACGACAAAACCTTAAAAACTCTTGGTCTCAACTGCCGAGAAGACCAAAGGCAGAGTACACACAGGAACAATGCCACCTGCAAGTTCCCCTATAAATCACTTGACTGCTTATTCAATATTGCTGGATCAGAATCCAGGAACTCCCCCACCCTATATCAGTGTAAGTGCACCCACCCACAGGGACTGCATTAGTTAAAGAAGGAAAGTTCACCATCATCTTTTCGAACATTTAGGAATTGGCAATACACGACCTTACTAGCAGTATTCACATTCTACAGATTAATATGATGTGCCGTTGGATTGGGGTGGGCACAGTAAGAAGCCTCACAACTCCAGGTTAAAGTCCAACAAGTTTATTTGGAATCATAAGCTTTCGGAGTGCTGCTCCTTATTAGGTCCATTCATCTGATGAAGGAGTAGCGCTCCGAAAGCTCATATTTTGAAATAAACCTGTTGGACTTTAACCTGATGTTATGAGACGACTTATTGTAGAGATTAATAAAAAAAAAGGTTTCTACACAAAGAGCCTGTAATGTAGTCATTCTGTGCACTGGCAAAATGTTATATAACTGTAAAGCTTGACTTTCTAAATTCCAGTTCTAGATAGTCATGAGAATCGTCTTGCACAGAAAAAGAAGGAATGGTTCCTCACAAATGTCATGGGTTATGCTTGTCCCATAATAACCTTGAACCTTGAACCTTGCTGTCATTATTGACTGTCTTTTCCCAAGGCCATCAATAGATTGCCTTTGGACTGGCTATTCCTCTTGATCTATTTAATCATAAATTATCACAATAGCTTGGCTCAGTGCTCAGCAAATAAGTTCTGGGAACTTACAGGATTTGATGTCATACCCAGGGTGTCATTACACCACCACTATGGATCATTTCCCCTTTTCAGATTTAGTTGAGCAATTTGATGTAAATATGAAAAAAAAATTACTCTAGCTGCCAGCCAACATGAAAAAAGGGTGGCACAAGTAGGCATGTGGAGTATAATGGAAAAAAATACAGGTGTCAAATGTTTAGGAAGATGAGGGCAATTTTATGCCTTGTAGTTTTGACACATGAATTACCAGAAAAACATACCAACAGTATTATTACAATGCTACTCATGTTATTAATGGGGAAATGAAACGTATGCATGAGTTTTAGTTGTGCTGAAATAACAAAATTGAAATTAGCAAAACTAAAACTGATGCAAAATTAATCCTTTTCAAAGCGCCACACGAGGTTGATTGCAAATGTACAAATTCTGGCCAGCAGAAGACCACAGCCTATTAGGAAGGGACCAAATGAATGACCCAAAGATTAAATTATACAGTTTTGTTTGAGAGCTCAGTGATCTTAATTATAAATATCAGAATAGTGTGTTGTGTGGTTGAGAATGATTAATCTGATCATTCCTGTCTTCTTTAAGTCCGCTAATTTTCAGCAACAATAGGGGTAAAATCAGTCTTTGATGTAAGGATTAAATATACACGATGGAATGGCACCCTATCTTGTAATATGTCCTATTTTGTTAGTCATTATATGTGGACAACATGTAACTCTACCTCTCCATTACCTGTTTCAACCCCTTCACTGTTTTTGTGTCACCAGGTTCTTATCTGACATCCAAATTTGAATAAGTAACACTTTCCCCAGTTACCTTTGTTGTTGCCTTTGACTCTGTTATAAGCTTCATACCGTTGCTACCAATTTCATCCCTCACCCCAGCTGGAACTTTGTGTTGAAACAAACTGATCACAATCTCAGCATCTAATATTACATAGAAATCCATTTCCAATCCCATATCCTCACCTGCTTCCACTTTAGTGACGTTGCCAGCCCTATCACTGTTGCTGAATCCCATCTTGAGTTCTAGTCACCCCCATACTTGACAGTTCCAGTGCTCACATGACAAGCCTGCACTGTCTGTAAACTGTAGCTCACCTACATCCTTCCTCACATCAAGTTGAATCATTGCCCCTGTCTTTGCTGATCTGTATAGATTCTCAGACCTAAAATTTTAGTCCTGATGATAGCTCTGATGAAGAGTCATCCAGACTCGAAATATTAGCTCTATTCCCTCTCCACAGATGCTGTCAGACCTACTGAGTTTCTCCAGCGTTTTCTGTTTTTGTTTATATCTCTTGTGTTATCTCCTCCAGCCTTGCACAATTTCCCCTACCTCCACCCAGCTCCACACCCAATGCTATATTCCTCTGACTCATCTTGTGAATTTCCTGCTGGTTCCTCCCTTACAAGTGTACCTTCAGCTGATTGGCCATAGACTCTGGAAACCCCTCTTTCTCTCTCTCCTTAAAAACCATGACTTTGAACAAACTGATGGCTATCTTTCTTAATATGATCTTTGTTTAAGCCTTTATTTGTTCCATATGCCTTCTTGAAGTGCCTCGTGATGGATTTTTTTGCTTGAAAGTGCAGTGGAAATGTGAGTTGTTGTTCCATTCTATTTGTATAATTTTGCCCATAATGTGCCATTTTAACTCTCTAACTCATAGTTCATTGGATACTGTACAAAACTGGAGTTTCTGAAGTAAAATCTTGAGATTCTGTAGGAATAATTGCAGAAGTAGGAGTATATGAGACCTAAAAGATTTTTGTTGCAATCTCCAAGACATTAAGATAATGTTCCTGAACATTGGCTAAGTGTCCAAAGGTGCTTTTCTGAGCTGAATTATTAAATTGTTCCAGTCTGCGTGTAATGTTAGACTTAAATTAGTGTAAACACATTGGGAAATTGTTGCTCTTAAAAATTCAGAAATGATTGACAGAGAAATGTCCCAGTCCAGAGACTTGTTGGCAATGCCAGAGATAACCTGTTTACCTTGCAAGAGACAATGTAGTATAAAGAAACCTTATATGTTTTTCTTTGTAAAGTTTCTCATTTGGAAACATTGACATTGGAGACCGTTTTAGTGACTAGCCCAACAGCTGAAAAAGCTATTGGGCGGCAGCTTGACGGCAGTTATACAAAAAAAATCTATGGGGCTTGGTGCCACGTGTAAGTCTCGAGCAACAAAATTCCCTCTCATTGCTCTTTATGGGTTCAGACAATCAGCGTATAAAAGTCATGGTCATTAACAAAAGGGTCCAAATTGTACTGCAGACCTTCACCCTGCAACTTGACAGCTTGTAACAGGAGTAGTAAGTACTGTAAAATTGTGCTGCTGTCTTCAACCTGCTGTTTATATCCGGCAACTTCCCACCACCTTTGACATTGAATAAATTGTACGTGTTGGTATGTTTTAAGGGGTGACATAGTGGTTAGCACTGCTGTTTCACAGCGCCAGGGACTTGGGGTTCATTTCTGACCTCGGGTGACTGTGTGGAGTTTGCACGTTCTCCCTGTGTCTGCGTGGGTTTCCTCCACATGCTTCGGTTTCCTTCCACACTCTGAAGATGTGCAGGTTAGGTTGATTGGCTATGATAAATTGCTGTTTGGCGTAAGGGAGATTAGGAAGGTAAATATGTGGGGTTACAGGAATGGGACCCGGGTGGAATTGCTGTCAATGCCAGTTCGATGGGCCAAATGGCCTCCTTCTACACTGTACGTTCTATGATTCTATGATAATCAATGTTTTTTTTTCATTCTTTCAGTCTGGGTGCAAAACCAGAGGTAAATAAAGCTGCCAAATTATTATTGAAATGCTGTAACCTGTTTGAAGTTGTTTTGTTATTTAACTACACTGAAATTATAAGATCTTGTTCATGGTGCCAGCTTAGAGACTGAAAAATCATTAGTTTAGTATATTTTGAATAATGCAAAGCTTAAAATAAAACAGTGATACCACTAATTGACTAAGTCACTGTAGCCTTTCTTCAGAGCCAATATCCCTTGTGTGGTGTAAATGCAGTCTCTTCCAGTTTTGGTATCCTGTTAGGACCTCACCAATGGTATGCTGTTGATCACTGTGCCTTGCTCAGTTGTCTAAAATCAGCCAGCCAACTGCGGTCTCAGTATTTCTTTGTTATGGCCGAAGAAATTGGGCAGAGATTTTGCTTTATTGCAAACGTAAAATGCAGCAGATAATGAAAGTCTGAAATGAACATGGGAAAATGATGGATAAACTGAGCAGGTCAAGCAGCTAAAGGAAATGCTTGAGGTAGGGTGGAAGATAGTACAGATTAAATGACAAAAAGAATGCTAGTGCAAGCCAAATGGTTTATTCATTCTTTTGTTCTCTTTTTTTCTCTGTCTCCATACATCAGACTTATATATCTCTAACTGTTTACAGTTCTGATGAAAGGTCATCAACCTTAAACGTTGTTGCTTGACATGACAATCATTTCCAACATTTTGTGTTTGGCCGCACAGTGGCACAATGGTTATCACTGCTGTCTCACAGTGCTAGGGATCCGGTTCGATTCCCAGCTTGGGTCACTGTATGGAGTTTGTACATTCTCCATGTCTCTGCTCTGGTTTCCTCCCACAGTCCAAAGATGTCCTGGTTTGGTGCATTGGCCGTGCTAGATTCTGTCTCAGTATACCCGAACAGGCGCTGTCAACTAGAGGATTTTCATAATAACTTCATTGCAGTGTGAATGTAAGCCTACTTGTGACTAATAAATAAACAAACTTTAACTTTATTTATAGGGTTTAGATTCTGATTACTATCCAGTGATCCCTAGATTTGAATATAACTTATGGGACTTGAGCTCACCATTCCATTCTGAGTGTTGCCCACTTTCCCCAATTATTTCTGCTTGGGATTATCAATCAGGGAGATCAAGGATCAGGATGTCTCGTACTTGGCAGTGTGCTCCAGTAGCATTGTTATAAAATGGCCACAAAGATAACAGGTGTACTTCTGAAACCAACAGCCTTGAATTGCAGTTAATGTGCCCTAAGATCTTGTATGCTCAGGTTAGAACTAGTTGAAACTATCCTTTCAGATTTTTTTGCTTTGAGGATCTTGCACATGGATCTATAAACCAATAATCCAGAATAGGTGTGACAACACCAATTTTAAATCCAACCGATTTATTTGATAGTAAACTTGCAAGCTTTCGGCCTTTGTAGCCTTCGTCAGGTGAATGAGGTGTTTTGGTCTGCAATAGCACACATATCAGCACAAACAGTTTACAGATTGCTGTATATTTACTATCAAATAAATCGGTTGGATTTAAAATTGCTGTTGAGCAAGGAAGAACTGATTGGAAATGAGTTGTAAGAAAACTTGATTTAAAGTAGAAATCTGATTGCTAATTTTGATTCCAGTAGTCCTGATTGTGCATATATAAATGAACATTGCTTTACGTGGGGAGAGATGGCCTAGTGGTATTATCGCAACACCATTAATCCAGAAACTCAGCTAATATTCTGAGGATTCGGGTTCGAATCCCACCAGAGCAGATGGTGGAATTTAAATTCAATTAAAAAATATCTGGAATTAAGAATCTGTTGATGACCATGAAACCTTTGTCGATTGTCGGAAAACCCATCTGGTTCACTAACGAACTTTAGGGCAGGGGAAAGCAAATCTGTTGTCGTTACCTGGCCTGGCCTGGCCTACATGTGATTCCGGAGCCACAACAATGTGGTTAACTCTCACCTGCCTTTGAACAAGGGCAACTAGGGATGGCAATAAATGCTGGCCAGCTAGTGACATCCATATTCCACAAATGAATAAAAAAAAATTCTTGGATGGATTTCAGAGAGAATAACATTTTTAAAAATATATTGCATATATTTGTAAAATATATACAGATTTACTGTATGAATACAAATATCCTATTTCCTTTTTGTGAAATAGTAAAAAAAAATGATATCATTTCCCTTCTAAGCATATTGCACAAGTTTGTGTATTTTAAACTCTGGCAGGAATTCACCGGCTCCTTGCTGGAATTAGTACATTGGATAGTCAGAAGTACAGGATTGCAGCCCTATGTCATTCCGTTCTATCTTGACCCTCTGTTGGAACATGGAACTTGAGTTTTGCCCTCATCAGCTTTACTTACTGATTTTCACGGTACTAACAAACCAGTGTGTAATACTTGCAAACCACCTTTAGTAAAGGTTCTCTTTTATCAAAGTGTAGCACTTAGAAATCCAAATGAAGATTGAATTTCTCTGAAATTCCAATCATCTTTGTTAAATCTGATAATTTGCAGTCTGCAGCATTTAAGCAATGCAAGATGGCTTATTGTGTTACACAAAGATGAGGAGCAGGATTTCTGTCATTCAGTTAATATGAAACAGGCCTGAGTACATCATTGTTAACTATATTGTTAAATTCACCATGGTTACCATTATAGATCCAGTGTAATTCATTTAAAACAGAAGCAGAAAATGCAGGAAAAACTCAGCAGGTTTGCCTGCATATGTGGAGAGAGAAACAGAGTTAACATTTCAAGTCCCATATGACTTTTCAGAGCTCAGGAGAAGCCCATTAATGTGTAGTTAGGTTGATTGGCCATGCTAAATTACAGCTTAGTGTCAGGGTGATTAATAGGATAAGCACGTGGCGTTATGGGGATGGGGCTCGGATGAGATTGTTGTCGGTGCAGACTCGATTGTGTAAAGAGGGCTACTCTGCCTATCGAGCCTGCACTGATAACAATCCCACCCACGCCCTTTCCCTGTAAGACCTTGTATTTGCTGTGCTAATACCCCTGACACTAAGTGCCATTTTGCCATATCCAATCAACCTAACCTGTATATCATCTGGGTAAAAATGGTGTTGTGTTTTGTGCTGCTTGAGAAGGGGTGAGCAGCAAATAGGGCAAAAACAGAAGGTTGGAGAGCAGGAAAGATTAAATGACAAGGATGCAAGACAAATGGCGTGCTGCTGATAATATAAAGGCAAAAGCTTTGTCTTTTAGACTGATTGGCAGAACAAATTCTCCCTAAATTGTCTCAAATTTGGTTTCAATGCAAAGATTTATAAACAGGGATCATGGGTAGAAGTGGCAACATCGAGGTGGTGGCGTGGGCTCGTTGGGCCAAAGGGCCTGTTTCATGTGCTGTTTTGTTCTTTGTAAAGTCAGTGTTAATGGCAGCATAAAGATCTGAAAGAAAAATAGCTGAATAATAATGTTAGCTGAAAAAGAAGTCAGGGAACTGTCTGGAGGCAAAAAACGTGAGAACAAAAAATACAACAACGCTTAGGAAAACTAATTTAAAATGGAGGACAGGAGAACAGGTCTGATGTTGTGGTACAGTCCAAAAATCTGTAAAATGCCTAATCAGAAAATGAGATGCTGTTACTCCAGCTTGCATTGAGAACATTGTACCAGATTGAGGACAGAAATGGGAGCATGAATGCAGAGAGTGAATTGAGATGGCAAGCAACAGAGGTCAGTCTTATGCCTATGGATTGAGCAAATGAGTCCTGCAAAGTCTGCTTACAGGAGACCAAATTGTGAGATATGAGTATAGTAAACTGAATTAAAAAAAAAGTATAAGTAAGTTGCTGCTTTTGAGGCCTTGAACAGTGAGGAGGGAGGAGATAAAGAAACAGGTGTTGCATTTTCCCCAATTGCATGGAAAGCTGCCTTGGGAAGGGGATGAGTGTTGGAGATGCTAGGGTAGTGAACCATTGTGTTACAGAGGGGACAGTCCCATCAGAATGCTGACAAGAGGTGAGGGAAAAATGTATTTGTTGGTGGCTTCATGCTGGTGTTGGTGGAAATTTTAACAGATAAATTATAGAACCCCTATAGTGCAGAAGGAGGTCTTTTGGCCCATTGAATCTGCACTGACTGTCTCTGTCAGAGTACCTCTTCCAAGCCTTTTCCTTCATCCTATCCCTGTATTCCCACACATTTCAGTAAGAATTTAGCAACACCAATTTTTAATCCAACCGATTTATTTGATAGTAAAATTGCGAGCTTTCAACACTCCGTGTCTTCCTCAGGCAAATGCAGTGTTCTGGTCTGCAATAGCACACATCAGCACAGACAGTCAGAGATTGCTGATTAGAATGCGAATCCTTACATCTAACCTGCTATTCAAGTGTTAAAGTGGCTAACAATGTGTGTGAAGGGAATCCTGAGCATTGATTAGAGAATTGTATATTTTTTCCAGACAGCACAGTAAGTGAGGTCTTTTGCTAACCCAGGCAAGTTACAGGGGTTACAGATAGTGTGTCATGAAGCCAAGATCCCTGTTAAGACCGTCCTCATGTGTGCGGAGCTTGGCTATCAACTGAAGAGGAATGAATCCAATTGGACTCCTCCGGAAGGCCGCTGCCCCCGACTGGACATGTATGCCCAAGCCATCAGGAGGTGCGTGAACACCAGATTTATCAACCGCACTTACAAGACAGTCCCGAACATCACCCGAGCACAACGCAAGGCCATCCGTGCTCTCAAGACCAACCGCAACATTGTCATCAAACCAGCAGACAAAGGAGGCGCCACCGTCATACTGAACAGAACGGACTACTGTGAAGAAGTGTACCGACAACTAAACAATGAGAAACACTACAGACAGTTACCAGCAGATCCGACCAAAGAACACACTCGTCAACTCAACACTCTGATCAAAACCTTTGATCCGGACCTTCAGAACACCCTCCGGGCTCTCATTCCACGTACTCCCCGCATTGGAGATCTCTACTGCCTCCCAAAGATACACAAGGCAAACATACCCGGCCGTCCCATCGTATCGGGCAATGGGACCCTGTGTGAGAACCTCTCTGGCTATATCGAGGGCATCCTGAAACCCATCGTACAAAGAACCCCCAGCTTTTGTCTTGACACTACGGACTTCCTACAGAAACTCAGCACACATGGAGCAGTAGAACCAGGGACGCTCCTTGTCACAATGGGTGTCTCGGCGCTCTACACCAACATTCCCCACGACGATGGTATTGCTGCAACTGCCTCAGTACTCAATGCCAACAACTGCCAGTTTCCAGATGCAATTTTACAACTCATCCGCTTCATCTTGGACCACAATGTCTTCACCTTCAACAATCAGCTTTTCATCCAGACACACGGAACAGCCATGGGGACCAAATTCGCACCTCAGTATGCCAACATCTTCATGCACAGGTTCGAACAAGACTTCTTCACCACACGAGATCACCAACCAAGGTTATATACTAGATACATCGATGACATCTTTTTCCTTTGGACTCATGGTGAACAATCATTGAAACAACTGTATGATGATATCAACAAGTTCCATCCCACCATCAGACTCACCATGGACTATTCTCCAGAATCAGTTGCATTCTTGGACACACGCATCTCCATCAAGGATGGTCACCTCAGCACCTCACTGTACCGCAAACCAACAGACAACCTCACAATGCTCCACTTCTCCAGCTTCCACCCTAGACACGTTAAAGAAGCCATTCCCTATGGACAAGCCCTCCGTATACACAGAATTTGCTCAGATGAGGAGGATCGTGACAGACACCTCCAGATGCTGAAGGATGCCCTTGTGAGAACAGGATATGGCGCTTGACTCATCGATCGATAGTTCCGACGTGCCACAACGATAAACCGCACTGACCTCCTCAGAAGACGAACACGGGACACAGTGGACAGAGTACCCTTTGTTGTCCATTACTTCCCCGGAGCAGAGAAGCTACGACATCTTCTCCAGAGTCTTCAACATATCATTGATGACGATGAACATCTCGCTAGGGCCATCCCCACCCCCCCACTTCTTGCTTTCAGACAACCGCACAACCTCAAACAGATCATTGTTCGCAGCAAACTACCCAACCTTCAGGAGAACAGTGACCACAATACCACACAACCCTGCCACAGCAACCTCTGCAAGACATGCCGGATCATAGACATGGACGACATCATCAAACGTGAGGATACCATTCACCAGGTGCACGGTACATACTCCTGCAACTCGGCCAACGTTGTCTACCTAATACGTTGCAAGAAAGGATGTCCCGAAGCATGGTACATTGGGGAGACCATGCAGATACTACGACAGTGGATGAATGAGCATCGCTCAACAATCACCAGGCAAAACGGTTCCCTTCCTGTGGGCGAACACTTCAGCAGTCATGGGCATTCGGCCTCCGACCTGCGGGTAAATGTTCTTCAAGGGGGCTTTCGTGATACACGACAGCGCAGAGTCGCTGAGCAGAGACTGATAGCCAAGCTCCGCACACATGAGGACGGTCTTAACAGGGATCTTGGCTTCATGACACACTATCTGTAACCCCCGTAACTTGCCTGGGTTAGCAAAAAACCTCACTTACTGTGCTGTCTGGAGAAAATACACAATTCTCTAACAATGCTCAGGATTCCCTTCACACACATTGTTAGCCACTTTAACACTTGAATAGCAGGTTAGATGTAAGGATTCGCATTCTAATCAGCAATCTCTGACTGTCTGTGCTGATGTGTGCTATTGCAGACCAGAACACTGCATTTGCCTGAGGAAGACACGGAGTGTTGAAAGCTCGCAATTTTACTATCAAATAAATCGGTTGGATTATAAATTGGTGTTGCTAAATTCTTACTGAGTTCTTACCACCCCAATCCAACGCCGACATCTTTACATCATTCCCACACATTTGCCATGGTTATTCAATCTAACCAATGCATCTTAGGACACTAATGGGAATTTACCATGGCCAATCCACCTAACTTGCACACCTTGGTCTGTGGGGAGGAAATCAGAGCATCTGGAGGAAACCATGCAGACATGGGGAAATTGTGCAAACTGTGCACAGACAGTGACCCAAAGTTAGAATTGAACCTGAGTCACTGGTGTTGTAAGGCAGCAGTGCTAACCACTGTGTCACCACACCAATCTATCCTTTGTCTATGTTGGATACTGAGGTGGAAAGACAAGTGGAACACTATCATGATACTGGGAGGGAGGGGAAGGAATAAGAGCAAGTGAGCAGGAGATGGAAACGGCTGAGGGCTGTGTCAACTACATTGGTGGTAGGGAAGAGTCCTTGGCTGAGGAAGAAGGAAGATTTATCAGAACTGTCTTTGTGGAAGGTAGCATCATTGGAACAGATACAACAGAGCTGGAGAAACTGGGTGTCCTTGTGCAAAATGGAGCGTGAGAAAGTGTAGGCTTTGGAAGTTATTCCATTGTTGTGTTGTTGTTTCCATGGTACACACTTTTATTAATCATTTTGCAATACACTTCTTAATCATCCTTTAATTTTAGAAAAAAAATTAGGATTAAATAACTATGTAAGTTGAAACAAATAAAAATATGTTGGTTTATGGGATTTGAGAAAGTTTTCCAATGAAGCCTTTCATTGTTTATATGGAGCCTTTTACTTCATTAGGAAGGCCCAAAGCTCTTAGCAACAAATTAAGGACTTTTTGAAGTGTAATTGCTGTTGCAATGTGGAGAAATATACATACTTTAGTCATGGTATGAACCCACAAGCAACCATGTGATACATAACCAGATAATCTGATTGTGTTAAGTTGGTTAAAGGATCAATCTTGGCCAGTTCTTCAAAAAATGGAATTTTTTATGCTGATCTGAGAGAGGCTGTTTAAAATAGGCACCTCCTGCAGTGCAGCATTCACTCAGCACTGTACTGACGTGTCAGCCTGTGTTATATGCTCAAGTTTAAGGAATGAATTTAAAAGGAGAGGAGCAATTTTCCTCAGTTGCCATTGCCCATGCCCGCTCACCCTTCTAACGCACAGATACTAGGCAAATCAAGAATACCAGATTAAAATATCTCAAAATATTAGTGTAATAATTTGTTAAATTAGTATTTTGGAGAGTGTTTTTCTTTATTTGTCCTTTAAAATAGAAATTAAGAGCCGCTGTTTCAGATTGCTTAAATCAACTAATGGCTGCTGTCACATACAAGAAAAAAATGGTTTTGAAATGTTTGGAAATGCTACCGTATTTGAAATATTAAATACCTTGTTCAATCATGCCTTTGCATTCTAGTATTAGTTTGATTCATTCATTTATACAGTGTTCTGAAATGAAGAAATGATAAAAGTTGCAATATATACTTAATGCAGACATTTGCTTTTCGTTTATAGAATGATAGGTTTGCAATGAATTGTCTGCAGCTTCTTGTATTTTTATTGAACAGTGCCATACATTCAGAATGTTTTAAACAAATCATAGTGGTGTTGAGATTTCAAATCGTCATTTCTATCTGAATGCAGTGCAAGATTCACTTTTCATTGACATCAATCCCTTCTCGTCACCTACCCTGCGCATAAAAATAAGTTTTTAAAAAAAAAAATGTTGTAATATATTCCCTTTCATCCATTTTACAAAGGGAAGTGAATCTGGGAATTGCTGGAACAGAAAAAGAAAGGTCTGTGATCGGTTGTTTTGCCTTCGCTAACTTGGTTGTTTTTGTGTTTAAGTTAGTGACCAGAGGAAAATATAATGTGAGTAGTGCTGAAAAAGATTTTATTTTCAAGTTGCACACGTAGCAGAGGGAATATATCAAACCATCAAGAAATGCTGGATTTGCATTAAGGATGCTTGATCCTGACTTCTTTTATAAACAAAACTTATGTGCGTATATTCTGTACAGTTTTGTGTTTACATCATGATGAGACCTCTGAGTTTTACTACTTGGAATGACTCCAGCTCTTTGCTTGGAATAATCAGGTCTCATGCCATCAAGTTTGGAACAAGTGCAGTACAATACCATAGTGACTGGAATATAAACGCCTTCTGTTCATAAAATTGGCGGCCAAAAGAAAGTGGAATAAGCTTATACAACCTTGAGTGCGTGGTATATGATACTTATTCTATGTGGCATAGATAGTGTGACAACACAAGACAGCTAATAAGTAGAAAAGAGGATGTTAATCTGCAGCACCATTTCAGGTTAAATCATGACTGCAACACAAGGGTAGATCTGTACCTGCTGGTAAAAGACAAATTCACAACTAATTCAGAAACTACTTGTAAAGAATGATTAATAACTTCAATAGTGGTGAAACAAAAAATCTGGAACCAATCAATTAGGGAGTTAGCTGCGACTACAGAGGAATCATAGATTTCTGTGAAGGTTAGTCTAATTGTGTTGAATGATCTCTTCTGTCTGTATTTACCTTCAGTATTTTCAGCAGTACTATCATAAATGCCATTTTAAAACCATGTTTGTGTTTTCTGCGCCATACATTTGCCCTCTTTAGAATACCAGCAAGCTATATGTTATTTTGCGCTCAAATTCATAGAATCATAGAATCCTTACAGTGCAGAAGGAGACCATTCAGCCCATTGAGCCTGCTCAGGCCCTGTTCCCATAACCACGTAATACTTGTAACAACACCTCACACTAAGGGGCAATTTTGCTTGGCCAGTCTACCTAACCTGTACATCTTTGGACTGTGGGAGGAAACCGAGCACCTGGAAGAAACCCATGAAGACATGTGGAGAATGTGCAAACTTCACACAGACCTGTAGCCGAATTGAACCTGGGTCCCAAGCGCTATGAGGCAACAGTGCCACCGTGCTGCCCATATTAATTCATTATTTTGTCCATCTGTTACTGGTATCATGAAAACTGAAAATACTTGAAAATCTCAGAGGACTGGCAGCATATGTGGAGAGAAAAGCAGGGTTAAAGTTTCACGTCTGCATAAGTCTTCTGCAGCACTGCTGTTATCTAACTAACCACGAGAGCGTAGGCGAGAACTGTCTATGGTGGTTTCCCCTGCAATTCCCCTAGATCTTCCTATTCTTTTGTGTTCTGTTCACCTCCACTCATGATCCTGTTGAAATCTAATGCAGGATCCAACTTTATGATTCATTCTTGGCCACACTATTTGTTAACTATTACACCCCCTTCTGCATTTACATACTTGTGGTTTATTTGTTGACTCTAGTCAATTGTGAGAATATCCTGAAAGTGTGAGTGACAGCATCATGACTGGATCTATTGTGATCTATTTCATTCCCCATTTCTGCCATAATGTTAACAAAGTTGGACATTTTACAAATTTCTCATTCATGTAACTTCTGTAGAACTGAAGCCTTGAGATAAGGGAATACTCATTGAACTTCTTCGGTTGTGAAAACTGGATTGTAAGTAAAAGAGGTAGGAATTGCTGAGATGGCTTAAAGAGCTTATGTAGAATGGGATAGATGCATTCAAAGCAAAGCACAGAGGTGCCAGACATGATTTCATTTTATTCTGAGTTAACCAATCTCAATTGCCACATTTGGTCTCCAGAAGGAGAAGATTGGCCCGAATTCTCACTCCGTGGTTTTATTCAAAACTCACTGCTGGAGGCAATGTAGATATTAGGTCAGAAAAGAATTAATTCTCGTTGAGACTAATTGGGAAGGCTCACAGTTGAACAATGGCCACTGAATTAACAGCAGAACTTTAAACAGGAACTGAGATTTCCCAGTTATAGATTTACTCATAATTCTCAGCAGGGGAGTGAGCTCATGCAACTCAAGAAGTTAAATAAGTGAATAATACTTTGACTGGAAATAGTATTTACAGTAACTGGCAAGAAGATTCACACAACTACTTTGTGGTTAGCTATACATGTATAATTATATGTGCATATACAAAAGTGCATTAACAAAACAAATATCATAGTTTTAAAAATATTTTCATCACATGTAAACATGCTGGGAAGGCTACCATTTGTTACCCATCACCAATAGCCCTTGAGAGCGTGATGGTGAACCACTTCCTTGAACCACAGGAAGTTACCCAGTGTAGGTATTGTGCTTTTAGGAAAGGAATTCCAGATTTTTGACTCATCTCCAGTGAAGGAATAGCAGTATAGTTCCGAGTCAAGTATGTTTCGTAGAACCATAGAATCCCTACAGGATGGAATTTTGCCAACGCATCTGCCCAAGTTCATACGATCCCTCTGAGGCCAGAGGAGAATGTCGTTCAAGTCTTGCCCATCCCTGGAATCATGGCGGGCATACCGATAAAATTCCGGCCTTAAACTTATGTGGATCAAGCATTTCAGGATATCTTATAGTTTTCGGTTTTCTATAAATTTTAGTTCTAATGTTTGCAGGAGGGCAAAGGAACAAAATCAATAAGACTCAAATAACAGAAGATTAGAAAACATGTGTTTTTTCCTGCAGTAGATGTTTAGAACAGACTGTATCAAAAGCAGTTAAAAGCTGTGCTGAGTAATCCCTTTGAAAGAAACCTAAGGCACTTTTGCACTGATAAGAATGCTCAGGTGACCAGTACCCCCACTAACTGTGAAAGACTTATGCAAAATATCTGAACTCTGTGTTTTGGGCATAACCATTTGCAAATGCCAAGAATGAAGGCAGATACTACACAAAGCAAATGCCTCTTTCTATTGTCTGATGGTGTTCTGGAGGCCCATAGGACATGAAAGTGGAGAGCTGCAATGGAAGCTTCACAAGGTTTTATTTTTAGTGGTGTTCTCCTGAAGACTCAGCAGTGACGTAAAAATACCTGAAATGATCATGTGCTGCATGCAAGTATTATGATTTCAATCTTGTTGAAATTGTGAAATGGCATCTGCAGAATGCATGCAAGGGAGTAATTTTGGATGAGTGGCCTATATTTTAAATTTCATTCAGTTAATTTTCAGCTGAGGGTGAAATGTTTAGACTTCCACCTACCTGCAAAGTTTAGCATAAAGCTGGAGTCCCGATCTATTTGAGAATGTTCTGGCCAACACTTAACTCTCAATCAATACATACAACAGATGATCAGATCACTCTTCATTTCTTGAAGATTGTTGTGTGCAAATTAGCTATGTACATTACAACAGCACATCAGAAATACTTTATTGGTTGCAATGTAAAGCACTTTGAGACATCTTGAGGCCATGAAGACTGTTGCATAAGTCCAAACGCTCTTGTTTTATTTGTTTGATGTGTTTGCCTATAAAATAACACTGACCGCAAGGCAAAAAAAAATCATCAGTTCTGAAAGCCCTTGCAAATGCCTTATGTGAAAGGCACCATGTAGCTGCACGTTTATACGTTTGACGTAATTTAATATTGCCAAACAGGATGGTGGGTTATTATTCCAATTACATTTTACTATCAAAGTGCTATTCAATTTTTTAAGTTGTGTGCGATGGCGAACAAGCTCCTGACTGCTTTTGTCTTTAGCTGCCCTTATGTTCTCTTAATTTAGATTTTGGGAGTTGACTTCTGGCATTTGTGGTGTGAGACCCATTTACTACAACTAAGAACTTGGCTGTCAAACCCAAAATTGGATTTAACAACAAACATTGGGAATTGGCTTTCAAATATTAGAGAATCGAGATTGAAAGAACAATATTTGAGCAGCTCTTACTTATTGCATTGAAATGCTGTAATATCTATGCTGATGGGAATTCCGACAGAGGAAGCTTGGCTTAGTTTAAGAAGTTTGAACGTTAACAGTGAGTTACATACAAAGCCAAGTTTTATTCTTAAAAAAAATCTTTCTGCAAAGATATGGCAAATTGTTGTCACCTGTATTGTGGGCAATAAAACAGGATCATGATTTTAGATAAAGCTCAATGTATAAGACTGTTTATTGACTTGGACAATGTCTCTGAAAACTTGAATTTTGTTGAAATGCATTTTTTGCCTTCCAGTCCTCAGTTGCCAGGATCATTGTTATGTGATTGTTCTCCTATGAACACTCTCAAATATTTTTAGTCAAATCTCCAGATGACTCTGTAAGTTGTGTGCATTGCATGGAGACCAAAAAAATGCAGGTTTAATCTCTGTTCTGTCCTGAGTTAACACATGAACCTGAGATCTGGCAATGATGGTACTACACGGAGTTTGGTTATTTGGGGCATGGATGTTGCTGGTAAGGGTAATATTTATTGTCCATTCCTAATTTCCCTTGAGAAGACAGTGGTAGGTTTTTCTCCTTTCTCTGCTGCATTCCATGAAGGTGAACACATTCCTATGTATAGTTACTCAATGACAAACAAGGAACACCCCAACATATGCCCAAGCCAGGATAGTATATGACTTAAAGGTAGTGGGCATCTCGCTTTCATCAATATCTTGCTAAGGGATATGCTTAATAGAGGTTTGATATGACTCTACACAAAAATAGCTTACTGAAATTCGCTGTCGAGGCTCAGATAGACGAGTATTGAATGCTGTTTGCTGTCTAGAATCATATCCTACTTTGCTTTGGTTTTTTCCAGAGAAGGGAAAAAAAGAATGAAGTCATTGAGTTCCCTTTTTACCAGTTGTCAACGGGAGGAACCCAATTCCTTGTTTTTTGGCTTCATCGTAAGCTGGGTCTTGTAGATGGAATTTCATTTAATGCGATGATTGCCATACATTAAATTATGGTGCCAGAATGACTGTTGATTTTGTAAAGTGAGCACATCACGGGGCCATGCTATATTTTGGGTATTCACGAACCAGAGTGACAAACGCTCTGAATGTGCAACGTTGACTCTTTATGCGTTTCTGTTGTTTAAAAACTGAACGTTTTACATCCAATAGAAACTTCTCATTTTGACACACGAATGGTTTAGTAGAGAGTAAATGTCATTGCATGATGTAGTGCTTTGAATGGACCTACTCGTATTATGTTGATCTTTCTCTACATACTAGCTATGACTGTAACACTTCATTTTGTACTCTCTCCTTTTCTTCACTATGTGTTTTGTCTGTCTAGCATTGCAAGAAACAAGACTTCTCACTCTATACTAATACATGTGACAATAATAAATCAAATCAAAAATATGTTCAACTAAGCTGATCCGAAGATCTGAGATTTGATTTCAATCTGTATTGGGTTAATTTATTGTAGTCAGAATGCTCATTACAACTAAGCTGTGGAAAGGGGAAATGTCAGCCTGAGTTATGGCACCTAAACATTGTCCAGTGATTGATGTGAAGGACATACTGAGACATCAGGCTAGTGTTCAGCTACCATAATTGAATATCATACCAACATCAACACCAACTATCAAGGTTCACATATGAATAATGGTTACTTGGATGGGGACTGCAGGGAAACCATATCCTGGGGAACTGTATCCCAGTAAAATGTTAATACTTTGAACAGAGGAGGAGAAAAATGGGAAGATAAAGATACATTTATTATTAAATTTACCAGTTTATTGCTCCAAATTCCACTTATATTTAACCTTAAGGCGTATCTGTTTATTTGCCAAAATTTTACTATCTTCCCAGTAAATCCTGAAAAGCTTTCAACATTCAAATTCTATTTTTTTTATGATAAACTTATCGACAAAATATATGAAATGCAATGGGAGAGATTCCAAAAAAGTATTTCTAAAGCTGAGTGTTTCCAGAATATGCCAAAAATTGTAATCTTTAGCATACTTGTGTTGATGGGGTCAGAGAGTGCACTGAACAATAAAATTGCTTTCAGAGTAACTTCCTGCCCCGCCCCGCCCCCCCACCCCCACCCCAAGTGCTTGCACTGTGGTTAGAGTGAGGAGCAGAAACTGAGATGGGTTTAATGAGAAAAATGTTGATGGACACTAAAACTGCTTTAAATGAGAAAAGATATTCACAAACAGAGAATGTTCCAGGCATGGGTTGAACAGTCACTGTTGTATGTGGGTAGCCTGACAGAATGCCAGTGTTAGTATTTCTGCACGGTTCAGCAATTCAACTCTCAAAATACCCTGATACTTGGCATTTCCATTATGAAAACTGCAACTTCCCTGTTCCTTGTTTCATTTATACATTTACATTGACATTAGCAGCAGATAAAAAATTTGAGTTTCCTCACATAGAACTTTCCAATCATTTTACTTTTGTTGGTGTTTAGCTTTTCTTTGAAATGTGGAGACCAGAAAAGAGATGTTTTGATTCTTGGTCTTTTGCTGAGTTTAACAGGTTTCAGTGGGGGCAATCTTTACAGATGTTATATTTGGTCTCTGTACTCCTTGCTATGAAGAGGAAAGTTACTGCAGATTCCTGCTGTTGATTGCCACTAACATCTCCTGCTGAAACATGAATATAGGGTGAGGATAGGATTGGGTTCATGACGTGAGATCACGTGTGAAGGAAAAGAAAGATGTGTATTCATATAAGAACGCAAAATATAGGAGGGAGGAGTAGGTCATTCAGCCCCTTGAGCCTGCTCCACCACTCAATTAAATCATGTCTGATCTAATTGTAACGTAAACTCCATTTTCCTGCCTGTCCATACAATAACCTTCAATTCCTGTGTCAATCAAAAGTCTGTCAGCCTCAACCTCGATAATATTCAATGATCCAGCTTCCACTGTTCACTGTTCTGAAGAATTCCAGACACTAGCAATGTTGAGAGAAGAAATTCCTTCTCTTCTAAGTTTATTATTATTTATTTTACTTATTAGTCACGAGTAAAGCTTACATTAACACTACAATGAAGTTACTGTGAAATTCCCCTAGTTGCCACAGTCTGGTGCCTTTCGAGTCAGTGCACCTAACCAACACTATCTTAATGTGGAGACATCTTATTTTGCAACTTGCCCCTGGTTCTGGATTACCAGGGAGGGGAAACATCCTCTCAGCAACCACTGTGTCTAACCCCTTCAGAGCTTTGTCTGTTTCAATATGTAAAATGAAAGGCAGTCTGGTATAGTGCCTTTCATTACTGTAGGACATGCCAAAGCAGCCATTGATGTACTTCTGAAATCATTCGCTGTTGTAACATAGGAAGCACGGCAACCAATTTGCATACTACAAGACCCTATAAACAGTGGTAAGCTGCATGACTAGATAATCTGTTTTTTCAATTGTTGTTGTTTGAGGGTTATATACTGGTCAAGACACTAGGAGAACGTCTCTACTCTTCCTTGAATTGTGCCTTGGGATTTTTGCCTTCTACCTGAAAATTCAGATCTGAAAGATATGACATCTGCTCCCTCAGAACTGCACCGGCTTGTCAGCTTGATTCTCTGTTCATATCTCTAGAGTGGGTCTTGAAATCATAACCTTTTGACTGTGCAAGGGTGCTAACAACCAAAACTCTGGTTAAAGAACATGATAAAACATTAGCTGTCAAGGCTGCTTAGAATCATGAGATCCTTACAGTGCATAAAGAGGCCATTTAGTCCATCTAGTCTCACCAACAAACATCTTGTCCAGACTCTTGCCACATATTTACCCTGCTAATCCCCTAACCTACATATCTTGGGACACTAAGGAGCAATTTAGCATGGCTAATCAACCAAACCTGCCCATCTTTGGACTGTGGGAGGAAACCGGAGCTCCTGGAGAAAGACAGGAAGACGTGCAAACTCCACACAGACAGCCACTCATTGCTGGAATTAAACCCTGGTCCCTGGCATTGTAAAGTATCAGTGCTAATCACTGTGCTGCGGAGACATGAGATAAGGGAAACGAAAGGGTTTTGTCAGCCTGTAAAATATATCTTAGTCAGAATCAGAGAAAAATAAAAGATCAAAATATTATATTTCTCGATAGCTTTTACTATAAACATAAAAAGCAGACTACTTTTTAAATAAATTAATATAATTATGCCTTTATCCTTCATTCGGCTTTTATTACAGTTCCTTGTAGCAGTCACTTAATAAATTCAGCAGCTTCTAGCCCCGTGAATTTGAGCAGTGGAATACCACTGTTTTGATAGTGCCGTGCATGCCTCAAGGCAGAAGTCTTGCAGTTATGCTGGTAGGTGTCACTGCCTACTGACTGCTGAGGGTGCCTCAGGCAGCAAACATTCAGTTGTGCTGGCAAAGTTATTTTATTTCAGACATCATAGCATCACTGATAGCAAAAACCTTTCAGTTTTGTGACTAATATTTCAGTCCCTTATAGGTGAACCAGGCAACTCGAGCCTCAGTTCTGTAATCACATTGTAGAATATGATTACATTTCATAGAAACAAACAGAATGTAAGCCGGGGGAGTGACTCCTTTAGAGACATCACACAGACATGGGCTGTATGGCTGCCTTCTGTTCTGTAAACATTCTGTATAATTCTAATCTATTGCCACATGTTTCGTTCCTCTTGAGCTAGTTCAAGTTTGCCAACTGCTTGAAGTGAAGTTCACCTTTTTAATAGTTTTGCCAAGTTGCAAGGTTCCAGACAAGACTTCTGGCTTCTCACTTTTCTTGGATAATGAACTGGCAGAGGTGAAAGAAAAGTACTGTCTCAAACTCTTCAGTACTGGCACTGCTACTGTTAACTGGTTGCATAACTTTCTTTGGTAGTTAGACCATAGGACTATAAGATGCAGAAGCAGATTTAGGCCATTTGGCCCATGGAGTCTGCTTCACCATTCAATCATGGCTGATATGTTTCCCAAACACATTCTCCCATCTTTTCCCCATAACCTTTGATTGCCCTTGCCAATCAAGAACTTATTTATCTCTGTTTTAAATACAGCCAATGACTTGGCCTCCATAGCTTTCTGTAGCAATGAATTCCATAGATTCACCACCCTCTGGCTGAAGAAATTTCTTCTCATCTCAGTTCTAAAGGGCCATCCTTCTATTCTGAGATGCCCTCAGATCCAAGTTTGTCCTACTAATGGAAACATTTTCCCCACATTCACTTTATCCAGGCCTTTCAATGTTCTGTAAATTTAAATGAGATCCCTCCTCATCCTTCTTAACTCCATCGAGTTCAGACTCAGAGTTCTGAAACACTCTTCATACATCAAGCCTTTCATTCTCGGGATCATTCTTGTGAATCCCTTCTGAACTCTCTCAAAGCCAGTACACACTTCCTTGGATATGGAGCCCAAAATTACTCAATATCCCAAATATGAGCTGATCGGAGCCTTATAAAGCCTAAGCAGTACATCCCTGCTTTTGTATTCTCGTCGCCCTGGAATGAATGCTAATATTGCAAGTTAACCTTAAGACCATCCTGTACTAGGACTCCCAAGTCTCTTTGTGCTTCCAATTTCTGAATTCTCTCCCCATTTAGAAAATAGTTGATGCCTCTATTCTTCCTACCAAAGTGCATAACCTCATAGTTTCTCACTTTGCCCACTCTCCTAACCAGTCCAAGTCCTCTGTAGCCCCTCCCCCCTTCCGCAATACTACATGCCCCTCCACCTCTCTTTGTATCATCTGCAAACTTAGCCACATCCAGACCATTGATGTATAAAGGGAAATGATGTAGTTCCAATACAGTGTGTGTCTGTGCGTATGAGCACACACGTATGCATGCTTGAATGTATCTGTGTATATTCTCTTTCATCAAATTTGAATATTATAGTGAGAAGAGTAATGGTATAAAGAGGTCCATGCAATATTTTGATCAGGTTCTTTCTTCCCCTATGCTGCTGAAATTTTATTGCAATTTAAATATAGGAAATTTGACTGAAGATGACAATGTACAAGTCTTAATCCCAGTACTTAATCCCAGAGTCAAAGGTGTTGCAGGTACAGCCAAGCTAATACTTATGCACTGAAGTCCACACTCCACTGTTCCTGATGTCGTATGAATTTATACTGATGAGGGGACAGTTTCTGCAGCCACCTCATTCAACTGTGTTTCACATTGACCTAACTTCATAAACAGTGACAATTTTTCTGGGCTACATTGGCTCTGGCTAGGGAATACTGGTGTAAACCAGTAGCTGAAAAAACTATATTGCCAGCTTGTATGGAAATGGACTGGAATGCTTCAATTTGACCTGTTGATTCTGATTTGAATTTGATCTGGTTTGTGATTCAAACGCTATAGTAGCAAACAAGTTGGCATTCATCACCATTGGGTATACAAGTGTTGTTTGAGATATAGATGAAACCCATTCATTTTGTTTATGTGCTACTGACTTTGTCAACACTAATAGTTTTGTTCTGACTTCATGTGGCTAGATTTTCAAGTTAGCGCTGAAACATAAATGGTGACACTTTGGATCAGTGACAGGTTATAGAAGTCATATGATGTTCATGTCCATTGAAACTGATGGCAGTAAGATTAGCATATTTGCTAAAATTGATGACTGGTCCACAATGCCAGTGGGTGGCACAGTAATTAATTAGCACTGCTGCCTCACAGCATCAGGGACCTGGGTTTGATTCCCAACTTGGGTGACTATTTTTGTGAAATCTGTATGTTTCCCCCATGTCTATATGGGTTTCCTCGTGGTCTTCTGGTTTTCTCCGACAATCTGAAAGACATGTTGGTTAGGCATATTGGCTAAATTTTCTCTCAGTGTACCAAACAGGCGCTGGAGTGTGGCAACTGGGGAATTTTCACAGTAGCTTCGTTGCAGTGTTAATGTAAGCCTAATTGTGACACTAATAAGTAAACTTAAAAGTATAGACTTAAAACTTTTACACAGGGCAGTAAGTTGAAAATCTGCCCCAAAAGGCCTATTAGCAAATTAGTGCCAAAAAATGAACCTTAAACAATAGTAGCTGTTACCCATTGGTGAAAGCTCAATATTCTTATTTAGATAATTACTATATGCTGATTAGCATGATTCAAAAGTAGTTCAGCAGTAGAACAGTTCTGCCTGAATAGATGCAGTTTGGTTATCAAATGGCAATATTATGAACTGGATTGATCAGCCTTTCTAGGCCACAAAAGATTATTGCTGCGAAGAAATGAAATGTAAACTTCAGGATCCTGATCTGATGGCAGGAATCTTAGTTCTGATGGTTTAGCATCAGACTCTTCCCTCCAGGCCACATTCTGTCAGAATAAACCGTTAGATAAGTGTTTGAAATAATTAAGCATGAATTCTTTTTAACAATGTCGAGTAATCATTCAAGTGCTAAAAGCTCCTTTCTACTGTTGTGTGCAAGTAGGCAGGAAGTTGAGAAGGGTTGGGAAGTTTCACTTGCAAACCCTAGAGGAATTAATGTGCACATTTTGCTGTGGTTAGTTTTGCTTCCTGTTTTATGGGTGTGACTCTAGTTTTTAACCATTTGATAGATTTGCACGATACGTGGGCCTGCAAACGCATTGACATTAGTAGCTTGGTGGTGCAACATGGTGTTGCACTGACCAAAGTTCAAATCACAACCTCAGATGACGCTGATAGTCTGACTTTTTAAGCTGCCGGGTTGTCAGTCTTGCCTGATTTATCAGCCACAAAAATGGATTATAATTAAAACAGAGCAACACTCGCAGAGCTTGTAGAGAAGTTGTGGCTGCCTGTTTGTCGAGACAGGCCACTGTGTGACAAGAGCACAGATTTGCTCTGTATAATGCTTTGGAACTATATATGGACGTCTTGGGGAGGACTATAGATCAGAATTGGTTGGGTTTTAAATAGTTAAAAACTTTACCCCAGATTTGTCCCCATCTTGGCTAAAGACCTGACTCCTGCTAGCATATGCTTCCCCAGGCATTGACAAGAATCTTACAGTAACTTGTTTCCTCTGCACATTTACGTTTATTTACTAGTATCACAAGTAGGCTTTCATTAACACTGCAATGAAGTTACTGTGAAAATCCCCTACTTGCCACACTTCGGTGCCTGTTCGAATACACTGAGGGAGAATTTAGCATGGCGAATGCACTTAACCAGCACATCTTTTGGACTGTGGGATGAAACTGGAGTATCTGGAGGAAACCCATGCAGATGTGGGAAGAACGTGTGAACTCCACATGGACAATGGCACAAGCCTGGTTTCTGGCACTGGTAGCAATAGTGCCAACCACTGTGCTATCCAATCTCAGAATACTGATCTCAGAATACTGGGAAGCATCTCTGGGCATGGGAAGGTTGAAGTGAAATGGAAGGAGATTCTGTACTTCAGTGAATGGCAGATTCTATCATAATTATTGGATTAAATCAAAACATTACCAAGAGATCATCCAGCAGTTGATCAGCTTAAAGCAGTCCATAGTTGACTGATACTAAGCAAGGTAAATTGAAGCATCTTCTCTGGTCTTTACTGGTTAGTTGACTTTGGCTGAGGGACATGATCTTACTAAGGAGTTTGGGCTCTTGCCTGCAGGCTGGGGAGCTATTTAGAGGTCTGTGTTTCTTCTTTTCAGCAGGACCCACTAAACCACAAACTAGTCAGACAGTGGCAAGGCCAGCGGTGAGCCTTCCCCAGAAATCAAGATCCCTGGGAGCAGAAGTTCCTCATTTTGGGAGTTGCCAGCTAATGACAAGCTGGCGGCTGTAGTGCTCAGCAGCACCCCTGAGAAAACTCTGGCTGGTGATTGCTGCTGGAAGGACAGGCACCAGAGTCCTTGGATTGGCAAGCAATCTAGACCACAGGTAATTAATTTTGCTGATTAGTGGCCATGTAGGAAAGGGTGCAGAAGGGGCTCAGTAGCAAGGGCTGGGGGTGGCTCTCAGTGATCCTCGCTTCCAAATATCCAGTCCCTTAATCGAGCACTGAGTGTCTTTGATTGAGGCCCCCACCACCTCCAGGAAGTGACAAGCTTACTGCACAACTTCAGCTGTCATTCATACTACTTGACAACAGGCCTTCCTGGAGTTAGTCCCAGCAGTGCTGAGGTGAGGCCCTTAAGTGGGCATTAATTGGCTACTTAATGGCGTCAGTTGGCAGAGGAGTTCTAGTCCACCATCATTCTACCTAATCGCCTCCTAGTTTGCCGCCAGCAAGATCACCAAACTCCAGCCCAGGTAATAGCAGGCATGCAACAGTTGGGTTTAGTGCCATGGGTAAGGGAAGAAACATTCAGTCAGCGCTCGATTTCCGATTGCAACACTCTCTTTTGGTCTTTGAAATCAGTGCAAATATGTAATGTTTGGATGAGGAGATGGTTGTGATGTACGTTGTCACCAAAGTAACTCATCAACATTCACTAAAGGCTCACGAATGAAGAATGCCTACCCAAACAGGAGGTTGCTTTCCACCCACATAACAGAATCCAGCAGAGAGTTCTGCCTTTATAAAAGAGGGGAGAGTGAATAGACTAATGAAAAGTGCTGCCTGGGCAAAGTATGCCACCTCACTTTTAGAAAGTATATTTTGATGAGATCCATGAATTTGCCATTTTAATTGTTAGGCATGCAGATAACAAGATTTGAAGCATGTGCTTGTTTGTGCTAAGATGCTGCTTTGTGACATAATATTGTAGCAGATTGGGATTTTAATTACCATGGTGTTGCTTATATATGGGTTGAGCTTGAGGAAGAATGATTTCTGACAAGGTGCATAGCTGTGCTGTTTCGGAAAGAGGCAAGCCCACTTTGAACATTTCACTCAGCATTAATTAAACTGCCAGCCGTCTGTCTTCGGCAGCTGTTTTTGTTCTCTCTTTCAAAACTAACAGGTTTCTAATTTAATTTATTAGGACCAGCAACTACCAAAATTAAAATGACAGGTTAGCACTGTAAGTAGATTCAGTCTGCACCTGGTTTAATCTGTCACTCCTGAACAGAGTTATAATTACTCTTACAAGCCACTGCTGCCATCAAATTTGGGGAATAAAATGCCATTAACTGTCAGTTGAATTTAGTAGCCATACATAACAAATTTAGTAAATACCAAAGTTCTGGAGAATTACACAGTGAACGAGTTTGCTCTCTTTGTAATAATTTGATATTATTGCAGTGATATATATTTATGAATAGCAGCATTGTAATTGATTAAATTAAGCACCATACGTTCATCCAGGGGCATATAAAAATTGCCTTGCATGGTTGTTTTGTTCATGTCTCAGCGATCTGATGGAAACTTTGACCTCCGGGTATTTTTTTAGAGGGGTGTTCATACCTCCACTATGTATCTGCTTCATTTGGATTCGTTATCCGAAGAGGGCAGTTTCTGCAACCAATCAGTCTTGAGACTAGGGAAGGTGGCGTTCCTAACATACTGAGACCTTACCTTTTCCTGCATTGTCCCAGAAGGACCTTTTCTGTCTATCCCAGTCCCAGCATGTTTTCAAGCTGTTCTACCAGACCTCACCCACTGTGAGTCTCTGCAAGAGCCATTAGATTCATGGATGAGGAATGCATGGGTAGGGTCATGACCAGGATAACAAGATGTTTTGAATACATCCTGTTAATGTGTATATTTCGTCTTTTATTGTAATAGATAACCTGATGGCTGGGCCACAAAATGTTACAAGTTGGTTGAGATTGTGAAGAAGTTTGAATCACTGAGGCACACATTGAGATGAATTCTTTTTGCATGATTTTCCACTCGTGCATTTTATTTAATGGAAAATCTTCCGCACTTAAAAATATTGATATTTTTCCATCACTGTGCACTGTGGTTGCACAAAGGACTATACCACCTGTGCTAATTCGTTAAATTTGTTTTAAGATGCCTAATTTGCTCTGAGATGTCACAATTGTTAGCACTACTGCTTCATAGCACCAAGGACCCAGGTTCAATTCTGGCCTTGAGTGACTGTGTGAAGTTTGCACGTTCTTCCGGGGGCAGTGGGCCTGGATAAAATGTTCTGTCAGTGCAGACTTGATAGGCCAAATGGCCCCCTTCTGCATTGTAGGGATTCTATGATAGCCTCATCTTTTCGCAATGGTTCATAATTTATTTCTGATTTAATTTAGGTGTGCTGCACAGCATAAACAGGATATTGAGTATTCAGTATGATTATTTTACTAAGTTTGAACAATGTTTTAAACTGGTGTGAAAGGGTGGGTTGGGGTAGGAGTTTTCCTTAAAAATAAACAGTTGAGCTTTACAATCAGGAAGTACTTTTTCTAATGAAGGCTATTGGGAATCTGGAGCTCTTTCTCAAAGGCTGTGGATACTGGAGTTAAATGGAATTTTCAAGACATATTGACAAATGTTTGTTAGCTAATGATATCAAAGGAGATGGAGCACAGGCAATTAAATAGAATTGATGTAGAGATAAACCATAATTTCATTGAGTCAAATGCCAGACATACTGAAGGGGCCGAATGGTCTATTCCTGGTCCAACCTTTACTATTTTCCAGACCAAATTATGCCTATTTCAAATTGTTTGATATACCCCTAAGTTTCTGCTAAAATTTATTGCAATGTTGCTGAAAACACAATCAGCCATGAACCAGTGTAAGAAGGACAGCATATTAATTTTTTTTACCTGATAAACCAGTGGAAAGAGCCGAGACAGTTATTAGCTCAGTGGATGAGGCTGGCTTCAATTATGTTGCTTTCAAAATCAATGCAAAGAATTACCAAAATTCGAATTGTGGCAAGTTCAGAACAGTGATTTTATCCAGTGGAATAATTGGTCTTTTTCAGACCAGGAAGACATCATGAGGTTTACAATTGGCACTGTTGATTTTTGAGAGAACTGGCTAGAATTCTCAGATCTGTTATTATCCAGAGATCTTCAATTGAAGTTCCTGAATGTTGACGCTGAATAAGAACAGGGTCGGGCTCAGTTGTGAAGCCCATGTGGTTAAAACCCAGTTAATATGCACTGTTAAGGCACACAGAAGACCATCAAAACTTGGCTGAGATGCTGAACAGTGTCTGGTGTTCTTGGCACTTGTACCGTGTTAAAACCAAATTGTCTAAATGTTAGAAGAAGCAAAAAAATCAGTGGGAAAAACATGATCAAGACCTTAGTCAGAATAGACCACGAAGATTTTATGGTATTCTGCTAGCCTATTCCTGCAATCTCCTGCCCTTCACCATATTCCCCTTCTCACCTGTAATTACTTCTAGCTCAGTGTTTTGTATTATAAGGAGAGGCTGGGTCGGCTGGGATTTTTTTTCCTTGGAGCATAGGAGGATGAAGAGTATCCTTACACAGATTTATAGAATCATGGGGGGACACAAATATGGTGTCTTTTCCTCAGCATAGGGAAGTCCAAAACCAGAGGACATAGGTTTAAGGTGAGAGGGAAAAGATTTAATAGGGAGCGGAGTGGTAACTTCTTCATTCGCAAGTAAATTGTACCTGCCCATACCAGCTCCCCGTCAGCTCATTCCATATACATGTGTGTGTATGGAATGAGATGCCAGAGAAGGTAGTAGGGGCAGGTACAATTACAACATTTAAATAACATTTGGACAAGTACATGATGGGAAAGGTTTTAGAGGCACATGGGCCAAATGCAGGCAAATAGGACTAGTTTTGTTTAGGAAACATGGTCAGCATGGGTGAGTTGGGCTAAAGAGCCTGTTTCCACGTGTATATCTCTCTGGCTTAGTGAGGTGCAGGAGCGGCTGAATTCTGGATTTGTCACCATTATCCCTTCCGTTCCTTCCACTTCACACTCAGCTGCCAAGCTATATGTGAGTGCTATGTCAGCACTTGTAGCTCGTCTACGTCATACCTTAAAAGCCAGTTAGGAAAATGGCTTTTGAATTCCCACTAGTAGAATCAGATGGCTAATGTCATTGGTCCACATCAGCCACATGTATGCCAGATTGAAAAGAAGTGGCAGGCCCCTTTCCTGAAGGATCTTGGTAAACCAATTATTTTCTTTTCCCAGTAATATGGTAGTTTTTATGGGCATTTTGTCTGATACAGACCGCAAATTTGAGTTTTCAAATTCAAATTCATAACTTGCCACAGTTCAAACTCTGGGATCTATGGGTTGTTCGTCCGGTACAACTCAGTAAATTTCTGATGTACGTTTGTGTGATCAATTTTAAGTAAAGGAAATAGATCTGTATTGATGTGACTGAGTTTTGTAGCTGAGCCAGGTTTTTTGACCTCCCTTTGCCAAACTTAAGTAGGAAGTGATATCTGCCATGTGAGAACCGGCCATCAATGCATACTGCACCAGTGAACTATCACTATGTGGCAGAGTGACACAACACCCAGGCTGCTCTGGTGGCTGCATCCATTTGCACTGTTGCCTCACAGTGCCAGGAACCCAGGGTTGATTCTGGCCTGAGGTGACTATATGGAGTTTGCACATTCTTCCTGTGTCTGCATGGATTTCCTCTGGGTGATCCGTTTTCCTCCCACAGTCCAAATATTTGTGGGTTAGGTTGATTGGCCATACTATATTGTGTCTTAATATCAGGTGGATTGGTGAGGTAAATATGTGAGCTATGGGGATAGAGCCTAGGTGGGATTGTAGTTGGTGTGGGCTCAGTGGGCTAAATGGCCTCTTTCTGCACTGTAGAGATTCTATGATTCTATCAAATCCTTGCACTACCTTTTTGCACATTGTCTTCTGACAAAGTCCTGCCTCACATGTAGGATGATAATCTTGTTACTAGTTTTAACCTTGGCTTTATGGGTGCGACTTTCCGGTTGCGCATGCCCCAAGACCAGAAAGGTCACAGGACCTTTGCATGATGGGTGGGAGAGGAAAATTCCATCCCACGTCTTGCCTTGCAGAAAGCTGCCTATTGGAATTCGGATGCAAAATATAGGGGCACTATCTTATGTATAAAAATATGTCATTGCTATTAAATGTGCTGTTTACATATCCCTATTAATTATCATATCCCTGAGACTAATTTAATGTTAATTAAATGTAGTAAATTGTGTTTTTCCCTCAAAGCAGTTGGCGCAGCTACTGTGAATGTTCAAGTTCATTGATTTCTTCAAAATTTTCTATTAATATTTGATCCCCTTTCCGAGTTGTAACCAATTAAAATTACAGGTATAAGGGCAATTGTGTAAATTGTATATTCATTAAACTTCGTAGCTGAGTCATTGGATCAGCAGCCATGCAGAATGTTTCTTGTGCTATTACTATTCACATTAACATTGTTTTCATCTGCTCTGAAACAGCAGGAGTGTTAATAGTTATTGCACCATCTAGGCTCAGCAGGTGGTTTATCGGATTTCACGTTGGATTTAAGGTCTTGGTGTGAATGCTGCTGAGCGTTTGTGCGCTAGCAATGTAAGCATGCAATAAGTCGCCAGCAACAAACAACATGTTATCAATATAAAGGAGGTGAATGCTGCCCCACTGTTGTTCCTCTCGGGTCAAATCATGAGTGTGGAGTGAACAAAATTTTGAATTGATTTGATTTATTTTATTGTCACTTGTATTAGTTTACAGTGAAGAGTATTGTTTCTTGCATGTTGTACAGACAAAGCATACTGTATATAGAGAAGGAAAGGAAAGGAGAGGGTACAGAATGTAGTGTTATAGTCAGAGCTAAAGAGTCAAGAAAGATCAACTTAATATGAGATAGTCCATTCTGAAGTTTAATAGCAGCAGGGAAGAAGCTGTTCTCGAGTCGGTTAGAACATGACCTCAGATTTTTGTACCTTTTTCATAAAGGAAGAAGGTGGATGAGAGTATATCTGGGGTGCATGGGGTCCTTGATTATGCTGGCTTCTTTTCTGAGGCAGTGAAAGTGTGGATGGAGTCAACGGATGGGAGGCTGGTTTGCGTGATGGACTGGGCTACATCCACGACCCAGTTTGTTGTTTCAAAATATCGGGTTCTATCAAATTAGCTGGCTAATGGATCCAACAGAATTTAGGATGAATCATATCGCAACTGCAGGACAATGGATGTGTCAAGTGGATTATCCAACTTGCACTTGGAACATTTTGTAATGAAAGATTTAAAGAGTTTTCAGAGATTGCACAACTCCACTTGAGACCGAAATGCTCCGGGATCCTCATAAATGACTTTCCCCATTGTTATGGTTTCCCATGGCTATGCACTACCAATATAAGGAGAAGCAAAAGCAAAATACTGTGGAAGATGGAAATCTGAAATAGAAATAGAAAGTGCTAGACTTTCTCAACAGGTCAGGCAACATCTGTGGGGAAAGGAACAGTTAACATGTCAGGTTAATGAACTTTATGGTCTCCAAAACTACACATGACAAAAATTCATTGATGAAATTCCTGTAATTGTATTTTTTTTATTGAAATGTTTGGTCAGAAATGTCAAGCCTCAGACCTTGAATCCACTAGCCTGCAAAATGAATTTCATGCCCTGCGCTTTTTTCCCTCCTCGTCTTCACTCCTTGAGGGCTGACTCCTTAGGTGATCATAACAGTCCATAGAGGCCACTCTGGCCCTGATTACAGAATCTCAGAATCCCTACAGTACAGAAGGAGGCCATTTGGCCCATTGAGTCTGCACCAACTCTCTGATACAGCATCCCACCCAGACCTATCCCCGTAACCCCACATATTTACCCCACCAATTCATCTAAGCAAACTACTTTGGGTCACTAAGTGACAATTGTCACTAATGGACAAATGAGTATTGCGTGCACCACACTAGCAAAAAGATGTAGAAGCTTTCGAGAGAGTGCAAAGAAGATTCATTAGGATGTTGCCTTGTCTCAAAGTGTTGACTATGACTATGTTGAATAAACTTAGGATTGTTTTCACTGGAGAGATGGAAACTGAGGGGAGACCTGATAGTGGTTTACAAAATTATGAGAAGCGTTGAGAGGATAGATAGAGGCTTTTACTTGTGGTTTCCGTGTACTTTCATGTGGACAAGGTCAGGATCATACTGATATATGATGTTCCCCCACTTTCACATTGCTCGTTGGCACTCACAAATCCAGAATGGCTGTTTAAGTGAAATGATCAATTGGCTGCCAGTTCATGCAGTGAATGTTGACCAGCTGAATTCCAACAGAACAAGAGCTGGACTCGTACCTGCTTAGGGTGGAAATCGCCCCCAAGTCAGTTAAAGGTGAGAAGTGGACAGTTTAAGGGAGATGTGCGGGGAAGTTTTTCATGCAGAGAGTGGTGGGTGCCTGGAGTGTGCTGCCAGAAGAGGTGGTGGGAGCAGGCACATTGGCATCATTTAAGAGGAATCTAATGGGTACATGAATAGGGAAGGGAATAGAGGAATACGGATCGAGTAAAAGCAGAAAGTTTTTTAGTTTAAGGACAACATCATGATAGGTACAGGCTTGAAGGGCCAAAGAGCCAGTCCCTGTGCTGTACTTTCCTTAGTTCTCTTTGAAGCCCACACAGGCACAAGAAGAATGTGCAAACTCCACATAGACCAACACTACCAACCTTGTACAGTACCACCCTTCTCTAGGAGATGGTCTCCACCCCAAGTAGATACGAGTGCAGCTCTCGTTTTGTGGGAATTTAGCTGGTCAACATTCATTGCATGAACTGGCAGCCAATTGGCTATTTCACTTAAATGGCCATTCTTGATTTGTGATGCCAACAAGCAATGTGAAAGTGGGGGAACATCACATATCAGTATGATCCTGACCTTGTCCACATGAAAGTACATGGAAACTCAAAACTATCCACAGCCAGAATAAAATTGGCAACAATTCACTGTACCCACATTTCCTCCTGAGTTACTAGAGAAAAAAACCTCTTCGCATAATAAGCATTTCATACCTCTGGAGGATCATAGATCTATGTTTACAACATAGAGTTGCCTTCAGAGTTAGATCGGTAATATAAATGGAGCGTCAGACTGATCTGAGACAGGTTTAGTGGATGTTAGTTTAGAGAACAAAAGGAGCCTCACATTTGGCAGTAATTAACAGTAAACAAGAACATTTTGGCATGTTTTCACTATAGCTGATCTCTATTAAAATCAGCTGTATTTTATCTCAGAGAAAGCAGCTATTTCCAGGGCTGGTGTGTTTATCAGCTGTAACATTCACTGACCTACCCATAGTAGTGTTGAACTGAAATTAACTTCAAAGGCATGAGATGTATGAGGATTTAAATATTGTATTCGTCTGAAAAATTAGAATGCTGGCTCGGAAGGAAGTGACTGTTGCACGTGCTAGTTTTTTGGATGTGCCGTATCAGCAGTTTCGTAGCGTGCTGAGGCTAATGAAAAAGATTTTGCGGGGGTTGCTTGTTATGTGGAAAATGCCTGTTTGCTACTGATGTTCAATTCAATGTTTTGACTGATGTCGCTCTGTTAGAGCGAAGCAGATTTGTGAAATTCAGCGACCTACTCAGTATAAAACATCTGATTCCCATCAGCTAGCTCCGGCACAAATGACATCCATTAGTAAGCAAGATAATGAAAATCTGGCCACCTGATTAGTTTGCAAGTAGTCATTAATCCCTGGTGGAGTCCATCATTTATAGGATGCAACTTGTTTCAAACTGTTAATGTGTAACATTTGAATTACCTATTAATGGTTATTCAGAACAAAGTGATTTTATCCTTCTCTCTGTCTCCTGTTTCATTTCAGAACTAAGACAATTTGTTTTCTGCTCAGATTCATTTTTCTATTGCTGATGAACAGAGGAACATAGAAAATCTGGAGCAGGTCATCTGGCTCTTCTGGCTTTCAATAAGATCTGATTATGACCTCAACTGCAGTTTCCTGTTTACTCCTCATAACCCTTGACTCCCTTGTCGATCAAAAATCTAACTCAAGCTTGAATAAATTCAATGACCCAGCCTTCACGGCTTTCTGGGAAAGTGAACTCCACAGACCAATAACCCTCTGAGAGAGAAAGAATTCTCCTCATGAAATCTCCCGTGAATTAGTGCAATATGTTTCAAAGCATCATTCCTCTTTTGTAAAAAATGGTTTTAAAACAATATCCCTTGATACATTTAAAGAGTGGCAACTTGATTCAGGTTGATGTGTACAACTAAAAGTTATTTAAATTAAGTTTACTTATTTGTGTCACAGTCGACTTACATTAACATTGCAATGAAGTTACTATGAAAATCCTCTAGTTACTACACTCCGGTGCCTGTTCGGGTACACTGAGGGACAATTTAGCATGCACCTAACGAGCACATCTTTCGAACTGTGGGAAGAAACCGGAGGAAACTCGTACAAACACAGGAGAAAGTGTAGACTCCGCACAGACAGGACCCAAATTGGGAATTGCACCTGGATCCTGATGTTGTGAACAGTGCCACCATGGGTTAATCACAAAGTGTAGGCAATTTTAATCACTGCCAATTCAATTTTACCTTTAACCCAATTTAAAAACAGACTATTTTCTCATTAGATTGTAGTAAGTTAGTTTCTTTATAATTTTTTTAAAAATTCGCTTAAAACTGAGTTTGCAATTTCTCCTTGTGTCTGCGTAGGTTTTCTTTAGGTGTTCTGATTCCCTCCCACAGTCCAAGGATGTGCAGGTTGATTAGCCATGCTAGACTGACCCTAGTGTCATGGGGATTAGCAGGGTAAATGTGTGGGGTTAGGGGAATAGGGCTTAGGTGGGATGTGGTTGGTATAGACTTGATGAGCCAAATGGCCTCCCTCAGTACTGTAGGGATTCTATGATTATATTCTATGAAAACATTTTAAAATGTGTCTCTTACTGTCTAAGTGCCTAAAAGAATTGGCTTAACTTTTGAGTGCCTCCTTGAGGTTGCACTTGAGGTTGACTAATTCACCTTGGGATGTGACTCTGACACGATGGGCAGGATTTTCTCGCCGTGCTTGCCCCGAAACTGGAAAATACCATCCGAGGTCAATGGACTTTGCATGGTCTGTGTTTTGCCTGCTATGATTCCTGTGGTGCGCGGGGATGGGAAAATTCAGCCCGATGTCTGGCATAAAATACTTTTAAATATTTTGTATTTAAAATTCCACAATGGGCTGTTCCAGTTTTGGGTGAATTACGTCAAAAGAAACTAGCAGCACAGAGCTGAAACTCTGCTCCACAATTTTACTCTCAGTGCCATTATTTTAATTCTCCAAGTTGCAGAAAAATAACAGGGAAGTGTATGTTTTTTATTTGATTCTTTTGACCAAAGCTTCCTGTTGAAACTGCACTGAAAATTCCTTGTATAACATAATGTGCAATCTCTTCTGTGGAGAGGAGTGGTAGCAGATGGGGCTGGTATTTGGGAAAGGACCTATGCTGCACTAGTACAGCACAGTTATAATGATGATGCTTTCTTAACTCCAGAGGGAAATCTATAGTCTGTTCACATTCCTGTCACCAAATTTACTTGAATCTAATACCTACCTCTTTGCAGATTAATAGCTGTCCTCAGAAATAGTGAAGTTATATTTCTTACAAATAAGGACAGGAATGTTTTCCCAATAGCCAAGTAAATAAAGGCTTTGGCTGACGTATTTCCAGAAAATACTGAGATTTACCCCTAATTTGAGGCGGTTAGGGTAATCATAGTTCCCTTGCTAGATAACAAGATGGGTGGCAATCAGGTACGTCTCCTTCTCCTAATTGCATTTATTTGACAGGATCACTCTAAGTTATGATGTTTTCCACTGAATAATGATGCAGCGCTGACTATCTAGACTCATGTGGCGATTAACCACTTGGAGGACAGGTGGTGTCTTGGGACTATATCCAGCAAGTTAGTGCCTTCAAGAGAGGAGATTAAAAGGGAGACAAATTAAAGGAAAGAAAAATGATTAGAGAAAAAAATTGGATTTGTCGGAGCTTGCGTCCTGGATTTCTCCACGGAGTTAGATCTTAATTTTCGCTATAGTGGACAATGGCCAACATTGATCAGAGACCAATTCTTTCAGAACATGAAGTAAAAAAGGCTCATTGGACAATGACCCCAAGCTATTTGCATTAATTTCTCAAGAAAGGAATTTACAGACCTGAGAGAAGTGATCAGGCCTTTTGATTAGGAAACAATGAGGATGATTTTTATTCGCATCAGTCAGCTAGGCAAAAGTAAAGGACAAGCTGACATACACAGTATCAGTTACTGAAGGTACAAATAAGATAAAATAAATGAAAATAGTATTGTGTTTATTATAAAAAAAAAATTATGCAGTAGTAATTGTGTTTGAAATGAAGAAAAAATTTCGTGATATTTTGCTCCAATTCAGACATGAATTAAAACAAACTGGATTTATTTCAATGTCAATTTAGTCACACCTGAGAAGATAGTTGAAGGCTTGAAAGGGGCTGAAACACAGTTTTGATGAAAGATTTACTAAAGACATTTTGATGGAATGGCTCTTGGCATCATATGTTGAAGCAGACCACTTGTTGACTTATTTTAAAGATAGTTCCACTACTGTCCTCCGCCATCAAATCCCCCGCCTGTTCTCCACCATCAAATCCCCCTCCCCATTTCTTCCAGTGTTTCCCTCAAGAAACTGATTGTCGTATATGAACCAAAACAGACTGCAGATATCTGAACTCAAAACAGGAAAATGCTGCCCAAGTCAATGGATCTTTGCATGGTCCGTAGTGGATAGGATGACAAAATTTCCTCCTTGGTTATTTCTATCAAAATCAGGAGTAAAAGTCTTGGCTGCTTTTTATCTTCCCTAGCCTAAGAAAACCCCAATTGCTATCCTCAAACAAAAACAGAAAATGTTAGAAAATCTTAGCAGTTCTGAGAGCATCTGTATAGAGAGAATGGAATCAATGTTTCGAGTCAGGGTGACCCTTTATCAGAGGTCAGTTGTTATTCTGCCTGTGCAAACGTAACTCCACACGTTGAAGCTTAGATTTCTAATCTGTATGCTGCAGTGTATTTATATCTCCAAAATTCAAGAAAAATCATAGCATTTTTTAAGTTGGTCCTTTCACATCCTCATAATGTCCCACTGTGTTTCATAGCAAATGGTTTATTTTTGAACTGTAGTCACTTTGTTTTGAAGTCACATGCAGCAGCAAGTCCTGCAAACAGCAATGAAATAAACCATCAGTTCATCTGTCTCTGATGTTGGTTGAGGGTAGAGCTCCCAGCTCTTCTTTGAAAACATCATGAATTCTTTTCTGTCCACCTGAATAGACAGCCAGGTTCTCAGCACAGTATCTCAAAGACAGTGCAGCACTCTCTCAGTTGTGACCATGAGGTGCAGCTGCTGGTGTTGGACTGGGGTGGACAAGATGAGAGGTCACACAACACTCGGTTATAGTCTAACAGGTTTATTTGAAATCATGAGCTTTCAGAGCATTGCTCCTTCATCAGGTGAAGTCTTTGGGAGCAGTGCTCCGAAAGCTTGTGATTTCAGTTAAACTAGATGTTATGTGACCTTTCGTCTTGCCCTCAATTGTACACTGCAGTGCCAGCCAAAACTTTGTGCTAAAGTCCCGAGGTTGCAATTAAAACGTACCAGCTTTTGACTCCAAGGTGAGAGTGCTGTTGTTGAAATCATGTTGCTATTGGGAAAGCTTAGCTTTAAAAATATTTGAAAAGGAAGAGTGGAGCTTTACTCCATTGATGGGACTCTGATAATTTTCCATAGTGGCTACATACCAAATAAAGGGAAGGTGTTTAATCACTGGCCAAGAGCATTTTTGACAGAGGCAGAATCCTGAAACTCTTGCCTAACAACACTGTGGGAGTATCTGAATGATGCAAATTGTAATTATTCAAGTTCACAATCGTTTTAAGGGCAATTGGGGATGAGCAATAAATGTTGGCCTTGCTACTGACACTCGCGTCAGCACATAACTCTCTTTGAGTTGGGTGGCATTATTGAATGTACTTTACAAGTATGCTAATGGTTACTGTTGTAAGTTTGTGGTTTGTTTATCTGGGATCGGCTGGTGGATGTTTTAAAAAACCCATGAAGTAATGGTTTATTGATTGTGCTATGTGTACTTTAATGACATTATTTGTAGTTGTGCCAAAATTCCTCTGCATCCATAATGTGGTTCTATCATATCTTCGGTGGAGAAATTACCAGAAACTTTTCCAGTAGATTCCAAATGTGGTGCTCACTTTTCTGGATGTCATTGTAAAGGATGAGACTCTCCAGCTGCTCTTAGAAAACCATGCTCAATCCTCACTGGATCTTATTGTCCTTATACCAGATTAGGGGACAGTATAGGTGGGTCCCACCAGGACACAGTGATCTTGGGATTGTGGTCACGTCAGCTAAAGATTGTATGTTTATTTTTGATTATTTTTTGGAAACTTGTTTTTTGTGTGATTGGTTAATCTTCATATGTAATCCTCGGCAGCCTGAATTACAAAGCTATTCATTCTAGGGGTGTCAGACATCAAGATTAATTTAAGCCCGAGACAATTCTTTAATGAAAAGTGGAAGAATGTCTGTTTCTTCTGAGGCTTTGGTTGTGAATTAAAGGTATGAAGCTTGCTAAGGTCTTCCTTCAATTAATTAAACATTTGGCATACTGCAAGAAATTCCTGCTTTGAACTCTGTTATTTTGGCTTGTCAGTCGTCTTCAAGAGACATAAATAGACGGTTTTCTGGGTTTTTTTTGTTAATGAAAAATTTCAGACTCTTTACTGGTGCTGAAGTATAAATAGTCTGCTAAGGGATTTGGCCTGGTGGACTCTTCTTTGACTGTCAAACACTATGTTGGAAACCACCTCATTCCAATGCCCAGCTCCTCTGTCAGCTTAGCCAGGTTTGGGGAGTTCCATGATGAGAGCTGTCTGTTTTAACCAATATCCCACCATTCCTTTGATAAGTATTAATAAACATATGGATTTTCTTCTTTTTGTCTATTTTCTCTCCTTATCTCTTGAAAATTATGTGTTGGGGTACAATTGGGTGGGCTGCAGCTATTCTCTGCAACTTCACCTAAATAGCCGCATATGATGAATCCTGGTGTCAGGAAGTTATTCAGTGGTGTGAAACAGCACAACCAAGCCTAATCCTGCTGGCACCCAATATCGATAGACATGCTGTTCAAACTGAGGCTGTTGAATAGTGATCCCAGAATGACAATCTTAACTAATTTTCATTGCCGTAAGCTCGGGATGCTAAGGCCAATTGTAGTATTCCTGTAAAAGAATGACTTGAATTTACATTGTGCTATTCACAGCCACTGGATGTACCCTTGAAGTATAGTCACTGTTCTAAAATAGGAAACGTAGGTCACTGTTCTAAAATAGGAAATATAGCAGTCAATTTGGGTATAGCAAGCTCTTACAAACAGCAATGTCACTTGGACTGTTTTTGCGATATTGTTTGAGGAATAAATATTGATCAGGTTACTGGGGATAATTCCTGATGTTCTTCAAAATAGTGCTATGGGATCTTTCATATCCACCTGAACGGCATATTGGACCTTGGGTTAATATCTCAGTGGCATCTCTAAGATGGCATCTCCAACAGTACAGCACTTCACCAATATGGAGTATCAGTCTTCAGTTTTGTCCTCAAGTCCTTGCAGTGGTGTGATGCATAGAACAGGAAACCTAGTTGACAGTGGTGGAGGCGGGGGGGTTTAAAACAAAATCACATCCCTTGACTGGAACTTGAACCCACAACATCTGATTTGGAGATGAGAATGCTATCTATGATTATCTTCACTAGTTTTCTCAAACTTGTCACAAGCCAGCTATTGAGTCTGAGTTTTTTCAGCTCGTGTAGCTCAGGTAATCACTGGATACATCCAGTAAACCATCAGGATTGCCCCGATTACAACTACATAATTGAACAATCCTGTATAAAACTGCAATCTCAAGGATAAATGAGGGATGACATCATTACATTAGTGATTGAAGATGTTTCAGTAATAAATTCATCAATACCTTCTTTGTAAAGCAGTTGATTTTTTTTTAAAAAAATGCCGTTAACAGTTTATTGGTTTTTATTCACAGATACCCTGTTTGAATTAGTTTTGGAACTCTTGGGGACGCAGTAAATATTTCAGTGGTAAGTTTTTTTTATGCTTTCTTAATTTCCAAAGCAAATCTAGAAATATTGAACTAAGGGGATTGAACTCAAATTGAATTTTTGTGGAGAGAAAATTTAGTAAGAATTCTCTTTTAATGGAATTCTATGCATGTATTTTTCTTCTTAATTGCTACTGGTCACTTATCCTTAGCTGGGGAAGGCACTCTGGTTCTGGTCTGAACTTTTTGAGGTCAATTTTGACATTGACCAAAGTTTGGAGAATTGATGGTACTGAATTGGCTGTCCAATTTACACCAACAGATGATTTTTTTAAACCGTTGACTTTATTGAGATGGAAATTGAGCCTGGGTATGTAACTGTTGATTGATCCACTAATGTCCATTTTCTGCTGAAAGTGAAAATGATCCCCTTAGTACTGGGTAACCTAGGTGCAGCAAAATCAAGTCTGAAAAGAGTGATGAGAATGTGGAACTTGTTGCTACTTGGAAGTAATATTGAAATGCTGAAAGTGAGGAGGCTTGACACATACCTGAGGAAGAAGAGATTGGATAATTATGAAGGCAGAGATGGAAAGAGATCGTTAGAATAAGAGGAATCTCCTGTGAATTGTAAACACTGGCATAAGTCTCAATGGTCAACAACCTAGATCTGTGGCTATTAATTCTTTATAACAGGAGAAACTATGAAACAGTGTTAGGGAGATACAGGGATGAATGTGGAGATAGTGGGACAGTCCATGAGTAAACAGAGGTACGCATTTCAGGACAATGCGCCCATTTGGGGCTGGCCTTACACTGCTTAGTTTTATTAAACATTGGTTCACATCTTTTACAAAAGATTGTCTAGCCTGAATGTTAGTTGAAACTAAGATATTGATCAGAAAGGAGGATGAGATTGGTCCAAACCTACCAGACCTATTGAGAAGAGGAGTGCCCAGCTTTTTAGAGGATGCAGGGTTATATGTGATATAGAAGAGATTTATTAAAATGATATAGAGATGAGGGATTTCAGTTATAAGAAGAGATTAGAGACAATAGTACTCCTTTCACCAGGACTGAGGGTGGCACACTGGCACAGTGGTTAGCACTGCTGCTTCACAGCGCCAGAGACTCAGGTTTGACTCCTGACTTGGGTCATTGTCTGTGTGGAGTCTGCATGCTCTCTCTGTGTTTGACTGAGTTTCCTCCCACAGTTCAAAAGATGTGCTGGTTGGGGAAATAAATTCTTCTTCAGTGTACCCAGGCGCCAAAGTATGGCGTCCAGGGGATTTTCGCAGTAACTTTATTGCAATAAGCCTACTTGTAGCACTAATAAATAAACTTTAAGAGGAAATCTAATTAAACAATTAGAAATTGAAGAATTTTGATAATTAGAGAAAATTTATTGCTACTAATTGGTGAAGTAGAAATTAAGGGAATATAAAGTTAAGATCATTAGAAGAAACTAGGAAAGGGATGGTTAGAAATGCTTAATACAGAGGATTATTTGGGTATGGAGAGCCATTCAAGAAAAGGCAGTAAATAGCTTTTAAATGTAAATCAATTTTTTGAAAGAAATGAAATGCTATAGAAAAATGTACACGGTGCATAATTTTCATTCAGTGTATCATGTGGGTTTGATGAGACAAATAGCTTCCTTCTAGCTGATAGCTTTGAAAACGCGCACTGGTGCAACTTTAATAATTTATAGTGTGGACTATTAAAACTATATAGCAACCTTTAATAATAGCAGTAGGCTATAAAACTATATTAGAAAATCATCATTAACTGACCGGTGAGCAATTGCATGTTTAGTCAGTAGCATTGGGTCTGTGACTGTTCTGATGCCAGAAAGAAAATTTTCCTCAAATTTACTGATGACTGTTAAATCTTTAAAAGCCATAAGCACACTGAAGTTGGAAAGAAGAATTGAACATCACAACACAGGAGGAACAGTGCTCATAGCTATTGCTGCACTTCTCCATTGCTGTAATATTCAAACGTTTTCACTAAACCCAGATTTCGGTACTGCTTTCTGCTGATAATTTTAAGCATTGATACTGCATTTAAATGGTGATTCTTCCTCCTCGTTTAAAAGTCAAATAATCTCTCACACTTGCACCTCAGTCTAGCTCAGATTCCCCAGTTTCACATGCACTATGTTTTGAGTGACAAGTTAATGGTTTTGCGTTGTGTTTGGTTCCAACGAGTTCATAGAACATAGAACATTACAGCGCAGAACAGGCCCTTTGGCCCTCGATGTTGCGCCGACCAATTAGGAAAAAGCAATGACTCTCCAACCTAAACCATTCCCTTTTCGTCCATAAACTTATCTACTAACCTCTTAAACGCCACCAAACTTGGCGCATCTACAACTGCCGCAGGCAGGGCATTCCATACCCTAACCACTCTCTGGGTAAAGAACCTACTTCTGATATCCGTCCTATAACTACCACCCCTTAATTTAAAGCTATGTCCCCTCGTGCTAGCTTTCTCCATCCTAGGAAAAAGGCTATCTCTGCTTCAGGTTAGGAACTTGGTTTACACATTTTTTAAAACAGTAGAGGTTTCCAAGGTTATGTTTAACGTTACAAAGAGAACAATCAGAATTTTGAATGAAAAAATGCATTTTAGAATTTGTGTCTCGGATCAATTAAATGTGTTCCAGGTGAACATGATATTGGGCCACATTATACTCCAAAATCTTGTCTTGCTTGTGTGAAGAAACAAATATCTAAAGAAAATATTCCACAATTGTGCCAACCTTGTTCTCTTTTTAAAGTTCTATAGCCCTGGTTGATAGTGTGCCAAAGTTAGCATTAAACATTTCTGAAGGATGATATTGACAACAGTTGTCAGTAAATGTATTTTCAGAAGGTTTCTGAAATTAAAGTTCCCATCTACAGTCCAAAATGGATTAGCCTTGCCATAGAGATAAGAGGGGAATGTGAGATGAATTCCATTTTCTATTCATATTATAAAAATGGATGTTCATTCCGATTCTCTGACGTATTATGCCACAAGCTTTTCTGGTTGGCAGGCTTGAGAGGGAGTAATTCGTACTCCTTCCGATGTAATCTGAGTCTTGTCGAGATGTGGCTGTAGGGAGGTGTAATATCCTTGACCTTAGTCATTCTCTATTTATGAGCCCAGGCTCTAGCTGCTGTCTGTTCTACAGTAAAAAGCATCATTACAACATCAGTTCCAGAGCTCATCTAGTGTGCATACATGACTTCCAGCAGGGGATCACTGGATAATGATCAGCATGTACCATATACTTCAACAAAAGCCTTTGAAATTTTTATATAATTAATAAAGAATATTGAATGTGAATATGAGAATGAAATAATATGATTTGGACATAGTTGCAGTTTTGTAGAAGTGTATTCTTACGAGCCTGCATATTGTCAACTGTGTGCTCCCAAGTTGCAGGCTAGATGAATGACATCAACAAAATGTTGAAATCCAATCCTTAGGTCAAGGTTTTGATTTGAATTATTATTGTCATATGTATTAGAACACACTGAAAAGTATTGTTCCTTGCGCACTAGACAGACAAAACATATCATTCAGAGAGAAGGAAGTGAGAGAGTGCAAAATATAGTGTTGTAGTCATAGTTAGTGTGTTGAGAAAGATCAACTTAATGCAAGGTAGGTCCATTCAAAAGTCTGGCAGCAGGGAAGAAGCTCGTGTCGGTTGGTACGTGACCTCAGACTTTTGTATCTTTCTCCTGATGCAAGAAAGTGGAAGAAGATGGAAGAGAGTATGTCCGAGGTGAGTGGGGTCCTTAATTCTGCTGGCTGCTTTTCTGAGAGAGTGGGAAGTGTAGACAGAGTCAATGGATGGAAGGCAGGTTTGCATGATGGATTGGGCTACATTCATGATCTTTTGTAGTTTCTTGTGATCTTGGATAGAGCGGGGACCATCCCAAGCTGTTGTACAACCAGAAAGAATGCTTTCTATGGTGCACCTGTAAAAATTGTTGAGGATCGTAGCTGACATGCCAAATTTCCTTAGTCCTCTGCAAGAAGTAGAGACGTTGTTGGACTTTCTTAACTATAGTATCAGCTTGGGAGGATCAGGACAGGTTGTTGGTGATCTGGACACCTAGAAGGTTGAAGCTTTTGACCCTTGAAGCTCTCAACAGGGGCATGAACCCCTTTATACTTCCTAAAGTTGATAACAGTCTCCTTTGTTTTATTGACACTGAGGGAGAGATTGTCTTTGTGCCATTTCACTAGATTCTCTATCTCATTCCTGTACTGTGTTCTGTCGTTGTTTGAGATCCAAAATCATTTCGCTGCGTTGTATTGTAGTAAATTGAAACAGAGAATAGAGCCCCTATTATATTGATCCTTGGGCTCCAGAGGAACTGTTATGCTCACCATTAATTGTAGGGACTGTTAGAGGGCTATCAAAAAGTGACTCCACTTTGTCAGGAACTCTTAATGTGCTTTAAGGCTCAGGAACAGCCAAGTTCCAGAAGCATGCTTGCCTCCTTCCTGTCATAGCTTTAGAGGAGTATGGGCATTAAGTGCCTTGGAATGGAAACCGAGCTGGTTGTGGTAAATCTTTCAAGGCATAACATGTGGTGGAATAATTAATGGTGTGCAGGTGACAGCAGCTGCTTTCAGTTTTCAGTATCAGATCTGTGAACAGGTCATGCTTAAATGCAATGCCATGTTTATGGCAGCTAGCTGTGCATATTTTGATCAGTTGGAGGCACATGAACATGCTTCACCAAGAAATCAAGCATGATCACGGTTTGTTATTTCACTCTAAAAATAGTGTGATATAAGAATTCTCTGAAATATTTCTCCTTGCAATCAGCAATAAAATATTTCAAAGATTATATTTTGTTAAATTCTTTACTCATTAAGTAATGGAAAGGGGATATTTAAAAAAAAATCTGCAGAAGCCGTTCTGGTTTAAGTTCGTATCAATTTTCACATCTTGCAGTTGATATATGTCAGAAGGATTTAGGGAATGTGATGTACCCAATGCATTTGAAATAGCAGGTCTGGAATCCAGTCAGATCAAATCATTGTTTTCTCTATCTGTAGACCTATTTCATGGTAAATCCAGACTGACTGATCTTACAATTCAAATATGATTTTGATTTAATTGTGAAAGTGTTTGACAAAGCAAATATATAGAAATTTGCTTCAACTGGAAGAGGGTCAGTAAGCAGAGAGCACAAATTTCAGGTAAATTGGTGAAAAACCCTAGAGGGAAATTTTTTTTTAATGTAGCGACTTGTTTCTGGGAACAAGAATGGAGAATGGTTAGATGCATTGACCTGAACAGGCACCGGAGTGTGGTGGCTAGGGAAATTTCACAGTAACTTCATTGCAGTGTTAATGTAAGCCTACTTGTGATTAATAAATAAACTTTAATTTTAAAAAGAAAGCAGATTCAGTGGTAGCTTTCAAAAGGGAATCAGATTTGTGTACCAGAAAAGGAGAAATATATAGGGCAGAGCATTAGAGGAGTGGAGCTGACTGGATGGCTTTTTTATAGAATTGACTGAAGCATCCTGAGCTGAATGGTCTCCTTCTGTGCTGCATTATTCTATGTTTCATTGAATTAAAACAATTTTGGGGCAGCTTCATCAATATTCTGGGGAGGATGAGGTGGATTTTACACTGATTCTACACTATCCGTTTACAAAAGCAAAATGCAGTTGAGAAACATAGAAAAATTATAGCACAAACAGGCCCTTTGGCCACAAATTGCGCCGAACATGTCCTTACTTATTGGGCATACCTGTAACCCTCTATCTTATTAAATTCCATATACTTATCCAAAAGAATCTTAAAAGACCCTGAGGATAGACATCTGAAATAAAAACAGAAAATACTGGAAATACTCACCAGACCGGGCAGCATCTGTGGACAGAGGAACAGCTGGCATTTCAGGACAATGACTGTGCGTCTAATTTTAGCTGCTGAGTATTTCCATTGTTTCCCCTTTTTGGTACATCTTGTACAAATTCTGATTTGTTTTCTGTGACTTAGAGTATTTGGTTTCGATTCTAAAGAAAAGATGAAGGCAGAATTTGGTAGCAGAAACAGTCCAGGTAAAATTCATTGATATTTGCACTTCCTGCATTGAGCCGCACTCAAAGGCAGTGCAGGTGCAGTGGCTGGAGTGATGATGGAATGCTGAACTTTCTTGAGAGATGAGCTCGGCAAATAATAAAAAATAATTCATTGAAAGAGTGACTTCCTCTAAGTTAAAGCTTATTTAAAGTTATAGTTTATTTGTTAGTCACAAGTGAGGCTTTTATTAACACGGCAATGAAATTCCCCTAGACACCACATTCTGGTGCCTCTTCGGATCAATGCATCTAATTAGCATGTCTTTCAGAATGTGGGAGTAAATCAGAACACCCAAGAGAAAACCCAAGCAGACAGGGAAGAACGAGCAAATTCCACACAGACAGTAACCCAAGGTGGAAAGTGAACCTGAGTCCCTGTTACAGTAGCGCTCACCTTTGTGCTACCATGCCATCCCTAGACAGTGAAACAAAGGTTGATCCCAAGAGCATGATTGCTGTGAGTCAGTCACTAGCAGGTGCTTGAAGCAGTAGTCCCAATGCCTTCCTAATATATGTTCCAGTTGAAGATCCCAACTACTCCTTTCCCCTTGGCCAAAACGTAGCAATGAGCAGCCGTTTGAAATTATTACTAGAATTTTGAGTGAGCCAAATTGAAAAGCCGTTTTTGCTGAATATTTATTTTCCTTTGCCAATTAATGTCCCTTACTCTCCTCTCCAAAAAACTTTGTCACTTTGTTTTGAGATTGAAGTCCAAAGATGTCACTCCCCTTCCCGTACTCACTACCATTCTGAATATAATGTGGGTTGTTCTACTTTGATGGTTGGGAGGTGGTGGTGGTGGTGGTGGAGGGGGGGGGGGGTTGGTAGGGGCACCAGAGCTAAACTTAACTTCCCCTCACCTCCTTGCATATGTAGGTAAATCCAGCAGAAACTATTGGGCAGGAACCCAGAGTGAATTTCACTTTGCGAACTCAAATGCAATTGATAGCACCATTGATGGCCATTGCTTTGACTAAGATCCGCCATTTTGGCACAGACCCTGAACTGTACCTAGGATCTTTATATTCTGTGCAGTTCAATTAGTCACTGATTAAATTCCCAAAATGATTGGGAGAGTTGATTTTTGTTTTCAAAAATGCTGAGCAGTAACTCTTGTGTTTCACAATGTTCTTGTTGTATTGTAACTGCCTGTGTCATTCCCTATAATCCTTCTGCTGCCAGTGCATCGCCTATGCTGCCAGGCGAACAGACAGGAAATCGCAGAAGCTCGCAAATCCGATGCACTGCTCGACAGGTGGGTGTAGTGAGTGATGTGCTTGGGAGTCTGCAGTCACGGGATTTCAACTGGCTTGCTGGGTTGATGACATCGGCAGAGTTCTCATATTACATCTTTGTTTTTCCTGTTTCCAAAGTTTACACAGTTAACCTGCCTTCCCCTCCTTTTCACCATTCTGCTCTCTGTTCAAATGGATTTGACACCAGTGTGCGCTTCTTACGAGGATTCCAGATACAAGGTTGGTGCAAACTTCACCGTTTCACGTGCAGTTGGGCACGTCTGACGGCGGAAATGATCTTACAGTTTTTTTCTGCAAATATTTTGGTTACTTAACGAAAGGGGGAAGAAAGTTACTGAGAAATTAGGTGCGGATAATGTGTTTTGTAGGCTGCATGTTTACTGATTGGCCCTGGTTCAGGTCTTGTAGTGCCTAGACTGTGTTCTGTTTTCGATCAGTCTGTTCGCCTGTGGGAATCAGAGCTCTGTCTGAAGCCTGGTTCTTGGCCCCAGTCTGTCAGTCGGCTGAGTTTGCTGATATTTTTCCAGCCGCTGTGCCAAAAACAAAGGAAAGAAAATAAAGGGGGTAGAGAGAGAGAGGAAGAGAGAAAAGAGTTGTAGCACTGTGGAGCTAATGACAATGTAATCTCTTGCTTCTTCTTGCTTAATTCCTAAGTGACCAATGTCTGTGTGTTCGATTTCCAATGTAAAAAATAATCATTTATTGTGGGAGTAAGGATGAGAGAAAAGTTCGATGAATGAAAAGATGAGATTTCATTCATCTGGTTTATTTTATTGAGTGATGGGATATGCTTAATAGAAAGTTTCTGAGATTGCTGTGACTGAGACAGTTTACAAATGGATCCTTTTAATCTGCTTCTTGAGAGAGTGACTGTACTTGATTTCAAAGTTTCACAAACCTAATTCCAACTCCATTGTATTTCCAGTATTTTGTATGTAAAATACCAATAAATTACGATATGAGGGAAACAAGTCTTTTTGGCAAACAGACTTAGCAAAGCTGGCAGAAGCTGGGGTTTGCTGCTAGATTTGCAACGCTTGCCTGCTGGAAGTCAGTGGCATTCATGTAACTCTTGAAATCCAATTTAAAAGCAGCTGTAATCCCTTTTAGTTCTGTTGAAGTAGGATGTGTGGGTTGTTTGAATGTATGTTTTCTCTTATTGCGAGTGTGTGATTATTGATAACATCCAGTTGGGATTGCAATTGTTTTACAGTTGCTTCCTCCTTAAGACTGTTGTCACATGCAATTATCCAGCAAAAATCAGGGTTTACTTTACAAAGGCCAAGTGTCTTCTGTCCAGATTATTTGAGGGAGGAGGGTCATTTTTTTGATTATTCTTTTCAGATGGCATTCCAATTTAGATAATGCAGAAACTTCCACTTCAATCTATATTTTTATTTAGCAAGACATTTTTCAGTACTTTTTCCACGTTGTTCATGTGCATGAGTTTGTTTTTTCTAAGATAGTGGATTTCTATGTGATTTGTTCTCTCTTGTTTTTTTGTACTGTATGATAAGATTGGTCAATTCACCTCTGGAGCAATGATTAGATCACTACAATTGATCTTAACAAGTGCCTTCCAAACTGAGTCTCAGGGCGAGATTTTGGGATTGTGGGCTCTACAGCAGCAATGTTGGCCGTGGATTTCAGACTGAACTTTGCTAACTGTGAAGCTCCTTTAAATCTATGCGTTTTTTTTTCTCTGTTAATGGGGAGCTTGTCTTAATAGTTCATCTTTGAGGCCTGATCCAGCAAAAAGGTTCATCACCATGAATTTCAGGGCAAACTCAACAACCTTTGACCACACTTAAACACCCCATTTGAGCCTGGTCAACACCCCTCCCAATTATCACTGTGGGCTTACAGTAATTCTGAGACATTAAATGGGGCCACATCAGGAAAAGGTTTGGTAAGTGCCAGAACCCTCTTAGCAGAAAGAGGGCAAATTTAATCAGGATACCTGCACTATGATCCCTACCAAAAAGAACATGTGTGGATGTAAGGTAAAATCAGGCATGGCTCTTTGATCAAATAGCCTAACTATTAGCTTAATCTCCGGATTCACAAATGATGAGGGTCCACTGGCAAGCTACTACAGAATGATGGCCACCTGTGAAACCCATCACGAAATAGCAACATCATTAAAAGAGGGGAAAAGCCACAGGGAAAATGTAAGCAAATCATGGAATTATGGTGCAAAGAAGGGAGGTCATCTGGCCTTTTGTGTCTGTATGTACTCTTTGGTAGAACTATCCAAGCAAAGCCCAGTTCCCTGTTCATTCCTCTTGGCCTGCAAATGTTTTTCCTTTATCTTCTGCTGAATCTGATTCCAACGCCATTTCAGGCAGTGCATTCCAAGTCACAATAATTCATCAAGGAAAAAATGTTTCATCATGTCACCTCTGGTTTGTTTGCCAATTCTTAAATGTGTCTCCTCAATGTTGCACAAAGAAAGCATGTGCACATGCACAATCTTTAAGAATTTATTCCTGCACTGTGGCACAGTGGTTAACAGTGCGACCTCACAGCGCCAGGGACCTGGGTTCAATTCTGGCCTCAGGTGACTTTGCCTGTGTGGACATTCTTCCCATTTCCTCCAGGTCGTCAGCTTTCTTCCCACACTTCAGAGATGTACAGATTAGGTGGATTGGCCATGCCAAATTACCCCTTAGTGTCTGGGGCACTAGTAGACTAAATACTTGGGGTTATGGGGATAGGGTCTGAGTGGGATTGTTGTTGGTGGGCTGAATGGCTTCTTGCACAGTAGAGATTCAATGATTCTATTAATATATTTATTAGTTATATTTTCACAAATTACGTGTTAGAAAATTTGACTTTTGAAACATGTAGAAATCATGGGCACAATTTTGTCACCAGAGAACCAGAAATTCCTGCCTGTAGTCAATGGACCTCTTGCTGGTCCATAAAATTATCCATCCTCCTTGCTATAACCCCAGTGGCGGACAGGACCAGAAAGTTTAGGACCATATTTCTCAAGAGGATAATAGCAAACATCTGTGAATTCTAAAACTGGCAAGAATAACAGTCACTGGGTGAATGGCTAATGATAATTTGCAACCAGGTGTTTGTTACCTGTGCACGTCCATTGTTCAGAATCTCCAGACCAAGCTAAATACATCTTCCATTCGTCTGATATAAAGTGTGAATTATTTCTTCAAAGAACACTAACAGACAGAAATGCACAGCTTATCAAAACATGTCATCAAGGATCATCATACCTGTTAGGGTCCAGGCTTGCTGGGTTACTAGGGATGGAGGCAGAAATATCTCATACCAAAGTGAAGGATCTACTGCTCCAGGGCTCCAATGAATCAGTTAAAAATGTTTCCTTGGAATACTGAGGGTGGCACAGCGATTAGCACTGCTGCCTCAGAGCTGCAAGGACCCTAGTTTGATTCTTGGCTTGGGTCACTGTCTGTGCGGAGGCTGCACGCTCTCACTGTGTCTATATGAGTTTCCTCTGGGTTTCCTCCCACAGTCCAAAAGACGTGCTGGTTAGGTGCATTGGCCATGCTGAATTCTCTCTCAGTGTACCTGAACAGGCGCCAGAGTGAGGTAACTAGGTGAATTTCACAGTAACCTAATTGCAGTGTTAATGTCAACCTACTTGTGACTAATAAATAAACTTTGATTTACTTTTGTGGAGTTGTCTGTATTGTTGCATCTGCCACAAAGGGTCAGCTACTTCCCATCACTTATTGCATAATTTTGGGAGTCAACTCACCCAAAGAAATACAGTTGACCATCCTTAACTCAATGAGGATAGCCGTCACTAGGTCAACAGCTAATGAGTATTTGTTATGCTGGCCCCTATTTCCTAGATACCAAGTACTCCTACTTCTGTTCTGGTTGTACTTGAATTAGATTTCATCATTCAGGCCAGAAACAAAGTTGGGTTGACCCCATGCACTATAATGGTGTCATGCACAATGTACAATGTTGTATAATGTATTCTGAGCATAGGATCACAAACCTAAACAAGTTTGTAGCTATACAGTTGTTTTACATCTGCAACCATTGAAACTCAAACAGACTTATTGTGGTAGTTTTTTGGATTCTGGTTTTGACCAGCTTGGGAGCAAAAGGCAGATTTTAAACTATTTTTGGAATGAGATTTCAGATCATTTTAGTGCTGTTAGAATACCAAAATGCTTTGGAGCCTTACTTTGGCAAGTTATTTGAGTCATGATGCATGTTTGAGCTCCTTTCAAAAACCTACAAGCCAGCTAGCTAGCTGTTGCTGTAAATCTTAATGCCTTTGAGATTTGCTGTAAAAACAGGACATGAGGCTTTTGTTCAAAATGTTCTGTCGACCAGGCCTCGCATGTTAAGTCTGTCAGAATTCCAGCTTTAGTATTTCTCTCTCTTTCCCATATCTGATAAGACTGTGCTTATTTTTTTCCCAAAAGAAGTGACAGAGCATGAATCCAGCCTGCTAACTGGAATGTTGACAGTATTTTCTATTAAGGTCAGATTGCTGAGTGCTAGCTCTCTCCAACATAAACACCGGTTCACTTCAGTTCAGCAGACAACTTTGCAGATGCTCATCTGGTTCTAAGCGATTTTCATAAGAAAAAGAAAGCTCGACTTTGATATATTTGGGTAATTTATTGTTTTTTTTAGAAGAGGGGGCAAACAGTTTTTAAATATTCCTGGGATCCACATCTGGAAGTAATTTTCTGCATTCCAAAAGGATTACCACATGCTTTGTGATGAATTGGATTTGACTGATTGTTCGGACTGACAGGTTTGAATAATGTTGAGAGAGAAAAGTATTTACAGTTTTTAATGGCTTTGAACTGTACCAAGAGATCCAAACCAGAGAGAATTTATCACTGATGTTGGTACATTTATAATTCAGATAAAACTTTATTCAGACAATGCAGTGCATGTTTCCTCTTTGGGCAGGGTGTGTTGCAGTGGAAATTACTGTTAACTCTTAATTTCTGAAAATATTTTCGATGCTTCAAGGCCACACAACAGAAAGAATTTTAGTTTTGCTTTTATTAACTGTAATGTATATTTTTGTTCCTCAAAGTTAATTGAACAGTAAAGCATTTAATGACTGTTATGGTAGATTTTAGCGTGAGTGCATAAATACTTTGTCAATTAGCAAACACCAAATCTCCCCCGCACTTCCATTTTTTCTTAAACTAATGCAGGAATAGTTTAATAAAGTTTCCTTTCCCTTCTTGAGTCGGGGAGAAAAAGGAATGGTTTTGGAATTATATTCTTAAAACGATTTGGCTAGTTGGCATGGTGTCCTTGCCTCTGGTTCTTCCGATGGGCGGGTTTGAATGTGAGCCACAGCTTGGACTAGTTTTAACAAATCAGGTCAGGGGCAAGAGTGAATTTCAACCCATCCTTTGAAGTGCTGCCTGCAGCCTTTGTTTTACTTTTTGTATGGGATTGGAATAGGGCTGGTGCTGAAAAAGTAAACATACTATAGAAATTGGTAAACATGGTGAGTTGGTTGAAAAAAGGTTTAAGTAGGATTGATTCAATGAACTGCTGCCTGATTCTTTCCTGAAGGTTGGAGCTTTTGGAATGTTTTGAAATTAGGGAATAATGCATCACACACAGCATTAAGGTTCTTGGCTTAAGTACTAGCTGTTATTGATTTGTCAATTGCTTGTTGGTACAAGGTAAGCAGTGCCCTAAGTGGCCAGTATTCACTGTGTACATAGCAAACAGAAGGCTTCCCCTATGGGGATGGATTAAAGTGTTGTGTTTTATCAATGGATTTGTTTCATATAGTGAATGTTCAAATAAATAGTATTGATATTCTAAGTCTACTTTTCATGCAGCACTAACAAGTTTAATTTTCCAAACCTCCACATGAAATGAAAAAAATTCGATGATTACTTATTTTATGAAGTTCCCAACCTCATTCCATCTGATTACCTTTCAGATAACAAATAGCATTTACCTGCACCTTTAATGTGGGAAAAGTGGCTAAAAGAGCTTCCTGGAAGTGAAATCAAAGAACACTGAAGAAGGAAATATGAGGAGCGGTGAGGACAAACTTTTCCCAGGGAGGCAGGCTTTAAAAGCTTTAAAAGCGTTCTATATGGTGGTAAGGTGGAGGGATTTAGGTAAGAAATTATGGAATATGGAGCCTAAATATTTCAAAGACTATTAGTGCGGCAAAGGGAGGAAGTGAGAGTGGGGAAATCCAAATGGACCAGAGCTAGAACAGTGGAAAGTTTGGGTGAGTTGGTGGGTGATTCAGAGCTGGGAAAGAATAAAGCCATCTGAAGGGATTTAAAGTCAAGGCTCTTAATGAATTTAAAGTATTGTAAGTCAACACATAAGGGCTAATAGGTGATCAGAATTTGGAGCAGGATAAGGGCAGCAGAGGTTTAAATAAGCGAATGCTTACAATAATTGGAGAACAGGAAAGCTAGCAGAACACCAGGATAGATAAGTCGTCTGGAGGTAAAAAAAAAATCAAGGATGAATGTTTCAGTAAAAGGTAGGCTGAGGTAGGATGGACCTGTGTATTATTATGGAGATTAAATAGGCACTTTTGTGATTGAGAGGACACACAGAGTTGGAACTTCAGTTTGGGATTGTAATCAGATGCTGAGATTGCAGACATTCAGGTTCAGCCTGGAGCTGGGAGGAGACATTCATAGAATCATAGAACTCCTACAGTGCAGAAAGAAACCCACCAAGGTTCAGCTCATTGAGTCTGCACCAACTCTCCAACAGACTGTCTTACCCAGGCCCTATCCCGTAATGCTATGTATTTATCCTGGTAGGCCTTCTAACTAAAACATCTTGGGACCCTAAGGGGCAATTGAAACCCAAGAAAACAGGAAGAATGTGCAACCTCCACAGAGACAGTCACCCAAAGCTGGAATCGAACCTGGGTTCCTATGCTGTGAGGCAGCAGTGCTAACCATTGGTCATCCTATTGTCCCAATACACATTGAATAGGTAACAAACAATGCCATGGATGTGAGATAGTGGGAGATGTGGGGGGGGACAATGATACTTTGGACATTTGGAAAGTTAGAGGGGGTGATGAAGGATACTGCAACGCAGTCACAAATAATTGTCATAGAACATTTGGCCCTTTGGCCCTTGATGTTGCACCGACTAGTGGAACCAATCTAATGACCCTCTAACCTAAACTATTCCAATGTTATCCAAAAGCCTATCCAATGACCATTTGAACACCCTTAAAGTTGGTGAATCAGGCCATTTCTATGCTTTGGCAAGGGTACAAACCTGACAGAGATTCAGACAGCTATCTGCAGGAGAGGTGAATAAAGATGTGGGAAATGACTTCAGTAATTTCAGTAACCTTCTAGATGAAAGCAAGATAAATGTAATTACCATTATGAAAAATTTACCTTCAAGCAATCTGCTATTATAGTGAAATGTGTGCAAGAAACTGCACAATGAAGACTTGTGCATAGTTTTCCATAACACTATCTGAATCCTCCTTAATGAAGTTATCATGTTTACCAGTTTGCTGTTACAGCACCAGCCCTTTTTCAACCCCATGCAGAAAGTAAAGCTATTAATTTAGCAGGAATTCACTATCTCTCATTTTACTATTTTTGATGTGTTACTTTGAATTTTGTCTGAATAGAAACATGACTGTTCCTTTCAAAATTTGATGCCTCCGATTTTAAAATTCATAATTTCTCCTAATCAGAGTGAGTTTCTTGAATATTAAAGAATGTTCACTGCGCAAGTCTCTCATGAAGTAACAAGTACTTGATATGTTCCATGTGGTTTTTATGTTTACGTAATGTATTCTTTAGGCAGCTGCATTTTGTAGATCTCTGACCCAGTGATATCCATTTCTTGCATCCAAGGGATTCAGCTCTGATTTCTGGAAACCCCAGTGGATGATATCCACTTCTCAGCATTCTTATTGATTATCCTTGGTTTACTTGTTGGCAGACTGTCAACTCTCGTTCATTTTTGTTCTGGCTTTCTTGCGAACTCCAGATATTGCCATGGTTTTACTAACCCCAGACGAAACTCAACAAAGAAACTTACAAAAGAGAAAAGAAGTTTAACAAGAAATGCAGTCCTTAATCAGAATGGAAGCAGATAAAATATATCACCAACAATAATGCAGCCTTCGGGTATTCCCATGGCAGAATGCATGAAGCTTAATCTTCCCAATATCTTCATCTCAGACATAGACACTTTCTGGGCTATTCAGAAGATTCCATGAACTTTTATGTTTTTTAATCACGTGCATAGGATATGCAAAATAAACAAATCTCTTGGACATATTGAAGTATAATCTCATTTACATTGTCAATCATTAAAAAGTAACATTGGATAGTATTAAATATATCAATGCTTCTTAAATTTCAACATTATTCACTTTATAATGAAAATTAAGGAAACGAGGAAAACCAGTGAATTTGAGGTAATTTAATTTGTGGAGACTTATTTAAGATAATAAATTTTGAGCCTCAAGCTTAATACTTGATTGCAGGGTTGTGAGTAGAGTAAAATTGCTTTTTGAAGCCATGTTTGATTAAACTTTACTGTTGAAAGTGGAATTTTCTTGCAAAAGTATTTGTGTTAAGCATATTAAGCTTTAGAGTTCCAACTTCACAAAATATTAACAGAACTGACTTTAGTGCAGCCAACATATTAGAATGCTGTAGAGAGAAGCAATAATAACAAAGCGTAAGGTTAGCCAGATAACCAAAATGGTTTTGGGATTGTTATTCTTTATCTAGGTTAATGTGAAGAACAAAGCCATTGTCTTTAGTCCTTGTTGCAAACTATATTCCCGAGTTACCAATTTTGTCCCTTTCCCCCAACAAGTTCCTGGGGTAATCATTGTGTCAGATTTAGCCCTGAAGTGAGCTTCCGACCTCGTATCTGTGCCATCACAAATGCAGGCTAGCGATTATTACCATCTCTGTAACTTTTCCTAGTTCTGCCCGTGCCTAAGCTTATCTGCTAAAATCTCATCCATACCTTTATTACCTTCAAGCTTCACTATTCCAACTCACTCCTGGCTAGCTTCTCATATTCTACCCTCCATAAACTTGAGGTCATCCAAAACTCTCTTTCTGTGTCATTACTTGCATCAACTTCCACTTAAGTAGTGCTTAATTTTAAAATTCTTATCCTTGTTTTCAAATCCCTCCATGGCTTCACTCATCCTTATCTCTATTTTCCTCTAACCTCAAACTCTTCATGTTTTCTGGCCTCTTGAGATACTCCAACATTGTTGATGTGCCTTTGATTGTCCAAGCCTTTTAGCTCTGGAATATTCTCTCTACAGCTCTCCATTTCACTATCTCACTTTCCTCCTTTAAGATATTCTTTAAGTTCTACTTCTTTGTCCAAGCTTTCGTCGTTTGACCTGAGATCTCCTTGATGACATATTTTGTTTTAAAATGCTCATGTGAAATATTTGGTTGCTTTCTGTTACATTAAGGGCATTATAAAATAAGTTATTGGGTTATTGTATAATTGCTATTCAGTGACGCCTGCTGGAAGAAAACTGTAGCTAGTGATCCAGTGAAAACAGGATTAAACTTGGCTGCAGTGGCCTTCATAGGCTTGTTGTCTGGGCTTGAAGCTTGAGTGGGTGCTTGGGAGATATATAGGAGTGGTACTATTATCCAAGTCAGATATCAAAACATTGTGAATTAGAAGTATGTGTTCAGGTTATCCAGGTCCTTTATTTTGCTGTATTTTCAACTAAAATATAGGTCAAAGTTAAAGAGATGAAGTGGGGAAGTGCTGTCTATGGCTTGTTGCCAGTACTCTCTGGGATCAATTTGGGATTGGAATTTATTTTCATGTTATAGCAGTTACTTAGGGGAGGGGCTGTATGCATTGCCAAAATTGAAAAAATATCTTTTAGTACTGCATTTACATTAGTGTCTGGAATGAGTCCAGTGCATCTAGGTGCGGATACTACTGAGGTCAGAACTAAGTTTGGCTGAATTTACAGAATGGGCTTTAACAATGTGTTTGTGCAGGTATACATTTCAGCTGGACTTCTCTGCCATTCCTTGTAGTCTGAAACTAAATGGTGTAGATTGATGGAGGTGTTCATTCTGAACTTAGGAATTTACACTTGTGGATAAAACAATGCTTCAATGCCCAAGTCATTTGGGTATAGAACAGTGACTGTAGCAATGAGTTTTTGGCTTTGAAGCGCATGAGGGATTAATATGAACATGATACTGTTAGATTTACTCCAGTTTCATATTCCTATTAAAATTACCCATGAAAACTAGTAAGTACACGGAACGGAGGATTTAGTAACATTTCTGTCAGACTTGACAATTTTTGAGAGTTGTGGTCTGTAATTCGTCCACAAAATTGACCAATGCTTGGTGAATGAGCATTATGTACTGTATATTAAGCTGCAGAAAATTTTTTGCTGGGTCACCTGTTGTCCAGAAAGGTTTTTCCAAATTTTTAATTTGCACTAAACAGCCACCAAAAAACAATTGTAAAACACAAGACAAACAAACTAAAATCAACGTTGATCAAATGTTACTTAACAAGCAACTAATATAACAAACTTGAGGAAAAATACAAAATGCACAAACTTTTGTAACAGAAGTATGTCATATCATAGAAAGCATTATTTCTGGTTATATCTCAACTTGGTATGGCTCCTGCTCTGCCCAAGACTGCAAGGAACTACAAAAGGGTGTGAATGTAGCCCAATCCATCACGCAAACCAGCCTCCCATCTATTGACTCTGTCTACATTTCCCACTGCCTTGGCAAAACAGCCAGCATAATTAAGGACCCCATGCACCATAGGCATTCTCTCTTCCACCTTCTTCCTTAAAGAAAAAGGTACGAAAGTTTGAGGTCACATACCAACTGACTCACAAACAGCTTCTTCTCTGTTGCTGTCAGACTTTTGAATGGACTTACCTTGCGTTAAATTGATCTTTCTGCTATGACTATAACACCACATTATGCACTCTCTTGTTTTCTTTTCAATGAACAATATGTTTTGTCTATATAGCGCGCAAGAAACAATACTGTTCACTGTATGTTAATACATGTAACAGTAATAAATCAAATCAAATCAAAATGTTAATCAAAATTATTTTGTGTGATGCTTTGTTCTAACGTGCAGATACATGGCATTGCAGAATCAATCCCGCAATCACTCCCAGCTCTCCAGCAGGTTCACTTCCTCCCACTACGCCAAGTCAAAAGTCAAATTATCTGTAAGCAATTGTTCCACTCCCTGTTTGAGTTTTCAATATCTAATTATCATCAACTAGGCACACATTAGTGATTACATTCCATATATCTTCAAGAAATTGTGTTTTTTCTGTTCTCTTTCTTTTTAACAAAAAGTGGACTCTCTCAAACCTCCTGCTTGGTTGTTAACATTAAAACGATTTGCCCGACTCCCATATTTCTACATCTCAACAGCAGCCATCTATTTCTGTAAGCAATTGTGGAACCGTATTAAAGTTGCCATTCCAACCTCAGTGAATTTCTGTTTGAGCTTCTGTCTCATGGCAACTAGATCACATGGGCATGTCTTTGAACAGAGGTGTTTGTTATGACTTTCCCCTTTTCAAAGTATTCCGATTCACCTGAAGTTAAAGAGAACATTTTAAAACATAACTGTCTTGCAACGTTTAGTGTTCATCACACAATTTCTAATTAACAGTGTTTAGCTCTTAGAATCCCTACAGTGCAGAAGGAGGCCATTCAGCCATTGAACCTGCACCAACAACAGTCCCACCCAAGCCCTATTCTGTAAACCTAAGAGACAATTTAGCATGGCCCATCCACCTAATCTGCACATCTTTGGAGTTGGGAAGAAACCAGAGCACCTGGAGGAAATCCACACTGACATGGGGATAATGTACAAATTCCATTCAGTCACCTGAAGGCAGAATTGAACCCAGGTCCTGGGTGCTGTGAGGCAGCAGGGCTAACCACTGTGCCATTATGCCACCCAGCTCTGTCTCAATGCTTCTGTTTTGTTATTTCAGACTTGGACTTGGTGCTATGTTAAAACATTTCAGAGAAAAAGATCCATCTTAAGCACAGAAAGCACTCAATTACTTGTGATACTGAGTGCCTGTGTGCATTTGTTTTCACATGCCAACATGAGTTTAGTTCTCTGCTTTATCCCTTTTCAAAATTAAAACTGAGCTGCAAAATTAAGCATTCATGTTTTCTTTCATATTTAGCAAAGAGCAAATTGTACTCAGGGTTTCTGAATAACAGCCCCTGCGTACTGGGCAATGGGGTGACACGGTGACACAGTGGTTAGCATTGCTGCCTCAACACCAAGGACCCTGGGTTCGATTCCTGGCATTATTTGTGCGAGTCTGCATGTTCCTCCCATGTCTGCATGGGTTTCTCCAGGTTCTCCAGTTTCTTCCCACAGTCCGAAAGACGTGCTGGTTCGGTGCATTGGTCATGCTAAATTCTCCCTCAGTTACCTAAACAGGCCCCGAGTGTGGCAACTAGGGGATTTTCACACATTAACTTCATTGCAGTGTTAATGTAAGCCTACTTGTGACACTAATAAATAAACTTTAAACTGATGTGGTTGAATATCTTGCCGTTTTGCAGGGTATATGTGACAAGTGACTGTTAGAGCCCAACAGATTCTAGATGGACATCCCTTCTCAATGAGTGGAAGGTTGGCAATTCAACCAAGTAATGTTCTAACAGTTTCCATGTGTGCAATATGGTATGAATGCAGTTGAGTATTTTTCAACATCCAGTTTTAAAATCTGCACTTTTATCAACTGCCCCACTGACTTAACTGGTAAATTCACTTCCTGATGTTATATTGTGCCATTTAGATCAAAAGGTTCCAGGTTTGATCTTCAGTCAGTCCTTGATTAGCTGACATCATCTGGGGCAACAGCTTTGGAATCTGCAAGTAGCCTTGAGCATCTCTGATCTGGATATGGGAAGAAATCAGCCAACACTTCCGCTCTTGACTCTTATTGTAAAGTGTTCCTGAGCGTAACCAAATAAGTTAGATTTTTACAAAAACTTTTCATAAAATAAATGTCTCAAGGCAGCAGAAAAGACAGACCATGGGCAGTAGAAAAATTAGGCAATGAATTGCTTGGAAGAATTTCATATCTAAAGCACTTTATGCTATGTATATTTAACAGATACATTCAGGAAATCGCCAAGAACTGAAGTTTCAAGGCAAGTTACATGGTGGCAGGCCTGATTACATTCGCAATCCCGTGTTTGAACTAGGTGCTGGCAGGACTAGGACCTGATATGTTATAATTTTGCTTCACACCAACTGCTATCTTGGTCAACATGGCATCTTATTTTTTTTCCCAATCTGCTTGGAAAAGTATTTTTAAATCTTTAGCACAAGTAATAAGCCATTTCTATTTGTCATAGATATACAACTAAAATGAGGTTTCTGTAGTTTGTGTAGCAGGGAGGTACCTACATCTGGTGTGCTGGATGTTTCCACCACTTTATAAAGCAAACCACACTTTCCTTTTTTTTTTACATAAATCGGGTAGTAAAACTGTTAGCGTATGAAAATCTTCCTTGTTGGGTACAATCTCATGATGGAATTATATTCCTAGTTTGTATTATTTTTAGCACTGATGACGTTCAGATGATTATGAGTCAGATGCATGCAGTGCTGGAGAAATGTTATGAACTTACTCATAAATTACCACATATATTCTGGACCATGCTGAATTTATCAAGCTCAGTAAAGACAATGGCCAGCAACACTAGAATTATCTTCGATGCTTGTGAATCGAGGAAAGGTAAATCAATCAGATCTCCTATTCAAGTCATTTATTCAGTCACCCTGACCTGAAAGTGCAGTCGTACAAACTGGATCTGTCTTGGCTCAGATGTCCCAGTGGTTAGGCTGCCTGCTGCCACTCGGTGTCAAGATTTACACTTAAATGAAGTTCTGGATTTTGACCAAGGAATTTTGATGAAGCAGCAAGGAAGTGGGAACAATAGAATGTGTTTTTACAAGGTGCCTTAGTAACCTGAGGATGCCTAAAGAGTAGCAACTGATCCTACTTTTCTGTAATTTGGTGGCCCTCACTGAGTGGTACGAGACAAAGATCAGAAGTCAATTTCTGTATTTTTCTTTTAATTTTGAGAATTCACACATTGGACATAAGACACAATTATATTTTTTTCCCTTATTAATCTCTGCTTTTTCATGTTGTATGTGTTAAAATGAACTTATTTTGACATCACAAAATGGAGGAATGAAGCCTCAATTGTTTCCGAAAGGCAATATAAACCAGAAGTTAATTTACTGAGTTAAAGGAATACTCTAATCTAGAAGGATTAAATGTCTGAGAACATTATTGAGAAAATGTTATCTTCTTCTGACAAAACTTTGCAGGCTGACCAGATCAGTACCAAAATTCCCATTCGGTTTCGTTTCTTGTTATTTCAAATCAGTTGTTCCTCCTCGTGAATTTTGTTTCAATGGCCTTTAGGTACCATCCAGTGCTCTCCCCAATAGTCTTTCTTGAAAAATGCAGAAATGTCAAAGGTGACCTGGAAGCAATTATTGCTGGCTGTTAGATTTCCAATGTAAACAAAGTGCTGGACAAAATCAACAGGTCTGCCAGCATCTGTGGAAAGAGAAAGAGAGTTAATGTTTCGAGTCCAACGTAATTTGCAGGTAATGGTGTTCCTGTGAATCTATTGCCCTTGTCTTTATAAGTGGCAGAGGGTTTGGAAAGTGCTGTCGAAACGGCCTTGGTGAGTTGCTGCAGTACACCTTGGAGATAGGTCACAGAGGTTTATAGCATAAAAACATGCCTTTCGGTCTAACTTGTCCATGCCGCCCTTCTTTTAACTCCTAAGTGAGTTCCAATTGCCCGCATTTGGCCCATATCCTTCTATACCCACCATGTAACTGCCTAAACATTTTTCAAATGACAAAATTGTACCTTACTCTACTACTAGTCCTCTGGCAGCTTGTTCCAGATGCTCACCATCCTCTGCATGAAAAAATTGCCCCTCTGGACCCTTTTGAATTTTTCACCTCTCACCTTAAACCTATGCTCTCTAGTTTTAGATTTCCCCCCACTTTGGGAAAAGATTTAACTAGCTGATCTATGCCACTCATTATTTTATAGACCCCTATATGATCACCCCTAAACCACTTATGCTCCAGAGGAAAAAGTCCCAGTCTATCCAGCCTCTCTTTATAATTCAAACCATCAAGCCCTGATAGCATCCTAGTAAATCTTTTCTGCATTCTTCCTAGTTTAATAATATCCTTTCTATACTAGGATGACCAGAACTGTGCACAGTATTCCAGGTATGGCGTGGCACATATTGCTACTGTTGTGCATTAGTAGTGAAGAGAGCAAATGTAGTAGATAGAGTGCCAATCGTGTGGACTGTTTTGTTCTCGGTGGTGTTGCGCTTCTTGAGTGTTTGCTGGATTTGCACTCATCAAGGCAATCACGCTCCTGACTCTTGACTTGTGGATGGTGGACAGGCTTTGAGGAAGTCAGAAAGTCTGTTACTTGTACTCCCAGCCTCTGGCTGGCTTGTGTAGCCAACAGTATTTGTATAACTTGCCCAGAATATTGATATTTTTGATTTGAATTATTTTATTTGATTTATTGTTATCACAGCTATTAGTGAAAAATATTGTTTCTTGCGCATTTTGCAAACAAAGCATATCATGCATTGAAAAGGAAAGGAGAGAATGCAGAATATTGTATTACGATCATATCTAGGATGTAGAAAAAAATCAACTTAATAGTAGGGGATTCAGCGATGGTAGTATCATGGAATGCCAAGAGGCATTTTTATCCTGTTTAAGAGAATGATGAGAGTAATGTGAACGTGATAGTATAATTTGAGTAGCTTTTTAAAGAGCTTGTGGCTTTCTATAGCTTTACATAACATCTTGATACAATAGGAGTAATTTTAATTTAACCACTCTGGCAGGAAGCTGACCAGATTGCACTGAATGCTGAGGTTTCTCTAGCACTTTTGTTCTTCATTATTTCATTACATAGGGTGCAAACCCAACTTTCAGCATGATTAGCTCTATTTCTTTCTAGGGAAGATAATTTAACATGAGATTTTAATTCACCCAAAACCCATTCACTGATACAGAGTTAAAATAGGGGCCATATCGGTGTCCAGTTTGGTTTTGAGACAATCATATGGTTACTGCTATCTCTCTAATTTTTTTCAAGAGGCTGTGGCTTAGTTACTATATGGAGGATATTGACAATGTTGGCAGAGCTGATATTAAAGTGGTAATGTTGCAAACCGTTAAAGAGTCTATAGTTTTCTGGAGACTACTAACAATGTTTCATGGAAGCATAGTTAGAACTGTCTTTACTGTAAATTTTTAACAGATGTTCATGATGTAAAATGTGGTGCCTGGTATTGTGTTTCTTGTGCTGTTTCACTATTTTTAACCAACCCATGAATATATTCCATTAGAACAAGTGTCAGAGCAATTTAAAGGTGGGTCACAGCAGCCAGTGCAGAAAATTTGCTTCTGGATAGGATGGCGGAAGGGGAAAAGACCCAATAATTTGAAAGGCCTGACTGCATCCTAATATTAGTGTCTTCCCCTCACCTCGCTTGATAATGTAAACAAGTTGAGTTTCCAGCAGCATTGTAACGCAAGTGACGTATGGCACTACACTACTCCCATCTGAATGGATGAACTAAGATGGGAAAGTGGCCTTACTCAACTGTATCTATGCTGTGCCCTCTCCTACTTAATCTTAATACAGTACGTATGTGATTATATATGGGAAAGCATGTACAGGAGTGCAAAAGACCATGGTAGCCACATGGCTGTTCTCAGTTAAACTGCTTTTGATAAGCATTTAAATGTGATACACAACAATCATTACTTGATTTTATTTCAACATCAGTGAAGTGTTTGTTCCACTTATTTCCGAAGTGCTAGTTTCACACAGGCAGTGCAAACATTTTAGGTCTCGGAAGATTGGCTCTTACTGGAAGCCCATCTTAATGAATCCAGCAAATTTACACTGGAGTTGCCTCTGGCCAAATGAGTTATGCATTTCAAGACCCAGCAGTTCAAAACAAGAGCAAAGATGGTTATGGTGGTTTAACACCAATGTAAAAACAGCCATTGTTGGTGCTGGCCTAGTTCGACTTGTTCCTCCAGTGGCTGCCTTGTGCTGTTTTTTAACTTTGGAGCATCTGTTTCTTTTTGCCATTGGAAACCTTTTCTGTGACCTTTGTGCAGTGGAGGTATAACTTGATGCCCATCGGAGTGATTGACAGGATGGTCTCTGTCAACGAGGCATGTGAAGTGTTCAAAAGCTGATTACCGTCAAAATTAAAACCACATGTATCATTCTAATACATACATTAGAGAACATTGCATTTTAACAACATTTCTGTTCATCTATCACAATTATGAACAATTACAGTGGTTTCACATTACCACAGCAGGGAATAACAAATTTGCCTTGTGCAGGCCTAAAGTGAAGCCTTTGTGATTGTCAATCTTGATATTATAGAAATCTTTTTAAGCACTTCAGCAGTAGTGGTGGCCTTTGCATTTGTGCTGACACAGGAAGAAATTGGATTCTGTTCCATTTGTTGGTATGTAAAATGAATTGAAACTTTATTTTCAAAAGTCCTTAAAGTGCTCTTAAACTCAAAGCTTTAGTATTAAATACGTGACTACATCCTGAGGATTGACCAGAAACTGAACTAGACTGGCCATATAAATACATTGGTTGCAAGAGCAGGTCAAAGGCTGGGAATTCTACAGCAAGTGATTCACCTTCTGACTCCCCAGAGACTGTCCCATCAGGTTCAAGTTAGAAGTGTGATGGCATATTTTCCACTTGCCTAGATGAGTGCATCTCCAATGACATTCAAGAAGCTTGATACCATGCAGGAAAGAGCAGTTTGCTTGATTGGCACCCCATTAATCACCATAAACATTCACTCCCTCTATCACCAGTGCACAGTGACAGTATGTTTCATTTACAACATGCATTGCAGCTGCTCACCAACGCTCCTTTGACAACACCTTCCAAACCCTCAACCTCTATCACCTCACAGGACAAAGACAGTAGATGCTTGGGAACATTTTGCTGAGAAACCGGGGAAAAGACAGGAATGGCACTATGTCATGATGCTGTTTAGAGAGGCAGTGCAAAGATGATTTGCCAAATGGCTTCCTGCGCCCATAACAATTTTATCATTTTTTGAACACCACCACTTGCAAGTTCCACTCCTTCAAATCATCCTGATTTGAAGCTTCATAATCGTTTTTTTATGTTGCTGGGTCAAAATCCTGGAACTCCTTTCCTAGCTGCATTCTGGGTGCACCTATACCACATGATATGTAGCATTTCAAGAACGCATCTCACCACCACCCTCTCGAGAGCAATTAGAGATGGTCACACCCCACGAAGGAATTTTTAATAAAAGTATAACCTATTGCACAGTATGGGTGCAGTATAAACATTGGGAACCCGACGTTATATCAGTGGTTGCACTTTGAAAGATGTTTCATTAGCTGTAAAACACTTTCAGATATCCTGCCAGCCTTGATCTTAAACAGTGCTAGGTAAATGGAAGACTTATTCATAGTTCTTAGTGAAGTTTTTAAAAAACTCATGGTGGTTAGCACTGCTGTCTCACAATACCAGGGACCTGGATTTGATTCCTCGCTTAGGTCATTGTCTGTGTGGAGTTCGCATGTTCTCCCTCTGTCTGTATGGGTTTCAAGAACTCAGTAAGAATCTAGCGACACCAATTTTAAATCCAACCGATTTATTTGATAGTAAATTTGCGAGCTTTCGAACTTTTCATCTTCGTCAAATGCAGTGTTCTGGTCTGCAATAGCAACATCAGCACCCACCAGCTACTCTGGTTTCCTGCACAGTCCAAAAGATGTGCAGGTTAGGTGCACTGGCTATGCTAAAATCTTCCTCAGTGTATCCGAACAGCCACCAGAGTGTAGGAAATAGAGGTTTCACAGTAACTTCATTGCTGTGTTAATGTACGCCTACTTGTGTATTAATAAATAAACTTTAACTCGATATAAAGGATTATGCACCGAGTAAAACAGGACTTGGCTCAAGTGATAAATTCATAGATGTTCCTATCGACATTCAGTGAGCATTTTCACTGCCATTGCATCCATATCGTCATCACCTTGTTTCACCAGTGCTAAATTAGACATTCTGTTTGGCGAGCTGGTGCAGGGGGAAATGGTGGTATGCAAGAGTAATCGAGGAAGCTTGCAGTTTTCTGGATCTGTACCAGATCCACACACCAAACATGGTTGTTTATTTTATTTCGGATATGGTTGTTGGCTCTTGGTGAGCGAGTGTTGGCAGAACATTGTTGGCACTGTTTACCCTTTTCTTTTCATAAAATCTAGAAATGAATTTCTCTGCATTCTTTTTAAAGATTGAGATTTTGGACTGAAAATGTTTTGTATAAATCCATATTGTGTAAATTAATATTGTATAAGCATATATATAAGATTCAAATCTTTTTAATAATTGCACTAGTCTATAATGCGTTTCCAACATTAAAAACTGTTACATGGGATTCCTATTCTCCGGTGGATGGAGGTTGCCCAGTTGTAGGAATACACAGTCACAACACAGATGACCTAAACTAGCAGTTAATGCAGAGAGAAAGATGGATTGTACGAGACTCACTCTCGAAAGAGAAATCCATTCAAGCATACTGCACAGTGGAGATAAAATCACGTTAACAGTGACAGATGTGTTTACAGAGGGAAAAAAATAGTTTAATCCCTTGTATGGCTGGCCCCATCTGGGGTGACTCTGCAAAGTTGCACACTTCCAAAGAAACCTGTCTCAAGACAAGGAAGACAACACTTGACAAAAGAAACATACGTTTAAGTGTGATACTTCCTTGGGGTATCAATAAATGATGTATCGTGGAGATAGTGTTACAAGTTTGAGCGCAGTGTTCAGATTTTTGCACAGCTAGAGCACCTTTCAAAACATGAGGCATAGGGGTTAAACGCTCAAGTTTTGTGATTTGTTTGAATGTCCCGACCATTAAGATTAATGGTCAGAAAATCAAGGTCTGCGAAGCAGGTATAAAAAATCAAGGATAAGAGACAGGGACATAGGTTCATACTAATAAAAGACAATCTTGACCACCTTCTAACAAAGAATGATCATATATAGGAAGGACTTCCAGAGCAAGCAAGAGAGGTAAAAATCCTAGAGGCTTTTAAGAATCAGTTGAATGCCATATTCTGGTGATTGTAGGGTGGATGAACAAAATGAGTGGAGTGCCTTTCCTTGTCCATTATTGTTTTGCAAATCTCTTTGCCCCTATTCTGATATATAATTCTATACAAGCCATGCACCCAAGAGTAATAACTTATAAATTACCTCATCTATGGCTATAGAGAGAACTGTGGCATGAATTGTTCCCTTCAACTAAACAGAATGATTGATGAAAAGATTCCAAACAGCAAAATTGGATGGACACCAGTAAGTGGTTTGAGAAAGGGGAAGTGGAAAAAAGATGTGGTCTGAAGTTCTGAAGAAGTAGTTTTAACCACAGTCTTATTTTGCATACCAATTTTGGTTTAAAATCAAGCCAGTAGCTGCAAAGTTTTGCAGTCCCATGTCAAGAAACTGGACTAAATTGATTCTGTTGTATTCCTTGTTCAAAGCTGCATTGAATTTAAATCTGCATGATTGACACTCCACTCCAGAACGTTGGAGATTAACTGACCACATCACATCCTTATGGCATGGTGCCAGCTGTTTACTCAGGAGGAGTTTGGTTTATTTCACTGGAATGTCAATTATGTACAGTCATGATCTTTCCTGCTTTTCAAGTTGGTGCTCTTCCTCCTCCATCCAATTTTGTCGTAGCCAATACTCATTGCTAGTTTCCTAGTTCTTTTCCAGGATCACAGAACTGGAACTCTTATGTCCCTCAATCTCACCTCGCCACCGCCACCTCCCGCTCTCTATCTCTCTTTTATAGAACATAGAACATTACAGCGCAGAACAGGCCCTTCGGCCTTCGATGTTGCGCCGACCAATTAGGAAAAAGCAATGACCCTCCAAACTAAACTATTCCCTTTTCGTCCATAAACTTATCTACTAACCTCTTAAACGCCACCAAACTTGGCGCATCTACAACTGCCGCAGGCAGGACATTCCCTACCCTATGCACCCTCTGGGTAAAGAACCTACCTCTGATATCCGTCCTATAACTGCCACCCCTTAATTTAAAGCTATGTCCCCTCGTGCTAGCTTTCTCCATCCTAGGAAAAAGGCTATCACTGTCCAGATTTTATAACTATCTGTTCTTGAGACTTTAAACTCTGTGTCACCAAATCACTCATGCTGTTCACCTTATTTATTTTACACCTTTCAAACTTGGTAGTGTCCTAAATTTATAGTCTTCTCACATAAAAGGACCGATGGTTTAAAATTTATAACAACTCACCAATGAGAATATGCCCTCCATGGACGCATATTTGAACAAAGGAAAATTTGAAAAACTGGGACCTTTATTAGTTAAACAACATAGATTACAAGACAGTAGGAAAGAAGTATTTAATGTTACAAAATGATTAGGCATCTAGTAGGGTACATATGAGCAGATAGCTTCCACTAATGGTTGGATCGAAAAAGCGGCACTGTGGGTGCAAGATTAAATGAGGATTCTTAGAACGGCACATGACAGAAACATCTTGTTGTGAAGCTGTATAATTCATTTCTAGAGTTACTGATTGAGGCAGAAACTGTCAACATTGGTTAGGTAAATGAAGGAAAAGATTGAGTTGGGGAGGACAGATGAAGGAATATGGAAGCAGGGTGGTTAAATGTGATTTGGACTATTTTGTTACAGGAAGGGTGGACACCGACAGAGGCTGATGGGACCATGTTGAATTGTCTGCTTAATTTAAAGTTTGTTTATTTATTTTAACAAATAAGCTTACATTAACATTGCAATGAAATTACTATAGAAATCCCTAGTCGCCAAACTCCAGCACCTGTTCAGATACACTGAGGGAGAAGTTAGCATGGCAGTGCACCTAACCAGCACGTCTTTCGGACTGTGAGAGGAAACCCATGCAGACTCTGCACAGATAGTGACCCATCGAATGCAGATGCCTGGCGCTGTAAGGCAACAATGCTAACCACTGTGCCACTGACTTATCTCTTTTGTATATAAAAACAGTGCAAAAGATTTGCTGTTTCACAAGCTTCACTACAGTCGTAAATGCATTGTCACTGTGTGTGGACCGGACTGTCTTCTAAAAACCAGATGCTTAATACACGGGAGAGAAAGGGAGAAAAATAAGACTTAAGTAATTTGAAACATTGTCAGATAGTTAGATATGTATGGTTTGCTGAATTGTTGACAGATTAAGTATAATGTACTCTGAATGCCAACCTTGAGTGCTGTGCGAATGCTTCCATTATATTTGAGTAATCATAGAATAGTTATAGAACTGAAAGAGACTATTTGGAACATTGTATTGGGAACAGGAGTGGATCACTTATTGGTTGTCCGAAAGAAGAATTTAGCTTGACTCATTCCCCATAGTTCTGTATTTTCTTTTTTCTTCAAATGCTTATCCCATTCTTTTTTGAAAGCCCTGATTGTATTTGTCTGCACCTTGCCCTTAGGCAGTGCATTACAAAACATAACCTCTTGCTGCGTGAAAAAGGTTTTTCATCATGTTGCCCTAATATTTTTGCTAATCACTTTAGATTGATGTCCTCTTGTTCTAGATTCTGTCCCAATGGAAGCAGTCTTGCTCCATCTACTTTGCCTAGACCCCTCATGATTGTGAGCATCTCTATCAGATGACCTTCTCTGAGGAAAATTACTTCAGCTTCCCTAATCTATCCACATAAATTGAAATTCTTCATGCTCTGAATTGTTCTCGTAACTCACTTCTATATCCTGCCTAAAGCATTTGCATCCCTGCTAAAGTTTGGTAGCCAGAATTGGGCAGAATACGCCAGGTGAATCCATGTTTTGTAAAGGTTCAATAAAACTTCCCTTCATATTCTCTATGGGCGGGATTTTACAGCCTCATTTGCCCTGGAATTATGAAATCTCTCCCAGGTTCAACAGACCATTCCGTTGTCTGCCTCTTACTCACTCAGATTCCTGTGGCAGGTGGGGCGATAAAATTCCAGCCCATGTCTCCATTTGTAAAAACCGTGATCCCTTAAGTCTCTTTAACCACTTTCTCAAGAAGTTTTGCCACCTTGAATGATTTATGCATGTATACCTCCTGATCCTCCTGTTCCTGCATCCCCTTTAAATTGTGTCCTTTATTCTATACCGTTCCTCCAAGTTCTTTTCAATGAAATGTATCACTTCACACTTTGCTGTATCAGATTAATCTGCATTAAGTTTCTAGTCTTCGTTGTGCATCAGTGGAAATGTAAGGTGGAAATATCATGCACTTCTCTGCTGGGAAAGTGCAACAGATGAAGGGCACTCTATCCTATAGCCTTCTCAGCTCACCTCCCGTTACCAAATAAAGAATGACATTCCAAAGACTGGAGTATAATTCACCTGCTTGCCCTCAACACCTGGGAAAATAGGTTCATTGAGAGGAGGAAAATGTTAATGGTGAAAGTGAAAAAAACGGTAAACTTAGGCTTCAAACGTTTACGTATATGAACTTTTGGGGGTGGGTGTAAATTTCTGTTCTTTTTGTCATTTTTCTAATAATTGCAAATGTGTTTTATAATAAATGCATTTTCTTACAAATAATGAATACAGGAAATCTTTCTTACATCATCCCATCCTGAATTTAGACAGATCCTTGAGTTTTTTATACATTCTTAAAAGGCCACTTTATTCTAAAACCTGGCTGGAATATTAGCATTCTAAGTATCAGCAGCTTGCTTAGTCAGTTAGAAGTCTAATACTGTGGTGATACCATATTGGTGGCACTGTCATCAAACTGGGCACCAAACCTGAAAGCTTCCTTCTTTGTCTGGCTCTGTCTAGTTCTGGATTTACTTTCTGAGCCACCAAGGAATTCACTGCAGCACCTTTGTTCACATTTGGAAGTACATTTAACCCCTGTTTCAGTAGCCAGCAGTATTTTTGTAGCAGTCATTGAGATAACAAAGTCTGAAGCTACAGCTTCCTCCCAGTAAATCTGTCAAGCCCTGGCACTTTCTAGCAACATTACTACATTTTGCCAGCTGCTGTTTCATTTTCGAGCAACGTTTCTTTCAGCAGTGACATATTTGGGAGGGAATAATTTATTTATTGCAGCATGTTTGGGTAGAGTTACTGTGCTGATGATAGGTTGAACTGATCGCAGTAGCATACCAGAAAACATTTGCGTTGTCTGAGTAATTCAGTTGGTTGTGTTCTTTATACAGCTTTCTCATTCACCTTAGTTATTTTGTAATGTTTTGTACTTGAAAGATGAAATAATGATATGGAGGCAACACAGTGGTTAGCACTGCTGTTTCACAGAGCTAGGGACCCCGGTCACTGTCTGAATGGATTTTGCACATGGAGTTTGCACATTCACCCTGTGTCTGTGTGGGTTTCCTCCAGTGCCCAGGTTTCCTTCCATAATCCAAAGATGTGTGGATTAAATTGATTGACCATACTAAATTGACCATAATGTCAGGGGATTAGCAGGATAAATATGTAGGGTTGCATGAATAGGGCCTGGGTGGGATTGTGGTCAGTGCAGACTTAATGGACCAAATGGCCTCCTTCCACACTGTAGGGACTCTGAAATCGTAGTTCCATAAATGCCATACTGGTTGTTTTATCCAAGAGAACTAATATTAAATATTTTGCTGCTGCAACCTCTGGGGAAGTGATCTTGCTGGAGTAAAAACAAGTTGATATTCACAGTGAATCTAGCTCTGCACTGTTGCAGGTCATGCTTTTTTTCACACTAAGTGCTGTTAGTTGTTCGGAGAACGGCTTATCCATTAATCTTTCTCCAACTGGCAGCATTCCCATTAAACTCACTTATTATGTTTGTTCCCCTTTAGTCCCCCCTCCCCCCAGCTAAACTGTTCAAACGGGATATTTGTTCCCGACGACTGAAATGAGATTCGGCTACGTTCTAAATAAATTGGAGAGTCCTAATACACACAACAGGGATTAAAAGTTTAATTTTCTTCTTGCTCGCTGGGTTTTCATTGTTTTGTTACAATCCAAGGCTGATGAATTCAAGTGATGCACGATGGGAGTTGAGAAAGAAAACCTGCAACCATCTGGTTTTGAGGTTGCTACTCGAGTGCATATGATATTGGGCTGACTTTGAGTGGGTGGCCTCCAAAAAATAATGACTAGCCTCATAATCCTAAATGGACTTACAGCTCAAGACTTCCAGAAGGTTTTTTTTTGTGTACTGCATTACATTTTATTCACTGCAATGCTTCCTTGTTTTAACCTCTCCTGCTTGTTTTGTGCCTCTCTCATGCACTCACATGCAGAATTGGAGAATAATGGATTAGCTTCTAACCATGCTGGTGTCACTCTTCTTCTGATGCTGGAACCTAACCGGAGAGTGGCTTAAGATTTGACTATTTTCTCTTTGTCTGATAAAATTCCCAGTTTCCCCATAGGGGCTGTCATGTATTACTTGGTATACAAACCCACCATACTGCAACTTTTGTGCTAAGATTTTAACCAAAATGAGTCAATTTGAGAAGATCTTGAAATTTTTAAAATTGAGATGTACAATCAGAAGGCTGTCTCAAGCTTTCAGATCATTTTTCTTTTATTCCTGTTATAGTCTTCATAATGTACATGAGAAAAAAATTGTATTTATATAGCATCTTTCATAAACTCTGCATCCTAAAGATGTAGCCATTGTTGTGACATAGGAATTGCCGCAGTCAATGTGTGCATAGTAAGATGAAGTCGTAAGAAATAGGAGCAAGAATACATCATATGGACATCGAATCTGTTCTACCGATCAATACAGACTTTGCTGATCTTCCCCCTCAACTTCTCTTTACTACTCACTCCCATATCCTTTTCTATTCTTACTACCAAAGCAGCAATTTGGTAATTCCAGGATGATCATTTTTCTAATAGTATGTCAGAACAAAATATCACCAGAATTGAAAGGGTACTGGGCAGGATCTTAGGATAGTGTGTTTGAATTTTGAGTATTCAAAACTTGCTCCACAGTTGCTGAGTTTTATAAAATTAGCCCAATTTATCCTTTTCAAATGATTGGAACTTGAAGTTGAAAGCAGCATGCCCTGGAATACATGCCTTAATTGTGCTCGGTAATTACACCATCAGATGCTATTTCATCATGAATGCCTTTTATATTCAGGGATGTTTTATACTACAATATCAGGCATACAGTGAATGAAAATCATTCTCCATACATGCCTAATCAGCTCTCTAGCTGTTGCTGCTTAAACATGAGACAGGATTCTCTGGCCCCCTGGCAATGTATTTCTCAGACCGGGAGGTGGGCCACCATTCTTCTGATCCCGCCATTGTCAATAAGGTTTCCCATGGACTTCATCCCGCCCCCACTGTCGGGAAACCCGCAGTGGGGATGCGCCATCAACATAAACAGAAGATCATGCAGCGTGAACAACCGGAAAGTTCCAGCCATGAGATTTCCTTCCATGTCTCAGTGGCTAAGTGCACTGCAGTGATCAATACAATCCATGCATTTTTTCCTCATTTTTCTCCTTCATCGGCTTTGGGTGAGTCATATAAGGAGAATAATGGGGATTCCTGCTTTTGATTGACATCCAGTGGCATCACTGAAGAAAGCCTATGAGTGCATTTGTATTGGACAAGCTCTGGTACTTCCCTGAATGATGACATTCATTATCCAAACTAACAAATTAAGGGTGAATATCTGGGCGAGGTGCTTCAACTACATATTTTCAAGAAAAGAAAGATGACGCAAGAAAGTCAAAAATAATTTTTTAATTCCATATTTTATTCTTCTTTATGCCTAGCCCTGTTGAGATGACGGGGGATGAATTTTGTCCTGGTTTACACATTGTCTCTTCAATCGTATGAGCCAAGCCTGATTTGCCCTCAAAATTGCACTTCCTTCTTTTGAAGAAGATTCACATTTGGTGCTTCCTGTTCGAGGCACGGAGTTGGATTTGTTAAGCCAGTGGAAAAATTGTGGATGAAACCCAATGTCCATTCTACACACATGCACCCAACATTCAATGCCAACAGGTAGTCCACAGACCAGGTGCAGAATCCAAAAGGCAGGTGTCAAAGCAATGGCCAAAAGTAATCTCAGCAATAAAGTCACAGCTGGAAGAATGAAAAGAGCAAGGAACTTTCTGGAGCTCTCTAGAAGAGTCATATGGATATTTTGGGGAGACATTGGCATAATGGTATTATTACTGGACAACTAATCCAGAACACCCAGGGAATGATTGGGGAAGATGGATTTGAATCCCGCCATAACTGGTCGTGAAACTGACTTCAATAAAAAAATCTGGAATTAAAAGTCTAATGATGACTATGAAAACATTGTCATATAACCCATCTGGTTCATTAATGTCCTTTAGGGAAGGAAATCTGTCATTCTTACCCAGTCTGGCCTACATGTGACTCCAGATCCACAGATTTACTTTTAAATGCTCTTGGGGCTGGACATTAAATGCTGGCCTGCCAACAATGTCCACATCCCACGAATGAATAAAAAAAATTCAACGTTAATTCTGTTTTGCTTTTTGCAGATGCGATCAGACCTGCTGAGTTTTTCCAACACTTTCTGTTTTGATTAAAACTTTTGCTTTATTGTGGAAATACTGGAGTGGAATTCTTCCATTTGATTATTTTACAGAATAAATCATTGCAGTAATTTTCACTTCCCTTTCATCAGCATGCAATCAGGAAATGGGAACAATAACATTGAGTTATGGCTTTTATCAGTGATACTTGGAAATGGAAAGAAAGTCTTATGTAGCATCTTCTTCATGATATCCCAGAGCACTGTTGAGATGCAGCCACTTGTAATGTGAAAAATAGGATGCACAGTGCGCATATGGCTAGTTCCCACAGTCAGCAATGTAGTAATGACTAGACAATCTGTTTTTGTGATAGGGATTATGGAATAAATATTGGCCAGGACAGTTGGGATAACTCCCCTGATGGTCTTTAAAATAATGCCTTGTGCAAATAATAATTGTGCAGGTCCACATGAAAATTCAGATGACTTTATTTTTAATATCTCATTTAAAAGCCAGCACTTCCGACAGTATTACTCCTTCAGTACCGTCTTGAGTATTATCTTTCAAACAAATCAAGCAGACACAGCACGGATTCGTTAACGGGAAGTCGTGCTTGATGAATTTATTGGAGTTCTATGAGGAAGTGGCTAGTCTGGTAGATAGAGGGGAACCGGTGGATGTGGTGTTTTTGGATTTCCAAAAAGCGTTTGATAAGGTGCCTCACAAAAGGTTGCTGCAGAAGGTTAGGGTGCAGGGAGTTGGGGGTAGGGTATTAGACTGGATAGAGGATTGGTTGTCTAATAGGAAGCAGAGAGTAGATATTAATGGGTGTTACTCTGATTGGCAGCTAGTGACTAGTAGAGTGCCCCAGGGATCAGTGCTGGGGCCTCAACTATTTACCATTTACATAGATGATCTGGAGGAAGGAGTAGAGTGCAGGGTGACGAAATTTGCTGATGACACGAAGATGAGTGGAAAAGCAAATTGCGTGGGGGGTGTGGAAAGCCTGCAGAGGGATCTGGATAGGTTGAGTGAGTGGGCAAGGACCTGGCAGATGGACTATAATGCTAGCAAGTGTGAGGTTATCCACTTTGGTAGGAATAACGGTCGGAAGGATTACGATTTAAATGGAGAAAAGCTGCAGTGTGCGACGGTGCAGAGGGACGTGGGGGTTCTTGTGCACGAATCGCAGAACAAAGTCTGCAGGTGCAGCAGGTAATCAAGAAAGTGAATGCAATATTGGCCTTTATAGCTAGGGGGATAGAATGTAAAAGTAGGGAGGTACTTTGCAGCTGTATAGGTGAGGCCGCAGTTGGAGTACTGTGTGCAGTTTTGGTTGCTGCATTCGAGGAAGGATATATTGGCCTTGGAGGGGGTGCAGAAAACATTCACTAGGCTGATACCGAAGATGAAGGCGTTGGCTTATGAGGAGAGACAAAATAGGCTAGATTTGGAGTTTAGAAGGCTGAGAAGGGATCTTACAGAGACATGTAAGATAATGAAGCGGATGGATAGGGTAGAGGTTGAGAAGCTCTTCCCGCTTAGCAAAGATAGCAGCACTAGCGGGCGCAGCCTCAAAATTAGGGAGAGGGGCAGTTCAGATCAGAGTTGAGGAGGAATTTCTTCACACAAAGGATGGTGAATCTTTGGAATTGTCTGCCCGTTAAAGTGGTGGAGGCTTCCTTGCTGAATATATTTAAGTCAAGAGTGGATAAGTTTTTGATTGACAATGGAATTAAGGGTTACGGGGAGAAAGCGGGAAAGTGGTACTGAACCACTGCAGATCAGCCACGATCTTATTGAATGGCGGTGCAGGCTCGAGGGGCTGGATGGCCTACTCCTGCTCCTATTTCTTATGTTTCTTTGATTTTTGTGCTCAAATCCCGCAATAGGACTTGAAACCACAATCTCCTGATTCACAGGCAAAATTCTGAGCCAGTGCTGGCACTCGAGAGTTAGAGAATTTCTCTCTTTTTCTTCCTCCCTTGACCCTTCCCTCCCCACCAACCACCATCGTGTCAATGTATGATGAGTTTTGAGTTAAAAATGTTCTGCTTCCTGTAAAAGAAAATACACGTAGGCTGCAGAGCCCAATTGAGCGTGGCAGTCACATACTATAATGCAATTAGAGGATGATATTTTGGTTCACAAGCTGATTTCAGTGATGGAGAGGTCAGAAACCAAAGGTGTAGATTTAAAATCATTGGGGGAAAAAGCCAGTGGCGATAGAAGGGGAGAAAAATGTGATGTGGAATGCGCTGTTCGGAAGAATAGTGGAGACGAATTCAGTGAAAACTCAGTGAATTTGGACTCATAAGAAATTTATAGGGAAAAGGGTAAGAGCAAAAGAGTTAACTAACTGAATACCTCTTTCAAAGAGTCAGTGCAGATACAATGGCTGAATGGTCTCCTGTGCTGTATCATTCTATGCCCCTGTCTATTTTATTGAAACAACAGCATTATGTAAAATTAGTTTTCCTAGTTTAACTGGGCAAAAATCCACAATGCAAGTTGTCTAGCTCATTCACATACCATTACAAGATTGAAGCAACATCATAAATCAGCTTGTGAAGAATGGACTAAGAATGTATAGAGGAAACTTTTTCCATAAGGATAAATTGATGACTTGGGGAAGAAAATCCCAGTGTTGTGATGTAGTAATTGTTCTGGGTTTGGAGCAGTTGAAGAGCATTGGTCAGTGCTGTGTCTCAGTTCACCTCGCTGAATGGTCTTGATGCTGCAATTGAGTGTCAAGTGTATAAAAATATTTCATTACCTAACAGTGCTCGTTGTGATGGGGCATCAACATCACAAGAAAAAAATGTAGCTTGTTTTAGTTGTGTTCCCTGGAATATCTGATTTGGGTATAATAATAACAGCAGGCCTGAGTGTTGATAAAACTGTCTTTTCATGTGTGGAGAATCCAGAATATTACTTTTACGACATGGTACATCAAAGCATAATGGTCATTGAAACATTGCCCTGCATCAGAGTTCATTTTTTAAGTCATTTTCGGTGATATCCATGTACTGTTCTATAGGAATAGTAGAGCATCTCAATCATGTCAGGGAATGAGGCACCAAGATAGCTGTAGCTCACATGCTCTTTTGGACCTCATGAATTATGGTCTTTTGAAGCTTCAACTCTTCATCTCAGATGAGGTTCTCTTGATACAACTGAGTTTTGTACAACTGAAAGATGTGCTAGAGAATGCCATAGGGGATTTGCAAATGGCACAGCTTTGTTGCTAACGATCGTATCATTTTGTCTTTTCTACCGACTGTTCTATGCCACCCTTTTGTGCTAATTTCAGAAAATAAAAAGAAAGATCTGCCCACTGTGAGGTAATGTTTGTGGAACACTGGGCCAAAAGATTTGTTATTGTACTTGATATTTCTCTGAAATTATTTGCAGAGGATTTAATGTGACAGGGCTTTAGTATTTTATGAACTTTTTTTTTAAATGTGACAATTTAACTTTTGTTTTGCTCAAGGATTTTATTTGCACTTTGGTGTGAGCTGATTTTTAAGTAACAAGCTGTCAGCACTAGTTAATTAAGTTATAATGAATAAGAAACCTACCTTGTTATCTGGGATAATGACACATCTGATTGTGTTGGGATGTGGCAAGATGAGTGGTGAAACAATGGATGAGTCTGTTTATGAGGAATGGCTAATTGCACCAGCATGTGTGGTACTAAGACACACAGAAACAGAAGATTGCTTGTTCAAATCTAGAATTGGACACTACAGTCAGCCTCAGTTAATTGAGAGCGCAAACATCAGTAAGAAAAGTGAAAATCAGCCAAGGTACTCCTTCACTAGCCAGGGACCCTTACTGGAAAGTGCACATTTACATGCTTAGGGTAAGGACTCAATTAGTCTTGGATGCAATGCCCCATAGTTGAATAGTCTGCTGGCATTCACTATCTAGACTCAGAAGAAATGACTAGCTACCTGGATTAAATACTGGATGGCTACTGGCTTCCGTGAAATTTTACCTCATGGTTAATAGTGCTTTAGAGTTAGTTAGTGCTGCAGAACTAACTATGTCTCTAGCCAATATGTTTCAGTACAACTACAACTCTTGCATCTACCCAGCAATGTGGAAAATTGCCTGGGTATGTCCTGTCCATAAAAAGCAGGATGCCTAACCAAGTAAATTACTGCCCATGAGTAACTGTGATCATGAGTAAAGTGATGGAAGGGGTCAATGACAGTACTATCAAGAGGCACTTGCATATAACCTGCTCACTTAAAAAAAATAGCCTGCTCACTGATGCCCATATTGGGTTCTGCAGGACCACCCAGTTAATTGATCCAGAAAGGTATGGACAGAGTGGACGTGGAGCGGATATTTCCTCTTGTCAAAGAATCTAGAACCAAGAGATTGCTCATTTAAAACAGATAAGAAATTTCCTTCTCTCAGAGGATCATGGGTCTCTGGAACTCTTCCTCAGAGACAGTGGACAGTGGAGTGAGTATTTTTAAGGCAAAGCGAGATAGATTCACCCAATAAGGGGTGAAAGTTTATCATGAGTTAGCAGGAATGTGGGGTTGAAGTTACAATCAGATCAGCCACAATCTTATTGAATAGTGGAGCAGGCTCGAGGGGCTGAATGGCTTACTCTTGCTTATAATTTGTATGCTCGAATGTTTGTTACAACCTTGTTCAAACCTGGACAAAAGAGCTGTATTCAAGAGGAGAGGTGAAAGTGACTGCTATTGACAGCATTTGATAAAATATGCTATCAAGGAGCCCTAACAAAACTCAAGTCAGTGAAAATTTGGAGAAATTCACTCCATTGGTTGGAGTTATACCTAGTATAAAGGAAGATTGTGTTTGTTAAGGGCTAATTGTCTCAGTGTCAGAACATTGCTACAGGAATTCCTCAGAGTAGTATCCTATGCTCAACCTCCTTCATCAATGATCTTTCCTCTCTCATGAGGTGAGAAGTGGGGATATTTGCTGATGATTGCACAATGTTCAGTATCGTTCATGCCTTCTCAGATATTGAAGCAATCTTTGTCCATATGCAGGAAGACCTGGATAGCATTCAGACTTAGACTAAAAAGTGGGAAGTAACATGTGCCACACAACGTTGAGACAATGAACATCTCCAGCAAGAGAGAATCTAACCATCTGCTCTTGACATTAAATGGCATTATCACCACTGATTCCCTAACTATTAACATGTTGTGTGAGGATTAGCGTTAATCAGAAACTGAATTGGATCGGCCGTATAGATATTGTGGCTACAAGAGCAGGCCAGAGACTGGAATTCTGAGGTGAGTAACTTACCTCCTGAACATCCAAAACTTTCATATCTACACACCACAAGTCAGGAGTGCAATTGCCCAGATGAATGCAGTTTCAGCAACATTCGAGAACCACAACACCATCCAGGACAGAGTACTTGATTAGCCTCTCCATCCCACCTTTGCATTCAATCCCTTCATCACTGATGCAGAGTGGCATTAATGTGTCCCATCTACAACATGCATTGCAGTAAGTCACCAAGGATCCTTCAACATCACTTGAAAACCCATGACTCTGACCATCTATGAGGACAAGGGGACCAGATGCATGGGAACACCACCACCCATATGTTCTTCACCAGGCTGTACATCATCATGATTTGAAATTATATTGCCGTTCATTCATTGCACTGTGGGAGTACCTATACTACATAGACTGCAGTGCTTAAGAAGGTGGCTCACTACCACCTACTCAAGCGCAATTAGGGATAGGTCTAGCCAAAGATGCCCACACATCATGAATGGCTAAATTAAAAAGAATTTGGGCTAACAATGCAATGTGAGTTTAAGAAGAAATTTTCCAGTGGGTGATCTTTTCTTTGGAGTGGTTAAGGCAATCCTGCCAGCATTGCTTAAAGGTAGACGTTAACCTGATCATGTTTGACATTGAAAGTACAGGTGCAGATTTAAATGCTAGCTGCAGTTTAAAGAAATGATGGCTGAAAACATCAGCGCAGTTAAGCAAATTGCAATTGTTTAATCTAGTATCTGGGCATTGCACTGTATAGTTCATGAGGAGTGAGACTTTTGGAACCACAGTCAGACCAAAACTAATTATTTGGTTTCTTTCATCCTCTTGGCCATTGACTGATTTCCTAGTGTACCTTTGTGAACCACAAAGACGCTGCCCATTTCCAAGAGATTAGTGCATGAGACAGCTCATGCACATAATTTCAAAATTGCATGAAAATGGTATCATGCAGTTTGAAGGATCACCATAGTTATGCTTGAAAGCCAATTCCTATAACCCAGAATGAAAAGATTCAATGAGTCTGATTAATTATTAATAAATATACTGTTGCTAATGTTTTTGGAGAATTCATCAGTGAGAGTGAAAATAAGTAATGGCGACTAATGTGCCTTCTCCCGTCACAATAGTTCACTATCCATCATCTGTTTATGTTAAATGTGGATGCGTTATTGGAATGAATTCTAATTGGATCCATTGATACAATTCAGCTGCTTGAAGCCATGCTATTTTCCTGTAGAACAATTGACATTTTTAAAAAGAAAATTTGTACTTTTCAAAGCTCACACTGTTCAAAAAAACGATTAAAAAGATTTTGAATGGCTAGAAAGTGCGTAGATCATATTACATGTCTGGTGGCAATGAAAGGTTTGACAATCTGAATTTTTTTCCACAAGGATTCATCACCTATCAAGTGATTCAGAAGCTGGCATTCTGGTGATCCCAATTGAGCTAGAACAACATATGGTTTTTATTAACCCTTGACGTTAATCACTTAGTGCATCAGATGGTATTGGATTTCAACTTCACCTTTGTAGAGTAGGGCAAACTGTTCAAGAAAATTGAGTTTTAAAAATAACTTTTCTCTGCGACCTTCTCATCCTTTCCTACTTTGCATGTTTCCTTGTTGTCCCATTTATCTGTTCCTATGAGGGGACACCCAGACCTTGTGCATACCTTACTCTCTAAGCTTTGCCTCTCTCTGCCACTTGCCCTTAGATAATCCAGTTGAAATTGGGAATTTGAGACAGGAAGAGATTTTACTCAGCAGTGACTGCCATGTGCGTAAATGAATGCTTTTTGATTTTGAATAGTAGGCAACTAGGAGCGAGTTTGAGAATGTAATGGCTGTGCAGCATTTCCACCTTGTAAAATGCTTGTGATTGATTAAATATATCAAACATTGAAAACTTCAATCTGTTGTAATCATTATAGTAGGAAGAGAATCTTAAATGGTATTATTATCACTTTTCTCCCTTCTCACCTTGCTAAGCTACAATTCTAGTTGGAAGAAGATGTCTTCTTCCAGTATCTCTATCAAGTGCCTATTCCTCATTTATGAGCTTAGACAAGACCATAAGTATGCAAAAGCAGGGATAATTCGTTGTGGGAATTAAAGTTGATCTTCTGTCCGTAAACCAGGAACTTTGAGGCCAATTTTAACACTGATGGGTCAATAAACTTTGCTTAGGTCAGAGGACTTTGCTGCTCTGTATGATTTTGATAGTCATTACCATAATTAGTCAAGCTATTGGGAAATACCAACTTAATTTTCCTAAGCTTTGGTCCTGCGGAATACTCATTTTCTCATGCACATGGATCAGGATGAAAGGAATGAGGCCCTGTTTTTGCTGACTTTTCATCCTTTTTTGGCTTCTTCAGAATTTCCAGGGCTCTTCTGCAATTGGTGTGGCCTCATTGCTTACATGTAAATAAGGCAAAGGAGATTTTTCTCTTGGAGTGGCAAGGTTTTCCCCTATAAAGCAAACATTGGGCCAAAGCAGCAGCCAGAAAGCCACGAGGCTGACAGCTTGAGAATTCACTTCCAAAAAATTGAGAGTAGGAGGGAGCTCAAACGTGGAGTTAGAAGGGCAGAAAGGGGGCATGAAATGGTTTTGGAGGATAGGATTAAGGCTCTTTACTCCTATGTTAGGAACCTCCTGGTTAGAGGAAAAATTGGACTTTTTAGGGACAGAGGAGGGGAACTGTGCTTAGAGCCCGAAGGAATTGGGGAGATCCTGAATGGATACTTTGTGACAGTATCCACGAAGGAGAGGGGCTTGTTGACCGCTCCTGTCTCTGAGGGAGCTGTGGACCAGTTGAGGGAAATATCTGTACCGAGGGAGGAAGTGTTAGAGCTTCTAGGTAGCATTAAAACTGATAAATCTCCAGGGCCTGATGGCATTTATCCCAGGCTGCTTAGGGAGGTGCGAGGTGAAATTGCTGGGCCTCTGACGCAAATCTTTGTCTTTTCTTTGGACACAGGTGAGGTCCCAGAGGACTGGAGAATAGCTAATGTTGTACCGTTGTTTAAAAAGGGTAGTAGGGATAACCCTGGAAATTATAGGCCGGTGAGTTTGACATCAGTGGTAGGGAAGCTGTTGGAAGGGATTCTTAGAGATAGGATGTATAGGCACTTAGAGCGTTGCGATCTGATTAGGGGTATGCAGCATGGCTTTGTTAAGGGGAGGTCGTGCCTTACGAATCTGATAGAATTTTTTGAGGAGGTGATGAAAACGGTGGACGAAGGACAAACCATTGATGTCGTCTATATAGATTTCAGTAAGGCTTTTGACAAAGTCCCTCATAGGAGGTTAGTTGAGAAGGTCAAGGCTAATGGGATACAAGGACAGGTAGCTGGATGGATAAGTAACTGGATTGGTAATGGGAGACAGAGTAATAGTGGAAGGGTGTTTTTCTAGCTGGAGGTCGGTCACTAGTGGTGTGCCGCAGGGCTCGGTACTGGGACCTCTTCTATTTGTAATATATATAAATGACTTGGAAGAGGGAGTAAGTGAAGTGATCAGCAAGTTTGCAGACGATACAAAGATGGCTGGACTTGCAGATAGTGAGGAGCATTGTCAGGCGATGCAGCAAGACATAGATAGGCTGGTAGCTTGGGCAGATAGATGGCAAATGGAATTCAATCCTGATAAATGCGAGGTGATGCATTTCGGGAGAAAGAATGTAGGGGGGAGGCATATGATAAAGGGTAGACCTATTAAGAGTATAGAAACACAGAGGGACCTGGGGGTGCAGGTGCACAAGACTCTGAAGGTGGCAGAGCAAGTGGAGAAGGTTGTGAAGAAAGCATATGGTATGCTAGCCTTTATAGGAAAGGGTATAGAGTACATGCCGTTGTATAGAACATTAGTTAGACCTCATTTGGAATACTGCATCCAGTTCTGGTCGCCTTACTACAGGAAGGATGTGGAGACTCTGGAGAGAGTGCAGAGGAGGTTTACCAGGATGCTGTCTCTTATGGAAGGTCTGTGTTACGAGGAGAGGTTAGGCAATTGAGGCTGTTTTCCTTAGAAAGACGTAGGCTTAGAGGAGATCTAATAGAAGTGTACAAGATTATGAGGGGTATAGATAGTAAACAGGGCTAAGCTTTTTCCCAGGATGGACTCAAACAGCACAAAGGGTCACGGGCTTAGGGTGAGGGGGGTAAAATATAATTTGGATGCTAGAAGGAGTTTTTTCACACAGAGGGTGGTGGGGGTATGGAATGTGCTGCCAAGTAAAGTGGTGGAGGCAGGCATTCTGGAGTTATTTAAGAGATACTTAGATGAGCACATGAACAGAATGGGAATGGAAGGGTATAGAAAACTAATTTAAAATGGGGATCATGAGCATTGGGAGTTCCTGGGAAGTGTGTAAATAGATGATGATATTGATGTACTTGTTTTTATCCTACAGGTGTTTTGGTCCACCTTGTTGTCTAATGAGGGGCATACACGCGATGGGTCGTGAGAGGCTGCTCTTGGATTTTTTTTTCGAGAGTATCCTAGTGCTTCACACCGTTAGCGTATGTTTGATCTGGACCATTTGATGGGCAACACGACAGCTCACTGACTATCGCTGTGCTGTGCAGATACATGGATTTGGGCCTGTGTCTGCGGGAGTTTGCACATTCTCCCTGTGCTTGCGTGGGTTTTCTCTGGGTGCACCGGTTTCCTCCCACATCCCAAAAATGTGTTCTTAGGCTAATTAGCAGAACAAATTCTCCCTAAAGTGTCTCAAATTTGGTTTCAATCCATAGATCTATAAACAATCCCTGTAGAGTAAAAGTGGGAACATTGGGGTGGTGGCATGGGCTCGTTGGGCCGAAGGGCCTGTTTCCCATGCTGTTTTGTTCTTTGTTCTTTAATTATTGCCAGCACTTGGCTCTGTGGGTGAGCAGGCTTGAATCATGAGTCCCCAAGCCATGTTACTATACAAAACTTAGCTTCGTGGCTTTGTGAAATATTTTAACCTTTAAGAACCTGATTTTCCTGCTTGCTTTCCATGCCAGCTTTAAATAGTAGCAGCTTGGCCACTGTAAACCACACCTAATAAGGTGCAGATAGCCTGGAATGGCAAACCTGTTCTTTGCGAGGTGCTCTATATTAATTGTGCTGTTATTATGCAGCGCAGGCAGAAGGGAACCTGGAAGAAGTTGAAAGCATTTCACAAAACCATAATTTCAAAGATCTTCACCATCATCCTGAGCTTTAAAAGAGCTGCTTTGTTTGCACACATTTGTTCCTGCCTTACTGTCTTGAATTATTAGTTTTGGCTTTTCATCCTTTTCCGAAGGTGACCTGCAGTACAGGAGGGACCTTAAGACTAGTGAAATGGCCTGTGTGGTAGTTAACTTTCATGTCAGGAGGTGGTATTTGTTTTGTGGCTAAGTGGCAGGCAACTGCATTTTTACACTTGTATTGTTGTAGGAAGGCTTTGATTCTATCCCTTAGAGACAGCTTTATTACGCTTCTTCCTCGCAGTAGAGGGATTGCTTCAAGTCCACACACTCACCTAATGGCACTCAGAACCTTTTGTACTTGTTTTGCACCAAACAAAGCAGGAAAAAAGGGCTTTTGTTTGGGCCGATTTGTCTAAAGTAGTAAAGAAAAAAAACTTGTCCAGAAGGGTTAGAAGGTGCAGCCCACCACGCCTCATCCTTCCATCTCTCTAGCCCTGAGTTGAAGCAGTATCGCTGTTCTCAGGGGAATCGACCCTGGGATTTTTGGGTGGATTTGTGCAATATCATTAATCACCGACCAGGGAGTCACTTGGCAACTGGCAAAATATTTGTCATACGTGTAGAAATGGGAAGCAAGTTGAGCGATTGAGCTACCAGACAGGAACATGCTCAGCAAGCAGCATGCATGGGGGCGACAGGCTGCAGACTGCTCTGAATGCCTTCACACGACAGGAAAGACGCCTGGGAAGGGGATAATAAGACAAGGGACAGGAAATCCTTAATGTTGCTGGCAATCACTGGTAAATATGTAACTCTGAACAGAACTTGAAAGATAAAATTGGATTGAATGTACAGTACTGCTAAATGATATCCAGATTGAAACCTTTGACTTCCAGGAATAGATATTTTAATGATTTGTATTTTTTAAACAGTTGACTCCCACTGTTGGTCAAAATGTTTGAAGTATAAACCGTTTTTTGTTAGTTGCATATGTCTATATTATATGCTCTGCTCGCATTAATAAAACCAGCTGAGGTGATAAATGATCATATTTAAAACAAAAGAGTAAAATTGTAAATGTGTTTTAATAGCTTGTCCCACCATAACATAAAGTCAATTTATTCAGTGTCATTTGAATAACTGATGACACTGTCTTTTTGTGCAAATGCACTGGAGGACAAGCTGCCTTAATCAGTCAAAACTTGTGCTTGGAATTAGCATGCTCAAATGTTTGTGTTTCTTCGGCATTGGCAGACTTGATGAAAATGTGCACAGCACCTTTGTATTTTGTTGTGTTGTCCACTTATTTTGCAATGTAACAAGTGTGAATGTTGTGTAATTTAGTCTGGGGACTTGTTTGGTATCTTGCACACAATTGAACTGCATTGTACTGTGTTAAGCTTTCTTGTGCTGCTTTGGGTTCTCTTAAGTTGCTTTGGGTCCCGTTGTCATGTCTTGTGTCAGCACTGTTTTGTATTGAATTGAGTCACATTGTGCTCTGACGTGTTACTTAGAGCCGTGTTGCATTATGAGTTGCTGATATTGTGGTTGATGATGCTGCTCTCTGAATATGTTGAAACTTAGAGCAGTTTGTTACTAGTGTAAATAGATCTTGAATTACTGTAATTTTTGGATGGGTTGGTAAAAAGATTGTACCAAGGGGCATTATCACTGAGTTCATGTTGAAGTATTGTTGCACGATAGAATGACTCTGAGAGTAAGAGGAAATATTCTGCCACTGATGTCCGTGTTAACTCGTGAGTGATGCACTGTATTTCTCCCACAAATAGTAGGGGCCATCTACTTTGATGTAGCAGTTATCAAATTGTCTGCAATACTGCAAAAATGTTATCATGGAATCTTCATTATTCACTATAATGGAAATTGCTAGATGATTTAAGATGTATTTTATTCAGAAAAGTTATTCAGTGTGCATTTTATTCAGACCTGAACTGAGAACATAATGTATTGCCTCTGGTACAAAAATATATGGTTTGCCTCATTCTATCAAAGCTTGTGTCTGGGTTAAGCAATTATAATTTTTCAAAAGTATGGATTTCATGTTCACATTTTGAGAATCTGAGCTCAATATTACCACAGGATCATATAACACAAAAGAAGGCCATTTTGCCCTTGATGCTTATGCCAGTTATTTGAAAGAGCAATTGAATTCATTCCACTTTCCTATCCTTTTCCATAGTTCTGTAGATTTTTCTTTCCATTCTGTATTCAATTCCCTTACTATTAATCTGCTTCCATCACTTTTTAGAGAGCGAATTCCAGTTTGCAACAACAGCAGCTTATTGTTTAAAAAGCATTGTTGCCAAAGATAGCTGTTGAAGAGCCAGTGGCATATCTATGGATGAAGATAATGAGGGGTCTATGTTCCTCCATCTTACATTCTTTTCCTGTAAGTTATATCCCTCTTCGTTGAAGGAAAAATAATGGCTGGAATCACTTACTGCTGCTGCAGTTTAAGAATCCAGCTCATCGGACACCCTGTGCTTTCTTGGCCATGACTTTTCCAACCCATAATCTAATTGTGACCCTCACCCTAATTTTCACTTCTTTTCCAATCTTGAATCATCCTGCAGAAATTTGTGCAGAATTGGGTATATGGATAGAAAGGAAGTGATATTGCACTGGTGCACCTACAATCATTGGCACTGCTCTTCAACTCCCTTAGCCCTCTTTAGAATAATCAGCAATTTGAAACACACACGGTTATAATTTCAGAAGAATAATTTCTTCTCCACTGAAGGCAATGACATCATCAGCACACATTTGTGCAGGCAGGAGGGAAGAAGTGACTTTCACATTCAAACAGACCATCACTTTCATTAAAGATTGGCAAACAACTTAGCTAAGCCTGGCTAGCTTGATTGTCTGACATCCAGTCTTGGTTGCACTGCAGTTTCCTCCCATTAAACATTGGGAATTGTCTTCCATTTCTGCCAGAAACTCTGGTCTTTCACCACTCAATCCATCCTCCCTCCCTGGCCATTGTCTCAGGCTGAACCTGTCTGAGCACCCTCTTTGATTCCGAGATGAACATTGATCCCCACATCCTCTTCATCAAAAAGACCAGCTATTTCCACCTCCATACTCTCCCCACCCCTCAAGTAATATACTGCCAAAGCCCTCATTCATGTTTTTGCTATCTCGAGATTTGACTATGGTACTATTGTCCTGGCCAACTTTCTGTCGTCCACCCTCCATAACTTGAGCTCATCTTGAACAAAATCACCAAGTTCCATTCACCTGTCTTTCCCTTGTTTATTGATCTACAAAGACACCCAAAACCACCAAAGCCTTTTTCAAAATTATTCTCAGTTACGATTACCTTAAAACGTACCTTTTTAACCAAGTCACCCCTCCTAATATCTCCTTTGGCTTGTTGTCAATTTTATCTGATTACACGGCTGTGAAATGCAACGTTTACCATGCTTCACAAACATAGTTTTTTGTTGGCAAGAAATTTGCTTTGAAAAGAGCTAGCAAAACTTTAACATTATAAACACTGATTAATGAGTATTGTGATATAAACGCATTGTAGTTTAATTTTATTCTAAGTCCCACACAGCTGAATAAACAGCAATACCATCTGTGAACTCTCAAAGACTAATGCGGGATTATACACACTGATTTCTTTTCTTATCAGCTTTTGCCAGATTTTTTCATCTTCCCCCAGTTGTGAGGAAAGCAGTGCTGTTTACCGAGGTGCAATTCCTTGGGCAGTAGGCACTCTCCAGCACCTTGTCCAAGTGACAGTGGTTGATGTGAGAGTCTCAGTATTGAATATTAACACACTGTTTAATCAGCAGAACACTCTTATTTCATTCCCATGCAATATTCCCATGCATTTGATAGCCACTTTGGAATTGGTTATGGGCAAATGAACTGATTTTTTTTCCTTTCTTAAATCAGGACTACTGAGACCAGTTTTAGCACCCACACTGAATCAGGATTGCCAATCAGCCAGAATTATCCTAGAGTTTCCAGGAATTATAGGTTAATTTCTAGGTTGATGCAGACTCAAAGAACAAAGAACAAAACAGCATGGGAAACAGGTGCTTTGACTCAACATCGCCACCTCGATGTTCCCACATCTACCCGTGATCCCTGTCTATGTTTATAGATCTATGGATTGAAACCAAATTTGAGACAATTTAGGGAGAATTTGTTCTGCCAATCAGCCTAAGAGCACATCTTTGGGATGTGGGAGGAAACCGGAGCACCCGGAGAAAACCCACGCAAGCAAGGGGAGAATGCGCAAACTCCTACAGACACAGGCCCAAATCCATGTATCTACACAGCACAACAATAGTCACTGAACTGTCGTGTTGCCCATCAAATGGTCCAGGTCAAGCGTACACTAACGACGTGAAGCACTAGGATATTCTTGGAAAAAAAATCCAAGAGCAGCCCTCTCACGACCCATCGCATGTATGCCCCTTGTTAGACAACAAGGTGGACCAAAGTACCTGTAGGATAAAAACAAATACATCAATATCATTGACTACTTACACACTTCCCAGGGACTCCCAAGGCTCATGATCCTATTTTAAATCAGTTTTCTATATCCCTCCATTCCCATTCTGTTCGTGTGCCCATCTAAGTATCTCTTAAATAACTCCAGAGTGCCTGTCTCCACCACTTTACTTGGCAGCGCATTCCATACCCCCACCACCCTCTGTGTGAAGAAACTCCCTCTAGCATCCAATTTATACCTTACCCTCCTCACCCTTAGGCCGTCCCCCCTCATGCTATTTGAGTCCATCCTAGGAAAAAGCTTAACCCTGTTTATTTTATCTATATCCCTCATAATCTTGTACACCTCTATTTGATCTCCTCTAAGCCTACGTCTTTCTAAGGAAAACAGCCCCAATTTGCCTAACCTCTCCTCGTAACTCAGACCTTCTATATCAGACAGCATCCTGGTAAACCTCCTCTGCACTCTCTCCAGACTGTCCGCGTCCTTCCGGTAGTAAGGTGACCAGAACTGAATGCAGTATTCCAAATGAGGTCTAACCAACGTTTTATACAACTGCAACATTAACGTCAACTCTTGTACTCTATACCCCTTCCTATAAAGGCTAACATACCATATGCTTTCTTCACAACCTTCAATGGGCCAAATGGCCTCCTTCTACACAGTAGGGATTCTGTGACCTTCAGATTGCTGCTGAGAGGAATGGGTATTTTTATTTATTGGGTATTTTGTAGATTTTCCTTAAACATGGTGGCAGAGCAGTTAGTGCTGCTGCCTCACAACGCCAGAGACCCGGGTTTGGTTCCCAGCTTGGGTCAATGTCTGTGCAGAGTCTGCATGTTCTTCCCTCATCTGCGAGGATTTCCTCCATGCGCTCCAGTTTCCTCCTACAGTCCAAAAGACATGCTGGTTAGATGATTGGCCATGCTAAATTCTCCCTCACTGTACTTGAACAGGTGCCAGAATGACTAGAGGATTTTTGCAGTAACTTCATTAAAGTGTTAATGCAACCTATATATGATTAATAAATAAGTAAACAAAACACTTTTGTTTATAAGTGATTAAAATATTGGAGATTGGGAGAAATGCCTGTTTGACAGTGAAGAATCGCCCAATTGGATGGTGATCTAAAAAGGAGCTGCAGATGTATGGGATAAACAACTAAACATGGAACTATGAGATACAATGTGTTTCGACCCAAGAGAAACCTCTTGGACTGCTTCAATTAAAATTAGCAACCCTATACTCAATCAGGTATGCATCGAGTAAGTGATCTGCCTTTTCTGTTCTATTCAGCCACTGATTGGGTGAAATTTCTGAATCACTGAACTTGTGTTTTAATTCTTTTCATGGAATTAACTTAGAAACAATGATTCTTACTCTTTCACAGAGCACAGCCTTTGCTTGAGCTAGGGGTTTGTGGTTGCGTGATTTCTGGAGTTCCTCTTCCATATTTGGCTCCCATCCAGATAGGAAGTTAGCTTTAGGAAGTAGAAGCCCTTTAGAGTTTAAAACAAAGGTGGATAAGAGCAGACCAGCATCATATTCTGCACAGAGGTTTCTTAATTTGCTCTGAAGACTTGGGGCTAAATTGTATAACAGTTATTCTGATAATAAATTAGTGTTACTACCATGGTTCATGGCATTGATCCAATTAATCTTCCTCTATAAAAGCCCTCAGAACACAGTGCAGTGCCTTCCTGTCCGATACTAACCTGGTGAGTGTTTAACAGTTGAACTGTGGATCGAGGCAGCAATTCTATTCAACTAATGAAAGGTTTGGACAGGCTGTAGTTATTGGACTTGGAGAGTGAGCAGAACAGTGACTTTGGAAATGGTTAGAGATCAGAATAAAACTTTCACTCATCAACAGGATGTGGAAGAGACTCCTAATAAAGAGAACTGCTTGAAGGTCAGTTTGCACCTTCAAGAGGAACTGGATCATTCTATGTTGCAGAGGTTTAAAGGTGCGAGAGATGTTAATAGTTCTACTCAGCTGTTTGGGGGAGATTGGGAGCAGAAACTGGACTGTAATTTTTGATGAGGTAACAGAAATGGTAACAGGTTGATGAGAACAATATGTTTGATTTGGTGTATGTGAACTTGAAAACAAATTCCTGCCAGATTCTAGGCTTGCCAGCAAAACTGGGGCAGCACTACAGCACAGTGGTTAGCACTGCTGCCTCACAGTGCCAGGGGCCCTGCGTTCAGTGTCTGTGCAGAGTTTGTACGTTGTCCCCGTGCCTGGGTAGGTTTCCTCCAGGTGCTCTGGTTTCCTCCCACAGTCCGAAAGATGTGCTGGTTAGGTGCATTGGCCCAAACAGGTGCCAGAGTGTGGACACTAAGGGAATTTCACAATAACCTCTTTGTAACGTTAATGTAAGTCTTACTTGTGACTAATAAATAAACTTTACTTTTAGTTGAAGCCCATAGACTATGATTGACAGTGGCAGCGTGGACGTGAAGATGGTTAACTGACAGGAAACAGAAAGTAGCAGTAGTTTTCTTGGACTGGAGGAAAGATACACAGTGTGGTTCCTAAGGGATGGATACTTGAACTGTGTTTCTTTTAAATACACATTGATAACCTAAACGTGGGTGTACAGGGCACAATTTCAAAATTTGCAGATGGCACAATCTTGGAACCATCATGAACTGTGAGGAGGAAAATGATGAATTTCAAGATGACATCGGCTGGTGAAATGAGTTCAAATGTGACACATGCAGTTAAATGCAGAAAGTGTGAAGTGATGCATGTTGATAGGAAGAACAAGGAAAAATGAAATGTAATTCTAAAGATGGTGTTGGAACAGAGACCTGTGGGGTATATATACACAAATTGTTGAAGGTGGCAGAGCAGTTTGAGAAGGTGGTGAAAAGAGCGTGCTGTAACTAAGTCTATACAGTACAAAAGCAAGAAAGCTATGGTAAACCTTTATAGAACCCTGTTTAGCTTCAACTGGAATATTATGTCCAATTCTGGGCATGGCATGTTAAAGTTTATTTATTAGTCACAAGTTGACTTACATTAACACTGCAGTGAAGTTCCTGTGAAATTTCCCTAAGAAGGAAAATGAAGGCTTTACAAAGGGGTTTTTTAAAAATATATTTGTCCTTAGGAGGTGTACGTCACTGGCAAGGCTGGAATCCTTAATTTAACCCCAGAACATGATGGTGAGCTGCCTTCTTGGACAACCACAGTCCATGTGGTGTAGATATACCCACAGTGTTAGAGAGGGAGTTCCAGGATATCAGGGCAGAAAAGAGTTAGAAGAATGGTTCCAAAGATGATGCATTTTAGATAAATGGATAGACTGGAGAATTAGGCTTTTTCCCTCAGAGAAGAAAAGGTTCAGACTGAAGTGTTTAAAATCATGGGATGTTGAGACAAAATGGATGGAAGCTATTCCCATTTGTAGAAATGTCACACACTAGAGAGCAAAGGTTTAAGGAGAATGGCAACAGCACTAAAGGTGATAAGCAGGAAAGTATGCAACAGGTAGCTGCTGTCTGAGGGAGTAGCGTAGATAGATTTAATCACAGTTTTCAAAAGGAAATCAGATAAGCACCTGGAGAGAGAAAAATGTGCAGTGGTCCACAGAAAGAGCAATGGAATGGGACTAGCTGAACTGCTCTTTGAGAGATCCAACATGGACAGTACAGTGAAGTTATTATGAAAATCCTCCAGTCGTCACACTCTGACAACTGTTTAGGTACACTGAGAGAAAATTTAGCATGGCCAATGCACGTAACCAACATTGGTTACGACTGTGGGAGGATACCAGAGGAAGCCCACACAAACATGGGGAGAATGTGCAAACTCTGCACAGATTGGGAATCGAACCCAGAACTCTGGCACTGTGAGGCAGCAGTACTAACCACTGTGCCACCGTGCTGCATTACATCACATTGTAATTTTCCAGTAGTTATTGCATCTACTTAATTTGGGAATGTAATAAATAGTCACTATTTTTGTGCTTTTTTATTTGCCATCTCAGGTCAGACTTTCTATTTCCAAAGACTTCAGGTGAACTCGTTGACTTGAAACAGACTGGTTAAGAAACACACCTGACACCACGCAAATTCAAATATTCTTCTTTACCTTTCAAAAAAGCTCCCAATATATATTCAAATTATATAAAATGCTTGTATTTTCATTGAACACTTGAGGCCTTTGCTACTCCTTATCCAGACTGGAGCTACAATTTGTGTAACCAAATAAAAGTTGAACATCTTTTTGGTCTGGAAGTGAAGCTGTTTTTCGTCCTCATGTAACGTGACACAAATCAGGAAGCCAAAAACATGATACATCTGATGTTTCATCAAGGTACTCTCTAATATAAAGAACCTGACCTTCAAAATCCTGTTATTATTATAAATCCAGATTTTTGTAAGCCTTGGAATCTTTGAAAGTCAAGCGTTTCTCATCCTTTTCCATTGAACAGTTTTGTGCATTTATGTATTTGTATAATGATGCCACGTTAAACATGATGCAACCCAGCATGTCAATAGCAAGGTCTTGGCCCTAAAATCCAGATCAATGGAATTGTTTATTATGCAATAAGTGGCTAGTATGTCAGCATCAAGCACTCTAGAAATGGCAGTCTCTTAGTCCGTGAGTTGAAATAATGAAGCATTTTTAATTATGTTTGACATTAATGGATTTTTAAAACCCATCTACACAAATTGTTATTTGACAGTACTTTGCTCTGTTGTTTCAAGTTATTCCTGGTCAACTAGGTTTAACAGTTGCTGGTACACACTCGTATGGACAAAAACAATCTCCATTTTATGAATTAACTTTCTATGGGTATATGACAAAAGTAGCAACAAGTTGCAATGTAAGTTGGGGATAGGGGATGTGCAAAGCCATTCTCCAGAGATTTGTTAATAGATTTGATGTTCCTTTGCCTTTTGGTTTTGTTTAAGTATTGTCAATTAGAAGCTGAATGTGCATTTAACTCAGTCTCTCAAAACCTGACATTTGTTGGAAATCAATTGGATGTCTGCTATATTCTTTTAATATCCTAAGGCTGGATCATGTCACCAATTCCATTTATTAGTTCTAAGGTGCGTTATTACAATGCAGTGTTCAGGATGTTGTCAGGAATTGTTGAGTATTGGTTTTTTGACTGATGCCCTTGCTATTTATTAAAGAGATGAGTGATGTGATGTTTTGCAAAAAAAAGTCTGAATGAATATGCTTTTAATTAGCCTACAGATGTATTTGATCAAGCTGGTGTTTGACTGCAGCACAGTATATTGGAGGTGTCTGAAGATGTGTCTGTCTTGTGTCCCATGCAAGTTGCTTCCTGCTTGACAGCTTGGAATGAGCAATTGCAAGATCTATAGTGAGATACAGCAGTCGACTTAGTATTCTTTCTCATGTGATCAAAGAGACGCAGAAGCCTGGTGATATTTTTACAATGTCTTTTCATGGTACAGTCAAAAGAAGTTGTTATCAGAAATGTTTTCTGCTTCCCACACCATTCCTTATAAGAAAAAAAAATTGATTTTTTTTTGCCTTTTCTAGTTTCCTATTTTGAATCTTTAATTTTATTTGCACACATTTTTGAACAGCTGTGCAGCTACTTGAACAGATTCTTGGTCAGACTTTTCTTTAGAATTTGAACGACTTCAGGAGTTTATTTATCAGAAATGCTTTTTCTGCTGAGCCAGTGAAGTGACAGCTTTGATGATATCTGCGGTAGAATTCGGGAGAGTTTTTGGTTTGCAGCATTTAGGTATCGCAACCCAGCACTTGACCCTTCGGCCAAAACAGAATTAGAGAGCATTTAATAACTCATTCACTACAAGCACCTTTTCTATTGATGCTGCCTTAATTGGGATTCCATTTTTTTTGGAACAATGATGGGCATTTACATTCCCACAACCTGTTCGCAGTCTCATAAACTCAGCTTTTCGTGAAACTGTGAAACTACCATTAGGAAAAGTGAATCGTATTTAGTGGTATAAAGGACTAATCCAAAGTAAAATAGAATTTGGCCCAAAACATTGCCAATACGTAAATGTCTTTAAAACTCTGTAAAAAAAAAAGCAAAGCTGAGAGAATCACTTTGAAAGGTGGTTTTATCTGCTTCTTTCTCTAATGCCTTGAGCAACGCGATGTCTAACATTTCAGGACCTCTTGGTAAGGGAGAGAGTGGGAGTAGCGTGGAGAAATGGTGTCTGACCTTTTAACTCACTCATATTGACCAGAAATATGGTTTCAGCATTGCTTTCCTATACTCCCGACACCAGAGAAGCCTCAGTCAGGTGAAAACTAGTATGAGTCCTATAGTTGCTAACCCTGTGTCTGAATTCAGCATATGAATATTAAAAATATACTTAGATATAATAAACAAAGGCTAGTTGATGTGAATACATCGGATCACATCTGCAAAAGCAGCATTGCTTTCAGCTGTGTTTTTGCCTTTCCTTGACCAGTGATTCAGATTGTCAGTCTGATGATGTGTGCTACTGCCTGTTTCTCCATGTTATGATGCAATGAGTAAATTGGCTTGGTCCTGAAAAGTGTGGTCCAGCGTTGCCTGAGTGTACTTTGCTGTTTGAACATTGATATAGCTGCAATGCTCCCTGTATTGTTCTCTCTGAGTAATACCATTCATTATTTCCTATACCAGTTAGTCTTGTATTTCAAATGTAGCATTGAATGCATTCCTGTAGCTCCAAACTTCATCGCCTGATTTCTCTTATAATTGTGAATTGACACTCCAATGCTAACATAAATCCAAACTCTCATGTTCTACCTGATTTGGTGCAAATATGAAAAAGAGTTGGATATTTCACTGATGTGCTCTTGGTGGAAAGCTGCTTTCGAGGATTAGAGTGAAATATGAGTTATTTTCTAACCTTTGCCCTCCTACATCTACAACACTCAATAACGTGGGATCAATTAATTTACCTTATGTCCCAGTAACTGAAGCTGTGGGACTCCAACAGAGGAGCAAAGGTATCTTGTTGATATCTGAGCTACAAGGCACTTCTTCTTCTTTCTGTCTTTTTTTCCATTTCTTACTCAGTCTGACGTTGACTTAGGCACCAGAATTGACAACAGCACACCTAACCCAATCTATCAGTGGTCTTCCCTCTATCATGATGTCAGAAGTGGGATGTTCACTGATGATTGCACACTGTTTGGTCCTGTTCACAACTCCTCAGGTCGTGAAGCTTTCCCTGGCCAAATGCAGCAAAGCTGGAACAACATTCAGATTTGGGCTGAAAAGTGGCACCATTCAGATGCCAGGCAAGAGAAAATCTAACCATCCACTCTCGATATGCAATGGTTTTCTGTCCCTGAATCCCCCACTATTAACATCTTGGGGGTTACCATTGACCAGAAACTGAACTGAACTGAACTAAATATTGTGGCTACAAGAGCAAGTCAGAAATTAGGAAACCTGAAGTGAGTAACTTACTACCTAACTTCCCAAACCTGTCCACCTTCTGTGAGGCACAAGTCAGGAATGTCATGGTACACTCTCCACTTGGCAGGATGAGTACAATTCCAAAATCATTCAACACTATCGTTGGCGATGCAGTCCAATTAATTGGTATTCCAACTTGCGCATTCACTCCTTCCACTCCCGATGTGTACTGACAGCAAGCAGCATACTCCATTTACAAGATGTATTTCAGCAAAACTCTTTTGACAGTTTCTTTCAAACCACATAGAAAGACAAGAGCAGCAGGCAAATGGGGGACACCACAAGTTTGTGTCTAAGCTGCACACCATCTTGACTTAGAATTATGTTGCTGTTCCTTCACTGTTGCTGAGGCCTGGAATCCTAGAATTCCCTTCATAACAACCCTGTGGGTGTACCTACATCACATGACTGCAGAGGGCCCGGAAGTCTCACACCACCATCTTCTCAAGGGCAATTAGGAATTGGCAACATATGTTGGCCTTGTCAGCAAGCCATGAAAGAATATTTAAAAATCATCTCAACCCAGTTTCTCTTTCATTTCCCAGGGAGGAGACCAAACAGTACTTATTGACACTTGAGATCATGTACACAAACTGTCCAATCTACAAGTCCCATTCGATCCCTAGAACCCGTAGACACACTCCAGTAAGTAAACCTTGGCTAAAGGAGGGAGTTTGCATGTACAAAAAGAAGTTTTTTTTTAATTTAAAATTTGGAATGATCATGTGCTTGCATGTATTTTCTGGCAGATTCAGAGCTGAACAGAGCAGCAGCTCTGAGGCACTAACAAGTCTGCCAGCCTAAAGGAGATGACACGCATCACATTTAATTCACATCATCACCTGAGCTTTTGCAAAAATAACAGCAGCATCAAGAGCAATGAAATTCGACCTTGCCAGTCAGCTCATACTTGCAAGAAGTCAATTGCAGCACTCACTACAAATGTGTGTCAATTGTAAGTCAGGAAAGTTAGTTGAGTTGTTTACATCATTTTCAGTGACGACCTATTGATTTCTTTTTCCTTTCTGTTTTCTGATCGATTTAAGGCAGGAGAAAGATTCCCTGTTTGGTTGGATGGAGTCTGAGCAAGTGTCTGGATTTGAGTTGCCAATTCACCTTGAAAGTGGAATTCAGCTCCACCAGTTACTGTGTGTGTGTGAGAGAGAGAGAATCTCTGTTGACGCACCTAGAGTTGTATCTTGCATTACATTGCTGCTTTTGCTCCAGGAAGTTCATTAAAGCCAGAAAAGGATCTGAGTTTGTATTCATATTGGCTGTTGTAAGTCTGGAATTCCCTTTCTAAACTTTTTTACCTCTCTCTTCTTTAAGCTGCACCTGAAACTCTATCTCTTCCTCCAAGCTTTAATCACCAGTCCTGAAATCCCCACGTATGGCTCAGTTTCAAATTTTGTCTGCTAATGCTATTGTGAAGCACTTGGAATGTTTACTACATTGAAGGTGCTGTATAAAAGCAATTTGTTATAATTCTTAATTGCAAATAAACTTGTCATACAAACCAGTATATTGTAAGGTACAGGATAACAGTTGTTTAAAAGTGCAATGGCTCCATAATTTCTTTAATGTCTCTACAGGAATATTTCACTTTGAAGGTACTGCACTCAGGCAATGTTCCTCATTTGTACTGATTCTGATATAGCATTATAAGGAGATTTTAAGCGTACACAGGCTGATGTAAATCATAAAAATGTGCAATACACTGCAAATGCTTCAACTTCTATTTGAACTACAGTAAGTGTGAGGTTGGCTGAGTAATCTGCTCTTGGAAAGTTTACATTGATTTTATTGGTGAGGTTCTATTTGATTTTGGCAGCCATTTAGTTTGAGCCTTGTACAAAGCTGAAATAAGGCAGGATAATGTCAGTCAAATAGGGAAGTGCCTTTGCAGCACTGCTTATGGACCAAGAGCAACAGGACCATTTTATTCCAATTTTTATGCAAAACCTCTATCACAATCTCACCTTTCCTACGACTAACTGAAACATCCATAACTGAAGGTCAACCCTTTTCCCCACATTTGCCTTCCCTCCCTTGCTGTCTGCTGCGCTGCATGCTATTACCTCCAACCAGCAAAACCCCAGCTACTCTGATCACTTTTGCAGGCTTTCCCATCACACAGCTGACCTGTGTCTCAATCTGTCCAGGTGGGAAATGGAACAAAACAATTCTAATGTGATTCTGCCTTAAAGCCACCTGATCTCAGCTTAAAAAAGGCTGCTGCATTTGCTTGCTACCGGTCGGGTTTTCCGCTGCTCTTTGCACCCCTGCTTCCTCGCTGCCTCCCCTTAAATAAGAATGTGATGTGGAGTTGCCGGCATTGGACTGGGGTGTCCACAGTGAGAAGTCTCTTAATACCAGGTTAAATCCAATGGTTCCTTTGATAGCACAAGCTTTCAGAGCACTGCTCCTTCATCAGGTGAGTGATGAAGGAGCAACTCTCTGAAAGCACATGCTACTAAATAAACCTGTTGGACTTAACTAGTATTGTGAGGTAATAAGAACAAGAACAAAGAACAATACAGCCAGGAACAGGCCCTTCAGCTCCCAAAGCCTGCACTGATGACATTGTTCTATTCAGACCAACTGCTGTCTCTGCCTATTCCCCACCTGTTCATGTGCCTTTCCAGATGAGTCTTAAATATCGCTAACGCGTCTGCTTCAACCACCTCACTTGGCAATGCATTCCAAATATTTTGGCTTTTGTGTCTGATCTGACCTTGGAGCTGCAGCGTTATTGTTTCGTAGTTCTTTCCTTTTCCCATACATTTCATCTCCGAAATGTTCCCCGTTGAATTATTCCAACAATTTGATCTGCATGCAAATGATGAACGCTATCAGGTTCGCCATTTGGTTAATCTTGGCAGTATCCTGAGAATCACATTTTGATCTGCTGTTTGTGACTCACTAATTTAATATCAGGGGAGGAAATTGAGATTTAGCGTATTGTATCTGTGATCATGTACTTTAACGATATGTGTTTAACTTTAAAAATCGCCACAGTTACTTTACTGTGTTTAAAATATCATTCTTTTTACTTTATCAAGCAGATTTAAAAAGACATTGCTTTTGGAGTACTTTGATGCCCACGTTAGCATCATTTCCCATATGAGAAAGGAACGGAAAACTCCCCTTGAACCTCTGACTTTGCTATACTGTAATTGGATAGTGTCAGATACAGAGGAGCATCCTTGATTTTCAGAGATAGTAAGCTACTGACCCATTCCTTGGGTTAAGTTGGTGTGGATGGTAGTAGTGGGGGGATTTGTGTTGGATCCTCAATCTGAATTGGAGTTTCATATTCCGCTACAGGAGGGCAGACACAGAGGTCCTCACTCCTGTGAGGGCAAAGACACACTAGCTGCTGTTATAAAAAATCTATGCCCCTCTCTGTGGCAGTGATGAATGGAGGCTTTAGCCTATAAGTGAGTCCACAGGAATTCAATGTGCTTATTGGCAGGTGTAAAGAGGATGGACTACTCAACCTCTCATTTCTTTTAAAACCATTTTGATCTTAATTGAAACTCTTTTACAAAAATTGAATAGTTGCTGTGTTGAGGTAATAACCTAGGAACTGCAGTTATATTTGTGTCTAATGTTTAATTTGATCACAAGAGTAGTGTCCTAGGCCCGATCATCTTCAGCTGCCGCAATGACCTTCCCTCCATCATAAGAAGTGAGGATGTTCGCCTTCGATTGCGCAATGTTCAGCACCATTCGTGACTCCTCAGATACTGAAGCAGCCCATGTTTGAAATGCCACGAGATCTGGACAATATCCAGGCTTCGGCTGACAAGTGGCAAATAACATTCATGTCACACAAGTGCCAGGCAATGACCAACACTAATAAGAGATTCTCTAACCAATGCCCCTTGACATTCAATGGTGTTACCATCACTGAATCCTCCATTGTCAACATTCTTGGTTACCATTGATCAGAAACACAACTGGGGTCGCCACATAAACACAATGGCTACAAGAGCAGTCAGAAGCTAGGAATATTGTGGCGATTAACATGCGTCTTGACTCCCCAAAGCCTATCTGCCATGTTCAAGGCACAAGTCGGGATTGTGATGGAATTCTCTTCACTTGCCTAGATGGGTGCAGCTCCAGCAACACTCAAAAAGCTTGACACCATCCAGGGCAAGGCAGCACTCTTGACTGGCACTATATCTTCAAATGTCCATTCCCTTCACCACCGACGCTTAGTAGCAGCGGTGTGTACTAGCTGTAAGCTGCATTGCAGCAATTCACCAAAAACTCTTAGACAGTACCTTCCAAACCCACAACCACTTCTATCTCGAAGAAGAAGGAAGCTGATACATGGGAACAGCACCACCTGCAAGTTCACCTCCCAGCCACTCACTGTCCTGACTTAGAAATATATTGCCATTCCTTTACAGACACTGGATCAAAATCCTAGGACTCCCTCCTTAATGCCGTTGTGAGTCAACCCACAGCACGTGGCCTGCAGTGATTCAAGATGGCAGCTCATCTTTTCAAGGGAACTACGGATGGGCAATAAATGCTAGTCAACCAACTATGCATGGCCCATAAATAAGTAAAAAAAATTTTAATAATGAAGTTTTTTTTTTGTCCATTGTATTAACTTTTCTATTTTGAAAAATGTTGGCACCTGCAGAAAAATAACAATGTCAAATATAAAACTTGCATATGATAATATCAGAGTTGGTTCTCATACTGAGGTGCCTACCTTTGTATTGCAGGAAGCTCTGAATCTTATTAATGACCATTTGTAGAGATCATCAGTACATGCAAGAAAAAGCATAGAATAATTATTACATGTCAGTAATGCAATGAATGGTTCATATGATATCATAAACCATAAGACTATTTTGTATATGGTATGATTATTGGCAATGTCAAACAAGTCCAGCCTGAACGAGTGCTAACACATCATATGCACATTTGAGGCTTGCCAAGTAAAACAGTAAAGCAGCTGATCATTAGCACAAATAGAGAACAGGGAGTGTTCCACACTGCTAGCAATGTAAAATACTGTTGCATTTTCATTTTTTCCCTACTCCATGCCAAGTATTAACTCTTGCTGAGTACAGTTCTGTGAGTGTTGTTGATTTTCAGTACCACATCCATGAACGCATTCTTTGCCATTCAGCAACAAAATTGATTGTTGGCAGATTATTGGAGGGAATTGCCCAACCATTTAACATTTGCGATACACAGATGTCAAGCAATGACCATCTCCAACAAGAGAGAATCTAACCATTGCCCTGTGCCATTCAATGGCATTTCCTTCACTGAATCTCCCACTGTCAATATCCTGGTAGTTACCATTAACCAGAAACTGAACTGTACCAGCCATATAAATACTGTGACTACTAGAACAGGTCAGGTTAGGAATCTTGCAGTGAGTAACTCACCAGCTATCATCCAAATCTTGTCCACCATTTACAAAGCACAAATTAGGAGTGTAGTGGAATACTCTCCACTTGGCTAGATGAATGCAACTCTGACAACACTCAAGGCTCTTGACAGCATCCAGGACAAAGTAGCTTCATACCCCTTTCCTCCATTACTGACAAACAGTGGCCATCGTGAATACCATCTGAGCACCTTCCAAATCCATGACCACTACCATAAGGATGAGAGCAACAGATACCTGGGAACACCTCCGTTTTGATGTTCCCCTTGAAATCACTTGCCATTCTGACTTGAAAATGCTGGAATTCCCATCCTCACATGAAGATCCCGGAAGTATCTTCACCTCCGGGAATGTAAGGATTCAAGAAGGCAGCTTACCACCATCTTTTCAAGGGCAGCCAGGGATGGGCAAAAGATGCTGGCCTAGCCAGAGACACAGTCATCCTGTAAAATGAATTTTTTAAAAATCCTGATCTGGTCTTTTCCTCAACTGCCAAGCATGTGTACTTGATGCTATAAATTGCTAGAAAAGGATCAAGAGTGGGGACTTCTGAAATCCTTTCTTGTTAAAGGAGACTGAGATCAATTGAAGTTGAAACTTCAATTGCTTTATGAGTGAGATCAGTCAGCCTAGCAGGAAACAACCCATCTCCACATGATAGTTTTTGGTTCATTACTTTGGCTACTAAGCCATTAAAGATCTAACAATCTTTATATTTATAAGTAATAATGTAGCTCAATACTTATGTGTACTATAGCATGGGAGTGGGGTTGGATAATGGGAATGGGGAAGAGTTCATCATCAGTTAAAGTATAAGGAGCCAGCAGTCAAACTGTGCAACTAATTGGGTTGTCCATAAAGCCAGTAACAATGAAATACTGCAACAGCTTGTGTTTATGTAGTGTTTTTAACATATCCAAAGGTGTTTCATAAGAACCTAATCAAATAAAACTTGACACCAAATCACATCAAAAAGATATTGGTACAAAGCACCAAAAGCTTGACCAAACATTTCGTTTTTAAGGAGCACCTTATCAGGTGTGGAGTTTTAAGGAGCAAATTCCAGAGTTTAGGTGCTAAGCAAATGAAGATGCCCTAAAAATATTTGACAATGAGATTGGAAGAAATCCATATTAAATAAGAATTTTGGGGTCTAGCCTGAATCTGATGTTTCCAGGGAGGAATGACTTAAGTTATGAAGATGGATGAGAGAAGTTAGGGCTGTTTCCCTTGGGGGATAGAAGGCTGAGAGGAGATTTGGTAGAAGCATTCAAAATCCTGAGTCTGAATAACTGTTCCCACACATGAAAGGGTCAAGAACAAGAGGGCACAGATGTAAAATAATTGGCACAAGAAGCAAAAGCAACGTGAGAAAAAGCTTTTTCATGCAGCAAGTGGTTAAGGTCAAGAATGCAATGCCTGAGAGTGTGGTGGAGGCTGATTCAATCAAGGCATTCAAAAGGGATTTAGACTGTTGTCCAAAAAGAGAGAATGGCAGGTTATGGAGGAGAATGTGGGAGAATGACACTAAGGGCCCTTGCTGGTAAGTGGGATGAGATGGGCAGGGGTCAGGGCCTTTCATGCGTCAGTGCAAACTCGATGGACCGAAGGGGCTCCCCTGCACTGTAGGATTCTGTGAAGAGAATTGCTTGTTTGGAGAACTGGTGTAGACACGATGGATAGAATGGCCTTCTCCTGCACTGTCTCTATAACTCTATAATGAGTGTAGGAAAAAGTGAAGTTTTGGTAAACGTGACAAGGCTGGCAGTTATAAATCCAAGTAAAGAATTGCTTAAGAGTCAAGCTTTCGAAGTTGCAGACTTGTAGGAGCTTTTTCCTTGTGAATTGATGGATGATGTATGGTTTCATAGGACTTGATACTATTTCACTGAGCAACTTTAAGAAAGAAGACAGCTAGTATACCCTAGAATTTAAGTTCAAAGGCATAGACTTCAAGTGCTGTAGAATGCTATTTAACACAGGGCACAATACATGTAGAAAGATAATTATTTTGCTGCCTTGTAAGTTGTAGCTTTAAATCATCAGGCCAGAAGTTTTGAATAGAGTTAACAATAGAGTAAAGTAAAAAGTAAAGTTTATTGTTAGTCACAAGTAAGCCTTACATTAACACTGCAATGAAGTTACTGTGAAATTCCCCTAGTCGCCACATTCCAGCACCTGTTTGAGCCAATGCACCTAACCAGCACATCTTTCAGAATGTGGGAGGAAACCGGAGAATCCAGAGGAAGCACACAGATACAGGGAGAACGTGCAAACTCCACACAGACAGTGACCAAAGCCAGGAATTGAACCCGTATCCCTGGCACTGTAAGGCAACAATAGTTGCCACTGTGCCATCCCAACAGTGTGGAGCAAATGGACTTAGTGTTTTTGGCCCATTCTATTGTTTCCTTGAGTTCTACATCCAACCATCATAGAACATAGAACATAGAACAATACAGCACAGAACAGGCCCTTCGGCCTTCGATGTTGTGCCGACCAAAATAAAAAGCAATGCCCCTCCTAACTAAACCATTCCCTTCTCATCCATATACTTATCAACTAACCTCTTAAACGCCACCAAACTTGGCGCATCTACAACAGCTGCAGGCAGGGCATTCCACTCCCTAATCACTCTTTGAGTAAAGAACCTACCTCTGATATCCGTCCTATAACTCATACCCCTTAATTTAAAGCTGTGTCCCCTCGTGCTAGCTTTCTCCATCCTAGGAAAAAGGCTATCACTGTCCACCCTATCTAAACCTCTAATCATCTTATATGCTTCAATAAGATCCCCTCTTAGCCGCCTCCTTTCTAACGAAAACAACCTCAAATCCTTCAACCTCTCTTCATAGGACCTGCCCTCCATACCAGGCAACATCCTGGTAAACCTCCTCTGTACCCTCTCCAATGCCTCCACATCTTTCTTATAATGTGGCGACCAGAACTGCACACAATACTCCAAGTGCGGCCGCACTAGAGTTTTGTACAGTTGCAACATGATGCTGCGGCTCCTAAATTCAATCCCCCTACCAATAAAAGCTAAGACTCCATATGCCTTCTTAACAACTTTATCCACTTGACTGCCTACTTTCAGGGATCTATTGACACATACACCAAGATCCTTCTGTTCCTCAACACTATTAAGAGCCCTACCATTAGCCCTATACTCTACACATTTATTGTTCCTGCCAAAGTGCATTACCTCACACTTTTCCACATTAAACTCCATTTGCCACCTCTCGGCCCAGCTCTGCAACTTGTCCAAGTCACTCTGTAAACTAAAACACCCCTCTTCACTATCTACCACACCACCAACTTTAGTATCATCTGCAAATTTACTGATCCATCCCTCAATACCCTCATCCAGATCATTTATAAAAATTACAAACAGCAGGGCCCCCAAAACAGACCCCTGAGGCACACCACTCGTCACCGAACTCCACGATGAATATCTCCCATCAACCACCACCCTCTGTCTTCTATCTGCCAGCCAATTCCTAATCCAATTAGCTAAATCACCCTCTATTCCACACATCTGCATTTTCTGTAGAAGTCTTCCATGGGCCACCTTATCAAACGCCTTACTAAAGTCCATATATACTACATCAACCGCCTTACCCCCATCCACCTCTCTGGTCACTTTCTCAAAAAACTCAATGAGGTTAGTAAGGCATGACCTACCCTTCACGAAACCATGCTGACTATCCCCAATCAATTCATTTCTCTCTAAATAACTATAAATCCTATCCCTAATAATTCTCTCCAATACCTTGCCCACAACAGAAGTAAGACTCACTGGCCTATAATTCCCTGGAAGGTCTCTCTTCCCCTTCTTAAACAATGGGACCACATTCGCTATCCTCCAGTCCTCCGGAACCACACCCGTAACCAACGAGGACCTGAAGATCAGAGCCAGAGGCTCTGCAATCTCCTCTCTTGCCTCCCAGAGAATCCTAGGGTAAATCCCGTCCGGCCCAGGGGACTTATCCAACTTCAAACCCTCAAGTACTGTGAAAGGAAATTTTTTATCTTGAAAAATAATAGCTGATGTTTAAAGGGAGAATTAATTTGAGAATACAACTATTTAGCAAAGAGGGTTAGTACATGGTTGTGTAGCATTCAGAGAAGACAATGGATATTTCTTAGTAAATTGCAACACAGCAGTTAAATCAAAGGGGTCAGAATGTCATTACTGATCACATTTTGCTTACATAACAAGTCACTGCATCTAAAGAGCAATTCAAAGTAGGTTGAGACTTGACAGGTATATAAACCTAAAGTATTTTTCTTTGGAATCTCTTGATCGCATTGCAGAATTTTCTCTCTGTGCAGATACTCTCTGGAGTATCTCCACTCTAGACTGTTAGTTTGTTTTCCATATGAGCCAGATTTGGTTGCCATTTGAAGATGAAAGCAATGAAAGATGGGCTGGGACTGCCAGGTGGTAACGTTCTGGCCTCTGAATCAGAAAGTTGAGTACAAATCCTATTTTGGAACTTCATCGCACAAAATCAAAGGTGATACTGCAATGCAGCACTGAGGGAGTACTGCATTGACAGAGATGTTGTCTTTTGGATGAGACATTGTCCTTCCAGGTCAACTCAAAAGATCCAATGGCACAGCTCCGAAGACAAACAGGGGTGTTATCTCTAGTATCCTAGTCGACGTTTATCTCTCAATCAACATCATACAAGCAGAATATCTAATCATTATCACTTTGCTGTTTATGAGAGCTTTCTGTATACACGTTGCCGTGATTCCTTTATTGCAGCGGTAACTACACTTCAAACATACTTAATTGGCTACAGGAATGTCCTGTAAAGGCGTTATATAAATGCAGGTGAATGTGATGAGCGCGCCACTGATATGGTAAGAAATCTTGGATTTGTATTGTGGACCATAAAGGTATATGAAATAAGATGTGAAATATTACCATTTGAACAATGCATTGCGGGAAAATTTGCGACAGTGTATCGTGATTAAATAACATGCTGCTGGTCCACTAGAGGGTGCATGCCATGAAACGTAATGATTTGTAAAAGAGCGTTGCCTGAAGGACATGATTCCTCAATTTGCTTGAGCAGTGTTTCTGGGTCACACAATACAGAGAGACAATGTATATGAACTGCAAATTTATTCTCTTGTGCGCTGGTAACTACTTACGTTCAGATGCTCATTTGGTTGATTGCAAATAGTTTGTCAGTTCTCAACATCTACCAGATTGCAGATGACAGAAATGTCCCAGTGATTTTCCCCGTCATATGGGTTACTTATTGTAAGAATTAACTGCCAGTATCCCAATCTTCAGTGCTTCCATTTAAAATATTTTGTTCTCTTTCCTTAAAATTATTAATAAAATATTTTTGCTGAGAAGTTGTGTGGGCTTTAGTTTGAAGCTGATATAATACCAAGCCATCAGTTCATTCTCACATCAGCACTTTTACTGTTAACATAACTGCAAGAATGAGTTGGAGGAAGTAAAAAGATTTGACGTGGGAAGAGAAATCTGCAGTGGCCATAATATTGCATTCCTCTTGTCGTAAATCAAAGCCTCAGTTTGAGTGAGGGCTTTCAGCGATGAAGGATAAGCTTCTGGTTAATGATCAAAATCAGCCTTCCGCTTGTACAGCTGAGCAAAATGCTTATAAGGCATTGCTAGCATATACCAAAGTAACTCAAGTATTGAAGCATAATGCTAAAAAGAGATAGTAAATGACCCTTCCACGTGTTGTCTACTCTCCTGAGTCAGTTCCAGAAAACTAGAAAACCAATCAGAGAAAGTTAAAGTCCTGATTCAGGTTTGTCATTCAGAAGGCCTTGGTTGCTATGTGACACATTGACAGTTATATTCTGGGAATTATGTAGGCACGTAAGTAATCTGTTCCATAAATTTGGCAACACTTGATGCTTGGGGTGGCGTCTACACAATTAGGTTCAAAAGGCAGTAAGGGTATTTTGAGAGGGAGAAAGAGAAGGAATGGTTCCCTTGTGCACATTCTAACCCAAGCCAAGTTCCTATTGTCTGTCACTTTTCGTTCTTGTTGATCCACATTGCTTATGGTTTGCAATTGCCTCAGTTTTAAAGTTCTCATCCTAGTATTCAAATCTGTCCATTGCCTCACCTCTCTCTACCTTGGTTACCTCTTCTGGCTCTGCACCATAGCAAAAACATTTGCATTCCTCCAAATTTGGACTTTTAAGTATACCACACTTACTTTGCTTCTTCATTTTCAACTGAACCGTCAGTCCTGAACTCTGGAATATGTCCATATCACCCTCTCTCCACCTCCCTCCTTTAAGATTCTTCTTTCAAATCTGCCTCTTTGATCAAGCTTCCTGTCAACTGTCCAACTATTTCTTTTGATTCTGTGTCAGTATTTTCTTGAAAACTCCCCCTGTCAAGTGAGTTGAAATGTTTTCTTACATTTAAAGTGCTGTATAAATCCATTTTATTGTGGAGGGATAATAAATGGAGAAGGATGGATGAGATTGTTTTGGGTGAAGAAGGACAATTTTTCAGCCTACATCCTTTTCCTGTTCCTGTTCTTGCTGCAGAGAAATATGTCACTGGCTATGTTTTCATTAGTTGGATGCCAGCTGTCAAAATTGTTTTAATGAGTGTTGGGCATAAGCTGGAAAACTCACTTTATTTAATCAACTTCATGTTACAAGAATTAAAATTAATAAAAGGAACACAACATTTTGAAACAGAAAATGCTGGAAAGTCTCAGCAGGTCTGACAGCTGCTGTGGAGAGAGAATAGAGCCAATGTTTCAAGCCTGAATGACCCTTTGAAATTTCTCTAGCATTTTCTGTTTTTGTTTCAGATTCCAGCATCCGCAGTGTTTTGCTTTTATCGCAGCATTTAAAGCTAGTGTTTTAAGATTTTAGACAGCAGAATGCCTCTCAAACAGACTAATCACAGATCACATTTGGGAAGCAGCCAGATGACACTATATGTTGATGACTGAACATTTAAAGGAGCAATGCCAAACTGCCCATTCACTGCAACATTTGGGGGGAATCAATAAGAGGTAACCTTTAAAAATGTTGGCCTCTTTTGAATTGCAAAGAGATGTAGCTGTTCTCTCCAATCCCACATCACTATCATTTGCTCTGTTGTAAGTACCTCTCCCTGGCTTCCTGTGACTTTTGTCTATCTAATTAAATTTACACATCGCTAGTTCCTGTTTGATGCCTAATAGTGGTGATGAATGGCGTCTTTTTGGAGGCTGACAGTAACAGATACCTGACATTTTTCACTCTGTCACAGCTCCCTGCTTCTCCAAGCACTTCTGACCCTATTGTTTTGGGGGTAATTACCATGTTGTACTTCATCATGCTCCCAGACACAAATGACAGTGCCCCTGTGAAACAAATGAGCGAAGGTCGGATGGAGCAGCTACCTACTCGCCAGCTTCCAATTACAGGTTACCACACGCTAAAGTAGTTCGGAATGTCAGGCAGTAACGCACTTCCCAAGTCTCAATTAATCACAGAAACCATATGGAGTTGCAGCCACTGTTTTGTTACATCAGTAAAGTCAAGCTGACACTTCCACACTGCGATTTTAAGTTTGCCTGCTAGCTCCTATCTTAAAGCCAAAATCTTCCAGAAAGTCACAGAACAAAAGCTCTCTTTTCACTGGAGACTAAATTGAGATGAATGCAGTGAAGAGTTTAATTCTCCCAGTAAAGTATTAACCTGGAATCATGGGCAGGATTATGGGTCATGCTTGCCCCAAAACCAGAGGATCTCACCAGAGGTTAATGGACCTTTGCGAGGTCTGCTCTCCACACCTACAATTGTATGTTCTGGCGTGATTTCGACAGTTGCAGCTGTGGGTTTTATTATCACTTCTGTGCTGTATTAAGAAGCAACATAAACAGTGTCTGAACAAATCTCCAGAATAACCCTCAACCCAGGTTATTTCCACACAATTCTTGACCGCATCAGTAACCATTGCAGGTCACCTTACCATGGCATTCATTAGCTGGAGTGAACCTCACCAGAATTCCTAGTCGGTGCTGGTGTAAACCAAGTTATGAATGTTTTTAATCCCTAGCAAGGGTTGTACCTGTGGAAGCCAAAGTGGATGGGAAGATATCTGGCCTTCTGCAGTGCGAAACACAGGAGTTTTAAACTTTTGGGATGGATGGCTTCAGACTCTCGCCTGGCCCTAGCAGGAAGCCCCACCTGGCCTACGCACAAGAACGTGTTCCAAGCAGCAGGAGGCTGCCATGTTGATCTGAAAGACTGGTCCACCAGCAGTGAAGTAAATGCTTAGAAATAGGGTAAGGAGAGCTTTGTGGTTGGTGAGAGAGAAGGCCCCAAATTTCCTTGTGGGTGCCCTGGAGGAGAAAGCGGGCGTTAGCTTAAAGTTGCAGTCTAGAGGGCTAATGATGTCACCAGAGCTCAATCTTCATATTTAAAGCAGAACTCCACTGCCTCCTAGAGGGTGTACAGCATGCTTGCCCAGGAAATCAGGTAGAAATTGCAATTTATGGGAAATCTGCAGGAAGGGGGACAAGTAAGAGCATTTTAATAGCCCACGTGGCTGATTTCCAATAAGCATGAAAAGGTAAAAGAGGCCCTTTACTGGGTAAATGCACTATTCGGTATCGCACAAGCCAGAAATCGTAATGTCCCAGATTTAAACAAGCAAAATAGGAGCAGAATTAGGCCATTCAGCCCTTCAGATGCTTCAGCATTTGATAAGATCATGACTGATCTATTTGTGTTTCAAGTTCTACATTTCTATCTAGCCTGGTTATCTTTGATGCTCTTGCCTAACAAGAATCTATGTTCCTTCACCTTAAAGTTATTCATTGGTCCCCACCTCCACCATCTTCTGAGGCAGAATTCCAAAGTTGCACAACCTTCTGAGAGAATTAATTTCTCCTCATCTCTATCCTAATTTTAAAACAATTCCCTCTAATTCAGGACTCACCCACGAGAGGAAATATTCTTTCCACGTCCATCTTGTCAGATCATTCGGGATCTTAAATATTTCAGTCACCCCTCGCTTTTCTAAACTCTGGCGAAAACAAGCCCAGCCTGTCTAATCTGCCCTCATAAATTAACTTGCTCTTTCTAGGTATCAATCTAGTAAACCTCCTCTGAACTACCACCAACACATCTTCATCCTTGCATTTGTTATCCATTCTGCTATTTGTTTGCAGCTAGATCTCAGTCAGGATGCCAATGGTAAAGCTATAATCGGCTCAACATTTTGAGGCTGGGGTGGGAAATAAAGTCAACCAGGGCTCCCATTCCAGATAGCTAACTTCCATTTAAAAAAAAATGAAGTCTTGTATTTATTTGGTGTCTTTCACAATGCTAGGATATTGAAAAGGTGATGCCAATGAAGCGCTTGAAGTGTGATCACTGTTGTAATTTAGGAAATATATCGGCCAATTTGCACAAAGCAAGTTCCAATAGACAGCAATCTGATAATGAGCAGACGATTTATTTCTTAGCTGTGCTGGCCAGGAAAATAGGGAAAAGTCCCCTGCCATCTTTTACTTGTACCTGAGAAGGCAGATGGGTCTTCAACTAAATATGCCATCCCAAGATGCAATGCAGCACTCACTCAGTACTTGCACTGCATTGTCAGCCTGGATTTTGTGTTCAAATCGCTTGAATTCATGACCTACAGACTCAAAAGCAAGAATGTTACCCCTGAGCCACAGCTGGAAAGTACATGTTGTGGTCATGATTGCACTTGGATGTGGCATTTTTTGCAGTTGATTAACTTGCTAATTCTCAAATGATTACGTATGAAGAATATTTACTAGGGTCAGGGATTGGAGGCCTGACAGCATTTGCGGCTAACTGTTTCAAAGAGCTGCGGTAAGCATTGGATTAAAAAAAAATTGAACCATGCAGTCACTCTAGCGGAGTAACCATGAACCCAAGAAGTTTGATAGTGCAGAATAATATTGACAGATTTCTGTTGTCACCATCAGAGCAGCATTGGTGAACATTTAGGGGATAGATCACTGCCCCTTCTTTGGTGCAGTTAGTTTGTAGTGGAATACACTAGAATGTTTTATCTTCCACAATTTCTATTTTTCAAAGAGTTTTGTCAGAATTTTCTATATGCAAGTATTCCTGACAATCACTCCACCATCAATGGCTGTGCCTTCGACTGTCAAGGCCCAAAGCTCTGGAATTCTCTTCCTGAACCCCTCTGCCTCTCAATCTCTACCTGTCTATCTCTACCTTCTCCTTCAAGAAGTTTTTTAAACTACCTTCTTGACCAAACTTTTATTTGATTTGATTTCTTTTTATGTGCTAGGTGTAAGGGTCTTGTTTTATTGTGCTCCTGCGCAGCATCTTGGGATTTTTTATAATGTTAAAGCTGGCATGTAAATACTTCTGTTATTGAGGTCTTTTTACATGTACACATTGAGGTATTTACTGCACGTATTAAAATAAATAATATCTCAGTTTAGTCACAATGTTTAATTTACAGTGGACAATGCCTAAGATTCATTCTCTGACACAAAATAGAAGTGCAAATGTGATAGTAAATGCGCATCTAATTATATAGTTAAGTGCTTTTTGCTATTGCATGTTAGCTAATAATATATTGCAGCTTGAGATAAAATGAGAATTTACTTTGGGTAATAACATATCAAAGGTGTTGTAGTCATCTTATAGACCACAACAAAGGGTTTTGAACTGTTTCTGTTGTGACCTGAACGCAGAAGCAATATTGCAGCCAGTAGTGCATTCCCAAATAGCTGATGTTTTGAGCAAGAGATGCAAGCCTGAATCATTTTAATATTTTTGCCCTGGGTAAGCTTAGCTCCTGCTGAGTTTTGTAGTTTCCATTTCTGCCATCCAGTTAAGGCTTGTCTGGATTTTTGAACCACAGTCACATAAGGCATCTATCATTTAGATTCCAGTCCTTCTATTTTGGCGCTCGCGTGCATTCTGTGAACTTTGTTCAGGTTTCTATCCTAAATTTAGCTTTTGAAAATATTCATAGAATGGGTACAGTGCAGGAGAAAGCTTTTCAGCTCATGCCAGTCCTCCGTAACAGCAAATCAACTTGTCATACTGGCCTGTCCTTTTCCTGTAACTCTGTAATTTTATTTCTCATCAATGCCCAATTCTCCTGTGAAAGCCACATTTGAATCTACCTGCACCTCGCTCTTGGCCAGCGTATCCCACACCTTAATCACTCACGGCATTTTTTTAAAAAAAGTTTCCTCATTGCACCATGGGTTCTTTAGCCATTCACCTTTAATCTGTGATCTCTCGTTCACAACCTTTTGACCAGTAATAACGGATTCACTCTGATTTTGAACACCGAGACCAAATCTCCCCTCAACCTTCTCTAAAGAGAATAATCCCAAATTCTCCAGTCTATCCACATAACTGGAGTCCCTCATTCCTGGCATGGTGGCACAATAGTTAGCACTGCTGCCTCACAGTGCCTGGGACCCGAGTTCGATTCTGGCTTGGATCACTGTCTGTGTGGAGTTTGCATGTTCTCCACATGTTTGCATGCTTTTCCTCGCACAGTCCAAAGATGTGAGGGTTAGATGAATTGACTGTGCCAAATTGACCCTCAGTGTCAGGGAGACCAGCTAGGATAAATACAAGAGGTTATGGAAATATGGCCTGGGTGGAATTGTGGTTGGTACAGAGTCACTTAGCTGAATGGTCTCCCTCTGCACTGCAGGATTCTGATTTTCATGCACCATTTCTGCTCTAAGAAGTTTTTGCAGAAATAGACCCAATCTATGTCGAAATTGATCCACTGCGCAAGCTTAGACTGAAGGGTGCATCAGTGCAATAAACCTTCTCTTCCAGTCATGTCATAAGAACATTGGTCCACGTGGGGATGTTTTGTGAAATATTGCATGGCTCTCAATGTAAATTGATAAGTGAATTGTAACCTTTTGACATTTCCAAAATGTAGAATTCCTACCTCATGAGGAAACCATTCATCTGCCAATGTTGATATATTTTGTTCTTTTAAAAAGCAGAGCTCCCTATGTTTAAATTGATTTGTAATATCTCTCTCATAATTATTTTTAAGTTTATTTAATGGACAACTTCTATTTTCATGACAGTATTGCATCTTTCATGAAGAACAGGCCTTAAAATGCTTTTCAGAATCATAGTCAAAACAATGGACATGAACTAAAGAGGGAGGTATTAATGCAAAAATTAACGGTAAACTTCAAGAAAGGGTTTAAAATGTAAAAGAGGTGAGCAAAAGAGGAGTTTACATTCAGAATTCCAGAACTAAGGACCTGCATGGCTGATGGAATGGCAGCTAACAAGCGAAGGAAGAGTAGATAAATCAAAGGCCAGTGACTAGAGAAACAGGACAATCAGAGTGGGATCAGAGGCTGGAATGAAATTTACAAAACTGAGATTGGAAAGGCTATAGAATGGATTTAAACATGAGAATGAGGATTTTAAATTTGAGTTGCAGTGGAACCAGACATTAGTGGAACTTGGAGTGAATTAGGATAGAGACAACAGGAGTCACTAAATTTGCAAGGGATTGGAGGTGGATAGATGGTCAGCATTGGAACAGTCAAGACTATAATTGGCAAAAGCATGTATTAAATAAGGATTGCAAATCTGATGGTTTGAGATGAGCGTAGACATGTGGGATTGGATGTAGGCAGCTCTTTGGAGATGATGTGGGTGTCAGAAGCTCAGAACCATATTGTGTCAAACAGTTGTATTGAAAGGAAGGTTTTGGTCTCTAAGGAGAGAGAACTATTTAAAATGTCAACTAGTGTGAAAATTAAGAGGGAAATTGGGTGAACAGAGATGGGAATGAGACAAAGGAAGCAGAAGTGGGCAAAGATGAATTTGGAGTGTGCAGGGAAGGAGATGAGAGAAAGACTAAAGAGAGACTGGCTTGGGTTGGAAGTAACTTGAGTGGAAATGAGGGAAATAGGTTTGGTGTGCAACATGAAGTTGTTGGGATTGAAGATCTGGGTGAATTGCAGAGAAGGCTAAACAAATGATCTGAATCTTAAATGACAAAAATATTTACTAAGGTCAGAGTTGAGGGTCGTTGATGCAGGATAGAGGTGCTTAAGAAAATAACTTTTGTCCTCCAGGATATGCCTGGAAGAGTGGGTGGCTTTCGTGATGTTTACTAGAACTTGATGTGATTCAGTCATGTAAATTGATGAACAGTAAAACTTGAAGCATATCAAATATGCTCAAGTCTGGTCCCTTGAATTTGAAGAAAAAAATTGAAAATTGTTATTTCTGGGACTTCTTTTAATTGTACATTTTACTGTTCATTATACACCATGGATATTTTTACTTGATAGAAAATGTCTGAATTTTGAATGTGGCAGTGAAAAGCTGTAACTGTCTTTCTGCTGCTGAGTTGCTTTGTATATGTAAATTGTGGGTGTTGACGTTAAGGCTGACAACACATCCAAATGTCAAATGAACAGTGAGCTTGATGTGTCATGAGTGTGGTGAGTAGCCTAATGCCAATTCTTGCTTGGGAGGAGCAGAAGGCTTCTGTCAAACGTATAATGAGCTTGTTTTGCTGAACATCTTATTCTGATCCTGCTTGAACTCTGTTGTTTGGATCTTGTTTTCCGAAGCTAAGGTTTAAACTCAAGTTGATGTCAGGTCAGTGTTGCATGTGGCCTCTGCTCATGAGTGAAAGAACAGAAGTTTCTCGGGGTTCTTGTTATTGATTGCAGGAGGATGTGTGTGTGAACGGTATTGGGGTTAACCCTCCAGTACAATTGTTTGGGACTCAAACAAATACTGCTGTGTTGTTCAACTCTGATCTTATGTATGAAAAGTTGTCATTTGAGGGAGATACTGAAGAACTGGTTGCAGCAAGAATCAGCACTTTCTGGAAGAGGGGGAGGGAGGAAAAAAATTTATAAAAGGAGTTTTAACAAGCTTATTTTGATATCCTGCTTATACATCAATTAGCATGTTATTCCAATCCTCCCTGAATTAATTATGTTGCTCTGTGTGGAAGGTGGGCTTTTGTTCATGGTTTATTCTCTGTTGCAAGAGTTGTATTTGAGATAACATGGATCTAAATAGCGAGATCTGCATGTTCAGTGTCCTGATTACATTCCCTTGTTCGCTGTTGACAGTCGTATTAGTGCAAATTCATCCTTTAAAGAAGGTTGTTGATGTGTTGCAAAATGTTTAGCATTTGTTTACCATACGTGGTTTGTGTGTGCATATACATTTATATATAATATATTTAAAAAGTGGCAATGTCAAAGATGCTTTATTTCTCTTTTATTCTTCACTTGTTACTTGCCTTGTTGCCCATTTACCAGCTGTAGTTATGAAGGTGGGCATGAGACTTATTTCCAGCATCTCTCTATAGCTTTTCTGGAACCAGATACTTATGAAGTGAATAAGATTGATTTAAGGATGTATCTTTGAATAGTTTCTGTTGCTGTGGGATGTTCACTGTTTATAAAGGATCTGATTTTCACAGCACATTATGACTTTGACTCCAATTTGTAGTTTTTGGACTTTCCTTGTTGTACAAATAGTTGGAAAGCCCAGATTGCTGGCTTTTATTTGCAAACTGAGTACTCAACACAGGTGTGGCCAACATTCCTGACACCGGGGATGGCTCGGGGGCACAGTGGTTAGCACTGCTATCTCACAGCGCCAGGGAGCCTGTTTCGATTCCCGGCTTGAGTCACTGTCTGAGCGAAGTCTGCATGTTCTTCTCATGTCTGTGTAGGTTTCTTCTGGCTGCTCCAGTTTTCTCCCACATTCCAAAAGACATGCTGGTTAAGCGTATTGGCCACACTAAATTCTCCCTCAGTATATCCCTGAATAGGCACCAGAGTGGGGCAACTAGGAGATTTTCACAGTAACTTCATTGCAGTATTAATTTAAGTCTACTTGTGACAATAATAAATGAACTAAGTGAGCTGCCATTGCAACTTCCAGAGTCACAGACAAAATTGCATTGTCAAGAGGCAGCAAAACCATCTCACTAACTAAACAGATTATCTGACCATCTATCTCATTGTTGTTCGTGGGACCTTGATGTACACAAATTAACTGCCAGTTTTCCTACAGGTATCAGTCTTTGCATCTTTCATTCTCGTCCCGAGGATTCGTGGCCGCAAAATGAACAATCTTTCTATGGTGATTTCTATTCTCTGCTTACCTCACTGCTGTCCAGAGGGAGACCAGGCCAAGCTTTGATATCCATTCATGCCATCTTGGGTCTGCTTTTAGATGTTTTATCTGGCATTACCTCTGTTTTCAAACACTCCCGTCATATTCACATCATTGTGTCCCAAAGCATCTGATCTTCCTTTAAGATCCTCTTAACACCAGTTTCCAACATTACAATACTCCAAATAGTACTTAATGCTATATAAATGTATATCTTTTTTAATACTTCAGATGCGATTAACATACAATCTTCTTAGAACCACTAACTTTTTTTAATGTTTGAAGAAATGGTACTATATAAGCAGAGCCTTATAAATAAGTTGAATGCAACTTAATAAGAACTTTAGGAAAATGAAATTGAGGATAATGGATATCTTTTAAATGAATTACAGGGTGGTAATCCATGAGAAAAGTGTGGATTGCTTTCTTCAATTCACTTACAGGTACCTGTGTCTTTTTTAAAATTAATGACTCATCAGAATGAATATATGATGCTTAAGGGCTGTAATTTTCTCTTGGTTACGATTGAGCATTGAAAAGATTGGTACCAGTATATAGCAACTGGACTGTATACTTGCACTGACTTGTTAAGTTACATTAAAGATTGAAGGGATATATGTCCAAACAATCCAGATAGTTGTAAAACAGATCATTTATAATGTAGAACAGGCATGTAATTTTTGTTTCAAATTGTCTTTTGAACTGTTATAGTGATGCATTTCTTTCAAAATGAGGCTTTGGCTGAAGATGAAAGTCGTACCATATGCTGTAGGGCTGAGCATGTGTAATGTTAATTAGTTTTTTATGTGGCCTTTGCACTAATCAAGGTGAGAGATGTTAATGTTGGCGAAAAGGAGCCTTTCCAGTTATGGTACCGGGTTCTCTGCATTAAGTGCTCCCAGGTTGGATGCAGTGTGCCAAGTTGCAAAGAGAGGCTCCATTTAGTTGCACATCAGGTTGTTGTTTCAACCTCAAGAGCATTTCCAATTAGACCAATGAAGCATTTTGCAAATACCTGTTTCAGACATCCCAGAAATAATGCTGTTTCTGATGCTGCGAATGCCCACCCATAATACTGAATGACAGAACAGGCTCAAAGAGCTGGTTAGCCTTTTCCTGCTCCTAAGTTCTTTGTTCTGTAGGCAGTTTTGTGCAGTGAGACCAAGTCCAGTAGGAATTAGATTGAAAATTATTGCAGAGAAGTTTCAGGAAGCCAATATACATTGGAGACTTTCATCCCATCAGTAAGGACATAACCTCCAGATAGGTGGAAGTATCTAAACTAGTGCCCGACATCCAAGAAATGGAAGGGTACTGTAGCTGGACCTGTCTTTGTTTTATTTTATAATTGTATAATGTGGCACAGTGGTTAGCACTACTGCCTCACAATGCCAGAGACCCAGGTTCGGGTCACTGTCTTTGTGGAGTTTACACATTCTCCCTGTGTCTGTGTCAGATTTCTCCGAGTGCTCTGGTTTCCTCCCATAACCCGAAAGATGTGCTGGTTAGGTGCATTGGCCCTGCTAAATTCTCTCTCAGTGTACACAAACAGGTACTGGAGTGTGGCAAGTAGAGAAATTTCACAGTAATTTCATTGCAGTGTTAATGTAAGCCTACTTGGGACATTAAATTTTAACTTCAAAAAATTTAACATCAAAATGGACTTTCAAGTAAATGTACTCTCAAAATAATTAATAGGCAGGTACAAAGTTTAGAAAAAAACTTCTATTCCATGTAGCTTTATTTTGTCCATCGAGAATCTATACATAAAAATGCTGTAAAATATTACGCTCTATTTGTAATGTGATCACTGTTTCAGAATGAGCGCAAGGTGGTGTCAGTGAAGAATGCACCTGTGTAAATGCACCAAGCCAAATACTCTGGATTTATAAACTTACCTTGCCTTTAAAGAACTGTAGACATGTGGATTTCACATTGTTAACACAGCTTGATGTAAAAACCTAACCTCCATAGAGTTGTGGGTAATGGGACTCACTTTATGTTGATCTCATGGTCTTTTCATCCATCCTCCTAAATGCATGGAGCTAGTTCTATGTGGCCATGTATTGTCACCTAAGTATCTACCACATACAACTAGCTCAGCATTGATTTTTGTTTTGTAGATGCAAGTAGTCGTACATGTTCGATTTTGTATATCAATAGATAATACAAAAAGTTATTAATTTGAGATGCTTTTATTTCTAATCGATTTGATGTCCTTTCTGCAAAAGTATTTTCTTCAGTCTCTCCTGGTGGTGCAGCAGCAAAGGTAAATGATGGAGGGCATGCAAATTATTTGTGAGGAATTGGGGATGACTAAAACAAGGGAGAAAGTGGCAACTGTTTTTCAAGATACATGAAATTCATGGCTGAAGAGTCCATATATGATCAAAGCATATGAAGATTTGATGCCAAAGTAGGGTTTGAAAATTTCGCATTTTAAGTCTGAATGTTTGGATCATTGTTTGATTCAGTAGAGTTAATAAACAAATTGGACTTCACTTTTGACACTAAAGGAGCCTTGATAGTGAATTAGTACAACGCTCAGAATTCGTCTTAAATGGGTGTGGCTTGTATTTAGGGAATGGAAGCCCTTCTTTGTGATTTTTCAATTCAGGAGTGTTTCCTGAATGTCGTTATTGCATTTACTTTTATTTTTTCCCCTCTCTTTTGAAGGAGGATACCGTGTTCGATTAACTGAACAATCCTTCAGGATCTTACTTAAATAGTTGTTCTTCAAATTGAATGAAGGCAAGCATCACAACAAGGCCCATCTTGTCCTTCACTGACATTCACAGTTGTCAGCAAAGGCTTACTGAATAGCAATCAGAAGATGGAACCCCAGCAAATTTAACTCTTTCTTTACCTTCATGTGAGTAAGCTCTCTACTTGCACTGCAGGCTGAGATTGGCTAACTCAGAGCAGAGCAGGCAATGAAGCTGAAGTTTTTATTTTTTGCTTTCTGCCGTAGGCCAGTACTTTGGGTTAAAAACATAAGAAATAAAAGCAGGAATAGACCACATGGACCAGGGAGCCTGCTCAACCATTCAGTATGATCACACTTGATCTTTGGCTTCAATTCGACTTTATCACTCCCTTCCTATATCCCTTGATTCCCCGAGAGAGCACAAATTTGTTTATCTCAGCCTTAAAAACGATGAAACATCCACAATCCTCTGGGGTACAGATTCTCAAGCCTTTAAGTGTAAAGATTTCTCCTCATCTCAGACCTAAACAAGAATAGAATCCGTACAGTGCAGAAGAAGGCTGTTCAGTCCGTTGAGTCAGCACAGACTCTCTGAAAGAGCATCTTACACAGGCTTACCCTACACCCTATCCCCGTAACCTATAATTCCCCTAACTTACACATAATGGGACACTAAGAGTCAATTTACATGGCCAGTCCATCTAACCTGCACATCCTTGGAATGTGGGAGGAAATGGAGAACGCAGGGAAAACCCAAGCACACACGAAGAGAACATGCAGATTCCACACAGACAATCACCTACTCAAGGCAGGTATTGAACTCAGGTCCCCAGCACTATGAGGAGGCAGTGCTAACCACTGTGCTGCCCCTTTAACTGTGCCTCATGTTGTAAATTCCCCAGCAGGAGGAAACGCCGTCTCAATGCCTACTCTGTCAAACCCCTTCGAGATTGAGACTTCTAGCATCTGCAGTGTTTTGCTTTTGCTCCAAATATTATTTGCTTCATTGGGATCATCTCTAATTCCAGACTCCAACAAATATTGACCCAATTTATGCAGCCTCTCATCACCTGATAAGCCCTTTATCCCAGGAATCCATCCAGAAAGTTCCACCGAAATGTAAAGAGGACAGTGCACTAATGTCAGTTTTCAACAGTTACATAATTTGATGTAGTTTAAATCTGTTCTTAACCATTGTTCCCCTCCCCCATCAGCCTTGAAGGTATAGACAGCTTCTTTCTGAGATCTGATTTCACAAGAGCAAATTGTCCTTCAGTTTCTTGCACTAATGGTCTGAGAGACCTCAGGATATTTTATTATTAAAGGTGCTATACAAATGCTTGTTATGTGTCATGATGTGTATTTGTAGATGACATTATAGCTGATGTTGCCTCAATATATTTCCAGACATTGTTACTGAATAGCAATGAGGGAAGGAACCCAGGCAGATTTTCCCCTTGATAACCGTGGATTTGTGAAGTCTTTCATAGGATCCTTACCCATTGAGTGGATTATGAGTACTTCATGAGGCCTGGCTAAGTTTTATAAAAATTGAATTTGCCTGACAAACAAAAGCTTCCATGAATCTGCATGGATTAACAATGAGCAGAAAAATGAAGTCTTCAGAGAAAATCACTTGTCTGTTGCAGAATTAAAAACGTAAACAAGGAAATCCATGCTTTTGTTTGTATTGAATTATCTTTGAAGTACTATAGCTTATTGTGAGAAGGAAAAAAATACAAAAGCAAGTTTTTGTTGCGTAATTTAAGCAGTTTCTGAACTTTTTACTTAACTAGAAATCATGATACGTTGTGTAGCTACTTTGCCTCTCACTAATACTGTCATAATACAGTTAAGGTCACAACCATCGAGAGAAACCATGTTTTCTTCAGGTATTTAGAAGCTTTGTGAAGCTCAGCTTGCTTTTGGAACCACACTGATTTAACTTTCTGTGTTAGTCAATATAATGATGATTTATTTGTAGATATATTCACAGATTTATAAAATCAATTTTTCTTTTTTAATAAGTTAAATGTCAAAATTGTCTGGACAATGGGCGCCCTCCCACCTGCTGTTTTTAACCTCGGGCATCTGTTTAAGAGAATAATGGAATGCGTGATAGATGGTGCTTTCCATTTGTCAATAATGGTGGAAGGAATCTGCTGTTTATCCAACAAGATTAAAGCTTGGAGCACATGCTTGTTGAGAATAAAAGCTAGGAGATTGTTCCCTTTGCTAGGACGTAGGGAAATTCTGCCCTGATCATGTGTCTTCAGTTTTCTTATGACAACTTACCCGACTGTTGTACCAGCTTGTTGAATGTCAGCCAAGACAACAATCACTACATCAAGATTTAGCATTAAGGCGTTGCACACCAGTGACTTATCATTGATGTGGAGATGCCAGTGTTGGATTGGGGTAAACATACTAAGAAGTCTCACAACACTAGGTTAAAGTCCAACAGGGTTATTTGGTAGCACAAGCTTTGGCAGCGAAAGGTAGTGGCTTTTGCTACCAAATAAACCTGTTGGACTTTAACCTGGTACTATGAGACTTCTTACTACCATTGACAACAGACATGAGGTACCTCCTAGGCTGATCATACACTAGAAATCAAAAGGAGCTGACAGCCCCAGAGATACAACTTTTTCTTGGATTCTGAGAGTTGCAGTTGGAGTCTGGTTTGGAGTCTATTCAGTTTGGAGTCTGTTCACTCCAAAGTAGACAGACAACATGCCAGAGACAGTAAAACAAGAGGAGTGAGAGATTGTGGGTTTCTGTTTGAGCATAATTTTCCCCTGAATTATGATAGTAATATTAAAAGGTCCTTGGTTATCTTAACAGCCTGGTACATCAGATATTTTCACAGTTTTTCCACAGAGAGGCGTTTGTAGTGAGTGGGTAGAACTTACTGTGCTAAAACTTCATTGTAAGTAATAACAGGCAAACATGGAAGTGTTAAAATAGGTTTAAACATGCATTTTAGTCTGCTTCCGGTCGCTGGTTAGAAACACCTGTGATGAATGCAGTGTAGGTATACACTCTGTTGAACCTACTTGTAACCTTGTACTATAGATTCAGAACAAGAAAGATTGCACTGTGTTGCCCTGGTTGAGCAACAGTAATGCTCCTCCCACATCAAGAACTCCAAATTAGATTACAACTTCAGATGACATTTTTGTATTCAGATTCTCCCCAGGCAGAGTTTCTGACTGTGGTTTTGTGGTAGAAAGTTGCTATGCAGTTTCCAAACTAGGCAAGTGAGCACTGTAAATACTGGGACAGTAAATTATTCAGCAAATGAGCTTTTAAATAAAACATAGTTTGGGTGAAGCGTTGGACTGCAAAAGGTTAATCCAACTTCAATCCCAAATTAAACCTTTGCGTGTAAACAGGGCTCTAGGCTGCAGGCTGAAGAGTTTCATTATGCTGTGGTATCTGAAAGCTGACAGTGATGGAGGGCAGCATAAAGAAAGCACATTTGGAAGTCTTTAAAAAACAAGGCTGGATTTGCAATATTCTGTGATTGAGTAAAGTGGCTGGAGGGTAGGCCTTGGTGAGATGTCTTTTCAGATGGATGACACGCTCCAGACGCAAGAGAGGAAAAATCATATAGACAATATACTTCGGTACATAACAAGCAATAAAGAGGCAAGCAGCAATCGTGAGAGACGAAGAGGCTTCAGAAGCAGAATAAGTGAAGCGTGGTATATAATAAAGCCATTTTGATAGCTTTATTTTGTTTACTATAGCTGGGTTGAACAGGTAGTGGATTGTGGATTCAGCAACGTCCCCCCCTTCCTCCTCCTCCTCCTCCTCCTCCAACAAGCCCTCCCTACCATTTCCTTCTTAGGGCTGAGTTTGTAAGTGTAAAAAGGATTATTGGAACTGCACTAATTTAGGTAGGAAAGGCACAAACGGCTATGTTTACCTGCTAATGATCCATGAAACTTCCCATTACGAAGTATTTGTGCGTGTGCATTTTAATGCAAATGGTAGTGATATCTTGAAAGGATTCCAGTAATCTTCAGAGTAATTTTTGTTCAGATGCAAATGAATCTGTTCTTTCTCGCAAATGATAGCAATCTCAATGAAATTCATAAGAACATAATGAAGAAAATTGCAAATACCGCCCCCTTCCACAATCACTACGATTGCATAGAAAAGTAGACTTGCCCATTCTATATACGTCTTTGATATGCACAGTTCAAACAAATTGTTGGATAGGAAATCATTTTGAATATTCATCTGCGCACTCCGGTACAGTGAAAGAGCATGTGGCACTACTTGAAGAAGGATAAGGGAATTCTTGTCCTATCTAATTAGGTTTATCTCTCAACAAACATCTCGTAAGCATATTACAAGGTCCTTTATCTCACTGCTGTTTGTGGGCTCTTGCTGTGTGCAAATTGATTCCATTGCATCTGTCTACATTTCCCACTGCCTTGGAAAAGCAGCCAGTGTAATCAAGGATGCCAATCACCTTGGACATATTCTCTTCCGCCTTCTTCTGTTGAGGAAAAAGATACAATAGTCTGAGGTCACGTACCAGCTGATTCGAGAACAGCTTCTTCTTTGCTGCCATCAGATTTTTGAACAGACCTACCTCATACTAAGTTGATCTTTCTCTACAACCTCACTGTGTGTAACACTACATTCTGCACCCTCTCCTTTGCTTCTCTACGAATGGTACGTTTTGTCTGTATAGCATGCAAACAAACAGTACTTTATTGTCACATGTATACTAATAGATGTGACAATTGTAAATCAAATCAGAATGACCACTGCATCACAAAAACCAAAGTTTCAAATATACTTTGTTTCCTGTGAAGTGTTCTGGGAAGTTCTGAAATCATTAAAAAAAAACTGTATAAAAGCAACTTAAAATTCTCATCCTCATACATTAGCCCCTTTAGGACATTTCATTTGTGAGTTCTTCAAGGCTGAAAACCTGTCTGTTGAGAGATAAACCTCAGTTAGATAGAACAAGAATTCTCCAGTCCTCCAACTCTGGCCTCTTGTGTATCTACCTCTCAGCCCATCAAATAACCCAGCTCTCCAATCGCCTTACTCTGGAATTTCCTAAATAAGCAGCCTTTCCACTTTCTTATCTTTCTACTTGAAATAACAACTTGTCATAAATTTTGTTAATTTCTATATTTAAAATGAAAAGAAAAAATTTACATTTATATAGTACCTGGGCATGTATCCTCAGGACATGATGTAGACACATGCCTGACGAAGACACAGAGTGTCGAGAGCTCACAAGTTTACTATCAAATAAATCGGTTGGATTTAAAATTGGTGTTGCTAGATTCTTACTGAGTCCTCAGGACGTGGCAGAGTGCTTTAAAATCAGTGAAGCAATTTTGAAATGTGTTTCAATATATGTAATATAAACTTGCCATGTGTAGCTTGATTTGCTGCCCAGGTTTCTCATAATTAGCAATCCTAAAAACGTTGCAGAGAATTTCTGAATATTTCTGAGTGATGACAAAATATAACAGCTCAACAGAAAGCAGAAATAATTGCAGGGCGTGGGAAAATTGGTGATAATTCTAAGGTTCTTTTTCAGAGGGGTTCTGATCTCTAACTCATTTTGTGACATCTATACAGCTGGAAGATCCAAGTACCCAGTGTTAAGACATCACCACTGTGGCCCTGCTTGCTCACCGCATCCCATTTGCGTCAATGTAGGAATGCTGCAATGTTTCACCAGACACACAGTTGAAAAACCTCAGTGCCTGATTCACATTTGTTTAGAATGAGCCTGCAGAATTGCTTTCACCTCAAAATAAAAGCCACAGCCTTGGTTTCCAGCACCCACAGAGAACTTGTGAAACAAGTGCTCAATTTTGCATGAAATTGAAATTCTTTTTTGGCACATTCCGAGGGTGCCCGCCAAGCATTATGAGCATGAGAGCAGCATTTGTTTTTTTTTTAGACTGGTTGCACCAATGAAAGCAAAGTTGGCAGGAAGTTGGTGACCTTTTACATAGCAGTGCCTGTAGATTGACCCTGATGTAAAACCTACCCAGGAAGTGGGTTTGCTTAAAGCTGGAGCTGATTAGGAGTGCAAAATTCAATGAGTTTACATTAGAGTGGGTAATCAGATTTAGGAAAATAATAAGTATACTCTGACCTCTGACCGCAAGACTAAGTGGGACATGAAATTATTCCATGTGGGATAAAATAAATTACTTGACTATGATTCCACTAATTGCATTCCACCATTTTGGGAGTGTGCACAGCTAAACAAATTATTTTTTAACCCTGTTTAGTTACTTGGATGAGGATAATGGTGCGTTCTTCTGGTGTATCATTTGACTACTAGGGTTCATTTGTTCACCAATCGCAATTCCTACTGCAAAGTGTGCGTGGATGGCTTTTGATTTGATTTGATTTATTACTGTCACGTGTATTATTACACAGTGAAAAGTATTGTTTCTTGCGCGCGATATAGACAAAGCATACTGTTCATAGAGAAGGAAACAAGAGAGTGCAGAAGGTAGTATTATAATCATAGTTAGGGTGTAGAGAAAGGTCAACTTAATGCAAGGTAGGTCCATTTAAAAGTCTGATGGCAGTAGGAAAGAAGCAGTTCTTGAGTTGTTAGCACATGACCTCAGACTTTTGTATCTTTTTCCCGATGGAAGAAGGTGGAAGAGAGACTCTCTGGGATGCTTGGGGTCCTTAATTATGCTGCTGCTTTGCCGAGGCAGTGGGAAATGTAGATGGAGTTAATGGATGGAAGGCTGGTTTGCTTGATGGATTGGGCTACATTCATGATCTTTTGTAGTTTCTTGCAATCTTGGGCAGAGTAGGAGCCATACCAAGTTGTGATACAACCAGGTTTCTATGATGCATCTATAATAGTTGGTGAGAGTCGTAGTTGACATGCCAAATTTCCTTAGGCTTCTGAGAAAGTAGAGGCATTAGTGGACTTTCTTAACTATAGTGTCGGCATGGAGGGGCCAGGATAGGTTACCGGATGAGAGGGAGCTTGATGATGCCTTCTATGACCGAAAGCTACTGGCACTCCAATTTTGGCTCACATAAAGAATGCCTGTTCGGACAAAATAAAAAATAAGAGAGTGTAACCACTGAGCTCTAAGCCAGAAAATTGTGGCTTCAGCAAAGACTTGAACAAATAATCATGCTGGAATGTTGCATTGTCAGTTGCCATCTTCAGTTGGCATGTTAGAATGTTTGGGGGGGGGGGGGGGGGGGGGGGGGGGGTTTACTTTCTCAGATGGACATAAGTGCTACATATAGTCTCTGAAAAGAATAGAGAGTTTTTCTTGTGTTTAGGCATTACAATTACAATATAACATCTATAATGTTGTGTTATGGCAGTGAGAAAATGTCTCCATGTGAAGTGGTTGGCAGGATTAGATCGAGTCTCTGGACAAAATGCCATTTTACTGCAACCCATTCTGAACTTGACTTGCTTTTTTTTAATTAAGACCAGGCTGAAACTGTAGTGGAAGGTGATGAAATATTCATTCAACCAGTGAACCACCCTAACTCAATGATCATAATGTAGAGAAGAGTGAAAGATGTCAGGTTTTAGTGGGATATGTAGAGTACCCTGACCTATATGACTATTTCAAAGTTTATTAGACTCTTTCTGACAGAAAGAGCACTCATTTTCACATGAAAAGATGAGGAGTTTACTCAAAATATTTTTGAATCATGAGTCATGTGGATATCCAAACCTCAATGATGCCTAGATTTCCAGAACTGTATTTTGACCTCACATTAGGATTTTACCCAGTCTATCTATAGATCTGAAACAAAATATTTAAAAACAGCTGCATACCTAATATTTCAATAACCTGTGAATGAGAAAAGATAAAACCAGTTATCTGAAAGAACTTCCTTGCGCATGCTTTCATCTTCAGGAAGCAATTGAAAGCTTCAACATTGGTTAATTTATGATACATTGGCCCTATTAAAGGACCAGACCGAGATGGGATGACCCACAGTTGAACGAATTGTTGTTGCTATCTCCTTTGATTACTGCCTGCTTTCAGTTTTTACGTTTGTACTTTCAAAGTTTACATTTGTTACTGAGGACAGGAACTTGACTGCAGATAACTTTTTCATGTTGCACTGGAATGAAGTAAGCAAGAAAGAAGCTCAGAAATACAAACATTACCTTATTGATTTAAAAAGAAAAAGTTGCTATAGGAAGACGAAAGGAGAACAGAATGAGAAAGTGTTAACTTCAGAAGTACGTGTTGATGTAATAATGATGTAACATATGAAATCCACTAACCTTTGTGTTCCTGGGTATTAAATTCACAGTCTGTGGGGATTGTAACATTTAAGATAGTGAATGTTCCTGCCACTAACAAGGGTGGGACTTTCTGGGAGTGTTTTTAATAGGTCAGCAGAGCAGTTTGACGGTGGGTGAACACCTCTTTATGAGGCAATCAGTTTAAGACAGATTTCCAGCCAACCAACAACTGTTGCAAAGATAAAAGTGGCAGAAACAGGTCCCAATAAAGTAAAAGAGAGAAAGCCTTTATGCTAAGATTAAGCCCAAGATTGGATGCAATGCCTTAACTTGTCTGCTTGGATCTCGTTTGTCTCACTTGTGGAGACCATGAATTGAATTCAGTTGGAGTTTGAATTTGGATTTTGGAGCAAGCAAGGGATGGATTTGGGGTTGGCCGGTCCACTCTGAGCATTGCTTTGCAACTTTAAGGATGGAGTAAAATGCGTTTAAAAGAGAAAGCCATTGGGGATCAATCATGTTCCATTTGGCACAGCCAAAAATCTAAAAGTGTGCTTGTGAGCTTGTGTTTGAATGTGCTCAGGAATCAGGGAAATGAATCTCTGAAAGCGAGATTGAAGCCCTTTGAGGTGGGCCATTGTTAAAGCCGAGCTTGTGATTTTTGGAGAGAATTTTAAGGAGAAACTTTTGAAAGTAAAGTTGGGAATCACTTGTGAGATGAAGGTTGGTATTCAGTGATGCCTGGGTGGGTTCTTGAGAAAACCATCATCTCTTTCTGGTTGCATTTGACATTTTCTCTGTGTCCAACCACAGTTTATCAGTTCATTCACATGGACCTCATATTTGCCCTGACTGTTGGAAGATACATATTGCAAATTATTTTATCTTTCTGAACTTGTTTAGTGGATTTTGTTTTTGTTTGTTCAAAACCTATGAAATCCTATGGCTTTATTCCAAAAGCAGGTGTGTCTTGAATCTCAACTTTTATTTGCTTTAAACAAGACATTATTGGTCCCTAACCTGATCTACCCCCACACTCCTCAGGTCTGGCCAGGGCTCGAAAATAAAACATCACATGATTGAATAATAGAGATCTGGAGGGAGTTCCTAATGTGTGTAGTTTTAAGTTTATTAGTGTCACACGTAGGTTTACATTAACATTGCAATGAAGTTGCAGTGAAAATCCCCTAGTCACCTCACTCTGACACCTGGTATTCTGGGTACAATGAGAGAGAATTTACCATGACCAGTGCACCTAACCAGCACGACTTTTGGACTGTGGGAGGCAGACACTGGGAGAACATGCAAACTCCACATAAACAGTCACCTGAGCTGGGAATCAAACCTGGATCCCTGGCGCTGTGAGGTTGCAGTGCTCACCACTGGGTCATCATGCTGCCAATAAATATAGAACAATGATTGTAACAAGTAACGGTCTCGAGTAATATTTGAGGGAACAGATAAACCCCAAAGAGCCCCACTTGGATGTCAAACATATGATAAAATGAAAACCTATTGAGAATAAATTGAATCAAGACAATGGAGTTTATGCAAACTTAAGTCTTTTGAATTTCTGACTATATCTATCTTTCATGACCTGTACTTCGTTTGGTTTTGCTTATGTCTGTATAATTTCCCATGTTATGGAAGACCTTACCTCTCTTGCTCAATTCCTTTAATTTCCACCTCTTCTCCTCCTCGTGTCAACTGATCACCTGTGGAGGGTTTTTCTACTGCTTGTTCACATATCTTGATTGAATCTCATCTGTTACCAATCACATGTCGCTGACAATTGTTTTCTTCTGGTTGTCAATATATTATTGAGACAGAAATGTTTATCTGGTTGCATGGGCAGACTTCAGGGAAGGCTTATTCAGCAAATATTTTGAGTGACAATCTGCTGTTTGGTTCTGTATATAATTTATCACTTGTGCTGGTTTCTTTTCAATTAAAAATGTACAAAATAAATGAGTCTGCAGTTCCATGTTGAGAAGTGTGAATATCGTGAAGTCAAAATAGTCAGTAAATTGTGGAATGGTGGAGCAAGAATAGTGAGTTACAGTTTTGAAAATGCCATGTTAATGTAATTGGGAGCAATTACATTTGAACATCACCGCTTTACTGGATGAGCTGATGTGGGACAAATATCTCCCTGCATCTGTATTTGTCTTGTGAAGTTGGCAATGGAAGTTACTTCCTTCTGATGGCCAGAAACTATAAGTTTCACTTCTGCTCCAATTATGGAGCCACTACTTGGGAGAGGTTGAGCCAGCTCAGTTTCTCAGTTTTACGACAATGAATGAATCACCTCACAAAGCATTGCCTTTTGGGGAGATGGTGGTTTAGTGGTGAAATCACTGGGCTGGAAATTCAGAGGCCCAGGCTAATGATTTTTGGGCAGTTGGCAGAATTTAAGGGCTAGCATTGCCACCTCAGAGTGCCAAAGACCCAGATTCAGTTCTGGCCTTGGATGTGCATGTGGAATTTGCACATTCTCCCGATGTCTGCGTGGGTTTCCTCCTGGTGCTCTGATTTCCTCTCATTCCAAAGATGTGTAGCTTAGGCGGATTGGTGGAGTAAATATGTGGAGTTACTGGGATAGGCCTTGGGTATGACACTCTGCCGGCGAGTCGATGCAGATTCAATGGGCCAAATGGCCGCCTTCTGCATTGTCAGGATTCTATGATTAGCATTGTACACTTGTGGAGACACGCAATCCAAAAACTGTACTGGTTTGTACTAATGCTGCAGTCAAATCCGTGCAACATCTGAAAATATACTGGGATGTGGAGAACCAGTGGAGATTTTCAAAGATATTACAAAGATGAGGACATGTGTCATGCTGTCCTGAATGAAGTGTAGTCTGTGAGGGCAGAGGTTGGAAAAGAAGACCGATATGACATAGAACCTGAAAGGAAATAACAGTGTCAATTATGATGTTAGCAGCAGGGAAGGAAAGGAGCAAAAGAGGATAATGAATCAAGAGGGTGAAGGAAATAGTTCCTGGGTTTTGGATTGCATCAAGAAAGGATGGACTATTACTTGCATTTTATTAATACTTTATTGCTGCCTTTGTGCTTTGGGGCGTCTGCAAAGATTAAACAAAAACAAACTTTTAAAATAAAAAGTTTACTTGTTAGGCAAGTATTTTGTGCCAATCAGATGGCACTTTTATCACTGCCATTTGAGTCATAAGAGCTCTTCACTTTGAACCATTTGTATGGATGTGTGGCTATTCACATAAAGTAAGTCATCTGACAATCCACTCCAAATTATCCCAGCTATTTATTACTATGTGTATCATGCGTTCCTAGTTGCCTGTTATCTTGTGAGAGAATCCTGGTTGTGTATTAGTACAGAAAATAGCAAATGGCAATCCATTTTGCAACCAGTCTGGTTTCTTTTCCCAAAGGAAATTGGGTAGGTTATAAAAGGAGTTGTTGATGCACCGTTGCCCATTTTACACAAGCTTTCAAAGCTGGTTTCACCTTGAGTGTTTGGTAGATAATTTGCATTAAATCAGAAGAAAATGTAAAGCTAGTGAGGGAAAAACTAATCTGTCCTGGTTTTCACTGTTTTGAGGTTTTGATTGTTTACTGCACTGACTTGCTTGTCTTTGTCCGTGGCTTTCCTAGTTTATTTTTCTCCCAATATTTCACTGAATGATCTGGGTTGTAGTTAGCAGTTACGTGATGCATCAAATATTCTCTCAACACTTATGATTATGATAAACAAATGTAGTCACGAATCAAATACATTCAAGCCAGATATGAGCAATGAACTTGTTAAAAGTATTTTATGAAAAACAAGATAGAATCACTGGGGAGTAAGTGGCAGAGGTTAAGGTCCTCCTCATTAGCACCACGTATGTTGTAAAAGCAGCCCTGCGTTATGCGGAATGCTTCCCCAGGCACAGTTTAAAAGAAAATATATAGCTCATTAATATTTAATCCAAGTCTTCTCGCCAGTTTCCTTTCCATACAACCTAATGGGAATTTTTATTTTTAATGCTAGTCCTTTTTTTTTAATGCCAATTTTCTTATTATCCCCTTGTTTCCTGAAGGCGTTTATTCCTTGCTTTTAAAACTCCATACTGGCACAAGCCTCCACTGATCCTGGGTGTGTTCTTTTTGCCTCACCATTTGACCGTTATTTATTGCTGTGGCCAAGTGTTAGAAAGCCATTGAGTTGTGGGATGAAGGGCCGGAGTGGGAGGCAATGGATGGAGTGATGGGTAGGCATTATAATGAGTCCAATTCATTTCCTACCTGATATCACATATTTCTACTCTCAGCAAAAATCAATCATGGATGCAAATCATAGTCATTGTTCCTCTTTATTTGGAGAAGCGATTGGAGAAGTTGTACCTGTACAAGGCCAATTGAATGAGATCCACCAAGTTAGGACAGGCACGCAGTATAGCTTCTTGTTGTACCTCTACTAATTGAATAAAGTCATTGCATCGTCAGGAGAGCCAACTAAGATCTTTGAAACTAACCAATATACATGACGGCACGGTGGTTAGCACCAGTGCCTCACAGCGCTAGTGACCTGGGTTCAATTCTGGCTCGGGTCATTGTCCCTATGAGTTAGCTTTCTCCCTGTGGCTGAGTGGGTTTCCTCGTGAATGCAGCCTGGTCCATCTTGCAAATCAGCCTCCCATCCGTTGTCTCTGTCTACACTTACTGCTGCCTCGGCAAAGCAGCCAGTATAATTGAGGATCTTACACACCTCAGACATTCTCTCTTCCACCTTTTTCCTTCGGGAAAAAGATACAAAAGTCTGAAGTCATGTAACAACCGGCTCAGGAAAGCTTTTTCCCTGCTGCTGTCAGACTTTTAAATGGACCTACCTTGCATTAAGTTGATCTTTCTCTGCACTCTAGTTACGACTGTTACACTACAGTCTGCACTCTCTCCTTCTTTATGTATGGTATGCTTGTCTGTCTAATGTACAAGAAACAATACTTTTCACATACGCTAATATATGTGACCATAATAAATCAAATCAAAACCAGTATCATGAGCTGTAATTACAGCATAACCAGACTACTAAGGCAGTTTCCCTTATACATGTGGATATAGGAATATGTCATGTTTCAGGAGGTATGCACAATTGTGAGAATTTTAATGTGTTAACGTAACAGAGGTAGATAGACAAAATGTAGGGCAAAAACACAAGAATACATGTGACTGAATCACAGCCATGAAGAACTGTGTTTTTAAAAAATTCAGATGTGTTTCTGTCGCTTCTGTGAGAAGCCTTAGCTGAAAATGTGGTGTGATGGTTCAATTAAATAAGTTTGGACTTACCAGACAAAGTGATCTAGTTTCATAATGAGATAAAATGAGGATGGAGTTGGCATGCTTCTGATGCGTCACTCATCATTGTGGGGGTCTGTAAATGGGGTAGTAATTATTGTTCACATGCTTTCATAGGAGCACCATAAGGAAGGTTTGTCATACTCTGTTTACATACCTTGTTGAAACTATTAGAAGTCAGTAAACGGTTTATGTACATGTTTGCCAACAAGAAGAATTTTTTTGTTTGCGATGATAGACTCCGGACTAATGCAGCATTTAACTGCTAGTATTCGTCGGTTGTACTTAATGTATTAAATTTTGGTTGAAGCAACTAGCTGCAGCTCTGGAAGGGTTAACGATCTTAGAAGGATTGTAAACATTTCAGTGAAAATCACGATTTTGTTTTTAGAAATTACAGTAAGCAGCTGAAGGACATGCCAATAGCTATTTAGTTTCAAAAGGTTAAGACATTTTCTTTTATGAAAGGAGTCTGTAGTTAGGGTTGTCTCTTGTCTCGGCAGTGTGCACCATTCATCTTCTCCATTATTTTGCACTGCTTGTCACATCTCATTCCCTTTGTTGTTGTAACAGATGGGTTTGATGAATCTCTTCCTCCACTCAAGAAGGTCACATTTGATTAAGGGTTCAGACTTAACCTCTTTAATCAACAGAAACATGAGGATATTGATTATTTTAAAAAAAGATTATTCAGAAAATCTAATAGCTTGTTGCCTGGCGTGTGACTTTGTTTCTTTCCCCCTTTGTTTTTCCAATAGCAGTGCAAGAAATTCTATGGTAGTTCTACTTCTTAGCACAGCTTAATGTTTGGCTGTTTAATATACATCTTGTTAAAATTTAAAAAAACAGTCAGCAATTGTTGATTTGTAAAATACTGGCTTTTCAACCTTAAGCTATTCCTGAAGACACGGGAAGTACTGATAGCTACAAATCTGTTACTGGTGGTAGCTGTGCTGGGAGCAATTTGAGCTGATGAATTAAGACTTTCGCACAAGAACTATTTTCTCACACGTTTAAGGGATTTGGCTTAAGTGGACTTTTATGCGGCTATGATGACACTGAGTTAACTTTAAAAAATCACATTTAATCCAAATTCTACACCTAAGAAAGAGGGATTTTGTTTTCTTGATTGGGATAGACAGCCAGAGAAACCTTGTGTCAAGAAGGCAAACATGTACACTGAGGGTGGAGAGTTCATAGATCCCTTTCAAATCAGACTGTACAATTCCTCAATCTCTGATATAAAATCTATGAGGACTGATAGTGTTACTGCATTGTTCCCTGTAGCTATCCCCTGGTGTCCATACATCCTGGTAATGGATGTAATTAGGAACTCCTGCCTCAGTCAGTTTAGCAGCAATATTTATTTCAAATTGAGCCCTTATCATCTCCTGGGTACTGTGGGACATTTCTAGTTTATTGCTTTGAAATACACCGCTGCCTGTTGCGACAGGTAGTAGCTGAATCACATTTGTCTGGCCCTGATACTTACCTATTCTATATCAAAAAGCCTCCAAAAAAAAAATTAGAACTTTCCCAGTCTTTGCATAAGGACTACAAGGGAAGCTGCTGTTCCAGCCTGCCTAAATGACAAATGACTGGTGATTGCGTGTACTTGTAAATAGTAGCCTCAATCCTGAACTACTCCTGCTATGATAGTGCACACCAGTGAGGTTTGAAATATTTTGTCAGCTGAAGAAAATTAAAGCTTTTGGATCCCTCTCTTGTCGCAGTAAGTAAATACCCTAACTTAATAAAAAGATAATTCCTGAGCTGTTGAACAGGTTTGCTACGGCAGGGTTGGTGTTACCACAAGTGCCAGAATAATATGCCCTACGTTTTGATAGGAAGCTCTTTGAAATCTGCATGAAGAGTGTGTGTAAAGATCATATTTTAAAGTATATCTTGATGCAGAAACATTATTGATGTCATCAGCAAATGTTTTGTGTGAACATTTAATACCTCACCCTGATCCTAGATAAAGTACCAGGGGATGCCCAATGGCTGGGGAGATGGACCTTAACAAGAACTAACTTGCCTTGGCCAAGATAGGAATAGCTGTGCTGTATTTGAGGGAAATGAGCCAAGCTTCCTGCTTGCTAGCCAATGACTCCTGCTGGAATGAATGAAGGGGGACATTTGTTGTCTTGGTATACAGAAAAGAATGGATGTTTCAATGAGGTACAAAAAGGCACACAGTCCCATAGGAATGTAACTCAGTTGGAGTCAGGGTGCCAAGGAGAGGAGTAGAAAAGTTATCTTGAAACAATATGCAAGCATCAGTTGTTCTGATTTATTTGTCTGTTCGTGGGATGTGAGTGTCGCTGGCTAGGTCATTTGTTGCCATCCCCAACTTCCCTTGAGAAGGTGATTGTGAGCCTTAAACTGCTGCAGTCTGAGGTGTAACTGTACCCACAGTACTGGCATTCATTCCAGGATTTTGACCCAGCAACTGACAGTCAGGGTGATGTGTGGTTTGACTAGAAACTTGAAGTTTGATGTTGCCATCACTTCTATCCTTATCATTCTAGGTGTCGAGCTTGTGGGGTTGAAGCTGCTGCCAGGGTATACTTGGTGAATTGCTGCAGTGCATCCTACAGATATTATACACTGCTGGCACTGAATGTCTGTGGAGGATGATGTGAACATTTGTGAATGGGCTACCAGTCAAACAGGCTGCTTTGTCCTGGATGGTGATGAGCTTCTTGAGTATTGCTGGAACTGCATTTATCCAGGGAAATGGAGAGTATTCCATCACACTCCTGGCTTGTGCCTTATAAATGTTGGATAGACTTTGGGGAATCAGGAGCTGGGTTACTCTCTGCAGAATTCTTAGCCTCTAACCCGCTGTCATAGCCAGAGTTTTTATATGGCTGGTTCAGTTTAGTCCCTGATCAATGATAGCCCCCAGGATATTGACGATGGGACATTCACCAATGGTAATGCCATTGAATATAAAAGGCAGATTGTTACATTCTCTCATGTTGGAGATGGTCATTGCCTGACACTTGTGTGGTGTGAATGTTACTTGCCACTTCTTGCCCAAGCCTGAATATTGTCCAGTCATGCTGCATGTAGACTCAGATTGTTTCACTATCTGAAGATCACAAATGGTGCAAAACGAGAGAACATCCCCACTTCTGACCTTATGACGTAAGAGAGATCATTAATGAAGCAGCTGAACATAGTTGGGCCTAGGACACTACCTTGAGGAGCTCCTGCTGTGATGTCTGAGATGAGTGATCTTCAACAACCACATCTTTCTTTGTGCTTGGTATGACTCCAAACAGTGGAGAGTTTTTCCCGAATCCAGTCTACTCAGTTTTGCAAAGCTCCTTGTTGCCATAATAGGTAAAATGCTGCCTTGATATTGAGGACAATGTCACAAAATGGTAGGATATTATTAATTGAGAGTTTGTTTTGCACAAGTAAAATCAAATTGCCATGTATTTTGTAAATCATGTATGGGCAGCAACTAAGAGAAACGAGAAAAAAGAAAAGAATAAGAAACACAATGTTCTTTGTAATTGACCCAATTAGTCAGAGTGCTTTGATCCAGAAAGCAATTTAGATACAGATGAGTTGTTGAAGAAGCAGCAGCAAGAGAGAGCAAGGCAGCCATCTCCAAGAATCAGTTCAATTGGAAACTAAGGGTGGAAGGCAGCAGAAGAGCCGGGTAGAGGGACAGCCATCCTCGGGGAGACAGCTCAGCTAGAGATGAAATGCTGAAGGCAAGGACCAGTTTGTGAAAAAGATCACTTTCTTCACTGAATTGAAGACCAGTCTCAAGTCCTGGTCACTTAAGCTGCATGGTATGGTAATCACGAGCTAAATTTGATGAGTAAGTTTAAGGCTGTTATTTGGGAAATGGGATCTAAACAGGGTTTAGGGTTACAAGGGAAACAGATACTTTTGAGTTTTCAGTCTTTGAGAGACTAAGTGCTTGGATTCTTCTTTGTAGTGTTTTATTATCTTTCTTTACTTTTCATTTGTTGTTTAATGAAAGAGAGGTCTGTGCGCTCAGTATTTCAACAAACGTTTCTCACTAATATCCAAAAACAACAATGCATTACAGGAAACCAGCGTTTAAGGTTGGGACAGTCTCGCAGATAGCATCAGTGGGGTTGTGTAACATATACAATTTGGGACTGGAATATCTTAAAAAGCATAATTCTTGTGGTGTAGAGAATTCGACTTTTTAAAGGGAACAAGTGTGAAAAACATTGAAAATAGTGAGAACTCCCACCCCTCTACATTACAAAGAACAATCTTATATTTTGGACCTCTAACTGTAAGCATTTAGCCTCACAAAGACTAAAAACCCAGAAGTATCTGTATACCCTGAAATCCTAAACACTACTGAGCACCCTCCCAATCCTCCCCCCATTTCTCAAAAAGCAACCATACACCTGTTGAATGTAGTCACTGATTACCACATTGTACCGGTTAAGTGACTGGGACTAGAGAATGATCTTTAGTTCAGCAAAGAAAATCATATTTTTCACAAATTGGCTTTTGTGCTCAGCACTTCATTTCTAACTGACCTGTTCCCTGAAGATGGCTATTCCTCTGCCTTGCTGTGCTGCTGTCTTCAACCCCTAATCTCTGACTGAACTGGTTCTTGGGGACTGTTGCCTCTCTTTCTCCTGCTGTTGCTTCTTCAACACCTCATCTGTGTCTAAATTGCTTCCTGGCTTGCAGCACTCTGACTACTAATTGTATCAATTGCAAAGAACTCCCTGTACCCTACTCTTTCCTTTTCCTTTCTTTCTTTTATTGCTATCCAGACGTGGTTTACAGAATACATGGCAGTTTGATTTTACTTGTAAAAATATTATTTTAAAAACAGGAAATAAAAAACAGAAGTAGGCCATTTGGCCCTTTGGACCTGCTCCACCATTCACTTTCACCATGGCTGATCATTACATTCAAAATCCTGATCCTGCCTTCACCCCATATCCCTTGATCCCTTTAGTCCCAAGAGCTTTATCTAATTTCTTCTTGTAACCACGTGATCTGTTGGTCTCATCCACTTTCTGTGGTAGTGAATTCCGCAGATTGGCCATTCTCTGGTGAAGAAATTTCTCCTCACCTCAGCCCTAAACAGAAGACAACGGGATTGTTTGCACTTTGGCTGTTGTGCTTTCTCAGCAAAGAAATACATGATATTTCCACCTTGCACTTGCACTTAAACGCTGCAAAGACTGGAAACTATAGTGCAGATCAATCTAATGCAGCAAAGTATGAAATGGTACATTTTAGTGAAAAGAACTAGGAGAAGCAACATAGACACAAAGGGCACAATCTAAGGTGGGTTTTTAGTAGTATCCTACAATTTTATGACAGGAGTCACGTCACCTCACCTCACTGACTAAAGCAATTTAGTCAGTGTACAAGAATGCTACATTCTGTGACTAAATTCCTTGGCTCTATGTGATGTGCCTTCCACAAAATATGGAAATATTTATTCTGTCACAAAAATCTGCAAACTTTCCAGACAGACTATGGTTGTGTTGTTAAAATTATGTGGAACATTGTCAATGTCCATATACCAGCATGATCTTGTAGAATTTCTACTGGACAATATTCCTGGTTACTTTCCCCTCTCCGTACTTCAAGGTATTGGCTGCACTGAGCTATGGTTAGATAGGTGCGGATACAGTAACTCACTCTAGAAGACATCAACTCTTCACCCAATCCTGCCTTCATTCGGTGCCCGTGCCCATACCCATGCACTTTCAAACGAGCCTATTGATGTCAGTTAAGAAGATGTGGTCACCCCTAATGGAGTACCCATATTCCTTTGCTCTGTTAACCCCTGGAAGTGTGCCTTTCCCAACAACAATTTGCAAGTAATCCACAGTATTCTGGTAATAGTAGACCATTCAGGCAATAATTGGACAAGCTCAGCATGGACTTATAAAAGAAAAATTTTGCTTGATGAATCTATTAGAATTTTTTGAGGATGTAACTATTAGAGTTGACTAGGGAGAAGCAGTCGATATGGTTTATTTAGACTTTCAAAAGGCTTTTGACGAGGTCTCACACAACAGACTACTATGTCAACTTAAAGCACTTGGGATTGCAGGTAATGTCTTGAGATGGATAGAAAGCTGGTTAGCAGATAGGAAGCAAAGATTTGGCATAAATGGATCTTTTTGTTATTGGCAGTCAGTGACTAATGTATTATCTCCAGATTTGCAGTTGATACAAAGTTGTATGGGAAGGTGAGCTATGAGGAGGATGAAGAGATGCTTCAGTGTATTTTGGAAAGGCTGAGTGCATGGGCATGTGTATGGCAGACACAGTATAATGTGGATAAATGTAAGGTTATCCACTTCTGTAGCAATAATAGGAAAACAGATTATTACTTGAATGATGTCAATTGAGCACGTTCAGCAAGACCTTGGTATCCTTGTGCATCAGTTGCTGAGAGTAAACGCACAGATACAGCAAGCAATAAAGGCAAATGATATGTTGGCCTTCATAACGAGAGGATTTGAGGATAGGGATATTTTGCTACAATTGTTTAGGGCATTAGTGAGGCCACATCTGGAGTATTATATGCAGTTTAGATGTCGTTATCTGAGGAAGGTGTCCTTGCCATTGAGGAAGTACAGCAAAGGTTTACCAGGTTGATTCCTGGGATGGCAGGTCTGCGAAATGAAGAGAGACTTAAGTTGGTTAGAATTATATTCACTGGAGTTTAGAAAAGTGAGAGGGGATCTCATAGAAATTTATAAAATTAGTTGATTTGATTTGTTATTGGCACGTGTATTAGCATATAGTGAAAAGTATTGTTTCTTGCGTGCTATATAGTCAAAGCATACCGTTCATAGAGAACGAAAGGAGACAGTGCAGAATGTAGTGTTACAGTCATTGCTACAATGTAGAGAAAGACCAGCTTAATGCAAGTTGGTCTCTTCAAAAGTGATAGCAGCAGGGAAGAAGCTGTTCTTGAGTTAGGCGGTACATGACCTCAGACTTTTGTTTCTTTTTCCCATGGAAGAAGGTGGTAGAGAGAATATCACGGGTGTGTGGCGTCCGTAATTATGCTGGCTGCTTTGCCGAGGCAGTGGGAAGTGTAAACAGAGTCAATGGATGGGAGGCTGATTTCTAACAGGGTTAAATGGGGTAGATTCAGAAAGAATGTTCCCAATGGTGGGGGAGTTCAGAACTCGGCTCATAGTTTGAGGATAAAGGATAAATTTTGTAGAACTGAAGTGAGGTGAAATTTCTTCATCCAGAGGGAGGTGAACGTATAGAATTCACTACTACAGAATGTAGTTGAGGTCAAAGCATTGTCTGATTTCAAGAAGAAATGAGATGTTGCCTTTGCAGTTAATAGGATCAAAGGGAAGAGGGGGTAATCAGAATATTGAATTTCACGATTAGCCATGATCAGAATGAATAGCAGAGCAGGCTCGAAGGGCCACATGGCCTAGTCCTGCTTTTGGTTTCTGTGTTTCTACAGTAGTTTAGCATTTTTCCAGTTTGCCTCAGCTGTGTTGCAATTTGACTTGGTGATTGTTTTGATTCCATGCTCAACTGTGACTTTCTGGGAATCATCCTTCTTGAGGCTCTTAAATGCCTCTGGTTTAGTTTGATGCTACTTTCCTCTCCTTCTGACCTTGCTGTTTTGGAACAAAGACATATAAAGTAAAGATTAGGAGGATAAGATCTTGTTGCTTCATTAGGGTTATAGCCATAATAGGATGAGGGTATACATAATGCATAGAGGTGAGGGAGCTTTGAAGGATAGGACAGGATTCTATTCTAAATCAGTATTAAAATAGTGAGTGGGAAAATAGTCATGGAAATCATGCTGAATTTTGAGCTCCTTTATTGTGGCTCACCATTTCCAGCCAGTGTTGGAAAATAGTTGAGAAATAATTCTTGTTTGAACCCACAGACTTAACTCTCTGTTTTGCAATATGACAGCATAGTGACCCAATATACCATGAAGCTCTTCAACATATTCATTATATAAAAGAAAATGCATATGTTAGTATTCTACTCAATGTACCCACTAGCAAGGCATCTCAGTACATAACAGAAAATCACAAGCATAATAAAGATTTTTAGTCACTAGAGTCAATGAACACAAAAACATGAGCAAGAGGCACAGATTTTTTATCCATATCCATGTTTGTTGGTCACAGAAGATGGTTATTAATGTGGACATTTTGCAGCATAATTGAATACTGTGACAATTTAACTCCCACACTGAAGACATTCTCAGCTGCAAGTGACTCTGAAGGGATTTACTTTGCAGTAATTCTTGTGACGGTTCCGATTAAAAAGTCTACATCCTGTGAGAGCAAGAGAAGTAAGGGAACAGAGGCAAGAAGACGGACAAAAATACGACAAGATAGGGAGCGAAAGCAGGTAAAGTAAGGAAAATAGTAGAACTAAATAGGAACAGTAACAGTATACACATTGCAATTTGTGTGGCCCTTCTGTGGAAATGTGAATGTGTTTCCTGATGTGTGGGCTTGCAGAAGAATTGCAGGGTTGGTATGATCTCAGGAATATCATGTATGTGTGTATCCACGTTGAGGAGGATTGTTTGAAATCACATGAACAAAAAAGAACAACTGTTTATTTTTTAGGCTTGCTGTCTGAACTCCTGCGTTTTTCAAGAGGGATTTCCTGAATCCTGTACTCGGTACTGTTTTTCTGGATTACTCCACTTAATAATGTTTCAATCTGTCACCTGCCTAGTTGATGTTTTCTAATAGGAATTGATAGTGACCCAGGCTGGTCAGTGTTGTACAATATCAAGCTTTCCCTGTCTGTGTATGGCTGTACTCTCCTTGTTTTGTAGAGCAGTGAGGTAATAGTGTTATGTGATTAAACCACATCATTAATAATCTGAGGGGACCTAAATGGTGACTTGACCTTTGCAATATCCAACTGTTCCAAGGCCAGTAATTTAATCAGCAACAGTCTGATGGCTGCGCAGTGTCAGGTCATTTTTCTACTGAGGAAATTTTGCAGCCATTTGCCAACAAGAAGTGCTGAATTGTAGTTAAACAAAATCATGGGAAGCATTAAAAGAGTGTTGCCGTGGGACAGATGAAGAGCTGATGACTAAGTAAAAATTTGGATCTGGTTCTGAGAGTGCACAGAGCTTGTATGTTAATAACAGTGGCATAACTGTAAAGTAAATTCCTTTATCATCATGTGCACTAGAATATCTTCATTGTGAAAGTTAAATTGTTTGAGCAGATGGTTCTTAGCACAGTTATTGTGATTTGGGCCTGATCATTGCCAGGCCAGTGAAAAGTGTAATATTCGGTTGGTGTTGTAGCATATGGAAATATAACATCCCTACAGTGCAGAAGGACGCCATTTAGCCCATCAAATTTGTACTGACTTAAATTCCACCCAGGCCCTAACCTCCCCTATTTACCCTGCTATTCTCCCTGAGACTGTGGGGCAATTTAGCATGGCCAATCAACCTAACCGACACATTTTGGACTTTGAAAAGAAACTGTAGCACCCGAAGGAAATCCACGCAGACACAAGATAAACATGCAAACTCCGCACGGTCACCCAAAACCAGAATTGAACCCAGGTCCCTGGCACTGTGAGGTAGCAGTGGTAACCACTATGCCACCATGCCTGGCATTGCAGCTCAGGTATAATAGAGTATACAAAAGTGATGCAGCACTATATCTGGTGGACATGGCTGCATTATTGTCTTTTTCTAAATCTCTCAGTTTTCTCCCCATCTCATGGGCACTTGCTCAAAATGGGCTAATGCTGTCTGTGTGTGAGTCTAAATATTTAACAGAGATTTAGCACAGAGATGAGAAGGATTTTTTACTCAGTGCGTGGTGAATGTTGGAATTTTCTGCCTCAGTGGGCTGTGGACATTCAGTTGTTAAGTATGTTCAGAATCCAGGTTCAATTTTGCCCTTGGGTGATTGCCTATATCAAGTTTGCACATTCTTCCCGTGTCTGCTTGGGTTTCCTCTGGGTGTTCAGATTTCCTTACACAGTCCAAAGATTAGGTTATCAGCCATGGGTTAGGTTAATCAACCATACCAAATTGCCCTTAGTGTCAGAGGGATTTGGAGGATAAATAATTGGGGTTATGAAAATCGGACCAGGGTGGGTTTGTTGTTGGTGTAGACTCAATGGTCCAAAAGGCCTCTTTGCACTAACGGATTCTATGATAGATTTCTACATGTTAAAAACATGAAGAGATAAAAGAATTGTGCAGGAATATATCCATGATCTCATTTAATGGCAGAGAAAGTTCAAAGGGCTGAATGGCCTACTCATGCTCCTTTTTAAACATTTTTCTATCTTATCAACATTTTTGACCATAGGGGATGCGATACCCCAGTTGAGCACAACTGTTTCCTCATAACATGTCACTGTACAGTCACTGGAGGTGAATGAGGTCCTTGGTTGATTTTGACACCCTAGCCCAACAAGATGCTGTCCTCATTGCAATCAATTAACTTATTGCAGATCAGAATCTGAATCTGGGTACACCTGTAATACGACTGCAACAACAGTGCCTCTATCCTGCAGGCTAAATGGCAAATTTGGTTCTTTTTACTGCCTTGTCTGGCCTAACCTAAGTTTTAACATAATGAAAGATGGCATGGCACAGTAGAACAGTGATAAGCACTGCTGCCTGTCAGTGCGAAGGACCTGGGTTCCCATCTTCGGTCACTATCTATGTGCAGCTTGCGCAATCTCCCTGTGTCAGCATATGTTTCCTCCAGGTATTCTAATTTTTTCCCACAGTCCAAAGGTATGCAGGTTAGATTGATTTGCAGGTTAGATTGATTGCCTCTTAAAGTCAGGGGGACTAGTAGGGTAAATGTGTGGGATAATGGGGATAGGACCTGGTGGGTGGCATTGTGGTCAGTGCAGACTCGATAGGTTGAATGGTCTTCTTCTGCATTGTAGAGATTCTATGATCTATGATTCTATGAAGGAAATACTTTCAAGGAAGAACAGTTTTATATATTTTTAAATAGATAAATATTAAAGATCAATTTCATTCTACTTGTTTAAAACAAGTACAAATCAGTGGTGATCCACAGAATAGTACATCAATGTATGATCTATTCAAATAGACCGTTCTAATACTGCATAAATTATGTACTGAAAAAAATGAGTGGGAACAATTACATGGTTGACCTGAAACCAGCTGGACTTTCTATTCAATGATATCTTCTTTTCACCTGAATTTCCCTGTATACTCCTGACCCAATGTACGGACGCAGTAATAGAAATTTGCCCACTGTATGTGGGACTGAATTACTGTATTAGGGATACCAATCAACTTGTGTTTAAACTTTAGTTTGTACTTTAGATGTCAGTTTCAGAGTTTGTATGTTACTGTTGCTCTCAGCAGTGCTATCTAATACTTGGGTGGCGTTATTAAACTGGAGAAGGTAGAGAGTACATCACTGTCTGTATGGAGTTTATGCCTTCTCCCTGTGTCCTCCGGATGCTTCAGTTTTCTCCCACAGTCCAAAGATATGCAGGTTAAGTGAGTTGCCCCTGCTAAATTGCACTTAGTTCTATTTATTTATCAGTGTCACAAGTAGGCTTACTAACATTGCAATGAAGTTACTATTAAAATCATCCAGCCATCACACTTGGGCATCTTGTTCAGGTACCCTGAGGAAGAATTTAGCATGGCCAATGCACCTAAGTAGCACGTCTTTCGGACCTGTGGGAGGAAACAGAAGCACCTGGAGGAAACCCATGTAGACACTGGGAGAACATAGAGACAGTGACACAAGCCGGGAATCGAATCCGGGTCCCTGGTGCTGTGAAACAGCAGTGCTAATCAGTGTGCCAACATGTGGCCCCAAGATGTCTCCCAAGATGTGTATCTTAGGGAGAATGGTGAGGTAGGTACATAGGGTTATGGGGTTAGGGCCTGGGTGGGATGCTCTGTTGGAAAATTGGTGTAGACTCATTGGGCTGAATGGCCTCCTTGTGTGCTGCAGGGATTTTATGATTCTATTGTCTTTTCAATGTTAACAACTGGTTGCTGTAAATAGGTAGATGGTTAATATTCAACAGTCAGTGAAGCATGTTCCTGCAATCTACCACTGGGCATTCCACATTTCCGTAATGGAGTCCATGTAGTGCACATTAGCATGGGCTGTGCAAGAGATTCAGTATTCCAAACAAGCTAGGAACAGTGAAATTGATGATACAGCACATCTCCACGGCAAATGATAGTGTGGCAAAAACTATGCAACATAAGGAGCTTTTACTTTGTTGGGGGAAAAAAAGTGTTAAAAAACAGTGTATTTGGTGACTTGCCAAAATTAAAACTATTTTCAGACAGGAAAGAAATTAAAGAACTTCATAGTTTACGACTGTGTTACACATTGACAAAGTGATTTGAAAATGAACCATTGACAAGTTTTACATTCCTAATTTGGAAATTACGAACGCTGCCAGTTTTAATTATACAGTACAGAGGCATTTTTTTGAAACACTAACATGTCATTTAACAACCTGGCTATTATTTTGTGCAAACAGCATTAATCCTGAAGCTAAGAATGGTTCAGGTTTCTGAGTGTCTTGCATGTTTGACTGGAGAATTCTCACAAAGACATTGTGCATTTTTAAGATAAATACAATTACCTGCATTACTTTTGCCAGCACTGTTTGATTCTCCATTTCATTTTTTTGTTTACCCTCTGGGTGGGACAAGCCTTTGAAAAAAATTATATACATTTCTCTCAATCCCTTTCTTGTTTCTCAGCTGCACCAATGCATCTTAGGCAGACAGCATTGCAACAACAGGTTGCATTTGTGTATATTCTTCCATGCATAAAAATGTGCCAAAGTACTTCATGGGGAAAATGGTAGCCACTGCACTGGAGGAAGAAAGATTCAGAGCAGTGACCCAAAAACTTGGTTAAAGAGAAATTCAGGGAGGGATTTCAAGACAGTGGAACCTGGGACAAATTGTGAATTTAACAGTTGTTCAACCATTCTGAATCCACCCATTAAGGCCCAGGGATATCATCCTCAATTTGTTTTGTGTTTTGGAGTTAGAAGACTCAAAGTGCAAACCATTGCCTCAAGAATTGTATCCCTCCGTCAACTGAAATCATGAAATGAAATGAGCCCATGGAGGCGAATAATATTTGGCAATAAGAGAAGAGGCATTATCGGATCAATTGCACATCATGCGCCTCTTAATTCTACTTTCTTTCACTTAAGTGCAGAGAGAATCAGGGAAGCATTTAACAGGCAATTGATGCAATATCATTTATTTTACACTGTTAAAATTATCTTCTTAATATGAGTAGTTCACTTGTTTCCTATGAAACTGCATCAGAGCAAATAGGTGAGAACATGTAGATGACATTGGCTCAATTTCTCCCAAAGCCAAAATAATAAGAGCTGGGACACACTTTCAAAGGTTTTTAATCACATTCCATTTTCGTTCATCTGCTCCTGCTGATGCTGACACTGGCACTTTGTTCAAGTCTTTGAGCCTAGCTGTAGCTTATTTGACCTTGCTGATTCTTTCACATTCTCTAACTTGCACTTTTGATGATTGGCCACCGAATAATCTGGCTCATTTTGCCCTCTTCCTAATCAGTTGTCTAAGGTCCACTGTGGACGACCATTGAAAACTCAAGGAAAGGGGTATATCAACTTCAGCTAAATCTGTTATTCAGTATCATTTTCCAATTCTCACAACATGATTAATTTAACCAAATATTTGAAGTAATAAAACTCAGAGTTAATCCATTGGAAGTTCAGAAAAAGCAGCAATTCTGTAAATCAGCATCACAATTCATGTTATTAGACTTTGACTGGGAAGAACTTGCTGTGCGTTAAGTTTGGAAATTAATTTGCTTTATAAATGTCCTGGAGTACAGAATCTGTGATACAGTTCAGAATATAGATTTCCATTTGGAGGCATGTGATTTATCCCAGATTCAAAAGTTTGAGGTCTGGTTGTAAAGTACTGTTGGATTTAGGATTTTGTATTTAGCAGAGCAATTACTTTCACAACTTGTATAAGGTGAACAGTTGGAAGAATTTCTGTTTCAATCCTTTCCTCTCTTAATTTCTATTGAGTTGTAATATAAAGGTTTGTATCAGTCGACGAGAAATAGTTGATGCAAAATTGTAGATTGGGACTGAAGTGCTCAGCGCACTAGTGGCAGGTAATTTAGCACCTCCTAGCATGTAAACTGACTGAAGACTGCCTTGACTGTATACCCCAGAGAATTACCTTCAGAGTGGATCAGCTTGACTCAAACTGAATGTGATGGTGCATGGTGCATGTGTCCAACTTCATGCAATTCTGTTGTGAATTCCTAATTCGTTTAAATATGGCTTCCCACATGGACTTCAAATCCACTTGCTGAAGCATTCGCAGTAACATGGAAAGGTGGATTTAACGCTTTGGAATTTGAAGCGACATCAAGAGTTTGAATTCATAGAGCTTCTTTAACCCAGTAAAGTGTCTCGCGGTGCTTCAGGATTGTTACTAAATAAAACTTCATCCAGCCACTTTGTGATATTAGGACAGATGATTAAAAGCTCAGTCAAAGAGTGAAGTGTGAAAGAACATCTTAAAGAGAGAAGAGAGAAGGATAGAAGTTTAGAGAAAGAGTTCCAGAGCTTAGGACCTCAGCATCAGAAGGCGTGGCCACCAATGGCGAAGTGATTGAACTCAGAGATGGGTTTCAGATCAGAATTTGGGGAACCTCAGCGAGTTGTAAAACTGAAGGAAGTTAGAGTGATGGCGAGAGCCAAGGCCAGTTTTTGCCATGGTGGAGTGGACTTTGGAAATTAGATTGATTTTAAAAAAAGGCATTGTTGACTAAGTGTCATTGTGCATCACTGAACAGAAAACTCCTCATTGGCCAGCAGAATTCTCGAGGATAGAAGGTGGGAGGCTGGCCAGGGAACTGTTGGAATAGTCAAGTTTAGAAGTAGCAGTGGCATGAATGAGGGTTTCAGCAACATAATGGTGAACAAATACATCAAGCAAATTGTTAATCTGAGAATGCTTTCCTGGAATCCAAACAGACTTAGAAGATAGCAATAATCTTATTTGAAGCAATTAGCAGCTTTGTCTTCTGCATTTTGTTTGGATCAAAAAATTGTCAAATCCTTCTAATCCAAACTCATTAGCACACGTAGATGTATGCTTTGGGTGACAAATTATTATGAAACCTAATGATATATTCTAAAATGAGCATGTCACAGTGTTTTAGGGTTGCCACTGCTCCTCCCTTCTCCTTTGATCCGTGTTGTCATTTTCCCTGTGAACTGAATTTGTTATGGTTCATGTATTATATCTGTGATTGTGTTTGCAGTCAATAATCCATATTTTGCTGCGGTGATCATTGTGGTGGAATTGTAAAGTATTTGCTACTATGATTCCACCAAAACTGACAACAATTTCTGGAGTCCTCATGTTTTTCGAGTAATAAGGGAACCCAGAGGTTGTCAGTGATTTGGTGTTCTTCCATAAGGATGTGCTATAAAGGCTCCCACAGACTGCTATCCCTAACAATCATGATGATGAAAAAACCTGCTCTACCATTGTTTACTTGCTGTAAAAATGCTTAAATAAGATACACCTTGTTGAAGGAGGTGTACCTAGATTTTTAATTGCACAGTAACTTCATTATTACTGCTAAATACTCACACACAGTCTTGTAAAATTATTTTTGGAATATCAAATTACCCCATAATGGAAAAATAACCCACATGTTATTTTAAACAAAATGTTTTTAAAGGTGTGTTTATCTTATTTTAGCTACTATCTTAATTTGTCATAGTCCTTTATTTCACAAACTGTAAGTATAAATTATAAATGGAGTGATTTAGTGTTTTAATTTCCTGGTTTGCTGCATGTGAATACTTAAATATGATTGGCTCTTTACATTCTTGCTGAAATCAGTGTTGTTACATGTCAAGACATGCCCTCTGACCTGACACCAGGGTTAACCTGCAGTAGGGAATGGGGCAACCTTGCTACAGATGTCTGGATGGCTTTCCTCTAGATAGGCAGCAAGTTCCTTTGTGTTGCAGAGGGACCTGGGGGTGCATGTGCACAAGTCTCTGAAGCTGGCAGAGCAGGTGGAGAAGGTTGTGAAGAAAGCATATGGTATGCTAGTCTTTATAGGAAGGGGTATAGAGTACAAGAGCTGGCCTTTAATGTTGCAGTTGTATAAAACGTTGGTTAGACCTCATTTGGAATACTGCATCCAGTTCTGGTCGCCTTACTACTAGAAGGACATGGAGACTCTGGAGAGAGTGCAGAGGAGGTTTACCAGGATGCTGCCTGGTATGGAAGGTCTGAGTTATGAGGAGAGGTTAGGCAAATTGGGACTGTTTTCCTTAGAAAGACATAGACTTAGAGGAGATCAAATAGAGGTGTACAAGATTATGAGGAGTATAGATAGAATAAACAGGGTTAAGCTTTTTCCTAGAATGGACTCGAATAGCACAATGGATCACGGGCTTAGGGTGAGGGGGGTAAGGTATAATTTGGATTCTAGAGGGAGTTTTTTCACACAGAGGGTGGTGGGGGTATGGAATGCACTGCCAAGCAAAGTGGTGGAGGCAGGCACTCTGGAGTTATTTAAGAAATACTTAGATGGGTACATGAACAGAATGGGAATGGAGAAGTATAGAAAACTGATTTAAAATAGGGATCATGAGCCTTGGGAGTCCTTGGGAAGTGTGTAAATAGATGATGATATTGATGTACTTGTTTTTATCCTAAAGGTGCTTTGGTCCACCTTGTTGTCTAACGAGGGGCATACACGTGATGGTCATGAGAGGGCTGCTCATGGATTTTTTTCGAGAGTATCCTAGTGCTTCATGTCGTTAGTGTACGCTTGACCTGGACCATTTGATGGGCAACACGACAGCTCAGTGACTATCGCTGTGCTGTGCAGATACATGGATTTGGGCCTGTGTCTGTGGGAGTTTGCGCATTCTCCCAGTGCTTGCGTGGGTTTTCTCCAGGTGCTCCGGTTTCCTCCCACATCCCAAAGACGTGCTCTTAGGCTAATTGGCAAAACAAATTTTCCCTAAATTGTCTCAAATTTAGTTTTTAATCCATCGATCTACAAACATAGACAAGAATCACGGGTAGAGGTGGGAACATCGGGGTGGCGGCGCTGGCACGTTGGGCCAAAGGTCCTGTTTCCTGTGCTGTTTTGTTCTTTGTTCTTTGCTGTTTGCCACTTATTGCAAAATCTGTGCCAGTGAAATATCTGCCTTGAAAAAACAGAACAAAATAATGCAGATACAGATGTGAACAGAAAATGCTGGTAATACTCAGCAGATCAGACAGCCTCAGCCTCTGGAGAGAAGGAGAGTTACATTTCAGACTGATGAGGGTTATGAGGAAGAGTCTTCAACTTGCAGCATTAATTTGTTGTTTCTCCCCACTGATGTTGCCTAACCTGTTGAGTATTTCCCAACATTTTGCTGTTTTTATTTCAAGCATCCTTTAGGTTCAAGTTCAGAATATATCCAGCCAGACACATGGCATGGTGGCACAGTGATTAGTCCTGCTGCCTCACAGTGCCAGGGATGCAGGTTCAATTCCCAATTTGGGCTACTGTCCATGCAGAGTCTGCATGTTCTCTGTGTCTCTGAGTGGGTTTCCTCTGATTGCTCTGGTCTCCTCCCACAGTCCAAAGGACGTGCTGGTGAGATGTATTAGCCATGCTAAATTCTCCCACAGTGTACCTGAACAGGCGCCAGAGTATGGCAACTGGGGGATTTTGACAATGACTTCATTGCATGTTAATGTAAGCCTGTTAATGTGACACTAATAAATAAACAGGAATATTGGGTTCAAGGAGTTGCTGCTTTTGCATCTCAAAACTTGCTGTTGTGATTGTAATAAATTAAGAGAGATTCCAAAAGTTAATTTTCCAGCATGTCCCTGACCACCATGGAAGAAAGTGTTAGAGTAACTTGAGGCTGTTTATAGGATAATAACTAAATTCCTTATTTCATACTCTGGTAATTGTTAGTTCAGCCCTGGTGGAGGCTAATGTCCGTGTGTCAGGAACAGAGTGCCTTCTGTTTATTTTCTGAATCTCTTTGCTGTTAACCTGAATGGGGGATAAATACTGATACATCCCAAAAGCTTTTATTATTGTGTGTCATGCATCATTTTCCACTATTCTCTAACTGGGAAGGGAAGGAAGGAAGACTTTCATTGCACTAATGCAGTTATGGTTGAGAGAAGATTGAATGGAGGTTGTTCCAATTATAAGGAGCTTGATAAAATAACAGAAACTATTTCCCTAGCAGGAAGACTAGTTACTAGAGGACACAGATTTAAGATACAAAAATCAGAAAATGCTGGGGTAAAAAAAACAGCAGGTCTTATAGCATCTGTGGAGAAAGAAACAGAGTTCATGTTTTGAGTCTAATATGACTCTTCATCAGGACTGGGAAAGATCTAAATGTGATGGGTTTTATGATGTTGAAAAGCAGGTACAGGATGGGGGGTGGGGGGGGGGGGGTGTTAAGAGAGGGGCAGACGGTACAAAACAGATCATGGATAGATTGGAGGTCAGGAAAGACTACATGGGAAAAATTAGCAACAGGACCAGAGGGGATGTGAGGTAATATTTTTTAATGCAGTGAGTTGTTATGATTTGTAATGTTCTAACGTAAAAGGTGGTGGAAGCAACATGATTTTGCAAAAATAATTGGACTAGATAAATTTCAGGCCGTTTGGGGGAAGAACAAGGTAATAGGACTAATTACTCTTTCAAAGAGTGAAAGGCACAGTGGGCCAAATGGTCTCCTATGCTGTAGAATTCCATGATTCTATAATTCCTCAATATTGTTGTTTGATTGTCTAGCAAGGAGAGACATTTTTAATTTGCCTTTAGCTGAATTTCCGTCAATGTTGCTAAAGCTGTCATGGCTAGAGTTTATCATAGGCTCTGTCAATGGTGCTCTGGGAAACTGGGAGATAGATTCGGCTTCAGCATTGTGGGCCTCTGCCCGGGTCTCATCAATGGAGTGTTATGGAAGAGGAACCTGTGTAGCACGGAAATGTGGTTTGCTCTGTTGCTGGCACCTACTTGGTGTTGGCACCCAAGTGTGTCCAGCCAGCAAAGCAGATTTAAACCCTCAGATCTACCATTGGACTCATGAGGTTGTACAAAGCATGTGGGTAATCTGTTTATTTTGTGAAGTGTCTTCTTTGAGCAGAGGGAAGTATTGTGATTTTTTTTTTGCACTGACGTATCATAATCAGATTTTGATCAGATTGAATAATCTGCTTACCATCATTAGGCACTGTATTTGCTATGAAAAAGTGGTCAATATGTGTTCCATATGTCTAGAAATACTGATGTCACTGCTTTGGGGTTCTTATTCCCAGCAATATGTAGGAGGCAGGGTCTGTCAGTAGGTTGAGGGAGGAGGGGAAGGGAAGATAGGGAGTAGAAATTCACATCAAACTCCATTATTTTTAAGAAGCCCCTTTCAGTTTTGCACATTTTAATTTGCACGTGCTAGGTCTGGTGTGTTCTTAAATCAGATGTTTCAGGACAAGGGGAGTAATTATTTTAAACACTGTAATACAGCTTTACAAAGCCCACACACATACAAGAGCTGATTCTTATCCTCCTTCCCACCCCCCTCCCCCTTCCACTATTCTCCCTCCCCCTTGTTTTCTGGGGAGGGTCCAGATGCTTCTGCCGTCTTTTCTACTGTAAGATTCGATTTTAAAGCTGTGGTTATTTGCTGTTTCTCAACAAGTTTTCCTCTGCTCTTACAATTATGTTCTTTTCCAGTGTAAGCACACCCAGTCTGGTCCAGATTTAGAGGAGAAGAACGCCTCTTCAAGGAATCTCTGAGGACGTGAACAGCATTTTACCCACAAGAATTCAGCTGCAATATACATATAATAGATTCATATGGAACCAATGGCTGAATATCAGGCTTGCCATCCATAAGGAATACAGACTGCCTTTTTAATTTTTCTATTAGGAGAACTGGTGTTATATCGGTTTCTTTGTATGAACCCAGCTTGCTTCTGAAATCAGATCTGCACGCAAGGCTGTCATTGCCTTTTGTTCCTCTTGGCATTTCTCCTATTTGACATGTGCTGATCAGCTTTGTGGTGCACATGTGAAGACTATCCTGCACACGTCTTGCTTCACCATGTCAACCAACAGCAGTTCGTGCACACCACCAGGTAATGGACACGTAAATGGTTACCCAGTGCCCCATTACCCATTCTTCTTCTCACCGGTCATCGGGAGTCTTTCACCACCATCCATAAATGGATTGCAACACCAGCTTCCAGTCAGTGGCTACAGTACCCCCTCTCCTGCCAGTAAGTGACATGCCAATGTTTCTATTTCAGATCTGTGTTTTAACAGTAAAATAGTTTGGATGTGTTTGAAAGGAATGCTTGAGGTATTCATTGTTTGTGGAGGTTTTATCTTGATATAGCAGCCTGAATTTTTGCAACCACAAGCACAGAGGCAGCAGCACGTGTTAACATGCTGCGCAACCTTCAATCTGATCCCGTCTTTGCCAATGAGATGTCCAAACATGAAGTGTGAACTCAGAAAAAAGTGTAAAGTTAGCGGAGTTCTTTGAAAAGGTAGGATAGTCTTTTGGGGAGACAGGATACATTTATGGAGATCTCCAGGGGAGACCTCCCTTTGTGAAAGGGAAGGTGTCCTTCGTATTGTTAACAGTAGTTAATGAGTGTGCATTAAGAGTGGATAAGTGCATAGGAGCTGTCAAGGGAACTGTCGATCAGGCCTTTAAATTATAAAATGAGAAAAAGTGCAGGATGGGTGACATGAATTGGCACTAGACTGGCATAGGGGCTAGAAAGGATCATGGGAATGGGTAGGAGGTTGGTTGGCATGAAAATTATGAGGGTCCGTGGAAATTGGTGCCAACGATATGAGGGACTGTGTGTTGCAGAGGGACATAGGTTAGCATGGAGGGTATGAGGAGCAGAGGACATGGGTTGGCATTGGTGGGAAATGGGAGTGTGGTGGATGATGAGGGCTTGAGAGCTGTTTTACTTTTGCAGCTGGGATGAATTGCCTGATCATCAAGAGCAGTCTTCACTCAGCTCAACTCTGCACATGCCACCCCATGTGCTGCTCTCAACTGTTCCTGGAGATAGCAGGCACAACTCTTGTTGATACCCGTCGCATCCAGAACAAAATCTAACCATCTATGAGTCTGGTTCATTGAGCTGGGAATTTTCCTAACTCTGCGCTCCCAAGTCAGGAGTGGAAATTCAGGCCAGTGCCTTTGTTGCAACACACATGGCTGGTCCTCCATCCTTAATAAATAACTAATTTATTAGTTTTCAATTTGCTTTATATTTGAAACTGTATTTGGTTTGGCAATGCAAATTTAGGGACAGAAAGTATATGCTTCTGAAACGCATGGGCAAGTTGATGAACTCATTCTACGTTAAGTAATTGAAGCTATTGCTATGCTGGTTTTATGCTGTGTTAGTGCTGCTTGCTACCAACACAGTCCTGTGCAGCTAGTGATAATCTGCTGAATATACTAAAGCTGGATGAATGGAACTTTACTTTGGGGTTTTTGCTGGTTGAATTCCACAAGTGTGAAACTATTTTCATTAACAGAGTAAAAATTAATACAAAAGCAACATTTTCATAGAATCATAGGATCCCCACGATGCAGAAGGAGGCCATTCGGTCCATCAAGCCTGCGTCAACAACAATCCTACCCAAGCCCTATCCCCATGTTTCCACATATTTGCCCTGCTAATCACCCTGACACTAAGAAGCAATTTAACATGGCCAATCAATCTAACCCTGCACATCTTTGGACTGTGGAAGGAAACTGCAGCAGCCAGAAGAAACCTACGTAGACATGGGGAGGACGTGCAAACTCCTCACAGACAGACACCTGACATTGGAATTGAACCTGGGTCCTAGGCACTGTGAAGCAGCAATGCTCACCACTCGTTATATTGTTTGCTAAGTGAAAGGATTCATCTTTGGCCATTCAGCAACCAGGACCGTCAACTTTCTTTATCCTTGTGTCTGAAAACAGATCAGCACATTTCAGTATTTTAATACATATATACCTGGAGTCGTTGGCCAAAACCGCAAGGGCACTGAAGGAAACTGGAAGAATGGAGGACTTTTGTAAATAGCAGTGACGTTCTAAAGTTCTGTCTGCTGCAGATGTTTGACCTGATTGGTTTGCAGGGTTAAAGCTTGTAACCAGAATTTGCTAACGAACAAGAATTATTTCTAATGAACCCTGTTGGGTGTTCATTTCAATTGGAAATGGAGTGTGCTGTGTTTGTTTCTTTATCTTACGATATTTCATCAGCCCCGTAGGTAGCACAGTGAGATTGCACTCTTTTTGTTTTCATTGGGGCCCTGGGAGAAGCAGAGAAACTAGAGGCTTTCCTCCAGTTGCATTTATATAACAGAACCACTGAAAGAAGCTGTTCTGTAATAACCTATGCTGCATAGTGTTGGATTACATTCAGGAAGATCTAACCACAACATGAAGATAACACTGACTAATATGGTGCCTCATATGGGTGGTTGGGTTTACACTCAACCTATACATATCCAAAAAGCTCCCAAAGGCACTGTTTATTCCTTTGTCCCAGATGCAACGGGAAAAGCATTTCCTCCATGGGGTCTCAGAGCTCTGGATGCAATAATGTTTACCTTACAGTGTTGCTGTCAAAGTCAAGACTGCCAACACTGGCAGCACTAAATGTAATTATTAGAGAAATATTGGACAGGACAAGGGAGTTACCCCCTGTAGTTTGAAATTAATGCCTTGAGATCTCTCTTGTCAGCAAGGACAAAGAGACAGAACTCCTATTTTAATCCTCACTTTGCAGTTACTGTTAAATTAGTATTAATTGTGAATTTTGAGCATTTCAAAATACTGCTTTTATTTGTTTCTGATTCTTTTCATTTAGATAAAGCTTTTTATTGAACATTAGCCACAGTGTTACATAGAAAAAATATGAAGATTTGGATGCAAATATAAATTATAAGTCAGATTGTTGGGAGTTTATCAGGTTTCAAGCTAAATTTGTACCTGGAAAAGGATTACGTTCTGTGTGAAGCATTTATCACTGAAATGTGTTGACTTAAAGAGCAATGGAAATTTGAAACACTTGTCTCCTTCCAATCCCACTCCTCCCAGTAGTCAGATCAACTGAAAATTCCAAAACATTAGAATGATTATTAGCTGAGGATATTGAGGAATATGACGTCAAGGCAGTTAAGATGGAGTTAAGATACAGATCATCCTTGATCTAATTGAATGACAGAACAGAATTGAGAGCTTGAATGGCCTGCTTCTATGTAATAGGTGTATTGAAAGTCCCAAGCAATTCTCCATAGAGGACAATCAATGCAAACATGCAGTGCTGTGGTTTTGGTATATTAAAGAACTGTAGAATTCCTACAGTGCAGAAGGAGGCCATTCAGCACATCAAGCCTGCTCCGAAAACAGTGTCACCCATGCCCTACTCTCCATGCTAATCCCTGACGCTAAAATTTACTATGGCCAATCAACCTAACTTGCACATCTTTGGAGTGTTGGAGGAAACTGGAGCACTTGGGGGCAACCCAGGCAGACTCGGGAGGGAATGTGCAAACTCCATACAGTCATCTGAGGCTGGAATTAAACCTGGGTCCCTGGTGCTGTAAGGCATGATGTGGAGATGCTGGCATTGGACTGGGGTAAACACAGTAAGAAGTCTGACAACACCAGGTTAGAGTCCAACAGGTTTATTTGGTAGCAAAAGCCACTAGCTTTCGGGCCTCTCACTCTTCATCAAATGACCTGACGAAGGGTCAGAGGCCCGAAAGCTAGTGGCTTTTGCTACTGTTGGACTCTAACCTGGTGTTGTGAGATTTCTTGGTGTATGACAGCAGTGCTAACCGCCATGCGATATAGAGCAGTAATGGAAAGGGCAGATCCCATTGCTACTTTTCCACATTAGCTCCTTCTCCAACTGCATATATCAAAATACACTTCAGCCTGGCTATTAATTCAGTATGGGTTAAAATCTTCAGTGATGGAAATGTACTTTTCACTGTGTTAACATGAAACCAGATCAGATATCCTTCTTGCATTTGCCCCAACCTGTCTTCTAGGAAGACCAGTTTTATTTTTACAATTTCAAATTCCAGTGGTTTAAAATGCTTGTTTAGTAGTCCCTCTGTTCACCTTTCCAATTGCGCCAACATACTTTTGATGGGGTCCTTTTTTTTATCTGCTTCTTCCTGGTATTGGTGGAAATTAGATTTGCTTTTTTGCATATTATCAATTTGACAGACCTTTTGTTTTAGAAAAAAAATTTCAGCAATCAATTTATACATGATACACTCTTGCAGACAGCATTGGTATACATGAGAACCTTGGCTAAATGTGCTATCTCCCAAATACATTTGTATAACTGAAATGGAATCTGTATCCCATGGAAAAGCCACCATTAACACAATGACTGTCGAACACAAAATTATCTGGGCCACATCAGGTAAGCTCTAACTGACAGAAGACTACAATGTTTTGTTCTTTTGTCTTCCCCTTTTCTGATCATGGCAGCTCATAGCAGTACAAAGTTCCATGAGCATTTAAATTTCCCCTTAACTCATCCACATTAATAGTCTTCCAGTGGAAAATTTAAAATCAGAGAGGCTAGAGACAGACCATGGGGAGCAAGCAATATAATCAACCCTAATTCTGCTCCTACTTGATGTCCACCATCCCTTTTGATAATGATCCGAAGAGAAAATCCAGATAACTGTTTCCGGGTCTTCAGTAGTCTACAGAAACTGAATCCAGCCACATTACTTCCGCAGCCACAAGTTAACTCTGCCCAGGTTTGGGATCAAGCCTAAGGCCTCCAGATCTCTGTGGCCCAGTGTTAAACCTCGCAGGACATATACTGCTGAGGCATCAGTTGATTGCAAATTTCTCCAAAACAGAAATTTAATATCTTCGCTCTTGTGACCACCTACTGTGTGCCCCCTGCATTCAGTGAATGCAAAACATGTGAACCAGCAACAGTTCAATAAAGCATGTGAAAAATGCCATCCAATTAAAGGATTACAAACAATCTAGCCGTAATTGCACAGTGAGCCAGAACATCGTATTCGGAGAGGTGGAGTATTTTAATAACAGGAACCTTGTCGTTGAAGTGAATATTTTGAAGGCGTTTTGTTCTTAAATCCATTTTTTTTAAAACTCCATTCTTCTTTATTCTGCTATTCTATTAGACATACAACATCAGGTATCAAATAAAAAGAAGCAAGTTGTCTCCCATAACGTTCAATTTGCTGTGCTGCTGTGTTGTAATATGACAAGCAGTTCACTGTAAAATGAGACACCTCCAGGGTCCCACTTGTCCTTCTCAATGCTGATGAAAATTAAAGGTACCATTAAGAGCTACAGAATGCCTGTTGGCTCAGGTTGCAGAGCTAACACAATTACATTAATGTCTCTCCCAGTGCTGTAGTGATTCCTTAAAGGTCAAGGGACAAGGTTTGCCTCTTTTTTTCCCCTGGTGACGTGTCCTTCATAGTTCCCTGTGTTTGAGAAACCTTATTGTTTTGCCGTCTTGGAATGTGCACAGGCAATTCTTTACAGTGCAATTAGTTTTAGACTTCTGGCAAGTCTTTGCACTGGGAGATTTGCTTTAAAACAAATTAAACCAGCCGTTTTGACACTAATAATCTGTCAGTCACTTCATACCTGTCACTAGTGTGGATTTGACAAATTCATGCTCCTATTCAATCAATTCATGGACAGAAAATCTTTCAGCATTGCTGATCTCAGTATTAAGAGGTCCATGTCCTAAAATTTACCTTTGTATTTCATGCATGTTTAAGGACTCTCTCAGCTCTGCTTTTTCTCCCCAACCATCAGCACCCAGTTTCTTTCCCAGTTTTTGACCTTCTCCTTTGAAGACCCTCGCTTGCTGCTCGCTGGGCTGCTGCTGATTTTGAAACAACGTGAACATTCTTAACCTGTGCAGTTGATTGTTGGCAGACCATTCAGTTATGGAAGAGATCACAGATGATTAACAACAGGAAATCTGCTTGTTGTTATCCGAGTGACAATTACCACTGCTTGCATTGCAATCTCCCTCATTGCAATTTCCCTAAAAGGAAAGTATTATTGGATAATCCTGCTTTGGAATTTAAAAATTATCTTTAAAAAATCTGATTGTGTAAATGAGGGTACTAAATTCCTCAATTTTCTTTCTTGATTCCTCTCTCTGGGACCAAAGCTTCTGTAGGCAGCTTTCTCCCAGTGCTTATACATCACTGCTCCAAGGCTGCTTTCTCCCAGTGCTCATACAGCACTGTTCCAAGCTGACTGCTAGGAGGCACATGTCAAATCTCTATGAGCATAATCCCCTTAATTTTATTTCCCTTCGGTGATCACCTGTGTTCTGTATTCACATGGGACCTTGGTAACAACAGGGATTGTACTTGCCTTCCACTACTCCTGTGATGCAACTCATCAGTAAATGTCTAATGCGTGGCATTGTAATTCCCTGTTGCCCTAATTGTACAGTAATAACAGTATGAGAGAACATTATACTGCTTTGCATGATAAACAATTAAATCACAAAAAATAACTCCTCTGAAAAGCTAGTGAGTGAAGATATTTCTGGACAACTCATTGTAAAAACAAAATGGTTTGTCCCAAGTAAGATAACTAGACATTAGACCTATCCTGAATATCTATTATTTTTCAGGCCCAGATATATATTGTCTTATATGTAAGATAACTATTAAAGAGTTGGACTGACTGGATAACCCAATGGAGCTAATGTTCTGGGGTCCCAGGTTTGAAACCCCCATGGGATGATGGAATTTGAATTCAAATTTTTTTAAAAATCTAGAATTAAGAATCTAATGATCACTGTGAAACCATTATCAATGGTCATAAAAACCCATTTAGTTCACTAATGTCCTTTAGGGAAGGAAATTTGCCATCCTTTCCCAGCCTGGCCTACGTGTGAATCCAGACCCACAGCAGTGTGGTTGACTCTCAACTGCTCTGCAAGGACAACTAGGGATGGGCGATAAATGCTGGCCAGCCAGTGATGTTCATGTCCCACAAATTAATTTTTTAAAAAAGAGCTGGATTAGACTCCATGCTTCCTTCTGTGTCATAAATGACTTTTTGGCCCTCGCACTGAAATCAGCAAAAGTCAACAATATTTCAAATGAATTGAAATTCACTAGGAACAATTTGTTCTGATTACTTTAGGTGCAAAAAAGCATCCTGAGGTGGCTAAACTGGGTTCTTAAAATGAAATGCTGGTTTATTCCATGTCTAGTGCAAGACACCATCTTGGTAAAGTGGTTAAAGTGCTAGCTCAGAAGAGCACTATGGGGTTGATTACTAACCTGATTCCTGCTAGCGTTCATTAATGTGTCTGCATGGGTTTCCTTCAGATGCTCTGGTTTCCTTTCACAAAGATGTGCGTGTTAGGTTGATTGGCCATGGTAAATTGACCCCAGTGTTAGGGGATTAGCAGGATAAATATGTGGGCTTACAGGGATAGGGCCTGGATGGGATTGTGGTCGATACAGATGATGGGCCGAATGGTCACCTTTTGTACTGCAGGGACTCTATGATTTATGAAGGTACACAGGATTTTCGTAGCCCATGCTTAAATTAACACCCTCTCTTCACAACGGCCAGTTAAACAGGAGTAAAAAGTAACTGCTGAGGATTTTGAGCACTACAAAAAGGCATCTCAACTTTCCATGTTTACATGCTGCTGAAGTTTGGAAAGGACTTTCAAAGAACATTGTGAGACTTTCTGTATAGTCTGTCAAAACTTCATCAATGCTGTATTGATGTTTATTCCAGAAATTTCCGAAGCATCTCACAAGAATAAGTGCTGTTCAGTTGCAATCCCCTCCATAACTGAATGGCCAGCTTCCACTCAACTGCACAGGTTAAGAATGATCATGATATATCAGTTATTAGGAGATAACAGTGCTTGGGCATGAGCATTTTCTGAGGGAATTCCCTTTGGCTATAGATGAAATAAGAGAAGGACATGGGATCAGGCAGGAGGACTAGCTGAGGTAGGTGTGAGGAATGCAGAAGATTGTGTTGGATTCCTTTCCTCCTCAACAGGTATAAAGCATCCCTCTTCTTCAGGGGCGTCCAAGGATACTTGTGACCCATCCATCCATCCCAGAGTAATCCTGAAGCGAGTTGTGGATCAGCCAGCTCATTTCTCATCTTCAGTGGAAATGAGTGCATGAAGCTCACCTATACTACTCCACAAAAATTGCTTGTAATCAGCTTGAATGCTAATGGCACAATCTTATCAGCTGCTCATGCCATCTTGGCACCCAACCAAATCTCTGTTCACTGCAGCGGAAAGGGAAAATCCCACCAGCGTGAACAGCCGTAACATTCCAGGTTAAATGTGCAGCTGTATGTTTTAGCATCTCCAGCTTCAATTGCTGATGAGAAATTAGGCACAAAATTTTGTACTAAAGCTTTCAAACACCATGCCTTATTAACACAGCACTTAACACCTGTTTTCATCCTTTCACCCATTCTTTTTCTGATACTCATTGATCCCAGAAGTGGACCATGAAGGCAATCTATTCCCTTATAAGTAGAGGAATCTATAAATTACAGAAATAAAATCTCTTACTCAATGGTTGGACATCTCATTAAGATTTTCCAGTATTCGTACTGATGGTAAAAATCTGTTGATAAGTCAAATCAATTGTTTAAAGCAGGAATCAAGACTTACTGTATACGTATTTGCAATCCTGACGCAAAGCTGCACTCAGCAGGTGTATTTCAGAAACTCAATCTCACACCTGCCTTGTGATCACACTTCTACATGGGGATCATAGATGGAGTACTTCCATATTCCTCTTGTGCGCTCCTGCTAGCATAGCTTTGTTTCAGGATCACAAACGCAAAAAAAATTTCTCTGTCCCTGTTATTTTAAAGAAGTAACAGTGAGGGAATAATTTTGAACTGGAATTTCTGGAAATTTGTAATAACTTGCACATGAAATAGTCATACGAATTTGGACTTTGTGAAAAACGTTCATGCAGTTCCCTCCTTTCCAAATTCAGTTTATGCCTGGACATAGCATTTTGGGCTAAAGCTGATTCATGTTGCCAGAGTGCCGCTGACAGATATGTGCTTCTCTGCAACTCGCTGTGTTCTCTCGCCTCCAGATGAGCTACTATAAACCTTCACTTATTTCCTGATAAGAGGCCTTTGATTAGGAATCGAACCAGGGACAAGATAGAAAAGGGGAGAGCAGGCCAAAGGTGGCAGTGCATGTCCATTTGAGCAGCATTCCTATGGGATCCCTATTTAAAAATAAATATGTCTCTCTAACACACGAGTGAAGCATTGGCGATTAAGATCCAACGGAGATTGAAGAAACTTGAAGGAAAAGAGAAACTTGTGTTTATAGAGCACCTTTCACAATTTCAGGATATTGCTAAGCACTTTACAGTCAGTGAGTACTTTTGAAATACATTTCCTGTTATAATGTAGGGCAATGAAGTAAGCATGAGATGTAAAGTTATTTCTAAATCTTGTTGCAGAATACCAGCTGATAATTATGCCTAATAATAAACCACTATCAGGATTCTTCTGTAGTGGAACTTGATTCAAAAAGACCACAGGTTGAGGGTTTGGTTGTGATTTTGTATAGTAATGTAATCTTCCCAGTGTTTAAATGAGCCCCATCTCCTTTCCAATATCCGTTTCAGCTATCATGCCGACTGGTTACTTAAGTGACAGCTGAAGAGCCGAAACACATCTCAATGTTTGTTATCTTATCACAATACTGTCAGCTGCCTGCAGGAAAATAAGATCTGATGATTAAATCAGAATGTACACAATACTGTACCATGCCAGTACTTAGAAATTATTATTCAAGAGTAATTATTTTAGTGTTAAGCCTTGCAAACTTTGTTGATAAGTAGATTTTCCCTGATAGCATAGCCATTCACTCAATGAACTGCTGAGCCATTCAGACCTGGAAAGCCCCAGGTCTGATTCCCTGTCTCTGTTGAGTTAGCTGATTAGCCAAAGCTGCATTAGGACATACAATAGCATACAACACCTTCAGATTACAATGGGAAGAATTGGACCAGCTTCCTGTTCCTGATTGCTATCCAGTAATTTCTTTTTGATGTGCTTATGTGTGGACATCAAGTGAAGACAGAAGGGAGGGAGGTCAATTGCAATACATTCTTTCGTCCCCATGTCAGCCTGCCTCACTGATTGTTGAAGGTCACAAGTGAATTGGTATCAGATGTACCCAAAATCTGTGGATAGAAAAAGGGAAAAATACATAACTGATAATTGTTTTTTCCGTTAAAACCAATTTGCACCATAGTGCAGTGGTTCTTGAATTTTTTGGTTGAAGGAACTCTTGATTCTAAAGCCATGTAATATTCATACATTATGAAAGCGCTTCAAATAAAGAGTGTTCTGATATTCTTTTAAGAAGCTGATACCAATGAGAGAAGAGTGCTTGCTTCTCACTTCAGAGTCTCTGTCTTTATCCAGACAGGAATCTGTAAAAAGCAGAGCAGGAGAAATGGAGAAAGCGTTAGATGAGTATCGGGGGAACAGAGAGCAAGAGGAACAGACCATGCGTTTGGCTGTCATTCATTTTGCTTACTGTTGACTGCAGTGCCCTGGGGGGGGTCACCTAATCATCAAACCAGCCCTATGGCTTGGACTGCCATGAAATTCTCTGCTGATCCTGGTTTGAGTATCACCATTATTGTGTCTTTCATGACTGCAAGATGTTTAGCCACTTCACTGTCTGATGTATAGAACTGTTGTTACATATGGAGAAACAACAGCTAACAGTGAGAATAAAGTGATCAAGTAATTTGTTTTGATTACGTTCGTTGAGGGGTAAATGTGGCGGAACTTGTCCTCTGAATTCATTTATGAAGAAGGACCACTTGCTTAGCATTTCAGGAAATTTCAGTGAATTATATCCTGGACAGAAGAGCAAAAACGTAGAGTATATTTGCTGAGCTTACTTTGCAGATGTATGAGTTGATGAACTATCTCATTGTAAATACATTCAACAGCAAAATAAGAAAAGTTTGTTTGTGGTAAAACTGTTGTAAATTAACAAATGGCATCATGGCTGTGGCCATTGCTGATGGTTGACTTCAAAGGGACAATATTACACCGATAACACATATACGTTTGACACAACTGGGCCAATCCAGCCTTTTATGTTCTATACAAGCACCACTTCAAGGGGCAAAATACTCCTTTTTTTTTAATTCATTTATGGGACATGGGCATCGCTGGCTAGACAGCATGTATTGCCTGTCCCTAGTTGCCTTTGGAGGGCAGTTAAGAGTCAACCATATTGCTGTGGGTCTGGAGTCACATGTAGGCCACACCAGGTAAGGGACGGCGGATTTCCTTCCCTGAAGCTCATCTATGAACTCAGTAAGAATTTAGCAACACCAATTATTAATCCAACCGATTTATTTGATAGTAAAATAGCGAGCTTTCAACACTCCCGTGTCTTCATCAGGCAAGTGCAGTGTTCATCTATGAACCAGATGGATTTTTCCGACAATTGATGATGGTTTCATGATCGTCAATAAATTCTTAATTCGAGATTTTTTTTATTGAATTCAAATTCCACCATCTGCAGTGACGGGAATCGATAATACCACTAGGCTATTAGTGTTAGACAAATAAGGGAGATGATACCAGCATAACTTTCTATTCTCCTTAAATACATCTGAGCTTTTTGCTTCAGTTACTTCTTGTGGTCAAAAGATTTGATCTAAGCTGGTGTGCTTATTTGCAAACATTTAACAGCAGACATAATGCATGTTTAATTAGCAAACATTTAATTGTCGATGCACTGAATGTTTCATTTGCTAACGTTTGACTTGACATTGTGATGTAACTCAAGCTGATACCATTCTTGTCAGTTTTCTTCTTCCTTCTGTTGCTGCCCTGTGGTACTTTTCTCAAGTGACCATTCTTCACATGTGAGATTTGACATTGCCATCAGACTGTTTGATTGGCACGGAGAGAGAAGGGGCTTATCACTAATGTCAACCATCTTCTCGCCTAATGTCCAGATGTCCACACATCCTATAATTAAACACTCACTGGCTAGTGATTCAAAGAATGGGCCCTTCTCAATTCTTGATGACCAAACTCACCATAAACTTGTTGAACCTGGGACCAAAAAGGAAAATGCTTGAAAACCTCAGCAGGCCTGGCAGCATCTGTAAGAAGAGAAAAGGGCTAAACCTCAGACCTACCTGGGTTGTTATACCAGAACTCAGTAAGAATTTAGCAATACCAATTTTAAATCTAACCGATTTATTTGATAGTAAAATTGTGAGCTTTCAACACTCTTGTGTCTTCGTCAGGCAAATGCAGTGTTCTGCATTAGATAGGCAAATGCAAATGCCTGATGAAGACACAAGAGTGTTGAAAGCTTGCAATTTTACTATCAAAAAAATCGGTTGGATTTAAAATTGGTGTTGCTAAATTCTTACTGAGTTCTTACCACCGCAGTCCAATGCCGGCATCTTTACATCATTGTTATACCAGAGCCAGGAACTTGACAACCTAACAATGTATCAGGGAGATAGCTGTTATTAAGCTGCTCTTTAATTTTCAGTGAAAGTGAAATGTAAATGTTCCCTTTTGAAATGTTAGCAATGTCTGAGTATGTGACTGGGAACATTTTCCATGTACTGAAAGTAGCCATGAACATTCGATCTTTAAAGTACTTAGCCACATTTACCAGGATTACCTCGGATTCTGTCTCCTTAGTGCTAATGTTCAGTCAGCTTTGCAGTGATCCATGCACAGTACTGTATTTGGCAGGGTGGCATTTTCAGTTTGAATAAAGTTTATCTTGGCATAGTCTTTATTTTTCTTTGTGTCTTCTAGTCCTTCCATGTCATGCACAGGAGGAATGGACAACCCTCTCCTCCTTGTGTTTAGGGCAGTGCTTTCATTCTACAAAGCAAAAGATCATGAATTGGAGTTTTAAAATCAATGCAGAAACTGCAAGTAGATATACTGTTTTTAGGCAACCACCAGTCCTGCCTTGCAACACGTTGCTCGGTGGTGCGGGATGTACTTGTTAGTTATTAAGATTTCTTTTATTTTTCTTATTGGCCAAGGGCATGGTTTTATGCCGCGCCTTCAAGCAATAGGATAGTTGTGATCAGTAATCGATGTTTTTACTATTAGCGCCATAACGTGAATCAAACTTGTCTTCACCAATACTAATCCTGCAAGAGTGGTTTAAGGAAACTTGTTGCTGATTTTCCTTCCGCACCTTCCTGCAGTTGTTCTGAATGTGACACCTGTCTTTCACCATTTGTCTCAGTTTGCAGATACACAGCCGGAGGCAATGGCATTTAAAATTTCATGTTTATTTATTAATGCCATAAGTAGGCTTACATTAACATTGCAATGACATTACTGTGAAAATCTCCTAGTGGCCACACTCTGGTGCCTGTTTGAGTACACTGAGGAAGAATTTAACTTGGCCAATCCACATAACCGGTAAATTTTTCAGACTGTGAGAGGAACCAGCGCACCTGGAGGAAACCCATGTAGACACTGGGAGAATGTGCAAACTACGCACAGACAGTACTGAAGGCTGGAACTGAACCTGCGTCCTTGGCGCTGTGAGACAACATTGCTAACCACTGTGCCACCATGCTGCCCCATATTCCTGCATTTTATTTATATTGCATTAAAAGTATTACTTTCAGTGGACTCAGTTAACTAAAATTTATTTGAAGCCCAAAGAATTCCTCAGTGTTACTTGTACAGTATAAAATGTGCTTCAGGTAGTCACTGGTATAAGTTGTGTGCAGTGAGGATTTCTCTGCCAACTTGTGTTGGTTGTTTGCACATAAAAAAATTTGCCTGAGGAACTTGGCCCATGGCGTAATTGCTTAGTAAGAAGTCTGACAACTACTTCTTACTGTGTTTACCACAGTCCAATGCCGCATCTCTACATTGTAATTGCTTAGTGCAAAGTTTGAAGAGTTAGCAGCATTGAATGGGTTACAGCGTGGGCAAATGAGGGCACAATTTCCTTATTGGCTGAAGGACTGGTGAACTGCAGAGTGTGCACTAAAGGAGGGAAGAGTCTACTGGGATTGAAAACACCCAGTCACTACAGAAGTTTCAAAGACAGAGATTGTTAACAGAGGCAAATAAAAAAGCCATCTACCAAATGAGGAAATGTGGGGAGGCGAGACTATTAATCTCGTAAATATACGGCTATTAATCCAGAAACTCAGCTAATGTTCTGGGAACCTGCATTCGAATCCTACCATGGCAGGTGGTGGAATTTGAATTCAATAAAAAATGTCTGGAATTAAGAATCTACAGATGACCATGAAACTATTGTTGGAAAAACCCATCTGGTTCACTTATGTCCTTTAGGGAAGGAAATCTGCCGTCCTTACCTGGTCTGGCCTACACGTGACTCCAGTACCACAGTAACTTTGTTGACTCTTAACTGCCCTTGGGCAACTAGGAATGGGCGATAAATGCTGGCCAGCGAGCGACACCCATATCCTATGATGAGGCTGCGGGAGTCCTTTCACAGACCCCAAGAGGTGAGCACAATGAGACAGCCAATGAACCGGAACAGCCGACAGAGAGATGTGCGGTGCAGCAACCCAATTGGACTCCTCCAGAAGGCTACTGCCCTTGACTCAACATATATGCCCAAGCCGCCAGGAGGTAGCATCAATGCCAGATTCATCAGCTGCACACATAAGACAGCCCCAAACATCACCCACGCACAACGCAACACCATCTGCACTCTCAAGACCCACAGCAACATTGTCATCAAACCAACAAAGGAGCGGCCTCATTGATGTGAAGAGTTCTATTCCAAATATTAGAATTCTTGGTGTGGGACTTTCGATTCTGTTTATACTTCCTTGCCGTATTCTGGCATGCTGCCATGCTGCTTTACGATTAATGGCAAGCTTGCCCAATGGTTCTGACATAGTTAGAGCCTTGCCAGCTGTGGACAACCAACGGCTGTTGCAGAACTTTGCAAGAGATCCAAATCAGTTCCAGCAGTGTTTAGATTCAAAACTAATGATCCTGTCACTGGTGAAGCAAGAAAATTATGCAAGGTTCCTGCCCAAACTTTGCTTTTTCTTATTTGTAACATGACACAGCTGATTTGTAAACCTTCAGGGCTGCCATAGGGTCTACATTTTAGAGAAGATTGAGAGGCTTTCCATTGTCTGTGCCCTTTCAGTCCTCTCAACGAGCAGCACTTTGCACAATGGAACAGGTCTTAAACTAAATATCTTTATATTCTTGGACTAAAAGACATGAATTTGCTTTTAGCAAGGCTTTTCCATCATTGACTGGAAACTGCCTAGTTAGAATGGAAGGCTTGAGAAATACAGTTTAACTTCGAATGGTCTAATCTCTTTGGTAAATCCCTAGGCATTTAAAGCAGCATGAGCTTGTTTATCTGCTTGGCCCAAAGGAGAGGAAAGGTGTGTAGAGCCATTATTGTGTTTATCTTCTGGCATGGCAGCCCTTCCTCGAGGGAACAAATTGTTCTTGATTGTGCTCTGTAAATATCTTACAGCTTTTTAGCTTCATGGGCAGGAAGGGAGAGACAGAGAGATGCACAGCAAATGATCTGTGCACACGTTAACTGTTTGTTTGTTTAATGCTTATCTCTGTTTGTATTTAGATTGAAGGTTTCAAATGCCTTTTGTTTTTGGGTCCACAGGCCTTTAAAATAGTTTCTGATCAACAATATACGACAGGCGTTAAATTGCAAAGGAGCACAGAGGCCAAAGCTCTAATGGCACATTTATATCAACACTTGTTCTAAGATGTCTGGTATTCTAAATTTACTCCTTATACATCGAGAACCACCAAAGGAGTATTGCAACAATCACATGTGCCAGATGGTGGGCAAGCCAGCATTTAAAAATCAAAACTTGATCGTTTTAGGTTGCAGTAGACCTAGAAGAGAGAGGAGGACTTCAGCTTCCCTAGCAATAAACGTAGAAACTAGAAGCAGGAGTAGGCCATTTGGCCCCTTCCAACCTGCTTTGCTATTCATTTTGATCATGGCTGATCAAATTCAATATCCTGATTCCCTTTTCTTCCTATACCCCTTCATCTTTTTAGCCCCAAGAGCTATATCTAATTTCTTCTTGAAATCAGATAATGTTTTGGCCTCAACTACATTCTGTGGTAGTGAATTCCACAAAGCATTAATGAAGCTTACAACATAAAAGCATGTCCTACTGCCTCCACAGGTGATGTAATGCAAAATTTGGTTCTGAAGAGCTGTCACTCATGATTTGATGATTTTGGATAACCGGTGATAATCTCAAAGTAAACTTGCTGCACTGCTGCTGACTGTGGGAGATTTACACATTAGGAATAGTGCTCCATGTGCCCCACCAAATCTAATGTGAAGACAGCTTCAATGCTACATAATGGGACAAAGGCCCAGATATTTTGACTCCAGCTTTCCAGTGTCATCCATCAAGCAACTGGGATTTGGGATATCCATACATCATAGTGCAGTGTATGTGCAGATTAATTCGTTTACCTCTGAGAACATAAAATACTCTAATTTTAGTTTTGTTGTTGAGATAAATCCGCTAAATGTAAGGACTGGATTTTTTTGAAGAATCTTCCTGACTCTGCGAACCTTTGACAGGCAGGCAGGAGTCCCTTTCCCCTTGCTGACTGATCCAATACTTGCCAGCGTGGGAAGGGGGCAGGATGTAATTGCATAGGGCCATTTGAAGTTGGTGCTAAGTTCAGATGAATTCCGTTTTGGATGTTCCAAGTGCCTTAGCTAATTTTGGGAATCATAAAATAATGGAGTAGATATGAACGCTCTTGATGGCAACACAAAGTTTAAGTGTTGAGATCTGAAGTTTTTAAAAATGCCCTATATTTTAAATTTGAAAATAAATAGGCTTAAGTTGTCAGTGGGAGATAAAAGCATCTGTTGGATTGTTTTAATTGAGAGACCAACTGGTGTGGAATACCATTTATTTATGCAGTTTCAGTAGAGTTCTTTATTGACATTTATGAAGGGCTCATGTTATGTCTTTACGAATGTTTGGCTGAGTTACAAAAGCTTATAGCTATTTCAGCAGTGGGTTCTGAGTTCATAGTTTAATGGTTTAAAGAGGCTATTAAAAGATAAGTTGTCTAGGATGTGAGTTCTTAACAGAAGTTTGTTTTTATAAAGGATTGAACACTTAAGATTTAACAGCTTTAAATGTGTTGTTGTAGAGACTAGCAAATGTAAAGAGAGAAAACTACATTCTAACGTTGAAGACATTCACCAGAGCACTGTTGCGAGAATATAAAAGACTTTTTAAGCTTTGTCTTATGAATGGCAATTATCAATTTGATTGATAATGATGAGTTGTTACTAAGGATCCCACGCAATTAACATTTTCCTATGACATTTCTATCCTATAGGTGTTTGATAATGTGAAAAAGCTAACAAAACAGTTTTGTAACCCGTTCAAAACCATTACATTGTTATTGAGGCAAATCTGAAGAGCTGACTGCACTTTGTTTTAATAAACGAAATGAAAATAGATTCTTAAGCAGATTGCCCTTCATGTAGACAGTTGGCAGCTTTCTTGTAAGAATTGCCTTAAACATTTTGAAACTTGTTGTTTCTAACCAGATATGCAGAAGACCTTGGAGAAAGTGTGCAGATTCTAATTTATCTTGCAATTTAGACTTTCAGCAACATGTCTACTCTGCAAAAAGATATTGTGTATTGGAACACAATTCATGAGAGCGTTAGAATGGACAGTTCATTCTATTGAAATTGTTTCCGATGGAATGTCAGTTAGAGGTTTCAGGATTTAATTCTCTGATGAGTGAAGGACAGTCATGGTAAAAACCTTAAGGTGTAATATTTAAAATTCAGCCATGGAAAAGCACGACTTCATCTCTCATTAGTGGGAGACTTGCCTTAGAAAACTAAAGATAGCCCCTAATGCCCTATTTAATTTAAATCATTGTCTTTTGTGGAAGAAATGTAACTCCGTATGGTTAGTAACTCAGCAGACTCAATGGCCACCTCCTGTTCTGTTCTATTCTATGATGCTATGTATTATAACGTTATCTGCTCCCAACCAGTGATTTTCTGTCCATTGATGTTAATAGGCAGAACATCTCTGGCTGGGTGGATAAAATTCTGCAACAATACATCCCTGGCATATGAGAGGAATGGGGACATCAGAATTTATACTTGCTGTCAGTGTCAGGGGAACTAAACCCTCCCATGAGGTTTTGTTGATGGTCTGTGATGATTAGGTGCCGATGATGGCATTTACACAATTGATCTGATTGTGGGTCAGTGTGCATGTAGAGAATAAATCGATAGGATCATAAATGTGCCTTTTATATTAACTGCTGCAAACTTCCGCATGTATTTTATAGTTGTGTTTGTGGCTTCTGAATAGCTGTTTGTCCACAGTTTCTCCTTTTGCATTCAGATATATTTTGAGTACTTTGTCCTGAAAATAATACATAGTGACATTCTAGTTAGAAGAAAGCACCTTAACTGCATGTACTCTTGGCAAAAACCTTTTTTTTCTTTGGAGTATTTTCAAACTAAGCCCATAGATCATTAGCAATAGGCTATGGAGCAGATCCATCACCTTGTCACTGTACATTTATGAATAAACAACATGAGGAAACCAGTGTCTGGGAAGAAATTAATAGCAATATTAGAATCCAGGCAATATTAATCTCTCAGCATGCATGCCAGGAATTCTACATTACCAGTCTAAGCCAGTGAACGGAACAGGAAGGTGCAGATTGACTGAGGAGTTATTTTAGAAGTTTGAAGGGTCAGTTTTCTTGGTGTCTTAATTGGATGAAGCTGTATTATTAAAAGAGAAATGTTTAAGAGCTGATTTCAGCTAGGATAGCAACTGGATCACAAATTGCTCTCGGTGTTTCCTGATTAAGGAGGAGAAGAATGAACCTCAATTTCTGGCCCTGAGCGTCATCGAGTGTATCTCATCCAGCTCCCGTCTGATTGATGCCCAAGTCCCATTCTAATTTCTTCCGCATTCCCAAGTTCTTTCTCTTGAGGAGTGGTGACTAAGCATTCAATTGCATAGGCACTAAGCCTCTCATCCTTTCTCTCTTTCAAGACACTCCTTAAAAACTAGCTTCTTGTTCAGACTTTTGAGACAGTTCCTAATACCTCGTGGGCTGGCTGTCAAATTCAGTTTGATATCAGTCTTATGAAGCACCTTGATACATTTTACTATGCTACATAAATGCAAATTTTCATGCCATGAGCCTGTCAACAGCAGCCGCTTAGCTCAGAAATGAAGTATGGTAACTTGGGTGAGCTATGTTTGCAGTGTCAAATCCAGCAGCATTCGTTCTACAAGCTTCAAAAAATAAATTGTTCCAGATTGCTTTTGGAAGCATGAGACGCACCCAAAATGGGTGAGCTTTGCTGGTGCCCTAAAGTCAAAATCTTATAAATGCTGCTTCTAATGGTAGCACTTACCAATTCCTCTGACTGCTGGAGATCTGAGCCTACGAATGTCCATCAGTGCTGCTCAAAACTATTCAGAACATATCACCATGAATTGTGGCTTTTGAATAATGTAAACTAAGCAGATCCCCTGGCACCAAAAGCCTGAAGTATTTCAGAACTGTGTCTTTTTGAAGCGGTTAAGTAATATAAACACAACATTAAAAACTGGCCAAGTGTGCAAATATGCCGGTGTCTTTGGTGTTAACCGAGGTCACACTCACCTACCCAAGTTTAACATTGGGACAAAACTGAAAATATCTTCTAAATTTGGCAGTATAGGTCAGCTTCTAAGCCTTACACTCTTTCCTGAACTAAATAGTGTGAGATTTTCTCCTTCACTAAGAGTTTCTGCTTCACCCTGATGTCATCCCAATTCCTGAGGCTACACACTTCCATTGATACTTCATTTACAATGTGAAATCAAACCACTTGGCACTGTTTGAATCCAACCCCAGTAACATTTCTGCCTTTGAACAAAGTTATGCATGAAGAAGAATATTCATTTATAGTGGACTTTTTGCAAAACGTTTTCTGTTAAATTGATCTCAGTGTAGGACTATGAGACTATTAGCTCAGATCACTTAGTAAGGAAATTCTTGTTCGTGGTCTTGGAACGCAATGAGATTGAAATTTCACAATCGTTTCCTCGGTGAAAGTCTATCATGTCATTACTAAACAAATGCAGTAAAATGCAGTGTCTTGATATTTGATTAGAAAACCGAAGTTAACATATAAGAGAAAATAATGTCTAGTTCGTTCTATGCATGTTTTGCATCAGTACATCTGTTAAATTGATAGTGGCCTGTTGGGAAACATGCTTTGTGTCAATATAGCACAATTTTAAAATTTCTGTGGTGGAATGGAAATCATCCACAGTATATATTTCTGGCTGTGTGTCAACTTAGAGATGTATAGCGTTCTATTTGCTTGGTTTATGTTAGTAGGGATAGATGATGTGAATGTGTGTCTATTGGGTGAGGCTGTTGAGTTACAACTGCTCTATGGTTCAGAGGTGCTGTAAATCTGATGCAGTGGTTGTGTTTAAAGTCTTTCTAAGCAAAATGTTACGAAATAATGTATATACCAAAACCATTGTGTGCGATTGGTATAAATTTGCTGGAAGGAGCTGTGTTTGTTCATTTTTTTAATGTACCCACATCACTCCCAAGGGAACATTTTTTAAAAAGGTTAGGAAATTGATCCTTCAACCCAGCTGGTCCCATATTCCCCTCTGCAGCCTCTGTAACAAATGCCATAACAAACCTATCACATCTGGCACTTTATCATGCATCATGTCTGGAAAATAGCTGCTGGCTACAAGTTGGTGGGGGTGTGCAACCATACCTCGTTCGGTTTCTCCATGCTCAAAATGGCACCTCTAGCAAGACTGCAAGAACACTGCTGTGCGCCTATTATTTTGCATCAAAAATTTTATACATGCACATTTGTTGGGCAGGTTATTACGTTTTATAATTTTGAAGTATTAATATTGAGGAAAGTTGCTAATTTAGAAACATGCAACTTGTCCTTTTTAGGCTCACAGTTACAACACAAAAAAATGTGCTGAACTTAGAATTTCAGACATGCGTTATACTCCCAAGCAAACATTGTAAAACACTGCTTCTAACTCTCAAATGAACATAGAAAACATTTGTTATCAGTATCTAAAAATCTCTAGCCCCAATTTTAACTCTGAACCAGAGTCATGTATGTGGGGGCTAAGAAAAGGGTTTCACTTAACTTGAGAGAATTTGCTTTTGTTCTTTCAACACAAGACTAGCTAGCAAGCAAGTATTTCTTGCATATCCCCAATTGCCCTGAGCAGCTGTTGATGGACCTGCTTCTTGAGTAAAGATTTTTTTCAACTGAATGCTTTGGTAACTTCATGGGACATTAAAGAGTCAGCCATGGAATGTGGGATTGGAGTTGCATTTAGACCAGATCACGAAGGGGGCACTGGTTCCCTTCCCTGAAGAGACATTAGCGAACCAGTTGTGTTTTGAGAACAATCTGACAGTTTTCATAGTCACTAGAAGAAATGAAGGAGAATATTAGTGGTATCAGATTCATAATCAAAACAGCAAAGAGAAAATCAAAAAAATAGAGAATGAAATAAATCATTGGAATATAACATTAAATGCCGTAGAAAGAATTAAAGGAACAGAGGGACACAGAAGGGAAGGGAGTAAATGTTAACATTTACATACTGTGGGAGAGTACCAACAGAAAAACAGGGCCAAGAGAAATTAATAACATCGAGCTTATTAATATGGCACAGCTGGAAAACTAGTTCAATCTATTACAGGAAGCAATCTAAACGTATTTAAAAGAGCAATAATTCACATGGATTTTTGAAGACTGGTTATGTCTCCTGTTGGAATTACTGCATTTCTTTGAAGATGTATGCAACATAGTGGAGAAGTGTTATTATTTTAGAAATTATACAGTTTGACATTTGGGGGTGTATTTAATAAGATCCCTCGTGAATGAAGCGGTGTGTCTCAAATGAAAAAGTCTTTGTGTGATTGACTAACACTTTGACTTGGCAATAGATAATATATTATCAATAAGGAAAGAGAGGCTTAAATTTATATACTACCTTATTATGGTTTCTCAGCATTCAAAGCAGTTTGTGTACAATGAATTGCATTTAGTGCAATGTACCAATGCCTAATATTAACAATGATCGTGATTGGAATATGTAATAAAGTGCTCAGAGATCTGTGACAGTAATGTTATTATCTTGGTGGGGCTATTGTACAGCACGTTTGATGCCACCAGAAGTTTGTGGGTGGCACTGGAGACAGCTTTATGGAGTTGAGTGGATAAGGTTTTGTCGATCCACTCTGCTCAGTTTCTGATTTAACTATGTGTAAGAATCATAGAATCCCTACAGTGCAAAAGGAGACTATTCGATCCATTAAGACTGCACTGACAACAATCCCACTCAGTACCTATCCCCGTAATCCCACATATTTATCCCGCTTATTCCGTGGCACAAAAGAGCAATTTTGCATGGCCACTCAACTTAACCCACATGTCTTTGGACTGTGGGAAGAAACCAGATCACACAGAGGAAACTCTCACAGACTTGAGGAGACTGTTTAAACTCAGCCAATCACCCAAGGCCAAAATTGAACCTCGGTCCATGGCGCTGTAAGACAGCAGTGCTAACCACTTTGCCCATATGGAGTAGGAATGAGCAAAACTCAAAAAAAAAACTGTCACGACAATCTTACACGCATCTTGGTGGATGACCAAAAACCAGTACCGTTAGTCATGTGGAAACAGGATACCTGTTTCTGGCTAGTGAAATGTTCTCAACGTGAAATGTTATAGTTCAGGTTAGAAATTCCAAAGTGTTTTATGAAGCCTGCCGAATCATTAATTTTGAGTTTTGAATTCAGCTAGGATAAGCATGAGATGCTCCACTTCGGGTATGATTCAAGTGAGCTATTGGGGAGCTTTTATCAAACATATTTTTAAGAATATAGTTAACATTATAGTAAGAAAATTAGCAAGAACTTTTATAAATTACAAACAAGAAACATGATAATGTCTAATCCCTGATGCTACCAGAAGTTATAACCCGTAATGAATATATATAAGCTGTCCCAATCAAAACCAAAACCTCCCATAAACAAAAACCACAGATTTAACACAGCATAGACTAATGTTCACATGATACTGGGATTGAGATCATAAGTTGAATTCTGCAGTCAAATGCTCTTGAGACTCAAAACAGCTTGAAGACAAGACAGCTTCCCAAAACAGCAAAGAGGCTATGGTCCAGCATCCCATCAGCAGCAGGTTTTCACCCTTCAGGAAAACAAGTCTTGTTCTCAGCTAACCAAAAGAATTTTCAAAACAACAAGGAGAGAGGGAAAATACTTGTTTTTAGCTTGCTGTTTCTTCTAAAACTAAAAATCAAGCCTGTAGCTCCGAACTGAAACTGAAATGAAATCCTTGTCACCTGATTGGCCAGTTTTTTTCTCCTCTCAACAGTGACATCACCTAAGGTTGTGAGCGTGAATTTAAAAAAAACCTTTAAAGATACACTAACATCACATGAACAAGAACAGAAGATATATTTTCTGGCTAAGACTTTCCTTGAAGGTTTAGAAGTCCTTATTGCTTTACGAATTAAAAAAAACCTCTCGTTGGTGTGTTAAATTAAATTGTGTGGAAAAACAGGTGCCTTGAGAAAAGAAATAAAATTCAGAGATATCACAAGGAGTCACATGGTAGACAATCATCATTAAGAAGCGTGAGAGAGAAAGATCATGGTGGTTAAGACAGTAGATTACAAAATACAAATGCTATGTCATGTCATAGGTGGGTTAAAATAGGTACTGAGATCCATAGAATGCAAATTTCACAGAATTATACCATGAGTGATGTACAGCATGAGAGCATCATCTCAGAGGGAAAAAATCTGCTAGTATAAGATTCAAAGAAGAAAGAAATAAAAATTGGCATCTTTATGGAGCCTCATCACATCTCAATATCTCAATATTCATGCGGAATGAATTAGTTTGGTGATCAATAGTTAGAGGCAGAGATGGAAATTATTTTTGTACAATGAGATGTCAACAGCAGCAATGAGATGAATGACCATTTGGACTGGTTTTTGGCAGTGTTTGTTGAGAGGGCAATATTGGATGGAATGGAAAGCAGACAGTAAGAGAGTCTTGTATTCATGTATCACCTAAATGTGCCGTTAATGCATTTCAAAGCACTCAGCGACTCATTAATTACTACTGAAGTGTAGTGGGTGCCATTATATAAACAGGTATGACAGCCAGTTTGCACACAGCATGATCCCATTAATATCAATTGAGAAGGATATGGAAGCATAAAAACAAAAAGCAGGAGTAGGCCATTCGACCCTTGGAGTATGCTCTGCGTTATGATCATGGCTAATTATTAAATTCAATATCCTGATTCCACCTCCCCCCCCCCCCAAAAAAAATCCCTTGATCCCTTTAGCCCAAAGAACTATAACTAATATCTTCTTGAAATCAACAGCATTTCGACCTCAATTACTTTCTGTGGTTGTGACTTCCACATATTTACTACTCTCTGGGTGAAGAAATTTCTCCTTATCTCAGTCCTAAAAGATTTAGCCCTTATTCTCAAACTACGACCCTAATTTTCGACTCCCACACCATCGGGGACATTCTTTTTGAATCTACCCTATCTAATCCTGTTAGAATTTTCTAAGCTTCTATGAGATCCCCTCTCACTGTTCTAAAGTCCCATGAATATAATCCGAATTGACTTGGCCTTTCCTCATATGCCATCCCAGGAATCAGCCTGGTAAATGTTTGTGGAACATTACCAGGACATCCTTCCTCAGATAAGGACAAAAAAATTGCACACAATAGTCAAGTTGTTGCCTCACCACCACCATCCTTATACAATAATCAGTCGCTTGAGTGGAGGGCTACTTTGAGGCATTTGTTGTCATTGTGAAGTGTTGTTACTTTAATTTGGCATGGGGGGTGAAATTTGGTTGCACTGAAGAATTATTTTGGGAGATATAGTGCTGTGGGGATTGATTTCTGTTTATTTATTCTGTGTATGGTGGAGTCTTTGGGGGGATTTAGAGATATGATGAAACAAAACTGATTATTACATGCTAAATATAAGTTCTGGAATATGAAAAGAAAATGATGGAAATACTCTGGTGGCCAAACATCATGTATGGAGAGAGAAACAGAGTCACTAGTGTTAGCTCTGTGTTTCTCTAGCTACAGATCCTGTCAGACCTGCTGGGTGTTTCTAACATTTTCTTTTTAAATCTGTCCTATTTTAATGGATCTTCACACACATACTTCTTCCCTTTAGGGAATGCTGAGGAATCATAGAATCTCTACAGCAAGAAAGAAGCCATTTGGCCATTGGGTTTCCACCAACCACAATCCCACCCAGGCCCTATCCCCATAACCCCATTCATTTACCAAAGCTAGTCCCCCTGACACTAAGGGACAATTTAGCATGGCCAATCCAGCTACCGCACACATCTTTGAACTGTGAGAGGAAAACAGAGCATCCCAGAGGATACCCATGGAGACATGGGGAGAATATGCAAACTCCACACAGACAGTGACCCAAGCCTGGAATCAACCCCTAGTCCATGACGCTGAGGCAGCATTGCAAACCATTCTGCCACTGTACTGGGAAGTGGTGGAAGGATTTCTGAGCTGATTATCAACCAATTGAACAGCATTATGAATGCTCCTCCCATGGCCAACAAGTCCTGGTGTTGGACTTGAATCTGGAACTTCTGGTTCAGAGATAGAGATGCTACCACTGTGCCACAAGATCTTCTAATGCTTTTAACATTTTCTGTTTATACTTCAGGTTTCCTGCCTCTGGAGTGTTTTTTGCTTTTTGTTTAAGGTTAGCGGTAACTTGTTTAAATTCTAGAGTCAATTGCCATTTCAATTTGAACCCCCCTGCACTCATAGTCAGGGCTGGCAAATGAAGTTGGGTGAGTTTAAATGACAAAGGGCAGCTGGCACTCATGGAATCTTCCCCTCCCCCAGCATCAGTCAGGAGGAGACGGAGAAAAATAGTGTGTGGGAAGAAATTACAGGGTAATTTAACATTGGTAGAAATTTACTGCCAAGCTGTGACTAATTATCTCCTAAAGGAATCTGAATTGAAGACCATCATCGGATGATGACGTTGCAGTCATCCTGGCAGTTCAGTTGGTTATAAGACCATCTATGGGATTTCATGGAGCCATCTGGCAGTCAGTCCTGCTGCAGTTTTGGTATGATTGATATAAGGAGGAAGCATTTACTCTCAAGTGTTTTAAAAGCAGTTTTATGATTTCACAAGAGCTATTTACCAGAGGAAATATTCTTGGACATCTTTTGGATTCTGTTCCAGGCAGTGGATAGACTTTAGCCTCAATCCTTTACTCTCAAAGGAATGTTGTCAGAGGTCACATGACTCAGGACATTATCGCAAGCCACAGTACACAATGAGCAGAAAATGCACAAAGCCATTTCTCCAAATGTGATCATCTTCATTAAAAAAAATGCAAATGTATTATGTGCATTTTCAGTTGCAAGTTATCCACATACATGATCTATAGAGAACATTACCACAGGCAAACAAAAAAGATATTCATTTAGTCTGTCTCACTTCCGTCTGTTTCTATATACTCATTTCACTCGTTTCTAATGGTATGTGTGTGGCTTTTTATTGGTTGTTTGTCTAGTCTCTGCTGGTTCCTGCGATGACTTTGCCTCTCTGGGGAATGTCATTGCCTTGACAAGTGTTGCTGCTGATCTGTTGCATTTGTTGGGGAGCAATTGACCTGTGGGACTGAGTTCTGTTCGTGAAGTCAACTCTTCCTCATCACCTGTCTATTGTGAAGGGATAGTTTCTCTGATTATATCTTTGTGTCTGCGATTGCAAAGATATACCTATTTTTATTTTGACATCCAAGGGGATAACTGCTTTACATGAGTTCCAAGTTGCCATTTTTGAAACTTTCTATATCTGGTACCCACTGCATTGTGGATGTTATTATTGGTTTCTGTTTAGTAGCTATAGGTGCCCATAGTGTCAAGTGGCTAGAGCTACTCAAATTGTGGCTTCTTAATTCATCTCACTACTGTTGTCAGAACTCATGTCTGCTGCTGTCTTCTACTTTGCCCGTTTCTTCATCTTAACATAAAACTTTTGTTGAGTATGTTGAATTGTTGCATTCTCTGCTTTCCAACATTTTTTACTGCTACAGTGTTACTCATCCACTTACTTGATTACTCCCACCTTTTCAGGCTTCCATATCTTGCCTTGCAGGCTGGGTTTGAGAGCAGCTGAGACTCTTCTTGAAAGATACTGAGAGAGTTTCACACTCACTCATCTGCTTAAAGGTGATACCTATCAGAAAGACATCCAACACCTGTGAAATTTCTAATTTGTCAGGATCTGTTCAGCAGTCTGTAACTTGGTACCATGGGAAGCAAAGAAAAGTAAAGCATAGTAACAGCCCTTCAGCCCTCCCATCCCGTTTCGATCGTGAAAAAAATGTCTACCTTCCTCAATCTGTACTCCTCTATTTCAAATCCGTATTCCCCTATTTCATCCCTATTCATGTATCATCCAGATGCCTCTTAAAAGTTTCTAATGTGCCTGCTTCCACCACCTACCTCCTCTGGCAGCAGGTTCCAGGCACTTGCCACTCACTGCATGAAAAACTTGCTTGCAAATCTCCCTTAAACTTTCGCCCTCTCACCTTGAATCTATGTCCTCTTGTAATTAGTAACCCACAGTGGGAAAAAGCCTCTGACTATCCACCCTCTCTATGCCTATCATAATTTTGTAAACCTCCATCAGCTTTCTCTTCAACCTCTGTCTTTGCAATGAAAACAATCCTAGTTTATTCAACCTCTCCTCATTGCCAACACTCTTGAGAAGAGGCAACACTGCACATCTCATCTAGTGCATGGAGGGTTACCAGTCCAATCTGACTTCACAGTGAAGATAAGAGGATTCTACTATCTGGAACTTTAGATCTTCTTTCTTCCTATTGGGCTGTCCGCTTACTTTGGCCGCTTTGGGTGAGCACCTAGCATTGTTTCATCCTATACTCTCAACTTTACCTTTGATGGCTTCATTTTCAAGTAACCATTTTGAGAAACTACATGCAGGTCTGCAAAGCTCTTGATGTTATACATAGCACTGACATCCATCTGACTGTTCACATTGATTTGATGTTCTCCTCCTGCAGTCATCATTCCAGTCAGGATAAACCATTTTTTATCTTCAGATTCAACAATATCAACCTGTTGGGGTATCGAGAGATCCATCAGAATCATTGTTGACATCTCTCCAGCAGTTATTTTAAAAGCTTGTTTTTCTTCTTTCCAGAAGAACATGTATGCAAAACTTTCACTCTATTGGACATGCTTCCTTTTATTTTGTGTGCTATCCTCTGCAGTATTTATATAGTACTTTGGCTTTGATCTTTCAGTTTTGGCCCAACTGTATGTATTCCTTCCATTTCCCCATTGACTTGTGCTTGGAAGGCCTGAACTACGTCCGCATTATCTGTTCTCCTATTAAAATTCTTCAGCTGATTAATTATTTCAGAGCTTCTGTATACCTCAGGAGCTTTCTTGAGACTAAATTTCTTATCTTTCAGCTGACATGTGTCATGGCAGGATCTCTTCATATGTCTGATCAGATTATCCTTCAGTTGCTCAAAATACAGGATTCAGCTGGACGTCTCAGTGTAGCCACATACTGATCAATATTCTACCTGTTGTCTTGAGCTCCAACGTTGAACATGTAGTGTTCAACAATAAAGTTGGTAGAGGACTTGAAGTGGATCTTCAAGGCCTCCAGAATTTTCACAAGACTGGCTTTTTTGTTCCTCTAGTAGCTTGTAGTACTCTTTCCCAACACTGACAACAGAATTGCTACATACTCTCATTTGTTCCGGTTCTCTGTTGAATTCCCAGGCAATTCTGCTTTACAGGCTGGAAAAAATTCCAACCAATTCTCAAATCTCCCTTCACCTCCATAGGAGCTGGTGCTGAAATATTCAGAAGCATATTGATTACACAGCTGCCAATGACCTATGCAAAGTTGCAGACTAAAGTTTTAATTATTCTCATCTGTTTCTTACAGCAAGTATCTCTCTTCCTACTAACAAAATTCACATAATTTCAGCTGCACACTCCAGACACCATATTCCATTGCGGTGGATGAAATGGTTTCTACCTCAGTCTCTTACTCTCAGTGGAATGACATCAGAGGTAACATGGCAAACCACAACAGGCAACTATGCACAAAGGCATTTATCACCATAGAATTCCTACAGTGCAGAAGGAGGCCATTCAGCTCATCGAATCTACACCGAAACCAATCCCACCCAGGCCCTATTCCATAACCTCGCTAATTTACCCTGCTAATCCTGATACTAGGGTCAATTTAACATGGCCAATCAATATAACCCGCACATCTTTGAAGTGTGGGAGGAAACTGGAGCACCCAGAGGAAACTCACCCAGATATGACGAGGATGTGCAAACTCCACACAAATAGTGTCCCAAGGCCAGAATCGAACCCGGGTCTCTCGCACTGTGACGCAGCAGTGCTAACCACTGTGCCGCCATGCTACCTTGGTTTCTCCAGGAACCATTACAAATAGCCTCCAGAATTGTCCCTCATTTGTCCTATTCATTGCAGTGAAACCTCAAGAGTAAGAAGTTTTAAAAAAATCAATCTGTATTACTTCTACTGGCTTGGTTTTTGGAGGAGGTACGCTTTTCCACTTCATGTCCCCCATTGTTTTTCATGACGATGCAAGGAACATTACACTTCAACTCAGTAACATGTTGCAATGCCTCAATGAAGAGAAGAAGTGGGACGCTGGGTGGGACTATCAATTCTATGGCTAGGAGCCACTACATTTCTGGCTGCGTATCCAGTAACAAAACAGTCCAAAACCTTTAGAGAGACATTGTTAACTCTGCATTATTATAACAGGGAAATTATATATTTTTAATGATTTTTGTGCAAATAGCAGAAGCATTTTCCGTTATGCCCCTGTATGGCACCAATGTAAGGCAGGCTGTTTGAAAATAAAGGCATTTTTAGGAGCAAACAGAACAAAGAAAATACACATTATGCTTCCGTTTACATTACTGCATGAGGGTAGATGAAATTAATCCACTTCCAAAGCTGCCTTAATCTGCAAGAGCAGACTGTTCTCATTCCCACCTTGTTTCAAATGCTTGTTTTGAACATAAAATGAATATCAGACATTTCCTGCTCTACATAAATAAAGACAATACCTACTTAACTCAGACATTCCTGACAACGTGTAATAATTCTAAATAATTAATGCAATGGTTCCTACATCAGACTCGCATTCAGAGAGATGTTAGTAGTTTATCACTACACAATAGCCTTGAACAGCACCCGGTACTTTAATTGCTTTAGTAGGTGCAATCTGTTTCTAAGTTTACCTCATAAAATTCTGTTTTTATTCATTGCTGCTTGAAATGTTCTGAACTTTATGGTATTTTTGTTCCTTTTTTGAGGCTCAGTAAAGGAGACCACAAAAAATATTTAACATGGGCAGAAATTATGGTGGAAATCTATTTGGGTTTCTACATAGTTAAAAAAGTAGCAGTCAGTCTCAATGGCAGACTAAGTTTTCCAATCGAATAGATGGCCACAAGGACAACAAAAATCTTGGTTTCAATTCCTGCAACTCGTGAGTTGCACTGAGTTAACACATCTCAGAAAGGACTGTGTCAGGGATGCTAATATTGACTTCACTATCTCTTTGTTGGGTTCATGCGAGTACGTTGGGTTCATTGCAATGGCCTCTACTTGGGATTCCCCCAGTGATCCAATAGGCTACCAATCTTCACTATTCCTGTGAATGATAACCGCAATATTGGATGGTGACTGTCCCTCGAGGAATGTGGAATCAATAACTAAGGTGAGATGGGAGGAAAAAAAGAGAGAACTAATTATTTCATTTTCCCCACTTAAGTACAGTTTGATGCATCAGAGTTGCTATATTAAAATTAGCTGCATCAAAAGGAATACTAAGATTACTTATGATTCTCATTCCTGATCTCTGTCCACTGTCGTCTGTGCCTTCTGTCAACTTGTCCCCAGGCTCGGCAATTTCATTTCATCCCTACTTAGAACTCGAACTCACTAACCTTTCGGTCACCCCTACTAATCTTTCCTTGTTTGGCTTGAATGTTTAATTTTCCCCGCACCCCCATGAATGGCTTTGCAGAGTTTTCTGTGTTAACTGCAGTTTGTTGTTGGGTTGACTGATAGTGATCAGGAACGGAAGCCTGGCTTTTCTTTCTCCTCTTTTTGCTAAGAGATTGTGACCGGTTGTGGTGTACCTACAAGTGTCTAACAAACTCAGCCAAGCTAGACATCAAACTTATGACCTTCCTGGACTTTATGGGTTAAAGATGGAGAATTTACCTCAGAGCCATTAGACAAGTGGCAGTATATCTTCAAATAAAATCTCTGTGTTCCTTTTTCACATTAAAACATAATGGGTTTCTTTAAGTGTTCAGCATTAGATGCTGTAAATCTATTCCTGCTTATAGACAACATGCAGGAAATTAAAAGTTCATGGATTATTTTATTATAAGCACTAGTGGGATATTAAACATAATATTTCTGATCATCCTTTTACTTCGGAGTTTATGCAGTCTAAGAAATGGCTCACAGCTGAAAACCGTTTGGTTATTTCAGTGCAATAAATCATTGCCAACAGTATAACAACTTTACCTTTTACTGATCTTGCACACACGCACATAATTATAAGCTGCTGGTAACTGAAGCCAGACAGGTTTACCACTTCACTTTCTTAGTGAAGTAGTAGAAAGGAATTGCCCCATATGTGGGTTTAACCATCTGGGTTCGAGATGGAATGTGTGCCGGATTTTAGTAACACTTGTCTTCAGATAAGACAGCGATCTGAATGTTAAGTGTGCGGAGGCTGTAGAATTATGGCTCTTGAGTTCAATTAATTTTCCAAGAGTTCAGGATTTCTGTATATTTAGTGGAAAGAAGTAGCTTGCTCGGTGCAGGTTTACTGTTTGGAGGATGAGATTCCATTTTGTTTAACTTTGTTGTAAAGATACAGACATTATGTCTAGAATGGTGAAATGGTAATTTCAACATCCTGCTAAGTAATTGGAGAATAAGACAAGCGTTTTACTTTAGCACATCACATAAAGGATAGCAAATTGAGGATAAGAAGCAACCCAGCAAATAAAAACCTGATTTTGACACCGAGATTACCAAAGTGAAAGCTCCAAATATAAAATTGAGCACAAGCTGCTCATGGTTTTCAGTTTATTAAAATGAATTGGAAAGAAACCTCAGAGCAGCTGCTGCCCAATTTTACAATAAGGTCTTTTGCCTCACTGACCTCCTGTGTCCTGGCACTGAACAGGATTGAGTACCTTCATTACAGCTCCATAAGTACCCAAAAAATGAGGGACCCCTGGATAACATTTCTCACCAAAAACGGTTCATCAGAAAGAGACATAATATGATTGGAATGTGTAGCTACGAAGGAATTTAAAGCACTTTGGTTTTGGCTATTCTCTAGCTGAAAATTGATGCTGATTATTGGAAGCAAATGTACTCCATCCACTCCAATCAGACAAGAAAGTGTTTTCAGAGTTAGCGATGCACGATAAAATAATCAAGTTCATTTCACTAAACAATTATAATTATAATTTGACGATGACATGCTTTGCCACATATGCGTAAGTATAACCATATTAGTTAATAACACGTGAAATCTCATTACCACTTCATTACTAGCCTTGTGTTGCAGTAAGGGCAAGCAATCCAATTAAGTGTGTAGAAGAAGACAAATTTGAAAAAAAACCTTTGTGAAGGATGCATGCACTTTTAGGTGCCTGTCACGGAAGAGAGGCGCTCAAAATGGATACCTGATGCATCTGTGCCCCTCTATATACATTCTCTTTATTGTAGAATAGAATCATAGAATTCCTGCAGTAGAGAAGGAGCCCATCTTGACTGCAGCAACAGCGATACCACCCAAGTCCCATCCCTGTATCCCATGTATTTACCCTGCTAACCTCTCTGACACTAAGGGCCAATTTAGCAGAACTAGTCATCAACCCACACATCTTTGGACTGTGGGAGGAAACTCATGTAGACACAGGGAGAATGTGCAAACCTTATACTGACAGTGACCCAAGGCTGGAATTGAACTTGGTTCCCTAGTGCTGTGAGGCAGCAGTGCTAACCATTGTGCCACCCAAACCAATTCTGTTAGAGTTAGCTTGTGAGCTCTGCTCACCTTCAGAATTCATAGTCTCAGAATAAAGGATTGACCATTTAGGAATTGAAAGGAGGACATTTATTTTTCCTGAAGGGTTGTGGATTTTTGGTTTCCTCTACTCCAGAGAGCTCTGAATGTTCATTCTTGGAGCATATTTAAGACTGAGATTGCTAAGTTTTTGGATACTAATTGGATTGATGTGTGTGGATAGTGCAGAAAGGTAGGGTTGAGGTAGACGATCTGCTACGTGCATATTGAAGAATGGAACTGGCTCAGTGTGTAATGGCTTACTCCTGCATTTGTCTCTTATGCTTAAAGGCCTCCTCAAAGCCTGACTTCAGTTCCTACTTCTGCTGTGGTCTGCCCTCCAACTGCGGATCTCTTGGTCCATATTTCTATGTTAAAGGCATAGTAAATTTACATTTATTCGTGATATGTATGGACAGGACTGGCATCTTCTCTGAAGCTCTTTATGAACAAATAGCACGTGAAAAAGAGTAATTTCAACACAACGCTCAAGGACTGCCAGAAAACATGAAACTCTACCCAAATTAAGTCGCTACCTTTAGAACTAGACATGGGAGAAAATTGACAATGAAAGAAACAAAGAGCATAGGAGGAGGAAAATGAGGTTACATGAAGAAAGCAGCCAATAGTCACTATTTTTATTTATCCTGGACAATTCTACGTCTGCCAATACCATTCTTATCTGTATATAACAACTAATAAAGTTGATCATTTTTGAAGCTATAACCATGAACAATGCAGGAGTGTCGTTAGAGATGGGGCCAGTTGGAGACAGACTGCAGCACAACAGGTTAAAAACGTGGTAAAGGATGGGAAAGGACAAGTAATGAGAACAATATAGCGAAAGGTAATAGTGGATAACGAAGAAAGTTATCTCCAATTGCAATGGGATCTTGATAATTGGGTCAGTGGGCTGACAAATGCAAGGTGATGCATTTTGGTAGATTGAACCAGAGCAGGTCTTACTAAGTTAATAGTGGGGCATTGAGGAGAGTTACAGAATAAAGAGATCTAGGGGTGTATGTTCATAGCTCCTTGGAAGTGGAGTCACAAGTGAATAGAGTGGTGAAGGCATTCGGCATGCTTGACTTCATTGATCAGAACATTGAACAGAGGAGTTTGAATGTCTTATTGAAGCTGTACAAGACATTGGTAAGGCCACACTTGGAATACTGTTTGCAATTTTGGTCACCCATCAAATCCCAGTAACGTTCTAATAAATTTTTTCTGCAGTCTTTCTAGTTTAATAATATCCTTTCTATAATGGGGTGAATTGGCTTCTGTCAAGAAGCCAATTTTGTATCCATTTAGATACCTCATCCTGGATTCCATGAGATTTAACCTTATGAAACAACCTACCATGCGGTACCTTGTCAAAGGCCTTACTAAAGTCCATACAGACACTATCAACTGCACTGCCCGCATCTACTTTCTTGATTACCCCTTGATTAATCTTATAATATAAGTCACTTTAATCAGTTTTCTAAACATTTTAAGATTCATAACTTCTTAAGATATAGGAGCTGAATTCGGCTATTCGACCCATTGAGTCCACTTCTCCATTTCAGCATGGCTGAGATGCTCCTCATCCCCATTTTCCTGCCTTCTCCCCATAACCCTTCAATCCATTACCAATTAAAAATCTATCTAGCTCCTCCTTAAATGTATTCACTGTCCTAGCATCCACCTCACTTCAGGGATCGAATTCCACAGATTCACAACCTTCTCCTCAACTCTGTTTTATATTTGCTATCCCTTATCCTAAGACTATGGCCTCTTGTCCTAGAATGCCCCACAAGAGGAAGCATCCGCTCCATGTCAATCTTATCCATACCTCATCATATATATCTCAAAGATTGACATGATTCCATTCCTTGTCCCACTCTACAGGACAGAAAGTGGCAACTTGAAGACCATCAACTAAGCATTTTGCTGAGCAATAATGGGACCTAGTTTTGGAGCAATCCCGATTCCAGCATTTGGTTCACTTTCAGCTGTTGACAGGTTTTGAAAAATAGCTGCGGGAGGCTTAGCTGATGGTTTCGTATTTCTAAGTTATAGATAAAAACATTTTCTTATTTCTTCCAGATGCCCTGTTTTGCACAGGAACCTTACCTCCACAGAACCAATGGAAATGACAAAATTTCTAACTGGGTAACACTCAGATTAGGTTTACAGCGCTGAAAGGTCTTAATTGAACCAGTGCCACTTTACATAAAAACCAGCAGGGTTTTTTGGTAGTGTATAAAAGGTATCATTATCAAATATGTTTTCAAATGGAAAGCAATTATCGAGCAGTGTAACTGCATATTTGAAACTCCCTGCAGGCAAATTTTAATAGTCTGGATAATGTGCACCAGTTTATTTAAAAAGCATTTCCCCGAAGGAAGATTTTTCAAAAAAGTAAAATAATTTTGTTTCAAACCTACAGGGAAAAAGGTTTCTCCAGTGCTGACACTTGGGGGAAGGAGATGGTCGTGTTTCCTTCTGTTCCCTTCTCCTAAAAATAATCTGCACAGTGTTAGTTAATGGTTTCTTTCTTACACTAATGCACATCTACCAGGTGTCACACTTTGTTACAGACCTTACAGCAGCAAATCACCATGGAAAGGTCTCTAACCAATGTCTCCTGGCAATTATGCCCACACTACATTTGTTCATGGAAAACAACCATTCACATGAGGCACTGAAGAGCTGCTAGAAGAGGAATAATTAGGATTTGCCTCATATGAACTTGGCTCATTCTTCTGAAATCAGCTCATCCTGACCATAAATACCTGAAGAGTTCCTTTAAATCTCCAGCTCTGAGCAAACTTTGTGTTGTATCAACACAAGAGCAAATAATCCTCTACAGTTTCCTTATCACTCTGTTGACCTACTTTCGGTTCACTGTCCAGTGTCCGTTTTCACAGTTAATAATTAGTGGCTGACAGAGTCCATTTATTTACAATAAGTAGGCCAAATTCCTTTATCGCACCAGGTAGCATTTGAAAAGGAATCAAGCTATTTCCTGTGCTTTGTGTTAGCGGATTATGTACCAGTTATTTTACCCAATGGCTCTTTCATATTTTGTAACAGTTGATATCTTATGATCTTGTCCCGCATGCATTGTAACAAAATCCATAAGAGATGAAATGAAGAAGTCAATAACTTAAGTAGTCTTTGCAATGGCACTTTACACTGGCACTGTAGCACATCAACTGTAAAGGTTTAGAATGAGAGTAAAGTTCCTAAGTTTACATCTTTTATGAGTTGAAAACCAGACTGTGACAGGATAGAGAAACTTGAAATAAAAACGGAGAATGTTGGAATAATTCAGCAGGCCTGACAACATCTGTTGAGAGATAAACATAGTTAATGTTCAAGTCCAATATGACTGTTCTATGGAACAGAGTCATATTGGACTTGAAAGGTTAATTCTGTTTCTCTCTCCACAAATGCTGCCAGATCTGCTGAATTTCTTCAGCATTTTCCATTTTTATTTCAGGTTTGCAGCACCAGCAGTTTTTAACTTTTAATTTAGAGATACTTGAAGTGGGAATGTGTTGAATTTTGAGGCCTGGAAGATGTAATAACCTGGAATTCTAATCTTGCCATCCCATGAAGAGAGAACTAAGTGGAGAATATTGACTTTTAATTTAAAATTCAGTTATTAAGGTGCAATTGATAGAATAATGGGAAGCCAGTGCAGGAGCTGAATACAAAGGGACTCCAAGCCAGCTCCTGAGTTGTGACCAAAGCTTCAGCCCTTGAATTGTACTTAAATGCAATGTCGACCTCATAATGTGGCTGGCATGCCTTAACACTCGAGCTGAACACAGCTCATTTTGAATAGTCATTGAAGAGAAGCCCAAATGTTTCAAAGCTGCCCATTTCTACTCCTGCACCCAATCCTCCCCCACCCCATGGCCAGATGCCCATGTCAGAAAAGCACTTGGCAAGTACTGGGAAACCTAGGTTGGAATTTTCCAGCCCTTCCCAGCAGAGTGATCTTCTGATCCTGTTGAAGTCAATGGACGTTTGAATGGCTCACAGCACATCTGATTCTTGTTTCTGATTTTGGCACCTAGCAGTGCAGGCTTGATATTCTTTTGATTTGATTTGATTTGATTTATTATTGTCACATGTATTGGTATGAAGTGAAAAGTATTTTTCCTCTGCGCTATAGAGACAAAGCATACCGTTCATAGGGAATGAAAGGAGAGAGTGCAGAATGTAGTGTTACAGTTGTAGCTAGGATACAGAGAAGGATCAACTTAGTGCGAGGTAGGTCCAATAGCAACAGGGAAGAAGCTGTTCATGATGCGGTTGGGACCTAGCAGGTTCCTGAGAGAGATGTGTGAAACATGTGTAAATGCATTGACCTTCCGTTGTCTCAGAAAATCTGCCAATTTTTGAATTGTGCAAATAAAATGGTCATTACCAACACAACATTTGATTGGTCATCCCCGATGTCTAATTTGAAGTACACGCCTAATGCAAATCTTTGTGTTCCAATTTGAATTAACTGGGGAGGTCAAGGGGTGAGAATCTGTATACAGAAGTGTGAATGGCATTAACTAGGTGAGCATTTAATATAGTTTAAACATGTGTTGTAATGCCAGCTATAAATTTACAATTTCAAATTTATGCCTCAAATTTGGTAGAACAGCTTTATTCCTGTTTAAATGTTAGGGCAAGTATAAATTTATAGCTGAAATATAAACAGAGCTTTGCAGTGACCAGTTTTACTACTTAGTGACCAAATGTCAAATGAGACTGGTATATAATCTCGGGAGCAGCTATTGTCCTGTGTGCTGAGAGTGGTATGTGAATCTCTTTAACTCAGGTAATTCTATACATTCCTGTCAATCACTTTATGGTGACCTGGAGGATATGGTTCTGATAAGTGCCTATCTGGATTGCTTTTCCCAACACAAATACAGGATTATGTTATTGAGGAAATTGAGTATGTGTACATTGCCCACCTCCCTCCCCTCCACCACTCTCAAACCACCACCTCCCTAATGTAAATAACGCGAATAAAAAGTGCTAACGCTAGTGTCTTGATACTGGTTTAATTCAGATTTAAGAGTGATGTCCTTCAGTCATTTCTCTGTCTTTATATTCCTGACTTGTGCTACTCCATCATAGACACAGTTTTTTATGTGTTCATTGTCTTCCAAAATTTGCACTAAATAAGTCCCAATTTAAATGTAACTTCAGTCCTTCTCCTGGAGCTATGCAAGCTAATCCATTCGATTGAAGTGGGCAGATGAGGTCCCAGCTTCTATTGCCAGTCCATATTGGATTAATTCATTTTAGCCGCAGCACTAGTGGAGTTGATTGCCCTGAGTACATGGGTTAACAAGGTAGGGAAAGAATTGACCAGACTTCTTGCTTCTGATTGGAAATTGTGTGGATGTTAGCTGAGGTCAAGATTAGGGTTAGCATTGGTGCTTTCTGTAGAAATGCTCATTGAAGTATCCTCAACAAAGCAGTGGAGGGTTCTGAGCATCAGCAAAACAAATCAGAAACTTAAAGAGGGAAAAAAGGGAAAATGTGGGGACTTAGTGCATGTACTGCCTTCACTGAATGTATCAGCTTTTCTGACTCTGGGTTGAGCCTTCTATGAAAGCAATATTTGAAGAAAATTTACCTTAACTTACTTGGAGTACAGAAACTTCATCATTTGTACCAGCTGCTGTAGACTAGATTTAATTTGATGTCAGGCCCATTCTGGCACTCAACATAAATACCAAATGTTAAACTGGTTTGGTTATCGTTGTCTTAATCTAAGAGAATTTCAACATAACTTCTGATGCTTTAGTTTGGCTGTTGTCTTTTTCTAGACAATTTATCACAGACACCTTCCAGATTTAGTACGAGTGGAATAGTCATATATCAAGATTCATATTTGTACATAGTCACTCCTGCAACTTAAACAGTTTGGATGGTATCTTCCCAAATATTGGAGATAGTCTTGAAAGGACTAATAATGTCAAAACTACATTGATGGCTTGTATGTTTGAATTTTATGGGCTTATCTATACAACTGAGATTGAAATAAAAAACACTTTCACACAAAAGAAGCTGGAAATTTTGAATTCTGTCCTTTAAAAGGTTGGGATACTGGCTGTCAGTTGCTGTTTTCCAGCTAATTATATTTTTTATTGGTAAAGTTATTAAAGGATGCGGATCAAAGGTAGGTAAATGGAGTTAAAATACAGATCAGTTGCAATCTACTAGGAGGGAAGAATAAGTTCAAGAAACTGAATGACTTTCACCTTTTTGTATAACAAATGCCATGTTATAAAGCATGCATTCAAGAAAAATTTTGTCAGTAAAGGTTTTTGCTAAAATATTGATATTGCTGCAACCCCACAGTGTGTTGTTAATGACTTGATCAATTTTTGTCAGTGCAGAAGCAGACTGCCAATTAATGGAATTAATTGATTAACTGATGGAATTCAAATGAACTTTTGCATCTAGAGAAAAGTAAAAAGTCAGATACTGAGGGGCTGTGCTAATTCTTTGTTAAATGTCACAAATGAAAATGTTTCCAGAATAAAAATTTAAAGTTTATTTATTAGTGTCCCAAGGAGGCTCACATTAATATTGCGGTGAAGTTACTGTGAAAATCCCCTAGTCATCACGTTCCAGCGCTGTTCGTGTACACTGTGGGAGAATTTAATAATGGTTGACTATTATTGGTTTTGTGAAGGGTAGGTCGTGCCTCACAAACCTTATTGAGTTTTTTGAGGAGGTGTCCAAAGAGATAGATAAGGGTAAGGCAGTTGATGTAGTGTATATGGATTTTAGCAAAGCGTTTGATAAGGTTCCCCATGGTACGCTACTGCAGAAAGTGCAGATGCATGGGATTGAAGGTGATTTAGCAGTTTGGATTAGGAATTGGCTAGCTGATAGAAGACAGAGGGTGGTGGTTGATGGGAAATATTCAACCTGGAGTGCAGTTACAAGTGGTGTACCTCAAGGATCTGTTTTAGGGCCACTGCTGTTTGTCATTTTTATAAATGACCTAGATGAGGGTGTAGAGGGTTGGATTAGTAAATTTGCTGACGATACCAAAGTGGGGGGAGTTGTAGACAGCGAGGATGGATGTTACAGTTTGCAGAGGGACATAGATAGGTTGCAGAGCTGGGCCGTGAGGTGGCAAATGGAATTCAATACGGATAAGTGTGAGGTGATTCACTTTGGTAGGAATAACAGGCATATGAAATATAGGGCTAATGGAAGGACCCTTAATAGTGTTGTCGAGCAGAGGGATCTTGGGGTACAAGTACATAGCTCTTTGAAAGTTGGCACCCAGGTTGATAAAGTTGTTAAGAAGGCGTACGGTGTGTTAGCTTTTATTGGTAGAGGGATTGAATTTAGGAGCCGTGAGGTTATGTTACAACTGTACAAAACTCTGGTGCGGCCGCACTTGGAGTATTGCGTACAGTTCTGGTCGCCGCATTATAAGAAAGATGTGGAAGCATTGGAAAGGGTGCAGAGGAGGTTTACCAGGATGTTGCCTGGTATGGTGGGAAGGCCTTATGAGGAAAGGCTGAGGGACCTGAGGTTATTTTCATTAGAGAGAAGAAGGTTACGCGATGACCTAATTTGAGGCGTATAAGATGATCAAAGGACTGGATAGGGTGGATAGTGAGAGCCTTTTTCCTCAGATTGTGATGACCAACACGAGGGGACTTAACTTTAAATTAAGAGGTGGTAGTTATAGGACGGATGTCAGAGGCAGGTTCTTTACACAGAGGGTGGTGAGGGCGTGGAATGCCCTGCCTGCAGCAGTTGTGGACTCGCCTAATTTGGGGGCATTCAAATGTTCGGTGGATAGGCATATGGATGATATTGGAATAGTTTAGGTTAGAGGGTCCGCTGGCCGGCGCAACATCGAGGGCAGAAGGGCCTGTACTGCGCTGTGATGTTCTATGTTCTATAACTATGGGTTTACAAGTTTTTATGTTATACAGGCCAAAGATCTCTGAGCAGGAGAGAAATGTCAAAGCAAGGGTTCCTGTTCCTCATCATAAGCCAGTAACAGAAAAGAAAGACTTCAATTTCATAGAACATCCTATGGTAATTTCGAAACATCCTATGGTGCTTTACTTAGGATTACATAGAATATGCAGTACAGAAATGGATCACTCCGTCCATGCTGTTGTTTATGTTCTATTCGAACTGCCTTCCGTCCTTTCTCATCTAGCTTTATCAGCACAATCCTCTATTCATCTCCTTCATATCCTTTGCTTATCTGGCTTCCCCTTAAATTCACTTCAGCTATTCCTCGAGGTACCAAAGGAAAGCCAAGCAACACTCCATGTCCATTGCTATTCTTAGGTAACTTACCTATCGCCCATAATGAGAGAGCTTCTACAAGTGGAAATCATCTCTCTTTTGAAGGTCTGTGGCTCGTACCATATGTAACAGCTTTGACTTTGTGAGTGGAGTTGAGTCACTGCCTCTTGGGCTCTTCTGAACAATTACTTTGCAGTCTGACTTGAATAGAATTCCTGTTTAAAAAATCACTTCCCATTCACTCCTGTTACATAACACAAAAAAAACACACAATTTTAATCAGAATGCAGAATATTTACAAATTTCTTGACTCCTTATTCCACAAATATTAGAAGACAAATATCGTCAATGTTCCATCTTAGTTTACCCGCATTTATGTAAAAATATACTGATTGGATTGTGGTGGGGGGGGAAACTGAAGCACCTGGAGGAAACCCAAGTACACACGGGGAGAACTGTGCAGACTCTGCACAGACAGTGACAGAGACAGAATCTCTGGCATTGTGAGGCAACAGTGCTTGCCACTGTACTGCTCACAGAGTAGTACTAATGTTTACAAATTGCTTTCTTTTTACCAGCATCTTGCAAAAACCTTAGCTAGATATAATTTATTGACACAGTGAAATGCATGTATTATCAAAATGTTGACTACTTGCAGATATTTGGACACAGAAAGGAACAGATATCTTTTCAGATCTCCATTTTTAAACCAGCTTCAATAAAGCGCAAGATCAGCATTAAAGGATGTTCCTTGCTTTTACCTGCAGCAGACTGACCATTATTGCTAAGTTTGAACTTTGGATTACATATAGCTTTGTTAACAATTGCATTTCTAGTAAATGACAGCTATTCTACACTTGTGGAATTTACGTCCATCCCTGTATGCTTTCTAAAAAGAAACTTCTACACCTATGGACCTGTATGTGTCCTGTAAATTTCACAAAATTGATAATTGATGGATTTTAAAAAAATGTTTTTTGTTCTAATCTGGACATTAAATATTTTTAAGGCAGATTTACATTTTTTTTTGACTAACAACGGAATCAGAAGATATTGGGGGTAGCCAGGAAAGGGGAATTGAGGCCACAATCAGCACAGGCTCAAGGAACCAATGGCCAATTCCTGCTCCTAATTCATGCCATAAATTTGAATGAATTAACATCTTCAGGAGACCAAGGAATAGGTTTTGGGCTAAACAAAGAGGGATTGAATAATTTAATTTGTGATTAAAACTTTAAAAGATCGCATTTCTTTTGTCCTTAACTTTTGTCCTAAAGTATGCTAAATTATTTTAAAATATAAATCGAAGTCAACGTACCCCTGTAAAGCTGTTTATTAACATTGGCACCAATGTCAAAAATTTTCCAAACATGCTCACTTATTTCAATTGATGAATATTTCCAAATACTTTGATAACACCCCCCTGTTGTCAACACTTACGTTTTTGTTTAAATGTTTCCAAGCTCTTTGCACAAATAGATTATTTTGAATTGTATTGTGTAGGCAAATATTAGCATCTCCTAATGCCACCTGCTGTTAAATTAGTCATTTTTGTGTGCTTACAAACATTTAAAGCATCTAATAATTTGAATTAAGCAACTTTGAATTGGTGAATGGGATGATGTCAGAATTCCTGGATGCAGTAATATATGTCAGGATGTTTTTGTTCCTCTGAAGATGATGTTGCATTTGCGTTCACAAAATGGAGAGGTCACTCCCTGCAGCTTGGATGTTTTGTAACACTAACCATACAAGGTAATAAACGATGCCACAAGATTTGCAATCAGGAACAGGGCAAGCACTGAGAGTGATCATGGCAGCCCACTCAGAACCATATTGGAGGTTTCGGTGCAGGATTGCAGTGTGTAAAATATGCCTTTTCTATTAATCCAGAGGATTTGTGGAATCAAACATCACAACTGGGAACCGAATCAAAAATGTCAGCAGGCATTTATATTGGAGATTTCTCAGTCCCTGTTGTAAATGTTCTCCATTAAGTAGATACTGGAAAGATGAAGTCCTGTGAGGTGGGAAGGACAGGGAAACCCTATTAACTAATCTTGAGTATAATTTAATTGAGTCAATAAATTCACTCATTACTTGAGCCTCTATGTAAGTAACTAATCATTTGCCTGGGGGATCTCTACAAATCTGAACTATGCAATCCCACTGATATCCCTGGGCATGTGTTTCTTTTCGGTGACAGGAGATCAAATTTTCTCCAATTTAGATGGATTAACACAGACAGTATCATTTTCTTTTTTTGAAAGATCAGGACTCCAAAGGGATTGGACTGATTATTATATGAGGATGTGGCTTTGTTATTCTGCCTTTACAGTCTCCAATGGCAGACAACCAGAAATAGACAAGTTGCTTGTGTTTTGAATGAATAAAATTTATTTTCCAACCACTCCCTGTCACAAGCCCACACACAATTTTCTGTTGACGGTAATGTTCCTACTCAGTGTCATACCATCCATTTGCATACCCCAACTGACATTTTTCATATGTGAGCCTGTTTAGTCACAGAGAACATCACACCCAGTACTGTCCTTGCTTGATTTCTCCCCTCTGATTTTTTGCAAGATTTGTTACATGGAATTAAGGAAATCTTACAGTCATCCCCTTCCTCCCTCACTGCTGATGGAGTAGCCTAACTGTCACCATGAAGATCAACTATAGAACATTGTATTTGGTACTTCCTTTCCTGTATAGCTTTAATTTGAATATCCTATGTACCAACAAAACTGAACATAACTTATGCTGGGATTATCCTGCATATCAGCAAAGGCTGATGTCAGATGGTAAAAGTGGCGTTGAAGCAGTGGTTACTTTCTCTGACGTATAGTTCGACATTTAGGAAATAATGATTTATTCATTCGTGGACATGAGTGTCACTGGCAGGCCAGCATCTATTGCTTATCCTTATTTGTTCAAGAGCAGTTGAGAATCAACCACATTGCTGCGCACTGGAGTCACGTGTAGGTAAGATCAGGCAAGGATAGCAGATTTCCTTCTCTAAAGGACAATGGTGAACTAGATGGGTTTTTCTGACAATCGACAATGGCTTCATGGTCATCAGTAGATTCTTAATTCCAGATATTTTTTACTGAATTCAAATTCCGCCACGTGCCATGGCAGAATTCGAACCCAGGTCTTCTGAACATTAGCTGAATTTTGGGACTTGTAGTCTAGTAATAATACCACTAGGCTACTATACCACTATAGTCTGAGACTTAGAAAAAAACTTAAGGAACGGGCTCTCCTGTCCCACCATAATCTTGAGGATTAGGGTGCCATTTTTAAATGTTGCCGCAGCGCACAGCACCCATGTGGGTCCTAAAATGACATGTTAATATATTCAAATGAGATTCCTGATGTTCAAAGCTGCGAAACACATCCCGTTACTGCTAATGAGAGGGGACAATTGAGTCATGCATTTATGCTGATGTAAAACACAACTTTCATAGAATCATGGAATCCTGTAATGCAGAAGGAGACTATTTGGTCCATTCATCGAGTTGCACCGACAACAATCCCATCCAGACCTTATCCCCATAACCCCACATATATTTACCCTCTTTAATTCCCCTGAACTAAGGGACAAATTATTGTGGCTAATCAACCTAACCCACACATCTTTGTGCTGTGGAAGGAAAAACCGGAGCACCTGGAGAAACCCACTCAGACATGGGGAAAATGTGCAAATTCCACACAGATAGTGACCTGACGCCATAATGTAATCACTGTGAGGCAGCAGTGCTAGCCACTCTGCTACTACACTGCTCCACTCTGCATTTCTCATATTTTCCACTCTCACTGCTGAACCCGCCCGACGTAAATGGGAGCAGAAAATTCTGGCCGGTCTGTTTGTCTGACAGAGTGCACGTTCTCTTCACAATGTGAGTGATGAATCCCACTTAAGCCCAGAATATTTAGCTGCAGGTTGACAGAATTGGTACTTGGTGACCTCCCATGTTGTTGATAGTGCTGTTGACATTTAATGAGCTTTAATGAGTTAATGAAGTCTTTGCATACATTGCTTGCCTAGCCAGGCTAACCCTATTCATCAGGCATTTTCCATAATATCTGGAATGAACTGGGAAGAATGCCAACCCACTTTGAAAGGTCCATCCCAACACATTCCATTAGCGAGCTAGACTGGCTGGTCAATGTCCTGGAGCATTAAAAACATGCCTGGCTAATGTCTTGAATAATGCCTGCCATTAAGGGTTGGCTTAGTTTTGAACTTCGATGGCAGTTGTTCATCTTGGATCCAGTTTTACCCCAAAGCTACCATCCCCCTCATCTCCAGAGGATAATCACAAAATGCAATCCAAAATTTCATCAAATATTCAGAACCTTGGTTTCCATGAACAATACTTTCTATTTGTTTTTAAAGTCCAAAAGACACTCTCTGACTAGACATTTAACTTAGAAAGAAACATCTGCAGTCAGCTGCAAGTATTGTCTTTCTGTAACTGAGCACTAAGAGAGAATTTTGAAACAAATATTATTGTTAGTAATGAGATAATTTCATTAACCTTCCAATTTAATAGTATTGAATATTAAATCTTGTTATTTTCATTTGAAGTGTTAATCTAGTTTTACAAAATTGCACTTCCAGAAGCAGGTGAAAAAATGATGGGGAGCATGTGTGTGATTTTTCAAGATGCATTGTTTGTTGGTGGTCAGGACAAACCTTCATACCTACAATGATTATCTATCAATGCCTTTCCCCCTCATTGGATCAGAATGTGTGATGTGCTGTTTTTGATCCTCTTCAGGCCTCTTGTACAAATTCATATACAGCTTAACTCTCCAATCTGAGACTCAACATACTTAAAGCCCAGTAAAAAATCCTTCTGTATAAAAACTGTGTGGAAGTCAAGAATTTAACCTAACTCTGTGACTGTCTCTCAACCCTGTCCCAAGCCACGAGCATCGTTGTCGCCTCCCAGCTCCCCTTGAGTAAGCTGACACTGGGGTGTAACCCCCATTTAATAAAACAAGTTTTTCTGACACATAGCTAGTTTACGGCTGGAAATGCGATAAATAAATGACATGCATTTTGTCAGCCATTACATCCAACACCAACTATGGCCAGCAGTTTTAGTGGTGCTCATGCCACCTGCTAACAGGAAGACCAACCCACCATTAACCCGGGAATTGCAGTGTGATTTCTATCACCAACACATTGCCAACATTTTGGCTCCTGCTAGATTCTCAGCTCCTGCTCACCACCAAGCCCACTGTGGGTGGAATGGGAGAATTCCTCCAGAGAGTGGGAATTAAGCAAGACAACAGCTGTATGAAGAGAGACTTCTTAATTTTTGTCTGTGAGAAACGATATGGAGATGAACTAGTGTAATTAATTATTGATACAGATCATGCTATTAAACTTCTCTCTGTGCGACTCTCATGAATAGATTGCCTGCTTACTGACTCTCAAGCATATCAGTGTGTTGTGTATGACTCAAAGCATGAAAACAGCTGGACAGTTAATTGAAAACTGATGTGCAATTGTCTAGTCAAAGTAGATTTGCCTTAAAAGCCTTTCCTTGTTAACAGTTTAATGAGGGCTGTTATGAAGTAAATGGTAGAGAGGAGGACAGCTTTGGGTTTAACATTTACTCAGTCATTTTCCAAGACCTTATTTTCAATGTACACTTAATCGGGTAAACAATATAATTTCTACCAAAATATAATTAAATCGTGGCATTTATATTTTTTCTCACCTTTTTGGTAAGATGTTCTCAGAACTTAATGTCCTCAAAACTCATGCAAGTGTTGATTCCTTGGTGGGGGTGTCATTCGCTGTGTTCTGGGATTCTCCTGCGTCAAACCCCTCGGTGAAGGTTATTCATGAAACAAAATCGAAAATGTTGGTAGTATTCAGCAGGCCAGGAATCAGCTGCAGAGAGAGAAAAATAGAGTTAATATTCCAGGTCGATGACCCTTCATCAGAACCTGAAAGATCCTTGAGCTGAAATGTTAACTTTTTTCCCCACATATTTCCAGCATTTTCTGTTTCCAGCATCTGCTATATTTTGCTTTTGTGAGTGATTATTCATGAGTGAGTATTGACTGTAAGTATCGACAGGTTACTTGTCTGCAGGGACACATCACAGCTGAGCCCAATCCTTTGCTCTCGTAAGCATCCACTTGGATATTTCAGAAGCGATTGGAGTAGAAATCCTGGTAATGTTTCCTGCTTAGCTAAATGCAGTTTTAGATGCTTCTTTCGTCACCCTGGCCTGCCCATCTGTACTAACTGGGAGAGTGGTTCAAGGAGGTTTGCTGCAAGGAACAAGATGAGACCCACATTCCCTCCCTCAACAAAATGAATGGGAGGGCCGGGGTGGGGTGGTTGCTGATAACAGCTGGCGATACACATGCTTGCAATTTGGTTACCACCCCCACCTCCAGCTCTTTGCATTTGTGCTCATGGGCTTAGAACAAGCTAGAGGAAGCATAACTGCAGTGTAACTGCTAGGATCACAGCCCATGCAAAATTCTAGTGTTGCAGTATTTAAACTGCATTTTTCAATAGTTCCAATTCACTTCTATATCAGGCAAATACAGCTGATCGCTGGGGCTCCATTCTCTTTTCACCATCAGCTGCATCCTGAGTGCAAATGATTAAAACCTGCAGGATACTGACAGCAGCGTTGACCAAGAAAATGTAGGCATATCAAACCTACCCTCTGATTAAGGCCTCCTGTTAGAAAACCAAACATGGCAAGTGAAATCTATGTGTTTGCACTTTGAACCTCTGTATTGAAGCGCAACATGATTGAGGAGTGGAGCCAAATATCAGTGACAGGCAAAGCTCAGACACTCAAGGCAAGTATCATCATCAAACCCACTGAATCACAAGCATTATAGGTGCATCATGATTCATTATGCATGGTGTCCGAAAAAGGTGTATAGTAAACCTTCACAGCTACAGCCCTTCTCGTTGGTAGCTGCGAAGTAGCTTTGGTTGAATTCTAGGGTCAGCCTGTTGGCCTACCTCCTTGAGAAATGGTATACATACATAGTGATGGGATGGCTGTGCTTAGGGGTGGGGCCGGGGGGCAGAATAACTGTGACATTAGAGAGTATCATGCAAATGCTTCAGTGTGCCTAAGGCAAACGTATCAGGAAAATTATGTATTAATAAGCACAGAATGATAATCTGATTGAAAGTCAGATTGAGAGTATTCAAGAAATGCGATTTGTACATCTTTAAAGATGGCATTGTACAATATAAAAGAAATACTGCAGCCATCCTGAGGCTGTAAACTATGTTGAATGTAATATTTTAACTGTTCGTACAGGACTGCACAGTGGAAAAGAACAAAACCAGTATGCCTAACGCAAAGTGACAGGTGACCCCTTCTTCTTCCTGGTGCCTTCATTCTCAGATTCAGTATTCCAGTCATCTTTTCTGTTTCTGGAACTGAGATAATGTTGAAATAAAATCAAACATTCTGTGCCGCAGGCAGTAGATGGATTCAGTAATTGATGTAATGAGACTTGTCAGGCTTATTGAAGGCAGTCATTAGCGAGCCTGGATGCCTGCACTCGCTGCTTCATCACGCAATAAGAAATTCCCCATTCTTCACAGGAACAAATGAGCAATCTTGCATAAGAATCTTGTGGAGCTGGATGTGAGGATATTCCGCAACCCCCCCACCCAGTAAAGAACTTGTCAGACCAGCTGAGGGATCGATGATAAGTTTATCTGACCTTAATATTGCCGGCAATTTGGGGGAAAAAAAACAGGGGTCAGCTTGTGTCTATGTGGATATTTATATCTTATTATATGCATGACCTTCAACAGTCCAGAGTAAAATTGAGGTGGTTGCATTGGCAGGGGGTCTGTATGTTCCATCAAGGTCAATGAAGTATTTATTACACTTTGGCTTTTGCTTTTCTTTTTAACCTTTAATCTTCACATAGTGAATCAGAAAGGAAGCAAAAGGACCTTGCCATGCATTCCCTTTTAAGAAAGCTAATTAAGTCTTTGTATTGCATTTTAGCAGTGATTCTGTGGAACGCTACAACCATTCGAAGCTCTGGAGCTTTTCAGTTTTTGCAGTCTGCCTGTCAAGAGTCTCATCTCCTCAGAAGCAATTTTATGTTTATTTTTACGACTATTATGACTAATTTCAGCCACAGCAGTGGACCTTAGTGTTCCAGGGGCAGGGATAGTTACAAGAGAAAGACAAATTAATCATAGTTTCCACTCTTGATTGCTACCCTGCTGGTGAATGCACAAGATTGGGTGCACCTCAACCAAGATCATCGCTGGGCTTGTGTGTGAAGCCCTCCCCAGTTAAATAAGCCATCAATGCATGTGATCTGGGTTTGTATATAAAGAACAGCCACTTCACAAGTTGCTGAGGAACAGTGTCTTGGCACAAATCAGCACCTTCCAGATCTGGTCAGATAAATTATCGATCCTTAGCTGGTGTGACAAATTGTTGGTTGTGTAAATATCTTTGTTATACAATTCTCATGAAAGAGTCCCATGAAGAATGGAGAATGTCTTACTGTGAGGTGAAGATCTGAGGGGCTTATTAATGCTGCCCACAAGAGAATGGAGAGAAATCAGTAATGAGGATACAATACTGAATAACAGAAATCAAACTTGGCGTTAGTTTTACTCAAATTCAAACGTTTGCTCAAGAAGGAGTCTCAATAACAATGGGTGATGACAGTCACTACCATCAACCCCCACCTCTCTCTCTCGTCTTTCATTGCAGACATGCTCAGTTGAGATTGCTGTTGCAGAATTACGCAAATTCACGTATAAAACCCTGACATGGATTAAAATGAGTTTGGCACTGCAAGCCATTCACTTTCTACTTTTAATGCACTGGTAGTCTTGAGTAAAAGAAAATCTACATTAGTGTCATAGAAAATGTTAAATCTATAGAATAGTTACATCTGAACAAGCTATTGCCAGGAAAACACGGAGGGTTCAAAAGCAGCCTCCTCTGCATTATTACGTGGGTCTTTCTTTATTGCAATCTTTGTTTTGACTTCCATTTACTGTCAGTTTGGTCGGCCCAGAAGGTGATTTGCAGGCCTGTGCTTGTCATAGATATAGATCTCATGTTTGAATGAGCTTTTAGTGTGTGGTGTGATACTTCTATAGGTGCTATGTTATAGAATCAGCCCAACTTGTCCATGCCACCCATTATAATTGTAGAATTGTAAAATTTGGAAAAAGGAAGGAGATGGTGGTGTTACATTTTAACTAGTAATTCAGAAACCCAAAATAATGCTCTGGAGACCCAGGTTTGAATCCCACTAGGGCATGATCTCAAAGTATCAGGAATTAACAGTCTAAAAGGAATCTTTTTCAATTGTCATAAAAGCCCATCTGGGTCACTAATGACTCTTCATGGGGAAAAAATCGTCTGGCTTACATGATACTGGTTGACTTTTGGGTAGCACGGTTGCACAGTGGTTAGCACTGCTCCGTCACAGTGTTAGGGACCCAGGTTCGATTTCCAGCTTCGGTCACTGTCTGTGTGGAGTTAGCACATTCTCCCTGTGTCAGTGTGGGTTTCCTCCAGATGCTCCGGTTTCCTGCCACAGTCCAAAAGATGTGCTAGTTCAGTGAATTGGCCATGCTACATTCTTCCTCAGTGTACCTGAACAGGCGCCGGAGTGTGGTGACTAGGGGATTTTCATAGTAACTTCATTGCAATGTGAATGTAAGCCTACATGTGACTAATAAAGAAATAAACTTTAGAAAGCCACTGAAGGCTGTTAGCAGAGGCAGCAAAAAATTCAAACCTCATTTTGATTCCATACAGCTCAGTGGTACAATACCAAACTAAAATGGTAACAGCAGACTTGGTCAGTTGCAAACACCATAACATCTCTGTTCCCTGTTTGTGCTGTAGTGTTCTATGTTCTATAAAGACATCTTGAGTCTTGGTTCCTGTATTTGGTTTCTGGTACTCTGAGTAATATAGAATGCATTCTTTGAGGTTACTGTAGTAACTGAAAAATACCTATCCATGTTGAGAGTTGAGTGAATAAGACAGGGGTCAAATTCTCAATAGCACCCAACACAGTTTCACCCATAGAAGTTGTATTGCAACTGGCAGTTAATCTGAACCTCTTTGTAAGGTTCTGGGCAGCAGGAATAGGTTAAATACTAAATAATGTCTCAATCAAGCAAACCCACTCTATTTAAAAAAGAACATTGATGTTCTGTGCTGTTTATTCCCTGGTGTATAAGAAAGAAAGACTTCCATTTGTGTAATGCCTTTCATGACTTCAAGGACTCTCAAAGCACTTTCTAGCCAGTACCTGTTTCAAGCGTAATAACGTAAAAAAAGACACAACAGCTAATTTGCATACAGCAAACTCCTACAAGCAGCAATATAAATGATCAGATAATCTGTTTTAGTTGGTTGAGTGCTAAATGTTGGCTAGGACACTGTGAGAACCTCACCACTCCTTTCGAAGTGGGATCTTTTATGTCTGCCTGAGAGGGTACACACAATGTGGGTTTGACATTTTACCTGAAAGATGGTACTTTTGGCTGAAATCTTCACTCATACTTTTGGTATCTCTAGACTTGATTATCCCAATATACTCCTAAGGCTTGTCATGTTCTAATCTCTATAAACTTGAGGTCATTCAAGACCTTGCTGCCGGTGGCTTAATTCGCACCAAGCTCTGTCAAACCCTGTGCTTCTGACCAGAGCCTTAATGACTACCAGTTAAGCAAAGTCTCTGTTACAATTCTCATCTTTGTTTTTAAATCACCTCCTTGACCTCAACCCTTACTATTTCTGTAATCTTCTTCTGCCCCACAATCATAGAATACCTACAGCTCAAAAGGAGGCCACTTGGCCCATTAAGCCTGCACTGACCACAATCCTACCCAGGCCCTGTTTTAGTAACCCCACATATTTACCCTGCTAAGCCCCTGACACTAGAGTCAATTTAGCATGGCCAATCAAACTAACCCGCACATCTTTGGACTGTGGGAGGAAACTGGAGCACCTGGAAGAAATCTATGCAGCCATGGCAAGAATGTGCAAACTCCACACAGACAGTGACCCGAGGTCAGAATTGAACCTGTATCCCTGATGCTGTGAGGTAGCAGTGGACTGCTACCTCACAGTGGACTACACATAGTGGACTGTTCTACTATGCCACCCCAGATATTCTCCAAGATATCCTTCAATTCCTGCTCCTTAAGAATTGCTGATTTTAATAATTGCACCTTGGGCTGCCAAAGCCTTAAGCCCTAGGTTTCCATTTCTGAGCTCCACAGCATTTCCCTCTCATTTTCCTCCTTGCGGGTGCTTTAGAAACTTTTGGTCATTGGCCCTAATCTCTCTCAATGGCTTAGTGTCAACTTTTTGTTTGACGAATCCGTGAAGTTCCTTTGCTTGAGGTGCTATATAAATACAATTTGATGTTGCTATAGAGCAGCTCCTGAGCATGAGTCAGGAGGAGAAACAAATTAGTGCAAACTTTGCAAAAAGCTTTACTCACTGTGCCATGAACGCAAAAATGTCTGCTCTGTGTCATACTGTTATGTCCAATCCCAAGGTGTAATTTTGTTCCATAATGGTAATTTTCACAGCTTAACATCTCGGTTTGCTTACAGTTGATAATGTGCTTGAAATTTTCTTTGAAATTAAATGGAGATGTATGTGTATTCTATGAGACACAAAGAAGGTATTTTGAACTTACAAATGGATTTCAGGTTTGGGTGTCATGTCACTTGGATTTCTCATTTATGGTTTAAATCATTTGAACCCCTGGATTGGGGCGTGCTCTGTTATCTCATTCCAAGGTTTCTATTCCAAGTATCAAGTTATATACAAGTAAGACATGCCAAGGCATCAGCAGTTTGGTTAAAGATTGAATTCAGGCAACCGACTCTTGTTGAAAGTGAAAATTGTGGTTAGTGTGCACGACATGACTTGTTATCTCTGATGATGAATCTGCGGGAGAATGAAACACTGTTGAGTATTGCCGTGCTCATATATGCCTTCGTCTAGGCTATGTAATTCAATTTTCAGTCACACTGCAGAGAATCGCTGGTAAATGAAAGCTACTATTGAGGATGTTAAATAGATGTTACACAGCTGACAGCAGGTTAGAGGGCTGGACTGAAAGAGTTAGTGAAATAATTAGGAGTGATAGGGACTATTTAAAGCTTATTCAATTATTTCTGCACTTATCTCGGTCATGTGAACCCTATTCATATGATTCACAAAGAGGGATCAGCTCAGCACCTGATGAGGTTATGCTAATAGAAAGTGATTTGGTAAATACTGCATCAGCTTTTCTGCTGTTTGGTCAGAAATTTAGGTGGGGTTTGAAAAGGGCATTCATTGCAAATGCAGTTATTATAGTCTGACTAATCAAATAGGAAACTCGGTTTCCAAGGTTGGGCTACATACACAGCTGCATTATTACTGTTGCCCCTTCTGTCTCATTTATGGTGTTTAAAATTGTGACGGGTTTAGATGGAATAAGTGAAGACAGATTATTTCCAATGACTGAGGGCACCAATTGTAGCAATTGGCAAAAGAGCCAAAGGCAACTTAAGGAAAAACTGCGCGATGAGTGGTTAGCATTTAAAATGCACTTTTTCTTCGGGTAATAGAAACAGATTCAACAGTAGCTTTCAAAAGGGAACTGTATAGATACTTGACAGAAATAAAATACAGAGTTATGGAGGAAAAGCAGATCAGTGGGACTAACTAGATTACTCTTCAAAAGAGATGGCACTGATTCAGAAGACCAACTGACCTTCTGTTGATTCTGTGATTCTCATTCACATAAAAGGAGAAAGTTGAAAAGCTCATCAGACCGATTTTAATTTGAAGTTTTTTTTCGGGAATCATCTTGTTGGCTGAGTTAGCCCTTTATGATACATCTATAATGTTTCAGTAGAAGATGGGAGATGCCTGCGTTTGAGTCTTTATATGCCCTGTTTGTGAACATGATTTCCACTCATCTGGTGAAGGAGCAGCGCTCAGAAAGCTTGTGGCTTGTGCTACCAAATAAACCTGCTGGACCTTAACCTAATGTTGTGAGACTTCTTACTGTCACTACAAGTAAGTGCCTACTTGTCAGAAGGCCCTAGGTTCGAGCCCAGAGACTTAATATAAAAGTCTTAATATAAAAAATAGACTTAATACACTAGCATTTTACTGCAGTATCGAGGAAGCATTATGCTGTCGGAGATGCTGCCCTTCAGTTAAGATGTTGAACCAACTTGCCCCCTGTCGTGAACATTGAAAATGTTCATTCAAAGATGAGCAAAGGAGTTCTAACCCATGTCCCTATCAACTTTTATTCTTTAAACAACATCTCAAACAGATCAGCTCATGGTTTATTTCACTACTTTGCTGTAACCCAATTGGTTGCTGCATTTGTAACACAAGAACAATGACTATATTTCAAAAAGTGCATTATTGGCTGTAAATATAAGTTATTCCTTCCACCTTTCAGTGGGTGTCAGTAAAGTGTATTGATGTGTGTGTGAAATTTTCATAATCATTTCCAGTTGTAGTGTGAACATACATTGTGGTATTTTTATAGCATCCAGCTGTATTTGAGTAATGTTTGGAGGGAGACTTTTGAACTACATATCTGAGTTGCAATGCTTTCTAGCTGGTGGGGGACCAGTTTGAACCATTTACACCAGTTTGCAATATAAGCCCGGCGACAACATTCAGCTTTCAAGATCGCTTTATTCAACCTCTATTTCTCTGCCATAGAGCAATGACGGAAAGGCCACTAGATTCCATCCTTTTGTCATTCGTAGGTACTGGATACATTGAATATTTCTCCTGAAACTCCTTCGTATAGTTTGAGATGAGTTGGATTAATGAGATCCTTTGAACCTGAGGGCACAGATAGAGAGAAGCACAAAAGCCTAAATATTTGATTGCATTGCTGATTGAATAGCGCATTACAATAGTATGAAATACATAAAAGGAAGGGGTGATAGGTAGATTGATGAGAGAGCAACAAAACAGAGAATCAAGTTAAATATTATTCAGGGCATTTCAAGTTAAAAAGAAAGATTTAAAAAACATTGATCCAACAAAGAGTTTCAATCTTTTCCCCTTCAAGTTCTATTCTTTCTTTTTTTGCCATCATTTAAAAAAAAAATCTGGGATGTGTTTGTGGATAAAAGTCATCGTCCTCAAGTCTTTGTCCATCCCCATGATGAATGGTAAACTAGTTTAGCTTTTTTATTCTTTCTTTGTATGATTAATGGCTGCTATTCATTGTTGTCACTGCACTGTCCCTTGTGGTGGACCTTTATGAGTAATTGGAGGGGGCTAAAAAAGGTTTTGGATAAGTGGAATCCGCCGCCCAAAGTATTTGATCAGCAACAATCGGCTGAAGTTTAATTTTTTGTTTTGTTTTTTGTTTATCCAGTAAAATACAAGTTCTGGCCCCTTGCATATACCCAGTTTTAATCTGTCTTGCATTAGCAGCCCCAAGTTGGAGAATTCCTTCTATAAACTTCTCCTGCCTCTCACTCCCCCCTTAAGATGCTCCCTAAAACCCATTCCTTTGATTAAGTCTTTAGTCAATGGTCCTAATAGTTCATTATGCTTCTCCATGTCAAACTCTGTCTGGTAACATTGCTCTGAAATGTCTTGGACGATTTTATTATATTAAAGATGCTATGTATACGCAGATATAATTGTGTTGCATTGGTTATTATTTATGTAAAGTTAGTAGATTTAACTTTCATGTGATTGATTTCCTTTGATATGAAAAATATGGTGCACATTTTAGGTTCCTTCACTTGCGGCTTTTTCTGCCCTGATAAACGGGGAAGCCTGTGTAACGATCTCAGGTCAAGCTCAGTGCCAAACACTGCAGTGACCCTATTGCATTTGATACCAAACCTACAGTTGTCTGGGAAACCGAATGAAGCTGCAGAGGCAGAGTAATTCTGCCAATCACATTATGTCTGTAATGATGCCCTGAAGGATTACTCATTTTCCTGTAGGTTTTGATAACAAACAATATTGAAGCTTTCCTCAATTGTGCTGATGAACAGTAAAATGGCCCCATTGGTGATCTCTCACATTCTGCAGCATCTTTCATTGACATTGCCTGTGTTATTTGACCTACTCCCATTCATGAGGCTGGAGTGGCCATCATGGAATTTTACCAAGATGGTTGAAGTCAGTGTCAATTGATCTAGCTGGAGTAGGCTTTTCTCTGTTCATTCTTGCAATAATTTTTTTTTTAGCAATTTCAACTTTGCATCAGTTTCTTAACAAATTATTTGAATGTTCTGTGGTAGAGGAGCTGATAACCTGATATTTGTTTAAGAAAACTTTTAATTTTTAAAGAATAATCTATAATGTAGCAAATCCACAGTATTACTTTATTTTGTATTTACAGTGACCATTGGGAGTGATCAGAAGAATCTGTTCAAAGTTGTTCTGTTACAGCTGCCTTTCATATAATTAAGGGCAGCTTGGTGGCATAGTTGTTAACACTGTTGCTTCGCAATGCCAAGGACTGGGGATCAATTTTAGCCTTAGGTGAATGTCTGTGTGGAGTTTGCATGTTCTCCTTATGTCTGCATTGGTTTCCTTCTGATTTCCAGTTTCCTCCCAAGTCCAAAGATATGTGGGTTAGGTTGATTGGCCATGGTAAATTGTCTCAAAGAATCAGGGGAGTAGCAGAGTAAAGACGAAGAATTGAGAGGATAGGGCCTGAGTGGGATTGTGGTCAGTGCAGATTCAATGGTCCGATTTAGCTTCCTTCTGCATTGTAGGGACTCTGTAATTTTTATACAGATCATACGAGTATATTCAATTCTGTACAGATCTAATCATATTCCTCTATATATTGGATTTCCTACCTTGTTTAACCAATAGATCTTTACTAGAATACAGTTACAGCCATAAGTAAATTACATATGTAATTGTAGCTTTTCTCCCCCATAGCATTCTATTCCTTGTATGCTTTCGTTTTACTCAAGTCATGCTATCCTTTCTAACCTCTGTCAAGCCACGCTAAGCCGTATTTTCTGAGTTAGCCCTTTATTTATATTCTACTTTTCCACATTAAAAGATCAGTGGAAGTCAAATTCTCAAAACAAAAGGATGTGGGGTGGAATTCTCCTATGTCCTTGTCAGCAGGTTCAATGATGGACAGGATGGGGGGAGAATTTGATGTGGAGGTTGAGGGGGGACAATTCAACAGGAGATCCAAAAATCAGTTTCATATCCATGCAAACTTACAGCATTATCTTCCGATGGTGCCTATCAGTATTGTGCTCTTCTTCAATACTGCCATGTGATTTTTTTTGTATAACTGAGCAGACAGATGGGGCCCCAGTTACGTCTCATCTGAACGACACAGCTTCTACTGTGCATTGCTCCCTCAATACTGCATTGAAATGTAGGCAGAAAGTTGGATGTAGAGAAATTTATGACGTAACCAGCTGAAGATGCAGCCACCAATGGTGGCATGTTTAAAATTGGGGATGCACAGCTGAACAGAATGAGAGAAGCACAGACATATCAGAGGGTTGTGGGGCTGGAAGTGATTACAGAAATGGGTCTGTGTATGGAATAGAGCCACATGTAATGCTATTGTCACTAACAAATAGTTAACAATTATCTGGGAAGAAATTGGAAATAAATTTTGCCCATGCTTTTCAGATGGTTGTGTTTGATTGCTAGTCCACAGCAACTTAATTTAATCTGGGAGCAGAAGAGAACTGGTGTTGTTTGGTTTATTAAATTTTAAAGTGAAATCTCCGTCTTTTTAAATGAGGTTCAAAGTGCTGCAGTGCAGGAATATTTTACATACTGTATATGCTGGTGGGTTATAAAATAATCTGGTTGGGGGTATTGGGGAATTGCTGTGGTCACCACATAAACATGTTTTGCGAATTATACATAAATTGCAAACATTCTTTGCGATTCATACATAGATCGCAAACCCTTTTGCAGTTGCTTTAAACAGTGCCACAACTTGCCCTGCTACTCGGTGGTAACATTTCACTTTATGTAGATCAGAAATATAATTGCATCGCAACCTCGCTTCTCTAGAGAAGGTTGGCTGGGTATTACCATATCAAGGTCACATGAGATACATTGTCTCTAGGAGGGATTCGCTGGCCCTATAATTTCTGCCATGTATGTTGAATTGGGGAGAAAACCAATCATTTAATCTAGTTTAACTTTGTTCAAAATGATGTTTTTGAACAAGGCAGTTTCAGCCTGAATTAATTAATTTTTCTGCTATGTGCCCAACATTTCAGTTAAAGTTGGTGAGGGTGCAGTGCATTAAAATAAAAAGGTGGATTGGAAATATAAGCTTTTCAACCCATTTTACTTTTATAAACTTCTAGCTGTTTTGTTTAAGCCACAGACTCTGTTCTAGAGTTCCACAGCAAGGTCTCCAAGAGTGAAGGGGGGGTGGGTTGTGCGTTCTTTTCATCTGGGCATTCTGCTACTGAGAAAGGGTGGTTACCCATCACAGGCCTCCCATTCACACAGCCTGCTATTTCAGATGGAACTGCCGCAAACAGTGGGAGCTTCTTTTCCCCCTTAACTTGCAAATACAGAAGGAACCCCACCGATCCTGTTCAAATGGTAATTTAAAGTCACAGCTTCTGCCTGATGAGCATCTTTTTCTAAACTGAAAAACATAGCAATCGGTCTTCCCAGCAGTGAACATGACAATCCCTCTAATATCAGTGGGGGATTTGTATCCTTTACCGCACAATCTCTGTAAATCAATGATTAGTTCCTTAGATTGGCTCCTCTTACAGTACTTACATTAATGTCAAGAGCAGTTCCTGTTTATTTCTTGCACGGTAATTTTAAATTTCTTTCCCATCCGCACAAAGCATTCCTGCTGGAACCCTGAATATTGCCTTGTTTGTATTACTGATTAAGAGCACTCATGGCAATACTGAAACAACAATAGTTACTTCGTCATAAATCCAATTTCAACATCAGGCAATGGACTTAACCCTGATATTGAGGAGCGATCACATAGAGTAGCATCCAAGTACCCCCACCACTGTATGAGTGGGATCAGGATACCAAAGGCAACCAAAGGAATTGTTTACTGTTAGCTGTGTCCTTTTGCCTCTGAAGGCAACCATTGTGTTAGTTTGCAATAATGCTGCGAGGAACCACCTCTTGACTTTGTCTTGCTAACGTTGCAGAGTGAAAGACTGGGTTGCTTCCAGCTGTGAAGTTGCTATATAAATATAGCTATGTGTGGCTCCCAAGTCTGAAGTGGAGACCTTTTCATCAGCTGTGCTGTGTGGCCAGCCATTAGAATCTGCAGAGTGGCCAAGCATAACTGCTGTCTAATTTTCCACCTCTTCCAGTTGGAATGCGCTTGAATCATACTCGGTGCCTTCTCACAATTGTGAGAGAAAGAAAGATAAGTCCATGTTGGGGACAGTGCCGCCCAAGCCAGGTGTCATTGGTAGCTGTTTCTTCCCACTGTGACGTTTTTAATTATGGGACAATGGTTTCTTTGTGCTCCCACATTTTAGTCTGAGTTCATTAATAGAAACCATTGGCCCACCTTGACAGAATTCTGTAGCATTTGAGTAATGCAATCTCCCCATCCTCTATTATGGCTTTTTAGTTTGCAAAGCAGTTCTGGTAGGCATACTTACATGCAAAAGCAAATTGTGTTGCCTGGAAAGTTAGATTAAGCTATCAAATTTCATTCATGGTATAATCAAATTAACAATGACAAACAGGAAAAGCAGGACCAGTCCATCAAGCTTTTCTCCACGTTATGATGGCTGGAGCATCATGCCTGGGCATTTACTAATTTTGTTATCTCCATATAAAGTTCTTGAAAATTACTCACAGGAGCCTAAAACAACTTATATTTTCAAAATTCTAGTTCAGTGCTGAAACCTAGTTGTGTATTACTTTCTATAACATGTTCATTTTATAAAATTATTTCAAGACATTCCAGTGGCACAGTGCAGTATTTTTGTTACTCCAAAATTGCAAATGTCATCCAACGTGCACCTCTTGGCTCAATGCGAAGACTTTTTCCTAAGAGTTTGAAGGTTGTGGGTTAAGAGTCCCGCTCTGGAGATTTGAGCATCTATGTCCACTGGTTCTAGAATTCTCCACTAATGGAAACAATTTTATCCTGTCCATGCTATTTCTTTCTTTCATAATTTTTTGTACACTCTAGCAAGTCACCCCTCAGCCTCCTTTGTTCCAAGGAAAATAACAGACATCTTTCCAATCTCTCCTCATAGCAGCATTCTTATAAACAACAAGGCAGTTCTGAGGGAGTGCTACATTGTTGGAGGTTTTGTTTTAGGAAAAGACATTAAACCATTAGCCTCATAGCTGGATGTAAATTTCCCAAGATCCTATTAAAAGAGGAAAAGGGGAGATCCCTATGGTGTCCTGGCCAATGTTTAGTCTTTAATCTTCACCAAATCAAATTAAATTATCTGGTCATCTCATTCCTACTTTTGTGTCACCTTATTGTGTGTAAATTGGCCGCAAATTAGTTATATTACAACACTAACCACATGGGTATGTCACTAGCTATAAATCATGTTCAAAGGTCCTAGGATTCTGAAAGGCATCATATGAATGCAAGTTCTTTCCTGCCCGAATCTGACTGTTCAAATCAAGATTCATCTTATTATCTTAAACTTTATTTTATGCTTTCTACTCTTTTCATCAGTCATTCCTACCTCTCGTAGTTTTCAGGCTACGACAATCAAAGGTTTATAGCTTATTTATTAGTGTCACAAGTAGACTTATATTAATGCAGCAATGAGGTTACTGTAAAAATCCCCTTGTCCGAAAATCCACACTCCGGTGCCTGTTCGGGTACACTGAGGGAGAACGTAGCATGGCAATGCACTTAACCATCAGGCCTTTCAGACTGGAGGAGGAATCCGGAGCATCTGAAGGAATCCCCCACAGACACTGGGAGAATGTGCAGGCTCCGCATAGTGACCCAAGTCAGGAGTCAAATCTCCGTCCCAGGCACTATGAGGCACCAGTGCCAATCACTGTGCCACCGTGCCACCATTTTCATTTGCTTGAAAGCTGGAAAGTATAGTGGCTGTTTACTTGCTTCGCTACTGCTTGATCTTGTCAGTTCTGGCCTTGGCTTTCAATTTTGAGTTGTCAGTTTTTAAAAAAAATGCAGTGTTTTTTCCATGTTCTGTGAGAATGATTAACACAATCAGCTGGGAGTTGAAAAAGAGGCCCCTTGGCCCATCATATCTGTGTTGGCCATCGAACACCTGTCTATTCTAATCCCATTTGACTCTAATATCATTCTGGTCAAAACTGGAAAATCCCGCCTGAAGTCAATGGACCTTTGCATGGTCCACTCCTGCCCGCTACAATTCCCATGGCAGGCGAGACAGGAAAATTCCCCCTATGATTCTAGATTATTTCATCCAGATGGTGGTGTCGATGTGGGACACTTTGTTTGAAACAGTGCTACCTGAATAAACCCGCAGCAAATTTCTTTTTAAAAAGTGCATGGACAAGCACTTGAGGTCTTAAAACCTCCAAGCCTACCAAAAATGCAATTAGGCTGGGTAGCTTCTTTTAGGCTGATATAGACACCATGGGCAGAATGGCATTTTGTACCGTAAATATTCCATATAAGAATAGGGTTCATCTTAATCTTTCAGCTCACATTACTTTCACCGCAAGTGTTTTTGGGTTACTAGCAGACCTCACTGGCCAAGTTTTAGAGTGATGGACAGTTTAAAAATTCACGTATTCTCTCATGTTATCCTTGATCAGTACCGTATATTGTGATAACCTCAGCGTCTCATTGTGGAGTGAACAAATTTTGTATTTGCCATTCTTCGAGTAACCATCAAAAGCTACTCAGTAATGTTAAATTATTTTGCTGCAAGTCTCATAAGATAATGAGGTAGGAAGTGAATCAACGAAAGGCGTTTTATTTATTCAGAACCATTAACGTTCTGTGTAACCATATTAATAATTTCATTCATTGTTAGTAGCCCATGAATAAAGCAGCTCTGGTCTCAGTTATACATTTCCACACCTCGTGCCTGTTGCCAAAATGTTAATTTAATTTTTTTTTAAGAAGTGTTGTGTGAAAATTATAAATGACCCATCAGAGAAGCTATTTACTGCCTTTTATATGGATTGTCCAAAGTGCAAAACCCCCTCAGTTTCTTAAATTGTCCCTGTTTTCTCTGTTCTCCCAGTTGCTGGCTGCAGGAGTTCGTCTCAGTGTCTGGTTTGATTGACAGGAATATTTGCGGCACTGAAAGAGAAAGAAGTGAGATTGAGAGGGGCTGAATGTGATGTCAGAATGGTGAAGGGTCATTTGAAGGTTAGCTGCCAGGGAAAGGGTTCAGGGAGAGTTCAGGCGCATATATTAAGCAAATGAATCCTTTTAACCCAGTGACAGAGGGAGGGAGGAGAGAGACCAGCAAGAGAACACCAAGATATCTTACTCGGGATCAGAGAGAAGGGGAGATGAGAGCGAGCAGTGTTTAAACTTGTGTGTTTTAATCTGCAAGGACTATCCCAGACATTTGAAGAAGCATTTGCTGAAGATGCACTGAGATTCTGAGGCTCTTCTGATGGGCTCAACAGCAGAACTGGTGATGTTATTTTGACTAAGAGGGCTGTGCCTCCCTTTGTGGGTTTGGTGGTGTCGAGATCTTTAAATGGTAAATGAACAGTTGGATTGATTACAGGATCACGACTTCAGCAGCTGGGACTGGCCATGATTCTAGGTCCCAGTCACAACAACAGAAGCAGAACTCAAACATGATCCCTGTTTCTAATTCTGGCAACCTTGTCCCCTTTTGACTCAGAGGTGTTGCTCTGAAGCCTAATGCTAATTTCAGGCTACCGATCCCTTCTTGAAAGAAGCAAGAGAGAGAGATAAGAGGACTGTGGACTGTTTAGCATTCTTTGGTACATTTTTGATTTCTGTCCTGTTTCGCAATGTTTGACTGCATGGATGTGCTGACAGTGAATCCAGGACAGCTGGTGGATTTTTACTCTCAAAGCCCCTCCTGCATGCTCCAGGAAAAAGGATCAAGCCCACCCTGCTTCATTGGGATCAGGCACAAAGACTGGCAGAGGCTCCCTAACCCTCAGTGTAGGTACCACAAACTCACTTCATCCATATTGCTCTCTTTCCAGGAAACTTAATTTTTGTAGGAATTCTTGTGCGTGTGTTGTAGAGTTAGTCTCTTCCAGTTTGAACTATTAAATGATTTAAAACACATTAAAATTCATGACAAAGTGTTTTGCACTTACAGCACTGCAAAGTCCAGGTGCACAAGATTAGTTTTTAAAAATGAGGATTTGAACTTTGTGACTTTTTACTGCTGAGCTGTGTCTTGTGTTGTAAAAAGAACAATTTCAAAAGAAGTGATCAGCATTTCTGTTGTGAAAGCCAGCTGATATTCAGGAGTGTCAGCATGCATATTCAGACCCACCCCATAAAGCAGTAGTGTGAAGGCCCAGATTTTTGATTAAAACAAGAGTATCACAAGGAGATTAAAGTCTTAATTCCTTCCCTCACCTCTCCTCCAGCCCCCTCCCCACACACACACACACACACACACACACACACACCCACAGACACACCCCCACTTCCAACCCAGTATAAAATCAAATGAATAAACTTTGCTCTCTGTTTTCCAAAGATATTCTGTTGCAACAGGAAATTTGTTATTAATTAGAATGTAATGTTGCTCACTGCAAGGTGTTTGTGACCTGATACGGTTGCACTATTTTCCCCATGGCACACAATTTTTCTGCTGTTAGGCTAACTGTTTCTGACATTTCTTCCATTGCAGTGATCATTGATTCTCCCCAAGCTAGCTTCCCGAATTTGATTTTGCCTGTAAATAATTTGAATAAAGTGGATATTAAGAGGCTCTTCATAATTCTTGCCTGTTTGTAGCAATCTAAATGCACGATATATTTTGGATGAAGAGCATGGGTAGCTGAAGTTTTCAGTGAAGATGTAGCTGTACAAACATCACGGCAACTGTGTGTGTTTTTCACTTCATTACTTTCAAGTTTCACGTTTTTTGACTACAAACACTCCCTTGTTTAATACACTGCTAAGGTGGGGGGAGTCATTGTTTTTGTTGTAAATCTATTGGAAAACTTTTCCCTCTTGTTTGAAAGCCTGCAGTGTAATTCTGTGACTTGCATTTCAAAAATATTTCAGCATCATGGAAGACTCATTGATGGCTGAAATGAGCATCATGATTAAAATGACGTGGAACTGTTAAAAGCTGCTCCCTTCTGCAGTGAGTGCCTCTGTGTGTTTCAGACCATGAGAGAGCCCACCTCACCACGCAGCTCCTCGGATTTCTATTACCAAATGCAACTTCCTTATTCCCGACAGCAGAATCGTAAATCCATGTTGTGCTGTCATTAGAAGGAAGTGGATTTTAGCAGTGTAAACATGGAGAGTTGGCACACACGACTGTCACTCTCTTCACTCTCTCTCATAATCCAAGCTGCAGAAACACAAAATGAACAAAAAGAGGTCCAAAAAATGCTCTTTATTTAGACTTGGAATTTGCAGCATGATATTTTAAAATATAGTCCATTGTACTTTTTCTCTTTTAAAGCCAGCTGGCTTGAGAATCTGCTATTATACTCAAGCCCTTTGTTCAAATAGACTAGTGTTATAACCAGGATTTGAAATAATGTCAATACCGGTAAGTTATTAATAGCATCTACATTTTCATAAGATAACAAAACATTTCCATATTTTTCTATTGTCCCAGCTCTTGAAGAGTATCCAGTAAACTTTGATTCACAAGGGACATTGGAAACCAACCAAGAGTTAGAAAAGAGTTAGAGAAGGTAACCAGTATTGTGAATTTTTTAGTAAATTTTGAGGAAACTTTTGAAGATGGGGAAGAGCAATATGGAAGAAATGAAAAAAAAATTCCAGAACATTCTCATCAAACACAAGTTGCCTTCAGAAAGTGAGTTTCGGGTTGAAGTGATGGTGTCTCTTAGTTATTTAACTGTGAAGTAACACTTTGCTATGCAACTTTATGATCATATACAATGCTGCTCACCCAGGAAAAGGGGATTTAATTGCGGTGCTGCACTATCAGGTGGAGGTGAGTTGTTATTAAAGCAATACCCATCTGCTGACTTCGGTGGGTGTAAAGGATATAAAGGGAAGGAGGTTTTGCTCCAGCTACACTAAGCCTAGTAAAGTCATATCTGAGGTTCAATTTCTCTGCATCGCACCTTTGAACATATTGACCTTGGAGCAAGTGCAGGGCATATTGCTGGGATACACGGATTAAATTATGAGGACTAATCAGACAGGTGAAGCCTGTATTTTAGGATTTTAAAAGGAATTTATAGGGTATGGAGATGAACTTTGTACTGGTGGAGGTGCCAGTGACTTGGAAACATAACTTTAAAATTAGAGTTAAGCCATTCAGGAGAGAAGTAAGCTAACACTCCTTCACACGAAAGGAGGTAAAACTCTGCAACAAAAACAGGTAGATGCTTGGTCTATTAATTTTAAATTGGGGATTGCTAGATTATTTTCCTAGAAGTATTATGGGGTACAGAGCCATTTTGGTAGAGTTGTGATTCTATGACCTCATTGAATAGTGGAACAGGCTCGATGGGCTGAGTGTCCTATTCCTGTACCACAATACTATCCGGAGCGTGCAGGGAATTCACTCCATAACCTTGAAAATGTTTATCCTTCACCCAGCGGTACCAAAAAAATGAAACACACAAACTGGTCTTGTGTCTCACATTTGTAGGTTTTTACTCTACTACACGTCGGACACCATATTTACTCCCATAACAACAAGGATTGCACTTGAAGTATTAGATATTAAGATGTGAGAGAGACAAGCCACTTTTTAAAAAAGACAAGTTATCTCTTAACTCACAAAAATAAGTGTTGAGAAGATTTTAATCAAAATTTCATATTGTTTTCCATTGGTTTACTGTAGAGATGTGTACAAAATAGTTTAATTTATTCCTCTTCTCTATTCCAGTGCTGCTTGTAGCTAGGATAGTGCTCAGAGGTGGCCAGTATGTTGTTGTGTGGTTATGCAGGGCTGGTTTCTATTTTTTTGTTGTTTCTGATGTGGGTCAGATTCTGTAGATTCATTCTGGGAAGCTAAATGCAGTGTAATTTTCACCGTGTGTGCAGCAGAATGTAAAAAGCTCTAAGGGTGGCCTGGCTGGTATTGTCTGCTGACAAAAGCATGGAGTGTCAAGGCCTGTAGCCTTGCTGTGATAAAACACAGGCATCAAGCAGTTTTTCCCCCCTCCCCTTCCAGTGTTCTCTTATCCTCTCCCATGGGCATTGTCTCCTTGTTTGGTGTGCTGTTCCAGAGGGGCCAGCAGTCTTCTGATACTTCATTTTCATGTGCAAACCTAACCAGTGTGTGCTGGAGGCTGTTTTACCTTGATGACTTTCCAGCTAAGCCTGTCCTCACACAGTGTCTTTGCATTCTATTTTGTGGCAAAAGATGTTGGATAATGATCAAGATAGGAATCTTTGTTTTTTTTTCTTTCCCCAGCCCCCTCCCTAGCCTCAAAACACATTGAGATCAATTTACTCAATCCCACTACTGCTCTGATGAAAGCAACTAACTTGATTTAGTCCTAAGATCAAACTTGCTTTCTTTCTGGTTGTGCAGTTCAGCATTGCACTACACAATGTATTTTACTCATTAGTCAAACAAAAACATTACTGCTTTATAACATATTTTCACTTAGTTGCTCGTATTTGATTTGGCTGGATACTAGCTCACAAAACATAGGCCGTGAGCAGCCACCTATTGACAAGCCCAAGTTAAACTGTCCAGATGAGTTGAAGCCAACAGCTGGGAACCCTTCAGGTAAACTAGGCCTTGGTGAATGCAGATATTTACTGAGGGATGGCTGCTGCAGCATGTGACCCATCTGTGAGGAGCTGATGGTCATGACACCCCACTAAACCCAATATAAAAACAAAGAAAGTTTTCGGCAATCGGAACAAGAAAAGGACATATTCTATAATTTTGTTAAAATTTGCCACAGGATTGAATTGAAGCTAAAGTTTGTATCTAAAAATTCCAGAGCAAAAACATAAAGTGTTGCAATGAAAATACTTATTTTGCAGTACACCCCCGCTTTCAATTCTTTGGAAGATTCACTCCAACTGTTTTCTCCCCGTGCTTGCGTGGGTTGTTCTTTGTTCTTTGTTCTGATATGCTCAACTCATCGACGTGACAAATAGAAACAGTCTCAGGTCTGGCTGCTGTTTTCTGTCCAGTTAGCTACTGCAGCTTGGGCAATAGTGCACTTTGATTGACATATGTCTCCAAGCTGGAAGGTAAAAAGAATTATGCAGCCTACTCTGACCATAATTTTAATGATATCTACACAAAATTGTGCCTTTTTGAATATCTTGTGGGGAATGATCTTACTATGATAAAGAGCACAAGAAGCAGGAGGAGGAGTAGACCATATGGCTTGTCGAGCCTACTCCTCCATTGATTATGATCCTGGCTGATCTTGCGCTTCAACTCCATTTTCCCACCCACTCCTCATTTCTCTTAATTCCATGAAAGACCAACAGCCTGTCAACTCACCTTAAGTGTATTCAATGATGGAACATCCACAAGCCTTGGGTAGAGAGTTCCAAAGATTCACGACCTTTAAAGTTATTTCTCCTCACCACTGTCCCAAATTATTGGTCTTTCATCTTGTGCCCTCATATTTAAACTCCCCAACCAATGAAAACAATAAAACAATTTCTTACCTTATAAAGCTCCTACAAAAATGTGCAGGTTTCAATGAGATTACATCTCGTTCTTCTAAACCCCATAGAACATCAGCCCAATTTACTTAGCATCTCATTATAGGACAAGTCCCTCATCCTGGGGCCAATTCAGTGAACCTTTGCTGTACCATCTCCAATTTGAGTATATCCTTTTTTAAATATGGAGACTAAAACTGTGTACAGTATCCCTGACGTGGATCTCACTAAAACCACTGTGTAATTAAGTTTAAGTTTGTTTATTAGTGTCATAAGTAGGCTTACATTAACACTGCAATGAAGTTTATGTGAAGACTTGTTTATTGTTGTACTCCAATTCCTCTGCAATAAAGGAAATGTGACATTTGCCTTCCTAATTGCTTCCTGCACCTGCATGCCTTCCTTGTATCAGCACATCCAAGTCTCTTTGAAAAGCATCACTTTCAAGTTTCTCATCTTTTAGAAAATAATTTCTATTCTTATGACTATAGTGAATAGCTTCACACTTCCCTACATATATTCCACCTGCCAGCTTGTTGTCCGCTCACTTAACCTGTTCATATCTCATTGTAGTCTCTTTCAGTCCTCCCCACAGCTTCCCACCTTGCTAGTGGTATATCAGCAACTTTTGATACATTACTCTGTCTCTTCATTTAAGTCATTAATATAGATTATAAATAGCAAAAGCCCCCACCCTGATCTTTGCAGCATTCTACTATTGACTACCTACTAATTTGAAAAAGCCCCATTTATGCCTTATCTCTACTTTTTATACATTAATCTTTCCATTGTCCATGATAAAATATTATCCCAACTCCATGAATAATTATCTTGCCTGTTAATCTTTTGTGTGGTCCCTTATTCAATGCCTTTTTGAAGTAAAGACCTATAGTGCAGAAGGAGGCCATTCAGCCCATTGTGTCTGCACCAATCCTCTAACTGGACATTTTACCCAGGGCCTATCCCCATAACCCCAAATATTTACCTTCTAATCCCCCTAACCCACATATCCTGGGACACTAAAGGCCAATCCATCTAACCTAGGTATATTACATTGACCAGTTTCCCTTTATTTATCCTACTAGTCACACCCTCAATAAACTAATACATTTGTCAATCAGTATTTTCCTTCGGTAAAAACATGTTGATTTGTTATAATCATAGTATAATTTTCTAAGTGCATTAGTGAGACTTTTCTTTATAATATGTTCCAGAAAACTGGTGTTAGACTAACAGGCTTGTAGTTCACTGTTTTCTGTCCCGCTTCTTCCTTGAAAAGCAGTGTAACATTTGCCAACTATATCTCTAGAATTGATGCCTTGAGTGAAATCAAATAACTCAGCTCCTTAAGATGGGGACTATACTTGGGCTACTTTGTTGGGATTTTACACTGGACCATGATACTAACCATTGGAATCTTCAACAATGCTTCATTTCCAGTTGGCTTTGTAAATTATAATTTGAGGAAGCAGATCAAAGTGGACACATCCAGAAGCTGCAATATGAAAATCAAAATAACTGGCAAAGGAAAGAAGTTTTAAGAACTTGGCAAGAAATAAACCCAAATGGGATAGAATAATTTAATTTAATTCAATCATTTTTCCCATCTAATAATTTCCTAATGTGATTTTGCAATGTGCATTGACACATTGATATAACTTTCATTCCTCCTAACAAGGTCTAAATAAAATCGAGACATGGTTTTTGTTAACTAGTTTTAACATTGTGCCAATAAGATGATGCAAAGTTTTGAACAATGGCATTAATATGTTAATGACAAAACTGACTTGCCATCTTCAGCCGTAACAGTTCTGCATGACAAATTATTTTCATTTGAGTAGGAGATAGTTAACAGAACTTGGAATAAATCTATAAAAAGACCAAGGAGAAGGGTTGTAATTGTTAAAAATTTGTTTACTTTTCTGAAGCTTAACCTAAACTGCAGATCGTTATCCTCTGAACCATTTGTTGTTTTTTGTGCTGTGAGAAAATTTTGTCTTTGCCTACACTGTGGGGCCGGGAAGGCCTGCAGGCCTATTATTTCAGCATGTGGTTATGTTTAGCCAACCCTATCTGCATAAAGCATAGTTTTAGTCATCTCTCATATAGTTTTACCAGGAAAAGATGCCCACTGCCTGCATTATTAAATATCTCTCATTCTCAGAAATGTTTATTACTAATTTTTATAGTAATTTTTGCAAAATATTTTGCAGCCTAAAGAATTTCCTAAAATTGTTCTTTTCAATTAGGTTCATCATTTTGCAACAATCTCATGTCCTGCTTTGCATTTCTTGATGAAACAAAAATAATTTTTTTAGCGCTAACTTTCATTTTAAACCTAACATCTGAAGTCACAAGGGCAAACATTGAGTTGTTCAAAATAGGTTAGGGAATTAGGCAGAACTATTTTCACCTGAAGAATAATAAGGTTATAGAATATTTTATCAAGAACACAATTGTAAGTAGATAGTATAAATTAAACATTTTTTTTAGAAACATAGAGGAGTTGAGAAGGCAGGGTTGGTGAGAGTGTGACTTGTGGGGGAAAAGTGACTTGCTCCCTTGACCCTAATAGTATATTCCTGCATTTTAAATTCTAACGCTGTTATGTTCAATCAATGGAGACATTCTATGGTGGAATACTCCTGTTTTACAAAATGGCAACTAATATCATCCAGCTTATCCGTGCTATAAATAATCAAAATAATAAGCCACCTCTGAAATTATTATAATAGTGGGATTGAAAATACCGCTTCACACAAAGAGTTAGGGTGGGGGTGGGAGCAGATACATCATCTATTTTCTTGCTTCAGAGCTATGAAGAGAGGCAATGTTCAGTGTAGCTATACTTGTATTAATCTGATGATGTGCCAATGCTGCTAGCTCTATTCCAATGTCAATGATACAGCACACAACCCTTATTTGAATGTCAATCAAAATTGATGTGCAGCTGCAAGAAGTTGAGATGAGAAAGATCCCTGCTTGGTATTCCAGAACATTAGGTTTAACTCCAGCAGGTTTATTTGGTATCCCAGAGGACAGCAATGCATTGTTTCTAGTTGCAGGTGGTTATCAGGTTCAATGCAGTGTTCACTATCTGCAAGACTTGAAGTAAATGGCATATTTTAAAGAATCTGATTAGGCTAGATTAATAGTATTGCAATACCATGTGGTAGTTGATCCAAGATTAAATGTTCCAGAAATTGCTTATTAACCCATCCCAGTATAAATCCTGGCCTCTGGCAGTTACGTCATTCAAACCTACAGCTTTCTCTCTGCACCTCCTGTCTTGGTACAAATTTAAATGTGCAGTACACAGTTGAGAACTTTGCCATTTTCCCATCTTTCAAGAGGTGAGACCTCAAACTATTGCTAACCTACCTACCTGATGTGATGTCGTGTAACCCATGTTTGTGTGCAGGCTATACATTTGATTTTAGATATGTGCTGTCCTTTCAACTTCCAATATCTCTTGGTTACTTTTCTACATATTATCCATACGCGTCAAGGGTGCAGTCTCAACCTAGAGAAAGACATCCCTGGTGAAATGTGTCTCTGCTCATATGACCGTGTAACGGTGATGGGGTGGGGTTCCATGGTCCCTCTCTCCTTATTCCTAAGGATCTCTTCCTTGTTGTCTAGCTCCCTGAGAGCAAAAGGAAAACCCACCCTGATATGGAAGCTGTCTCAAATTGGCAACAAGACACCCCAGTGTGATAGGACGTGAGAAAGGAAATGAGAAGACAAACAATCTAACAGAGTGCCAAGCTACATGTCACAAAGCAAAGCATAAATAGCTCTCACAACACTCAGAAACCAGCTACACACACCTTTAAGAAACTGAAGGTCAGGAAGTGCCGTTGGATGTGCCCCTGTTTATACTGGCGTTCAATGATGGTGTTTTCTTCCTGGAGAAAACCGCAGAAATTATAAGGTGAGGAAGCCCTGCCCTCGTTTGCAGAGTTTCTGTGCCCACAGTAATGTCTGTGCAACAACCTCTGCTGACACCAGCACACACTTGTCAAAGCAAAACAGGCAGCACACCCTCTTCACTTTTGCGAAAGTGATTCTCCTAGCCTCCCAAATTGTCACACCGCCCTCGCCCAATTTCTACTTCCTCAGCACTTTATTATAATATTTTCTGTATTTGTACTTGGATGCAGTTTTTCTGTGTGCAAGTTCTCACCTCTGTGTGCCTTTATTGCACTAAATGTTCACATACTTTCTCCTATGGCTTAGAACGTTTTAATGTCATGATGTAGAGATGCCGGCATTGGACTGGGGTAAACATAGTAAGAAGTCTGACAACACCAGTTTTAAATCCAACTGATTTATTTGTTAGTAAACTCACAAGCTTTCGACTCTATGGCCTTCGTCAGGCGAATGAAGTGTTCTGGTCTCCAGCAACACACATACCAGCACAGACTGTTCACAGATTACTGATTAGAATGCGAACCTTTACACCTAATCTGCTATTCAAGTCTTAAAGTGGCTAACAATGTGAGTGGACGGAGCACTGAGCACAGGTTAAAGATATGTGTATTGTCTCCAGACAGCACAGTAAGTGAGGTTTTTTGCTAACCCAGGCAAGTCATGAGAGTTACAGATAGTGTGACATGAAGCCAAGATCCTGTTAAGACTATCCTCATGTGTGCGGAACTTGGCTATCAGTCTCTGCTCAGCGGCTCTGCACTGTCGTGTGCCATGAAGGCCCCCTTGAAGAAATTTTACCCGAAGGTCGGAGGCTGAATACCCGTGACCGCTGAAGTGTTCGCCAACAGGAAGGGAGCAGTTTTGCCTGGTGATTGTCGAGCGATGTTCATTCATCTGCTGTCATAGTGTCTGCATGGTCTCCCCAGTGTACCATGCTTCGGGACATCCTTTCTTGCAATGTATTAGGTAGACGATGTTGGCCGAGTTGCAAAAGTATGTACCGTGTATCTGGTGAATGGTATTCTCAAGTTTGATGATGTCATCCATGTCGATGATCCGGCATGTCTTGCAGAGGGTGCTGTGGCAGGGTTGTGTGGTATTGTGGTCACTGTTCTCCTGAAGGAGAAGATGTAGATGTCCAGTACTTTCCCGGAGCGGAGAAGCTACAACATCTTCTCCGGAGTCTTCAACATATCATTGATGATGGTGAACATCTCGCTAGGGCCATCCCCACACCCCTACTTCTTGCCTTCAGACAACTGTGCAACCTCAAACAGACCATTGTTTGCAGCAAACTACCCAGCCTTCAAGAGAATAGTGACCACAACACCACACAACACTGCCACAGCAACCTCTGCAAGACATGCCGGATCATCGACACGGATGACATCATTAAACGTGAGAATACCATTCACCGGATATACGGTACATACTCTTGCAACTCGGTCAACGTTGTCTACCTAATACATTGCAAGAAAAGATGTCCTGAAGCATGGTACATTGGGGAGACCATGCAGACACTACGACAGTGGATGAATGAACATAGCTCAACAATCACCAGGCAAAACTGTTCCCTTCCTGTTGGCGAACACTTCAGCGGTCACGGGCATTCGGCCTCCGACCTTCAGGTAAACGTTCTTCAAGGGGTTGTTGTCCTGTGCTTTTGTACATCAGTGCCATTTAAGATGTATATTTTTAAAATGTGACTTTTTAAATAAAAGCAAGCATTGATGTAGTTGGTGTTTATTCTATAAAGGAGCAGCTGTTGGGCAGGGACTTAAAGACAGTAATTGAATATTTTGTTTCTGCTGAGGTATAGAAACTGCTTGAGCTTTGCTCTTGCAGGTTTAAAACCTCATCAGAATGCGATTAAATTGCAGTCTTGTAACTACCTCCTACGCATCTATTATTTGAGATAGCGCTTACACCGCCTTCTGAACTGTAGTATTCTGTATATCGTTTGTGGGCGTAAGCATCACTTCACACGCGTCTCAGTGTTAGGCTGATCTGACAACAGATCCGAGGCCTTTGTGAAAGCTTGTCATTCGAATTGAATTAACTTGTAAAATCACCCAAGGGGGCTGCACTGTTTCAATTTTAGTTACAGAAACTCTTGTGATCATGATTGGGAAAGTTGGAGCATAAAGCAGTTTAAAAACAATGGCTAAAGAGCTTCCAGTAAAGTAGTTTAAGAAATTAGTATCCAGTAATTAGCTCATTGGCAATCCAAGTTTTGATAAATGCTTTGTTCAAGTAAAGAATGATCTTATTGTAAACTCTTTAAACACACATGCACATACATGCACACACTTTATTGGAGCGCAGGGAGATATCTATATGAATTGATGACTGCTCTCTATTTTTAACTAATCCCATTCTTATGTCTTGGGAAGCAAACTGTTGAAAGTCCTAGACCCTATTTTCTCCTAAATATTGTATTTCACTTTAAGTTGATGCTGAAGTCTCAATTAGCTTCCTTTCCAAAGAGCTGCTTGTCAATTTAAAGCTTGTTTGACCACTCACAAGTGACCTAGGCCACGATCTCTGTACAGGTTTTGGGGAAGGACCATGAATGAGTAGATTACTGCAATCAAAATTGAATGAAAACATTGTGACGTCCCAATAAGGCCTCAATGGGCCTTTATTTTGACATAGACCTCAAGACATAGACATGGGCCACAAAAGATCCTGGCAAGTGATCAGGCTGTTTTTGCAGGAGCAGCTGCTGATTTTGCCTGTTAACATTTTTGTGCAGTCACTTATGTAGTAACATAAGTATTTTACTGTGTGTAAGATCAAATTAAGTTTGTTTCGTGTTAGTATTTTCAAGCCATTAGTTAGAATTAACAAATATGGCATAAAATTATACTATAAAAGAGCAGTTTATTGTCCTGGGCTTATCACCATTTCTCACTTAGCATGGGAAAATCAGCATCCAGAACATTAAAACAAAAAGGTGATGTTTAGTGACAGACAATATGGCAAGTACATTAACTTACACTAACTAACATGGCAATTGTTATTTTATTCATGATGTTTTATTAGTCTTTTTACTTCCTTCCTTCTAGTCTATAATAGTCCTTGCTAGTGGATTGCAAGTGGGGATCTCAGCCTGTGCACTCCTGTCAGAAAATAAAGTAATTTATTAGTCACGAGTAAGGCTTACATTAACACTGCAATGAAGTTACTGTGAAATTCCCCTAGTTGCCACACTCTGGCGCCTGTTTGGATCAGTGTACCTAACCAGCATGCGTTTCTGACTGTGGGAGGAGCCCACGCAGACATGGGGAGAACATGCAAACTTTGCACAGACAGTGACACAAGCTGGAATTGAACCCGGCTCCCTACTGCTATGAGGCAGCAGTGCTAACCATTGACTGATTATGATCGTTTCCAATTTTCTTCTCCTCCCTCCACAAGATTCTCACTCCTTACTGATGCAGATTTGGAGTGGCACAGTGGCACAATAGTTAGCACTGCTGCCTCACAGCGCCAGGGAACCGGCATCAATTCTGGCCTCAAGCGATTAGGGATCACAGGCTTAGGGTGGGGGGGTAAGATATAATTTGGATGCTAGAGGGAGTTTTTTCACACAGAGGATGGTAGGGGTATGGAATGTGCTGCCAAGTAAAGTGGTGGAGGCAGGCACTTGAGTTATTTAAGAAATACTTAGATGGGCACATGAACAGAATGAGAATGGAGGGGTATAGAAAACTGATTTAAAATAGGGATCATGAGCCTTGGGAGTCCCTGGGAAGTGTGTCAATAGATGATATTGATGTACTTGTTTTTATCCTACAGGTGCTTTGGTCCACCTTGTTGTCTAACAAGGGGCATACACACGATGGGTCCTGAGAGGGCTGCTCTTGGATTTTTTCGAGAGTATTCTAGTGCTTCATGTCGTTAGTGTACGCTCAACCTGGACCATTTGATGGGCAACACGACAGCTCAGTGACTATCGCTGTGCTGTGCAGATACATGGACTTGGGCCTGTGTCTGTGGGAGCTTGCGCATTCTCCCCGTGCTTGCGTAGATTTTCTTCGGGTGCTCCGGTTTCCTCCCACATCCCAAAGATGTGCTCTTAGGCTAATTGGCAAAACAAATTCTCCCAAAATTGTCTCAAATTTGGTTTTTAATCCATAGATCTATAAAGATAGACAGGGATCATGGGTAGAGGTGGGAACATTGGAGTGGTGGCGCAGGCTCGTTGGGCCGAAGGGCCTGTTTCCCGTGCTGTTTTGTTCTTTGTTCTTGTCTGTATGAAATTTGCACCTTCTGTTGTTGTCTGTGTGGGTTTTCTCTGGGTGCCCTGGTTTCCTCCCACAATTCAAAGGTATGCAAGTTAGGTGGAATGGCCATGCTAAATTGCTCCTTAGTGTTGAGGAGATTAGGAGGATAAATACAGGGATGGAACCTAAATGGAATTGTTGTCAGTGCTGGCTCGATGGGCAAATGGCTTCCTTCTGTACTTCAGTAGTCATTTTCCAAAGTAAATTTAGTGAACACTCGAGGTAAATGAAGGGGGAACTGCAGCTAAGTGGATAATTCTATCAAAGAGCCAGCACAGGCATGATGGGCCAAATGGCCATGTGATGTATTATTCTATGATTTGACTGTAGCTTGTATTATGTATACCTGTATGTCTGGCATGTCATTGGGCACAGACATTCTGCTGAAACATCTGCAGTGTGAAAACCCTACAGCTAATCAACTCTCTAATCAGCAGCTGATGGTTCTGTACACCTTGGGATCAAATCAACCACCCTCACACAACTAACAATGGAGTTCCTCAGGGATCAGTCCTTGCATGAGTTCTTTCAGCATGAATACCAGTGATCTCCCTCCCACAGAGACACAGCTCTTTGTTTGATGGCAAGGTTTTAATGCTGAGATGTTTTCCCAATGACCTGAAGCTCTTTAGTCTGGATTACCAGGGCCAAGTCAGGGAACTGTGTTCAGTTCCAGCCTTGGGTCACTTTCTGTGTGGAGTTTGCACATTCTCCCTGTGTCTGCGTGAGTTTCCTCTGGGTGCTGCGGTTTCTTCCCACAATCCAAAGATATGTGGGTCAGGTTGATTGGCCATACTAAGTTGACCCTTGTGTCAGATGGATTGGCAGGGTAAATATGTGCAGTTACGGTTGTAGGGCCTGGATAGGATTATGGTCAGTACAGACTCAATGGGCCAAATTGCCTTCTGCACTGTAGGGATTATTTGATGGCCCACAGCACCTCATTCATACCCAGTATAGAATGCTTAGCTCTGTTGTTCATGATGGAAGGAGTCCTTAGTGTGAAGAGGGGCATTGTTTCCAGAAATGCTGTGTGGTATCCAAGGGGAGATAGTGGTGTGGTGGTAATGTCACTGGAGTGGTCATCCAAAGACCCAGGCTAATCTTCTGAGAGCACATACAGGTTCAAACCCCATCATAGTAGCTGATGTAATTTAAAATCAATTAATAAAATCTGGCTTGAACTCTAAGTGACGGTGACCATGAAATATCAAATGTTATAAAAATCCACCTTGTTTGCTAATGCCCTTTCGGAAAGGAAATCTGTACCCATATCTGATCTGGCCTACATGCGATTCCAGACCCACAGTTGTGGTTGATTGTTAACTGCCCCTGCAGCAGATGGATGGGTAAAAATAAGGTCAAGCAGGTATTTTGCTCAGGTTGGTTTTGTCATCATGTCACAGGTGTGGTCTGTCAGCTATGCCCTTCAGGACTTGGCCAAATTGGTCAGAAGTTCTGCTATCCAGTTATTCTTGGTCATGGACATTGAGATCCCCCACCCAGAGTGCATTCTTCTTTGCTTTGCTCAGTTTCTTTTCACACTTGTATTCAATGTGGAGCATTCATCAGCTCAGGGAGGGAGGTAGATATATAAGCAAGAATTTTGCTTGCTCATGCTCTAGTTGGTGCCTTGGACTTCATTAAGTCTAGAGTCAGTCTTGAAGAATAACAGGGCCATTCTCTCCTGATTGAATTCTACTGTATATGGATCTGTCCTGCCAAGGAAGGGTAGAACAGAAAGGTGTGATTTACTGAAAGGTATGATTCTCTAAGTATGGCTGTATCAGATTATGGTTGGATAATCTGTGGGACAGGTCTCAGTTTTGAAACTTTTTAGCTAAATGGTCATGTGGAGGCCTTTGCAGAATTGAATAGGCTAGGTAAGTCTTTGTCTTGTCTGGTTCCCAACCTGATGGGTGGTTCATCTAATTCTGCTTTCGTTGGATTTTTTCGAAGAGGTTTGACGCAACTAAATGGCAAGCTAGGCCATTTCAAAGGGCAGTGGGGGGTCAGCACATTGTTGTGGGTCTGGCATCATATGTAGGCCAGACAAGATTGTGCAAGGTCTTCCTTGCCACATGTGTTTTTCATAGTTACTAGCTTTTTATTGAGTATTTGTTTAATTAAATTTAAATTCCTCAGCTGCTGTAGTGGAATTGGAACTCCTGTATCCGGATCTTTAATCCAGGCCTGTGGATCGCTAGTCCAGTAACATAACCACAATGCTGCTGTATCCAAAGGCTTGGTTGTGATGCTCCAACGATCAAAGTATCTTCTGACTCTCCTTTTCTATGAATGACCAAGGCAGCAGAAAGTGACTGATATCTATGGAATGATACTGAACTGATGTGTTGAGCAGTGGGATGGTGAGAATTAGTGAAAGAAAAATATTAAATGTGGAAAAAAATAAATAAAACTGTGCTTTCCAGGAAGTGTTGACCAAAAATGTTCTGATTGTCAAGAAAAGCATAACTGGAGCTCATTGATATGAAAAAGGGGGTAATAAAATGCGGTATTCCCTGTGCTTGCCAATTGCTAACTTTTCCAGACAGAATTGAGAACTCGTAGGGAATTGTAGAGCACAATCTGCATTCAAACGCTCTGACCAAGAGTATTAGCACACCATGTACATGTGTTTTAGAACTTGGAGGGAAGCTATTGCTCATGATATCCATCGCCCACTCAAGGAAGGCTGCCCCAAATATTTGGATTAAAACCAAAGAATTTTCTCCTATTGCAAAATTGCCCACGCAACGTTGCTTTATGAATTTACACTCCCAGTATTGAGCTGCATACGCACATAGGCTGTGTAAGAAGTTTGGATGAAGCAAACTGAAATTAGAAATGAAAGAAGTTGCACAGGAATGGGAGGAGGCCATTCAGCTCCTCTAGTTTATTCCACCATTTCTGGTTAGATCCTGGTTAACTCCATTTACCTATCTTTGCTCCATATTCCTAATTCCCCACCCATCTACCCAAACAAAAAACAATCTAGTCTTGAAAATTTCAAATCACCCAGCATTTACAACTGTATATAAAGACTTTAGAAGGGAGGTAAAAAGTAATTGAGAAAAGCAAGTAGGGAATATGAAAAAAGACTGACAACCAACATGAAAGGAAGCCCCAAAGTCTTCCACAGTCATAAAACCTTTAAAAAGTGGTAAGAGGAAGAGTTGACTCAATTAGAGACAAAAAAACTATGATTTACATATAGATGCAGAGGACATAGCTGAGGTATTAACTTGCGTCTGTCTACACCAAGGAAGCTGATGCTATTCAAGTTATTGTGAAAGAGCAGATAATTTGGATATTATATTGATACAGAGGAGGCAATGAATGGATAGTCTGTTTGTGCTTAAAGTTCCCAAGGCACCAGGATCTGATGAAATGCATTCAAGAATAGTGAGGGGAAATTGCAGAGACACTGGGTATAATTTTTCAGGGGATGGTGCTCGAGAATTACAAATGTTACATCTTTGTTCGGAAAAGGGTCTAAGATAAGCCAAGCAACTCCAGGTCAGTCGATTTAACTTTAGTGATGAGAAGATGTCTAGAAACAACAATTCAGGACAAAATTAACAGTCACATGAACAAAAGTGAGTTGAGTAAGAAAAACCAACGTGGATTTCTTAAGAGAAGATCATGTTTAATTAACTTGCTGGAGATTTTTGGAAGAGATAGCAGAGAGAGTTGATGAGGATAACACAGTTGATGTGTACATGAATTTCCAAAAGGTATTTTGAGACAGTACCCCACAACTGACCTGTGAGCAAAGTTATAGTTCATGGAATAAAAGGGACAGTGCTCACATGGACATGCAATCGGCAGAATAAGAAGAAACAAGAATAGTAATTAATGCTTTTTTTTGGGCTGGTGAAGAGAATTTTCTAGGGGTCAGTATTGGAATTCTGGCATCTCTGGTATCTATTAATGACCCTGACTGTGGTGTACAGTGCGCAGCTTCAAAATTTACAGATGATCCGAAACTTTGAAGCATTGTGAATTCTGAAGATACTGTAAAACTTCGAAAGGACATAAACAAGCTGTTGGAATGGCAATACAGATGGCAGGTGAAATTCAGTGTGAAAAAGTGTGAAGTAATTCATTTTCCTAGGAAGAACTTGGAGAGATAATATAAAACAGAATGGCATAATTCTCGAGGGAAGAGCAGGGAAACTTGGATGTATGTGAGCATTAGTCATTGAAGATAACAGGATAGGTTGAGAGAACAGTTAATAAAGCATACAGTATCCTCATTTTGTTAATAGGGTCATAGACTTCAAGAGCAAAGAGGTTATGTTGAATTTGTATCGAGCACTTCTTTGGGCTCAGTTGGAGTATTATGTCCAGTATTGCATCTAGTTCTGGATATCACACTTTAGGATGGGTGTAAAGGCATTGGCAAGAGTGCAAAAAAGATTTATGAGAATGATTTCAACAATGAGGAACTTCAGGTGAAGATAGATTGGAGAAGTTGAGACTGTTTTCCTTGGAGGAAAGAACACCAGAGAGGAGATTTGATAGAGGTGTTTGAAATCATGAGCAATTTGGACAGAGTGGAGAGAGAGAAACTCATCCTACTTGTGAAATGATCAAGAATAAGAGACACCGCTTTAAAGTAATTGGCACAAGAAACAAAAATGACACAAGGAAACACTTTTTCATGCAGCAAGTGGTTAAGGTTTGGAATGATCTGCCTGAGAGTGTGATAGAGGCAGGTTCAAGTAAAGTATTGAATAGAGAATTTGACTTTTATCTAAAAAGGAAAAATATGCAGAGTTATGGGAAAAAGATGGCAGGGTGCACTAAGTGAATTGCTTGGTTGGAGAGTGGGTGCAAACACGATGGACAGAATAGTTTCTTTCGACATATAAGAGTTCTGTGATTCTGTTTGAGAGAGAGAGAGAGAGATCCAAATTTCCACTGCCCTTAGTGAACCAGTAACCACTTCAGTAGAAATAATAAGCCATTTGTTTTTGGAGGGTAGGGGAACAATAGCAACATGTGCTCAGAATTTGGATTAACCTTTGGAATTTGACGTCAAGTGTTTATGGATCTGAAGCCATGCAGTTTTGATTCTTCGTATTTTCCAAAGCTGAAGTTCAAACCATTGGAAAATTAAAAACATGTTAATTTCAACTATTTACTGTTTTTCAAGTTGCAGCTATATTCAGAACACGTAATGACAGTAGAAGGTTGCATTTGCCTTCCATTCAAATTTACTTTGGCCTTAAAAGAAGTTATGCCTAAAAAAGATCGCCTGAAAAGTCAAAAATAGGGCATGTTCTGAGGTATATTTGCAGCAACAGAAAAAACACTGCTAATGTTGGGTGCTCATTTCTGATGTTAATGAAACTGACTCTTGAATCTGCACCTCACTTCTTGGCCAGCCAGTCCAGATATGCCGTGATTTTTCTGAATTTTTTTTTAAAAGAACCTCAGCTGAGCCCTTTTTTGTCAAGATCTTTATTCAGCAAGAAGCTGGCAAGCATTGAAACCATTACAAGATGCGCCCTCATGTTAAAAGAATGCATGTTGGCACTGGAGTGACATTTTCCTCCACAAATTGTTCAGATGCTGGAGTCAAACACAAAGGGTAATGGGTGATTAAACAATACTGTCTCTCTGCTTTATGACTCCTGCATTTTGCGCTGTCTGCAGTATGTTGCAACAATAGCTGAGGAACTTAGCTGACAGCGTGAAGTTCAGAGATTACAGACCAATGTCACAAATAATATTTTAGGAAGGACTTGGTTCAGGGCAATATCCACATTTGAGGACAGGTATCCTTGCCAAATTTCAAAGTATGTGTATCTTTTCTAATCTGTAATATCTAGCATGATTTTTTTAAGTTTGCAGTATGTGGGCATTCTGACAAAGTCAGCATTTATTGCCAATCGTTATTTGCCCTTGAGAAGATTGTTGTGTGCCATCCTATTGACGAAGGGCAGTCTAGAATCCATTACTTTACTATAGTCTACAGTCACCTGTAGGCAATGCCAAATAATGATGGTGTATAAGAGCCATTTTTTACCATTCCCAATCATGACCTAATACCACAAATTCTAAGGAAGCATCAAGGTTGCATTTACACAATATTGGTACCATTAGAAAAGATGATGGTATAAATCAAAGTGAAGTGTTGAGATTCTCTTTTTGGAGGGAGGGGAGACTATAGTTGAAAGTGAAGAGAATAGGAGACTGTTCCTTTCCTTGCGGTATGGGAGACATAGCAACAAGATCACTGGATGATTTTTTTTAATGCAAGCAGTTCTGAGCTGCTGTTAGGTTAGTTGCTGCACAAAATGTTCAAGGATCAACCCCCACCCCCCCCACCCCGTCCCTCACTCCCACCCCCACCATCCATCATCCATCATCCATCTTCAGCTGCTTCATCAATTATCCTGCTTCCATCATAAGAAATGGGAGTGTTTGCTGATGATTGCAGAATGTTCAGCAACATTCACAGCTTGTCAGATATTGAAACAATCTACGTCCATATGCAGGTTGACCTGGACAACATTCAGGTTTGGGTTTCTAAGGGACAAGTACCATTCATGCCACACAAGTGGTAGGCAATGACCATCTCCAACAAGAGAGAATCTAACCATTTCTCCTTGACATTCAATAGTATTATGACCACTGGTCCCCAACTATCAAGATCCTGGGGGTTATTGTTGACCAGAAACTGAACTGGACTAGCTATTTGAATCCTGTAACTACAAAAACGAGTCAGAGGCTGGAAATTCTGAAGCATATAAATCAATTCCTGACTCCACAAAACCTGTTCACTATCTTCCAGTAATGAGTCAGGAGTATATGGAATATTCTTCACCTGCCTAGATGTCCGACTCCAACATTATACAAGAAATTGAACATTGTCTAGGACAAAACAGCCTGCTTGATTGACATCCCAACTGACACTGTAAACATTCATTGCTGTTGCCACTGAAGCACAGTGCCAGCAATGTGTACCATCCACAAGATGCACTCCAGCAGCTCACCAAATCTACTTCAACAGCACTTTTCGATCCCACAGCCTCCACCACCTAGAAGGACAAGAGCAGTAGGTGCACAGGAACACAACCACTTGAAAGATCCATTCCAACCATCTAACATCCTGACTTGGAACTATATTGTTCTCTCTGTCTCTCTGTCAAAATCCTGGAACTCCCTTACTAACAGCACCGAAGGCGGCAGATGAACTGCAGCAACTCAAAGGCGGCGGCTCACTATCACCATCTCAAGGGCAATTAGAGATGGACAATAAATGTTGGTCTGATGCTCGCATCCCGTGAAAGAATAAATTAAAAATGTCCAGGTTGAATTATGATCAGTAGTACTTGAGTGAAGTAATGGAGGATTCCTGATGTCTTAGAAAGGGACGTGCATGTACCATGATGTGTTCATCTGAGGAAGGGAAGGAAAAAATAGGGAATTAGAAGAAAACCGAAAAACTTGCTAAGTAATAAATATCAGGATGTCTGAAAGTGTTTTAGACAACACCTTTAAAGTTTAAAAAGCAACTCCCAATGCAAAGCAAATTAAAACACAGTGAAATGGATGCTGAATCATGAGGGGGAAATTAGAAAGTTTTAGAAGGACTAAAGCATGGTCAAAAACATGTATTTTGTAAAGACTTTGGCAGGAAGAAAAGATAAGTAGATAGGCAAAGGAGTTTTGGAAGGAATAGCTGAGGGCTGTTTTCAGGAAATGTAAAGGTGAAGCAACTTACAGACATGGGCTATTGAAGATTTGAAATAGATTCAAGGGTAATTTTGCATGGGAACTATACATTAGCCAAGGTGATGTGTACGTAGGATATAAATTCAGGCAGAATACAATAGACCTGTGCTTAATGGGTGGCCCTTGCATCCAGCATTATTCCTTGAATTCATTATCTTGCACCTGGCTGCTGGGAAACGGAAGAGAGTCACAAGGGTGGGAATATGGTGGGCATTTTCGTATTCAAGTTCCATAGGCAAAGTGGGGGAGGGATGTGTGCATGGTAAGGGTGTGGGAATGCAACTCTTAGGCCTGAAAGTCTAGGAAAAATTGTATTTCATAGAATAATGGATGTACCTTCCTATTAACATGTCTTCTGCTATCCGACCTTCAGTGCCTCCTAATAGTTCCATCATCTAGTGTAATGTTGGTATGGCAGAATTCATGCAGAGTTCAGATGCTCTGAATAGCTGCCTGGCATGCAGATTACCAGACCATTTGTTTAGTGTGTTCTCCAGTTTTCCCATTGTCCTACAGCAGCCCTGAAGAGTTAACATCACAAAGCTCCTTTGTGAGCAAGTTCTCTGCCTTCTTTTTGAACTGTTGCCTTTAATTTGACTAACAGCAGTTGAGGTTTTATAGTCAATTCCTGGCCCTAATTAACATGCTATTTGTTTGTCTAATTTCCATGGCTAGCACTTGCATTGTGCCTTTCTGATCTGACAGGGTGGCTGTGCTCGTCCTTTCCTTTACTATTTGCATATCCTAGTCCTGTTCTCCAACTCTTCCGGATTACATTAAATTTTCTTTTGTAAAGTTTTTGCTGCTGCTCAGTTGGTTTTGCTTAAGATCTGCAACATATTCATCTGGCCTTTTGTTCAAAACTAGAGACCCATTTTCAGAATTATTCTGGTTTAAATGATGAATCAGTTCTTTTAACTTGAGATAGTTACATAGCTAAGGTTTCTCTCCTTTGCAAGATGCAAATATCACTTTTGGGGGAGAAACCATATTTGATTTTGATTTATTATTGTCACACATATTAACACACAGTGAAAAGTATCATTTCTTGTGCGCTATACAAAGTATACCGCTCATAGGGAAAGGAAAGGAGAGGGTGCAGAATTAGTGTTACATCATAGCTAGGGTGTAGAGAAACATCAATTTAATGTGAGATAAATCCATTTAAAAGTACGATGGCAGCAGGGAAGAAGCGGTTCTTGATTCAGTTGGTACCTGACCTCAGACTTAACGTATCTTTTTCCCGACGGGAGAGAGTGGCAGTGAGAATGTCCATGGTGCATGGGGTTCTTAATTATGCTGGCTGCTTTGCCGAGGCAATGGCAAGTGTAGACAGAATCAATGGATAAGACGCAGAGAGGAAACAACAGCCTTGTTAATTTGTCATCCTCGGGATACTTATTGCAATTTATCATGAACATAGAATATTACAGCGCAGAACAGGCCCTTCGGCCCTCGACCAATTAGGAAAAAGCAATGACCCTCTAACCTAAACCATTTCCTTTTCATCCATAAACTTATCTACTAACCTCTTAAACGCCACCAAACTTGGCGCATCTATAACTGCTGCAGGCAGGGCATTCCATACCCTTACCACCCTCTGGGTAAAGAACCTACCTCTGACATCCGTCCTATAACCACCACCCCTTAATTTAAAGCTATGTCCCCTCGTGCTAGCTTTCTCCATCCTAGGAAAAAGGCTATCACTGTCCACCCTATCTAAACCTCGAATCATCTTATATGTTTCAATAAGGTCTCCTCTTAGCCGCCTTCTTTCTAACGAAAACAACCTCAAATCCCTCAGCCTCTCTTCGTACCAGGCAACATCCTCGTAAACCTCCTCTGTACCCTCTCCAATGCCTCCACATCTTTCTTATAATGCAGGGACCAAAACTGCACACAAGTGCGGCAGGACTAGAGTTTTGTACAGTTGCAACATGACGTTGCGGCTTCGAAATTGCGACTCCGAATGATGGACAGAATAAAGATGAGTTGATCATGAGAATCAGCATGGATTTGTAAAGGAAAAATCATTTTTGACTAACCAAGCTGATATGCTTTTCAGCAAGTCGTCAACATGGTGGGCATAAGAGTGTCAATGGTTATTATGTCTATATAGATTTCCAAAGGCCCTGTATAAGATTCTGCAAAAAGATTATCAGCAAAAATAAAAGGACAAACAGCATTGCAGATTACTTTGTCATGTGGGGTTGTAATTGGTTGGGAAGTCGGAGGAGGACAGTAGGTAGATAACAAATGTTCTCTGGTTGGTGAGATGTTACATATGGTGTTCCTCAGGGATCATGCTGAGGCCTCAGCACTTCATGATAAGTATCAAGAAGACTTGGATGCAATATTAGAGAGATGTGTATCCAGATTTTTAGATGACAATTTATAAGAGACAATAAGTCATGTCGGCTAGAGTAGAAAGTTACAAAGAGGCACTATCTGCAATAGAAATGCATATCAGAATTGCATTGCATATAATAGGTGGTCAATCCAGAATTAGCCATTCTGCCTGAAATGACTTTCTATCCACCCCGCTCCCTCAAACACTTGTGTCAAATCCAGGAGATCGTACATTCTAGATGGCAACAAGACTTGTCTGACTCATTATCATTACTGGTGAGGCTACTTAATTAGCTGCACAGTGAAATGAAGATCAGCCATCCATCATTTTTGTCTTGATGTTTTTGCAAAGAAATGGTACTTTGAAACTGGCTTCATTATATGCAAATATTGACCATTCAAATCAGAGCACTGTCTAATAATTGAAGGATGCTCCAGCAACGAGGTATTCAAGAATTCGGCGTTGATTTCATATTAGTAGAGTGCAGCTTCCATTGTTACCTTTTACAATATGATTCAATTCTCGTGATCCTCAGTGACTTGAGTGTTGTTAGTGTGGGTGACACCAAAAGATGCAGATCACAGGTTTAATTCCTAACCTGAGTCTCCCTGATTAATCTCAATTGGTGTGTAATAGTTGGCCTTGTTAGAAAAGAGAAGGAGGGTTTAAAAAGAAACGGAGAATTGAATCTATTCCATGATCACTGTTGAAAAGAGAGGAAGTGGACTGAGGGCTGGGAAATGATATGCAGTAAATTTTGTGTTATCCAGCATTCTACCAACTTAATTTTCAAGGAATTGGTACCCCTGGACTTGATTTTTTTAAAAAAGCCAATGATTTTCAGTGTTGAGATAATGTATTCCTTAAAAATTAAAATAGATTGTAAATCTGCAGGAGTTATCTTTGGTTTTACATCATAAGTATTGAATTATTGCGTCAGTTTTGGTTATTTAGCCTGAACAAAGGTAATACCACACTTTGTTTTATGTCTAAAATAACGTAACTCCCCGTTAAGCAGCATTTTTAGTTAACTGACAGCCCACATTGCCCGAGTGTGCCAGGTAACTAAGATTGTACTGCATTAGTTCTTCAGTAGTTTCTACATGCAGATCAAGCAGAGTCTGCTAATGTTAAGCACCTTGATCAGGGCTGGCTCCACTTATTTGGAAGTTGTCCAGGAGTTTGGTTCCTATTGCTCAACTGTTTTTTGGGGCCTCATTTCACAGAGTAGTGCAGAGGTCAAAATACGAAGGGAGAACATTTTTAAAAAAAAGGACTGCTTGACATGATTGAGCAATTCAGGCAGAGAATTCAAAGTGAGTGATTGCACAATACCACATTTTTATACATTTGTCCAGTCATGCATTAATTCTGACATAAAATCAATTATTGATGTCCCATTGCAGTGTGTTTAATATGAGACTAAGGTTTCAGATGATTTATTGATAGCATGTAATCACTCAGATAGGAATGGAGCTGATGTACTTCGGACAGTGGGAAAGCAGAAGAACTTAACAAATATGCTTTTCTGTCCCTTATTATTTTTCCCTGATGTCAAAACTGCACTCATCTTCCCAAGAGAAAACTTCTAAAATCAATTTGAAATTGCAGCTTAAAATGAACTTTCAAATGAAGTAATATTGGTTTATCCTTTTAACTCAGTGATTTTTTTCTCTGAAAAGCTGAGCTGTGGATAAAAGTAGGGTCCCTGATTCAATTCCCTGCTTGTGTTTAATTGGTCTCAGCCGGGCATCTGTAAGGAGAACTACCCGATTTTCTAAAAAATCTATACGTCTGAAAGAAGAACAGAAAATGCAGCAGGTGGTCAGAATGGGCGGCACAGTGGTTAGCACCGCTGCCTCATTGTGCCAGGGACCCAGGTTTGATTCTCGGCTTGGGTCATTGTCTCTGCAGAGTCTACACGTTCTCCCCATGTCTGTGTGGATTTCCTCCGGACGCTGCGGTTTCCTCCCACAGTCCAAAATACATGCTTTTTAGTGCATTGGCTAAGCTAAATTCTCCCTCAGTGTACCCAAATAGGCACCAGAGTGTAGTGTCTAGGGGATTTTCACTGTAACTTCATTGCAGTGTCAATGTAAGCCGCCTTGTGACACTCATAAATATTTTTAAAAAGGACCTTTTAAGAGAAAGTGACACTTCCAATATCTTTCATCAGAAGAGAGGGAGCGAAAAGGGATGTGCAGACATTCAAAGAGGACAAGATTGCTTAACTTCTGGAAAAAATATATACATCTGTGACACGTATGATATATTAACATCCAGTTAATACTGTACAGGAAAAACAGGAAAGGGCCTTTGTGGTTCACACCAGGAATCCGTATTGCAAACCAATGCAGGTTTCAAAGTTTATTTATCAGTCACAAGTAGGCTTACATTAACTCTGCAATGAAATTACTGTGAAATTCCCCTAGTCGCCACAGTCTGGTGCCTGTTCAGATGAATGCATCTAACCAGCACATCTTGCAGAATGAGGGAGGAAACCAGAGCACCCAGAGGAAACCCACACAGACACAGGGAGAACATGTAGACTCTGCCCACACTGACCCAAACCAGGAATTGAACCTGCGTTCCTGGTGCTGTGAGGCAGCAGTGCTAACCACTGTGACATCCAACATAAAACAGATATAACATAAGAGCAGATTGGCAACATATTTCTAGGGAAATAACTAAAATGTAAAGCTTGGTTTTCCTGTACACTCTCTTCCTCTTCCAAAAGTACGAGGGCCTGTACCATGACAATAGTTTTTGATATTTATTGCCCCCTCACCAGCTCCATTTCCAGATGACTGTTACCAATGCCTGAGACACCATAGTCCAATTATTGGCAAATGCTTTGTTAGCAGATCAACCAGCTTCTGATCCCTTTTTTTCCAACAAGAATCAGCTGATGGTCCTCAGAAGAACCCCAGTAATTTTTATTTCCTCATCACTGATTCGAGGGTATTCAGGCTGATTCAGATACCGTGACTGAGATTAGCTAGGTCAGCACAGATTGAAAATCAAGCCTAGTTTATATGGGCCGGTACCATATGAACAGGAAAATAATGCTATTGGGACCAGCTTTGAATGTAGTTTTCATTAAAAATTGTATTCAGCAGTATAACTTTAGATAATCAGGTCTGGCTGCATGTCTGTTTTTCTACCCTCATGTTTCACTGTCCTAGCTTCCTTTCTCTCCAGCTCCGGAAACATGCTCTCCCCTGTGCCTCAATGAAAAATTTAAAATTGCTTTTTTTTCGTCTCATAGCTTCTGCCAACATAAATGAGATATTGTTGTAGCTAACATCTGTCCAGCACAGTTTAATTGGATTAAATGGGTCGGTGTCATTGGGGGCATACAGCGTTGTTTGTACTCTGCTGGGCTGCCCAGAAAATGTCTTCATATAAAACAGACCTCTTTCATTTCCAAGTATGGCCTGGTAATCTTTTTGTTGGGAGGAGTGTTTCAATGTTTTTAGAAATTAAAATCAAAGCAAAACTGTACGACAGGATATTAAAGAATAAAACCAGACCTCAACACCTAGACGTTAAAATTGCAACATCCGTTTGGGCTTCCTGTATGGAAGGACTATCAAAACATCAAAATCCCTTCAGTGCCTCAGCCTTCTTGGGATCTTTTCCAGACCGTTTTAACCCATTGTGCCATAAAGCTGTGTAAAACATTATGGAGAAACCTCTGATGAGATCATTCTCTTTACCAGAATTGTAGCTTTCTGCTCTCCCGGCTGTCAGCCTTGATTTAAATTCACCAAAAATCGTTTTTTGTCCAAATGCATTTCCCTGACAAAAAACTCCTCCAGTTAACCACAAAGCCATTAACTGATGTCAACTGTATTGATTGGAGAAAAATGACTCCAGAATGTCACTGGCTTCATTTATTTTATAAGTTTTGTCACTACCTTCTTCAATTTTTTACTTCCATCCCCCTTCCCTTCTTATTTTCTCCCCATCCCCTCTTCTGCATGTGGGATATAATTCTGCAGACGGCAGGAAATCTAATATTTTTTTAAACCCATTTGTGCATTTCTCAACATTTGGAAAAGGCAGTAGAAATTTAAACTGAACTGTTCTGATTCTTTTCCCTTCTTATCTCTCTTAGCATGAATGGACATTGCAGTTAACACTGCTCACTCCTACCCTCCATCTGTACTGGAAGGATCTGGGGGGAGAATTGAAGGAATGGATCATAACTTGCATTCTACTGCTTGTAGGGCTAAGCTGCCTGCTTTATTTTTTATCCTGTCAGTGTGAAGTTTGGCTATTGTGGAACAGAATGAAGGAATAAATACAAACGAACAAAGAAATTACTTGAGTATTGCTGAAGAAAAGATTTTTTTTGTTGAAGCTTTTTATCTTGCACTCATCAGGGCATTAGTAAGAATACAATATAGGGGAAATAAATAAATGTATACTGTGTACAAAGAGAGTGATGATTGGTTGACAAGTGGACTCTGGTTAAAAAAAAAAGAAACTGCTCTGGAGAATGTAACAGTGGATGGTGACTGACAATTAACTGCCAAGCATTATTTGAAATATAAACCAGGCAGCTTGCCTCCTGATTGCTAAGGGCCCCTTGACTCTGGTCCTGTGGAATGAACCAGCAAATGGCTGTCACTTATTTTGTTTAATTGAAACAGATACTGTGTGTGTTTGCAAAGAACAGGGTCCTGTATACTAAGATATGTAACTTCCAATGCACATGAATGCACCTCACTGCGAGCCTGCCTGACCATCTCAAATCAGTTGTCAGTGTAATTCTTAGCATGCTGAGATTTATTTAGCAAATGTTGTCCAATCACAGATCGCATCTCATATGGACACTGTGTTTTGAGTTTTGCAAGTAGGCTGGTTGGGTTACAGTCTGTATGTTGCCTGATGTGAACAGTGGAAAAGGCATGCTGTTTGATGTGATCAAACATTACTGACAACAATACTGATACTGAGCATGGTATAGAGTGGACTGGAGGTGGGGCATAAAATCCCAGCTATTACTGCAAATTGAAGCCTCACATCCAAAAATAAATGCAATTGGTTTCATAGCAGACACAAGCTATCTTCAATCATAAGAACATATAAAATAGGAGTAGGAATAGGCCTTCCAGCCCCTCGAGCCTGCCCCACCATTCAATAAGATCATGGCTGATCTGTAGTTGTTCAGTACCACTTTTCCACTTTCTCTCCGTAACCCTTAATTCCCTTGTCAATCAAAAACCTATCCACTCTTGACTTGAACATATTCAGCAAGGAAGTCTCCACCACCTCATCAGGCAGAGAATTCCAAAGATTCATTACCCTTTGTGTGAAGAAACTCCTCCGCAACTCTGATCTGAACCGCATTCCCCCCCCCCCCCCCCCCCCCCATCTTGAGGCTGTACCTTCTAGTCCTGAAAATCATGATACCCCACAAAGCACAGCAATGATGTGCTGCCAAATTTGCCTCATTTGTTCTGAGTTGGATAACTGTACATGCATCAGATATGTGTACATTCATTTTGAAGCTATGAATAAAGCTGTATGTTACAGTAGAATCTTCTGTATGTGCAATCTCTCCAAAGCTATATTTCATTTCTCAGCATGACTGAGATCTTTTCTGATGCTGCTGACTGGTTGAGTCCGGCGATGGTCAAACCACACTGTTTACACGTGCTAGTGGGGTTTATCCACGGCCAGACCAAACTTGGCAAACTGAGCACCGCAGGCTCTGGCAGCCTCTATTTGTGTTGGCTGTTCACCGCTGGCAGTAGAAGAAAAGCCCTGGTCCCAAGGGGAGCTTTTCTGACACAATGGTACTTTGTTGCTTTGTTTACTTTGCAGAGTTGCTTCTAGTGGAATTCTTGAAATCAGAGGTAATAATCACTGTAAAGTAAATGAGCTATCTGTATGGTTTTCAAAGCGTTCTAAAGCACAAAAAGAGCAGTTAATCTTTTCTGTTGCTAATTGAGCTCTTAAAGGATTTTTGAGCTTAATATAGAGTTTTAGGTTCCCTTAGGGAAGCAGATGCATCTTCTAATTCAGTAACATATATTTTATTTAAAAAGGAATGAAAGTAAAATCCCCATTGAATTTTAAATACTGAATCCACTTACTTGTATGCTTTAAGTATAATCTTCCCCAAGTCCCTGTTTGCTGAGTTTAGTGCTAAAGCGGCCACTTGTATTGCTTTGATTGCAGACAACTTTCATTTTGCCCTCTTACTCTGCATGTAATTCACATGTTATTTCTTATCAACAGAAAGCAGGAAAAAATGTTTGTTATATTCCAAATGGAGCACTTCTTCAGATTTTTCTAAAAAAATGAATAACGTGAAAATTTATTTGAAAAGTCTTGAGAATTAATTTTGTCACAAACGCCTGGACAACTCAAAATTCAAGCAGCCGGATTAGGTGTACAAGAGATCCGCTGATGTGACATTGGACTACTGAGGCATCAAAGTTCTGACAATTTCAGAGACTTCACTGTCGGAGCTCTGTATATCACAGAGCAACTGCCACAAGGGTGCTCAAGGCGTATGCTTGATGAGAAGAGCAGCCATGTCATTCTGCTCTGAAATCGTGCTTATTGCCATCCCTAAGGTGTTCATTAACATCTTGAGCACCTCTGGGGCCAGGTCTGAACACAATGGCTGAACCAAATATCATATGAAAAGCATCAGCTGGGCACACAATATTCAAATTCTGGCCAACATTGCTATCAGCTTCCATCTACCCTCTTCTGGATACTGGAACTTTTTGTTCTGTAAAATAATGATTTAAACAAGATGGGATGTGTTCTCTAAATGGTCCCTTTATTGTTATGATTGCCTCTGGAATTTTTCAGTGTGTTTGTATTTTGACAGGAAATTGCACAGGAAATTTAGGATTTAGCAGAAGGCATTACACAAAATGCAGTGGAATGTTGACAGTTTTATGAAGAAATCTCATTCTAATGATAGTTCTGAAGGACACCTTGTACCAATTTAGAAAAAAGTTTAAAAAAGCAAGCCAATTAGTGCAATAATCTGGTGCTTAATTGTTATTCTGAATGATGTAAAAATATATACAAGAAAGTACTTTTAAAAATTTGTTCTCAGATGTGGTTTGCTTTTATTTGCCAATATCAAGTTGCTCCGATTAGGTCATCTCAGAGAGCTCAGGGCCATATAATATGTGACTGGACTCTAGTATATGCCAGACAGAGTAGGGATAACGAGTGCCCTTCCCTGAAAAGCATTAGTGAACCCCATAATAGCCCTGCAGTTTGCATGGTCATTACTACTTGTGGTAGCCTACAAATTAATCAAATTCAGTGAAATGTTGTGCTGTGGTTTGAATTGACAACTTTTCGTTTGGTAGTCTGTTACCAAAAACAACATACCCACTCTTCCTGTTGCATTCCTGAAATTTAAAAAAATTCATGAACCAGCCCCCAATATTTAGCTGGTAAATCGAGTTCCTTTAGCTGAGCAGCAGGCTTATATAACCAGTTACTGGATTTAACTATGCAATACCATCTCCAACAATCTTCCCGTGGCATTTAATGGCATTGCCAGCACTGAATCTCTCTCCATCAACACCCTGGCAGTTACCATTAATCAGAAACTGAATTGGACAAACTTCATAAATATTCCAACTATAACAGCAAGTCAGGGGTTGGGAATTCTAGGACGAATAACTCAACACTTGGCTTTACAAAGCGGTCCACTATCTACAAGGCTCAAGTCAGGAGTATAATGGAATCCTCTCCACTTGCCTGGGAGAATGCAGCTCATCAACACTCAAAAAGCTTGAAACCATTCACAGCAAAGCAACCCACTTGATAACACCCCATCTATTATGTTAAACATTTACAGTCCCTTTATCACCAATGCACAGTGGCAGTAGTACGTATCATGCACAAGATGCTCTGCAGCACAATTCAAACCAATGACCACTATCAGCAAGAAGGATGAATGCAGCAGATGCATGGGAACATCGCCATCTGGAAAACTCCTCCAAGCTGCACATCATTCTGATTTGGAATGATCTCAATGTTTCTTCACTATTGCTTGGTCAAAATCCTGGAATTCCCTCCTTAAGTCACTGTGTATACCTACACCACATAGATTGTGCCAGTTCAAGAAGGCTATTCGCTCCACTTTCTCAAGCGTAATTTGAAATGGACAGTAAATGCTGGCCCAGCCAGCAATGCCCATGTCCCATGAAAGAATAAAATTGCTTTAGTAAGTCCAGTTGTTTAGGTCTAGGATTGAGATCTAAAAATCATTCTTGGTCAATTGAGTAGCCGACTGTATTTTGTGTGGCTCAGTGATATAAGTTTCCCCCCTCCCCAGCCAAAGGAGAGTAAGTGACTTAGAAATAAAATTGTGTGTGTTCAATTAAACAGTTGTTTCATTCTGACATATTTCTGAAAAAGAACATGTTTTGCTGCTCATTGGTTTCAAAAGCTTGAATGAATCGTGACCAGTGTTACCTCTGATCAGGGTCTCCAGCAGACGTTATGAGAGAGAAAGCTATAGAAGGAATTTTCTGTGGGGATCACCGCCATCGTGGACCTATTTTTTTTATTTTTCCTGTCGCCAGGAACAGATCCACCAAAATGTTTTGTGATTCACCTGACGTGTGCACCAGTTGGCCAAAGGTAAAGTGCTGTTGTAAAAGGCAACCACTGAAAATGGATATGGAACCACGGATATTGTGTGCGGATGCAACAACTACTGGATGCAAAGCACAGGGTTTCTAAATTTAGGCTGGTTTCCTATTCCAATTAGACATGGACTCCTCCAAACCTAGCATTTAATTCTGGGGTCCATTTGGAAGACTAAAATTATCTCAGGTTTGTTAAGCGGAAATTGAAAGGAGTCTCATTTCCTTGAGTAATGGTGCCTTGACAAAATAGCTAAATTTGCTTTAGTTTTCAATCTGGAAAGGCAAAGAAATGATGTATTGATGCAGCCCGTAGGGAATGAAAGGTATTTCAAGTTGCATCTCAAAAATCCCTAATGTACAACTTAAATATATTTAAGCCAACCTTTTCAGCAGCCAAGCCAAATATAGGGGTGGCTAATTCAGTATTTGCTGTATATTTATGTACGGATGCAGTACGGTTAACCAGTTCTAGGATATTGTCCTGTCACAAGGAGGTCTTCTATTTCATGGAACCTGCATATGTACATTTGGGTTTCATTGATGCAATTGGCTGTAAACCAAAAATAAAACTGGGAAGCCTCCTTATTAGCATGTTTTCCAGGACTTAGCAAGTTCCAGCAGTTTTATTGCTGATCTTCAGCTAGTTGTACAACATCCAGACTTGGGGAGCCCTATGGCGGCAATGCATCATGAAAATGACTGGAGAATATTGTCAGATTTCCACTGTCGGCTGATGGTAAAGCATTTCACACTGTGGATTTTGCTGCACTTCTGTACAACCTTTATGATGATACCTTTCTCATCCTAAAGGATTTCATATCAAAACTCTGGGGGTGTCGTCACCTGAACATAAACCAGCATTTCTCTCCAAAATGTGCTTGCAGTCAAACTTAGAGCCGGTGGAGAAATGTAGGCTATCCCTGGGAAGGCTGATGCTTACTGCCTCTCCCTAGTTGCTCCAAGAAGATGATGGGTTGCTTTCTTGAACTGCTGTCGTTTTAGTCTCTGCAGTGCTTAGAGTGGCTTATTTAACCACTTCAGAGTGCAGTTTAAGAGGCCGCAGCAGATGGAACTGAAGTCCTGTACAGACCAACATCAGTAAAGACACTAAATTTCTTTCCGTAAAGAACAGTTATGAAACAGTTGCACTTTTTATAACAATCCACCTTTCACTGATACCACCTTTTTTTAAATTTTCTGATCTTTTCTTAAACTGAATTCCAAGCCCCACTGTGTCCTCATGAGATTTGAACTATGGATGATTAGATTACAAGGTCAGTATCATAACCTTGATGCTGCTGTACCCCTTTCTTGGGTATGTGATTTTTTTTCAAGTGTAAAATAGGGAATGGGATATCGCAGCAAAGCAAGATTATTATTACTTGTGTCATTACCTTTGAGGTTATGTGCCAAGTGATTTGGGAATAAGCATGCCCTGTTTCAATTAGTGAAGGAAGGAGCCCAAAGAAACATGGATCTCTGATGCTACCAGGATTGTAGGAAGTTGAACCCTTTGTGTTAGAGAATGTTTTTGATAGGAGGAATGTCACTTCTGTCAATGGCACTCATCATTGTAAAGGTTCCTTGAACAATGAAACTGTAACTCGTAATAATACAAGCAGAACTGTTTGCGTTTTGATCTTGCATTTTTTTTTAGATAAATTGAGTTCTGCTTACTGTTTTAACTGGGGTTGCGGTCCTTTCATCAAGGAACAGAATTTGGTAATTTGTTTTTTTTTACTTCTGATTATTTACTGTAAAAATGATTTGCAACCATGCTGTATAGGGCTGATAGCTATAGTAACTGATCCATCTGCAATTGGAATTGGAAACCAAGGATGCAGTGCTGTAGTAAATGTCTTTGTCAATAAAGCTGCATCTCTGTTGTTGGCTGAAGCATACATGATTTCAAAAGATCAAAAGGTGAAACCTATTACCATTCTACCTCCATCACCTTGTCATAATTCTCAATGTGTCATTTTGAATTCTTGATCTATGTTTTCATTATGCTGCACACTGCTGTTTTGCATTAGGGGAAACAAAAGGGGGAGGGTTTATCTTCTGCACTGGACACGAAGACATATTAGGAACGTCCATCATTCAGGCAACTTTGCACCTATATGTTAATCTGCACCTTGCACATTTTGAACATTATGATTCATTTAATTAATGTTTCTATGATGTAGCCCTTCACATGGACATTGGTAATACTCAGCATCCAAGCTGCAACATAAAAGACCCTTAAATTATGTCCTATAGTGTAGGTGCCCCAGAGAAATTTTTTTTTCCCAAACTGTGGAGTTCCTTATATTCCTCAGCCTTGCAAATCCCAAGCTTGACTTCACCGAATCACCATTTTCTGTTCTTTTGGCTATGTACTTACCGGTGGCCAAGAAGCTTTCCCTGCACATCTCAAAACTAATAAGAGCAGCTTGCATTTAGATAGTTCCTTTGACTTGGTAAAACATTCCAAGATGTGTCATAGTGGTGTTACCAATGCAAAATTTGATACCAAGTCACCTAAGGATATATCAAGTGCTCAAAAGCTTGGTCAAAAGGCAGATTTTAAGGAATATTTTAAAGGAGGAGAGAGTCAGTGAGACGTTAAAAAAAAGAAATTCCAGAGCTCGGAGCTTAGCCAGCTAAACATAAGGCCATTAGTGATGTAGCAATGAGAATTGGGGATGCACATCAGGCCAAGAGTGGAAAAGAGAAGAGTTGGAGGAGCAAAGGCATTGCAAGATTTGAAAACGAGGATGAGAATTTTAAAATTGAGGTATTGCAGAACTAGGGACCAAATTAGGTCTGTAAGGCTGGTGCCTGAATGGGACTTGGTGCAACTTAAGATACACTAGAACAACATTGAAAATTAAACGTGATTTTATTCTTCTGCATGCACTGAATTGTGCACAGAAGCAGAAAACTTGGCTGATTTCTGTTCTCCTGCCAACTAAGGGGCAATGAGGCCCCTAACAGTGATCCAGTTATTCTGTAGACTGAAATCTGCTCATGAATTTGGACTTTCTAGTATGTTTGGCTTAATAATATATCAGCCAGTGTGGCTTCATCCACTTAGCCATTCTGTGCATTTCTAAGATTAACCCATATTCAACCATCCCACTTCTAGTTCAATCTGCTTGGTTAAAAAAGACATCCCAAATTTGCTGCCTTGTTTACTGATAAATAATATCAAAATGCAGACACTGTTCACCAGTGTTTCATCCAGACACTAATTCCATCATCTTGTGCATTTATAAGCAAAATGTGATGAGGTGATGGATGTTTCATAGCTCATTATTAATAAATTTGGTAACCAACCGGTGGCTACTCGTGACACACTGTCAAAATGAAAGGGACAGGCTTTGTAATTCCAGTGGCACCCAGAACTCCAAAGTCCACAGAATCGGAGATGAGGTGTGTAAAATTTGGCCTTCAAATCAGGATCGACAAGTGATAAGCTTGAAAGAAAATCAGACAGGAGTCATTTGGGAGGTCATGTGTTCTTCTTTCAGGATTGTTGCCTGGTAATTTGAACATCAGTGAAAAGCGTGTAACATAACACAAAAACTTTCATTTGTACAGTGCCTTCAATGTAGACACTTTACAAAATGCTGAACACAGAACAACTAACCTGTACCTCATTTGGTTACCTGTCTGGTTTGCAAATCATCCTGAATTATCTTGGAACATTTTTATCCTTTGAATTCTCTACACAATGATTTTAATGGTATGTAATATTTTTCTTTAATATTTAAAAAAACAGTAAAAATGATCTCTTAGGCATGCACACCAAATAATGCATATTTTCTGGAAATGCCTCTTGTGTTCACTGGATAAGCCTGTAAGTTTTATGTGTTGAAGTTTTTAATTCAAATCCTAGTACTGTAAAAGAGATAAATGAGCCCATTGAGCAAAAAACTATTCCAGTTAATCATCTACTGATGTATACTCTTGTGCAGATAGTATCTATGAGGGTAAACAGGGCTGGATCCTTTTATCTGTTATGTATTTCATTCTATCTTTGCCCATTCTAGATCACAGACACATGTATATACATGCATGCAAATACACAAAAACACATCATGGTTTATTTGTGCATGGTGAGCCCACTGCTAGACTAAAAGCAGCGGCAGTGGGATGGGACCCTTAAGTAGGCATTAATTGCCCATATAAAGAGCCTCAATTATCACCCCAGATTTAATCAGGGTGGAGACTGGTCAGTGTCAATCCCAATTAAATACCCCACACCATAGTGACGCAGTGGTTAGCACTGTTGCCTCACAGCATCAGGAACCCAGATTAATTTCTGGTCCTGGTCAGTATCTGTGTAGAGGTTGCACTTTCTCTGCGTGGGTTTCCTCCCACAGTCCAGAGATGTGCAGGTTAGGTGGATTGGCCATGTTAAATTGACGCTACTGTGGGGTTACGCGAATAGGGCCTAGGGATTATGGTCGGTACAGACTTGATTGGCCAAATAGCCTCCTCCTGTACTATAGGGATTCTATGATTTATGACCATTGTCATGGTGAAGGTTATAAAATTCCAGCCCAAGTGTCTGTTCCAAAAAGCAAAATAAATGTAATTATTTGGTAGCAGGACAATACCAGGATGTGCAGTCCTTATCGCTTCCACTTGTAGCTATGTGCATGTTTGTTTTACTTTTCTGTATTGTAATGAGTTTAATTATGAAAATAGCTACTACAATTCTGAAGATAAGTATTCCAGCTGTTGCCACAGCAATGATTCCTGTGGTGTCCCTAGTCTTTGAAGGGCCTGCTTCTTCATTCTTTCACTTTGACATAGAATCCATACAGAAATTACAAGGTGGAAGCAGAATGTTTGGCTCAATCATTCACTTTAGTATTATTCTTCCACAAGAGTAGCAGTCCTAATCCCTCAAAACTGTTCAGTTCCTAAAACCCTCCCATCATGTTTTGTAACGGTTTGTTTAGTAGATCTCCCTAAGAGGCTCAGGGGCTTAGAAGGTTGAATAGCAATAGCTTTACAGACTGGGTGCAGAACATCTTCCCTCAATCTGCAAACATGGGCCCCCCACTTCCTGTCGTTTGCCATTTCAATTTATTATCTTGCTCTCAAGCCCGCGTTTCCAATCTTAGCCTGCTGCTGTGTTCCACTGAAGCCCCAGCACAGATTGGAGGAACAGCACCTCATCTACCAATTAGGCACTATAGAGCGTCTTGATACAACATTGAGTTCAATAACTTCAAAAGAAGAGCTCATTCCTCCATTTTTTAAAATTTTATAATTTTTCCCACTCCACCACAAATAACTTGTTCTTATGCTTTGTATTACAAAGCACTGACCTTTGTTCTCCTGTTAACATATTCTGCTATCTGACCTTTATGTCACTATTAGCACTACCTTTAGTCTTTAATGCTCTATTGTGTCTATGACATCTTTGTCAAATCTCTTTAGAGCGCATACCAATCCTGACCTCTTTTGCTCCACCTGCCCCAGCCGCTCTTCAGCAGTATAAAATCCATCCTATTTCTGTCTGTCTTCAGCTCTGAAAAAGTCATATGCCATTAAAAAAATTAACTTTGCATCTCTCCCCATAGACACTGCCAGACCTGAAATTTCACAGCATTTTCTATTATTAATTCTGATTTCCAGCATCCACAGTATTTTGCTTTTATTTTGTGAATAGTCTTGTTTACTGGTAAAATAATTATTTACATATGTACAAAGTTAGCTCAAAACTAGGGGCTGGCTTCATGCTGATTTCTCCTTGACTGTCTTCATCCAAATCTGTCTGCTGTCATGTCTGTCTGCATTGTACTGTGGGCAGCATAGTTCTCCAATCCCACATTTAAACCTTATTATGCCGAATAACCTTGTATCACATCATTGTCTCTCTTCCAATCTCTGGGGATATATTTCACAGCCTCTCTACATTGAGATGCTCTTTGTCCAAATTAGCTTTACTATTAATCTTGTATTTGTGCCCCCTTGCTCCACATCCTTCAATCACTAAAAGAGTTTCTTTTTATTTTGTTTCATCCTTGCAAAATTTGAAATGTGCCACCAAGGTGCCTTATAATCCACTCTCTCCAAACAAACTCAACCCCAGTCTTTCAAATCCTCTTTTGTATTTGTATTTCCTCACACCAGGCATCATCTAAATGCATTGTACCCTTTCTAATTGCTTCAACATAGCGTGGAGACCAAATCTGGATATTTTGTGGCTTTAACCTAAATTCTGTACAGATTTTGTGTAACATCTCAACTTTTATGTTTTAAACCTCTTGCTATAAAACCTGGAAATCTATTTTTTTTTTAAATGTTCTTAGCAACTTGAAATGCTACTCTTATAGTCTCATGAACCTGAACCCCCAAACCCATCTGCTTTTTCACACTTCTCAGCTTTTCCTTATTGAAAATGCACTGATATTTGAACCATTTCAGATTGATTGCCAATGTGCTTCTTTACCCCATTCCAACTTCAAATCAACAGAAAAACGCTGGAAAATCTCAGCAGGTCTGACAGCATCTGTGGAGAGAGAATAGAGCCAACGTTTCATGTTTAGATAACGTCTAGAAACATGAGCTCTGACCAAGGGTCATCCAGACTCAAAACATTGGCTCTCCTCTCTCTCCACAGATGCTGTCAGACCTGCTGAGATTTTCCTGCATTTTCCTGTTTTTCTTTCAAATTCCAGCTTTGCAATATTTTACTTCCACCTTCCTATCAATTTCGCTTTTGCAATGTCCTTTAGTTCTCAGGAATTATTTACTAGATTCATAATTTAGACAATTTTAAAGAAAAATACACCATGCTCTCGATCCGAATCATGATACGTAATAGTGAACTTTCATATTGACTCCAAGAATGGTGTGAGAAGATTGAGGCACCATTGGTGGTGACTCATGACCTTTTGAGCTGCCCTTCCCTCTCTACATTTATCAGTGTATAGCAGTTTCTTTTGAGATGATTGGAAGCCCAGTGGAAAGCAACCCTGTATTTACCATGCTTTTGATAGGTATTCCCCAAATCCAAGAAGTCTGATTCCATGTATTCACTTCCTTTAGCACTGCATTGTTGTTACTGCTGGGAGGACTGCGTGAGAGTCCAGCTTTCAAAGTGGATCTTATTAAAAAAATCATTCCGTTGAAGAAATTGTACATGCAGCTGTTGTTTCATTATAACCGCTTACACAATTCAAGCCCCATGGCAGCTGGCTCTTTAATCTGCCATGGCAAATGTGTGTTCAATATTTCACCGACTACTTTCATACTCTCCATCCAGTCTGTTGTTACAGTACACGGTGACAATGCCCTGTAAAGCATGTCAATAAAACATTTTATTAGGAGCTTGAGTTATATCAGACATTGTTGGATAGGAACCCATCTTCAGTCAAGCTATTTTATTTCATCATTTGGGATACTTTATTTAAGTTGAGGGCTTTTAAGCACGAATACTATTTTTTTCAAGAATTAATTTATTTCCTCCTGTTTCTTTTGCTGCTAGTCTAAGATCCCAACTGAATTGCTGACCCTCAAGCCCGTTGTTAATACTCATTACACCGATTCAGCGGTCTCTTACGTAACAAGTTTCCAGCACATTAAAGTTATGTTGTGTAATCTGTAGAGTTGCTTTTCTGTTTGAGCGCAGAGATTACCAGTTAATGCCAACATGCTAGTTACAATCAAACTCATGTTTTTGCAACCCTGATTTGAGCACAGGTATATCAATCCTGCTGACTAGAGCAAAAAGACTGGCAAATTTAATCTTGGTTGGATAATGTATATCATGCTTTAATCGCCAAATGGAAGAAGGGCACCATGGTGGCACAGAAGTTAGCACTGCTGCCTTATAGTGCTAAAGACCCAGGTTCAATTCCCGGCTTGATTCGTTGTCTGCGCAGATTCTTCACATTCTTCCCATGTCTGCGTGGGTTTCCTCCAGATTCTCTGGTTTCCTCCCACAGTCCGAAAGACATGCTGGATAGCTGCATTGATCATGCTAAATTGTCCTTCAATGTACCTGAGCAGATGCCAGACTGCAGCAGCTAGGTGATTTTCACAGTAATTTCATCACAGTGTTAATGTAAACCCACTTGTGACACAACTAAATATACTTTAAATAAACTTTAAGGAGAAAAACGTTGCATTTATGTAGCACCAATCATGACTTTGGGATGTCTGAAAGTGCTTTACAATCAATGAGGAATAAATATTTCTGTTTATAAGATGGCAGCTAATTTGCACGGAGTTTCCACGAAGAGCAATGTTATTGTAGCAAGATAATTATTTTCTTTTGTGAAGTTAGAATAAGAATCGACTGGGAAATGGGAGCAAATTCCCTTTCTGCTCTTGACAATAATGTTGCGGCATCTTTCATCCCTGAGAGAGCAGACAAGGCCCTTTTCCAAAAGACGACACATAAACAGTGCTGCCATGAATACACTGTGATGTGACATTGACCTGTGAAGACATGATAGGACCCAGCTTTGGTTGCCAGCCAGTGTTAGTTAACTGGTTCCCATAGCAATCAGGATCCTACAGTCGGTCTGGGGATCCTTGGGCTGGATGTTATTTAATGACTCTTTGTTTTCACTGACCAATGGAAATTTGCACATGCTGTATCTGTATATGCAAATTTTAAAAAATTGTAGCCCTAAAGTACATGACATAAATTTTCGATTGTAATCTCTGTAAAGAACTAGATAATCCGTGAGACTTTGATGTAGGCTTATACCGTTTACAAATTACACTCAGTTACTAATAGAGATCGTTTGTTACTGTCTGTTTTGAAACTCTGCGTGAGGAGGCTTGGAAACACAGTGGCTTCTTCACTAAGAGATTTGAGCTTGAATTTGCTCTTCACTGAGATTTGCGCTTGTGATACTAAATTTTTATCATTTTTAGCCAGCTCGATTGAAGAGAGATTATTCTGAGTGTACCTCTCTCACCATTCTTAATGGATTAATCAAGGAATCACATAAAGACCCCTTTAGAGATGGGAAAATAATTTTTCTCTTAAAAAATAAAACCCATTTTCATTCAGACAGAAACCAGAACAAAATGAGCAGCAATGCTTCCCCAAACATTTTCCCACTATGTCTGTGACCCCCATTGTTGGAAATTGCCATAACCCCAGACTGGGAGCAAGGGTTGGGGACCAGGAAGCTGGGGAGTTGTGAGAGCTGGGAGGAAGATTTGTGAGCGAAGGGGAGCGTAGAGATGTGAGGATAGGGAAGGGGGAGGTGGGGGTGGGGGGTGATGTTGGGTAATGGCAGCAGTGTTATTTATCACCTATTGCTTTGCAAATTTTGTGGAGTTATGCTTCGGAGTTGATTTTGTTAGGCCTGGAAAAAAGCATGCAAGTCAAAGGGCCTCAGAGCCATCCTTATGCCTATTCCATCTGAGTCTCCTCTACTCCCTGACCATCATTGCTGCCGCAGGGTGGAGAGAGAGCTTGTGACCGAATTGCTTGTTCTGTGGCCCCACTGGAGGGTCATGACCCACAGTTTTGTCAAGTACTTTTAACTTCCTGATCATAAGGTTATGAACTATCGTCCCATTACTCAAAGCATGAGATTCTCACCCCTAAGATATACACTCACAACTCTTCTAGCATGTCCCTGCCTAGAGCACAACTTGTGATCCCTGCCACGATTATATGAATGGACAATCTAACGAAGTGGGGAAGGAGAGGGGCACAGTGGCACACTGCTGCCTCACAAACCAGGAGACTTGGGTTCAATTCCATGCCTCTGGTGACTGTGTGGAGTCTCCCCATGCCTACATGGGTTTCCTTTGGGTGCTCTGGTTTCCTACTACACTCCAAAGATATGTGGGTTAGGTTGATTGGCCATGCTAAATAGCCCCTTAATGTCGGGAGGGGGGGATTAGATAGGGTAAATATGTGGGGATAGATCTGAGGTGGGTTGTCAGTGCAGGCTTGATAGGCCAAATAGCCTCTTTCTGTACTGTAGGGATGCTGCCAGTTATGTTGCCTTTGGGTGAACTTGTGCATCTTCCGACTTGCCCACTAAATAAGACATGAAGCAGAAACTGAAGGAAGGAAGAATTGATACTATGTCCTCAAACACACATTTTGATAATCACTCGGAGAGTATCATCGGTTGTTGGCAGGTTATATCTGACAATGCCCCAGCTGGAAGAGAAGAAATGTACAGTGCAATAATTGGAAATGGAAAAAAGGCGAAACATTGAGCTGTGGTACTGTTTGTTTTCAGTGAGAAATATTTTGAGTTTCTCAATGTGCATGCTCCTCCAAAATTCATTCACAGAGCCAGTAAGTGTAGATTTTCTCTGCTGGTTCTGGGCTTGTGTACATTTTTTTACTGATGCATGCTTTCCAACATTCTACAGTGATAAGCATTTGGAAAAGAACTCTGCAGGCTCTGCCCTGAGTTCATTACCGCCCTTCCCTCATCTGTTACACACTGATATTTACCAGACATTGCGCACAAGTCACGTAGCTCTTAATCCCTACGGGAAGACCACAGCAGCTGGAGCCAAAATCCTACTAACAAATTTAGACCGATTATTTACGCCTGACCTGTATCTTCACTAAGTGAACAGGCATTTCTCCTGGGATAACTTCTCAAAGAGCATATTCGAAAATTTGACAGTAATGCAATAGCATTGAACCAGTAGTAAACTAATAGATGGCTTTCTTGATGTCACGTGCTCCAAGGTCATCGGTACCTTTTCCATATTTGCTGTCAATACAACATAGGATAGCAGCATAATAGTGCAAAATATAAATGCAACATCTATTTTTTCCCCATTTTCTCCAGCATGGTTGAGTACGTCAGATGTGGCTTTTTCCAGGAATAATTTTCTGAAGAAATGCTTTATTAACGACCATATTTTCAAAACCTACATTTTTCCAATTTTCTCCACCGTATCACTGCCTCTTCTGCCCCCAGGTGCCTCACTCATTATTGAGCCCAGGGAATGATGGTGGGGAAGCCTTTTGACTGTGAAGTGTCACAGCTAAGCCGCATGGGCACTTATAGTGCAACCTACTGGGTAGCGATCACTAGTGACAGTACTAGCTAATTTGATTCTCACCCTCGTTAGCCTGGGCCAGTTGAACATGTTTACAAAAAACAGTCAAATTGTAAGGGACCCATTCCCATTGATGCACGTTGTTAAATTTTAGTATGTTGGCAAAAAGTGCAGCTGCAGCATTAAACTTAAAGAACGGCATTGATTTTGAGTGTGTCTTTACACTGTTCACTATAGTTATTTCCGCTGCAATACAAATGAAAAGCTTGTTGGTTAGAAGAAGTACTAGTTGAATGCACATGAAATCATTGCAATATTTTCTCCCTGACTGCTGTTTGAACACGTCTTTGCACGTTTCTGTGTGCCCTAGAAGTGCTGGACCTCAGTTACACTACAAACAGCAAATTTGACTGGATTTGATGATGTGTGTGTTAATGTTCAGTGATGTCATTGAACTAGCCTGTGCTTGTAGGCTTTGCACAAAAGATACTTGAATGATAATTCGACTGGAAGTCAATGGCTTATTGCAGGACTGTTTAACACCTAACCAGAGATCATTATTGTCTGGGGAGGTGCACTGTCTGGGGAGAACTCAGTATCACAGCATTATCCCAAACAAGTGTTGTTTTCATGGTGCAAGCGTGTGTCTTGGCACAGGCCATGCCATCCGTTGACTGTCTACACTTTCTGCTGCCTCGGAAAAGCAACCAGGATAATGAACGTCCCCATGCAGTCCGGGCATACTCTCTTCCACCTTCTTCCATCACGTAAAAGATATGAAAGTTTGAGGTCAAGTACCAACTGATCAAGAACAGCTTCTTACCTGCTGCCTTGAGACTTTTGGATGGACCCAGTTTGCATAAGTTGATCTTTTTCTGCACCCTAGCTATGAATGTCGAACTACATTCTGCACTCTCTCCTTTCCTTCTCAGTGAATGGTATGTTTTGTCTGTATATTGTGCAAGAAAGAATACATTTCGCTGTATACTAATACATGAGACAATAATAAATTAAATCAAGTCAAATCAAAATCCAAGTGGTTAGCACCTCTGCCTCACAGTGGCCTTGTGTGACTGACTATGTGGAGTATGTTCTTTCTCCCTGCGTCTGTGTGGATTTCCTCTGGGTGCTGCGATTTCCTCCCATAGTCCAAAGATGTACAGATTAGGTTGATTGACCATGCTAAATTGCCCCTTAGTGTTAGGGGGATTAGCAGGGTAAATACGTGGGGTTACAGGGATAGGGCCTGGGTGGGATTGTGGTCAGTGCAGGCTCAATGGGTCAAATGGCCTCCTCCTGCACAGTAGGGGTTCTATGATAATGCAAGGTGAAAAGGTAGGTCAGTAGTTTTCAGTGAGGATGATCAAAGTGAACTGAAGATGTGTAACTAGATGGTCAATAACCTATAGCACCATCTAAAAATTGAATTATTTTATTGTGAAATGTCTTAATTTCCTGGAGGAATGGCAAAGCCTGTCAGAGTGAAATAACATGTCTGAAATTTATTTTCCAAGTGGCCGCGTGATGGCGTGGCTACAAAAGGGACCACGTGCTGAGTGTACAGGAGTTATCCCTGGGAGAATGGGCAGAGCATAGGTATGAAGTAGTTGTGAGACAAGTGATTAAACTATTCTTCGTTATAAGACCCTGTTGTCTGTGACTCGAGAACTCAATACATTTACAATTTTCAAACTGTATATTGGAAACAAGATGCTTTTACCAATTTTCACTCATGGCTTCCTCCTTTCCTCTATCTTTCATCCTGTTTTTTCCCAAAGGTATTGACTTCTTGTTGAATTACAATTCCACGGCAAAAACCAATGTTCATGCATCTTGACAAGAACCTGCGTACGAAATAGGAGCAAAACTAGACCATTCAGCCCCTTGAGCCTGCTCCACTATTCCACAAAATTGAGGGTGATCTGATTGTGACCCCCAATGTCATGTTCCCACCTCCCCCTTTGACTCCCTTGTTAGCCAAGAATCTTACCTACCCCAACTTTAAAACTAAGATCTGACTGGGTTATTTTACTTTGGTGGAGGAGGAGTCTGGTAAGTCTGATCTTTCCTTGCCTGATATACACTTCCGAATGGTATCAATGGATAGCTGGTTTGACCAGTCAGCCCAGAACAGGGTTCAAAACTCGGGCATTTCAGATGGCTTAGCTACTTTGATGAATAAATTCATTGAGCCATCAAGAATCCCATGTACTGGTTTTTCAAATGCCTGAGCCACCTTCAGTATCCTGACATGTGAGGGATAAGCTCCATTAGTCAAATGCAGTGCAGTCACACATCCATGGAGCTGAGACTCAGCGCATGATAAGCAGCAAGAATTATAACACTCTGCTGTTGCGATTTATTTTTCCAAGAATCATTTTGCAAAAAAAAATGTGAAAAAACTTGAAAGTCAAAGCGGATAGTGATCAACCTTCAGTTGGTGAAGCATTTTCTATTTCTGTTTATTTGTTCTTTGTCTATAGTCTGAGAATTTCTGAAACTGCTGCCTGCAGAAACTTGTATGTCCTACAGGGCTGTTTTGCTCTGTAGATCACTTCCTTTCTGATATTTTTGCCAGCTTAAAAAAAGAACACAGCTAAAAATATAAAAACAGGGGTGACTTACTTCAGCTAACCCGAGCAAGGATTTGTTCAATATTCATTTAATCTTTTTTAGAATCATAGAATCCCTACAGTGCAGAAGGAGGTCATTCAGCCCACCAAGCCTGCACCCACAACATTCCCACCCAGGCTCTACCCCTGTAACCCCATGTATTTACCCTGCTAATCCCCCTGACACTAATGGTGAATTTAGCATAACTAATCAACCTAACCCGCACATCTTTGGGGCGTGAGAGAAAACCAGAGCACCTGGAGGAAACCCATGCAGACACTGGGAGAACATGTAAACTCTGCACTGTTGCCCAAAGCTGGAATTGAGCCTGGTCCCTGGCGTTGTGAGGCAATAGTGCTAACCACTATGCCACCATACTGTCCCAAACCTATAATTTATTTTTGTGTTTTCTTTTTAGCTATTCACAGCTGACTGTTTATGAAGTGGTAGTCTTGGTTCAAGTGGAGGGTAAATGTAGATGTGAAATTGTTGGATTAAATGGCCTGTTTCTGTGCTGTTTATTCTCTGAAGTTGCAGTTCTCAGGATTTTCTAACTTTGTAAAAGGTTTAATATGGAGAAGAACCAGCCATACACATACCAGGTTTGATAGCTGAGCAGTGCTGAGTTATTTGATCCAGGTTAGTTCAGACTTGAGCAGCACCCCTTCAATTTTCTCTGCTGGAAAATGTTTGGTGAATACAGGCAATGAGCAACTGAGAGCGTTGTCTGACCCAATTTTCTGCCCCTCTACTGCAGCCACATTCGCAGCTGGGTGTCCCTGGAGAGGGAGCATGTGGTGTCCCAAGGCACCTTCAAGGCTTGCTGGGCACCGCAGGGAGTGGATGTATTATTGACTCTTTTAATCATGTTTTGGTTTAATGCTTTAAATTTCCTTTCCACTTGTTTTTCTTTTAGGCAATTCCCTTCTTAGGGAGCTGCCCTTCTTGCTTTGTCGCTTAGTTTGAGTAAATCAATTGAACTAAATTAAACAAAAGAGTACTGTCTGTTACATACCCAGATGGCTGAAGAGCCTGTTGAAACTCACTGTTACAAACTTAAAGAGGTAGATGAGCCTTCGAGCAACATAACAATAGATATGCTGAGCAAGAACAGTTGAAGTAGTTGGGCAACTCAGTGCTTAGCAGTGCTACTTCTCAGCGCTAGAGTCTTGCGTTCAATTCCTGGCTTGGGTAACTGTCTGTGTGGAGTCTGCATCTTCTCCCTGTGTCTGCGTGGGTTTCCTCCTGGATTCCAGAAGATGTACTGGTTAGATTGATCGGCCATGCTAAATTGCTCCTTAGTGTCAGGAGATCAGCAGGACTTATGAAGGATTGGGCCTGGGTTGGTGCAGATTCAATGGGTCAAATGGCCTCCCCCTGTACTGTAGGGATTCTATGAAAAACATTCAGAATAGCCAATTATTGAAGAAAGAGTAGTTTCAAGCCAAGACTGGATCAATATGTTTCAATCTGGGCCCTAGGATGAGGGATTTATTCCACGACGATCAAAGGTGTAAATTGGATCTATATTCCGTGTAGTTTAAAAATATTGGGAGGTGATCTCATTGATTCTGAAGGAGCTTGACCAGGTCAATATACAAGTTGTTCCCCAGGCTGGGGAAATGGACAAGACCACATTACAGTTTCAGGATAAAAGGTTATTTATTTAGAGCCAAACAGAGGAGCGTAGGGTCATGAATCTTTGAATTCTTTATCCCAGAGGGTTATTGACATTCCATTGCTGAATAAATTTAAGACTGAGATCAACAAACTTTTGGTTTCTCAAAATAGAGGGATATGAGAAGTAGCATTGAAGCTGAAGACCAGCTTTCGCTCCAATCCTGCTCCTCCACTTTATGTTCTTAATCTACAGTGCATTGAAATTAATTGGAATTTAAATTGGCGCTTGGTGTGCGAGTGAATTTCTTTAGAATTTGCAAATTAGTTCTTTGCAGGAGATGGCTGGTTTTCTTAGCAGTTTTGTGTAATATTGGGACATCCAGATTCAATCAGGACAGATAAAAGTGGGCTATGATTAACAAACTGCTGAAATTTCATCTTTGTTGATGATGACTACATTGTGCCTCGTGGCCTTCAAGGCCACAATATGTTGTAGGCATTGATGCACCCTCCTTACACATCAAGAAAGAGAGAACTTGTTTGTATATTTTAGCTTTCGTGATTTCAGATGTCCAAAAGTACTTAACAGCCAACAAAGCAATTTTGAAGTGTGATTTGTGTTTTTAATGTCAGGAAACACACAAGCCAGTTTGCACAGAGTGAAGTCTCACCAGCAGAATGAGATAAATAGTCTGTCTTAGAGTGACTATTGAATGCAGTTGGCCAGGACATCAGTAAAATTCTCCCTGTGCTTCTTCAAAAAGTGTCATGAGATCTTTTACGTTTGTCTGAGAGGATGGATTCGAGGCCTCAAATGAAGTGGATGGGATTATCTGGCCCTTCTCAATTGGGATCTTCTGGTCCCAAAGAGAAGGGAGAGAGAAATCCCAGCTACAGAAAGACAACTTGGGCAGCACCGTAGCACAGTGGTTAGCACTACTGCTTCACAGCACCAAGGACCTGGCTTCCTGGCTTGGGTCAGTGCCTGTGTGGATTGCACATTCTCCTCGTATGTATGGGGTTTTCTCCAGTTGCTTAAGTTTCCTCCCGCATTCTGAAAGACATGCTGGTTATGTCCATTGATCCGAAAAGGCGCCTGACTGTGGCAGCTAGAGGAATTTCACAGTAACTTCATTGAAGTGTTAATGTAAGCCTTGCTTATGACCAATAAATAAACTTTAAAAAAAGATAGTGCAGCACTTGCACCAGTCTCAGCTCAACACTGTCCCGAGTAGCAGTGTAGATTAGGTGCACAAGTTGCTGGAATGGGCATGATAAAATGGCTTACTAACTTGGAGGTGAGAGTGTTACCACAAAGTGGGGTTTGACAATTGTCTGTGTTATTTCAGCTTGTGACTTGAATCTTCACAATTTCACTACAAGTGTTAAACAGAAAAAGTATTTCCTGAGTTATTTCACTTGGCATTTCTCCTCAGTTGCTCAGCATTTCAAATCTCACTATGGCAGGAATTCTTGGTGGATGATCTAGTTGCAGCTGTTTTTCTTGTCAGTGATTTATCCTCAGATTCAAAGGCACCGGATTGTAATCCGGCTTGGTGAATGCCAGCCGGTGTGTTTTTTTCCCCCTAACGTTTCATCTGCCATTGTCAGTAGGTCTTAAGAAAATGTGTCATAACAGTTTTTCCTTCCCTCCCACAGTAATTTTGAATGTCTACATCTTGCCATTATTCTTAGCTTGCCAACAGCTGTAAAGACTATAATCAAGAAATTGAGGCAGAGATTTTGAAGTAATGTTGACTGATAGCTAGAAAAATGACAGCCATGAGATATTAATCAAAGTTCTTGCTTCTGACTCATCCAAAGTTGTGTTAGACTGGATAGTATAAAACTTCGGTTTGTACTATTGAACGTTTGAGCCTGGACTCCAGCCATAAGAAAGCATTCCTTTACAAAGATTTTTCCCATCTGATAAATTAGCTTGAAAAGCCGTAGAGATGCATGAAGTTGCAGAAAGGAGGAGTAACAAGGTCATGGAGAGATTTGATAAGTGGAAGGTGAATCTTTTAAGTTTTAAGTGGACAAGAGGCCAATGTAAGTTGGTCATTCCCAAGTTTATCACATTATTCATTTCTGATTCTCTTGCAGCACGTCATGTGCAAGGAGGATTAAGAGTTGATGGCCTGAGCTCTATTATTTCCACTCTTGCATCAGAGCAGGAGATGGATATTATGGTCAAGATAGAGTATGGTGGGTGTAATAACTCCACAGAGGCAAAAGTCCTGTCACCAAGTTATTTTATTTACTCCATACATTTGTACACAGCCAGCTCTCCAATTCCTCCCTGCTGATTGCAGGCTGGGAGTCTGACACACCTGCTTTAAATAGGGGGCATGAGGCTCCCTGATTTAATCATCAATTAGAAGTTCATAGTCCAGTAAGTCACCCTCAGTAGTCTGGCTTCATCACAATGGACAAGATGGGAAATAGGAGAGAAACTAGAGAAAGGCATAGGACAGAACAAAACCTTCAGGGTGGTTTGGCTTGTTAGAATGGGATGTGGCCGTTGAATGGGATGGCCTTACTACTGGTGACAGAAAAGTTCATGAGCTTCTTGCGCTTGTTGGTAGAGATGAGGGTAGAAGGAATTAAGGAGACTATTGATAGTGGAGAAGAAATGTCAGGAGTTGTCTCTACATTCCTTAATGATCCTGAAATAGTGAACATGTTTTGCCCAAGGAGATCAGGCTCTGATAGTGCTTGATTTGGTCAACCCAGATCTGGCAATGAATGTCTCAACCAGTTGTGCATTCAAACCTGTGCCCTTTGGACTTAAGGGGGTAAAAACAAGGAAAACAACCATGGAGGCGGGAGTGGGGGCAAGTAGTTAGGAAACAAAGGCATAGATAAATGAGTAAATGAGTAGATTGACAGATGCTGAAATTTTCCTGGTGGACTTCGATCAAGTTTTATCACGATAATACTGGTTGTTAGCACTTAAAATTAATAGAACAATAAAATCCAAGTGTAAAACTATTGAGAAACCAGAGGATTGTGCTACAGCATAAATATCATCTAAATTAATCCAATGGTAACACTTACAATGTTACAATATATTGAAAACAAGTGCAACTGTAATCATTTTTTATGTTGCATCAGGCAGGGATAAAATTGAAAAAAAAATGCATTCAATGTAGTTGGTCAGTGGAAATCATGATAGCTTGATGGCCCACATACTTCAGTTCATGTTGGGTTTACGTATATTTTGTTAATGTTTTCATGATGGAAATCAAATGAGGATTGGAAAAACAGAAATCTGCCTTCTCCGATCCATTCTCCCTTTGAATGTAAATCTCTGTAAAAAGTGTGATTTATTGCATGACAGTTCAATGTTTAATGGTCAGCTTCCAGTTGCCAGCGTACTTTATAATACTTTGCCAAAAACATGCCTTGTCTCAATGTGCCTTCTGACTGTTTCAAGTTCCTCCTGTCTATAATTTTTGTAGTTTGTGTGAATTGACTGCAGTGACAAAGTTAAATGTTATTGAATGCCTTTTTTACATTTAAATTCTGACTCTTTTCTTTCTTTTTGTATTTCAGCCATTGAAACACAGAGTACTAGCTCAGAGGAGATTGTGCCCAGTCCACCTTCTCCACCCCCCCCTCCTCGCGTATACAAGCCTTGTTTCGTCTGCCAAGACAAGTCATCAGGTTACCACTATGGAGTCAGCGCTTGCGAAGGATGCAAGGTACGAGATAAGACCTGAGGTATTTTCGCTTTGCTATGCCAGAATCAGGAGAGTGGTGGATTACTATCTCCCCTGATTGCTGTTCTTCACTGTTCTTTTTTTCAGCCACTATCAGTTTCTATCAGGGCACCAGTCAGAACTGTGCTGGTGAATCAGGGGGAATATTTGAGGCTCTCGTAAAAGTGGGTCCCTATTATCATGGGAACAAGGAGAGTTGATTCTATCACAGAATTATTACAATGCAGAAGGGGATTTTATAATTAGCAACATCGGTCAAATGACAGGGAGAGGCGTGTTTGCCATTAGCTATAGTCTTACTTGCAGAAATGCCTTTAAAGACCATAATTACTACACTTTAAACTTTCAAAAACATTAACTTTGTTCTGATATTCCAAAAAGATAAACCTAACCCAAATTTAAACTTATTTTTTCCATTATATTGCCATCTTCATTAGCCATCGTTTTAAAGGGAATCTCATCCCTACCCACCAGCAGCCCCAATAATGGACAGATTTTAGTTTCAAGTGTATCCACCACACTCTCCAAGACTATCCAAATATGTAATATGACCATAACACTTGCCTGATGCTGAATTATAGTTTGGCATTTTCATCAGAATTGTTAAAACACGTGTATGATCACTGCATTTCTTCCTTTGGGATTTTTTATTTGTGGTATGCCGTTGTTTTCACTGTAGTTAAAGAGTTAAATGATGACACTGCTCGTGTTTGACAATCCAGGCACAAGAATGAACTGCATTCCAGACAGACAACATTCACAGTAAAGAAAACAACTGATGAAAAATAGATACTAGCTTTGGGGTAGGGGTGGGAAACTTGGATTTTGCTATTTTTGCAAAAGATATTTTTACTCTCACTCATACTTCTGCACTTAATCCTGCTCTTCATCAACCATTCTTCCACAGTGAAATCCATTGCAGTTTAGGTCAAAATGATATTCACATTGAACCATTATGAAATGGACAGTGAAAAAATACTACACAAGTACATTTAGTTTGTGTATGCAATGTGATAATGAGAGTTATGAGACAGCTGCTTGTAAATGTTGCAAATATTACTATCAGAGACTTACAGTGAAAATAAGTGCTCATCTCTTTCAGAACAGATGATCACTTGATTATACAAGAGCAGGATACTTTTTTCCTGGTTAAATCTGCAACTGACACACTTAGAAGGCTGTGGGTTAAAAGTAAATTATGAATCAGGCATATAAAATACACTAATGCTCCGATGTAGTAATAAGGAAGCGCAACAGTGTTGAGATGCCATCCTTATGATGAGACGTTAAACTATACTTTGACTGACTGTTCAGTGGGCATTCAGGATTGGAAGCCCCATTCAAAGACAAAACAGAATGTTATTCTTTCCTCAACAAAAATAGATTAGCTGATCATTTTTGAAATGTTTCTGTGTGCAAAATGACTGCCATATTTACCTACATAGCAACAGCAACTACAACTCAAAGAGCTGTTGATTGTATGTGAAGTGCTTTAGGATTAATGTGGTAAGGCACAGTATAATAAGTTCTTTATTCTGTGTTGCAACATTTGACAGAAAGCATGTTTGTCTTTTAAGAAGTGAGCAAGTTCACGGATCTTTCAGCACCCTCAACATGCTTTTTGCTCCCCTCCCTTTGAGAAAAGGATTAATGTAATCGTGCCCCTGTCACATGCAAGGTGAATGATTAAAATAAAAGAAATTTCCTCAGCTAGAACATAGAAAAGAAGCCCCTTTTTAGTTGGCCATAATGAGCCTGTTTGGTAATTTCCACAACTGCAGTAACATGTTTTATTGAATGAAAGAAGAGTAAAAATTAAGATTCTTTTCAACCATTTAATCTCTTGTCACATTTATGAAGCTGAAAGGAGACATTCCTTTGGCTAATAGAGTCTTTCAGCGATTTTCTTTGGGGCAGAGTCAGCTTTGAGCTGCCATTGGCGGATTTACAAACAGTGATAGTTTTTGGCAAACACCTCAACAACACTGAGGTTCAAGTGGAGAAGCAGAAACTTAATTTAAACACTGAATGAAATACATTGTTGATGAAGCTTTGAATTTTTGATTTGAACAGTGCCAAGTGATGCAGTTACTTGAGATTGAGATGGAGGGAGAATTGTGACCTGTAGGAGGTTTAAGTAACAAGAATGTTAGGAAGTTATTTGTATTTCCTGAGTAACTGGGCATGACTTGTACTCTAATTTATCTGAGTTTCTCCTTTGGCACAGATCTCAAACAGCTCTGCCAGAATGCTTTTGAGTAAGAGTCATGGTAGTTTCTTATGTCTGTGAAACAGGTTTCTGCTTTTAATAATTGAAAGTAGTTTGATGCATCAAACTGTACAACTTGTACATTCACATACATTTAAGTATTAACTGTGAAAATTTATGCTCTTAATTGCTTTATAGTGTAATTTATGTCAAAGTGCCAGTGTTAAGAATAGAATAGGTTTTTTTTAATCTAATAGTTTGTGGTTGATTTGGCAAGTTTGAGTTCCTTCGATGGTTTAATAAAGATCCTGGGCAGAATCTTACAGCTGTTCATGCTGGCTGGATTTTCTGATCCTGTTGCAGTGAATGCAGTTTGTCTGCATGCCAAATTTTCCATCCTCTCTGCAGCGGCAGCAAGGCGTGAAAGGCCAGTAAGATCGCTCCCAAAATCTTTCTTCATTGATACTATTAACTTGGGTTGGACTCCACTGGGTTGCATGTACAGCACTTAATTTGGACTCAGAACCCCTGCATTTGAGAGGGAGAAAAATCGGCTGATGTTTCCATTCCTGATCACTATCGAGGAACCTCCTGGAGTCTGTCAAGAATTAGTCCTTGGCCGTCTTCCTATTTCTCAGCCACACTTTGCCCATCAGTGGCCTAATCCCTTTTTTAATTAGAAATATGTCTATCTCCTCCTTGAAACCATTCAACGATTCAGAGTCCATTTAATTAGCCCCATGTAATAAATCTTGATCTGTTTTTAACTTATGAGTAAAGGGAAAGTTGTTTCCATTACCTTCTGCTATTGTCCAATTACAAAGTGGTAGTTTAAGCCACTTGATCATTCTGCAAGGATAGCACAGTGGTTAACACAGTGGCCTCGCAGCACCAGGGACCTGTTTGATTCCCAGCGTGGGTCATTCTATGTGTAAAGTCTGCACATTTTTTCCATGTCTGTGTGGGTTTCCTCTGGAAAATATCTTTCAGACGCCTATAGAGTGCAAGTTTTCCAAAAAAAAACCATGTCAACTTCTGACTCCAGGAAAATGATCATTTTTTAATGTTTCCAACTACTTGTTTTGTACTGTCGCTTGCCTCGTCTATAGTTTGGCACATTTACCTTACACATCCAAAGACACTGTCTCTTTACTTGAGAGACATCTTAAAATATCACGAAATATGGTGGCACAGTAGTGAGCACTGCTGCTGACAATTCCCAGGACCTGGGATCGATTCCTGGCTTTGGTCACTGCCTGTGTGAATTTACAGATTCTCCTGTGTTTGCGTGCGTTTCCTCTGGGTGCTTCGGTTTCCTCCCACAGTCCAAAGCTATGCTGATTAGATTGACCATGCTTAATTGCCCCTTAGTGTCCTGGGATGTGTAGGTTAGAGAGATTAGTTGGGTAAATATATGGAGTTATGGGGATAGGGCCTGGTTGGATTGTTGTTAGTGCAGATTTGATGGACTGAATGGCCTTCATCTGCACTGTAGGGATTCTATGATTTCTATCAATGCAGAAGGAGGTATTAGATGATCATTGATGTTATAGCATAAAGGAGATTTTTTTAGCCCACACATCCTTGTTTGGGGCACATAGTGGCACTGCCACCTCTGTGCCAGGAACTGGGTTCGATTCCTGACTTGGGTCACTGTTTGTGTGGAGTTTGCACGTTCTCCCCATGCCTGCGTGGTTTCCTCTGGTGCTCCAGTTTCCTCCCACAATCCAAATACATGCTGGTTAGGTGCATTAGCCAGGCTAAATTCTCCTCAGTATACCTGAACACAATATGGCAACTAGGAAATTTTCACAGTCACTTCATTGCAGTGTGAATGTAAACCCCCCCCTACTTGTGACTAATAAATAAACTTTACTGTTTTAGTTCTTCAAATTGATCTATCCTAATCCAATTTTCCTACCTTTTATTTGTATTCTTGTAAATCTTCCTTTTCAAAGATTTAGCCAGATTAATTTTAAGTGATGTATAGCCTCTACCTAAGAGTTTCGTATTAAAATATTACATATTTTAAAAATCCTCTGCAGAAAGTTGCTTCTAACTTCTCCCGACATTCCTCTAATGATGATATTTTTTGGCTTTTTCTTACCAGTTTGCAAATCAAATGAAATATTCTCTTCCTGTTCACTAGAGTTTCTGCAGCATGTATGGTAATAGGATTTGGGAAACCTTTGAGTTGGTCCTTGAGAATTCGAGCTTTCTTGAAGACATTTGTCCTCATTACGATCTTCTGTGTCTACATCCAAATAATTTCTGGAGGCATTGTGATTATTTTTATAAACTAGTATTAGAATCACAGTCTTTGGTCATTTTACAATCTGAATCAATGAAATCAAAAGCATTGTGGAACATCAAATAATATTTCATTGTTAAAACATAATACCATGTGTTCAATACATGCTCTAGCCAAAGTTTGTTTCCCCTCAAATTTTACAAATGGGTGGCCTTTACAAAAGCAATATGCAAACTACAATCATTTTAGATCATAGCATATTCCAGTACTTTCTTGGATCATGGACATCAAGATATCTTATCTGTGACAATTTGATTGTTCCCATACTAAAAGTGGAGATTGCATTCAATTATCATTGACTACACACAATAAAAACATTGGAAAGGAATGGCATATTTAGCTGGCTTTATCAGCAGTAATCTCAGGCTGCTGTTAGTCTTCTGAGCCACATTGATCTTTTCATAGATTGGTGTTACCTAAATTTTACTGGCACGCCCACCCCAATTCCTCAGAATTGGCCTCGGACAGGACCATATGAATCTTGGGCAGAAGTGCTAGTAAAATTCCGTCCAAAGCATGATTCTCGCCAGCAGGGGAAGTGGCGGAATCTATTCTCACCAGGGAACTAGCAAAGTGCGCGATTGCACATGCGCCTTGATTTCTCAGTATCCGTTTACAGATATACACAGAACATTGAGAAATCTATCAGTATCTCCACCCACCCCCAGATATTGGCTCCCCCCAATCCCCCCCAACAATTACTGGATCGTTGACCAACCACCGCCCCAAAACTCTGCCCCCGCTCCCAACCACCAGGAGGGCTTCAGTGGCCTACAGTCTCACCTGAGAGGCCATCACAACACGTTCCCATTGCTGGGGATCTTGCATGATTGTTGCCGGTGAAGAAATCAACATCCACCAGCAAGAAATCGCACGCCTCTCTTGCAGTGTTGCTGGCTTGCCATGATGATCAACCGGCGTGACGCACTGGTAAGATGCCACCAGCTTCTCCCTTCCTCCCTCCTCCCCCCCGCCCCCTGAACTCCAGCATAACTCATTCTGATTCATCAAAAGATCAACAAGTGTCTGGATGCCGATGATTAGCATCCCGTGTTTAAGATACTGGCCTGGTTATAAAATACATGCTCCTCATTGTTCAGTACAGGCATGGGCACAACCATCACAAATTGAAGCTTTTACCTGACTTTCTCTGGATAATACATTGATTGCTGATTGGATATCCTTTGGTGTTATTCCTAGGTGATATTTGTTTCTGTGGCATATATTCACTTTTTTTTCCTCCGCTTGGTCAGAAAAATATTAAAGTCTGAAATAAAGGTACAGCAAATCTATTGTGGCTCTTCTGGAGAGCCCTTGAATGGGTTAATCTGCATAATGTGCATTTAATAGTTTTCAAATGCCCTTCTGCCACCACAGGGAATGTAATTAGTAAATCTTCACTCAAATTAAGTACAAAGACTTAAACAAAATCTCTTATGACAGCCTAATTTTATTCAGCACTGCAATTTAACAAAATATTGATCTGTAAATATTCAAGCAAATCTTAATTCTAATCAGACAGGTGAATAAAAATCAGGTCTGAGTTATTTCATGATTGCAAACTTTGAAAACCTTGGGAATGTCAGCCACTGTAAAAGCTTCAAACATCCAGTGTGCAAATTTAAATAAGTTGTGCATTAAAATAAAGTCACTTGATTTTAAAGCTGACCACCAAAACTTCCTTTCTCCTCTATTTCATCTCCCTTTTCAATTAATGGTTGTGTAAAATGCCCTCTGGGTTTATAAAACTTGTTGCAATAATTTAACATAAAATAAAACATGCAGAGATATTATCACACAATTATTCCATAATTTGCCTGATCAAAGCGTATGAATTTTACCAAAACAAATTTCAGCCTAAAGTGGATTTTGTTTATTTAATTTCTGGTTCTCAAACTTTATCAATAACAGCAGAAAAGTCTTCCCCAACTTTTACCATTTCTACCTTTGATCAACAATATCACAGGCTCACTTTGCATCCTTAGAAAATGAAAGTGCGTTAAAACATGCAGAAACAGTAACTTCTGTTTTTGTGTGAAACCCTAGCTTATTAGGAAAGACAGAATTTTAGCTTCTCATGTTTAAAATGAAAACAAATGTTTCCTACTTATTTCCCATCTGTACACAAGGCCTTGCATTTGTTTGTTTCATATGCATCTCAATTTTTTGTGAATTGCTTCATCTTCCTTTTGGAGTTGAAAGGTGTTCAAAACATCTTATTTTAGTAACTCGACTGAGAGCAGGTAAATAAACGTGGGTTCAATCAATACAGATCAATCTGAAAATCTTTGTATCTTGGATGACAAAAGACCTCATGACTTTGTTAGACTTGGATCTTTCTTGGTTACAGTTCCAAGACTTTAAGACCATAAGATATAGGAGCACAGTTAGGTCACGCGGCCCATCAAGTCTGCTCTGCCATTCAATCATGGCTGATATTTTTCTCATCCCCATAACTTTTTCCCCATAATGCCTGATCTCCCTATTAATCAAGAACCTATCTATCTCTGTTTCATAGAACCTATCTCAATGACTTGGCCTCCACAGTCTTCTGTGGCATTTAAAGTTACAGTGCAGAACTTTGTTCAACTTGGCTGCAATGTTATCTGTTCTAATTTCTTTAAAAATAGACCACAATGAATGAGACAAAGGAAGATGACCTTGAATCTTCCAAGAGTTTCACCTGACAGTGAACTTCATTAATACTGTGCATTTAAACAGGCTTTCTTAGACATAAACTGTACACAAATTTTCCAGGATTAAATATAAAAACTTCAGTCAACCTAACAATTCACAACAGCCCAATAAAGCTTAGCTTATTGATGCCCTGTTTCAAATCAGAAGTTCCTGCTATTAGATAACAATCCCATGTCACAAATCAGATATTGTTTATGTAATTAGATTACCAATTGTTCACAGTGGCTAGCCACAAAAAAAAACAGTATTCATAAATTTAGGAATTTGACCAGTCTGTAATTTCAGTTCACACCAATTATTCTACCTAATTCAATTGAGACCCAAAAACCGAGAGACTCAGATTTCAAAACAGCATAGACATATGAAAATAGAAAACAACATGTGCAATACGACCTCCTCTTTAAATGCTTCCAGTAGATTCTAGTTATTTCCAAAGTCGTCCTCCTTTTTATACCTTTGAGTGGTAGCTTCAGTTACTGCCAGTTAAGGAAAGTGTCATTTGTTATCCTAAGTGTTTTTCTTTCATCTGTCCTTGAGGTTATGGCTGATCACTGTGTTCCCACTGTATCATACATTGTGTTCCTACAATATCTTACATTGTCTTATAGTTTCAGTAGATGTTTATTTAATTGCAACTTTGTTCTTAAAGTGACGAATCCACATTTTTTAACAGTTTCGGCAATTATGCTTACAGTACAGTATGTGGAGATGCCGGTGTTAGACTGGGATAAACACAGTAAGAAGTCTCACAATATCAGTTAAAGTCCAACGGGTTTATTTGATAGTAAACTCACAAGCTTTCGGTGTTTTCCCCTTCGTCAGATGAGTGGACTCACTTGACAAAGGACAAACCCCGAAAGCTTGTGTGTGGACTCACCTGACGAAGGGCAAACCCTGAAAGCTTGTGGGGTTTACTATGAAATAAACCCATTGGATTTTAACCTGGTATTGTGTACAGTACAGTAGTCAGTGTTAAATCATAACAGACTTGAATGTTGGCTTTAACCAAGACAGTAATTGGATGTTGTAACTGAATTCATCATCTCTGATTTGGAAGAGAAAATGTAAACCATGTTTCTCCTTCCTGACTGTTCTGTGTGATATCTGGATGTGTGGTCATTGAGTTGGTTGCGAAACTTTCTGTTTATCTTGTAAATTTTACCTTGCAACTGCAAAATTCCATGGAGATAAAAAATATAACCTGGTTAAAAATTTCATCCAAAAGATAGCATCTTTGACAGAGCAATGCTATCTGAGTACTGCTGGTGAATTTGACTTCTTTGTTACCAGGGTGCTTTCAATGCCACATGCATGCTGGCAATAGCCTCTTGCATTTGTGGGAAATCTTAGACTTCTGCAAAACACAACACTCTTATAGCCTGTCTTTCGGGATCCCAGCGGAATTGGAAAAAATTGGTGCACTGTTCTGAAGAGGGTACCAGATGCACTTGTGTGTTGCCGACTGGGAGATGCCTCAGAGTTTCCCAGTGGAACCCTGGAAGTAGCCATGGCAAAGAAGTTTAAGGCTTTTTAAAAACACTGGCTTTGGATTGCCTTCAAGTCCTTTGTGGAAAAGCTTGACAGATGTGGGTGGCACAGTAGCACAATGGTTAGTACTGCTGCTTCACAGCGCCAGGGATCTGGCTTCAATTCCCGGCTCGGGTCACTATCAGTATGGAGTTTGCACATTCTCCTTGTGGGTTTCCTCTGGGTGCTCTGGTTTCCTCCCACAGTCCAAAGACGTGCAGGTTAGGTTGATTGGCCATGCTAAAATTGCTCCTTAGTGTCCTAAGATGCATATGTTAGAGGGATTAGCAGGTAAAATATGTAGGGATATGGGGGTAGGGCATTGGGTGGGATTGTGGTTGGTGCAGACTCTTTCTGCATTGTAAGGTTCTATGATATTTGTCCAAAGTCCAGGACATTAAAGGTGCCTCCAGCATTATCTTCTGTTCGTCTGCAGACAGCTGCACTGTCTGTGATATACCTGTGCTTGGGCCAATGCTTCCTGTTGCATTGGACTCTGCTTGCCAGCATCCCGACCACCTTGAGGCCTCAGTACCTCTTGCTGCTCAGGCTATTGTTCCTCCTGGCCCCGTGCCAAACTTCAACAGGTTGCCCTCCCCTCATCTTGATTAGAACCAGTAGAAAGGCAGTGTTGTCTGGAACTTGCATCCTCCAGCCCTCAGTGGATCAGTGAATCAACTGAAGTAATAAATGTAGTGAGCATGTTCTGTACAGGTTTTCCTCCATCGTGAAGTTACCAAATCAGTGCCTGGCTTCCACCTAAATGTGGCATCCCTGACCGGTTCAGGTGAAGGACATCTGCAGGGCCAGAGATAAGTGTTCCTCCTATTCATACATCTCTGCGCATGGGACGCATTGATCTTTGACCAGGTTGATGAAATCCATGCGTGAGACCCCTCTATATGACACTATTCAGCTTGTTTTCACTACCGTCAAGGTTATTTTTAGCATTTTTGCACCAGAACCATATCAAGGCAAAATATGATGCTACATTTGGCATTTCCTGCAATGTAAATTGGTGGTCACTCTCAGTAGAGTTGAATGGCACAGAAGCCCTTCAGAAATGCTCCCTCTAATAGTATTTGTAACCATTCTCAAGGTCAAATACATTTTCTAGGTTACAAGTTAGAGCCTGAATAAATCTGACAAGGATAGATACTATAATTCGCATTTTTATTGGGAGTGACTTTGATAGTGATCTATGATCTGGAAATTTTTAATTATTCCAGCCTTTTTCATCTTCTCTGGCCACGCTGCACAAGATCCCTGGCAACTGTGAGGTGATTGTCAATGTTACTGCTTGATTGATTGGAAGAATTAGATTTGAATGGCAATCTTTTTCCAAAACCCTCTGCCTCCCCCACATCTCCCACCCCCCAAAAACCAATCTGTTCCACACACCAAAATGTACTACATAGTTAAGAGATAGATAGCTGTCAACTAAATCTGGGATTGAAAGTCCGTGCTTTCGGTCTTTAATAAGTTAGCATTTTAACAGCAGGATCAGACCCAGCGACGATGACTAACATTTGTATGATGCCTTTTACACAGAACAAAATATCCTAAGGCGCTTCACAGAGGCAGAAGGGAAATGGTTAGTGAATAAGAGATTAGGATTGCTGACAACAGCTTGTTCAGCGAGGTACATTTACAGCAAGGATTTAAAAAGTAGAGAAGGAGGTGGCGATTCCAGAGAGTAAGCTATAATTAACTGTATTACAAGGACTGTAATCTGTGTAAAGATGTGTTTGTGTTTTAAATAGAAAATGCGAGTTAATTGGCTTTTATACCATTATGTAATGGAGGTCAGTTGTGTCAAGGGTTTAGCTGCATATATTTAGACACAGCTGGAAAGCTAAGAAATGCTGGAGGTACAGAGGTAATGTACTGAGTTGGCTGCAATCCTTGAGGTTTGTATTATTGGTGGCAAGACCATTTTTAGTGCTTGGAATCGGATATTTACCAATATCTGGCAGGTCCACTCCTGATACGACACTATGGCTTTCCTGAATATTTCCAGATGGGTGGTTATCTCATAGATAATCTTGATTGAGTGTTGATGAGCTATAAACCATTAGATCCTGGAGCAGTGTAAATTAAGGTCATCGGTTATTTTTATATACGTCCCATGAACTTCTGTTAAACCTATTAAACCAGAGTGACCTTCACTTGCTCGTTGTTGGTTAGCTTCAGAAGTAGTGCTGTACTTGTGTATTCATTGGACCCAAGCTCAATACCCAATTGTGACTATTATTCAGACTTGATTATGTTAGCTTTTTAAGTTCCGTTGTCCTTGGTTGGGCTTAAATAGAGTTCTTGACAGCAATGGAGTGCTGCATCTTTGCAGCAAGGAAAAGCTAATAGCACTAGTCTTGTAAAAGTGATCACCTGTCAAGAGATTGACCTTGACAGCAGAATAAGAAGTCTGACCCAACATTTCCCATCCATGTAGCTGACAAGAGAAAAAAAAAATGGCTTGAAAGTATAAATACATGAAATTTCTTGCCCAATCTGTAATACACATGAAATTTTATCTCTTGGCTGGTAAATTCGCCCAGTAACGAAGTGACCGTGGCAGCAAAAAGCAATAAAACATCAAGCTGACAGGGGAAATTCTTCCATTGTTTATCTGCAAGTATAGTATAAGTTTTCCTGGGCTACTCCCTCTTCAGATTTCTGCAACATTTCTGAGTGCTAATAAATGCAAGTAAAATTCCCAGTTCTGACACTTGTGGTTACTTATAATAAGGGGATTTGTACTTGACGTTGTAAATTCTAATTATACGTAGGCATTTGCTTTTGCCTTTAATGCTTGCCCCTTTTTTTATTTTGCTATAGGTCACCCTATCACCTTTCCTTTTGTTCTCCCCCCACACCTACATTCCCCTGCTTGTGTTCTCTTGTTTACAATTTGTTTCATTTTCAATTCTGGTGAAAGGTCATCAACTTGAACCGTTGACCCTGTTCCACTCTCCATAGCTGCCGATTGACCTGCTGAATGTTTTCAACAGTTTCTGTTTTTATTGCAAATTTCCAGCAAGTGTTGTATTGTGCCCCTGTAGAGAGAGCAATATAGCATGGGAATAGGCCCTTCAGCCCAACTGCTGCATACTAACTATGACACCCCCACCCTCAGTTGCAGCCCCAGTTGCCTACATTTGGTCCATATCTCTGTAATCCTTTCTCATCCATGTACATATCCAAATGCTTTTTAAATATAGTTTTTGAACCTGCCTCAACTACTTTCCCTGGCAGCTCATTCCATACAGGTCCTTTATAAATCTTTCCCCTCACCTTAAACCTCTATTTATCTGTATCGAAATCCATTTGCCAATCCTCGGCCCACTTCCCTAACTGGTCAAGATTTTCTTGTAATTTCTGATAACCTACTTCACTATCAACAATACCTCGTATTAATGGTTACCAAGCTTATTCAATAATTCATACTGTAAAAGAATCATTAAGGCAATCAGCAGTGTGTAACGATCCCTAATAACAGTAACAGAAGGAATCTCATTTGCAAGTGTATTAGGAGACTGTTGTAGAAACACAGAAATGCATGCCAAGGTTGGTCTAATTACACAGATTGTGCTGTTCCAAAGCATTGGCCAAAGTATTTGAAACAGTTTTCATTGCTTTGGAACTCATCTTGTAATACCTACCTCCTGACTAAAATATGGGAAAAGCAATATCTGCACCTTGTGGACTTTGCATGCTGACACAGATGTTCAAACTGAAATTAGTCCATAAAAGTTTGCAATTTGGCAGCACCCTTTAGAGATACATAACCACATTTCATTGTATCCTGTTATGCTGAGGCTGTTGTGCAGACCTACAATGTGTCTGCTGGCTCTTGATATCACTCAGAGAGGGGTTACTTGGGAAAATAGCTTCAGCATGTCTCCGTGAGGTGGGGTGCGGCAGCAGTGGGGGGTGGGGGGGGTGCAATTACTTATTGAATATAATTAGAAACACGTGAGGAGCAATCACAACGAAACTTTAATGTTTCTTTAATGTCAAGTTCCTTCTTCAAACTTTGGAGAAATTGTGAAGCTTTTAACAAACGGCAAAGACTTTTTTGTAAAAAAAACTTATTGTTTGGAATGTTACGGCCGTTCACACCAGTGGGATTTTCCCATCCTGCTTCAGTGAACGGAGATTGGGCTGAGCACCAAATTCTCTGACTTCACTGCAGCAGGAGCATGGCATGAAGAGCCAGTAAGATTGCGTCTGCATCCAGGGAAGCCACAAGTTTTCTTTCTTGCGTGAGGCCTGTTCTCGCAATTTTACCACCAGAGTTTCCCTAATGACTGAGGAGATTAAGTCACTGTGCAGTCTATCAATCAGCCATTTGTGTCAGCCTTGGCTTTGTGATGGTGCCTCTGAGCCCTGTTTGATAAAGATCTGTGCCTGACAGAAGAACAACAGAATAGTAATGCTGTGATTATTTGGCAATAAAAAATTTTTTCAAAGCAAAAGATAATGAAAACATAAACTTTGACATACTTTCCCAACTGTGAAAATCTTTCATCTTCTGAGTATGTCATCAACAAGCCAATTTTATATATGGACAAGCATGCAGTTGAATACTAGGTAATATATGTAACCTAGTTGCGAGATATTTTGGATTTTGATTTCTGTATATTATAAATAAACATACATTTGTAAATGCACTGCAGCCCATTAGTATTCAGTTTCATTCATTGACGTCTAAATTCAAAGAACAAAGAACAAAACAGTATGGGAAACAGGCCTTTCGACCCAACGAGCCTGCGCCGCCGCCACCCCGATGTTCCCACCTCTACCCGTGATCCCTGTCTATGTTTATAGATCTATGGATTAAAGACCAAATTTAGGGAGAATTTGTTTTGCCAATTAGCCTAAAGCACATTTTTGGGATGTGGGAGGAAACCGGAGCACCCGGAAAAAACCCACGCAAGCAAGGGGGAGAATGCGCAAGCTCCCACAGACACAGGCCCAAATCCATGTATCTGCGCAGCACAGCGATAGTCACTGAGCTGTAGTGTTGCCCATCAAATGATCCAGGTCAAGCATACACTAACGACGTGAAGCACTAGGATACTCTCGAAAAAATCCAAGAGCAGCCCTCTCACGACCCATCGCGTGTATGCCCCTTGTTAGACAACAAGGTGACCAAAGCACCTGTAGGGTAAAAACAAATACATCAATATCATCATCTATTTACACACTTCCCAGGGACTCCCAAGGCTCATGATCCCTATTTTAAGTCAGTTTTGTATGCCCCTCCATTCCCATTCTGTTCATGTGCCCATCTAAGTATTTCTTAAATAACTCCAGAATGCCTGCCTCCACCACTTTACTTGGCAGCGCATTCCATATCCCCACCACCCTCTGTGTGAAAAAACTCCCTCTAGCATCCAAATTATACCTTGCCCCCCTACCCTAAGCCGGTGACCCCTCATGCTATTCGAGTCCATCCTAGGAAAAAGCTTAACCCTGTTTATTCTATCTATACCTCTCATAATCTTGTACACTTCTATTAGATCTCCTCTAAGTCTACGTCTTTCTAAGGAAAACAGCCCCAATTTGCCTAACCTCTCCTCGTAACTCAAACCTTCCATACCGGGCAGCATCCTGATAAACCTCCTCTGCACTCTCTCCAGAGTCTCCACGTCCTTCCAGTAGTAAGGCGGCCAGAACTGGACACAGTATTCTAAATGAGGTCTAATTAATGTTTTATACAACTGCAACATTAAAGGCCAGCTCTTGTACTCTATACCCTTTTCTATAAAGTCTAGCATACTATATGCTTTCTTCACAACCTTCTCCACTTGCTCTGCCACCTTCAGAGACTTGTGCACCTGCACTCCCAGGTCCCTCTGCATTTCTATACTCTTAATAGGTCTACGTTTTATCATATACCCCCCCTACATTCTTTCTCCTGAAATGCATCACCTTGCATTTATCAGGATTGAATTCCAATCTGAATGTGCCCAAGCTACCAGCCTATCTATGTCCTGCTGCATCGCCTGACAATGCTCCTCACTATCCGTAAGTCCAGCCATCTTCGTATCGTCTGCAAACTTGCTGATCACTCCACTTACTCTATCTTCCAAGTCATTTATATATATTACAAATAGAAGAGATCCCAGTACCGAGCCCTGTGGCACACCTCTTGTGACCAACCGCCAGCTAGAAAAATACCCTTCCACTATTACTGTCTGTCTCCTTTTACCAAGCCAGTTACTTATCCATCTAGCTACCTGTCCTTGTATCCCATGAGCCTTGATCTTTTCAACTAACCTCCCATGAGGGACTTTGTTAAATGCGTTACTGAAATCCTTTGTCGACCATTTTCGTCAATTTGAACAAAATCTTGTAATTCAAATTAAAAGGCCATGGAAACCATAAGAACTGGGAGCAGAAGTGGGCAATTCAGTCCCTTGAGCCTGCTTCACCATTTAATACAATCATGACTTAACTCACCTCAATCTCAACTCAACCTTCCTGCCTGCTCACCATAGCCCTCACTAATTAAACACCTATGCACCTTGTCCTTAAATTTACTTAAATTCCCGGCATCCACCATTCTCTGGTAGTGATCGATGACCACAGACTGATGACCCTTTGAGGGAAGTACTTTATAGAATAGAATCCCTACAGTACAGAAGGAGGCCATTCGACCCATCAAGTCTGTACTGACCACAACCCCAATGTGGAGATGCTGGGGGAAACACAGTAAGAAGTTTGACAACACCAGGTTAGAGTCCAACCGATTTATTTGGTAGTAACCTCACACCTTCAGGTCACCTTCGTCACCTCATGAAGAGGCGAACCCCGAAAGCTTGCGAGTTTACTATCAAATAAATCAGTTGGACTTAAACCTGGTCTTGTCAAATTTCTTACTGTGACTACAATCCTACCCAGGCCCCATTCCTGTAACCCAACATACTTACTCTGCCACTCCCCTGACACTAAGATCACTTTGGCATGGCCAGTCAATCTAACCTGCAACATCTTTGGACTCTGGGAGGAAACCGGAGCACCTGAAGAAAATTTATACAAATACAGGGAGGGTGTACAAACTGCAATCAGATAGCGACTGGACTTGAACCCGGGTCCCTGGTGCTGTGAGACAGCAATGCTAACCACTGTGCCATCATGCTACCCTTCATATCTGTTCTAAATCTGCCACCCATTACCCAAACCATGGCCTCTTATTCCAGATTGCCCAACAAGAGGAAACATCCTTCCACGTTGACTTTGTCAATCCCCCTTTGCATCTTGTACACCTCAATTAGATAATGAATTCTGTCACCCAGGTTTCATCTCTTAAATCAGCAAAAATGATGCAATTTAAAAGTTACATGAATGGTATTTTGTCCTGTATGGATCAACTGGTAAAGCCAACATAGAGATGAAGCATTAAGAATCCCATAGTCTCGGTTCAGTTTATTTGTTCTAAGTTAGCTGTAGCTTTCTTAAGGCTTGAAGAACAGAAGCAGTCAAGGTTCCTAGTCTTGATTTGCTATCAGCAGATTCCCTATTTGGAAAACACATAACTGAATGTTGGGTAAGAACAGGATCAGGTTTGGCTTTGATAATACTTGCAATCAAATAACCTGCTAAAGACCCATAAAGACATAGACACTTGATTGAGGCACCAAGACAGCTGTGGTATGGCACCATGGCAAGCGTTTATTCCTTTAGAAGAGATCAGGGAAAAAAAGATGAAGATGAATCGATAAAAAGTACGTTGCAAATGTTTCTGCTGCAACTGTGATACCGTTTGCAGCTGTGGACCCAAAAGGCTGACAATCAAGCTTTAAAATATGCAAGAGCATGAAGAAAAAAATTTGGCGTGGAATGAATTGACGGAATGCAATATGCTGAGCAGCTGAAAATTTAATACTCTCGTAACATTTCATGTCTATTTAAGTGTTGAATTTGAATTTGGGGTTTAGACCTGGAGAGTGAATTCTATACAATAGGAACTAATGGAAAGCTTTTTCAAACAGTGAAAATATTTGTTTTGGTAAAAGTTATGCTTGGATCTGCTTGATAAGTATTTGTCGAAGTGAAATGTTTATATACATTGATGCAATAGGAACGTCACCATAATTTATCAGTAACCATGTTGAATACATTGTGTACAGACAGCTGTCAAATATATTTACATGGATGTGCTCCTATCGACAGTACACTTAGAAACAGCTGTCTGTAATGAGGCCAGTGTATTTTGGAAGTATAGTGAGGATTGCAATGGCTGCACAGATATTAGTGCCAATTTTCCAGATTCATGCTGCAGGTGGAAGTTGTTGTCTTCCAGCTGCACACTCTGGAGAATCACGTGTGCTGGCCACAGTTGCCTGATCTCCCTGACACATGGACAGCGCTCCTTACTCTCTGTGCAAGCTCAACAATCAGCCGTTGTGAGTCATGTGATTTTTACTGGAGCCTCCCCTTTTTCCCAATATAGGGTTCAAGCATCTTGTATCCAAATGTTTGGGAGAGTACTCGGAGCAGCAACAACAACTATCATTTCTAAAGCATCTTTAACATAGTTAAAGTTCCAAGGTACTTCCAGGGAGCATTATTAGGCCGAGGATTATTAGAAGAGAGAGTTAAAAGCTTGGTCAAAGAGGTAGTTTTTAAGGAGCGTCATAAAGAAAGAGAGAGAGAGAGACGAGAGAGGTTTAGGGAGTAAATTCTGGAGGTTGGATCTGTACAGTTGAAGGTCCAGTGGTGTGCAAAGGAAATTGGGAATGAACAAGAGGCCAAAATTGGAGTATAGAATTCTCAGAGCTCAAATGCTCAGCTCCCCTATCGGCTGCACTCTGTATATTAATAATCCAATCCTGTTTTCCTGAGAGTATCACTTGTCAAGTTTCCATTTATAAGTGAAAATAGGAAATTATATTCTCTCACCTTTGACAGTGGGAATCCAGCTTCCATTAAGAATAATGAAAGTAGATAAAATAAACAGGGATATTTAGTGCACTGAGATCCCAGGTTGTTTCTCAAGAACCCTTAGCATAATATAAGAGCCTCTTGAGATAGTATATGCTTAAAGAATGCAAATGCACTAGATCTGGGTCATGTTGTTGACTACTGCAAGATAGACCATTTACAGAGCTCTATCCACTGATGTTCATTTATGTATTTTTAATGTAACCAGTGTAACAAAACCAACCAGACCATTTGTTAAAACTGAAAGGTTTAGAAAAGCTCCCAAACAGTTCAGAAATCACCCGAATCAGCTCACATTGCAGCACCTAGATATTAAAGTGTAGCTGTTACAAAAACAAAACTAACCAACTTAGCTTCCAAGCTGTACCATACAATGTGCCAGATTATGAAACTAAAACTCCTACACATCAACACTGTATAATATAACTGGCTTGTTTATTCTGAAACTCAATATTGGGCTGTCTTCTTCGGCACTGACACTGCTAAAAACAGCTTCATAACATAAGAGGATAAATCTGCCATGCTGCTTAGTCTGCCATCTCTTCACCTCCTTTAAGACCTTCCTGAAAACCGACTGAGATCCTTCCATTAGACACCTTTCCTAATCTTCTTAATTTACCATCCATTTTTTTCTCATGCCTCTTGGGAAATAGCTTGGGCTCTATTTCTACATTAACAGTGCCATATCAATGTAAGCAGTTGTCATTTGATGTTTGGAATGCTATTACAGGTTTGATTGATTGCTAATTTTATATATTTGTGCCTTGATAAATTTCCAAATCAGGTTCACGAACATTAGCATTTGAAAACAAACTTTATTGTTGGTACAATTGTTATTTTAAAATAACCAGTGCATGTTGTATTGCTAAACAAGCACAAGCGCTCAGCAGGGTCTTTCTTGAAGGGAAATGGGGCTCATTGATCCGTCAGCAGGAGCAGCCTAGAACACAGAAAGGAATTTCTAAACCTAGTATCAGGTTGGTGAATAATATCAGTGAAACTGGAATAATGGTAGATGGGCGTCCTACTTGCCACTCATAAGTTATGGAACAGGATAAAAGTGTAAGAGGAAAAATGTTATAATCGTGAGTGGCAAAAAGCCTGAAGAAATATAGGAATTTTGGCCAGGCGGGTGTTTTTCTCCCTAAAATTTCCAGGTGTGATTCTCTGTTAAATTACAGTGGAGAAACTTTTTCCACATAATTGCAACACATATCTTTACAAGTAACTTATAGTGGCAGAAAAATGGTGCAGAAGCTTTTAGCACTTATTTTTGCTTCAAAATCTCTTTATGCTTGTTGGCTCTGCCCACTAGTCTTGAGTGACTTTATTTGGGCATTTGTTTTCATGAGCACATTTCTGAGGGTGTTTGGGGAGGGGGAGGGGTGTTGGTGTTGTGTGCTTTTACACTCTCAAAGCATTTGGGGTAACGTAAAATGAGAACTAAAAGTCATAACTATTTCCCACTTCAACTCAGATAGTTGGAGCTGAGGCATTTCTGGGTCTGAAGAGTGTGAAAAGTTTCAGTTGGAAACTTTGCTGTTCTGCCTGTGCACTACTGTATTTCTCATTAGTTGTGGCAGGGTGAAAGCTTTGGAAAGTTTGTACCCTTCACCTACAGCGGGGGCTTCTCACTGGCATGTTTGGCATTCCCTAGGGGATAACCCTTTATTGTGACATGCAAGCAGTACAAGAGAATCAGGAAACCTCTTGTGGTTTAAAGTATATATAGACCACATACACCAACTTTCAGTCTTACATATATGCAGTATTGAGTCATATGAGGATCTTAGTAAGAGTGCAGTGTATTGTGATTCGTGCTGCAACACGCATGTATTTCTCAAGCGACTGATGCACTTTGCAGAAGAGCTGGCTAATTCAACACATTTGGCATTACATGGCAGTAGCGATATGGAACCATCAAGCTTTACGAGATTGCTGGCTTTCCCAAGGTCCAGAATGCAATCAATGATGCTTATGTTGTTCTGTGAATTGCTGCAGACAACCCATTTATCAGGAATTGTTCCTGCTCTCTCATAACACAAATTATGTGTGACATTTGGATGGCACACTGATTAGCATTGCTGTCTCACAGCGCCAAGTAACCCGGGTTTGATTCCAGCCTTGGGTGACTGTCTGTGTGGGTTTCCTGCAGGTGCTCTGGTTTCCTCCCACAGTCCAAAGATATGTGGGTTAATTGGATTGGCCAGAATAAATTGGCCCTGGTTGTCAGGGGGATTGGCAGGATAAATATGTGCGGTTATGGAGATGGATGTGTTTGTTGAAGCAGCAGGCCTGATGGGCCGAATGACTTCTGTCTGTGCAGTAGACATTCTATGCACTCTGTGAACATGTAAAGGATTCCGCTTGTTGACACCAGATATTATGGAAGCTGTCATTCTTCCTTCAAAATCCAGTCCTCCCTGACCACCTCAAGGAATAAAATCAGATCAATAGATGACTTGTAGGTGGCAAAGCCAACTACACTCCCATGTGGAATGAACAGTCTAAGGATGTCCTATACAGCAGCAGAGGAGTTCTACAGTAAGACACATGCCATTACTAGATTGGTGATGAAGAAAACTATCTGGTCTTAAGATGATGCATTTCCTGCATAGACAAATCAGAGAGATTCTACGTCCATGTTCTAGATTGTGCTACATGTGATTATGATTGAATTGATGTAACCTGCACATTAAAATTTATTTATTAGTCACAAGTAGGCTCGCATTAACACTATATTTAAAATTACTGTGAAAATCCCCTAGTTGTCACACTTCGGTGCTTGTTCGGGTACACTGAAGGCGAATTTAGCATGGCCAATGCACCTAACCAACACGTCTTTCAGACTGTGGGAAGAAACCGGAACACACAGAGGAAACCCACATACACATGGGGAGAACGTGCAAACTCCACACAAACAGTGACCCAAACCAGGAATCAAACCCAGGTCTCTGGTGCCGCAGGGCAGCAGTGTTAACCATTGTGGCACCATCTTTGCTTGCTTATATAAAAATGACTGGACTTTAAACATTGCTGATGGCCCCTAGTGGCTACTGCAATTGACATTAGAGCACACCTTATCACTGAAGTCTACTTTTCTGTGTAATTTTTGATACTTCCTTCTGTCAGGAAACTGAAATAATTTTAAATAAATTATCTTTATATTTGTGGGTATCAGAAATAGGGTGCAGTTTGTTCTGATCAAGGATAGCTGTAATTGCCTTTCTTTTGCCCATTCTAATGCCTGTAGGTGCAATCTCTGGGTCAGTTTCTTGAAATATGTTTGTATGATCATGTGTTATACAAAGGTGCCTGGGAAGAGGTAACTGTCTTAAGTTTGAATTCTTGAATTTTGTTCGTGTGTAACCTCCTCTTGTCTCTCATGTTCCACTAGGTGATACTAAAAGCCTCAGTCGTTGTGTTTTTATAATGGTATAAAATCACCAATCATTCTTAAGGGATTGAGTAAACACGTTCTGGGTTAATCTATTTAGACTAGGCACATGGGAACAGCTACACAAAGGTAGAAGACATCAGCAGCAGAGCATGAGAAGCATGTCGTATGATTGAGTCTCAGTTTCAGCTGTGTGTGTCCTGTGTTCTGCTCTCATATAAGTGAAACTGAGACTGAATGACATGACACATTTCCCTTTCTAGCGATGGCATGCTGCAATCCATTAAAGGCATATTAAACAAGAGGTCCAGCTTATGCTGCCATAAAAACAGAGAGACAGCAGTAATAAATAGATGAATCCCAGGTGTAGCCATTCCAGTATTCCCTGGAGCCTGTTGATTTGCAGGATTGACCTGAAGAGAGAATCTCAACTATCCCCGGCCCTGTTCTTACCAGACTACTATTCACACATTTGCCAGCTGGAATGAAGGAGCGGAAACTGTCATTTGTTTTTATATAGCATTGCAAGTTCTCAAAAAAAATTCCTGATTAGATAGAAGTTAGCTGGTGATTTATTTTAAAAAAAGAGCTGAATATTTGTATACCCTGTCTTGTTCGGTTCACTCCCTCAAGGCAGATAGCACCCATGTCATGACGACCTCCATCATGGGTAGGATAAGGAAACAGATCAGTTGGAACAGGGATCAAACCCTATGCTGTTGACACCAATCTGATCCATACCAGCCATCCAGCCAACAGAGCCATCCAGCCCCCTAAGGACCCTGAGTTGCTGTGACAACATACACATTGATGTGCATGCTGTAGCCTGGAGATACGAATAGTGCTGGTTGAGAGTCTGATTTTGTTACATCACATGGCTGACCAGGAATCGCTCCTGTTCTTGCCATCTGCTGTTGGCGTATGTTGCAAGCGTTTGCAAGCTGCGACTCAACTTGCTTCACCACCTTATGCCCGCTCCTTCTCAGGCCACCAGGGCTTGAGTGGGCCTTGAATCTGGAGCTTCTGGCTTAGAGAGAGGGCAGCTACCCACTACGTCACAAAACTTCTTCATTTGTCTATTAAATGGTACAAAATTAGCAAAATAGCCACATCAGTTGTAGTCAGGTAAAACCATTGTGTAGGTGGATTGACATAGGATCTGTACAGGAAACAGTAAGTGAGAGGCTAAACCAAAAAAAGAGATTTAGCGATTTTTTTGTGGAACAGCCTTGAAATACTAATGTATTGTCAGATTTATATTTGGTCTTTGGAAACTTCTTCAATCTGGTATGCAGCTTTGTTAAAAGGCTACACTTATCTTACCATGTGTTACATTTATCAGTGACTTAAAATTAGAGCTGACTCATGTCCATTTGACTTGTACACAAGCGTCAATGATATCAAAAGAGAGAATGCTGGAAAATCTCAGCAGGTCAGCAGAGGGTCATCTGGACTTGAAACATCTGCTCTTTCCTCTCCTTGCAGATGCTGGCAGACCTGCTGAGATTCTCCAACATTTTCTCTTTTGGTTTCAAATTCCAGCATCTGCAGTAATTTGCTTTTATCCAGTATTAATGATATATTTATAATGGGAGATACTGGGAAGGTTCTAGTAGGGTTTGTTGTGCACTTGGTGCCTCTGGTGACTTCGTCACCTCCGTATTGTTAACAAAATGAGCAGCATCAGAACTGATTGATTTCCTGTGTGTCCTAAAGACAGATCTATATCAAGGATTGTACTTTTTCTAATGTTAGTTCCGCGAAACTGCTTATTAAAGATCTGGGCATGACTCGGGAGAACTGTTATCTAGACAAGCTGTAATGGAACCATGTGCAATTTGTGGCAGCCACAAAAGAACAATTTCAGTGGGGTTCAGTTTGTGTTGCATGACCCTTGCAATGAGATTAGTGACACTAGCCCAGGCCCTGTATAATAATAAAATAATCTTGGTAGTTACCTCATGTATGAACTTTTCAGAGGCAGATTACTGCTGTTAACTAAGTTTGATAACAAACAGGAGCAAGTGAGGGTTGAGTTTTCATGTTGTAAGTTCTGAAATTTACAATAGCAACAAGAATGCGCTGAAAGCCTTTGCATCATTAATAGATGCAAGTTTCTTCATGGATTTTTATTTTATAGCGACTTGAGATTCGCAGTCAGTTTACATGTTGGAAATTTCCAAACTGACTTATCCATTTAGTAGCCCTAACCAAAGGGATGTTCTTGAGATAGGAGCTCATAGACTGAAAGAGAGCATTTCAATGGTGGCACAGTAGTGCAGTTGCTGTGACAACATACACATTGATGTGCATGCTGTAGCCTGGAGATACGAATAGTGCTGGTTGAGAGTCTGATTTTGTTACATCACATGGCTGACCAGGAATCGCTCCTGTTCTTGCCATCTGCTGTTGGCGTATGTTGCAAGCATTTGCAAGCTGCGACTCAACTTGCTTCACCACCTTATGCCCGCTCCTTCTCAGGCCACCAGGGCTTGAGTGGGCCTTGCAGCTCGAGGGACCTGGCTTCAATTCCTGGCTTGGGTTATTATTTGTATGGAGTTTGCATATTCTCCTTGTGTCTGCATGGGTTTCCTCCCACAGTCCAAAGATGTGCAGATTAGGTTGATTGGCCATGCTAAAATTGCCCCTTAGTGTCCCAGGATATGTAGGTTAGAGGGCTTAGCAGGTAAAAGTGTAGGGATATGGAGGTAGGGCCTGAGTGGGATTGTGGTCGGTGCAGACTTGATGGGCCAAAGGGCCTGTTTCTGCACACAGGGTTCTATGATTCATTTGGGGATGGAGTGCAGTAGAAAGCTAGGTCAAGTATCAGATCCGACCAAGATGGGGTGCAGTGTAAAACCTTGTCGGTTTAGATCTCGTTCCTCTCTCTTGAGGGGACCATGAATTGGGTTCAATTTGAATTTGATTCGTGGGACAAGCAAGGAATGATTTTGGGTTTACCCAGTCTATTTTGAGGATTGGCTTCATAACTTTAAGGAAAGAGTAAAAAAATTAAAAAAAATATAGCAAGGAGAACATTCAAATTATCATTTATTTCATCCCAAGCCATGGTGGCTATATTGAGCTGTTGAAATGCCATTTACCATTCCATAGACAAGAGAAGCGAAACCTACCTGATTCAGTCCCAATGTAGTATCACTCCATAACAGTTGATTGAAATTGTCCCTGGAATGACTTTATTCAACTGGTCCCAAATATTCAGACCAGATAACATCATATAATTTTGGAGTGAAAATATTTTTTATTACAATTTTCCTTGTATTGATGTGTATTATCTTACGACATTGCAAGGTGCCCAAAATGGCAAGAAATAATATGACAATAACTTTAGACTCCTTTGGGCACAAAGGCATACATTTTTTCCAGGCAAGGTTCCCAGCCCGAAGCTTCAACTGGAGAACAGATTTAAGAGTGGAACGTGCAACTCCCAATTTTCCAGTGTGTAAAATTAACCACGAGGATAATCAAGAACATTATGGAATGAGATGCAATGTGTCAAAAATGTTAAATTGATTTTTACCCCCTCCAGTTGTTTTTGCACAGACTTGCCATCGTTTAGAAATTTTCCTGTTTTGTCAGCCGGAAAGTTGGTTGCGGTCAAATGTTTTTTTACTGAAATTTCAAAACTCATAGTTTCAGAGTCAGTGAGACCCATTTTTCACATGATCAATATTTTTGATAAATTCAGTTGACTCAATTAGATTTTAACTCCTAAGCCTTTGTTATTTTGCTCTTTTCTCTTGCCAATTTTATCACCTAAATCTGCTTGTTTGTCGACATTGACTCCTTCTTGGTGCTCTACTCCACGGCGCCGAGTAATTATTCAGAACTTAACCTGAGTTGAATCGTGGAATAGCCCCAGCACAGCAGGAGGCCATATGGCCTGTTGTATCTGCCCCAGTTTGCCGCAAGAGTAATTCCCACGCTCCTAAACTAAGCTCTGATAAAGGTGATGTTTATGTAACAGAATGCTGTCCCTGATCTTCATCGCTCCATCATTGATGATTAGCCTTTAGAATATCCTTGCCAAATCTCTCCACCACTCTACCTCTCCTTTAAGTCATTCTTTAAAACCTATCACTTGAATCAAGGTTTTGATGATCTATCTCCTTATGTAACTCAGTTTCAAACTCTTGCTTGATAACACTCCTATGAAATGCCTTTGGAAGTTTTACTGTGTTAAATATGAATTGTTGTTATCTCAGGAAAAATAAGGTCATTTTATAAACTACAATGTTAAGCATGATCTTTTTTAATGAGTAGCGTAATTTTTCAAACCACACAGTTTTTGAACAAGATTGGATGGAAGAGAAACGAACAGGAGCCAATACTAAACTTGGGAGGGAAAAGGCAGTGAAGATCTACTTGAGTAAATTATAATTCAGTGATTTCCAGCTGACTGCTTACAGCGATAAATTAACTGCACAGTGTTACAAGTGTAGAGTTGGGTGACTTGTCACTCGGATTGACTTGGCCCCAGCTTTTGAGGTGTGTGATCTCAATCTTATTCACACTGCCTAATGATTTCTGATATTTGCTATGACATATTGCAAGCCTTATTCGTGTCAGCTTGATGGTGAATGCCAGCGGTGTTCCAGATGCAAAGAGCTGTCAGAGTCAATCCTGCCAATGTCCATCCACATGCATTTCCAGTATAGTCACTGGAAAACTACCAGGAATTGATGCCCTGATCAGTTTTCCTTTCACTTCAGTTACATATATTTTAGAAAATATCCGGATGAGTTTGACAGATATGTAATCTATCCTAAAGTCCGTTACCATTTTTCACCTTGAGGTGCGCAGGAGCTTTCTAAGATGAGGGCGGCATAGTGGCACAGTTGTTAGCACTGCTGTCTGACAGCATCAGGAATGTTCAATGTCATCCCTTGGTTGATTGTGTCTACATGGGTTTCCTTCAGATGCTCTGGTTTCCTACCATAGCTCAAAGATATGCAGGTTAGGTGGATTAGGCATGTTTAAAGATGCGTAGGTTAGGTGGATTAGGCATGATAAGTGTGGAGGATTGCATAGGGGAAGGCCAAAGTGGCATGTTTTTTCAGAGAGTCAGCGCAGACTCAGTAAATCAGATAGCATCCTTCTTCACTGTAGGGATTCTATGGTTCGATGGGTTTTGTGGTGTTCACTTGGTATCTCATTCCAGGATAAGAGTTAGCCTACGGTCATACAAAGGGCATGTAACACTTTTATGTTTTATTCCCCCTTCGATTATTTCCTTCATTTTTTCCTCCTCTTGTATAATGTACAATGATTCCTGCCTGATACTGTACCCTGGTAACCGTTCTATACATGGAGCTCAAAACAGTGAATGTTGATATGCTGTTTAACCATGGAGAGATTCACAGTTGAGCCTGATCTTGCCATACCTTGACATTCGCATCCAGATGCTGTGCCATAAGAATGAGATTGGGAATGAGATTGCCATGACAATTTGAGATTGGGAACCTTGCTTGATTTTGTCCTCCCTTAACCCAGCCAGCCAAGGCCAATTGAAATGTGCTAATTATTACTCTGGCTGAGATCAGCTACAGTAAGAAGTCTCACAACACCAGGTTAAAATCCAACTGGTTTCTTTGGTAACAAACGCCACTAGCTTTCGAAGTGCTGCTCCTTTGTCAGATAAGGACTCCACATCATGAGATCAACTAACCAAGAGTTAAAGCTCAGACGTTCTCTTACCTTTATTAGTTGAACCGTTTATGGAGTTATTTTTGTGGCTGCTATTGCAGTTTTAGATTTGTGCTGTGCTTATCCATTTATAGTCAGTCCCATATTTTCCTCCTGTGTTTTTATGCAGGGCTTTTTCAGAAGAAGTATCCAAAAGAATATGGTGTACACATGCCACAGAGATAAGAACTGCATCATCAACAAAGTCACCCGAAATCGATGCCAGTACTGCCGGCTGCAGAAGTGCTTGGAAGTTGGCATGTCCAAGGAATGTAAGTCTCTGCATTACATCTGAATTGATGTGTATCACCTGAGCTTTTCTCAATTTAATTTTTCATATTATGCCAGCCTGTACGTCAATGCCATGGTGGTAGAATGGACAGAACCAGCTCTACTTACAACTGTTAGGAGTTTACCAGGTTTTGATAGGTGTGTTATTCACATCCTATTGCCCCCATACCCTCATCCTATTGCCCCATCACTGACTGATGCTTGAGTCCCTAGGTTTTAGTTCAGTAAAGGAGACACGAGTTCTGGTTCTTCATAAACTACCTTTATTTCTTTGATCCAACTTCACGTACAAATCTCCACCAACACCCAGTGCCACCTTTAGTCTCTTTATATATCAGTAACTTCTATTGAATAATAGGAATCAAATTAGGACTTAATTGCAAGGTCCATTAGCTCATTCCCAACAAACAATACAGCTGTCTAGACTCCATACTTTGGAATTTCTTTAACTCTTCTGTCTCTCCATCTGCCATGATTTTAATATCACCCCCCTTAAAATCATTCCTTGTTGGTCATCTCTTCCAATATCCCTTTTGGAATTCTTTATGTTAATGATGTTAATTATGTTATGTTTTTCATGTGCTAAACCCAGGAATGTAAACCTAATCGTAGTATTGCCACTGTGACTGAGATCGGCCCACTCCACACAGACTCAAAATCAAATCTGGGACTTCCTTAAACTGCATCAATATCACACCATGTGGTGTATTACTTACTAATTCCATTCAAGGAGCTCCATTGTATTTCCTTCAAGGTGAAGTATCCACTTTAGAAGGATGGTTATAGTGAAGATGTTGATGCAGTCAAGCTGGCCATGATGAGAATTCATTCTCGCTAAGTACTATTAAGTTTCCATGTGACCAGAGGTGATCAATCCTCAGTAGTGAAAGTATACCGATACCTGCCCACAGCGATACATAGCAGCCCTCTTACCTTCATTTGTGTAACACTAATTTGTGACAGGTTGCAACATGTTGCTGAAAGAAATCCTAATAGATTTAGGCACTTTGAAGAGCAGCTTGCAGTCAGATTCTTGCTTAACTGAACCGTGACAGAAGTTAAATGAGTTGTGCCTAAAGAAGTCTTACACATATTGAACCTTGCCTACAAGCATTTTAGCATTTGTCAGAAATGTAAAGAAGCTAAATCGTTAGCTCCATTCCATCATGAAGACATTTGACTTTTTGCACAAGTGTCCAGTTTGGGAAGGAGGCTGAATATTTGCTTCCACGTTAGTGTCTCCTGTTGAAGGCATACCCCCAGCCAATTCCCCAGGCCCCAACTGAAAATTATCTTTCATTCATAATTACCTGAAAAGAATGGCTAGTTGGTTATCTCATTGCTGATGCGGGATGCTACTGAGCACTAGTCAGATTACTTTCTAGATTAATAGTCTAGCGATAATATCATTAATGGTATTATTGCTAGGATATTAATCCAAAAACTCAGGTAATATTCTGATTCAAATCCTGCCATAGCAGATGGTGGAATCTGAATTCAAGAACAAATATTTGGAATTAAGAATCTACCGATGACCATGAAACCATTGTTGGAAAAACTCTGTTTGGTTCACTAATATCTTTTAGGAAGAAAATCTGCCATCCTTACCTGGTCTGGCCTTTATGTGACTCCAGAGCCACAGCAATGTGGTTGACTCTGAACTGCCCTCCAAGAGCAACTGCGAATGGGCAATAAATGCTGGCCAGCCAGCGATGCCCATGTTTCACAAATAAAAGAAAAAGGCAGTAGTGACTACATTTCAAAAAAAAATTCATTGATTGTGAGCCATTTTGGAATATCTTCCAGAGGTTGGAGTGTGATATAATAATTGAACTTTTTCACTCTTTACTCAAAAGTCATCAACTTTGGTAACCGGATGCCAGTGAAAACCCTGGATTTTTGTGGGGCTTGCATTGTGTTGTTCAAATCTGCTGACCGAGTTTTGGTAAATTAATGCTTGAGAATCATGAATTAAACTGAGATCATTTTCGACCTCATTCCAGGCTTGCTAATATGTCACATGACTTAAGTTCATTCTACTCTATTAAAACAATCTGCGGCTTTTAAAAAAAAAATCTATAAAATTTATTTTGAAGTGCCCATTAGAACTGAGCTAACAGCTCATTATGACATGTGGCATACGCACAAAAACAGCTGGCCTCCACTTTTGCCCTTGGGCTCCGAAGGGCCTACGTGGAAAGTTGATCCAAGGAGTAGGGTCAATATGAGAAGACAATGGACACTGATTGGATCTAAACATGAAAGCTGGAATGTTACCTGCGTTCACACTGGAAGGATTTTCCCATCCTACTGCAATGAGCAGAGATTTGGCTGGGTGCCAAATTCTCCGACCTCGCTGCGACAGGAGTGTGGCGTGAACAGCTGATAAGTATTTCACGCAGTGAACATCTTAAAGTTAAAGTTTATTTATTAGTTGCAAGTAAGGCTTACATTAACACTGCAATAAAGTTACTGTGAAATTCCCCTCATCGTCACAGTCTGGAATCTGTTTGGGTCAGTGCACCTAACCAGCACATCTTTCGGACTGTGGGAGGAAACCGGAGCATCCAGAGGAAACCCGAGCAGACACGGGGAGAACGTGCAATCTCCACACAGTCACCCAAGCCAGGAATTGAACCTGGGTCGCTGGCGCTGTGAGACAGCAGTGCTAATCACTGTGCTATGGTGCCACCCCCACATTACCACATTAAAGGTGCTATATAAATGCACATTGTTGCTTAAGAAAAGCAAAGTTTAGTGAACAATAGAAATCATAATTGCACAAATTGAAAAGTGTCACATTTTGAGAAACCTTTTGTGTTTTTTATGTATAGGAACTCTGAGACCCAATATGTTGTCAAGGTTTCTTGCTATTAACTCCTTCAATCCCTTCTCCGTGCATATATTTATTTGCCTCTTGCACTCTCTTGTGCTGTAGGTTTTCTGTGATAAACTGTTTCACATCGTGTAAGTGTGAAGATTCTGAAATTAAAAATACAAAATGCTAGAAATACTCAATAACATCTGTCACCCTGAACAGAGTGAGAAGGAACAGAGTTAAAATTTCATGTCAATGACCTTTTCATGGGTGCAAAGATTCTTTCAGATTTCCTTTCTCACTCCTAACTTCCTCATTTCTAACTGGTGTCTTGCAGCCTTCGAACCCTTCATCATAATGAAGGCTTTATTTGTAATGACCTTTCATAAGCTTGAAAATTTCAATAGGGTCCTTCTGCCCAAAGAAAACAAGCCAAAATCTTTCAATGTCATGAATGGATTGGGTGTAGCAGGAGAGCATTCTTTTCTTAGCAGCAAAATATTCTCTGTGTCAGAAGAAGGCATTGCAGTATTGTAGAAAGTCTGTGCTTTTAATTACTTGATATTTTGCAAGGATAATGTTCGCAAATGCCTTTTGTGGTGATACTGGGGGTCCATGGAAGAAGAGCTAAAATAAGACGGGTCACCTAGGCACGGCAAGATATAAACGTGCAGCTGATTAACTTGATGTGACATTTTGACTCAGTGTCAGAAATAATCAAGGAAACTGTCTAATGAATTCTAGGATAGCCTGTAAGGAGGCAAGGTAACCTTCATCACAAGCAATGTATTCTTTGTCTGTACATGTTAGTATATGCATGTATGTTTGAAAAACAGGACGAGAAAACATTACATTTTATTTGGCTACAACTTCAACAAAACCACATTGTGATGAGATGTGGGAGTGCTCTTGCTTTTCATTTTTTTTACACTGCTTTTTGTTTCCATTTCATCTAATTTTCTTTACTCCCTGCCCTGAAGGCACAGACTGTTGCTGAGTCGTTCTTTGAGTAAGAGGTCAGACAGCAAGTGTGGCAGATATTTGATTACAGAAGGCATCGGAGTCAATTCCTCCTTCCTCATTCAACATCTTTGTGGCCGGGGTCACAGATAGGTTTGGGAATCGAGCTTTCTGTTGCCCAACTCCTCACGTGAGGCAGTGGGGTCAATCATAGCACTCAATTTGTAGAGCAGCTCAGAACAGGAGTTAGACCCCCACAGACTTTGCATTCTGTCAGGTTTGCACTTAGGATTGGAGTTGCAGTGTTACCCCCTTTTAAGACGTGGGATTGGGTTTAGGCTTCATGTTATGGAAACCACTTACCTTCTCAGATTGGATTTTATTTATTTTATAAAGCGATGATGACAGAAACATCTGGCATTATGTTAAATTTATTTTTAAAACGTGGCTTAAGTAAAAAAACAATACTGAGCTTCTTTATTTCCCGGTGGGGTTTATGTTGGTTTCAGTGATCTTCAGTTAGGTGAAGAAGGTGCTGTAATTGACCTCGCAATAAGGGTGGTTGTTACAAAGATGTATTTATTCTTATTGGCTCACTGGGGATATGCTGTCTTAATGTATGCACTGGAAACAATGTAATAGATCTAGCACGGGAAACAGAGAGAGAAGAAGCAGCCATAGAAGACATCACGCACTGTTAATAATGTTCTGCTCGGTTATAACCAAAGCCTGTCCCATGTATCATCTCTCTGACGCATAACAAAAACTGGCAATGAGGATTATGGATGTGCCATCTGCAAAGAAGAAATTAACTGAGGAAAAGGTAGAATGAAAAAGAAAACTTTTACACATGCTATAGAAGCTAACAGATTGGGTGGACATCAGTAAACAATACTCTACAAGCAGGTTATCGGACTGGCTGTGGTAAACAAAAGGCTGAAGTCCAAAGATGTGTGGGTTAGGTGGATTGGCCATGCTAAATTGCCACTTAGTGTCAGAGAGATTAGCAAGTAAATATGTGGAGTTATGTGGAAAGGAATTGGTTGGGATTGTGGTCAGTACAGACTCGATGGGCTGCATGGCCTCCTTCTGCACTTGTAGGGATTCTATGATTCTAAGTTTGAGTAGGTACCTTGTGTGTAAGAGCATCAAGGTAGCTGCTGGAAAGACGGATGCAAAGAAAAAGTACTCTGAGCAATCCTATACTCTCAGAAATAATGGATATGGTTTTACGAGGAGAGATTTCAGAACTAACACCTGAACCCCTACTTCTCCAAGGGAATGGACCTGTCAGTACAGTCAGAATACCTTCAATGAAGATGCAAAGTGATTATTCATTCACCATTGAGGATGTAGATGTTAGAGGAGCTACATGAACGCCACTGCAGTCATATGCATGAAGGAAATAGCAAGAAGTTATTTCTGTTGGGCTGGATTGGAAATGGAAATTGAGAAGAAAGCTACCACTCAGCACCACTGTATCATGAGAATGGTCTGAAGAGGTTTGGCAATGTGCCAATATGGATTTTGGGAGACCTTTTGAAGGACAAATGTTCTTAGTAATGGTCGATGCTCATGCCAAATGACCAGAGGTTGTCGTGATGACATCTACCTCATCTGAGAAGATAGGAGAAGTATTTAGTTTATATTTTCTGAGCAACTGATGGAAGTCAACAGATCTCAATTTGTCTCTCAAGAATTTGAGAACTTGCTACAGGAAAATGGTATTCAACACATTACTTCCACACCATGTCATTCTGCTACTAATGAACTCACAGAAAACTTCATCCAAACCTTGAAAAACACTTCGAAAGCAGCCAAAGGATAAAATTGACTTATCAAACATCTCAACAAATTCCTACTGGTCTGTTGGAATACCACACATTCTATGACCAAGACTACTCCTGCCTTACTCATGATAAAAAGGCAGCAACATGCTACATTTCATCTTTTAAAGCCTCTAAAAATGAGGAGATTGTGTGACATGAACAGCAAATAGATGTGGAATTGCAGGAAACAAGGCAAAACATAGCGTTTTCCACGAAGGTCAAAGAGCTCTGACTCGGAACCATTCCACAGGGAAGAAATAGGTTCCTGCCACCATTATTGTACAGACTGAACCTGTCTCTTACACTGTCCAGAACAGAGATGAATTATCCAGAGGAGACTTGCAGACCAGTTACTTGTTGGAAGAACAGGTCAGATGTGACGACACTATTCACTCTCTCAATGTCAACATAACGAAGGAAATTGTCATTGACTTCAGGAAGTATAGTAGAGAACATGCTACTGTCTGCATCAACAGGAACGAAATAAAAATGATTGAGAGCTTAAGGCTTTTAGGTGTGAGATTACCAACAACTTATTCTGGTCCCACCATGCCGACACTATAGTTAAGAAAGTCCACTAACACCTCTACTTTCTCAGAAGACTAAGGAAATTTGGCATGTCAGCCATGACTCCCACCAACTTTTACAGCTGCACCATAGAAAGCATTCTTTCTCGTATCACAGTGTGGTATGGCAATTGCTCTGCCCAAAACTGCAAGAAACTACAAATGGTCATGAATGTAGCCCAATCCATCACGCAAACTAGCTCCCATCCATTGACTCTGTCTACACTTCCCACTACCTCAATAAAGCAGCCAGAATAATTAAGGGACCCACACACTCTGGGCATTCTCTCTTTCGCTTTATTCCATTGGGAAAAAGATACAAACGTCTGAGGTCAGGTAGCAACTGATTCAAGAACAGCTTCTTCCCTGCTGCCATCAGATTTTTGAATGAGCCTACATCATACTAAGTTGATCTTTCACTATGCCCTAGCTATAACTGTAACGCTACATTCAGCATTCTCTCGTTTTCTTCTCTATGAGCGGTACGCTTTGCGTGTGTAGCGTGCAAGGAACAATACTTTTCACTGTATACTAATACATGTGACAATAATAAATCAAATCAAAGATCCACCAAATCTGGAGATTGTTGAAAATTTAGGATCAGACTTACAAAGTTTTGACTTGAACCCTCCTATAACTCCTATACTATCTGAGGCCATTGAGGAAAGCAACACCTCAGAGACAACCTCTAGTTTATCCATTTACACCAGTTAAGCCAACCACTGATGACGTTCCCATCAGCGTGAAGAAGATGCCAGAGATTCTGCATCAATCATTTCTGAGATTGACAACCTCCAGACTGTCTGACTTATTAAATGGACTGACATATTGACTAGTGTTTACATTGAAATTGTTTAGAGCTTGTTTGGAAACATTCAGTTTAAGGAGTGAGGAAATGTTATGTATTTGTGTTTATTCCTAGTGGCTTACTGGAACCAAACTGTATTAATATATGCACTGGAAATGATGTAATAGATCTAGTACGAGAAACAAAGAGAGATGCAGCAGCCATGGAAAACATCACTCGCCATTAGTAAAGCTCTGTTCATAAGCAGAGTCTGCCTCACATATCACCTCTCTGATACACCACAGCGGTGTGTACAGAAGGGAAAAAAAAGCAGCCATCAGACTTGATCGCCGTCCAATAGCTGTAATAGGATGTGTTCGTGTATAGGACCAGATTGCATTCCAGTGTGAGACCTGTAATGATTGAATACCCTGCTGACACTGGACTTACACAGGAAGAAGCATATCTGGACAGAATCTAGAGAGGCTGCTGATGGCCTGAGGCCACACTCATGTTTAATTTAGAAAAGAACTAGGTAAATTTAAGAGAAATAATTATGCTGTGTGAGATAAAACATTACATTACCAAAAAAAAAATCAACATTCTGATGGCTATATTTTCTGTTGCAATACATGCTTAGGTGGGAAGTATGGTACAGATTCATTAGAGTATAACCATTTTGTAAATATGTGAGGTCTGAAGGGGCACTTTTTGACTTTATGCGATGAACTGATTACTGACTGTCCACAATTAGTTGGGAAAGGGAGAAAGGTTTCTTTCTCAAGGAGTGATGCTATCTGAAAACAAACACATTTCTGTTTCACTGGCTTCCGCCTAGCTTCAGGCAGGTCAGAGAGCACTTCGATGTCAAGCCAGATGGTTTTTAGAAGGCTGCATTTGGTGGCAGCAGCCCACATCTCCAAGTATTGAAGCACTGCAGAGAACGGGCACACAACTGTAACTCTGTGTTCTGTGTTTCCCCAGCACAGCTGCAAGAGCTAAGCTTTGAAACACAATTCCATCCATAGTATGGTGAAGCAATCACACAATCCTCTAGTGTGACAGACTGACATTATCACACTGAGAACTGAATATCCCTTGAATTTTGAAAATTATGCATATGTGAAAAATATGTGTGGTCACTGACGAACGAGCGGCACCAGTCATTCACTAGCTTTGCGCTTGTTCATGGACTTCCTGTGAGTGTTTGCATGGCAAGTTTCTATCATCCAATCATTTAAAAAGCACAGCTACAGAGCGGCTGACACCCTCGTAAATAGGGCAAGCAACTATGTATGTCCTTAACCAATTGGATTGAAGAATTGTTGATAAGCAAGGCAGAGTTTATACCAGAAATTATGGATAGAATATATAACTTGGTATTAAGTTAGTTCCAGAATACAAAATAGAGGGCAAGAAAGGATTATGAGAAAGATGAAAAAGTTTCCAAAAAACTCTAACAATGATTAAAATCTGAAGGAATGAAATACTACACTTCTTAAAATTCATTTTCAGTTGTAGTAAGTTGTTTGATATAGTTAGTAAGACTTATAATGACAGTACAAGTTTGAGTACTTTGGTATGGAAATATCCTGTTTCTGCTGAATTCTTTGTGTCTGTAACTTGATAATCTCTTCCATGTCTTCTTTGGACACAGATGAGGTCCCAGAGGACTGGAGGATTGCAAATGTAGTACCGTTGTTTAAAAAGGGTCAGAGGGATAACCCAGGGAACTATAGGCTGGTGAGCTTGACTTCAGTTATAGGTAAACTAATGGAGAGGATCCTCAGGGACAGGATGTGTGAGCATCTGGAGCGCTGCGATCTGATCAGGGATACGCAGCATGGCTTCGTTAAGGGGAGGTCGTGCCTTCCGAATCTAGTGGAATTTTTTGAAGAGGTGACAAAAACGGTTGATGAAGGACAAGCCGTTGATGTCGTCTATATGGATTTCAGTAAGGCGTTTGACAAGGTTCCCCATGGTATGCTGATAAAAAAGGTGAAGGCGCATGGGATACAGGGCCAGGTATGTAGATGGGTTGAGAACTGGCTTGGGAGGAGGAGACAGCGGGGATTAGTGGAAGGCTCTTTTTCCAACTGGAGGTCAGTCACTAGTGGTGTGCCACAGGGCTCAGTACTAGGACCTCTTCTATTTGTGATTTATATAAATGACTTGGAAGAGGGGTAGGTGGTGTGATCAGCAAATTTGCTGATGACACTAAGATACTTGGACTGGCGGGGACTGAGGAGCAGTGCCAGGCAATACAACAGGACATTGATAGGCTGGTAGATTGGGCAGATAGATGGCAAATGGAATTTAATCTGGATAAATGCGAGGTGATGCATTTTGGCCGGAATACTGTAGAGGGGAGTTATAGGATAAAAGGTAAAACTGTCCGGAGTATAGAGACGCAGAGAGACCTGGGGGTGCAGGTTCACATGTCTCTGAAGGTGGCAGTACAGGTGGAAAAGGTGATAAAGAAAGCGTATGGTATGTTAGCTTTCATAGGAAAGGGTATAGAATACAAGAGTAGGAGTCTGATGTTGCAGGGGTATAGAACGTTGGTTAGGCCTCACTTGGAGTACTGCGTCCAGTTCTGGTCGCCTTACTACTGGGAGGATGTGGAGGCCCTGGAGAGAGTGCAGAGGAGATTTACCAGGATGCTGCCTGGTATGGAAGGGCTGTCTTACGAGGAAAGGTTGAACGTATTGGGGTTGTTTTCCCTTGAAAGACGTCGGCTGAGAGGGGATCTATTAGAGGTATATAAGATTATGAGGGGTATAGATAGAGTAAATGGTGGTAAGCTTTTTCCACCATTAGATTCGGAGAGAACGAGGGGTCACGGCCTTAGGGTGAGGGGGGCTATGTATAAGACTAATATTAGAGGGCATTTTTTCACACAAAGGGTAGTGGGGTGTGGAATGCACTACCGAGTAAGGTGGTGGGAGCAGGCATGCTAGGGTTGTTTAAGGGTCTCTTGGACAGCCACATGAGCGGTCTGCAGATAGAGGGATATAGGAGGACTGTTTAAATACTTTATTTGTTTCCACAGGCTATTCGGTCCACCTTGTTGACCAACAAGGTTCATGCATTCGGCAGGTCATGCGAGGGCTGCTCTTGGATGTTACTTCAGGAGTGGCCTAGTGCTTCATGTCGTTAGTGTATGCTTAAACTGGACCATCATATGGGCAACATGACAGCTCAGAGACTATCGCTGTTGCTGTGCAGACACATGGATTTGGGCCTGTGTCTGGGGGAGTTTGCGCGTTCTCCCCGTGGTTGCGTGGGTTTTCTCCGGGTGCTCCGGTTTCCTCCCACATCCCAAAAATGTGCTCTTAGGCTGATTGGGTAACAAATTGTCCCTATATTGGTCTCTATATGTCATTAGGACGTTAGGATGGCGGCGCGGGCTCGTTGGGCCGAAGGGCCTGTTTCCCGTGTTGTGTTGTGTTGTTCTTTGTTCTTTGTCTTTAAATATGGAGTCTCTTAGCAAGGTACTGGGATAGTGTGGCTTCGGGGGAACAGCACATCTTGTACGGTAAATTTGGATTTGCATATTTAACTGCAGATGTGTGTGGTCATTGGAAATTGCTCTCTTTTACTTGTTAATAATGGTGAATACAATTAGTCTCACTGTTATTTCTGTTGCAAAATTCGTTCAATATGATTGAACTAAAATTTATCCTTTGCTCTATGAAATACTATTTCCAGGGCTGTCTGTGCTTTTGTTTTTTTAGATCGTGAAAGTTACCTATGAAGTTTAAATCCGTGTTCCTCAATTCTATGAATAACCATAAATAAGACTTTAAGTTTATCTATTAGTGTCACAAATAGGCTTACATTAACACTGCAATGAAGTCACTCTCAGGCAGCTGTTCAAGTACACTGACGGAGAATTTAGCGTGCCAGTGCATCTAACCAGCACGTCTTTCAGACTGTGGGAGGAAAGTAGAGCAGCTGGAGGAAACCCATGTAGACCGAGAGAAAACATATAGACTGTGCACAGACAATGACCCAAGCTGAGAATCAAACCTGTGCTCCTGAGGTTGTGAGGCAGCAGTGCTAACCGTTTTGTCACCATGCCACCCATAGTCTAGAGGGGCACTTTTTGACTTCATACAATAGACTGACTGTCCACAATTAGTTGGGAAGGAGAGAAAGGTTTTTTTTCCTCAAGGATTGATGCTATCAGAAAACAAATACTTAAGACTGAGTTGTATGAGCTCTGAATGTTGGATAACCAAGCTTGTTGCCACAGGGTAGACACAGATGTCTATCTTTTTTCAGGGGGTAACAAAGCAAGGATACTCTCTATTCATATTACACTTTGCAGTCCAGTAGCGTAACTCCCAACCAACAATGGAGTATTTTATGAGGTGTGGATAGGAGGACATCTGAAAATTAGGAGATCAACTTAAAATAAAAACAAAGATGTTCCTGTTTCCTCCATCTTTCACTCCCCCATCTCTTTTCATCTCGATTACATGCAAGGTAGTCCCTGGAGGAAATCCCATAACTTGTACTCAGAATTCCATGCTTTGAGTTGAACCAAAAAAATCCCATTGATCTCGGGGGCTGTCTGGCTGTCAATAGATAAATTCAGATACGAGACAGCAAAAAAAAATGCACATTTTCTGTAACTTCAATAATTTCTCTTGAAATCTTATTCAAGCTTCAGCCTTCTAAGCATCACACTCCCACCAGCATCAATCCATGTTGGCAATGGGTCTATTTTGGTCTGTTAGCCTTATTAGAATGGGAAGCACCAGATATAGCAACTTCAACACACATTGCTATGCATGTTAATATATGATAATGAGGTACCAACAGCATCAGCAAATGCATGGGAGATGTTAGATCGTTTCAGCTGTTACTGTGATAGTAATAGCACAGCCATTAGAGGATCCAACCTCAGATTCCACTCACAGAAGTGACAATACGGTTAGATGTTGCCCAAGTGAATTTGGAGCTTGGCTTTTTACCCAGAAGATATTCTATTAAAATTAGCCTTTGTGATGCACCACAGTATCTGTGGCTGGCAGATCTATACAAAATTAACTTGGCGCCTAAAGGCACATCATAGAACATTGCCTTCAATCGTCAGCAATTGACGCTAACTCTTGATCAGAGAGGCCAAAGGAAGGCCAGAATGCCATCTTTCTAATTTTAGTGAAGACAAACTTGAGTAACAAATGGCAGAATGAGCCACAGCAATGTGGCTGATTCTCAACTGCCGTCCAAGGGTAACTAGGGATGGACAATAAATGCTGGCCCAGCCAGCGACACCAATGTTCCACGAATGAATTTTAAAAAGTTACCTTTTTTTAACCTCAATTATCTTTCCCTAAAATAATCAATTATAGACTGTCTAGCTAGGAAGGAAATAAAAAATACTATACTAGTACACCAGGAAATGTTCTCCTGAGGTAATGCTGCACCAAATTGTTGGATCAGGGTAGAGGGAGCTTCATTCTAACCATGACCAGGAGAGCCCACAATAGAATTGTTTTAGTACCAGATAAAACATAGGACTTATTGAGAAAATCTTGTCCACTTTGTAAACCTGTTCTTAATGTAGAATCATATAACCCTACACTTTCTTACGAATAATTACTCTCAAACCTATCTGAATCACCCTGTACACTTTGTGTCATTGACCATTTCTAATGTATTTCGGTCACATCTGGGAGTGCCCGACAGGAGGTGTTTCCTCTGAGTGCCAAAGCAAATAACCGCTGCTGACTTACTCAAATTTTCAACCCAAAACACAGACAGTTCTTGGGTGCGGTGGACATGACTGAGCAGGATCATGTTTGCTGCTGATGTGGCAGAAGGAAGATGGAAAAATAGGCTCGTTTGAAGTGACTTCAGCAACGAACGGCTGCCATTTCAGTGAAGGGGCTGAAGTGAGCTTGTAGATATCTGAAAACCGTGGCTGCTTTTAGCAAGAGGATCTCATTTGAGGTCAGTTGGTTCACTGTGACATGGAGGATTAATGTTGGGATTTGAACATATAAGTCTGGTTGACTTTGTGATGTAGAGGGAGCTTTATTCTGTACCTAACCAGGCTGGATCTCACCGGGGAGTGGTTGATGCTTGTCCAATTTGTCTTCTATTCCCCAGCACTAACATTACTCAACTTGATAAACACAAATTGCACACTCAAAGAATAGTTATTTTGAGAAAATCACCTTTCATGTTCCTCTTCCGAATATACCGTTTCAATACTGAGTACAGTGAATACTCCTTGTTAATAACCGTGGCAGTGATCGTGAACAAGGGTGGGGCCTTTTGGGATTAGGATAAATCAGTGGAACATTCAGCCTGAAAAGTCTTGTTTGTGGTTTTTAAAACAGATTACCGGACTAAATATGGGTCTCCTTATCACAGATCACAGAAATCACAGAAACCTACAATGCAGAAAAAGGCCATTCAGCCCATCGAGTCTGCACTGACCATAATCCCACTCAGGCCCTGCCCCATATCCCTATGTATTTTACTCGCTAATCCCTCTAATTTATGCATCTCAGGACATTAAGGGACAATTTTAACTTGGCCAATCAACCTAACCCGCACATCTTTGGACTGTGGGAGGAAACCGGAGCATCTGGAGGAAACCCATGCAGACACGAGAAGAATGTGCAAATTCCACACAGGCAGTGACCTGAGCTGGGAATTGAACCCAGATCCCTGGAGCTGTGAAGCAGCAGTGCTAACCACTGTGTCATCCTTATCTGCACTCAAAGCGTGCCACCCTTATCTGCACTCAGAGCGATTGTGAGGCAGGAAATGCGGTCAAAAAATGTGAGAATAAAGGCTCAGCAGTTAAAACCAGTGATTGGTCCAAACGCATTAGTAAATATGTCACCGTCCGCTGAAAGATTCATAACAAATGGAGCTGTGAGCCCTACTTTCTGTAATTGGCTGGTTCATTTAACTCATCTGATTAGATCCATTTTGTTACTTGAACTTGTTACGCTGAGATTTAACTGTGGATTTTTGTTTGATTTAAGACATAGATAGGGATATGTATTCTAAGAGAACAAACGTGTCATTTTTTTCTTAAATCAAAAAACCTGATTCAAGGGCCTGTTATGGAGGATAGCTGCAGTTGGGTTGTGATCATTCAAGGCCAGTGAAACTGAAGAGTATTCACAGAGATAGGGAGAAAAGTCCAAAAAAAGTTAGAATTGCAGCTAGAAATAAATTGAATGACAATGTAAAAACTTTAATGTTTTTGGTGGGTATAAGGAGGTGGGGGCTGCTCATACATCCAGCCTTGGTAATTGGCATATTAACATTAACACGCGTAATCTGCAGTTTCTTTCCATGGTTATCTTGCTACAGAAATGTAAATGATTGTTCGGATTTCAATATCATTCCCAAGTGTAGGTCATCATGTCTGCATATAGCAGTGAGCCTCTAAAACATATGATGTTTCACCAAACAAAATATCTTTTTTTAAAAACGATAGTGACTTAAGGATCTGTTTTATGTGTTTCCATTTTTGACACACAGCTTCACATGCTTGAAGCACATACTGGGAATTTGGGTGCAGAGGTCAGCACTCCCTGTGAGATTTTCCATTCATTAATTTTAACAGACAGAAAATCCTGCTAGGCATGTTGACCTCTGCCTCTGAATTCCCAGTGTGCACCCTCAGCATGCGAAGCTGTGTGTCAGGAGCGAAAATTCATAAGGTTTACCCTAAAGGATCTACGCTGAGAATAGTGCATGTACAGTAAGTACATTTATCAAGGTACCATACAATAAACTAGAACAGGAATGTGGGCTTATTATCTCTAATAACAATCCTGAACAATGTGTGTCAAACCCGTCTTTTATTGGATGCCAAAATGATGCAGCTTTCTTTTAAGAATGATTTTCAGGTCCTGCGCCTTGTTCTAATATTGCCATTAAAATTAAAAAAGAAATAACACTGCAATGAGAGAGTCTGCGGGGAGGATTGCATTATTCATCATGAAAGAATGATCACCCAATCTCGTGACCCTTATATTATAAGATGGCGAATGTGCCTGAAAGTGCAATGCTTCTTGGGTAATTAGGGATCATGTCTACTTTTGGTGGAACCATTTATCAAAAATATTGCATACTCACGCAGTGCAAGTAATATACTTTCGGGCATTTATCACAGTTAAATAGTCTTGTTAATTGGTTAAAATATTGTCACTGCAGCTACCCCACAGTTGGCTTTGTGTTTTTTTTTTGGAAAACGCATTTTTAAAAATTGCATTTTTGTTAGCATCTTGGAAGAACAAAGTAAATTAAGCATATTCCAGGCTTTTTTTCTAAAAATTTAATGAATTCATCCAAAGACATGCTTTCTGTAAATCACTTTCAGATGGAAGTTACATGTGAGTTATTAAACTTGAATCTCGTAATGGGTGGTTGCAAATTTGCAATCTAGCTTACTTGATCTATGTACATGGCAATTTCCAGCCAGTTTTTCGCCCTTTGTGCAGTAGATTCAAGGACTTTCTGTTATTTGTACGCCGAGGAAGGATTATCTTTGCAGGTGATCTTGGTTGATAACTTTGCAGTAGGAAGTTGGAAGCAAGTGGAAAACTTGACAATCCAATCCATAAACCAGACACCCAGACCATTGCTAATTGACCAGTTATTCTGGAACGTGGAAGGAAAGACCTGGAAAGATTGTGCCTACTCATTCCTGATAATCTACAAGTACTTTCCCAATTAGTAGAATGGTCTTAGATGGGCAGATTATCAATGTGAATCACAGAATTGTAGCGGTACAGAGGAAAGTCATTCAGCCCATCATGTGAACACTGGCTCTCCAAATGAACATTGTGACTGAGTTCCATTCCCTTGCCTTTTCATATAATCCTGCACATTTTTTCTATTCAAATAATCTCTTGAATACCTCGATTGAACCTATTTCCATCACACTCCCTGGTAGTGTACTCCAGACCCAATCCATTTCTCATATCACATTTGATTCTTTTGCAAATCATTAAGTTATGGATAGGTTATGTGATTTTGAAGCTATATATAACTAGTGTTCCGTGCACACTTGATGATGAATAAACCTTGGCCAAGCCAGTATGGACTCAGATAAGTGGCAAATACCCTCCATGTTCAGCAAAGAGAAATTCTACATGTGGGATCTTAACATGATTTGTAGTCTCTTAAAAATGATGTCAGGTTTCTGCTGATGCTGTACACCCAGTTGATACAAAAAAAAACCTAGCTCCTTGTTATGCCTTGGTATCACAATCTTGGTTAAATATCTGTCTGTATTCTGTTCAAATTATTATGATATTTTTCCTTGGAGCTTAAAAAAATACTTGCTTGTAGCAGCACAGGCGGAGAAGGTAGTCAAGAAGGTAAATGGTATGCTTGCCTTCCTCAGCTGGGGCATTTACTTTAAAAATTGACAAGTCATGTTACAGCTTTATAGAACCTTAGTTAAGCTGTACTTGGAATATAGTGTTCAATTTTGGTTGCTGCACTACCAGAAAGATGTGGAGAGGGTACAGAAAAGATTTACCAGGATGTTGCTTGGTATGGAGGCATTAGTTATGAGAAGAGGTTGAAGAAACTTGGTTTGTTCTCCCTGGAATGATGGAAGTTGAGGAGCGACCTTTTAGAAGGGGCATGGACAGAGTAGATAGTCAAAAGCTTTCTCCCAGGATGGAAGAGTCAATTACTAGGGGGCATAGTTTAAGGTATGAGGGGCAAGATTTAAAGAAGATGTACGAGGCAAGTGTTTTACACAGAGTATGGTGAGTACCTGGAACTCACTGCTGCGGAAGGTAGTGGAAGCAAATACAATAGTGAGTTTTAAGAGGTGTCTGGACAAGTACATGAATAGGATGGGAATAGAGGGAAATGGTCCCAGAAGGGTAAGGGTGTTAGTTCAACCAGGCAGCATGGTCAGTGCAGACTTGGAGGCTGTAATTTTCTTTGTTCTTTGAATGAAATGATGGTTAATTCTAACCTGCACACTGCCCCTAGAAACGTACCTAAAAAATACAAGCCAGGAGTAGGCCATTCAGCTCTTCGAGCTTGCTCTGCCATTCATTTTGATCAAGGCTGATCATCAAATTCAATAGCCTGATCCCACATTTCCCCCCCATATCCCTTGATCCTTTTGGCCCCAAGGGCTATAACTAATTTCTTCTTGAAATCAGACAATGCTTTGGCCTCATTAACTTTCTGTGGTAGTGAATTCCACACATTCACCACCCTCTGGGTGAAGAAATTTCTTCTCACCTCTCTTAAAAGGTTTACTCCTTATCCTCAAACTACGATCCATAGTTCTTGACTCCCCCGCCATTGGTAACATTCTTTCTGAATCTTCCCTGTCTAATCCTGTTAGAATTCTATGGGATCCCTTCTCACTCTTCTAAACTACAATGAATATAACCCTAACTGACTTAGTCTGTCTGCGTACGACAGGCCTGCTATCCCAGGAATCATTCTGGTAAACCTTCAATGCACTCCCTCTCTATCCTCAGATACAGACACCAAGACAATATTCCAGGTGATGCAGTAAAATGTCACTATTCCTATATTCAAAATCTCTTGCTGTGAAGGTCAACATACTATTTGGCTTCTTTACTTTCTGCTGTACTTGCAGGCTTGCTTTCAGTGATTTCTGCTAAGTATCCACTTCTCTCAATTTACACCTTTTCAAATAACAATCTGCCCACTTATTTTTGCTCACATTTATTGATGTTACCCTGCATCTGTCATGATATGCCCACTCAAGAGCCTGTCTAAATCACACTAAAGCATCTATGCATCCTCTTCAGAGCTCACCCTCCCACCCAACTTTGTATCATCTGCAATTCTCTCAGCCTGCTGCCCTGCTTTTGTAGTAAAGTTTTACAACACCAATTTTAAATCCACAGACACAGTGTTGATATGAGTGCTATTGCAGACCAGAACACTGCATTTGCCTGACGAAGGCCATAGAGTTGAAAGCTCGCGAATTTACTATCAAATAAATTAGTTGAATTTAAAATTGGTGTTGTAAAACTTTACTAAGTTTACCCCAGTCCAACGCCGGCATCTCTACATCGTGACTGCTTTTGTAGCACAGCAAGAGACTTAAGTGGAGGCCCCTTTGCGGGCTTCCTGCTGAGTGCCATGCTCTCCGTGATTCTTTGGGCATCAGATTTCAGTTTTATCAGCTCTGTACCAGAAATCTGTGCGGAGCTAAATAATTCATGTACGTGTCCATTTAAATACAATTTAAATCCAATTAGTGGGCCTGGGACTGAAATCTCAGGGCACTATTATCTCCCCCTCCTGGGAGTGATTCACTCCAGCGGGATTTAGTATAGCTCCCCGCAAGGTGTTTGGGGGGGGGGGGGTAGTTAGTGCTCCAAACCCATAGATTTGTCAAGCATGATTTCCCTTTTGTAAATCCATGCTGACTTTATCTGATTATACCATTGCAGTGACAGAGACGTGGTTAAAGGAAGGGGAGCAGTGGCAACTGAACATTCCTGGGTATAAGTTTTTCAGGCGTGACAGAGGAGGGTCCAGAACAGGTGGGGGAGTGGCGTTGTTAGTTAAGGAGAGCATCACGGCAGTGCAGAGGGAGGACAATACAGAGGAGTTAGGAGTGGAGTCACTGTGGGAGGAATAGAAAGGGGGCAATTACTATGCTAGGGTGTATTATAGGCCACCCAACAGCCCACGGGCAGTTGAAGAAGGCATATGTAAAGACATTTAGGATAGGTGCAGAAAGAACAGAGTCGTTATAGTGGGAGATTTTAATCTCCCTAGGGTGGATTGGAAATTACCTAGAGCTGGGGGTTTGGATGGGCAGGAATTTGTAAAATGTGTACTGGAAGGATCGTTGGAACAGTATGTGGCTAGTCCGACTAGAGAAGGGGCTATGTTGGATTTAGTTCTGAGTAATGAGCCAGGGCAGGTGGTTGATGTTGTAGTAGGGGAACATGTGACTAACAGTGCACAATTCTGTCTACTTTAGGATTCAGATAGAAAAGGACGCTTATTGCGCTAGGGGCAGGGTGCTAAATTGGGGGAAGGCTAACTACGGTCGGATTAGGCAGGAACTTAGGGAAACTGAATGGGAACGGTTGTTTGAGGGTAGGTCCACGCTAGGCATGTGGGATTCTTTCAAGGGAATACTGAAAATGTTGCAAGATAAGTATGTGCCGGCCAAGAGGAAAGATGGGAAAGGTAGGATTAGAGAGCCGTGGATTACTAGGGATATAGAGGACTTGGTTAGGAAGAAAAGAGAAGCGTATGATAGGTTGAAGCAGCTGGGAACCGAGACAGCATTGAAGGAATATAGAGAGAGTAGGAGGGAGCTCAAACAGGGAGTTAGAAGGGCAAAAAGGGGGCATGAAATGATTTTGGCGGATAGGATTAAGGAAAACCCAAAGGCTTTTTATTCCTATGTTAGGAATAAAAGGGTGGTTAGAGGAAAAATCGGACCTCTTAGGCACAGAGGAGGGGAACTGTGCTTAGAGCCCGAGGGAATGGCAGAGATCCTGAATGAATATTTTGCGTCGGTATTCACGAAGGAGAGGGGCTTGTTGACAGCTCCTGTCTCTGAGGGAGCTGTGGACCAGTTGAGGGAAATATCTATATCGAGGGAGGAAGTGTTAGAGCTTCTAGGTAGCATTAAAACTGATAAATCTCCTGGGCCTGATAGCATTTATCCCAGCCTGCTTAGGGAGGTGCGAGGTGAAATTGCTGGGCCTCTGACGCAAATCTTTGTCTCTTCCTTGGACACAGGTGACGTCCCAGAGGACTGGAGAATAGCTAATGTTGTACCGTTGTTTAAAAAGGGTAGTAGGGATTACCCTGGAAATTATAGGCCGGTGAGTTTGACGTCAGTGGTAGGGAAGCTGTTGGAGGGGATTCTTAGAGATAGGATGTATAGGCACTTAGAGCGTTGCGATCTGATTAGGGAAACGCAGTATGGATTTGTTAAGGGTAGGTCGTGCCTTACAAATCTGGTAGAAGTTTTTGAGGAGGTGACGAAATCAGTGGACGAAGGGCGAGTTGTTGATGTTGTCTGTTTGGATTTTAGTAAGGCGTTTGACAAAGTCCCTCATGGGAGGTTAGTCGAGAAGGTCAAGGCAAATGGGATACAAGCACAGATAGCTAGATGGATAAGTAACTGGCTTGGTAATAGGAGACAGAGAGTAATAGTGGAAGGATGTTGCTCTAGCTGGAGGTCAGTCACTAGTGGTGTGCCGCAGGGCTCGGTACTGGGACCTCTTCTATTTGTAATATATATAAATGACTTGGAAGAGGGAGTAAGTAGAGTGATCAGCAAGTTTGCAGACGATACAAAGATGGCTGGACTTGCGGATAGTGAGGAGCATTGTCAGGCGATACAGCAGGACATAGATAGGCTGGTAGCTTGGCAGACAGATGGCAGATGGAATTCAATCCTGATAAATGTGAGGTGATGCATTTCGGGAGAAAGAATGTAGGGGGGAGGTATATGATAAAGGGTAGACCTATTAAGAGTATAGAAACGCAGAGGGATCTGGGGGTGCAGGTGAACAAGTCTCTGAAGGTGGCAGAGCAAGTGGAGAAGGTTGTGAAGAAAGCATATAGTATGTTAGCATTTATAGGAAGGGGTATAGAGTACAAGAGCTGGCCTTTAATGTTGCAGTTGTATAAAATGCTGGTTCGACCTCATTTGGAATACCGCGTCCAGTTCTGGCTGCTTTACTACCGGAAGGATGTGGAGACTCTGGAGAGAGTGCAGAGGATGTTTACCAGGATGCTGCCTGGTATGGAAGGTCTGAATTATGAGGAGAGATTAGGCAAATTGGAACTGTTTTCCTTAGAAAGACACAGACTTAGAGGAGATCTGATAGAGGTGTACAAGATTTTGAAGGGGATTGATAGGGTAAACAGGGTTAAGCTTTTTCCTAGGATGAACTCAAATAGCACGAGGGGTCACGGGCTTAGGGTGAGGGGGGTAAGGTATAATTTGGATGCTAGAGTCAACGAAAAAAGTTGATTTGCTGGTTAAAAGGAAAAAGGAGGCTTATGTCACGATGAGGCTTGAAGGCTCGGTTAGTGCAATGGATAGCTATAGATTAGCCAGGAGGGAGCTAAAGAGTGAATTGAGGAGAGCTAAGAGAAGACACGAGAAGACTTTGGCTGATAGGATTAAGGAGAATCCTAAAGCTTTCTTTAGATATGTTAAGAATAGAAGATTGGTTAGGGCAAGATTAGGGCCAGTCATAGACAGCAGTGGGAAGTTGTGCGTGGAGCCTGAAGAGATTGGAGAGGTACTGAATAAATATTTCTCTTCGGTATTCACGCAGGGTGATGTAAATGTAGTTATGGAGAACACTGAGGTACAGGGTAGCAAACTGGAAGGTATCGAAGTAGATAGGGAGGATGTGCTAGATATTCTCGAGGGTTTGAACTTGGATAAGTCCCCTGGGCCGGACGGGATTTACCCTAGGATTCTCTGGGAGGCAAGAGAGGAGATTGCAGAGCCTCTGGCTCTGATCTTCAGGTCGTCGTTGGTTACGGGTGTGGTTCCGGAGGACTGGAGGATAGCGAATGTGGTCCTGTTGTTCAAGAAGGGGAAGAGAGACCTTCCAGGGAATTATAGGCCAGTGAGTCTTACTTCTGTTGTGGGCAAAGTATTGGAGAGAATTATTAGGGATAGGATTTATAGTTATTTAGAGAGAAATGAATGATTGGGGATAGTCAGCATGGTTTTGTGAAGGGTAGGTCGTGCCTTACTAACCTCATTGAGTTTTTTGAAAAAGTGACTAAAGAGGTGGATGGGGGTAAGGCGGTTGATGTGGTATATATGGACGTTAGTAAGGCGTTTGATAAGGTGGCCCATGGAAGACTTCTGCAGAAAATGCAGATGTATGGGATAGAGGGTGATTTAGCTAATTGGGTTAGGAATTGGCTAGCAGATAGGAGACAGAGGGTGGTGGTTGATGGGAGATATTCATCGTGGAGTTCGGTGACAAGTGGAGTACCTCAGGGGTCTGTTTTGGGGCCCCATGCTGTTTGTAATTTTTATAAATGATCTGGATGAGGGTATTGAAGGATGGATTAGTAAATTTGCAGATGACACTAAGTCGGTGGAGTGGTAGATAGTGAAGAGGGGTGTTCTAGTTTGCAGAGAGACTTGGACAAGTTGCAGAGCTGGGCCGAGAGGTGGCAAATGGAGTTTAATGTGGAAAAGTGTGAGGTAATGCACTATGGCAGGAATAATAAATGTGTAGAGTATAGGGCTAATGGTAGGATTATTAGTAGTCTTGATGAACAGAGGGATCTTGGTGTGTATGTGCATAGATCCCTGAAAGTAGGCAGTCAAGTCGAGAAGGTTGTTAAGAAGGCATATGGCGTCTTAGCTTTTATTGGTAGGGGGATTGAATTTCGGAGCCGCAACGTCATGTTGCAACTGTACAAAACTCTAGTGCGGCCGCACTGGGAGTATTGTGTGCAGTTCTGGTCCCCGCATTATAAGAAAGATGTGGAGGCATTGGAGAGGGTACAGAGGAGGTTACCAGGATGTTGCCTGGTATGGAGGGCAGGTCTTATGAAGAGAGGCTGAGGGATTTGAGGTTGTTTTCGTTGGAAAGGAGGCGGCTAAGAGGGGACCTAATCGAAACATGTAAGATGATTAGAGGTTTAGATAGGGTGGACAGTGATAGCCTTTTTCCTAGGATGGAGAAAGCTAGCACGAGGAGACACAGCTTTAAATTAAGGGGCGATAGTTATCGGACGGATATCAGAGGTAGGTTCTTTACCCAAAGGGTGGTTCGGGAGTGGAATGCCCTGCCTGCAGCAGTTGTAGATGCTCCAAGTTTGGTGGCATTTAAGAGGTTAGTTGATAAGTATATGGAAGAGAAGGGAATGGTTTAGTATGGAGGGGCATTGCTTTTTATATTGGTCGGCGCAGCATCGAAGGCCGAAGGGCCTGTTCTGTGCTGTAATGTTCTATGTTCTAGAGGGAGTTTTTTCACACACAGGGTGGTGGGGGTATGGAATGTGCTGCCAAGTAAAGTGGTGGAGGCAGGTACTCTGGAGTCATTTAAGAAATACTTAGATGGGCACATGAACAGAATAGGAATGGAGGGGTATAGAAAACTGATTTAAAATAGGGATCATGAGCCTTGGGAGTCCCTGGGAAGTGTGTAAATAGATGATGATATTGATGTACTTGTTTTTATCCTACAGGTGCTTTGGTCCACCTTGTTGTCTAACGAGGGGCATACACGCGATGGGTCGTGAGAGGACTGCTCTTGGATCTTTTTCGAGAGTATCCTACTGCTTCACGTCGTTAGTGTATGCTTGACCTGGACCATCTGATGGGCAACACGACAGCTCAGTGACTATCGCTGTGCTGTGCAGATACATGGATTTGGGCCTGTGTCTGTGGGAGTTTGCGCATTCTCCCCGTGCTTGCGTGGGTTTTCTTCGGGAGCTCCAGTTTCCTCCCACATCCCAAAGATGTGCTCTTAGGCTAATTGGCAAAACAAATTCTCCTTAATTGTCTCAAATTTTGTTTTTAATCCATAGATCTATAAACATGGACAGGGATCGCGGGTAGAGATGGGAACATCGGGGAGGCGGCGCAGGCTCGTTGGGCCGAAGGGCCTGTTTCCCGTGCTGTTTTGTTCTTTGTTCTTTCCAAATGCTGTGCGATGAAATCCTTGATAATGGACTCTAGCAATTTTCCCATTACAAATGTTAGACTCCCTGGTCCACAGTTCCTTGTTTTCTCACTTCCTCCCTTTTTGAATAGCAGGCTTACATTCACTCTTCTCCAATCTGTAGATGCTAGTCCAGAGACCAAAAATTTGGAAAATGATCACTATTGTATGTACTATTTCTAGGGTCACTTTCTTAAGTACCTTGGGATGAAGGTCATCTGGAGCTGATGATTTATCTGTCTTCAATCCCGTCAATTTCCCCAAAATCATTTCTCTACTAATACTGCTTTCCTTCAGCTCCTCACTAAAATTTGTGTTTCTTACAACTTCTGGTATATTGTTCACGTCTTCCTTTGTGAAGACAGATTTGAAATGCAAATTTAGTTCCTCAGCTAATTCTTTGTTCCCTCTTATGATTTCCCACTTTCCTGACTGTAAGGGACCTTCACTTGCTTTTGTCAATCTTTTTCCCTTTACATACTTAAAGATACTTGTTTTATGTTCTTCATTAGCTTACTTTTATACTACACTTTCCCCTTCTTAAACAGCCCTTGGTCTGCTTTTGCTGAATTTTAAACTGCTTCCAATCCTAAGGTCATTTAGGATTAGGCCATTTCCCCACCGCCATTCAATCATGGCTGATAAGTTTCTCAACCCTATTCTCCTGCCTTTTTCCTGTAACTTTTGATCCCCTTACCATTCAAAAACCTTGTCATACATAATGACCTGGCCTCCAAGCTTTCTGTGGCAATAAATTCCATAGATTCACTACCCTTGGGGGATTTTCATAGTAAAGTCATTGCAGTGTTAAAGTAAACCTACTTGTGACACTAATAAATAAATTTTTAAAAAGTCTGGCTGAAGAAATTCCTCCTCATCTCGATATCCATTGTTATTTTTTATTGCCTTTGCTTGCCAATTTCTATCCTTCTTCTTTGACCATGACACTATCTCTAATTTCCCTTGTAAGCCATGGTTTGGCCACAGTTCCTTTTCCCAAATAGGAATAAGCAACTTTGGAGTTCACCTATTCCTTCCTTGAACTCCTGCCAATACCTGTCCAGGTGTTGCAAGACCGTTTAAAAAAAAGTGGTTTATTTGTTCCTGGATGAGCACTTTCAGCTTTGTTTGCGTACATAAAAGACAACTATTTAACAAATTAGTTATCCATTTGTGTGGCAGTAGTAGTTAAGTACTTCATCATTTGAATGGCTTATTTCATTTTCGCCAAGTAAACATGAATTGAGGCAAAATTCTTGTCTGAACTAGCACGGCAGGTAAATTGCTATTTCCTTTTGTATGATTATTTGCATTTTACGTTCTTCAGCTGGCTTCTCTTGTAAGCTGATCTCAAGCTGAAAGCAGAATCCATAAATCCTGGCAAGATTATTTAACCGCGAGCAGGCTAAAGTTTTCTAGACAAATATAAGTACAACAGTGTAACTCAGGAGAATCCTGGAGGTTCACATGGCAACCTTAACCACAAGAGCAAGTTGGGTTATTTTTAAAGTCACCTCAGGTCTTGAAATTGTCCTGCAGTCTATTAACACATTTCTGGGCATTACTATTTATCATGTTTCAGAAGTCAAGCAATTTTAAAAAAAATTACTTTATGGCATATGTCTGTTTTATCATTTTCCCTTTTAAGAGGTGGCTTTGGACTGCTGCCTCATAGCATCAGGAGCCTGGGTTCAATTCCCAGCTTGGGTCATTGTGAGAAGTCTGCATGATCTCCCCGTGTCTGTATGGATTTCCTCCGGGTGCTCCGGTCTCACAGTCGAAAGACGTGCTGGTTAGGTGCTAAATTCTCCCTCAGTGAACCCAATCAGACACTGAAGTGTGGTGACTAGAGGGATTTTCACAGTAACTTCATTGTGGTGTTAATGTAAGCTTACTTGTGACTAATAAATAAACTTTTTAATTTAATCAATTTTACCACTAGGAAGGACAGAGACAGGTATGCAAGTAGAGAGACCACACTGGATAAATTACTCTAGATGAGTCATGGAGAAATTCCCTTCCTCCTACTTACCCCCTCAGGGTTTTCTTACCACCTCTGTTGGAGCCACTGACTCACGCCAGGTTTGTTTACATGGGCACAAACTGCCCCCTGCTTCTTCACTGAAATAGCCATTTTTTTTATGTGTGAGCCTGGAAAGCGAGCAGCAGGATACAAATCAACTATAAAGAACATCAAAGTTCAGCCCAATTCTGACCCAGTCAAGGTACACATACATGTGCCTGCACAGATTTTTCCATTAGGGATCAGTGATAGAGATCACAAGAGCAAACTTCCATTTGTTTTTTCTCTGCCAAATCCAGGGGCTCTGACACCCAACTGTAACTTCACCATTGATACCCAGCTGAGACAAACAAATTCATTGCCGTGAGGTGTTGAACCTGGGACCTTCTAATCTGTGTAACTCTGTAGGAATTCACCAGCCAGAATTAAAGATCTATTGAAACACGGTGTACCACTTGTGTTTCTTCCAAATAAGAAGCTCAGATGTAATAATTTGAAATTCAACGCATGTTATTAGTGATGCCCTTCACTCCCAGGCCCTGCAATGTGCAGAGGTTCATGTAGGAAATTTGATTTTGACTTCCTGTAAGATTTAAATTTCCAACAAGACCCATGAACTGTGAAAGTATTTCACAAATTATGGACTTTTGAATATTGACCATAAATATACTTGCAGACGTACTGCAGCAGGAGTGGCAACTAGCTCATCAGTTAGTCAACTAAACTGCAGTGCGTTCTACAAGTTTGTTACGAGTAAGCATGTTTAATTAAAACTGCAAAACAAAATTAACCAAATGGCTCTGTTTTCACTATTACTGGAGTGAAAGATCATTATGCTTGTATAATTCTGTTGACTGTCATTTTAACGAGACTAGAATGGGATTGACAGGCAACTCCTACTGTGCCTACAGAATAAGGTTATGGTAGACAATATCTGTCACTTATATCCTGAGGAGTCATCAGTGCACCAGTCCACCATGAACTTGGGCTAAATTCTTTGGCAACATCTCTCTCAAGTACAATGAGTCTATTACTGATGCCATTTCATGCCAGTTGAATATTATGAGTTTTATGCCATGCTTATTCCAAGCTGTTGTCAGCCATGGCTCAGTGGGACCCACACTCGCCTGAGTCACAAGGTTCCAGGTTCAAGTTCCATTCCAGAACTTGAGCACAAAAATCAAGGCCGACACACAATGCAGTGCTGAGGGAGTGCTTTCTAGTTGGAGGTCCTGCCCATCAAATGAGACATTATACTGTAGCCCCATCTGTCTATGTGGGTGGATGAAAATGATTCAAAGTCATTAGTTTGAAGAGGAGCCAGGGAGTTAACCCTAGTGATCTGGCCTTTATTCATCCCTAAATCAACATCATAAAAATAGGTTATCTGGCAATCATTGATTTGCTGCTTGTGGGACCTTGCTCTGTGCAAAATTGGCTACCACCTTTCCTTCATTACCACCATTACTACACTTGAAAATACTCCATTGGCTATAAAGTGCTTTGTGATGCATGGTGTTGTGAAGAGCGCTATATAAATATAAGTCTTTTACTTCTGCAGGGAAAAAAACTGGATTCTATTCACTGGACCATAAGAATGCGAGACATTTGGATTCAATTACTGTGGACAATAATAACCTGGAGCCTTTTTTTTTGGAGGGAAAGATCATTCCAAATACAGTATAAATAGATTTTTGAAGAACAGGCATAGGAGATACTGCAGTTTGTAAAGACACATTGTTGAATGTAGCCTCTGGATGGGTTGGATTTTAGCTATGAACACTATTGCTTCATAATTATTGACCTGGCATGACAGGCCAGGTAGCTGTAACAGAAAATAAAAATGTTGCAGTATTTGACTGCCAATGTACACAGCCCTGTCACTCCCTCACACATTTCTTGTTCTGACCTGTTTTATTTTCAATGCAAGATAATTTTATTACCTCAACTGATTTGAATGAAATCACAACGCATATGGAGAAAGTCACCGTGGTTTCTGTGTCTTTATTTAATTGTCTATGGAAGGTTGTTTTCTTTACAGTGCTGCCTGGAATTGTTCCTTTTGCAGTGCTTTGTGCCCCCAAGAAACATCACCTATTTTTTGATCCTTGGATAGATTTAACTGATGCCATTAACAAGCCGCCTCTGGTTGATATGCTTGGTCAAACTGGGTTTGCTGCCCAGGTGGCAAAGGAAGTGCATAACTGAGCCACAGTTATGAGGAGAACTCAGATTCAATTGTTTAACCTACTTTGAGTTAGTGTATCACTACCCAAACAGTAGTGGGGGGTGCCTCAATTCCTATTGGCACCCTAGGCAAAGGGGGAGTTCCTGTTCCTGATTGTAATTCTGCATTCCTGTTTTACTAGTGAGAGTTGAACAAAGACAAGACTGGATTTGACTGTAATACCCTCCATGAATCAGTAGCCTTGCCCAAGCTCATTTGTTGACACAAACATGTGGGCAAGGAGCAAGAAGACTGCACATTTGTAACTAAAACAAAAAACAAGAGTGAAGTGGGGAAAAATTAATGCACCAAAAACTAGCATGAAATGGGCATTGTACCTGGAATCGTGGGCAGTGTTTCATTAAATGGGCTTGATCTACACTAGCTGTAAGTAATAAATGTTACATCATTTAAGTGAGGATGTAATGTCTAATTGAACATCAGTGGTTTCAAATGCAACATACTTTAATAACCTGTCAGCACTCGGATTAAATGAAAGTGTCATTTCAGTCTTGTTATATGTTTTTTATTATTGGTTAGTATTTGCAGTTGCTGACATAAATATTTCTAATTTTAGGTGTAATTACTGATTGTTATTGCCTACTCCATTAAGCATTAGTGACCTTCCAGCCTTCATAGAATTGTAATTCGAGTTTTGTTGCATTTCAGTACTTGGGAGGTAATTGCCCTTGAAAAAATGTTTGCTTTCCCAGTTACCATTTAAGCCAGTGTTTCTTTCACTACTTCCCGCCCTGTCCAATTTTTGACTTTTATTTCCTGAAAGACTCTTCCTTGACACGTACTGGGATACAGAATTCCGGCTGCCTTGCTCACACTGCTGAAGCTGGAGTAGTGAGTTTTACAGCTGTTTAGGCATTGGGATCATTGCAGTCAAGTCTGGTCCTTACGGGACATTCACAAGTGTAGCAGGACTTCAATATGACAAAAATAATTTTTCACCTCCTAGGGTGCGGTGTGAACGTTTATAGTACCTCTATTGCTTTCACATCGTCTTTGTCGACTTAAATCAACTCAGCCATCAAAGACAAAGAATAGAATAATATCATGGAAGAAGAAGGGTGGTGGTTATTAGATAGCAAGCCAACCCCCACCCTGAAAACTATAATATCCCACCCTTCATTTGACAGTAAAAGGATCCATTTCCTTTTAAGAATTGAGAGAGTATGATTTTCCAGCTTTGCAAGTGTTTCACTCTTGTCAAGGTTGTAGAGAATTATCCACACAGGTTTTCTTTGCCTAACAATGAAAGGGGTAATTTTGTTGAAATTATTCCCGAGCTTAAAACAGATATGAAAAATAGGATACCATTCATATGGTCACATACATTTGTCTGATGCCATGCAGACATTAATACAGATGGCACATGGATATGGTTTATAAGCATCCTACAGTCCATGAAATAAAAAACTGGAAGTTATGACTCGCTGTTTCCTCATTGGTCTCAGGAAAATGGTACAGCCATTTAGCTTAGCTGTATTACTGGTTGCAGTTTTATCTATGGAGCAGATTTCCATGTTTTTAAAAGATCACAGTTCATAATGGTCCCTTCTTAGGGCGATCACTTTACAAATCGGGTGCAGTACTTTCTGAGAGTTATAGAAAGAAGCCTCACAACTCTTTTCCACTTCTCTCACTTGCTTGGCAGAGGTTCCCTTGAAATACTTTGCTGTATGTATGTTTCAAAGGGACAGCTTGGTGGCAAAATGATTAGCACTGCTACCTGACAGCACCAGGGACCCAGGCTCAATTCTGGCCTCAGGTGATTGTCTGTGTGAAGTTTACACTTCTCCCCATGTCTGCGTGGGTTTCCTCCGGGTGTTCCAGTTTCCTCCCACGGTTCAAAAATGTGCATGTTAGGTGGATTAGTCGTGCTAAATTGCTCCTTAGTGTAGGGAGACTAATAAGTTAAATACATGGGGTTACGGAGATAAGGCCTGGGTGCAATTGTTGAGAGTTTAGGCTTGATGGGCCGAATAGATACTATGATTCATTCATGTCTACTGCAGTTATTGTTTCAAACAGATAGTTTAATTTTGACATCTCATCTCAGAACAACTTGCAAAGTTTCCACTTCATGTGAACGATCAGGTGATGGAATCTTTCATACACTCTAGGGATTGATTGTTAACTTTATTTCAACTTTGTGGCATGCGAAATTGTGTGTTGTAACAACTCAGCCTGTCTAGGCTGTTTCTTTAAAAGAAAATGCAATTGTTAGATAGGGATCCAGTTTAAAGTCCAATCACTGAAAAGAATCAGAAATCATCCCTTCATCCTTATGACGTAGGGCATTAGTGCCATTGAGCCTAACGGTATGTTCATATTTACCCAAACAAATGGATTAAGTTCATGCTCTCGTCAGTGACTTTGGTGCCACGGTTGGCATGGAGTGATGCCTCTTGATGTATGTGCTCCGGCCATTTCATTGTCAACGCTAAACCTTCAAATGTACTTATTTTCTTCCTGACTTTTTACACAGGCCTAGCAAAGCCCTTCTGAAGATTGGGACATTTGAATAGCAAAATTCAGCTGCAGACAAGCCAGCTAAAATTTAAACATGCTCAGACTCAGTGACACTCTGTCTCTGAGGAGCAAAAAAAAATGATATGGTAAAGAGGTTATTTGCTTAAGAGGAATTACCGTATTAGTACAAGATGATAGATCTCTCTGTAGAGTTATACCCTTGAAGATATAAGATCAGGCAGTGCTCGTTATTGGTCAATTTAATTTGATCTTTGCAATGATTGACGACATGGTGCAGCTGCAATTTTCTCTTCCTAAATTTTCTGCTCGCTGTCCCTTTTTTTTTTCCTTTCCCAACCCTGTTATTGAATTCGCACAACAGACATGAGTGATTATGTGCGCAGTCTAATAGTTTAGTAATGAGCTCATTCTTTTGTGAATCGTGCTGCACAGCTTTGGGTTCTGGCTGTCGTTTTTCAGTTACAATAATAATTAGGTGTTGTAGCCAGAGCACCAGGCTCGCTACCCTGCTTCATTGTAATTCCTCAACTGTGGACCTCCACTCCCCCTCCCCGCTGACCCAGCTTTGTGAATTAATTGCGGTTTTACTTTAGCCATATGCTATCGGTGGCCTCCTAGCGGTGTCCCGTGTCACCGAGGGCACATTTCAGCGCAGGGAATGTGAACTCTGTGCCTGCCTCGGCACCCTTGGCTCAGAATTATATATGGGTCCCAAGGCAAACAGAAACAGGACCCTACACACAGTTTGAGCCTCCAGCAAAGCTAATGGCAGACTCCCAAGGAAAAATGGGTGAGAGGTATTCATGATTCATGAGCAGTTTTACTTTGCAGTAGAAATAAGTGAAATTCTGCTTTTCAAACTTGGAACTCCCTCTGATGCTTTTGGATTTGAATTAAATAATTCTGTCCATTTACCCGTGTCTTTGACTGTGGGCCTCCAATCGAATGTTAATCTCCCAGTAAGAAGCTGTGTGACATTTAAATAGATATGTTTGTTTGTTCTCTGGATTTTGCGTTTAGAATCTCTTGTCCTACCTTGGAATTCCTGCCGGATTTGTCACTACAATTTTTCTACCTTTCTTCCATTTTACTGCTTTCCCCTCCTTTTGAAAGTTCCTCATGCAATGTTCCATTGTCTAATCTGAGAGATGTGCTAATCCCAGGACATCACATCACTGCTCTATCGCTAGCCAGTGGGATGGGGAGGGGATGTTGCAGGTTCAGCAGCTACGTCCCGAAACATAACCAACATTTTTAACACGCCACCAAGAATAAGGAATCCTGACTGAGAAATCCTGGCTCCTTAACCAACAACTTTCTTTTTCTGCCACTTCCCAGCTGTGCGAAATGACAGGAACAAGAAGAAGAAGGACACCCCCAAACAGGAGTGTTCAGAAAGCTACACAATCACACCTGAGACTGAGGATCTAATAGAGAAAGTACGCAAAGCCCATCAGGAAACCTTTCCAGCTCTGTGCCAGCTTGGCAAATACACTACTGTAAGTATCAGTGATAAGCATTATGCACTAACTAACTATGCTAAATACCAGAGCCGAGTTCACTAATATAGTACTGTAAGATTAATAGCTCTGGTTTAGACAGTGTCAGATGTATTACTACATACATACGTCTGTGTAGTGCCATTGTTTAAACAAGCTCCAGTAGCATCTGTGCTAGAAAATATTATACTATATTGAATTACTGTAAGTATCACAGGTGCTGCATTGAAGACAAACATTCATATAATGGGCATATATTTAATCCCAAGTATATCAGATGAACCATTTTCATGAATAGTGATGTGAGACAGGAAGTCCCAGCAGTGCATGCACACTAACCGCTCGTTGTTTTTAAAGTTTATTTATTAATGTCACAAGTAGGCTTACATTATCACGCAAAGAACAAAGAATAGCACAGCCCTTTGGCCCTCCAAGCCTGTGCTGCTCATTGGTCCAACTAGACCATTCATTTGTATCCCTCCATTCCCAGTCTGCTCATGTGACTATCCAGGTAAGTCTTAAACGATGCCAGTATCTTTGCCTCCACCACATTACTAAGCAGTGCATTCCCAACCGCCACCACCCCCTGTGTAAAAAACATCCCTCTGACATCTGAGTTATACCTCGCCCCTCTCACCTTGAGCCTGTGACCTCTCGTGATCGTAAGTTACTGAAGTTACTGTCACAATCCCCTGGTCGCCACACTCCGGCACCCGTTCAGGTAACACTGTGGGAGAATTTAGCGTGGCCAATGCAACTAACCAGCATGTCGTTCAGACTGTGGGAGGAAACTGGAGCACCCAGAGGAAACTCGTGCAGACATGGGGAACGTGCAGACTCTGCACGGACAATGACCCAAACTAGGAATGGAAGTTGGGCCCCTGGCACTGTGAGGCAGCAGTGCCAACCACTGTGCCACCATGCCACACCATTGGTGCTCACACAAGAACAATTGCTACTTTGGCTCAGGTATTAGAGACTGGAACCTGTATTCTAATGTGTCAATGCCTTGAAGGAAGGGGAGCTGATTGGTAGAACAAGACAGGTAAGGAGCAGATCCATATCTAGGAATGGTACAGAACAGGATCCCTATTCACAGCTAGTGCATCAGGTAGAAGAAGGAATTAGTGGAAGAAGAATCTGTAAAACTGTTGCATACCCACCTTGTAGCGAGGTACAGAATGTCTAATTGTCAAGACAAAGACCAGGAAATGAGGGTTACTGGCATTGAATAAATACACAATGATTAGTATCCAATTTATGCATACAATACAGCCACATCTACTGCATTAGTTCTGCAAATACTGAATGTGATTTCAAGTCATATTCTGTGTTTTTATTTATTTTTGGCCAATATATACACAAATAAGAAATCCATCTGTGCAAATACAAGTTCCAGATTGAGGAGGCAGGATCGCAATGAGATTACCATTCATTTCCAGCCCATTCATTATTCCATGCAAACACAAGCAATGGTTTTGCAATCTAACTGGTGCAATAAACATTTGAAGATTTTGAGTGTTAATAGGCAACTTACAGTAGCTTTCAATTTAAAAATCAGCATTAAATATATGCTACAAGCAGGGTCCCTTCTCTTAGCTTACTCTGTTGACATTCAAAACTGCCAAGAATCAAGTCCCTTCAGCATTTTTCGAAGAAACAATGAGCTGAACTTTTAGACAAAGTCCACTAAGGTGCCTATATTTGTGATGTAATTAATACATTTGTTGGAACACCAAGTTGATTTGTAAGATTTCCACAAGTGCCACTCCAAGTAGGTCATAGAATCATAGGATCTTACACTGCATCTGTACTGACCACAATCCCACCCAGGTTCTATTCCCATAACCCCATGCATTTACCCTAGCAAGTCCCCCCGACACTAAGGGACACTTTAGTATGGCCAATCCACCTAACCTGCACAACTTGTGGATCATTGATATTCTTTATTCCCTGCCAAGGGACTTGCCCCACATTCACAGGAAATTTCTTTATAATGCTGAGGTTCTGACCTATGACTAACTGAGGATGCTAACCAATATTTTACTGACATGGGACTACACAGTGGGTCTAAATATACTGCTTTGTTATCTTAGAAATGATCCACCCAAAATCATGCCAATGTTCAATCATTAATCTGTAATCTAAAATTGGATGCTAATCCATTTAAAGTAAATCGGTTATGGGTGGCAAGGTGGCACAATGGTTGGAATTCTGCCTCACAGCACCAGAGACCTGGGTTTGATTCCTAGCTTGGATGATTGTGTGGAGTCTGCACATTCTTCCCGTGTCTGCATGGGTCTCCTCCGGGTGCTTCAGTTAGATCTTAGATCCTTTCACGGATCTAAGATGTGCAGGTTAGGTTGATTGGCCGTGGCCCCTTAGTGTCAGGGGGAATAGCAGAGTAAATATGTGGGGTTATGGGGATAGGGCCTGGGTGGGATTTGTGTTCATGGGCGAATAGCCTGCTTCTGCACTGTAGTGATCCTGTGATTCTAATATAGAGGACCTCTGTTCCAGAACTAGCTGAGCCCACAGCCAAACTGTTGAGGTACGCCTCAACCCTGGCATTTACCCAGCAATTTGGGAAAACTGCCCAGTTATGTTGTCCACAAAAAGCAGGATAATCCAACCTGGCATGGCATCCGCACAGCAATAACCTGCTCATTAATACTCAGCTTGAGTTCTGCAAGAACTCAACATCTGGACACAGCCTTGTAGATGAAAGAGCTAAACACCAGAGATGAGGCAAAAATGAAAATAAAGGTGGCACTTGACTTGAGTATGGCATCAAGGAAACCTGGCAAATCTGGAGTCAGTGGGAATCAAGACAAAAACTCCCCACTGATTGGAGTTATACCTACCACAAAGGAAGATGATTGTGAGGTTGGAGGTCAATCTTCTTAGTTCCAGGAATCACCGCAGGAGTTCCTTGGGGTAGTATCCTAGCCTAATCATTTTCATCAATGACTTTCCCTCCATCATAAGGTCAGAAGTGGGGATATTTTCTGTTGATTGCACAATGTTTAGCGCCATTCATGGCTCCTCAGAGTCTGAAACAGTCCATGTCCAAATGCATTCAGATCTGGACAATATTCTAGTTTGCGCTGATAAACGGCAAGTAATATTTGTGCCACACAAGCACCATGCAATTCTGATTGCTAGCAAGAGCGAATCCAACCATTATCAATATCCTGGGTGTTAGCATTGGCCAATAGCTAAATTGCACCAGCCATATAAATACTGTGGCTACAAGAGCAGGTCAGAGGCTGGGAATCCTGTGGAGATTTACTCACTTCCTGACTGTTCACATACTACCCACCATCCACAAGGCACAAATCAGGAGTGTGATGGAATACTTGCCACTTGCCTGGATAAGTACAGCTCCAACCACGCTTAAGAACCACATCATCCATGATAAATCAGCCCAATTGATTGGCACCCCAATCACCACCTTTAACATCAACTCCCCCTACCACCAATGCATAATGACAGCAGAGTGTACCATCTATAAAATGCATTGCAGCAACTCATTGAGCCTCATTCAACAGCACCTTCCAAACTCATGATCCCTACCATCTAGAACGAAAAGGGCAGTAGATTCATGGAACAGCACCAGCTACAAGTTCTTCTCAAAGGTTGTCATCATCCTGACTGAGAGTTGCTGGGTCAAAATCCTGGAACTCCTCCTTAATAGCACTGTGGTGTTGCTACACTGCATGGACTGAAGCGGCAATTCATCACCACGTTCTCGGGGACAATTTGAGATGGACAATAAAAATGCTTCCTGTGAAAGAATTTTTTAAAATGCATACCATTGAAATCTGAACCTTGTTTGATTTTGTTTGTGTGGTTTTTAGAGCTCTGAATTAAAAATATGATCCCCATTTACCTTTGATCTAAAAACCAGTAATATTATTTTTAAACCAATGGTCAACTATGGAAGGCCAGACATATCTGTAGAATTCCTACGGCGTAGAAGAAGGCCACTCAGCCCATCAAGTCTGCACCAACTCTCCGACAGAACATCTCACCTTAGCCCTTTTCACGTAACCCCATGTATTTACTCCACTAATCTCCCCACCCTGCACATCTCTAGACATAAAAGACAATTTAGTGTGGCCAATCCACCTAACCTGCACATATTCAGATATCTTAATTCATCCAGTCTACCAGCAAGAATATGATGAAACATCTCTTGGTGTCCGTATTATGAGTTTCCATCAGGGAAAGCTAGGTGTCTGGAACAAGAATTCTGTAAAATTGGGCCGTGCATGCAGTTTGGCTCCTTTACGCTTGTAGTTCTTTGATGTATTATAAGACAAAGTATAATGCGATGCGATGTAACAAGGTGAGTTCAAATGATCAAGAACTTTGTCAAAGAGGTAGATTTTAAAAAGCCTCCTACAGGAGGAAAGTCAGGTAGAGGTGTGGAGACAGAATATTCCTCAGCTTGTGGCCTTGGTAACCAAAGGAGTACCCACCAATTGGAGAACAACAAGAATTGATGCACAAGAAGCCAGAATTAGAAGAGCGCAGAAATTCCTCCTGCAAAATGTTCATGTGGATGTCAGGAGATACAGGATTTGACCCAGGCTCAGATTTGGGTTGTGATTCCTTGCACGCTCGAGTACTCTGCTGCCACTTGCTGTGTTAGCTGAGACATGAAGAATGGCCGAATTGGTGCTGGTGCTGTGCAATCTAATCCCCGCAAAAGAGCCGCACTTTAAACTGTTCTAATAATATTCATAGATGAGATTGCCGCCAGTCTGTCTCAGCCTTGTGAATTAAAGAAGAAGGAAGGTCAGAAATTGAATGCCAGATCTCTGTAAACACCTATACTATGTTCTATGGTAGATTAGTCAAAATAATTTTGACTGTAATAATCACCTCATACTTTGGCAGCAGCTGCTCCCATTTATTAATCCTGTGTGTCAAACTAGCAAACGGTACATTCTTTTCTGTTGCAACCTCCTGCTTGCACCATTCCCCTGTCCTAGACCATCATCCCAAGATGACAGTTGTGAAGGTCAGTGTCTTATGCTTGGAAGAAACCCTGCTGCATTAAGCACTTTATTTTCTTGCTTGCTCGCAGTTACTGCCAAACCAAGCAGAAACAAGCATTCCATTAAAACTGATCCTTAAACGATGTGGCATCTATTAAGGTTGTTCTGTCCTTGATCACATGAACAAGAGCAGAAATGACAGCAAAGAGTTTTTCAGGGAAGGGAAAGTAACTGTGATGGACCTGCCTCAACATGAGGTGCGGCAATCTTTCATCTGTTGAAAAGATGGAAGCAGCTGCCATCATTGTCAATGTGACTATTTGCTCATTGAGTTGTTGTGAAAGAAATTATTTGGTTTTAACTCTGCTTATTTAATAGTGATGCACAAACATCCAGACACTGCGATTTCAAAGAAATTCCAATCTTCTCTTCATTGTTATCTCAATGCCTGATTTCAGCAGCATTTCATTTCTCGGACGTCTGCAGTCTTTCACTCGCTCTCTTGAGTTGAGTGGTCTCCTCTTGTGCTGTAATAGCTCTGTGACTCGGTCTTTTGTACAGAAACCTGGGCAGTAATTACAGAGCTTATCACAGCTGAACTTGAAGCTTTCTTCACCCAACAGACATCTGTGGGCACCTTGAGCAAGGAGTCAGCAGATAATAATCAGCAGCCGGAAGTCGAACTGATCATAGAATCCTTACATTGTAGAAGGAGGCCATTCAGCCCAACAAGTCTGCACCGAGAACAGTCTAACCCAGGCCCAATCTGTAACCCCCATGTATTTACCCCATTAATTGCCCTGACACTGAGGGACAATTTAGCATGGCCAATCAACCTTAACCTATTCTCCCCCACCTCACCCTCCATATTCCAGGGATCATAGAATCCTACAGTGCAGAAGGATGGATCTTGAAACCCAATTGATTTCTGCCCAGTTGGAATCAGCTGACTCAGCACTGACTGAGGCTAGGAATAGAAGCTGGAGCCCCCTCATCCAAGTGGCTCAATCTTATGCTGCCTGGTACACGGAGTCCTAGGGAAGATGTTTAAGTAGCTTTATGAAATGTAGCCATGCAGAGTGGATGTATTGCAAAACAATTCAGTTTGAACTCAGAGTTATGCATGATACCTGTGTCTGAATTAAAGATGCGATCCCCATTCATCATTCAGGGATGGCACAATGTTAGCACTGTTGCCTCACAAGCGTAGGGGAACCGGGTTCAATCCCAGCTTGGGTCCCTGTCTGTGTGGAGTTTGCACGTTTGCCCAATGTCTGTGTGGGTTTCCTCCGGGTGCTCCGGTTTCCTCTTACAGTCCAAAGATATGCAGATTAGGTGGATTGACCATGTTAAATTCTCCCTCAGTGTATCAGAACAGGTGCTAGAACGTGGTGACTAGGGGGTTTTCAAAGTAACTTCATTGCAGTATTAATGTAAGCTTGTTTGTGACAAATAAATAAACTTTAACTTTACTGGATTTTAAATCAAAACAGTAATGTTATTTTCTAAAACTATGGCCAACTACTGGTGGGGTTGATTAATTATGTAGGTCATCAAGTATCTTTTACAGAAGGCCAGACACACCCATAGAATCCCTACAGTGAAGGAGCCCATTCGGCCCATTAAGTCAGCATCAAATCTCTCATAGAGATCCCACCCAGGTCCTATTCCCATAACCTCATGTATTTACCTCACTAATCTCTCCAGCCCACAAATCTCTGGACACTAAGGGGCAATTTAGCATGGCCAATCCACCTAACCTGTACATCTTTGGACATGATTATTCATCCAGTCTACTAGCAAGAATATTGTGAAATGTCTATGTCCTTGCTATGACTTTCCATCAGAGGAAGCAAGGTGCTCAGAACAAGAATTCTGTAAAATTGGGCCATGCATGCATTTTGGCCTCTTTTATATCATTAATTCACAGAAGAACTGATGTTACTTACAATTCTCCCCATTTCAGCTCATTCAATGCTTTTAACTTTCATTTAAAACAAATGCATCCAAAAATGATGGATTGCTGAATAATAAATGTATTAAAATCAGCCATTTCCCCAATGGCTGATGCTTAGTTACAGAAGAAAATATCCATTTCTGTGAATTCTATTACAAGGGAGCTTGTGCCCTTTAATTGTGTATTCATACCTCATTGAAGGAGAAAGTGTGGGGGATGCCACTCACAATATAATGTCGTCCACGATAAGAACGTGGATGAAGCAATCCTGCAATAACATTCTGTGATCCAGTTTATTCTGCAGTAAACAGGGAAGAGTAATATCACAAACTGAGGGACTGGAATTAGATGAAACTCACATTAATGTATAAATAGATTCCAGTATCTGGTTTCATGTTTGTATAGCTTTTTGTCTGGTGGATGCAACAGTAACAATAACATTTACCTTGCAGAAAAAAGAAATGGGCTTATGTTTCATGTGAATGTTTAATATTTATATTGCTGTAAATAAAGAAACATAACTGAATACATTTTGGAAATTATCATGCTGGGCATTCCATTTTCCCTATTCTAATGTCACCCCATTTCCGTTTGCAGAATAACAGCGCAGAGCAGCGAGTAACGTTAGACATTGACCTCTGGGACAAGTTCAGCGAACTCTCGACTAAGTGCATTATCAAGACAGTCGAATTTGCCAAACACCTGCCTGGATTTACCACTCTAACCATCGCTGACCAAATCACCCTCCTCAAAGCTGCCTGCCTAGATATCTTGGTGGGTACAATGCCTCTGTTTTATCACTTATTTCCTACAAATTTCTTGTCTGTTTTCCTCTCCAGAAGAGACTGATTCTGATTTCCAATGGCACAGCCCATCTGGTCCTTCACAGATTTGGCAGTTCTTCATATATAACCTGTGCCAGTTTGTGTCAGCAGATGTTTGACTCCAATGAGACAGTGCAGATAAGCAGAATCCTTTCCTCGTATGATCGCTGAATAGTAGCAGAAACACTGCCTGATTTTTCACCTCCCCAGCCGAAGGAGACTGAATCCTGCCATAATACCCCAGTTCCTGTGTTGGTTAAGATCCGCTCAATACGGATTAGGGATTGAGCCTCGGAACTCGCAGTGTGATTCTGTACTACCTTTACCAAAGAATCATGAGAGAATCGTCAGATTCTTTCTTTAGCACTTACCCAGGTGACAGATGGAAATGTTTCCAGTACATATTAAACACAAAGAAGGTTCATCTGTTACAGTAGACTAAACGCAAGTGTTTTTTCCTTACATTTAGATTTTACGCAATTAGCATCAAAACAAGCACCAACACAGAAAAATTCTGATAATCTTCAACAGACTGTAGGAACTGGATCATACTAACAGAATTGAAAGGGTTTCAATCCCTTGACACTTGCAATAATCTGGCACCTCAAAGCCAAGCCAAGTGTTTTTTTTAAGTTTATTTATTAGTGTCACAAGTTTGCTTACCTTCACACTGCAATGAAATTACTGTATAAGTTTCCTAGTTGCCACACTTTGGTGCCTGTTCGGGTACACTCAGGGAGAATTTAGCATGACCAATGCACCGAACCAGCATGTCTTTTGGAATGTGAGAGGAGACCGGAGCACTGGAGGAAACCCACACAAACATGGGGTGAATGTGCAGACTCCGTACAAATAGTCATCCAAACTAGGAATCGAACCCAGGTCCCTGGCACTATGAGGCAGCAGTGTTAACCACTGGCTTCTTTCTGGAACTTCTTGGAATTGAGTTGCCACAGAAAGGCAGGAGACAGTCCATTAATGGCTATTAGTGAACCTGAAATTTGGTGCCAGTGGGAGACTTTGTTTGTACTTTGAATTTATTTTTAGCTAATCTCAGTCTGGGTAGTGCTATGAGTGGTACAGCTCATTATTGGATTAGCAAGAAATCAATTGAAATCCAGTGGATATCAATAGGGATATTCAGTGAATAGTTTTGGCTACAATGTCCTTCATGGTTTAAGTTTGCAACACTCATTATCTTGCCTCATCTTAAGAGGAGCAACGGGCAATTTTGAAGCCTTACCCCAGTATGGAGTGAATATCTTTGTTAACGCTAAAACAATGGTCTGTGAATGTCAGTATGTCCAAGAAACACTTATACTGCAAATCATCATGTTGTAACAGTTTAGGCCATTTTGGTATTAATGTTGAGGGTTTGAACTGTACACCAGTATTGTTCATGGTACTAAAGAGTTGGGACCGGATTTTGGCTATTGAGGCAGGTAGGTCAAATTCGGAAATTCTTTGGCTCATTGAACCCACCTCATATTGTCCACATTCATAACAGATTAATTTATAGCCTTGGAGAAGTTCTGTTGAAATTGCATGGCTGAATATTACTTTTTCTTCTAGCCTATACCTATCAAACAAAGCAGTCTAACAGAAAGGTCGTTAAATTCTCACTGAGCTGCAGCCTGTGTTTTTTAACTTTAAAAATTGGGGCATTGAGGAAACTGCAGATCTTGATAGTTAAGCAGACCTTATCTGCCCTTTAAGAGCATTTATATCCACTCCATCAATTTGTGACTCCCACACTGTGGTTTAAGGCTCTTTGCAACAGCACAGATGGGGTCTGCATGAACTCAAAACTGAGTTCAAATGGCCTTGCTGAAGGGTGGCATGGTAGCATTGCTGCTTCACAGGGCTAGGGAATTGGGTTTGATTCCTGGCTTGGATCAGTGTCTGTGTGGAGTTTGCACATTTTCCCCGTGATAAAGTTTCCTCAGAGTGCTCAGCTTTCCTCTCATAGTCTGAAAGACGTGCTGGTTAGGTGCATTGGCTTGAACAGGCGTCAGACCGTGGCGACTTGGGGAATTTCACAGTAATTTCATTGCAGTGTTAATGTAAGCCTTACTAGTGACTAATAAATAAGCTTTAGCTTACCTTAGTTGCTCTCGTGTATGAATCACACCCTACCCCCTTTACCATACTGACAAAAATTGGATCTGTCGGAAATGGGAATGGGAGTTTTGTATCCAGATTGCTTCCACCATTCTTAAAGGTTTGCAGAGTCTTTCTGACGCTGTGAAAATTCAGTTCCAAATCAGCATGCACTCATCATTTTTCTTTGTTTGCTTAGATTCTGCGGATCTGTACCAGGTACACCCCTGACCAGGATACCATGACTTTTTCTGATGGCCTTACCCTGAACAGGACACAGATGCATAATGCAGGCTTTGGCCCCCTCACTGATCTGGTGTTTGCGTTTGCCAATCAATTACTGCCACTGGAGATGGATGATGCAGAGACTGGGCTCCTTAGTGCCATCTGCCTCATATGTGGAGGTGAGTAAGAAAAATAGTTCGCACCTTTCACCTTTTAAATTGGAGCTGCTGATAGGAATTGCATTGTATGATATAGTACGTTAATACATATTAACATGATAACTTTATTGCTTACTATTGCTTCATGATTAATAATGGTAAATTAATTGGAGCTTTTTGTTATCCTTTATGGGATGTTGGTCTTGATGTTACTGGCTGGACCATCATTTTTGCCCATCCCTAGTTGCCCTTGGGAAGGGGGCTGAGACCGCTGCAATCTATCTGGCATAAGTACATCTGTGGTGCTGTTAGGAAGGGGGTTCCAGCATTTTGATCCAGCAACAGTGAAGAAATGATGATATATTTCCAAGTCAAGATGGTGTGTGACTTGAAGGGAATGTAAAGCACAGGAGAATATCTAGGGAGCAGCAATCACAGTATAATATGGATTACAATAATGATTTGAGAGGATTACTGATGATACAAAGCCCAAGGTAATTGGGAAAAGAAAAATAATGAAGATGGGCCAAAGGAAGGCAAATTGGAGAAAAATATTGCCAAACAGGTGGCAACATTTACCAGGGAGATTAGGAAAGTTCAAGAGGAAGATATTCCATTACAAAATGAGAACGACATGGCCAAGAATTAAATGCTATAAATAAATAGAGATTAAATTCAATTTGAAAACATGGGTTTCGGAGAGAGTACAGAATAGCAAAAAATGAGATCAGGATGAGCGATTTTCTTTTTCGTTCATTGTGGGACATGTGTATCACTGGCTGGCCAGCATTTATTGTCTACCCCTCGTTGCCCTTGGAGGGCAGTTGAGAGTCAACCATATTGCTGTGGCTCTGGAATCACATGTCAGACACACCAGATAAAGATGGCAGATTTCCTTTCGTCGTAAATAGTCTCACAAGCCAGGTTAAAGTCCAACAAGTTTATTTGGTAGCACGAGCTTTCAGAGTATCGCTCCTTCATCAGGTGAAAGGACATTAGTGAATCAAATGGGTTTTTCCGACAATTGGCATAGTCACCAGTAGATTCTTAGTTCCAGATTTGTTTTATTGTATTCAAATTCCACCATCTGCCTTGGTGGGATTTGAACCTGGGTCCCCAGAACATGAACTGAGTTTGTGGATTAATATTCTAGCAATAAGATCACTAGGCCATCACTTCTCCACCGGTCACATAGAGAGACCAGTGAAGTTTCCCTTAGAGCAGAGATGGCAAAGAGGAAATTTAATAGGATGTTCAGGTACTGATATGATCGACACAGCTTGTGGGCTGAAGGGCCTGCTTGTGCTGTAGTGTTCTGTGTTCTATGTTCAAAACAAAGAAGGGGTTTTGATAGAGTAACCGGGAAGAAATTATTTTCTGTCAGGAAAGATAGCATGATTCAGGTGACTGGCAAAAGAACCAGTGGGAGAGGTAGGAATAATTTTTTTGCAGCAAAGTTGTGTGAACTGGAATGCAATGCTTGAAAAGTTGGTAGAAGCAGATTCAGTTGCATCTTGCTAAAAAGGAATTTGGTAAATACTTGAAAATGAAAATATTTCAGGGCTATTGTAATACGGTGGGAGTGGGCATAATTGGAGCAAAGACAAGTGGCCTCCTTCTGTGCTGTCAAGTTATATGATTCTAACTGTATTAATAATAAAGGAGATAAGGACATAAGGGAATATGATAAGCTCAGGGAAGAGGTTAAACAGACAATTATGAAGGCAAAGAGGAAATATGAAACTAAAATATCAAAGAAAATAAGAAATAATGAATTATTCCTTCAGCATCTAAAGAGCAGAAGGAGAACTAAGATGGGGATAGGTCCACTGAAGGAGAAACAGGATAAATGTGCAGATGATTCTGAAATTACGGGGAAAATGCATCACAGTTTCCACTGACAAAACTAGCAAAGAGGAAACCACAGCAGTAAAAAAAAATTACGCGGGTTATTACAACAATTAGAGAAGAAAGAAAATAGAAGCCAAAATAGTCACGCTCGATGACAACAAAATCTTGGGTCCTGATGGATTTCACCAATGGTTACTCAAAGGAATTGGGGTACGGATAGTAATAAAATCCATTAAAATACCCAATCCCACAGGCTGCACGAAGATGCAACTTACTCATTGCATTTCATGATAACAGCCTTCTAGTAACTGGCACATTTTGAGAAGTAAGTGGCAATGCCATTTTAGAATTGGAAATTACATAATTTAAGCAACTCTACTTGTCAGAAACACAAATCAGGAGACAGTAACAGCTAATGGTACAAACAGATTCCCCAAGCACAAATCAATCATTCCCTTAACCCATAGACTGTAGAGCTGACTGATTCATAGAATCCCTACAGTGCAAAAGGAGGCCATTCGGTCCAACAAGCCTGTACCAACAACAATCCCATCCAGACTCTATCCCCTTAACCTCACGTATTTATTCTGCTAATTCCCCTGACACTTTAAGGGTCAACTTATCACGGCCAATCAATCTAACCTGCATACCTTTAGATTGTGGGAAGAAAGCAGACCAACCAGAGGAAACCCACCCAGACACAGGGAGAACATGCAAACTCCACACAGACAGTGACCCAAGCTGGGAATTGAACCTGGGTCCCTGGTGCTGTGAGGGAGCAGTGCTAACCACTGTGCCACCATGCTGCCTGATTGTTGAGATTATTGATGGTGACGTGGATATTCCTTTCCTGAGTGAATTCTAAACACTGTTAACTCTGTACTTTTTAATTTTATGATGTAGTTTAATCTGCAGTGTGATTTGAGGTCATGTTCCCTTTTTTTAAAGAGCAACTGAATATTCACATCAAAATGCTTGACGTTGTCGAGGTATTTTAATCATGTGTTTGCTGTCATTGCTGGCAAGAGTTGATATGAATGGCATTCTCCAATCTGTGGACGGTGTAACCTTTTCACTAAAAATAGTGAGCAGAGGAAAATATAAATACCTGATTTTCTCAGCATGCTTGTCAGGAGGATATAGCTTTCTCTCCTACGCGTGCATAGATGTGCACTTACATAAACATGCACACACATGCACACAATCTCTCTTGCACACGCACACATGCACACAATCTCTCTTGCACACGCACACATACATACATACACACTCACTCACTCATCTCTCACAAGCACACATACACTCTCTCACACGCGCACGCCCACTTTGCACACCCTCACTCTCGCGCACACACTCTCTCACGTGTGTGCTCCATGTCACGCGCACGTTCACGCCCTCACTCACATACATGCATGTACACACACACACACTCTCAAGCACTCACATGCGCGCACACACACTCTCTTCTCAAGCACTCACGCACACTCATGCACTCGCATGTACGCACGCACATGCACTAACACATGTGCACTGACACATACACGTTCTCACACGCACTCTGTCACACGAGCACAGGCACACTCTCTCACACAAAAACACATGCACATACACTCTCTCGTTCTCGCACTCTCTCTCTCACACACACACATGCTGAGAGGTGCAGAAACATGAAGCAAATTAATTGAATATATTCACATTTGCAGCCAACTCTTTGTTTGCGCAGGTGTGTCTAGGGATATATTGCCATTTTATTCTGTTGGCAGAAATCTGATGTGCGTTTCTGAAGGGCCATAAAGGTGGAACAGGTCACTTCAGATCACTTGTTTAAATGTCCCACTGCTTGAAATGAAGCATGACCTAACTTAGCATGGGATGACTTTTCTGGCAGCATATCGATTAATTATAATGAATTAGTCCAAGGAGCGCTGGAGTGGTTTAAAGTATCCAAAGAACAGCATAATGCAATCCAAATTATTCAAAATCTCTTCCTGCAAACTATTGGAAGAGTAATGGAAAGTTACTTCCAAGTCATTCCCTGTCTTTGGTAAAAGTAGAAATCCTGATCAGAATATTTGGCATAAATTGAATGGCCCCCAACTTGATTCTGAACTCTGCTGCCAAATAGCTTGTGGTTTTCTGAACCCTGCCCTCACACTGTTCCCTTCTCTCCCAAACACCCTCTGTCAGCATCCCATTATGTATTTGTCCAGCTCACTCCTCCCTCAAACTTTCCCTTGCATTCTCATCTTTTCCCAGTTCATTTCTTTCTCAAATTTGCCCTCCCAATATTCCTTCACCCTGCTCTCCCCACTCAACATTTCCTTTTCATTATCCCATCCTGTCCCTCAACCAGTCCCTGTGGCAAAGTGTACCCTACCACAGTAATCTCTTGTCCTCTCTCAACACTATCAATGACTATACAATCAGCCAAGGTTATATTAAAGGGCAGAGCAGGCTCAACAAGCTGAATGGCCACCTTTTGTTTGTAGAATCCCACAATGCCGAAAGAGGCCACTCAGCCCATTGAGTCTGCACTGACCACAATCCCACCCAGGCCATAGCTCCATAACCTCATGCATTTACCCTAGCTAGTGCCCCTGGCACTAAGGGTCAATTTAGTATGGCCAATCCACCTAAAGTGCAGATCTTTGGACTGTGAAAGGAAACCCACTCAGACAAAGCGAATGTGCACACTCCACGCAGACAGTGACCCAGATTGGGAATTGAACCCAGGTTCCTGTGAGGCAGCAGTATTAACCACTGTGCCATGTGCCACTGTGCATTGTTCCTATGTTCCTATTCCTGTTTTAAATTGGTGGTCCCCACTTCACTGACTCATTGACCATAACATTTCTTCCGACTATTCGCACATATTACACCTAATCTCACAATGTTTAAAATTAAAACAAAATACTGCAAAACCTCTCAACTTGTCAGCCACATGTGTAGGAAAAGAAAAAATGAGTGGCTTGCCATTGCTGTGAATCTGGAGTCAGATGTAGGCCAGATAAAGGCAGCAGATTTTCTTCTTAAAGGACATTGATGAATCAGGAGGATCTTTATGATAATGCAATGGTTTCATAGACTTTTAATTCCAAATTTTTACAATCCAGATTGCACCTTGGTGGGATTTGAACCAGATCCCCAGGATATTATGCTAGGTCTCTGGATTATTAGTCCAATGACAGTACCACTACAAATATGCTGTTTGTATTAATGTTCATTAGATTTGTGCCAACAGTTTTAATTTTACTGTAAACCAGCACTAAATGGTTTGCTAGCACCTTTGCTTGCACGAGGGGGGACAGCTTTAAATTAAGGGGTGATAGTTATAGGACGGATATCAGAGTTAGGTTCTTTACCCAAAGGGTGGTTCGGGAGTGGAATGCCCTGCCTGCAGCAGTTGTAGATGCGCCAAGTTTGGTGGCGTTTAAGAGGTTAGTTGATAAGTATATGGAAGAGAAGGGAATGGTTTAGTTTGGAGGGGCATTGCTTTTTATATTGGTCGGCGCAACATCGAAGGCCGAAGGGCCTGTTCTGTGCTGTAATGTTCTATGTTCTAAATGTGTAAGTAAGTTGTAATACTGTAAAATAATGGCATGATTGTTTAATAGCTCTGAAATTACACTAACATGCCACTAAATTGGTTGTTTACACAAGTGTAATAATTCATCGATGATGTCGGTAAAATAATTGGCAAAGGAGTGCCTTGAGGAGGTGCAGCATAGGTTCACTAGAATAATACCTGAACTCCAAAGGTAAAATTACAAGGAGAGGTTGCACAAACCTGGGTTGTATTCCATGGAACATTAAAGGTGCTTTGAGCTGTGTTTTCAAGATTGGTTAGATAGAGAGAAACTATTATAAAACAAGGTTGTGGAGTCTCGGACTAGAGGAACATAGCTGAAAAATTATAACCTAGCCTTTCAAATGTGAAAGTAAGAAACATCTCTACACACATGGGTTTCTCAAAGTTTGGAAAGTAACTGGCAAGTGTTCAAGTAATATTTTTCAGGCTGAGGTTTATCGATTTTTTTTTTAACCATAGGTACTTAGGTGCATGGCAATTATGTTACAGGTCAACCACTATCTCACTGAATGGTAGAACAGACCTATGTGGACAGTTGCTTGTTTGTGAATCTGTTCTGGCAGTTTCATTCCCAGTTTTCCTGAAAGTGTTAAATTGCAGCTGAGATCTGAGCTCTGTAGGTGCTGTTCTGCCTTTTGGTACCTTGTCCAAGTATTAATGGCTTGTACGAGCTGAGCACCAGAGTTGAAACCACTCCCGTTCTTTCACAGCGTCTAGACACGCACACCTCCAGATGAAGTCGCGGCTGGATTGGGTTAGTCGTCCTACTCCTTATACCCAAACTAATTGCAACACCGCAAACTGCTGATGGCAGAAAACTCAGCATGGATCAGGAATTGATCCTTTGGCCTTCTGGCTTTTAATAGCTCAGTCATTACCATCAGAGGACATTCTAAATTAGACTTCACTTTTGATGGGTTTTTTTCTCAGATAGTTTAAACAAAGCTGTATTATTCCAAAAAAAAGCTATGTTTTTTTTATTATGATAGCAATGCTTTTTGTTGATATGATGTATAACACTGCCGGTAGAGGCTGTTTATTTTACAGCTGGGAGTGTTTCAGCTCTGTTTAATAGTAAGTAATAATTTACAATGAATACTCCAGCTGAACTGTTACCCAGTTGAAGCAAATTCTTAATCTTCAAGCGCCAGAATCCTAGATGTTTAAGCTGTAGATTAGAGGCCAACCTTGCAACTCCATTAATGCCCTCATTTCCCTAATGTTTTACTAGCAGAGCAAATCTTACGCAAGATTTGTAATGTGGAAAGCAGAAAATCTCAAAGTAAACCATGTTCACTTGAACTTAGGATAAGGTGTGTTACTTTTGTCACATGTTGTGCATTAGTGTTGAGGGATTTTATTCATCACGGAATGGTGGCACAGTGGTTAGCACTGCTGCCTCATAGCGTCAGGGACCTGGGTTCAATTCCAGTCTTGGGTGGTTATCTATGTGGAGTTTGCACATTCTCCCTGTCTCTGCACAGGTTTCCTCTGAGTGTTGTGTTTTCCTCCCATAATACAAAGATGTGCATGTTAGATTATTGGCAATGCTAAATTCTCCCTTAGTGTCCACGATGTGTAGGTTAAGGGGAATAGCGGAGTAAATCTGTGGGGTTATGGGGATAGGGTCTGGGTAAGGTGCTCTGTCGGAGAGTTGGTGCAGACTTGAAGGACCGAATGGCCTCCTTCTGTACTGTCACGATTCTGTGGTTCTAAGTTGGAACGTAAGATTGAGGCATTTTATTTTTAATGACATTATTTTGTTTGGTGATGTCAACAAACTTGTTGTACTACTGTTGGTAGAAAAGTTTGCTCCCAGAAGCTGAATAAGTTGATTTGGCAGTGCCACGGTAATTCTCTCATGGCTTTGTCCCATGCATTGAGGTGTCTGCTCACATTGCAAAAGAGATAAACCACTGCGGGTGGGAGAAAGTGGTATGTTAGAATCTTTGGTGAAGTTGGTTTGCAGATCAAAATACAACACTAAATTTTGTTATTTTTAAATATCTGGTTCCTGGAGTTTTGCTTCATCATTTCTAAACTGTTTTCTGCAGGAGCGCAGACGGACAATAACAATGTACAAACAAAATGTACTGCTGGCATCCTATTTCAAAAGGAAGGTCCATATCTTTTCATGTCTCCATGAGCAACTTGGCCCAGTTAATATTGAGCAGAGAGGAAAAATTCAGGACTCGCTTGCCAACTGGTCATTCAAATCTCTTAACTAGTTGTGTAATAACATGCACTGATATTTGGAATTCAAGCCAGTTTTTCAACATATTCTGCTAAGAAGCATCATTGCATGCTTATATCACCCTCTGGTGTTTGTAATATGTGGCTTTGTTAGAACATAGATTGATGTTTTATCTGTAGGCGGTAATACTTTTAATTATTAGACCGAAACACCATCAGCAAGATTTAAATAAGTAGCAAATGAAATAACATTTGCATTTAATATTTATTAATCCTTATTCCTTTTTTATGGCCATTCTGGCTCAGTTAATAGTATTCTTCCAGAATTTGAGAACATAATCTAGCCTGATGTTTGCAGGGAGCATTGCATTAATGGAGATGTGTCCTTTCTGGTGTCAGGTGTTTTCCATTTGATTCAGATCAATGTTCAGATTTCAGAGCAATATTTCAGGAAGGGGAAAAAAATGTTCCCAATGTCCTGGGACAATTCATGTTCAAGTAACAACAGGTCGATTGGTCATATGTTTCACTGCTGTTGGACTTCACTGTGTTTCCGTTATATGAAGATGATGATGTGGAGATGCTGGTGTTGGACTTGGGTGGTCACAGTAAGAAGTCTCAAAACACCTAGTTAAAGTCCAACAGGTTTATTTAGTATCACGAGCTTTCGAACACTGCTGTTTAATTAGGTGGCTCATCTGATAAAAGAACAGCACCCAGAAAGCTTGTGATACCAAATAAATCCATTGGACTTTAACCTGATGTTGTGAGACTTCTCAATGAGAAGAAGGATACAATTGTGTTGGAGATAGAATGCAGAGATTCACTGGATTAGGATGAGAGGATTGACCTATGATGGGGATTGTCCTATGTTGGGTATTGGACTCACTGGAGTTTAGAAAAATGAGAGGTGATCTTGATTCTGAAGGGGCTTGACCTTGTAGACACACACACACGGGTGAATCCACCTGGCTGAGGAGTCTAGAACACGGAGCACAGTCTCAGTATAAGGGCCAATCATTTAGTACTGGGATGAGATGAAACTTATTCACTGAAAGGGTTGTGAATTTTTGGAATTCTGTACCCTAGAGGTTTCCATCACTGAATACATTTAAGGCCAAGATTACCAGATATTTTCGCTGAAATTCTACTGCCGCACCCACCATGGAATCAAAGCAGAGAGCAGACAAAGGAAATGTCCATTGACCTCAGGCAAGAATTTCCAGTCTTGCTCAAGTGAGGCCATAAAATCCCATCCTTGATCTCTCAAGGAGTTAAGGGATGTGGGAGTAAGTAAGAAAGTGGGGATGAGGAAGATGATCAGTTGTGAATTTGTTGAATGGTGGAACAAATTTGAGGACCGTATTATTTATTCCTGCTCCGTATTTCTTATGTTCTTAAATAATTTCTTGATTGATTAAATTTATTGATTTATCCACAATATATTTCCCATGAAGTACTTTGGATATAGCTGAGAGGGACTAGTTTCAGCTTCTATATGCTTGAAACTTCTTTCTTGCGTGTAGCCACAACTGGAGGGATCAAGATTTAGCTTCATTGCGCACATGATCAATACAATGAAGCTAATTTGTTGTTATTGTTAAAATCTCAGAGAATAACTTCCCCAGGTTATGTAGCAGGTCATACGGACAACAAAAATCCCAGATTCAATCTCTAATCTTTAATAGTTGACTCAGCCAGGATAACGATGCTACCTCAGTCCCTCTGGGCTAATCATGATATGAAGATGCTGGCACTGGACTGGGGTGGGCACTGTAAGAAGTCTCAAAAGACCAGGTCAAAGTCCAACAGATTTGCTTGGAATCGTGAGCTTTCAGAGTGCTGCTTCCTCTTCAGGTGACTCTAGGTTAAGGAAGTCAAAGTCAGCCCATATATCTACCCCTGACTATTGGTAGATGAGAACAGCATTAATGTGGACTGTTCGGTTTTGTCCAGCTGACAGGTTGCTGGTACATGTGTCTTCATTCATACATTAAGAATGGCTTACTTGGGTACAATTCCAGAAAAATAATTGGCACATGATGGACCTTAATCCCAGAAAGAAGTGAATGTCCTTCAGGAGAGAGAGGTAAAAATTAGTGAGGAAGAAAGAGAAGGGGAAAGAAGAATATTTGTGCAGTATGTTGCTGTGGTTTGAGTGATGGAATCAAATTGTCCAAAGAGTGGGGATGGAAGTGAAACTGTCTTTCTCTATCTGATGGGTGGAGGCACTATGTGATGAGTAGTCTTTAAACGCTGTCCTTTTAACAGCTAGAATTTGGGTTTGATTCCAATCCAGACAGATGGGATGATAGTGTCCTTTGTGACTGATAGCTATTAAGGGTCATAAGTGAAACAAGCATGAGCATTCCCATTATTCTTTATTCAATTCCCAGAGGATGTGTGTCTTCATCAGAGAATGACCTGCCAACAGATACTGCAAGGGCAAAGTCATGGAATGCTGTTTGCATGTAGCAGTTAGTTTAATAGTATAAATGTTTATGAAATAGACAGCTCTCTGCATTGTTACTGATTTGAGGTTTTTGATTGTTATCTTCAGAATCTACATGTAAAATTCTCATTCAGCTATTCATTATAGAAACTGAAGACTTTGCATGCTGATAAAGGAGTATTACTGTCCTTTAGAGTTGATAAGAAGGCTTTTGAATTTCACATTGGCTCTTTAATTAACTTTTACAGACTAAAAGATCCAGTTTAATTCACAGTAAGTGGTGCATTAGCTGGAATGGCCATTGAAGAAATAAAGTTGACCTTTGTTAACCCAGGGGTAAAGAGACTAGTAATCAGCCTGAGTTTCTGCACTTAATTGCTGTTAGTAACCATCCTGTTGGAACGTACAAGTGTGTGTGAATGTCAGATGAGAACAGAATTAGGCCTGACTGTGATGAACCCCACTGTTAAATAATCATCTGACACTGACAAAAGACACTTGAAAAGTGGCCATCTGGGTCTGGTATCCCTCTGCTCTCAGTGTCTGTAAATTCTGGCTCAGCTGAAGTTGAAACTGGGCAATTATAAAGAAAACATCAATAAATGTCCAGTACAACATTATCATTTGCCTCGCTGTTACACTGCTTCAATTGCGGAAGAACACCGATGTACACTTAGAGAGTGGGCGCTATTTTCCTGTCCGGCTGCACTGGTTGAGTGGCATAGCAAGGGCGGCAAATTTGAATGGGAGTGAAGAAATCCAAATTGCACTTGGAGTCCGGCTGGTTGACGGATTTCCCATATACCGTGTAGACTTGTACACCGTATAACAGAGATCAGGACGCATGCCTAGCAGTCTGCAGCTGGCTCCTCCAGCGAGCTTAGGCTCCGCATCCTCCACCCCGCCCCCGCCCACCATTACTGGCATAAAATCAAAAGAATTGACAAGAGTATAGGGAAAATTTCACATGGTAGCTCACTGAAAAAAAACTGTGTGAAACTCTCTTGTTTTCAGACTTTTGTGGCACTTAGAATTTGCTGGGGAAAAATCCCCCCCCCCGCCCCTACTGTCTTTAATGTAACAAAATGGCTGAAGGCATTTCACAGGACTAATTGTCGAACTCTGAGCCACAGTAGGGTTATATGACCTATAGGCACAGAACCAGGCCGTTCAACTCAACCAGCTCATGCTGGTGTGTGGGTACCACTCAAGCCTCCTCCTAACTTGCCTCATCTAAATCTGTCCTCCCAACCATCTGTTCCCTTCTTGGTCTGATACTTGTCTAGTCTCTCTGTAAGTGCATCCCTGTGGTAGCAAGTTCCATACTCTCACCACTCTTCGGATAAAAACATTACTTCTGAATTCCCCATTAGATTCTTGGTGACTATCTTATTATGATGGAGATATCAGAAGTTTTGACTGAAAACTAGGCAGACTTTAAAGAGTTTCTTATAGGAGGAGAAAGAGGCTAGCAATACCAAGACAAAAAAAAGTTCGGGATGTGCAAAAAACCAGTGATTGCAGAGTCTTAGGTCTGGAGGAAGTCATAGATAAGGGTAGAAATATCAATTGTTAGAGCACATAGGTTTAAATTAAAAGGGGGAAAGTTTAAAGGAAATGTGAGAGGCTTGCTTTTTACACAGGAGTTGGTAAGTGCCTGGAGTAAACTGCCAGAGGAGATGGTAGAAGTAGATACAATAGCAATGTTTAGAGGCATTTTAACAGATACATGATAGACAGTGAATAGAGGGATATGGACTGAGTAGAGGCAATGGTTTTTAGTTTAGATAAGAGTCATGTATTGGCACAGACTTGATGGTAGGAAGGGCCTGTTCCTACCATCCTGTGCTGTACTGTTGATAGAATCCCTACAGTGCAGAAGGAAGCCATTCGACACATCGAGTCTGCATCCCAGCAACCCCACATATTTACTCCGCTAATCCCTCTAACTACACGTCCTGGGACACTCAGGCTTAATTTAGCATTGCCAAAGCACCTAACCTGCACATCTTTGCACTGTGGGAGGAAACCCACACAGACATGGGGAAAATGTGCAAACTCCAAACAGAAAATGACTCAAGCCAGGAATTGAACCCTGGTCCCTGATGCTGCAAGACAACAGTGAAAACCACTGTGCCACTGTGTTCTTTGAGATATAGAGGTGGGAGGCCAGGGAGAATATTTGAAAACAAAGAGGAGCCTTTTAAAGTCAGGATGAGGCCAGACTGGGAGCCAGTGAAGGTCAGCAAACACAGGGGATTGAGCAAAAAGTGCTAAGCACAAGTTAGAAGGCGGGAAGTACAACGTTGTCACAACTGCTCCATGCTCTGTACATGTTAAACTAACTGATGTAATTGACAGCAAGAGAGTGTCGAAGCAAGTTGAAGAATGTGAGGAAGGATGCAGCAGATGAAAGTTCTCTGATAATCTTGGATGTTTCTCTGTGTAGATCGTCAGGACCTGGAGGAGCCAGAGAAAGTGGACAAGCTGCAGGAGCCGCTGTTGGAAGCCCTGAAGATCTATGTGAGGAAAAGGCGACCGAACAAGCCCCACATGTTCCCAAAAATGCTGATGAAGATCACGGATCTGCGCAGCATCAGTGCCAAAGGTGAGTGCATGGGGTGGTCAACCAAAGTACAACAGACACATTGAATAGCGTGTGACTGACATGAATGGGACTGAGCTGGTTAACGAGCCCCTCACAAAGTCAATTTCCTTACAATCTGAGGATTCAGGGTGGACAGTCCAGGACGGAGGTGAGGTGACATTTTTTCACCCAGAAACTGGCGAACCTGTGGAATTCATTACCACAGGATGTAGTTGCTGCCGAAACATTCAGTGTATTCAAGAGATGGCTGGATGTAGCACTCGGAACGAATCGAATCGAAGGTTTTGGAGGGAAAAGCAGGATTAGGCTATTGAGTTGAATGATCAGCCATGATTGTAATGAATGGTGGAACAGGCTCGAAGGACCAAATGACCTCCTCCTACCCCCACCTTCTATGTTTCTGGGATAGGACCACCCATATTTCAATCACTACATTAGATCAGAAATGGTGCGTCACTTGGGTGCAGATTAAATTTCCTGCCAAACATTATTTGACAAAGGTCAGTGTTTGCATTAAAACTATTTGCAATCTTTGAAAGGCTAACATTGTATTTGATTTGATTTATTATTGTTTAAAAAGTTAAAGTTTATTTATTAGTGTCGCAAGCAGGCCTACATTAATATTGCAATGAAGTTACTGCAAAAATTCCCTTGTCACGCATACTGGAATACACTGAAAAGTATTGTTTCTTGAAAGCTCTACAGACAAAACATACCATTCATACAATACAGAGGAGAGGCAAAGGAGATGGTGCAGAATATAGTGCTGTACTTAACCAGTAGAATGTAGAGAAAGATCAACTTAATATGCAATAGGACCATTCAAAAGTCTGATGGCAGCAGGGAAGAAACTGTTCTTGAGTCAGTTGGGAACCTTGTATCTTTTTCCTGATGGAGGAAGACAGAAGAAAGTATGTCTGGGGAGCATGAGATACCTATATATCAGGTATATAATCTCCTTGATTATATACCTGAGAGTCCCTTATCTCTAAATGGCTGTATACCTTAAATTTACCTCTCACATATCTCTGCACTGTTGAATTCCCAGTGCCAGCAATATATTGTGACAGGATGCTGCCCTATATTGGTACGGCAACATCCTTAAGGTAGGTCCCTCAGACCACCTCACACTAAGTTGATCTTTCTCTCCACCCTAACTGTGACCACACTACATTTGCACATTTTCCTTTCCTTCTCAATGGTATGCTTTGTCTGTATAGCATGCAAGAATCAATACTTTTCATTGTATGCTAATGCATGTGACAATAAATCAAAATTTGATTTTTTTAAAATAATTTTTTTAAAGCAAAGAGCATTAATTTATAATAGTTAAAAAGTCTCTCAACATCAGGTTAAAGTCCTGGTTTATTTGGCATCACAAGCTTTCAGAGCACCATTCCTTCATCAAGTGAGTGGGCAGCTCTTCGAAAGCTCATGATACCAAATAAACCTGTTGGACTTTAACCTGGTGTTGTGAGACTTCTTACTGTACTCATCGCAGTCCAACATCGGCATCTCCATCTCATCACTAATTTATAAGGCACAGCTCATTCATACCCAATTAAAGGTCTGGTCAAAAATTCTGTCCCCCATTTAGGACATAACAATTAGACGTCCGCTCACGACCATGGTATCGCCCTATAATCATCAGCAGCAACCATTTACACAACCCCTTAACAGAGAAACATTAAATCCTTTAATGGATGGGAAAGAGGGAAAAAGCTATAAAGACTACTTATTTATTTTTAATTACAATGATTGCAAGGAAACAGGGCAAGAACAGAAGAAAACATTTATTTCAATTACTTGTTCCTTGTTTACAATGCTGTCCTTTGTGTATGGATTGTATGTACTGCCAGAGTTCACGCACTGGGTCAGTGCCACCCTCTGATACTTGGCAGTCAGTTGTTGCAGTGTCGCTGAGGGCCCTTCTCTCCTTGTCTTCAGTTTCATGGTTGTGTTTCTCTCTGCGTTCCCAGGAGCCGAGCGGGTTATCACCCTCAAAATGGAGATTCCCGGATCCATGCCACCACTCATTCAGGAAATGCTGGAGAATTCCGACGGCATTGATCCCTCCTCCTCGCCTTGCAGCAAAAGCAGCGCTGCCCGTCCGTGCAGCAGTCCGAGCATGTCTCCAAGTTCCGCCGCCAGCAGCAGCCCAAACACTCAGTCACCGTAGCTTCGGGAGAAGGGGGGAAAGTGAGTCGGAACTCTCACTCACCATGGACGTTTGACGTGTTTGTAAGAGGTGAAGTGTTCACAGGAGAGCCACAGTATTGTTTTGCCACATACTCTGCAGCTTGCGGAAGGCGCTCGGGACTGAGTTGGAACTTAACACACTGTGCTTAACCACGCTGGAAGCTCTTTCAAACGTGCTTAACTGAGATGGACACTGAGTTCAGGGCTGTGATGAGCAGCAGAGATGAACCCCATACACGCACACACACACACGCATACACACACACATATACATATACACATATATATACACCCACCACTCTCTGGAATAAGAATCAACCATTCTCGAAGCAGACTCTGCTCCATTTTGCAAGCCTTCAGCTTCTGGTTTTTGAACTTGCTTTGATTTAACGTTAGGAGAGAACAATGAAGACCCTTTGCGTTTTTTTTTAATATTTTTCTTCTCCTTTTGTTTATTTTTCATAATCTCATATAATACTAGCCGATAGACTGGATCGCCAGCACAAAATCCAATAGCATCCAAAAAAAAACAAGGAATTTGAACAAAGAAACATTTATACAAATGAAACCTTTAACTAATTATTTTTGTTGAACTGTTTAAATTGGATTTACCAGAGGAGGAAGGAAAAAAAAAATTATGGTGTCATTACATTTTTGAAATGAGTTGCATACAAGCGGGAAGATAATGAAGGTAACTAGGTTACTCTAGGGATGTGTGTAAATACGCTGTTCTGTTTTAATGTACTCACAGAGGTTTCCAATCTTTTCTTTTATGCCTTTGTTGATTGGATGTTCATTTTTAAGCACATTTATTCTGAGAGAGAGCATGGTTCTGAAGTACTGTGTAGGTTTCAAATATCCCTCCCAGGTCACTGCACGGCAAGGGAGCCATGTGTATGTGCGTGTGTGTGCGTGCGTGTGTGCGTGTGCATGTATGTGCGTGTGTAGAAACACGACAGGGCCATGTTTCACGCCCCTTGCCGTGATCGAGTTGGACTGGACTGGATGCTGCCTGTTCCCTGTCTGGGACTGAGGAGGGTAAAGATGGGGTCACAATTTACAGCTCAGGGCTGCTGACTGAGAATGATTCTGGACGGTTGGGCTTCAATTGACCGGAGTCTGGAGATTTGTGCATCAACTCCAACCGTGGTGAAGTATATCAGTGGGGCCAGGAAAAGCCACGAGCCTTTCCTTGCCCTCCCTGATCACATGTAGCAACCCGAGAAGTTATCAGTGAATTAATTTGACTGCAGTTTGCACAGGAGGTTAAGTCACATGCAGTGGTGTCATTGGCAAAAAAAACGGAATTTAAACTTCTCAGGATTTGACCATGGTGTACTGTGAACATAGACCTGCATAGTGCTCAAGATCTCGTGATGGTTCATTGAAAAGAATGATCGATCACCTTTCGACCTCACCTTGTTTGACTCTCAGTGATCTCGTTATAGTTAATGCTTTAAACTGCATTGGAATTTTTTTGATATTTGAGGCTGCCGTGTTTGAAGCCGTGCACATTTGTTAAAGAGTGAAACAGGCCTAACTGGATACAGGTGCGCTGCCACGGGCTGAGGTGAAGCACCCACTCCTTCATTGCTCACCTGCCCTCTACCTCTCTCGCTAACTCGCAAATCTCGACTCAAGTCGGGCGAACCACTCTTCCAAGAAGGCACAAAAACCTGGATTCTTTTATATTCCTTCTTAAAATGAGGGGCATCGCTGGCAAAGGCCAACATCCACTGTCCACCCCTTAATAGTCCAGAGAAAGAGACGGTGATGATGATACGACTGGGTGGCTTGTTTAAGCTGGTTCAAAGGGCGGCTGAGGTTCAGCCACATTAGCGCTGGACTGGAGCCATAGGCCAGGGTAAGATGGCAGGTTTCCTTCCTGAAAGGACGTGAATTGGACCAGTTGGGTTTTTGTAGCAATTCACCGTCTTCACTTTTCCTGGTGCCAGCACTGCATTTCCAGATTTTTATTTTGGTCCATGTTGAATTCAAATGCTCAGGCCGTAGATCCCAGTTACCAAGGCTGAGCAGGCCTGACTGGCATGTTGTGTGAGTTAAAGTGATAGGAATCAGACGCAGCTCAAAACAGCCCTAACAATCCAGCTAACAAGTGTAAGACTGAGAAGAAAAATAAACCAAATGAACTGGAGCCATTTCCAATTGATTTGGGCTCCTCCATTAGAAAGATTGGACCGTTGGAATGGGGTGGGTGGGGGTGGGGGGGGGGGGGGGGGGGGGGGGGGGGGCTGGCAGTGGAGCGAAGAGGAAAGATTATTGATGAGTTTTGTCACGTCGATTGAATGGCCATTATTTTGACCTCCGACCCTTGGTCAAAATTAGAAATCCAGTCGCAGACACAAGACCTCGCGGCACATGAGCCTGTTTCCAGCAGAGATCGAGGTCTTTTATTCAGTGGATGTTGAGGTCTCCGATGATGGGATTTCTTCGGTTGGTGACTGAACGTAAATCACTTTGACAAGACGAAGAACTAGGTGGATAAGGAAGCAAGGTCCCTCTGTTCATTTGTGAAGGTTAAATGGTATCTTCAGGGCTGTGGGGAATCGCTGCGCTGTCAGTCTGGGATGAGATTCAGTCGAGACATCATTTTTTAAAAAAAAAATAGATGAATTTATCTGTCAGAACACCAATACGCCTTCACTTGACTGAGGATTACTGGCTTTGCACCAGAAGTAGGGGGGCAGTTCACAAATGCAGCTGATCCGCTTGACTGGAAGGATAGATCTCATGCTGATTTTTCCCTTAATGTGGGAGCATGTGACACAGTAAAAAGGGGAAAGCTTGCTTTTCCACTGATATTCCAGAGCCAGACCTTTGGTAGGAGTTGCAGTCAGAGACAAGAGAATTCCGAGTCCTTCATTCCCCTGGACTCAACTCCCACATCCAGGGAGAAATGGGATGGGTAATGCTACGTGCAAGTCGAAGAAGCTTTTCCCCTGAGCACAACACAGCAGTGAGGTGCGTAAGAATTCAATATTAGTCCAATGGGCATTAACTCCTGAAAGCTCCATATAGAATGTACAAACCTGGCTGATGTAAGATTCAACGCAATCCATATCTTGCCGCGTTCCAGTGAAGTCCAAGCATTGCCCTGCACCCCAAGTTCCACCCTTGCCACTCACAGGCTTCACAAGAGTTAAATAAGAGAGCATTACAAGGCGTATCCAGATATAAACTTGCAGATTCCAACAGAAAGTTTGGACAGTCTCAGTTGGAGTTCTCAGTGAAGACGCCCTTAAATTGGATACCAGATTGTACATTGTACATCTGTTCTGTATTCTCTGGAGCAGACAGCAGGAAAGACCCCTTCAGCCTGCCTCCTCCCAGGCCGGTGCCTGTTCCAGGATTCAAAAACTTTTGGAAGGTGTTGGGTTGATACTTCACCAGATTTGAACTCTTTTATTTTGCGCAGGTTTTATCTTTGAGCAAATTCTCCCCCCTCAAGTGGCTCCCAGTTTTTTATTAAAAGGAGAATTCGCAGCTCAGTATTAATTTTTTATATATATATATAATATTTATTTGAATTTTATCTCTTGATTTGAATGACACAGCCTCAGCCTAGGTCTGGTATCTCCCCTCCCCACCCACCCCATGTTGCATGACCATACAACCACAACAAGTGTGAGCAAATAGTGCCACTCACTGGTCATTGTTGCTATTACAAGGTAATTTTCAGTGCACGGCATGTGTGGCCAATTGCTTGAAACTGGCACAGTGGTCAAAAACGTCTTGCAGTCATTGAAATGCACAAGAGGAAGGGCAACATGTATTCCTGGCTCTGTGACTCAGAACCGATAGGGCACGAGTGTTTTGGGTCATTGTGAGTTATAGGTTGTGATGAAAATTTTTCCCTCCCTGGCTGCAGTGTTAGTTTCCTCTCGTTCACGGATGTTATCTTATCGCTCTACTTTGTGACTGAATTCCTTCCAGCCCTCCTCTCCCCCCCCCCACTCCCTGCCGGTCCCCTCCCCTCCTCTACCCCTGCCTCCTCCCCGCCCCCACACCTTCCTCCCAGCCCAGTGACAGCACATCTCTGTCTCTGTGTTTGTAAGTGGCAATGTGGCCCAATTCAGTGTCATATTTTACACTTTTTTTCTATTGTAAAAACAGCCACCTGTGGTTTTATCAAATTAAAAGGTACAGTTACACATTTAGTTGAATCATTAACCTGACACTTCCACTGTTAATGGCGAGTTCTTGTTCTGTTCATGGATGTGTTAGTGTACCGAGTCAACTGTACAGCAAGATTTCCTATAACAAGGCTGTCTCTGTGCAGAAGTTACTGTTAAACTTTTCATGAAATCTACTGGTAAAAGAATAAAGTTATATTTATTCTACAATTACGCATAGCTGTCTTTGCTAATGTGACAATCACTGTTTTCCTGGAATAACACCTCATTTTTCTACAGGAGCAGCAGCACCGATCAAGAACCAGTTTGGATAATGAGGCTGGTTCTGAGATTAGAGTATGGTGAGTGTGGAGCTGGCAGGTTTTTTTTTAACAAATGTTAAAATGGATATTAAAAGTTACAAAGCCAGTGCTCAGAGTGGACTGGGCAAACCTAAATCCATTCTTTGCTTGCTCCAAAACCCAGATTGAAATTGAATCCAATTCAAGGTTCTCACAAGGGAGACAAATAAAATCCAAGCTGACAAAGTAGATACCATTGAACACATTCTTCCTGGTTGGGTCACAGCTTGGTATGGCTCCTGCCCTGACCAAGACCGCAAGAAACTACAAAAGGTCGTGAATGTAACCCAATCCATCATGCAAACCAGCCTCCCATTCATAGACTCTGTCTACACTTCTCGCTGCCTCGGCAAAGCACCAGCATAATTAAGGACCCCACGTACCTTGGACATTTACTCTTCCACTGGAGAAAGGATACAAAAATCTGAGTCATGTACCCACTGACTCGAGAACAGCTTCTTCCTTGTTGCCATCAGATTTTTGAATGGATCTCGCATTAAGTTGATCGTTCTCTACACCCTTTAGAACCATGGAAACCCTACAATGCAGAAAGGAGCCATTTGGCCTAACGAGTCTGCATCGACCACAATCCCACCCAGACCTTACTCCCATATCCCTACATATTTACCCGCTAATCCCTCTAACCTATGCTTCTCAGGACACTAAGGGGCAATTTTAGCATGGCTTATCAACCTAACCCGCGCAACTTTGGACTGTAAGAGGAAACCGGAGCACCCAGAGCAAAACCCACGCAGGCATGAGGAGAATATGCAAACTCCACACAGACAGTGACCCAGGCTAGGAATCGAACCCAGGTCTCTGGAGCTGTGAAGCAGCAGTGCTAACCACTGTTCTACCATATCACTCCTAGCTATGACTGTATGGCTACATTTTGCACTCTCTTGTTTCCTTCTCTATGAACAGTATGCTTTAGTATGCAAGAAACAATACTTTTCACTGTATGTTAATACATGTGACAATAATAAATCAAAAATGAGACATTTCAGCCTATCTTGGTCTTAATCTGAAGCTTGATCTTAGCCAAAAGGTCGAGAAACGATACTGATAGGTTCCCAGTCTGTGCCCCCTTGGGGGTTTGTTCAGTACCGGGCAACCCCATCACACAAATCTGCCCCAGTCAATTCAGCACCACTTCAAAGTAAAGCAGAGAAGCTCCTGGATTTGGAAAACTTTCAGTCACATAAAAACATCATGGGGAGTGCTTTATCTTTGCCATCCAGCTGCTGTGGATGGAACAAGTCACAAATTAATTGCCAGACCAATTATCATCCCATTATAATTAATGGAGATTATTATTCTGTACTGGGCGGGTGACTCATTAACCAGTCATAGGTCACAGGCAGAAGGTACAGCAAAATGTCACTCTTGAGCATCTGATACAGGCATTTTTCCCAATGGTCCTCACAATACGAACATATGAAATAGGAGCAGAAGTAGGTTATTTGGCCCCTCAAGTCAACTCTGCCATTATATAAGACTGTAGCTGATCTGCCCCGCCCCCCACCGGTCCCAATAATCTTCGATTCCCTTGCCTGACAAGAATCTATCTATCTACCTCCACCATAAAAATATTCAATGACCCTCTCCCCCCACCTCCACTGCATTCTGAGGAAGAGTTTCAAAGCTGCACAATTCTCTCAGAACAAAAGCCACCTCCTGTCTGCCCTAGTCGACCATCCCTAATTTTAAGTCTTTGCTTCCTAGTCCTGGGCTCACCTATGAGAGGAAACATCCTCTCCACATCCAACTTGTCAAGATCATTCAGGATCTTGCATTCTTCAATCAAGTCGCCCCTCACTCTTTTAAACTCCAGTGGAAACAAGTCCAGTCTATAAACCTTCCCTTGTCAGACAAAACTGCTCATCCCAGTATCAATCTAGTAAACCGATGCACAACTTCCAATGCAATTGTATCCTTCTTTAAGTGAGGAGATCAAAACTGCACACAATACATTCTACGCCACATTCTGCACTCTCTCATCCTCTATGAATGGTATGCTTTGTATGACGCACAAGAAACAATACTTTTCACTGTATGTTAATACATATGGCAATAATAAATCGAGTCAAAGTATTCAAGATGTAGTTTCATAGATTCTCTGAATAACTGAAGCATAACACTCTTATTTTTATGTTCACTTCCTCTCAAAATAAAGGATAGGCTTCCATTATCCTTCTTAATTGTTTGTTATACCTGCAAACTAACTTTTAGAGACTCATTCCATTGTACCCCCAGATCCCTCTACATCCTGGCATTTGGCAGCCATTCTCTGTTTAAGGATTATTCTGCTTTTTTTTATTCTTACCAAATTGAACAACCTCACATTTTCCTACCTTGTACTTACGTTGGGCCGAAGGGCCTGTTTCCCGTGCTGTTTTGTTCTTTGTATTCCATCTGCCAGATTTTTGCCCACTCACTCAATATACTTACATCGGTCTGCAAACTCCTTAGGTCTTGTTCACAGCATACTTTCCTACCTATCTTTGTGTCCTACCTAAATTGTGGAAATTTAACTCTTATGCCTTTGCTCCCATCACCTAAGTCATTAGAATAAATTGAGGCTTCAGTGATGTCATCATACACAGTAACTGTCAATAGGTAGACTATCCACGTACACACTTAGCTGTGTATCTCAGTTATGCCAGCCAAGTCGGTGGAAGTCAAGTTGTGCATTCTTTATGGGCATTGGGAATTCAGGAAACAAATAAAAGTTACCCTCCCAATCTTGTACAATATTTGGTCAGTTAAATCTTATCCTTCATCAATGTCTTGGGATTTTTCTAGTCAATGCTCTAGTTTTCTCTCTCTTTACCTGTCCCGAAGCTCAGGAACCTTGCTGGGACACAGCACTGCCTGGCAAGTAGCAGTCCTCCAATGCCTTCATCCATATCTTCATTCTGCATGCAGCCAACATATAGGAGCTTGGTCTAATGTCTCAGGTTAGTTCCACCTTTGTTCTGCAATGCTCCAAGCTAAGGAATTTGCTTGGGTTCTTTCTTACCCCTCCCAATTTTGGCTTAAGTATAATGAGGGAACGAATCTGGGAGCATTCCATTTTGAGTGGTTGAATGAGAGAGGAGGATGAGGGAGTTCATGCTAAACCATCATCCACCGCCATGATGGTGGAGGAGGGAAGAATCATTCTTTATGCCATGTTACATATTCACTCTTAGTCATCAAGGGAAGATGGGAGTATTTAAATGTTCCTATGAATCATTTATCTGGGTTTACTGTCATTAGGGTGGCACAGTGGTTAGCACTGCTGCCTCACAGTGCCAGGAATCAGAGTCCGATTCCCTGTTTGGGTCACTGTCTGTGCAGAGTCTGCACGTTCTTTCTGCTTTTGTGTGGGTTTCCTCCGGATGCTCTGGTTTCCTCCCACAGTCCAAAAGATGTGTTGGTTAGATGCATTGGCCATACTAAATTCTTCCTCAGTGTATCCAAACAGATGCCAGAGTGTGGTGACTAGTAGATTTTCATAGTAACTTAAGCCTGCATTGTTAATGTAAGCCTACTTGTAACTAATAAATAAATAAACCTTTTAACAATAACAGATAAGATTCCTTATTTTGTTTTTAAACAAATTGGACTCAATATTTGGAATATTTGCAGCCCCACAGCGCCAGGGATCCGGGTTTTATTCTGGCCATGGGTGACTGCTCATTCTCCACGTGTCTGCGTGAGTCAACTCTGGGTGATTAGATTTCCTGCCACAGCCCAAAGATGTGCTGGTAAGATAAATTGGCCTTGCTGCATTTCCCCTTAATGTCCAAAGATGTATAGGTTAGGTGGATTAGCCACAGGAAATGCATAGAATTAGAGACATAGGACAGAGGCTGGGCTTGGGACAGATGCTGTTTTGGAGAGTCAGTGCAGACTCAGTGGATTAAATGGCCTCATTCTGCTCTGCAGGAATTCTGTGGTTCTAATCCAAGAGTATCTCTAATCAGATACATATTGTTATATTTTTATTCAGCTGATTTCCTGTAGTATTTTCTCTGATTTTTTTTTGTAGCTTCACAAGCAAATAAGAAGGTGCTAAACTCCAATGTTATAAACTATGGCAAACTGAGGTCTAAGAGCCTCCGAGAGAAAGAGACTGGTTAACATCACAAGTGGGCGCCTCCATCAAAAGTGGAATCTTCACCTTCAGACTCCCATTGTACCATTGTTTCCGTATTCATTACCCATTGTTAATTGTATGTTAATTAAATAGTTAAGATACGCAGGCTTATTATTTAATAAAGTAATCTTGAGCACATATACATAGGAAACTTCACCAGGCACATTTCAGGGCGGTGGGCACTGTTGGAGTGAGGAATCATCATCACCCCCAGGAATTACGTTTTAATTTTAATTGTTTAAATATTCCTTTTGATCTATTTTAGTTACAGTGTTTCACCAGAGATTGTCATTCTTTCAGTTTGGTTTAATTTATTGATTATTGTTTTTTATGAAAAGGGTATGAATAAAGGACAGTAGAACACTGGGCCTGGTGAGAGATGAGTTTACGTCAACACCAGAAAACTACCTGAGTAAAGAAAGATTCTGTGTCTTAGTTTTGACTTTACCAACCAGCTTGGATCCTGTGAACACCCATCCCTGATTGCCTTTCAGAAGATGAGCCACCTTGTTAACTGTAAGTCCGTTAGATATAGGAGCAGAATTAGGCCATTCAGCTCATTGAGTCTGCTCCACTATTTAAGCATGGCTGATAAGTTTCTCAACCCCATTCTTTCATCTTTTCCCCATAATCTTTGATCCCCTTACCAATCAAGAACCTATCCATCTCTATCTTAAATACACCCAATGACCTGGTCTCCACAGCCTTAGTTGCCCTACCCTTTGGCTGAAGAAATTACTGTTCATCTCAGTTCTAAAGGCTCATCCCTCTAATCTGAGGCTGTGCCCTTTGATTCTAGTCTGTCCAACTAATGGAAACATTTTCCCCATATCCACTCTACCCAGGCCTTTCAATATTCTGTAAATTTTAATGAGATGCTCCCCTCATCCTTCTAAACTCCACTGAGGACAGACCCAGAATTCTCAAACTCTCCTCATATGTCAAGCATATGGTATAGGTCCACACTCTACGGAAAAATTTTACTTTTTTCAGTAAAATTACTGGAATTTTAACCCAGTAATGATTAGTGATTAGGAAGGTGTGTGACTCAGAGGGAACTTGCAAGTGATTGTGTTCCTGGTATCTGCTTCCTTTGTCCTCTTAAGTGGCAGTGACCACGAGTTGGAATGTTCTTGCAGTGCATCGTCAAAGAAAACAATCTCAAGATCAATAGTTCAGCTACACGTTTGAGCAGAATTAAAATCTTAGTGGGAGAGGATATCTGAGAGCTTTAAAGAGTGTCATAGTGAGATGGAGGAAAAAAAACCCTCAGAATTATACCCAAAGTATTGAATTTAAATAAAGCCCAAGTTTTATTTTTTTAAATGGGCACAGACTGCTTAAAATATAAAGCCCAAGTTTTATTTTTTTAAATGGGCACAGACTGCTTAAAATATAGTCAGCAACTGACTGGAATGTCTTCAGGGTGATTTTCCAAGAAGGATAATGGAAACTTCTCTTTCTCCAGACAAAATGTTTACAAAAACATCCAGAGATAGATTACCATTTCTGCTAAAGAAAAATGGACATAATGACATTAAAGTTTATTTATTTATCACAAAGTAGGCTTACATTAACACTACAATGAAATTACTGTGAAATCCCTTGTCACCATAATCCGGTGCCTGTTCAGGGACACTGAAGGAGAATTTAGCATGACCAATGCACCTAACCAGCATGTCTTTCAGATTTGGGAGGAAACTGGAGCATCTGGCGGAAACCTGTGCAGACATGGGGAGAACATGCAGACTCCACACAGGCAGTGACCCGAGCCAGAAATTGCACACGGATTCCTGCTGCTGTGAGGCAGCACTGTTGACCACTGTGCCAACGTGCTGCCCCCATCTACCCTCTCATCTCAAATGAGCCTGTGTGTCCAGGTAGACTAGTGCTTTGATTTGATTTATTGTTGTTACATGTATTGAGATACAGTGAAGAGTATTGCTTCTTGTACATTATACAAAGCATACCATTCATAGCGTACTTAGAGGAGAAGAAAAGGCGAGAATATAGTATTTTAGTCGTAGCTAGGGTGTAGAAAAAGATCAATTTAGTGTGAGGTAGGTCCATTCAAAACTAAGATGGCAGCAGGGAAGAAATTGTTCTTGAGTTGATTGATAAATGACCTCAAACGTTTGTATCTTTTTTCTGATGGAAGAAGGTGGAAGAGAGAATGTCTGGGGTGCATAGGGTCCTTAATTATGTGGGCTGCTTTCCTGAGGCAGTGGGAAATGTAGACAGTCAGTGAATGGTTTACATGATGTGAATTCCAGTGTTTCCGCTTGAAATATACAAGGAGTTAAAAACTAGCTAGAGAGCCTGTCCCAGTGTCTGTGTGAGCCTCTGTGTCTGTGTGTGTTTGCTGGGGGATAAGAAGCTGGCAAATTTTCCATATTAAAGGTGTGTGCTACGTTAACCGAATCAGTGCCCTTGCAATATAGCAATCTTAGTCTCACTCTCGACTGAGGAAAATTTACGTTTATTTATTGGTGTCACAAATAAGCTTACATTAACAATGAAATGAAGTTACTGTAAAAATCTCCAAGTCGCCACACTCCAGCGCCTGTTTGGGTACACTGAGGAGAATTTAGCATGGCCAATGCACCTAACTAGTACATCTTTGGATTGTGGGAGGAAACTGGAGCACTCAGAGGAAACCAACGTAGACACGGAGAGAACGTACAAATTCCAGACAGACAGTGACCCAAGCAGGAAATCAAACCCGGTTCTCTGGAGCTGTGAGGCAGCAGTTCTTACCATTGTTAGCTTCTGTGATGAATTGACCCTGAAAATACCACTTGAACCTCATCTTGCAGTTGTGTGAAATCTCCTGCGCTTTAAATGTTTAACCAGAGCACTGTACAGTTGCAATGTGAAAGTCTCATCCTTGCATGCTTCTGATACAGAAACATAGCATCTCTTTGCTTTATTGACTGCTCTGTCTTTAACTGAATGTGCCGCTCCCAAGAGTTTTCAGTTTGTACATTATACTTTTCACTCAAGGTGTAACTTGCATTCTTCCTTTCATTGTTTAGCACCTCATAGTTCTCTGGATTAAGTTTCAGTTGGTAAAGTTTTGCCTGGCTGCAGTTTCATTGAAATTCTTCTGTTGTGTTTTGGGTGCTTCTTCATACTTAGAATTCCTGCAGTGCAAAAGGAAACCATTCAGCCCATCAAGGCTGTGCTGATAACAATTCCAAACAGGTCTTATCACCATAACCATATGTATTTAGCCAATTAAACCCCCCTGACCCTAAGGGACAATTTGGCATGGCCAGTCCACCTAACCAACACATCTTTCGGATTGTAGGAGGAAACTGGAGCACCCAGAAACATGGGGAGAACATGCAGATTCCACACAATGTCCCAAGCCAGGAATTGAATCCAGCTTCCTGGCATTGTGAGGCAGTAGTGTGAACCACTGTGACACTGTACCATTTTGAGACTGTACAGGTCAATTCACTTGCAGCTCTGGGTTGATTTACAGCTGAATTCAGCTCATTTACAGGTAAGATGATCTACAAGTGAGTTGAAGGAGAAGGTGGTTGGGTGGGGCGGTGGGAGGGAACTGAGCTGTATTGAGGGGATTGGACAGGCTAGATTAGACTGAATTTATCCCTTTATTACAGATGCCAATAGATTTAAAGTAAGAGGCTGGAGATTTGGAGGAAAGACTTTTTTCATCCAGAGGGTGGTGGAGACTGGAACTCACTGTCTGAAAGTGGTTGGGAGGTGGGAGAGATGGGAAACTTCACAGCAGTTAAGAAGCATCTACATGCGCACTTGAAACACTGTAGCAGACAAGGAAGTGCTGGAAAATGGGATCAGAATAGATAGGTGCTTGATGGCTAGCATGGACACAAGGGGCCGAAGGGCCTCTTTCATGGCAGTAAAACTTGATGTCTTTATGATTTATGAGTGGATTCATTCACAGCTTTGCTTTATTCCCCAGAATCCCAGGGAGTCCTGGAAAAAGGTTTCATTTATCTTTAATCTGGCTCAGTGATCCCCAGCCTTTGTTCAGCCACTTGGTGGTTGAACATAGTTGCTGTAATTGGCAACTTTACATGACCCCCACAAGTGCCCAAAGATGATAGAACCCCCTACAGTGCGTAAGGAGACCATTAGATCCATTGAGTCTACACCGACAACAATCTCACCCCAACACTTATCCCCACAACCCATACCAAATGAAGGGTTTTTTTGGCTATATTTGTGAATGTTCCCTTAAACTGGGAAGCAGCTGTCAGGGACAGACAGAAGCGAGGTTTTGGGTGGAACCCATCATGAAAAGTTGCTAAAAGCTGTTAACCTGTTTCCCCCTTTCCAATTAGATTAGGGTATATTTCCAGTACTTCTGTTTTCAGTGAAGCTTTACAGTTTGCTTCAGATTTGGACTGAGGAGGTGGGGGTGCTTTGTTTAATTTCAGTAGCTTTGTTCACCAGTGTTTGGTGGGCAGCTCACTTCTGTGAAATAATGGACTATGTTAAACAGTTGTTCTTGGTTAAATTTTGCCGATTGAAGTTTCGGCAAATGTTATTTTTGAAATGTCCACTTACTGTCTTCATTCTTGTTGTAATTCTTGTTGCCAGCACAAGATGGCACCAACAGTACAAGAACCAACTCAGACTGGAAAAGACATCATCTAATGGCGATAATAGAATTGTAGAATCACTACAGTGCAGGAGGAGGCCATTCAGCCCATCGAGTCTGTACTGGCAACAATCCCACCAACACCCTGCCCACATAACCAACACACCCTTAGACTGTAGGAGGAAACTGGAGAGCCCAGAGAAAACCCACACAGACATGGGGAGAATGTACAAACTCCATACAGACAGTCACCCAAGGCTCGCATTGAACCTGGGTTCCTGGTGCTGTGATGCACAGTGCAGATTGGGGCCCTCTGATGTGGCTCAGTGTTACATTTTATTTTGTATTGTCACAGTGAAGAACCTGAGGATATTTTGATAGTTTAGAAGTGCTACATAAGTACAAGCTTTTCAAGTTTATTCATTAACATCACAAGTGGGCATACATTAACACTGCAATGAAGTTACTGTGAAAATCCCTGTTAAAAGGTCATTGTTGTAATGACATTGAAAGGTTAGTGTGTGTTTGTTGAGACTTGCTAAAACTGAGTTATTGTAAATACCAAACAACTGGCATTGACTTTACTTCCTAAGACAATGTCCCCGGAATGCAGCTGCTCCCATGATGGTGTTTGTCAGGGAATTGCAGATGTTTATTCCAATAAGGACCATGTATTATTGGAGGTGATGTTGTTCCCATGACATCACAATTCTCGCTGTCTTTGGGGAAGGGACTGTGAGCTACTAGCCTGTATTTCACAGGCTGATTTTCTGACCAGTGCTGTTTTTATTTGTGTAAAAAAGCTTACTGCTACCGAGCCATGATCATGCTGAATAGCAGAGCAGGCTTGAGGGGTTGAATGGCCTACTTCTGCTCCCATTTTGAATGCAAGTCCCTGTCTGCACAATTTTAATCTCTAAAATAAACAGAATAATTAGTGTTTAAAATAGCACAAGCAGAAATCTGGGACTTACCAGTAAATAAAAAAAACTTTTACATCAAAGGATCATCAACCAAGAAGTGGGGACAACATGTTGAATTACATCTATGGCACAGTGGTTAGCGCTACTGCCTCACAGCACCAGGGACCAGGGTTTGATTCTGGCCTTGGGTGACTGTATGAAGTTTGCGCCTTCTCTGTATGGGTTTCCCTCAGGTATCCAGTTTCTTCCCATAGTCCAAAGATGTGTGGGTCAGATGGAATGGCCAATGCTGAATTGCCCCTTAATATCAGGGGCATTAGCTAGGGTAAATACATAGGGTTGTAGGGATAGGACTTGTGTGAGTTTGTGTTGGTGCTGGCTCAATAGTCTGAATGACCACCTTCTACAGCGTAGGATTCTATGATTCTGGATTGGCCATGCTAAATTGCCCTTTATTGTCAAGGTGACAACTAGAGTAAATGATCGGATTGTGGGGATAGGGCTTGGGTGGTATTGTAGTTAGTGCAGATGTGATGGACCAAATGACCACCTTCTGTACTGTAGGGTTCTATGATTCTATGTACAGGTTAAGTGAATTGGCTATACTAAATTGCCCCTTAGTGTTAGAGGATTACAGGGTTAATATGTGGGGTTACGGGAGTAGGGGCTGGGTAGGATTGTTGTCGGTGCAGGCATGATGGGCTGAATGGGCTCCTTCTGCAGTGTAGGGATGCGATGATTCTGCACAGCAACAGTCTTCATCAGCCTGCCACTCCATCTGAACCATTCATTGCACTTACTCTGCTCCATTTCTCTTGTTCAGACTCCCACCCTGGTCTCTTTAGAAATGCTGAGTGTACAACCCAACTAAGAACTTCCCTGCAGAGCTGAAACAGTGGGAGAAGACAAGACTGTCCCCTGGCGTTCGTAAGGCAAGTTTACAGATAGTGTGAATGTTAGTCACAGAGTCATAAAGGTTTACAACATAGAAACAGGCTCTTGGGCCCAACTTGTCCAAACCACTCTTTTTTAAAAACCATAATAGTCCTGATTACCCAAGTTTGGCCCATATCCCTCTATACCAGGGGTCTCCAAACTACGGCCCACGGGCTGCATCCAGATTGGAATTTGGAGGCCGCTACTTTATACCTATTTTACACGTAAATGCCTAAATGCATTTTAAAAGACAAAATTATACTCGCCTCTACTACTACCTCTGGCAGCTTATTCCAGACACACTCCACCCTCTGTGTAAAAAAATTGTGCTTCTGGACCCTTTTGTATCTCTCACTTCTCACCTTAAACCTATGCCCTCTAGTTTTAGATTCTCCTAACTTGGAGAAAGATATTGACTATTCAGCTGATCTATGCCTTCATTATTTTATAGACCTCTATAAGACCACCCTTAAGTGTTCTATGTTCCAGGAAAAAAAGTCCCAGCCTATCCAGATAACTCAACCCACCAAGTCCTAGTAATATTCTACTAAATTTTTTCTGCACTTTTTCTAGTTTAATAATATTCTTTCTGTAATTAGATGATCAGAACTGTGTACAGTATTCCAAGTGTGGCCTTACCAATGTCTTGCACAGCTTCAATATGATGTCCCAACTATTCAAAGTTCTGATCTATGAAACCAAGCATGCCGAACGCTTTTTTCGCCACTCTGTCCATCTGTGAGTCCACTTTCAAGGAACTGTATCCCTAAAAGGGCAATAAATGCCAAAAAAAGGCCTGACGGCTTAGTGTCTCAGTGGGAGGAGCATTTGTAATAAGGTGAATAAATTAACTGCACAGATGGTCATTAATGGATACGATGTAATTGGATTTACTGATCTGGCTCCAGTGTGACCAGGATTGGGAACTCAAAAACATCCAGAGATATTCAATATTCTGGAAGGAAAGACGGAAAATAAAGGGGGATGGGGTAGCATCGCTGGCTAAAGAGATTAATACAATAGTAAGGAAGAACATTAGCATGGACAGTGTAGAATCTGTATAGATGAGAACATCAAAAAAAACACTATTGGGAGTTGCGTACAGGCCACCAAACAGTAGCGGTGAGATTGGGAATGTTATCAAGCAGGAAATTAGAGGTGCATGCAATAAAGGTACAGCAATTATCATCAAGGTGATTTCAATCTACATATTAATTAGTGAATGGGCAGGGTGAGTGAGGTGGGCCTGGAATCAGGTTGGATCAGGTCAGGGAGGTTAGTGTGGTGGGATGTGGTAGTCAGGTTGGAATGCCAGCTAGGTGTCAGTCAGGGTGTAGTAAGGTGGTGGAGGCGGTGGGTTTGTGTGGTCAGGAGGATTGGTTATGGGATGTCAGTGGTGGGGGTACTCAGGCAGTAATGTGGGGTAGTCAAGTGGGTTGATAAGGAGTCAGATGTTTGAGGGGCAATCCAGGTTAATGCGAGTGATTGGGGGAAGGGGTAGTTCTGTAAATACCCAGGGATTAATCTAGGCTTTCTCTGTCGAACATTTCCATGGGAACCGTCCAGGAGAGTAAATCAGAACTGTCCAAAGTCTCTGCTTTTGACCCAAGCTCAGACTTTTCTGAAAGATCTTGGGGAGCAGTTCATCGGAAGTTGAAATTTCCAGGCAATTCCCACAGAGGTCAATGAATTGGAATTCCTGTGAGGTCCCACACCATCTTGGATCATATATCCCACTTCCGATGATGCCGTGACTGCAAGATCTGAACTGATAGCTGAGGTGACCAAATGTTTGGTCAAAGAGGCAGATTTTAAAAAGTGTTTTGAAGGAGGAGCGATAGAAATTTAGCCTATATCTAGAAAGAAAGAGTATTTATAGCACAACTTTCACAACCTCAAGACAAAAGTGCTTCACAGTTAATTTCTTCTGAGGTGTATGCACTATCAGGTAATGCAGCAAAATCCCATACATGGCAATGAAATGATGATTGAGCAGGTTTAGGTGTTGATTGTGGGATAGATATTATCAAGATACTTGGGAGAATTCTTCTCTGAATAATGCCAAAGCATCTTTTCTGTCCCCCCAACATATTATCTCTCCCTTCCCCAGTATGGTCAATGACATCTTGGTTTAATGCCTCATCTGAGAGGCATACCAACAATAGAACGACACGGCATAGCAGTTAGCACTGCTGCCTCACAATGCCAGTGACATGGGGTTCAATTCTGGCCTCGGATCAGTGTCTGCTCAGAGTCTGAACGTTTTCCCTGTCTGTGTGGGTTTCCTCCAGTTTCCTCTCTCAGTCCAAAGATGCACTAGTTAGGTGGTGGATTGACCATACTAAATTGCCCCTTAGTGTCCCAGGATGTGTGAACTGACCATAGAAAATTTCTTCTTTATAATCCAAAGATGTGTAGGTTAGGAGGATTAGCAGGGGTAAATGTGTGGGGTTACAGGGATAGGATGGGGGCGTGGGCCTGAATAAGATGCTTTGTCAGAGAGTCAGAGCAGACTCAATGGGCTGAATGGCCTCCTTCTACCTTGCAGGATTCTATGAATAGTCTGTACTCCCTGCCCATCACTGCAGGGTCAGTCTAGATTTTGTGTTCAAATGTCCAGAGTGAATTTTAAAAATCAGATCTTCTTGACTCATAGGCTACCAACAGAGTCGGTATTCCCGAGGGAGCCAATGAGTAACAGAACAGAAAGGGAATAGGTTTCCAGGAAACTGTTCTTCAACAAAGACCAAATGCTTTCCAGAGAATGTGGAAGAGTGGCACGATAAAAGCTGATCTGGAGAAATATCAAAATTACTTTTGGGTGTTTTGTTTGTTTTTAATTAATTTTAAAAGCCTCTCTTTGTGAGTTGGCACTCTGCTTTAGTAGAAACTTATATGATCAATGGATTCAGGCTGTTTATATATAAAGTACCCTGGTCCTCAGCAAGAGCAATTGGCTAAACGCTTAAATTAAAAACCTTTTCCCATTCAATTATAATGGACACGCCAAAAGAAGCAATTTATAGTGTAGCACAGTCATTAGCACTGTTGCCACACAGCACCAGGGACCGGGTTCAATTCAGGCCTTGATGTTTGTCTGTGTAGAGTTTGGCTGCATGGGTTTCCCTCGAGTGCTCTGGTTTCCTCCCACAGTCTGAAAGATCTGAGGAGTAGTTGGATTGGCTATGCTAAATTCTCCCTCAGTGTCAGAGTGAATAGGAGAGTGATATGTGTGGTTTACAGGGATAGGACCTGGGTGTTATTGTTGTTGGTGCAGGCTCAATGAGCAGAATGGCTCCTCCTACACTCTAGTTACTCCATTTATAATGTTCCTGGAGAGGTGTGTAAGGACAAATACAAAAACATGTAGAAAAACACTTCTATAAAACTGTATAAAAAATGCTATTTGATCATTGTGAAGACTGAGTAATGAAGGGAAGGCGAGGAATCCAGACACAAAGATCCAACCTAATCATTCTGATCCTTTCCATTTGCTGGACTATGCACAAGAGGTTGCCTCCAAATATTGAAAATGGTGACAATTTAGTGACACTTCTCTCTGAATTCTGATACAGTGATGACAGCAGAACCATCAAAATGGTATCTGCGCACTAGGTGAGCTTCTAGGGGAGGTAGGGTAGAGGATGAGGGGGGGTATTTAGGAAGAGAATGAGCAATCCCCAGACCAGTGTAACACAAAACTATAATGATGAAGAGACTCAATATTAGGTCACCAGTTCACCTGCTTAGGTTGGGGAATGGGATCATACAATGATGAATCCATGCAATGCAGAATGAGGCTTCTATAATGTGCAAGAAACAATACTTATGTATATATGACAATAATAAATCAAATCAAAGGATTGGACCTGCACCGACATCAATCCCAATCATGCCCCATCTCTGCAACACCATGTATATAATCAGAATTATATAATTCAGATATAATTAATTATATATTATTATAATCATATGATATATGACAATACATCATATTGTCAAATAGATAGCTTCCTTTTGCTCTCCAGTATCCCCTGGAGCAAGCCAGATGTCCCTACCAGTGTACAGGCTGCTTGCAAGCCTGCTCTCTCACAATGAAGCAATCAATGACCCTCCCCTTACTCTCCCTTTGTATAATTAACACATGAGAACACCATGTTCCACTAAAGGATGTTCCACTCCCAGCCACTCACCATCGTGACTTGGATAGGAATCGCTGTTCCTTCACTGTTGATGGGTCAAAGTCCTGGAACTCCTTCCCTAACAGCACTGTTGATGTACGTACAATAGGAGGACAACAACAGGTCAGGAAGATGACTCACCACCACGTTCTCAACTAGCAATTAGGGATGGGCAATAAATGCTGGTCCAGCCAGTGACACCCCATGAATGAACAACCGCTTTGCTAAAATCACAGGCAAGATAAAATAAAAAAAACTCAGTTGAATAGTAAAGGATGGCCAAATATAATCTCTCTCCAACCTCTTATGCAATGTACCTCGATACAAAATACTTTACTCTTTTAACAATACTATTTTAATACATATAAAGGATGCAGAATCAAAAACATTTCTACAAATGGGCAGACAACAAATATTCCTGGAATTACACATTTAATTACAGGTTGTACAGTACAAAGTTGGTACCAGCCAACTCCAGTTAACAAAAAAAAGGTTGTAGAATATAGTATTATTTTATTCTCTAATAATAATCCCCACTCCCTCCTTCCCACCATCGTTATCTCCTCATGGTGCTGGCTCATACTGAAGACTGACACATGGCACTTGGTCATGCTCCAGTAGCCGAGTCAAGGATTCATTACATGACCTCCCATCCTCTCCCTTCCATAATCTCCCATGTCCTATAACTTCTATGGAAATAAAAAAAAAACACATGCAAATTGCTTTCGATGAAATTACATTTCTGCCTCAGCAGTGCCTGAGGGATCGATTGTTCATTTTGAGAGATTCCAGGGAAATCCCGGACAGGATGGCAATTTGAACATGGATAGTGGTAGTCAGCACATCACGTCTGAAGCCCATTCCATCTTCAACCGTTTTCTGTATGCTTTGTGAGCTAGGTCACTGACCAATATGGCTTCTTGCAAGCCCCCCAGTTCACCACTCCATGCTTCCGAAGGGTCCTTCCTGCAAAACCTGGTTGAAACTAGCCAAGCCAAGCTTAAATCTGGAGCCACTGTACGACTGAGTAAGTGAGGTGATTGCTGCCAACATCTTGGGATCTGACGAAAGTCATCTGGACTCGAAGCATTGGTTCCACTCTCTCTCTCTCGATAGATGCTGTTAGACCTGAGATTTTCCAGCATTTTTCTGTTTTTGTGCCAACATCTTGGTGCTACAGCTCATAGGTTTTTGCCAAATTGGCACCCCTTAACCTTTAGCCTTGCCCCTGTTTCACTGAGATCCTTGTAGATTTCATCAGGGATAGCAGGTGATGAAGGGGAAGAGAGGCATTTCCAATATAAAAAAATAAAACTACCTCCAACCTGCTAGACAGTTGCTTAGTTTTCTGAACTGACAAGGACTTCTCCATTTGCCAGGGCACTACTCAATTTACCTAGGCCCATTTCTGCTACAATCCGTTTGATTATGGATTCCACCAATTCACTTAGCCACATCATTCTCTCTCGGAGTGAATATTCACCTCCCCACCCTAACCCCACTAAAAAGAGTGATTGTCAGTTTCCAGAAGGTCTCACTAACCTCAACAAGTTCCACTGTTTGGCAGCAGTTATTCAAATAGCCAGGGAAATGATTGGTCAAATAAAAGCACAAACATCGTGAAATAGAGAAACTGGATTCAAACAAAATGACAATCGACTTGTATTCTGTGTCCGCTGCTCCCCATAGCAGGCTTTGATCAGATCAAGCATTTAAGTTTCCAGTCTCCCTTTCGTCTGTGGCACCAAGATTGTCTCTTACAAATGTCAGCAACTGATCAGGCCAGTTTCTCCTTAAATATTCAGAGGAGGTTTCTTTGCACTGGATTGCGAGGACCTTCCGCTATTACTACTGCCCAATGATTTCGACTTGTGACTCGACTCCACGTCAGAATGGTTGGCGTTGTGTTTCTTCGTGTCTTTCTCCTTTATTAACAGGATTGAGTGTGGGTCCCTACCCCTCTCGTAGTCAATGTTTGATCGGTTCTGTTGCTCGCAGGATTTCAACGGTCTCCGATGGCACTTACGGAGGATGTGCACCAGCTCAACAAGGCTGATGATTGCGGAGAGGATGCCGATTATAAAATAGAATATTAGAAACACCGTCTTTTCCATTGGCCGAGATACAAAACAGTCCACAGTGTGAGGGCACGGGAAGCCAGTGCATAGGAATTGGGGCTCGATTGCGAAGCCGTATATCAAATATTGAGCAATGATGAAACCAATCTCAGTCAGCAAACGTAGAATAACGTGGGTGATGTAACATTTCTGTATTTTTGGTGGCCCGTCGCTGTCCTGCTCTTTTCCTTTGATGAGGCCAACTTTCTCTTGCTTCTCTTCTTCCTTCGAGGACAAGTGCATCACGTAGACTACGAACAGTAAAGACGGGATGGACAGAATGATGATGTGGAACACCCAGAACCTGAACAGCGAAAGGGGAAACGCTTCATTGTAGCAGACCTGCTTGCAGCCGGGCTGCAAGGTGTTGCAGGCAAACTCCTCCTGCTCATCCTCAAAAATGTCACTTGCCACCGTGGCCAGGACGAGGATTCGGAAAATCAGCATGAGGAGGAGCCATAAGCGACCCAGCATAGGAGAATGGCTCTTGACTGATTCCAGCAGATCGTTCAAGAAAGTCCATTCTCCCATTGTGGCTCAGTCCAGTTTATTACCTGCAGAGAAGGATCAAAAAAAAATGAATTAGTCACACACAAAGTGACTCAATTAACACTGTCCACCTCTTATCGCTGCATTAATTACAGCCAGTTTAGCATTGAGGTTTCACATTCACTGAAAACTGGAATGAGACTTCTTCTCTGTGTTTACCTCAGATTCCAATTCAGGTCTCAGTATTGAGCTCACAAATTTTTAAAGTTTAAAACTTATTTACTATTGTGATAAATAGGCCCACATTAGCACTGCAATGATGTTATCATGAAAATCCCCCAGTCGCCACTCTCCAGCACCTGTTCGGATACACAGAGGGAGAATTTAACGCAGCAAATGCACCTAAACAGCACATCTTTCAAACTGTTGGAGGGAACCGGAGCACCCAGAGGAAACCGATCCAGACATGGGGAGAATGTGTAAACTCCACACCGACAGCATCCCAAGCCGGGAATCAAACCAGGTCCCTGGTGCTGTGAGGCAGCAGTGTTCACACTGTGTCACTGTGCTGGCCCAAGTTATGCCACACACTGATCCAGCAGCTAAACAGGAGAAACAGAGCATTGATATGCCAGTCGATGGATTTGAAACCAGACTCTTCAGCTGCAGTTCTTTTGGCAATAGTTCTGGAAGAAATCCATTGCACTGGCACTGAATGAGCACATTGCTCTTACACCTGAAAGGAATTGGCCATCTACCTGCTCCAAGGTCTCCAATCACTGGAAGGTGTCCATCCAAGTTGTCGCAATTGGAACTCCACTCCACGGACCAACAATGGAAAGTAGATGCAAAACACAACCTCAACCCAATCGCTGAATAAGGCCACATGACCACAAATGAATTTCTTCCAGGAAAGGTTGTGGGGTGGGGAGGGGCCGGGCCTTGGAAAAATTGCCAGGATACATCTATTGACTTTCTACCCAAACCAAAGTTGAAATTGAGTTACTTACGGTGCTATGTTTTATAAGCCTCTCACTGTGTCTTTGAAATGTTGCTAAGTAACACCCATATTAATTCCATTAAACAAATGTAACCTCTATAGTGATGAAGGTCTGAGGCCAGTTTCTCAATAACAACGCAATGATTTGGGGAAAAGATGATTATAGGTTTGTGCCTACATTTGCAGGAATGCACTGAAACTCCTAATCTCTGTCATGAAGCAATGAATGCAAGTGTCCAGTTGCATGACATTTATTGACTGAGCTTCATTAGTTATGAACCGTTCACTACTGAGAAACTTGCTGCTTTATTCAACTTGCTTCTGCCAGATGTATTGACACAAGTGATCTCACCTGCGCAAGTTGCATTCCTCTGGAGATTTCCCCAGGGTTCTGTTCTGTATTAGAACATAACAGCGCAGAACAGGCCCTTTGGCCTTCGATGTTGCGCCGACCAATTAGGAAAAAGCAATGACCCTCTAACCTAAACCATTCCCTTTTCGTCCATAAACTTATCTACTAACCTCTTAAACGCCACCAAACTTGGCACATCTACAACTGACGCAGGCAGGGCATTCCATACCCTAACAACCCTCTGGGTAAAGAGCCTACCTCTGACATCCGTCCTATAACCACCACCCCTTAATTTAAAGCTATGTCCCCTCGTGCAAGCTTTCTCCATCCTAGGAAAAAGGCTATCACTGTCCACCCTAACTAAACCTCTAATCATCTTATATGTTTCAATAAGGTCTCCTCTTAGCCGCCTTCTTTCTAACGAAAACAACCTCAAATCCCTCAGCCTCTCTTCATAAGACCTGCCCTCCATACCAGGCAACATCCTGGTAAACCTCCTCTGTACCCTCTCCAATGCCTCCACATCTTTCTTATAATGCGGGGACCAGAACTGCACACAATACTCCAAGTGCGGCCGCACTAGAGTTTTGTACAGTTGCAACATGACGTTGCGGCTCCGAAATTCAATCCCCCTACCAATAAAAGCTAAGACTCCATATGCCTTCTTAACAACCTTATCGACTTGATTGCCAACTTTCAGGGATCTATGCACATATACACCAAGATCCCTCTGTTCATCAACACTATTAAGAGTCCTACCATTAGCCTTATACTCTACACATTTGTTATTCCTGCCAAAGTGAATTACCTCACACTTTTCCACATTAAATTCCATTTGCCACCTCTTGGCCTAGCTCTGCAACTTGTCCAAGTCTCTCTGCAAACTATAACACCCCTCTTCACAATCTACCACTCCTCCGACTTTGGTGTCATCCGCAAATTTACTAATCCATCCCTCAATACCCTCATCCAGATCATTTATAAAAATTACAAACAGCAGGGGCCCCAAAACAGATCCCTGAGGTACTCCACTTGTAACCGAACTCCACGATGAATATCTTCCATCAACCACTACCCTCTGTCTTCTATCTGCTAGCCAATTCCTAATCCAATTAGCTAAATCACCCTCAATCCCATACATCTGCATTTTCTGCAGAAGCCTTCCATGGGCCACCTTATCAAACGCCTTACTAAAGTCCATATATACCACATCAACTGCCTTACCCCCATCCACCTCTTTGGTCACTTTTTCAAAAAACTCAATAAGGTTAGTAAGGCACGACCTACCCTTCACAAAATTGTGCTGACTATCCCCAATCAATTCACTTCTCTCTAAATAACTATAAATCCTATCCCTAATAATTCTCTCCAATACTTTGCCCACAACAGAAGCAAGACTCACCGGCCTATAATTCCCCGGACAGTCTCTCTTCCCCTTCTTGAAGGAGTTATATTATACTGAGTAAATGAGGTAAATCTTTTGAGGCTCCATTCCTGGGGCAGCATCTCACTTAAGAGAATATGCATTGGAGAATTCAATGGAGCAGTACGGTGGCACAGCGGTTAACACTGCTGTCTCAGCACCAGGGACCTGGGTTCAATTCTGGCTTTGGGTGACTATATGTGTGGAATGTGCATGTTGTCCCCATGTCTGTGTGGTGTCTGCTCCAGTTTCTTCTCGTAGTCCAAAGGCGTGCAGGTTAGGTGCACTGGCTGTGCTAAACTGAGTAAGACGTCTGACAACATCAGGTTTCTACATCATGTGCTAAACTGCCTCTTAATGTCCCAAGATGCACAGGTTAGTTGGACTGGCCAGGCAAAATTACCCCTTATAGTGTCCCAAGATACATAGTTTAGGTGGATTGAAGACCTAAGTAAACTTGTCTGCATTCTCAAAATGGCACAGTGGCATAGTGGTTACCCAGGTTCAATTCCAGCCTGTGTGAAATTTGCATGTTTTTCCTGTGTCTGTGAGAGTTTCCTCTGGGTGCTCCAGTTCCCTCCTACAGTTTAAAAATGTACAGGTTAACCCTTAATGTCAGGGGGATTCACAAAGTGTATGGAGATGAGGCCAGGGTAGGATTGTTGTCAGTGCAGGCTCGTTGGGCTGAATGGCTTCTTTCTGCACTGTTGGGATTCTATAAATGCAGACGTCATTGTGACTAATTTGTGGCTCTCTATTGCCATTCAAAAAAATTCAGTGCTCTGTTTGCCAAGTCTGACTTATCGTGAAGACTGTCTAATCCGTGATGACAACAAGCAGTCTACACAAATGTAACCACAACAATTCGTATTTGTGTGGGACCTTCAATGTAACAGAATATACTAATGGTTCCAAAGATGTGTGGGTTATGTTGACTAGCCATGCTAAAAAAAATTCCCTCAGTGTCCTGAGATGCATGGATTAGCAGGTGAGATACGTAGGGATATAGGGGTAGGGCGTGGGTGGGATTGTGGTCGGTGCAGACTCGATGGGCCAAGTGGCCTCTTTCTGCACTGTAGGGTTTCTATGATTCATAGAGGCATTATCAAACAATTGATGCTTAAGAAAATACCCAGGGAGATGATCAAAGGCATAGATTTTAATGAGCGTCTTAAAGGGAGGGAAGCGAGGCAGAGGGGGTCAGGGTGGGAATTCAGGAATCTGGGCTCTTGGTAGCCAAATGCACAGCACCCAGTGTTGGACTGACTGAAATAAAAGGAACACCCAAGGACCCAGCATTAAGAAGAGCACACATTGTAGTTATGGAGCTGGAGGAATGAGAGCAGGGGCGAGGGGCCTCTCTCAAAGGGTGAGAATCTTAAAATCGAGCTGCTGCTGAATTGGGAACAAACACAGGTCAACTAGCATGGGATGATGGGTAAGCAGGATTCGATATGGGCAGAGTTTTAGAAAACCTGAAATTTATGGAAGTTAGAATGTGAGAGACCAGCCAGGGACGTATTGAAATAATCAAGTCTGGAAACATGAATGAGGAATTCGACAGAGGAAGAGAAGAACACAGAAGAACTAGTTTAAGAGGCTATTTGTCTTGATATCTTAAAGATGCCCTGTCATTAACAATGAGCAGTCTAGGACAAGTGATCACCCGATATGGATACAAAAAGGTTATATGCTGGGAGTTCTTCCCTGGTGTGATGTTAGTGTACCTTTAAGAGCTTTTTTTAAAAATTCATGTTCAGAACCTTGGCTGATGTCATTGTTGGGAGGTAAAAAGAAACCATGGCAGCTCAGGTGACAGAACGTTCATTTTTCAGTTTGGAACAGCAAGTTTGATTTTTCATTTTAGAAGGAACAGCAAGCTAAAAAGAAGTGTTTTCCCCCTCTCCCTGTTGTTTTGAAAATTCTGTTGGTTAGCTGAAAAAAAGAACATGTTTTCCTGCAGGGTGAAAACCTGCTGTTGTTGGGGACTGGACTAGAGTCTCACTGGTGTTTTGGGAAGCTGCCTTGTCTTCGACTGTTCTGAATTTTGTGCATTTGACTGCAGAATTCAACTAACAGCCTTGATCCCAATATTACGTGAGATTAGTCTGTGTTGTGTTAAACCTATAAATAGGGTCTTTTGTCTGTGGGATTGGAACATTGTAGAAATCTTTGTTAAGGGTTATATATTATCATGATCGTTTATCAATTACAAACAAGAAATAAACATTGTTAATTTTCTTACTATACACATTACCTATATTCTTGATAAAAGCTTCCCAGTGGGTCACTTAAATCATACCCGAAGTGAAACATCTCATGCTTATCCCATCAAAATTCAAAGTCCACAATTTATGATTCTGGTGGATTCATAAAATACTTTGGAGTTTCTAACCTGAACCATAACACTGGGCACAGACAGACACACTGCATAGAGTTATAGAGATACACTGCATGAAAACAGGCTCTTCGGCCCATCTCATCCATGCTGACCAGATTTCCTAAACTGAATTAGAACCATTTGCCTCCATTTGGCTCATATCCTTCTAAACCTTTCCCATTTATGTATCTATTTAAACGTCTTTTAAATGTTGTAATTGGACCTGCCTCTACTACCTCCTCTGGCAGCTCATTCCATATAGTCACCACCCTCTCTGTAAAAAAAGTTGTCCGTCAGGTAGCATATAAGAACTGCTTGGTATTATCAATAAGCCTTTATTGTACTTAGGCCCTGGTCACCACTTATTGTAACCCAATGTCAGGGAGGTGATGGCTTAGTGGTATTATCACTAGGCTATTCATCCAGAAACTCAGCTAATGTTCTGGAGACCTAGGTTCCAATTCCACCACGACAGCTGCTGGAATTTGAATTCAACAAAAAATTTCTGGAATTAAGAATATATTGATGACCATGAAACCACTGTTGATTGTAAGAAAAGCCTATCTAGTTCACTAATGTGGAAGGAAATGTGCCATCTTTACCTGGTCCAGCCTACATGTGACTTCAGGACCACAGCAATGTGGTTGACTCTCAACTGCCTCCAAGGGTTACCAGGGATGGGCAATAAATGCTGGCCAGCCAGCAGCACTTCATGTTCCACAAATGAATGAAAAAATACTTTCAGTTCTGACGAAGGGTCATCCAGACTCGAAACGTTGGCTCTAATCTCTCTCCACAGATGCTGACAGATCTGCTGCATTTTTTCAGCATTTTCTGTTTTTGTTCCAATACTTCTACAACCAGGGAAAAAATCCTGGCTAATTCTCTTTCCCACCCTCAAGCAAGATACTGAGGTCAATTATAATACCTCCCCACTCACTGTGCTGTCCCAACCAAGATCTGAAAACCCAGGGACCGAACTTGAGGCTTGTCTGTCCTGTGTGGGGGAGTATATGCAATATAGGAATTGAATTTTATGGTTTGTTGGTCAATCTTCAATTTGTTTATAAAAAAAATAGCCACCAGCAGCTGCTGCATTGCATGGAATGATAATATCCACCCTCTGGAGCAGAGGGACCAAGGCCAAAATCAAGACCAAAGTTCTTGTGTCTCAGGATTCAAGTTTGTCAAAGGCTGCTTCCTTGAATTTTGTATTGGATTGTTAACAGTGATGTGCCATTGATGTGCTTAAAACAATCCATGGAGTCCTCCCTAGATGTGGGTGGTGTTGCGGAGGTGAGACCTGAGTAAACGTACTGATGGGGGAAGTGCTCAAGCTAAGATCATAGCAGCTTTAGAAAGAACATTTTAGAATAACCGGGCTAAATGGCTGGAAACTGCCGTCCTAAATCAAGAAGCAGTGGAAGATGCACAATCCTAATCACAGCAAGAATGCAGCAAGAGTCGCCAGAGAAATGACAAAACTCAAGACACTGGCGGAGAAACCAATTTTTTCTGGCAACATTTTAGATAAATGCAAGGTGATGCATGTTGGTAGATTGAACTAGGGCAGGGCTTACCCAGTTAATGGGAGGGCATTGGGGAGAGTTATAAAACAAAGACATCTGGGGTTAGGTTCATAGCTCCTTGAAACTGGAGTTTCAGATGGACAGAGTGGTGAAGAAAACATTTGGCATGCTTGGTTTCATTGGTTAGAACATTGAATACAGATGTTGGAATGTCTTGTTGAAGTTGTACAAGACATTAGTAAGGTCATGCTTGGAATACTGTGTACAGTTCTAATCACCCTGTTATAGAAAGAGCACAGAAAAGATTTACTAGGATACTACAGGGACTCGGTGGATTGAGTTATAAGGAGAGGCTGGATAGACTGGGACTCTTTGGAGCGTAGGAGGCTGAGGGGGTGATCTAAAAGAGGTCTATAAAGTAATGAGGGGCATAGCTCAGCTAGTTAGTCAATAACTTTTCTCAAAGGTAAGGGGAGTCTAAAACTAGAGGGCATAGGTTTAAGGTGAGAGGGAAGAGATATGCAAGGGTCCAGAGGGGCAATTGTTTCAAACAGAGGATGGCAAGTGTCTGGAACAAGCTGCCAGAGGTAGTAGTTGAAGTAGGTACAATTTTGTCTTTTAAAAAACATCTATACTCCAACTCCACTCACTTCACCCTGCTTATTGTTTTGGATTTAACCCAAAAAAATGTGAACATTATTCTAGGGATAGAGTAATCCCCTTCCCATTAAAGACTGGGGAAAGTTTTGAATGTCTTTTTTACTGGAATTGCTACAAACATATGAATGTAGAATAGGGTAGGTCATTCGACCCTTCAAGTCTTCTCTGTCATTTTATAAAATCATGGCTGATCTGTGACCTCCACTTTCCTGTCTATCCCAAACAGATGTACCCTTTGACTCCCTTGTCAAAAATGTATCTCATACAGCCATATGAGGAAGCAATAACCCAGCTTCCATTGCTCTGTGGGGAAGAGAATTCCACTGACTAGCAATTCTCAGAGAAAAACAATTCTCATCTCCGTCTTAAATAGAAGACCTATTAGTTTTAAAGTAGTGTTCCCTAGTTTTAATCTCTCCCACAGGGGGAAACCATCTCTCAGCATCCACCCTGTCATGTCCCCTCAGGGTCTGATCTGTTTCAATAAAATCATCTTGCATTCTTTTAAACTCCATTGGGAAACAGGTGCAATTTATTCAATCCCTATTCATAAAATAAAACCTTCATCCCAAAAACCAGTTGAGTAGACCTTTTCTGAACTGCTTCGAATGCAATAATGCTCCTTCTTAAATACGGAGAAAACTGGACACGGTACTCAGACCTTTGGTGAGATTTTTCCGTCTTGCCCGCCATGGGAATCATAACAAGTGAGGCGGATCACACAAAGGTCCATTGACCTTGGGTGGGAACGTCTGGCCTTGGGGCAAGCGTGGCCGGAAAATCCTGTTCATTGTACAAAATATTGGTGAGACAATTGTAGTAAAACATTCTTACTTTTAGATTCAATTCTCTTTGCAATGAATGGCAATAGTCCATCTGCCTTGCTGATCACTTGATGTACCTGAAAATTAATTTTCTGAGATTCACGTACCAGGACACCCAGGTCCCTCTACACCTCCGAGTTCTGTACAGTGTCATAGTCACTACGCTCATTCATCCTGTGGCGCTCTCTTCTCATCCACACAAGCTGAAAGAACTGCAAACCTGTGGGTCAACTGAAAAGGTTGAGACTCCTTTGCTTCTACCCTCTTGGTCTTCATACTGGCCTCCCTCACAGGTGCATCTTCCTTTACTTGACCACTGACCACAGAACAAGATGCCAAGCTTTTGTGGTGTGACCATCTCCTGAAGCAAACTGTCCAGGTAGCAGTACCCCTTCCTGATGCATCAGAGTGTCTGAAACTCAAACTCCAGCCCGTTAACTTTTGAACTGAGGTTCCTTGAGTCACAGACACTTTGTCTAGATGTGTTAGCCTTGGATCACAGTGGTGTCCAAACCTTCCACGTACTGCAGCTGTCACATATCTAATCCTGGCATTTCTTACCGTTCTAATTGGTCTAATCTGGAGTGGCACGATGGTTAGCACTGCTGCCTCACAGTGCCAGGAACCTGATTTTGATCCCTGGCTTGGGTCACTGTCTGTGTGGAGTTTGCACGTTCTCCCTGTGTCTGCGTGGGTTTCCTCCCACAGTCTGAAAGATATGCTGGTCAGATGCATTGGCCGTGCTACATTCCTCCTCACTGTACTTCATTTCCAACTATCTGCTTCTCACTCCAGCTTCTAGAAAAAAAGCATTTCTTTAACCAAGCTTTTTAGAATCAGCTTCTAAACGTTGCTTGAACCGGATAGTTTAAAGTTTATTTACTTATTAGTGTCACAATTGGCTTATATTATCACTACAATTAAGATTTTTTTTTTAGAAAGATGAGTTTATTTATTAGTGTCATGAGTAGGCTTACATTAACACTGCAATGAAGTTACTGTGAAAATCCCCTAGTCGCCACATTCTGGCACCTGTTCAGATAGTTTCCTTACTCTTGACAGTGGTTGCACTTGTCCTTCTCATCAGAGGTCGCACGTTTGGAAAGTGCTGTCGAAAAAAATGTGATGACTAAATCATTCTCACATACAGTCGCAGATTTTGTCAACTTTTGGGCTGGGTGTATAACTGGCATTGTGACCCACAATTATATCCTTGCAAATAAAAATCAAACAGCGTCTATAACAGGCAGTCATTGTCAATTTCCTTAAGGTGTTTCCCTTTGGAGGATGTCAAAGGCGCTATATAAATGCAAGTTGTTAATGTCCATGGATGCTGTAAATAGCTGAAACTCTGTGGTGTGATGTGACTGGGGGAGAATTCTAATAATCCCAGTTACTCAACACTCATCCTCCTTCAATGAAATCGCATCTCCTCATGAGATTTCCCACCAACACCTCTGTCCTGTTCCAGTCTATTTATTGCTCACCAATTGGAGCCATTGACTTAACTCTTTCAAATTCGCTTCTGGGCAATCGTAAATCCTCCCGTCGCATAATCAGCGTTTACATGGCTGGCGCAAAAATGTCAACAGTCCCTCATTAAAGCCATTATTAAAGGAAAGGACAGAAGGGGAGAGGCAGACGGAAGAATTCAGGTTGATCCCCACTCAGTTGTGATACTCAATCACAGGTCTCAGACACACCCTTCGCTCTGATTATAGCAATTGCTCCCCCCCACCCCCACCCTGAGCAGCTGGTGCCTGGATTAAGAACTTTGGCATCCGACTTGATTTGGCAGCAACAGCCGTCCCACCACAACTGGGAAGACTGAAGAAAGAACCCTGAAGCCATCTAAGTTCATACTGTACAAGCTGGCAAATAGATCACTTGTGAGTATAAGACACACCCTGCCTTTGTTTCTCGACCAACACACGGCATAAAATTGACACTGACTACCTGTTAGAGAAACTGTTTGATCTTCATTTGCAAGGATATAATTGTGGGTCACAATGCCAGTTATACACCCAGCCCAAAAGTTGACAAAATCTATGACTTACGTCGGAATGATTTATTCATCACATTTTTCCGACAGCACTCTCCAAACCTGCAACCTCCACTGTCGAGAAGGACGAGGGCAACAGGTTTGTGGGTACACCAGCACCTTCAAGTTCTCTCTCCAAATCATAAGCCATCCTGACTTGGAAATATATCTTGAAAGGAAATTGCTGGAAATTTACAATTAAAAATCAGGAAATGCTGGGGAAAGCTCAGCAGGTCTGTCAACATCCATAGGAGATAGAAACAAAGTTAACATTTCGGGCTGGATTTTCCACTCTCACTTGCACCAAATCCGGAAAATCCCACTTGTGGTCCGAGGAACGTTTTTTTCTGTTAAACTTCGATAAACTTGGCTCCTTCAAGTCCAAGTTTTTAAAGTGTCCAGATCACCAGAATTTGTCCTGGTGCCTTCATGCCGACACTATAGTTAAGAAAGCCCACCAACACCTCTACTTTCTCAGAAGATTAAGGAAATTTGGCATGTCAGCTATGACTCTCACAAACTTTTACGGATGCACCATAAAAAGCATTCTTTCTGGTTGTATCACAGCTTGGTATGGCTAATGCCCTGCTCAAGACTGCAAAGAACTACTAAAGGTCATGAATGTAGCCCAATCCATCATGCAAACCAGCTCCCCATCAACTGATGCTGTCTGCACTTCTTGCTGTCTCAGCACAGCCGCAAGCATAATTAAGGACACCACACACCCCGGACATTCTCTCTTCCATCTTCTTCCATTGGGAAAAAGATGCAAAAGTCTAAGTTCACACACCAAGCTACCCAAAAACTGCTTTCTCCCTGCTGCTGTCAGACTTTTGAATGGACTTACCTTACATTAAGTTGATCTTTCTCTACACCCTAGTATGACTGTAACACTACATTTTGCACTCTTCTCTCCTTCTTTATGAATGGTATGCTTTGGCTGTATAGCGCGCAAGAAACAATAATTTTCACTGTATGTTAATACACGTGACAATAACAAATCAAGGCAAATATCACCGATTCTTAACTAATACTGGGGATGTGGGAAGGGTCAAAATACTGGAAGTGTCTAACATGCATCTCCATTACACAGTCTATGGCAGCTCACCACCTTCTGAGAGGCAATTAGGGATGGGCAATAAATGCTGATTTTGCCAGTAATGCTCATGTCCCACCAATGAAACAAAATTCAAGCCCAAAACAAGTCCATCCATCTATTATTCTGGAGCTTACGTTTAACATGAACTCTCCTTTGTTACTTGAATGAGGTCGGCATGATGATAGAACTCTTTTTTTTAGGTAACCATATAAAGAACAGAAATAAAGTTTGCCTAATGGCTTACATTACATGGGCAATGGGTGAGACAAATAGACTAGAAAGACTTCATGTTTGAATGTCCTCTAATACTGGGGCTACATTTGGGTACTTAGTGGCTCCCAGTATCAATGCATTAGGAAAATGGTTGAAGAATCGACCACAACATTCATTGAACAGGTCAGTTACTGGGATAAAAGCCCATTGCACACATTTATTTGTGTTAATAGTCATCATGATCAATCATCAGTCACCTTGTGTCTGTGTCTGGCAGTTATAACAAATACATTCCCTGGCTGGAACACAAGTGAAGGGACTAGTACATGACTGGGTGACTGGAGCTGTACACAAATTGTACAGCCTTGGAACTGCACAAAAAGACGCAGTCAGCAACAGGATGGGTGACGCACAGAATTGCTACGCCACAGAAGGCGGCCAATTGGCCCATCATGTCTGCACTGGGTCCCCAAAAGAACATCATGATCTAGGACCATTCCCCTGTCTTTTCCCTGTATCCCTGCACATTGTTTCTACTCAGATATTCACCTAATGTCCTCCTGAATGCCTGGACTGAATCTGCCTCCACCACACTTCCAGACAGTACATTCCAAAAAGGAGGATGGAACAGGAGGACAACAGAAAACAAAAAATGCAATCTAGAGGAAACTGCAATCCATTCAGGGATCAGAATAAAGATAAAAATACAATTGATTTTGTTATTAGACTAATTACAATGACTAAAACCAATAGCTATCTTAACACTCGGTAGTGAGAACTCTTTGCTGCTTGCTACGATATAGCAGGTGGAGAGATTGGAGCCAATAGCTGCCATGGCCTTGGTTATCAAGCTCCAACTCACATCAGAGATAGTGGTATTGGTAGTTGCCTTGGTCTTACCTTCCTGCTGGTCTGGCCCTTGGGGGAGATCTGACTGGCATCTGCTCAGGATGGGAAAGGATCAGGGTAGTGTTGAGCTGATGACAAGTCGGCTACTAAAAGGCTAAATATGAGCCAATCTCCCTCAAGCCGTGCTCTGCAGTGGTTTGATCTGAATGGTCATTCCATACGTGAGCATTATTGTGTTTCACAGCTGTTGGTTTCTATCCATTTGAGTGAAGTCAGCACCAATAATATCCAACAATTTGGACATGTCTGTCTAGCTCACATCCTGAATTACACTTGCACCAACCTGTGTTGTTTGTCCACAGATTGCCGCACTCTGTGAATCACAGAATGAATAAAGCACAGAAGATGGCCATTTAACCTATCATGTCCATGTCAGCTCTCGGTAAGAACAATGGTGTTATTCCCACTCTCCCGCCTTTACCATAGCCCTACTATTTAGAAAATTATCCAATTCCCATTTTGAAAGTCACAATGAAATCTGCCTCTTCCACACTCTCAGGCAGTGCATTCCAGATCCTAACCACTCGCGGCATAAATAAATTGTTCCTCATGTCGTTGTTGGCTCTTTTGCCAGTCATCTGAAGTTCAGTTAAGATAAAGGCAAAATACTCTGGATGCTGGAATCAGAAACAAAAAACAGAAAAATGCTGGAAAATCTCAGCAGGTCTGACAGCACCTGTGGGGAAAGTGTGGGATATTTTATTTAGACTAATTACAATGACTAAGACTAATGGATCTCCACAGGTGCTGTCAAACTTGCTGAGATTTTCCAGCATTTTTCTGTTTTTGGAACTGAAATTTAGTGTCCTTTATTCTTGCCCCTTCCATCCAATGGGAACAGTTTCTCTCAATCTACACTGTCCAGACCCCCCCCCATGATTTTGAACACTTTGATCAAATCTTCCCTCAACCCTGTCTTCTCTCAGGAGAACAGCCCCAACCCCTGTAAGCTATATAGGGAATCAAAGTCCAACATTCCTGAAGCTATTCTTGTAACTCTTTTCTGCACCTTCTCCACTGCCCTCATATCTTTCCTAAAGTTGGTGCCCAGAACTGGACACAATGTTCTAGATGAGGCTGAGCCACTGTTTTATAAATGTTCACCATAACTTTCTCATGTGGTGTGCTGGTAGGTAATAGGATTTGTACAGGATCAGCATCCAGGATAACTCTATCCATGTTATTCATGCAGAATTCACCTCATATGTGCTCAGTATCAAGTGAAAGCTGCCAAAATATTATATTAACCATGGAAAGAGAGGCCTTTTTGAGTGCTGCAGTCCAATTGGTGTCAGCAAATCTATAATGCTGTTGGGAAGGAAACTCTAGGAACTTGATCCGTTATTCATTTGTGGGACATGAGTGTTGCTGGCTGGCCAACATTTATTGTCTACCCCTAGTTGCCCTTGGAAGGCAATTGAGAGTCAAACACATTGCTGTGGCTCTGGAGTCACATGGAGACTGGACAAGGTAAGAACAGCAGATTTCCTTCTTAAGGGGCAGTAGTGAACCGGATGATTTTCTTTCCAACAATCGGCAATGGTTTCATAGTCATCAGTAAATTCTTAATTCTAATTTTTTTTATTATTGAATTCAAATTCCACAATCTACCATGGTGGGATTCGAACCCAGGTCCCGAGAACATTAGCTGAGTTTCTGGATTAATAGTCTAGTGATAATACTACTAAGTCATTGCTGGTGACAGTGAAGGAACAGTAAGTCAGAAAAGTGTGTGGCTTGGAGAGAATATGCAGGTGGTATTGCTGTCATTGTCCTTCCAGGTGGTAGAGGTCACGGGTTTGGAAGATGCTGTCGAAGGAGCTTTGGCGAGCTATTGTACTGCATCTTGTAAATGGTACTCGCTGCTCCTGGAGGAGCTGGCAGATGGGGCGGTAGTCAAGCAAGGCTGCTTTATTCTGATTAAGCTCCCTAAGTGTTGCTGGAACTGCACTCAACCAACAAAATGGAGAGTATCCCATCACACTCCTGACTTGGGCTTTATAGGTGCTGGACAGGCTTTGAGGAGGTGGCTGGTGACTTAATTCCTCTTGCAGCTGCAATATTTACATGGCTGATCCAGTTCAACTTCTGGTCATTAGTGTCCTCCAGGATGTTAATAATGAGGAATCCAATGATGGTAATGTCATTGAATGTCACGTAGAGATGCTTAAATTCCTTCTTTTCGGAGATGGTCACTGCTTGGCACTTATGTGGCTGTGTGGCATGAATGTTACTATTAATAAAGCTCAAGACTGAATGTTGTCTACATCTTGCTGCATATTATCACAGACTGCTTCAGTAGCTGAGGAGTTGTGAATGGTGCTGAACATTGTGCAATCATCAGCAAACATCTCCACTTCTGACCTCATGATGAAGGGAAGATATTTGATGAAGCAGCCTGTTTTGGCAAATTCATAGAATCCTAACACTGCATAGGCGGCCATTTGGCCCATCAAGTCTGCACTGACTCTCTGACAGCATCTGACCCATCCTGTAACCCAACATTTACTCCACTAATTCCCCTAACCTACACATCTTGGGACACTAAGGGGCAATTTAGCACGACAAATCCACCGTACTCATACATCTTTGGAATATTTGAATGAATGAAGTGAGAACTTTTCTTTCAATAGTTCTAACTTCAGATTATAATTAAGTTGTTAGAACATTTATGCTGCACTAATTTGTTTCCACTCTCACCTCCAGGACTGCTGTCCTGATGAGTGATGTTGGTTCCATAAACAATGGCAACATTCCAGTCTTTTATCCTGTTGGCCATTCAGCTGTAAGCTTTCAAAGCAAGCATTGAAATCACTCATACAGTCATAGAGTCATAGAGGTTTACACCATGGAAACAGATCCTTCAGCCCAAATTGTCCATGCCACCCTTTTTTTTGTTAAAACCCCTAAACTAATTCCAATTGCCCACATTTGGCCCATATCCCTCTATACCCATCTTACCCATGTGGCTATCTAAATGCTTTTTAAAAGATAAAATTGTACCCACCTCTATTACTACCTCTGACAGCTTGTTCCAGACACTCACCCCCACCCTCTGTATGAAAAAATTGCCCCTCTGGATACTTTTGTATTTCCCCCCCTCACTTTAAACCTATGTCCTCCAGTTTTAGACTCCCCTACTTTGGGAAAAGATACTGACTACCTACCTTGTCTATGCCCCTCATTATTTTATAGATCTCTATAAGATCACCCCTCAGCCTCCTATGCTCCAGAGAAAAAGTCACAGTCTATTCAGCCTCTCCTTATAATGCAATCCATCAAGTCCCAGTAGCATCCTAGTAAATCTTTTCTGCACTCTTTCTAGTTTAATAATATCCTTTCTATAATAGGATAACCAGAACTACACACAGTATTCCAAGTGTGTTCTTACCAATGTCTTGTACAACTTTTAACAAGACGTCCAACTCTTGTATTCAGTGTTCTGACCAATGAAACCAAGTGCGCCAAATGCCTTCTTCACCACCTTGTCCACCTGTGACTCCAGTTTCAAGGAGCTATGAACATGTACCCCTAGATTTCTTTGTTCTCTAACTCCCCCCAGTGCCCTACCATTAACTGAGTAAGTCCTGCCTGGTTCAATTTAACAAAATGCATTACCTCATATTTGTCTAAATTAAACTCCATCTACCATTCATCAACTCACTGGCCCAATTGATCAAGATCCCGTTGCAACTGGAGATAACTTTCTTCACTACCCACAATGTCACCAGTCTTAATCTCATCTGCAAACCTACCAACCATGTTCCTATATTCTCATCCAAATCATTAATACAAATGACAAATAACAGTGGACTCAGCACTGATCCCTGAGGCACACCACTGGTCACAGGCCTCCAGTTTGAAAAACAATCCTCAGCCACCTCCTGGCTTCTGTCAAGAAACCAATTTTGCATCCATTTAGATACCTCACCCTGAATCCCACGAGATTTAACTTTATGCAACAACCTACCATGCAATACTTGATCAAAGGCCTTGCTAAAGTCCATGTAGACAACATCACTGCACTGCCCTCATCTACCTTCTTGGTTACCCTTTCAAAAAAAAACTCAATTAAATTTGCGGGACATGATTTTCCACTCACAAATCCATGCTGACTGTCCCTTGTATCTTTAAATGCCTGTAGATGCTGTCTCTCAAAATACCCACTGTCCTGTAGTTTCTAGGCTTTTCCCTGCAGCACTTTTTAAACAAAGACACATGATTTGCCACTTTCTAATCTTCAGTCATTTCATCTGTGACTACTGATGATTCAAATATCTTGGTAATTTTCTCCCAGCCTTCCACAATGTCCTAGGACATACCTCATCACTTCCTGCAGATTTATCTACCATGATGCCCTTCAAAACTTCAGCACCTCCTTCTCTATCATATATACACTCCTCAAGACATCAATATTTATTTCCCCAAGTTCCCTAACATCTAAGCTTTTCTCAATAGTAAATACTGATGAGCAATATTTATTTAGGATCTCACCTATCCCTTGTGGATCAGCATATAGATTACCCTGTTGATCCTTAGCAAGACCTACTCTCTCCTTTGTTACTCTTTTGCCCTTTACGTATTTATAGAAGCTCTTTGGATTCTCCTTTGCCTTATCTGCCAAAACAATTTCATGTCACCTTTACGTCCATTCATCAACACTGGCTTTGCCCTCACACCATCACAACTGTCTGTATGCACAAAGTTAAGGTAGCAATTAGGACTGGAAACTTCTTCCCCCAAAACTTATTAGTTTTGACTTGATTTATTATTTCACATGTATTAATATACAGTGAAAATTATTGTCTCTTGCATGCTATACAGACAAAACATATCGTTCATAGAAAAGGAAATGAGAAAGTGCAGAATGTAATGTTATAGTCATTGCTAGGGTGTCGAGAAAGATCAACGTAACGCACAGTAAGTCCATTCAAAAGCCTGACAGCTGTTTTTGAGTCGGTCGATACGTGACCTCAAACTTCTATATCTTTTTCCCGACAGAAGAAGGTGGAAGAGAGAATATCTGGAGTGTGTGGAGTCCTTACTTATGCTGGTGAGGCAGTGGGAAGTGTAGACAGAATCAATGGATGGGAGGCTGATTTGTGTGATGAATTGGGCTACATTCACGATTTTTTGTTGATCCTTGCAGTCTTGGGCAGAGCAGGACTCATACCAAGCTGTGATACAACCAGAAAGGATGCTTTCTAAGATGCATCTGTAAAAGTTGGTGGAGAGGCGTTACTGACATGCCAAATTTTGTTAGTTTTCTGAAAATGTTTCAGAGAATGTGTCACCATGCTCTTTCACTGACCCTTCCCTGTGTGTATCTTGTCGCATTCTCTTCAGCAGTGGTCCTTGGATTGGAGCCTGCCATTTCCAACATTCTTGAGTATTTATGATTGAATTCAATTTTTCTTCTCTGCATTTTATTGCTCCTTTGCCTCCCATTTCCTGTTATCCATGGCAGTGACATTGAGCTGTTCAGACCATGACTCTCAGGTTAGATTCAAACCTGAGAGTTATGAGAAACACCTCCACCTTCATCTGAACTTTCTCCTTTTTGCCAAAGGCTCTGTTTCTCGTGACCAGCTCACTTTCTCCTGTTTGACTTTGGCCATAATTCACTTACGGCTGACTAAGTTGAGTAATTATCATCAAAATAACTCGCTTTTCAATGAGTGGTTAACTTTACTACCTGCAGCATTACTGTAATCGTTTTCCAGAGTAGCGTTGGACTTTCAGCTTGGCTCCATTCCAAATAGAAAGAAAGAACTTGAACTTATGGAGAAATTTTCATAACCTCAAAGCACCTTACAGCCAGTGAAGTACTTTTGAAGTGTAGTCACTGTTTAATGTAGGAAATACAGCAACCAAATCTCTACTTAGAAACAGCAAGGTCATAATAACATGATAACTTGTTTTAGTGATACTGGTTGAGGGATGAATCATAGAACATGAGGGGGAACTTCCTTTCTCTTCAAAGTAGTACTTCAATATTTCAAATCTAGATCATAGAATCACAGAATCCCTACAATATTGAAGGAAGCCATTCAACCCATCAAGTCTGCACCAAAAACAATCCCACACAGGTCCTTTCCCCATAACCCCACATATTTACCCTGCTAAATCCCTTGACAGTATGGGGAAATTTTAGCATAGCCAATCAACCTAACCCACACATCTTTGGAGTGTGGGAGGAAATTGGAGCACCCTGAGGAAACTCATGCAGACACAGGAAGAATATGCACACTCCACACAGACAGTGACCCGAAGCCTGAATTGAACCTGGGTGCCTGTCACCTTGAGGCAACAATGCTAAGCTCTGTGCCACCTGAGCGGCAGACAACATTACAGTTTAACATTTCATCTTGAAGCCAGTGCCTCCAATAGTACAGCAGCCTTTCAGTAAGGCACTCAGAAAGTTATCCTAACTAATGCTAAAAACTCCAGAGGAAGACAGGAACAGAGGCAAGGATACCACCATTGAGATACAAAATTATCTTTCTGCTATCACTCTGAAAAGAATTCCACAGAATCTGTGTTCTTATCCATAAACTGGGACAACGCTAGCTAAATCTATGACTTACATTGCCTTCCTCCATCACCATTGGGTTAGTATGTCAGAGTAACAGATGGAGCAATGTTTAAGAACTTGACATATCTAACATCTGTCAGTATCACCATAATGTAGTCAAACACCCAATTTGATTTCCTCTGCACTAAACTGCAGAATAGAGGTTTATTCAAATTGATTTGGAATTCTTGTGGTCATTATTCTCATAACATACTCCTCCCTGTATTCAAATTCCCTCCTTTTAAGGATGTTGACTTGTACACGGATACAATTCTGAAACATTGTCTTTTCCACCATCTTTTGTTGGGAAAAAGACACAAAAATTTAAGGTCATGTACCAAACAACTCAAAAGCAGCTTCTTCCCTGCTGCTATCAGACTTTTGAATGGATCTCTCTCGCACTAAGTTGACCTTTCTCTACATCCTAGCTATAACTGTAACACTACATTCTGCAGTCCCTTGTTTCCTTCTCTACGAATGGTATGCTTTTTCTGGATTGCGCAAGAAACAATACTTTTCACTGCAATGTGACAATAGTAGATCAAATTTAAAAAAAAGCTGGAAGTAATTCTTTAGAATTTCACCCAAGTGGCCATTCTCTAGTAAGACACTTTTAAAGGGGCAAATATTCCTGTCCTGCCTGCTACGGGAATCAGAACGGGCAAGGACAGACCATAGAACGGTTTGTTGACCTCGTGTGGGTTTTCCAGTTTTGGGGCAAGCCTGAAATCTAAATTCTAGAGACTATTATCTCCGTCAATTTCATCATCTATTGTTAACTGGGTCACAGTTAATTATACCAATTATGTGATATAATTGCGGCAGGAATGCAGAATAGATACTAGCTTCACCTGCAACAGCACATTTGAACTGTCTTTACTTGACATTTGCACCCATCTGCTCTCCAGTGAGGAATGAGGAAATCACTGAAAAGGAATGAGAGGCTGATTTTTAAGCTCCCTTATTTTCCAGTTAAACTCAACAAGTTAAGAGATCGGGGACACTCCTTGTCAACAGCAACTGAAACCACCACAGGAACGGATCTGATTAATTTTCAAACATTGTGGTCCATTTTCTTTTTAGCTTTATTCCTGCCCTGTGTCGACATTTCTTCTACCTGTTTTCCTGTCACTGATAACGCTTTATCTTTACATTTGCGTACTTGGAACGTGGGTGCTGATGGCACCCACACCCTCATTGCTACAATTACATTATGTAACAGCAACAATTCCAGTGTAACTCTGATTCCACTATCTGTACGTGGAAGAATTGTGAGAGTCATTGTCTGTGTGGAGTTTGCACATTCTTCCTGTGTCTGCATGGGTTTCCTCAGGGTGCTCCGGTTTCCTCCCACCCTCCAAAGATGTGCAGGTTTGGTGGATTGGCTGTGCTAAAGTTGCCCTCTAATGTCAGGCAGACTAGCTAGGGTAAACACGTGGAATTATGGAGATAGGGCTTGGGTGGGTTTGTAGTTGATGCAGACTTGATGAGCCAAATGGCCTTCTTCAGCACTGTAGGGATTCTATGAACAAGATATCTATGTGTATAAAGGGGAAAGTAGTTCAGTGATGCCTGTCCCTGGTTTTAACGTTAGATTTCACTGTGCCACCCAGCTACCAACTGACTCCTTCGGCATCAAATTACAAAGAGACAATTGCAGTTGACACAAAGAAATTCTTTCAATGTCAATAGTCACAACATTGGACATGTGAAAAATGTACCTGTCTGAATAGTAATATTGTCCCAAGCCCTAAAGGATAGTTTTGCTTCACTGCTTCTGCATTTAGCCCATCATCCCCAGTGTATTCCTGCTCTGCTCCAAGCCAGTCACCTTATTTCAGCAGTTCAAACTTTTATCTCCTCTCTAAAATGAGTTTTGTTTGAAGCAGAGAATCCTATTCTGGCTCATGGACTTTGAAAGTTGGTTATACTATTTTCTGAAAACTTTCGTAACAAAGCAAATCATTATGAGAAATGTGTAATAAAACTAACCGCTTAATATTACAAAGCCAAAGGGTTTGTTCATTGGATTGTAGAATAACGACAGTGCAGAAGGAGGCCATTCAGCCCACTGAGTCTGCACTGACTCTCCAACAGAGCATCCCACCCAGACCCTATTCCCTTAACCTTACATATTTACCCATAAAGCCTTCTAACCTATGTATCTTGGGATACTAAGGGGCAATTTAACATGTTCAATCCACCTAACCCACACACCTTTGGACTGTTGGAGGAAACCAGAGCACCCGGAGAAAACCCACGCAGACACAGTGAGAACGTGTAAACACTATGTAGACAGCCAACCTGGGAATTGAACCTGGGTTCCAAGCACTGAGAAGCTCAGTGCTAGTCACTGTGCTGCCCACTCAGACATACAGAGCAGAGTGATCCCAGTTTTATGCTGTGCTGTGGTTGGCCATTTTACACTAGTTGTGCATTTTATATTAGCAGTGCTGTCATGGTATTTTGGGGGAGCATTGAAGAGTTTTTGCTAACATTCTGGGGGGGTCAGGGGCGGTGGCGTTGGTTGTTATCCTGACATGTCTCCCTAACCAACTGCTGGGGATTGAGTGAAACGGGGAAGATGCAAGTTCTTTAAACCACCACATTGTGGGTTTCATCTGTTCACCATTATGACTCCCTCTTTAGCTCAGAGTATCAGTCCAAAGGTGCATCTTCATTATCACTGAACACTATGATATCCCTCATTTACGTAAAGCAAAGGAGTTTAGAAGGTTTTTTTTTAAGTTATTTATTAATCATAAGTAGGTTTACACTAACACTGAAATGATGTTACTGTGAAAATCCCCTAGACCCCTATTTCAAAATGATGAGACAGCCAGGAGCACCTTAATGAATCAGATGGGTTTCTCTGATAATCGACAATGGTTTCATGGTCATTAGTAGATTCCTAATTCAATATTTTTTACTGAATTCAAATTCCACCGTCTGCTGTAGTGGGATTCAAACCCAGGTCTTCAGAACATTAGCTGAATTTTTGGATTAATAGTCTAGCAATAATAACACTAGGCCATCACCTCCCCATTTATAAAAGGTAAATCAAACAGGATTAAGCTCATAGTGTCATATATTTGTAAGCAGTTTCTGTTTTGCAATTTTATTTCCACGATCCTTGGAGTCAGTATCTTCCTTGTTCCACACAATTTTCAAACAGCTACAACAGTACATTTCCATCTCGTCCTCAATCCTAACCCCAGCCAGGTCTATATCCTTTTTATTTAAACTACAGCAGTAACAAATTTGGGAGCTGGTTGCTTTCCTTGGGAACTTTTGTTTTGTTTTACTTGAGCTTTCAAACTATCCATCAGCACTGGGATGACAGATAAATTAAATAAAAGCACCTTTATTTGACACAAGAATTTCAATACAGAGAATTGGCCATTTGGCCCTCTATTCCATGCCAATCTTGATACATAGAAACATAGAAGTTAAGAGCAGTAGGAGGCCATTTGTCCCTTTGAGCCTGCTCAGCTATTCATCACAATCAAGGCTGCTCATCCAACTCAATAGCCTAATCCTGCTTTTTCCCCAGAATCTTTGATCCCATTCGCCCCAAGTGCTATATCCAGCCACCTCTTGAATACATTCAATATTTTGGCATCAACTACTTCCTGTGGTAATGAATTCCACAGGCTCACCACTCTTTGGGTGAAGAAATGTCTCGTCATCTCCATCCTAAATAGTCTATCCCTGGTCTGAGCTTATTCCATCTTGTTTCACACAAAACTTTCAAAACATCCTTCTATTCCTTTCTCCCTCATATTTAGATAGCTTCCTCTTAAATGCAAATGGATTCTGTTCACCTGTATTCTATTATGTAGAAATTCCACATTCTAGCAAATCTCTTGGAAAAGAGGTTTATCCTGAATTTGTTATTGGAATAATTTATAACTATCAGATTTATTTGGATTGCATACAAGTGAAAATATTTTTTCTAATGCTACCCAATTGATTGGCAAGGGAATTAAGGGTTACGGGGAGAAAGCGGGAAAGTGGTACTGAATCACTACAGGTCAGCCATGATCTTATTGAATGGTGGGGCAGGCTCGAGGGGCTGGATGGCCGACTCCTGCTCCTATTTCTTATGTTCTTATGAACACTTTCATATTTTAAAGCCTCTATTAAGTTGTAACAGCTTTTTTTTCTCTATAGAGCAAAGAGTCTGAACTTGTTCAGTCTTTCCTCATTATGATAAGCATTCAGTTCCGGTATCATCCTTGCAAATTATTTTTGCACCATCTCCTTCATACTCTTTTTAGGACACGGGGACTAGGTGCCTGATTTTACCCATTTTCAATCTAAGTGCTGAATCTGGGCGCAATTCAGATCCAACTTGGAAATCTGTTCTCATATGCATTCAGCCTGAAAAAAAACAATTGTGGGTCTGAATCGTGCTGTGGGCAGGACTTAGCGCGCCCGAAACAGATCGGAACTCTGAACCCCGCATGTGGATTAGAAAAAAAATTTGAAAAAGTGTGCCCCCCATGCCACATCGTTCCCGGGTTGCAAAACACAGAGAAAGCGGCCCAGGAATGAAAAGCAGAAGCTACGGCCCCCACAGACATCACTGTCTCCCTTATCCGCGCACTCCCCCCGTGACCCAGAGTGATCGCAACCCCCCCTTCTGATTGCCCGCAGAGTGACAGTGGAACCGCTGACCCCCGCTCACATTGATCGCCCGCAGAACGGCAGTGGACCCCCGACACCTCCTCCCCATCCCTCCCACCAGAGACCCCTCTGGCCTTCCCCACGCCTGCCAACCAGAAATACATTGTACCCGCTTCCACCCCCGACGCCGAGAATGATCTGGCCTCACTCCCACCTCCTTCAGAGAATGATCTGCCCCTCACTCCCCACCCCACTCTCTTCGAGGTACATCTGACCTGTCTCCTCCACCCCCCCATCAGACAATGATCGTGCCTCCATCCCTCCCTGCCTACCTCCGCACCAGAGAATGATCTGACCCATCTCCCTTCTTTCCCCCCACCACTGATCTGAGTCAGAGCGCCATTGGAAGCTCTGAACACGCTCTTCAGCAGCTGGAGCACCCGAACAGACTTCTATTCATGTCCATCTCAGTGCGATTCTAGATTAGCGAACATAGTGGTAAAGGGGAAACGCTTATTGGGCAGGCAGTTCATTTACCGTGTTTTTGTGCCTGGACACAATGGTAAAATTGGGCCCCAGATCTGTGCATTGTACTCAAAAATGTCATTATAGTAAGATTTTTCGAGGGGGTGACGTCAAAGATCGGAATCACAGCATCACTGTTGTCAAGGACACCCAAAAATCTAAACTGTAGTCCCTCTGACATCATGGACCTATATGTTCAAGTACTGGCTCAGATCAGGACATCCTTTTTAGATCCACCTCATAAGCAGCTTCCATGTTTAAAACATGATGCATAAAAGCACCGTGATCTCCTACCCCAATGCATATGCACGCACATACAAAACACACAATTCCCATAAAACTTCTGTGTACTCCAGTATACCATCTCCCATGTCTATAATTTAGATAAATGGGTTAGAATAATAGAATCTTTAAAGTGCAGAAGGAGGCCATTTGGCGCATTGAGTCTGCATTGGCCACAAATCCCAAGCAGGCGTATTCCCATAACCCCACATATTTACCCTCCTAGTTCCCTGACACTAGGGGAAATTTAACATGGCCAATCCACCTAACCCGCACACCTTTGGACTGTGGGAGGAAACTGGAGCTCCCAGAGAAATCCCACACAGACACAGGGAGAATGTGCAAACTCCAAACAGGCAATGACCCAAAGCCAGAATTGAACCCTGGTCCTTGGTGCTGAGAGGCAGCAGTGCTATCCACTGTACCACCATGCTGCCCAAAAAAAAGACAGATTTGCAGTTATATAGCACCTTTTACAACCTCATGTTGCCACCTCCAACTCCAGCCCCACCCCCACCCTGACCCCAAAGTGTTTTACAACCAGTGCAGTACTTTTGAAATGCAGGAAACATGGCAACCTATTTATACACAGTACGATCCCACAAACAGTAATGAATGCATAAGCAGATCATCTGTCTTGAGTGTTGACTGACGTTGTCTAGTCTCATGCATCTTTTTAAGTACCAATTTTTTACCGAGATGGGGATCTAACTAGCACACAACTGGTAAAATTTCTCTCTTCCTTGGAACTTGACTTCCAACAGGGAGAGTATCATCAGGACATATGAATTAATGCAAGCCATATCCCAGATGCAGGGTGCTTCTTGTATGGCTTTAGCAGGCTCCAGCGTGATAGTACTGTGCCTTTAAGAAATGTACTGTGTCATATTTCTTACGCAGGCTTTTTTTAAGCAGTCTTTTCTATTCACTAGCTGCCACTTTGTCTGTAATGATAGCCCATTCTGATACTGCAGAGGCATAATGATCTCAATTGCTAAAGTGCTCATTCTAATCTGGACTAATGCAGTTCTGTTATTTTGGTGTTTTCCCCTGTGGTTTTCCAGAGCAGGGGATAGACAGGCAAGTCATGTGACTTGGAGGCAGCAGGGGGCTGGGCTCTTTCTGGAGCTTGGAGACTGGGACCTGCCAGCACTTTAAAGATTCTATTATTCTAATTCAAATAAAATTGAGGTCCAGGCTAACTTCGTAATATACCTTAGAATTACTGATTTGGTCTCTAACGCTAGTCACTAATAATTAAAAAAACAGAACCAACCTCCTTTCCACTTGCTTTAGGTGTTTTAAATCTTGCTCACGCTTCCTCTCAACTTTCTTCTCTCCGGTGAAAACAAGTTCATTTTTATTTTGTGTTTTGTCACATTTCAGCCCACCCCCCGTTCCCCCCTTTAAAATGATCCTGGCCAAATTCCTCTGCACTGCCCCGAATATCTTCGTAAAAAGGTAGAGAGGCCAACATTGCACACAACGCTGCCAATGATCTGTATAAGATTAGCACGGTTAGCTTTATTTGATGTCTGGCCCAATATGCTCAAGATGGATTGCAGAAAGCGACAGCAGGAAAACTTGCTACATATCATCAGCGCAGGGCTCCTCCAGCCCAGCAACAGCCTCGGCCCTGAGCATTCGTCAGACACTTTATTTTCTCTCCCTTATTTAGGAAAAGCCATTGGAGGCCTTCCGAAATAAAAACAAATACATTCCACCCACATTAGAACAAGCTGCCAGGAGCCAAACGGTTTGGCGAGGTAAAAGTTTCCATAACACTGGACTAAACACAGAGCGGATAGTAACAGACAGGGAGATGAGCGAGTGTTGAAATTCAGAATAGGGACCACAGTGTGGGAAGCACACTGCAGGGTCATGTGATCACCAGTTCCCATACACCAAGTCGCGAATTCCCTATTTCAGTCCTGCCGTTCCAGGAAGCTGTTAGAGTGTTTAGGGAGCTTGTCATCCAGGGCACTCTCACATTTTTAAGCTGTCCTTCATTAGCCTTGCTGACAGCGGTCACAAGCAGGTCACCTATTGCCAAACGACAAAGAAAATTACAGCACAGGAACAGGCCCTTTGGCCCTCCAAGCCTGCACAGACCATGCTGCCCTTCTCAAGTAAAACCCTCTACCCTCCCGGGGACCATATCCCTCCATTTCCACTTTATTCGTGTATTTGTCAAGAAGCCCCTTAAAAATCACGATTGCATGCCCCTTCCAGCAGAAGGAATGGAAGCGACCTTCACTGTTACCGCGAAGAATCTGAAGAAAAAAAAGTTCTCTAAAATTCCAAGAAAGAGTCTTTGGCAAACTTAACAGACTCACCTCTAACAGAGGTTGCAGTAAACCTCGGCAATGGACAAGAAATTGGCTAAAGGTTAGGCATCCACTAAGAGAGTCTGGATTGGGGCAGGGTAGGAAGAGGAACGGTCCCCGCTTCCTTAATATTTTCAATTTACCTCAACAACTTAGATTCAAAGATCATTCAGAAATCTGTTCACATTCTGCAGGGGTGAATTAAATAGGATGCACAGGTGTGGGTCACAGGTCTACTGCAGAAAGAAAGTGCACAGTGAATGCTGGCGCCCTTATAAATATTAGCATAATGGAGGGATTTAGGTGTGCGCTCCACAGTTCTCTGAAAGTGGCATCTCAGGTAGGCAAGATGGTCAAGAAGGCGTATGGCATGTTGGTCTAGAAGGTGTATGGCATGTTGGTCTTCATTGGTTGGCGCATTAAATATAAGAATTGGAAAATCATGTTGCAGCTGTAGACTTTGGGTAGACTGCATTTGGACTATTGTGTACAATTCTGTTTGCCACACTACCAGAAGGATGTTGATGCATTGAAAGGGGTGAAGGAGAGATTCACCAGGATGTTGCCTGGTTTGGAGGATATGGACTATCAAGAAAGGTTGAATAAACTTGGGATTGTTTTCATTGGAATGTCAGAAGATGCAGGAGGACCTGATAGAGGTTTACAAGATTATGACAGGCTTGGATAGAATGGATAGTCTGATTCTTTTTCCCCCAAGGACAAAGGGTTAATTACTCAGAGGCATAGGTTGGAAGTGAAAGGGGGAAGTTTAAAAGAGATGTAAGGGGTAGGTTTTTCACAGAGTGAATGCCTGGAATACGCTGCTGGAGGAGGTGATGGATGCGGATTTTATAACAATGTTCAAGGCAGAGAATAAAAGGATATGGACCATATAAAAGCAAGAAAATATTAGACAGGCATCTGTATCAATACAGACTTGGAGGACGAAGGGACTGTTCTGTTCTTTGTTCAGCCCAACCAGGCCATTCTAGCATTTATATTCCATTTTAAACCTCCTCTCATTATCTAACAAGTAACATTCCGCCATGGGAATCGGAGTCAGCAAAGATCGGAAAATGAAGTCTGTTGACCTCGGGAGAGATTTTACGGTTTCAGGGAGCAAAGCCATAAAATCCTGCCCCATCTCTTGTACCCTTTTCCCTCATAGTTGTATCCATTTCTTGGCACCTAAACTGTATAGCTCAGTCAATCTTGGTTAGCAAATTGCACAGTCTCGTTGCTCTCCATCATACCCATAGGCTATGAATTCCCTGTTATCTTGCCTTGCTCCTTCCCTCAAGAGAAACATTCCTCTCTCTCCATCCACTTTATCAAAATCTTTCATAATTTTACACACCTCTACTATCTTACTTCCCTTTTAGAATAAAATAAATCTTGCTGGTTATTCTTTCTTGACGGGCATAATCTGACAGTTCTGATATCGTTCTTGTATTTTTTTTGTGCCCTTTTCAATTCCTCTATTTCTTTTTTGTAATATGGCAGTCAGAGCTCCCAAGTGCAGTCTAATCAAAGTTCAGTACAGGTTGAGCAAAGTACTCATCCCCTTTCAATTCTCTCTCTCTGGAAAGGAGGGACATTATGCCTAGAACCAAAGTGGGTGAGATCCTTAATGAGTACTTTGCATTGATAATCACAAAGGAGAGGGACACATTGATTGATGGTGCTACGGAGGGATGTGTAAACCTTCTAAAGCCAATCATTATTACAAGGGAGAAAGTGTTAGGTGTATTAAAAAGTATTAAGATAGATAAATCCCCAGGGCCAAATGGCATCTGTGCCAGATTACTGAGAGAGAGAGAGAGAGAGAGAGAGAGAGACATGAGAGGAAATTGCTGGGCCTCAAACAGAAATCTTTGTTTCCTGATGAGGGTCCCAGAGGATTGAAGGATAGCCAATATTGTCCCCTTATTTAAGGAGGGTAGCAAGGATAACTGGGGTAATTATAGGCCAGTGAGTTGACATCAGTGATACTGAAATTGTTGGAGAAGATTCTTAGGGATAGGATCTATACACATATGGAGCTGTGTGCCCTTATTATCGACAGACAGCATAGTTTGTATGAGTGAGGTCGTGTCTCACTAATTTGATTGAGTTTTTTTGAGGAGGTTATAAAAATGATTTATGAAGGGCAATGGGTGTTATCTATATGGACTTTAGTAAAGCATTTGACAAGATCCCTTGTGGCAGGCTGATGCAAAAGGCTAAATTGGAGAATACAGCAGGATATAGATACACTGGAAAATTGGGCAGAGAGATAGCAGATGAAATTTAATCTGGACAAGTGTGAGGTGATGTATTTTGGTAACTCCAATTCAGGTGGGAGATATAAAATAAATGGCAGAACCATCAGGAGCATAGGCACACAGATCTGGGAGTATAGGTCAGAGATCTATAAAGGTGACAGCACAGGTGGAAGAGGTGAAGAAAACATATGGCATGCTTGCCTTTATTGGCCAGGACATCGAGTATAAAATTTGACAAATTATTTTACAGATATACAAAACATTGGTTAGGCCACATTTGGAATAGTGCATCTCATTCTGGTCACCACACTATCAGAAAAATGTGGAGGCTTTGCAGGGTGAACAGAAAAGGTTTATGAGGATGTTGCCTGATACGGAGACTGAATAAACTGGGATTGTTCTCCCTGGAAAGACGGAGGCTGACAGCAACTGCAAAGAAGTTTATAAAATTATGAGGGGCATAGATAATAAACAGTTGGAAGCTTTCCCCCAGGGCAGAAATGACAATTCCAAGGGGGCACAAATTCAAGGTAAGGTGGCGGGGGCGCGGTGGTGGGGAAGATTCAGTGGAGATGTGCGGGGGAAGTCTTTTACACAGAGGGCATTGGGGGCCTGGAACACATTGCTAAGTGAGGTGGTTGAAGCAAACACATTAGCAATATTTAAGACTTATCTGGATAGATACATGAACAGGTGGGGAATATAGGGATACAGGCAGGTGGTTTGCATAGGACAATATGATTGGTGGAACCTTGGTAGACAGAAAGCCCTCTTCCTGTGCTGTACTGTTCTTTATTCTTTGAAAGAAACACTAGTACTTGTAGAATGTTAGATACCATTCGTTAGATATTAATGATGACGTCTCCGTTGTTTGAAGTAGATTGTGTGTATTTATTAACGACAAGAACAATATGCATTTATACAGTAAAGGTTGCAAACCACAAACGGTCTCTGTCCTGGCTTGTGCACAAGTCTCTGTCCAACACTAGACTGATTCCTAGGTGCAGTTCATGTGTTCCGTTACATCACTGTATGGGCAGTACTGTACTCAATCCCACATTAACCCTATATGTACCAGATCCTTATACTACATCTCTCCCTAAATCTGTATCTAATGTATTGCAAGTTAATCTATTTTGTCCCATGTATTTAAATCGTTATTACGACCCCATCTCTTCCCTTCAAGTCTCCAAGTATGTAGGTTCAGTTCAAGCTTTACAACCCTTCCACGTTGTTATACTACTGCCAGATTTTTGGAATGAAAATGAAAAAGAATTTCTTTCCTGTCCCTGTCAGTCAACCTAAACAAACTGCACTGAAATCCCCAGGGGAAACCCAAGTAACACAAATGCATAAGATCAGCTTAAGACAAAACCTTTAGGTACAGAGGAGATGTCAGGGGTAAGTTTTTCACCCAGAGGGTGGTGGCTGAGTGGAATTGGCTGTTGGCGGTGGAAGCAGATTCAATAGGGTCTTTTAAGAGACTTCTGGACGAGTACGTGAGACTTAATAGGATTGAGGGTTATAGGTAAGCCTACTAAGTAGCGATATGATTGATGCAACTTGTGGACTGAAGGGCCTGTTTGTGCTATAGTTTTTTTATGTTCTAAATTGAGTACTTATCTTGCACTCCCAGCTACCAATTTAAAGATTTTGCTAGACAAATTGGCAAGCTTCAAAACAGATTTGAACTCTAAACCCATCTCTTACAAGAAAAATGATATAAATGTATTTCTTAAAGGCTCTGTATCATCACAGGTGAATCCCAGCCACAGACAAGGTCACAGATCTTTGCTCCATCAGATAAACAATACTCAAAAATCAAAGGCTGAGATGAGGCTTGGACAAAACGTACACGAAGTTAATGTCACAGCACAATGGTTAGCAGTGCTGCATCACAGCGCCAGGGATCCGGGTTTGATTCCTGGCTTGGGTCACTGTGCAGATTCTGCACAGACATTCTCCCCGTGTCTGTGTGGGTTTCTTCCGGGTGCTCCTGTTTCCTCCCACAGTCCGAAAGAAGTGCTAATTATGTGCATTGGCTATGCTAAATTCTCCCTCAGTGTACACGAACAGGTGCCAGGGTGTGTCGACGAGGAGATTTTCACAGTAACTTAATTGCAGTGTTATTGTAAGCCTACTTGTGACACTAATAAAAAAAGTCATAACTCCTCTTGAAGGCACCTTCAAAAGCAAACTGATGAATTTGCTAAGGATCAGTGGCCCTGACTCCTTGGATGCTCCCATTCAGTAGATCTAGCAAATCTAACAAGCTTCACAATCTGAAAAGCCACTCAGCAGAACATTGCATCACTCAGACTCCATGCCTCCTCACGACCAGGCAAGGAGCTGTCAAACAGGATGGCAAAACACTGGATGTTGGAGATCTAAAACAAAAATAGAAAAACCTCAGCAGAAAGTGTCAAAAGCGGGCGAGGGAAGAAACATGTCGGGGTTAAATAATGTCCTCTGCGCTACTGTTGCTGATCCATTCTGTGAACTGCAGCAGCAGTTTGGAAGATTTATTTTGTTTAGTCGCACTGAAGACAGTTTAGTAGGGCCTGTGGAATGTTTCCTCACGAGTTCTTGACTGCAATTGACTGAGCTTTACAGCTTCATGATCTTTTACAAAGCCTATCATTGGAGGGTGAGTGACCTACATTGCCTTTAACCCCTGTAGAAATTTGCATTTCCCTCAGTGTGCGTGTGATTTATGATTCTCAAAGTCAGCTTTTTGAACAACGACGACAAAAATATACCTCTTCAGACCGGTTTAGTCAGAATGACAGTCAGAGCAATGTTGCCACACCGTTATCCAGTGCTTGACTATTCATACTAAGGGCTTTTAAAGCCACAGTAAAAGTTCTTTTCCTTTTCTTTCTCCATGATAGACAGTGACTTTTACTGATGGCCATATTTGGAGGTACTGTCAGCATCTCTGTACGTCACCCTACTCTTTGGAAAAGTCCAACAGTGAGCTGTCATCCACACAGATTCAAATCCAAACATCCCAAGCAACATCTGCCACTCCAGACTCATGCACATCTGTCCCCTCTGTCATATTATCATGATGTAGAGATGCCAGCATTGGACTGGGGTAAACATAGTAAGAATTCTGACAACACCAGATTTAAGTCCAACTGATTTATTTGATAGTAAACTCACAAGCTTTAGAGATTTCCCTCTTCATCAGGTGAATGAGGTGTTCTGGTCTCAAACAGCACATATAACAGCACAGACTGTTTACAGATTACTGAATAGAATGCGAATCTTTACACCTAACCTGCTATTCAAGTCTTAAAGTGGTCGACAATGTGAGTGGACGGAGCACCGAGCACAGGTTAAAGAGATGTGTATTGTCTCCAGACAGCACAGTAAGTGAGGTTTTTTGCTAACCCAGGCAAGTCATGGGGTTACAGATAGTGTGACATGAACCCAAGATTCCTGTTGAGATCGTTTTCACGTGTGCGGAACTTGGCTATCAGTCACGACACACGACAGCGCAGAGGAAGAACATTTACCCGAAAGTCAGAGGCCAAATGACCGTGACTGCACTTCCATTGTCAGAAGTTTGAGATCACGTACCAACCAACTCATGAACACTCATATTCTGCACCTGCGCACCTCATTTCACATTACCTGACAAAAAGAGCAGTGCTCTGAAACCTATTAGACTATAACCTGGTGTTGTGTGATCTTTCATCAAATACCAAACAATAAATGGGATAATATTTGTTCTGATTCTGAACAGAATAAAAGACTCACATTTATATAGCACCTTTCTTAAGCTCCAGCTGACCTGGGGTAATATTTTACGAATGTAATGTTGCCGTAATGACCGGAAGCTAACAGGCAATTTACACAGAGCAAGTTCCCACAAACATGGAGTCATTCACTTAAAGAAGAACAAAACAGCACGGGAAACAGGCCCTTCGGCCCAATGAGCCCGCGCCGCCACCTCGATGTTCCCACTTCTACACGCAATCCCTGTCCATGTTTATAGATCTATGGATTAAAAACCAAATTTGAGACAATGTAGGGAGAATTTGTTTTGCCAATTAGCCTAAGAGCACATCTTTGGGATGTGGGAGGAAACCGGAGCACCCGGAGAAAACCCACGCAAGCACGGGGAGAATGCACAAACTCCCACAGACACAGGCCCAAATCCATGTATCTGCACAGCACAGCGATAGTCACTGAGCTGTCGTGTTGCCCATCAAATGGTCCAGGTCAAGCGTACACTAACGACGTGAAGCACTAGGATACTCTCGAAAAAAATCCAAGAGCAGCCCTCTCACGACCCATCGCGTGTATGCCTCTCATTAGACAACAAGGTGGACCAAAGCACCTGTAGGATAAAAACAAGTACATCAATATCATCTTCTATTTACACACTTCCCAGGGACTCCCAAGGCTCATGATCCCTATTTTAAATCAGTTTTCTATACCCCTCCATTCCCATTCTGTTTGTGTGCCCATCTAAGTATTTCTTAAATAACTCCAGAGTACCTGCCTCCACCACTTTACTTGGCAGCGCATTCCATATCCCCACCACCCTCTGTGTGAAAAAACTCCCTCTAGCATCCAAATTATACCTTACCCCCCCTCACCCTAAGCCCGTGACCCCTCGTGCTATTTGAGTCCATCCTAGGAAAAAGCTTAGCCCTGTTTACTCTATCTATCCCCTTCAAAATCTTGTACACCTCTATCAGATCTCCTCTAAGTCTACGTCTTTAAGGAAAACAGTCCCAATTTGCCTAATCTCTCCTCGTAACTCAGACCTTCCATACCAGGCAGCATCCTGGTTAACCTCCTCTGCACTCTTTCCAGAGTCTCCACGTCCTTCCAGTAGTAAGGCGACCAGAACTGGACACAGTATTCCAAATTCCTGGCAAAAAGGAAGATGGTTGTGGTTGTTGGAGGTCAATCATCTCAGTTTCAGGACATCACTGTAGGAGTTCCTCAGGTTAGTTTCTGAGGCTCAAGAACAGCTCCTTCTCTGCTACCTTCAGATTTTTGAATGGACCTGCCTTCGAGCACCATGGACATGGGTTTGATTCCCAGTTTGGATCACTGTCTGTGTGGAGTTTGCACGTTGTGTCCATGTTTGCCTGAATTCCTCTGGGTGCTCCAGTTTCCTCCCATAGTCCAAAGATGTGCTGGTTAGGTGCGTTGCCCATGCTAAATTCTCCCTCAATGTACCCGAACAGGGATGGGAGAGAGGCAACTAGGGGATTTTCAAGGTGACTTCATTGCAGTGTTAATGTAAGACTATTTGTGACTAATAAATAAACTTTTATTAAGCTGCTCTTTTTCTATAGCCTAGTTGTGACTGCAATGCTACAATCTGCAGTCTCATCTTTTCTCCCGTGTACTCTATGAAGAGTATGCTTTGTTTGTATAGTACGCAAGAATAAATATTTTTCATTGTATACTAATATGTGATAATAATAAATCAAATCAAACCAGACATCTTTACATTCAGTATTGAGAAACTGTCCTGATAAATGCAAGGTGAAAAGTTTAGACAGAATGCTCTCCACTGTAGCAACTGGATCAGTGTACAGAAAAACATTTTCGTGTTACTAATTCCAGCAGGAAATTCATAACATCTAATAAATTATAGCAAAGGCTTTGGAATTGAACTCTGAGGGAGCAAAGTCCTGATTGATAAACATTATCCAAACTAATCATATTGAAACAAGCATGAAGCTATATTAGCAAAATCAAGTTTAAAACCAGAGCTACTTACGTTCTTTTCCACTGGTTACGTACAGAGGGGCTTCACTGCGCTGTACAGATTGGCAGACAATGAGTGAGTAGCGAGTGGGAAGAGCAGTGCAAAGAGTAACAGGGCTATGCAATCGGAGGTATAAGTGCATTCACGAGGTATATAATTGGATGTCTCTTTCTGATGACTCATCCACCAGACTTTCTTTCCGTGCTTTCCATAAATTTTTGTGCCGCCACACTTTCCTCCCATCCCTCACCGCAGCCATGGAGAAACACGGGACAAGTTCCCCTGATCCACTACTCCACGACACAGCACATTGGAGTCTTGCTTCAACTGTACAAGACATTAGTGAGATCAGATCTGGAGTATTGTGCACAATTCTGCTCTTCTTACAGTGGTAGAATGGTTGGCACTGCTGCCTCTCAGTGCCAGGGATCTGAGTTCAATTCCAGCCTTGAGTCACTGTCTATGTGCAGTTTTCAAGTTGTCCCCATGTCTGCGTGAGTTTCCTCTGAATGTTTCGGTTTCCTCCCACAGTCCATGGGTTAGCTCGATTGGTCATTGCTAACTTGACCCTAGTGGTCAACAGGGTTAGTGGGTAATACGTGGGGGTTATGGGAATAGGATGGGATTGTGGTCAGAGCACATTCGATGGGCTGAACGGCCTCCTGCACTGTAGGGATTCTATGATTCTAAAGAAGGAATATGCTTGCAACACTTCAGAGAAGGTTTGCTGAACTGATTCCTGGGTTGGAGGAGTTGCCTGATGAGGAAAGGTAGAGCAGGTTCAGCCTGTGCTCACTGGAGTTCAGAAGAATGAGAAGTGATGTTACTGAATCATAAGGGCTGAATTTTCCAGCTGTTCACTCTAGTGGGATTTTCCAGTCCTGCTGCAGTGAATGGAGATTTGGCTGAGCGCCAAATTCCCTGACTTCGCTTGAGATGATAGTGAAACATCACTGGACAAAAAAAAATCTGGCCAAGGTTTGGATTGTGGAAGGGGGTGCGGGGAGGTGGTGCTTGACAGAGTGGCTGCTTAGAAGATGTTTCCTCTCATGAGGAAATCTGGAATTGGGGAAGCACAGCTTAGAAAGATCAAGGGGTTTCCCATTTAAGATGGAGATGAGGGATGAGTTTCTCCCTCAAAGCCTTTGAAATTCTCTTCAACAGACATTATCTGATGATGGAGCCTGAGACCCCAAAAGTTTGTGCTGCCAAATAAACCTACTGGACTTTAATCTGATGTTGAGGTTTCTTAATGTCATCAAATATATCCAAGGCAGAGTAATAACAGATCTTTGTTTGATAAGGATGTAAGGGGGCAGGCATAAAAGTGCTATCAAGCCTACGTGATCATACTGAATGGTGGAGTGGGCTTGATGGGCCTAATTACCTACTTCTACGCCTATTTTTTAAAGATCTTTGGAACTCATTTGCTGCTTCGGTGAAGGAATAAAGATAAGGGCTTTTTTTTAAACTAGCGTCAGTCACCTTTTAAATCTTGAATTGGAGTGTCCAGGTACGGAGTTGATTTATGTATATTTTCCAGCTGTGTACTTTCTCCTCTGATAATAGTCAAAAGGTTAGCCGGGGGGGGGGGGGCCTTCACACCCAAATTTAAATTATTCTGGACTTTGTCCTCCATTCATTCCTCAAAAAGTGGCAGCAGCTCTTGATAAGGAACAGTCTCAAGAGTCATTTCAGAGTACACTCAAAAGAGAGTTGGTTTACGTAGATTACAGATATCAAACTTGGTTATATTGCTAGCTTTGACTTTTCTTTCGACATGATGTTCACAGGATCACAGCATGAGAAAGGGAAAACCTGTACAGGACTTGAGATGCATGGATCTGAGTAGATGTGAAGGATCTGGATCAGTGGTTAGCACTGTTGCCTCAAAGCAGAAGGGGCCCAGGTTCGATTCCAGTCTTGGGTGATTATCAGTGAGGAGTCTGCATATTCTCCCCATGCCTGCTTGGGTGCCTTCCAGGTACTCTCCCACAGTCCAAACGATGTGTGGGTTAGGTGGATTAACGGGTATAATGACTTCAGTAAGGTCATTGAGGTTGGCCTATTACATTATGAACTCTCTGATTAAGGAGTCAATTGATGAGTGAATCAGGGAATCTTTTCCTTGTATTTAAATTGGGAGCATCAGTTCCTCTGGCACTCCTGAAGGTAAACTGCTGACTGACAGCATTCTGTTAGAATTGTAAATAAAGGAGTTTTGTTGAAGGGACTTTCTGCCTCTGAAGACTTATTACAGTGGGGTAAACATGTGGTGTTAGGTGACCTGGGTAAGATGCCCTTTGGAGAGTTGGTGCAGAATCAATGGGTTGAATGGCCTGCTTTCTGCATGTCAGGATTCTATGATCACTATTGACCCACTATCAGTACTCCATTCAGTTAATTTTTTTCATGATGGTTCACGCCATTGTGTTTCTTTTTCTGGTTTGCTGTCTGTAGTGGGGCCGAAACGCAAACATTTTGACTCAGGTGAGAATGTTGCATCTCAAATCAGTGCTCCCTTCATTCGGATGTGAATAGCCCAATGCATAAGGACCACATTCTTGCTCCAGCCACTGCCTCTGTCTGGTGGGGAGTTCAAACACTTTTTCTGTCTCAGCAGTAGAAAAGTTAACCACTAAATTCCAAGTCCTCGCTTACGCTCTCTTTCTCTCTCTCTCCTGGGATAGATCCCTTTAAATTAATCAGGCTTGGTGAAGAACACAGCAAAAGTTTGTCTAAAAGTTTTTTGATTTTATTTTTAGATCATACAGGGCTGGTGTGGCTGGCTGCCGAGAAATACTTGTTTGCAGAATGACAGGAGGACAAGGAGAGACTGAAATAGGACTATCCACTCAACCCCTAGAACTCCTCAGCATAACTCAGCAACAGAAACTCGTGATAATTATGCTTTGAACACACGGTGGGAACAAGTGGAGAGCAATAGATCTGATGTTATTCAGTATCTGAGAAAACGTAGAATTAAAAAAGAAATTGAAGTTGGCAGAAACCAGGGAATGATTCCGATTAATTTCTGTTTCAGAAATTACACCATAGCATCATAGGTGGCATGGTGGCACAATGGTTAGCACTACTGCCTCTTAGTGCTAAGGACCTGGGTTCAATTCCCAGCTTTGGTCACTGCCTATGTGGAGTTTGCACAGCACATTCTCCCCATGTCTGCTTGGCTTTCCTCCAGATGCCCCAATTTCCTTCCACTCTGAAGGATGTGCTTGGTTAAGTGCATTGACCATGCTAAATTCTCCCTCAGTGTACCCGAACAGGTGCCGGAGTGTGACGACTGGGGGGGTTTCACAGTAACTTCTTTGCTGAGTTAATGTAAGTCTTCCTTGAGACTAATAAATAAAACTTTTACTTATTTAATCCCCACAGAGCAGGAGGCCATTCGGCCCATTGAGTCTGCACCGACCACAATCCCAACCAGTCCCTATCCCATTAACCCCACATATTTACCCTGCTAATCCCCCAACACTAGATGCAATTTAGCGTGGCCAACCAACTTTACATCTATGGGCTGTGGGAGGAAACGTGGAGCACCCAAAGGGAATCCAAGCAGACACGGGGAGAACGTCCAAATTCCACACAAAGAGACAGTGACTCGAAGCCAGAATTGAACCCAGGTCCCTGGCACTATAAGGCAGCAGTACCAACTGTGCCACCCACAATCTATATAAATTGCTCTGATGCATGCAAATTGTGGCACAGTGGTCAGCACTGCTGCCTCATAGTGCCAGAGATCCAGGTTTAATTCTGGCTTTTGGTGACTGACTGTGTGGAGTTTGCATATTCTCCCCACGGTTTTTTTCTGGATGCTCCGGTTTCCTCCCACAATCAAAAGATATTCAGCGAGACCTTGGAGTACTTGGTGCATCAGTCACTGAAAGTAAGTGTGCAGCTACAGCAGGCAGTAAAGAAGGCAAATGATATGTTGGCCTTCATAGCAAAAGAATTCAAACACAGGAATAGGGATGTTCTACTGCAATTGTGTAAAGATTTGGTGAAACATCACCTGAAGTATTGTATGCAATTTTGGTGCACTCACCTGAGGAAGGATGTCCTTGCTATAGAGGGAGTACAATGAAGATTTACCAGGCTGATTCCTGGGATGGCAGGTCTGTCATATGAGGGGAGATTAAGTTGGTTAGGATTATATTCATTGGAGTTTAGAAGAGTGAGAGGGGATCTCATAGAAACTTACAACATTCTAACAGGATTAGGGTAGATTCAGAAAGAATGTTTCTGATCAGGGGAGTCCAAAACTAGGGATCATAGTTTGAGGATAAAGGGTAATTCTTTTAACACTGAGGTGAGGAGAAATTTCTTTTCCGAGAGAGTGGTGAATGTGTGAAATTCACTACACAGAAAGTAGTAGAGGCCAAAACATTGTGTAATTTCAAGAAGAAATTAGATATAGCGCTAAAGGGATCAAGGGATGGGGACCAAGGTGGGATATTGAACTTGATGATCAACCATGATCAAAAAGAATGATGGAGTAGGCTTGAAGGGCCAAATCGCCTATTCCTTTTAGTTTCTATGTGAAAGATAGGTAGATTGGTCATGCTAAATTGCCAGTGTCCCAAGATGTCTAGATTAGGTGGCTTGGCCATGGTAAATGTGCAGGTTTATGAAGATAGGGTAGAGGGAAGGGCTGGGTGGTATGCTCTTTTGGAGAATTGGTGCAGACCCGATGGGCTGAATGGCCAACTTCTGCATTGTAGGGATTCTATGACAAACCAGAAAGGCTCTCTATGCAATCATTAAATCTGTACTGATTTAGCTGAAAATAAACTAATCTCAATCCTCGGTGGATCTAATTTGTCAGAGTGATTCAAGCCATAAAACAGTGGCAGAAGCTACACACTGTGGGTCATTTATCTCATCATTCTCTTTCCTGCTCCTCTATATAAAGTACCCAATTATGTGTTTAGCCAAAGGTTGTAATGACCTCAGGAATTTACAAATGGGAACAAAAATGCAAGAATCAAGAATTTTGATACCCCTCCCTCACAGATTAAGGAAAAGGTGCCAAATTAAAAGGTAGAATGAATTGATCTGAATGGCGGAACAGGCTTGAGGGGCTGATCATTTGCTCCTGTTCCTTACATTTCACTCAGTATATGGGGTTCCATCCTGTAAAGATAGTCCCTCCATGACCATCACCTCCCAGCTGTTTGCAAATCATTGCTGCAAAGACATCATCAACTCTTCCTTTTTACAAATGCACAGCACAAAACTGATTGAGGCCATTGTCCTATTGTTAACACTGGCTAAAGAACTTGCTTGGATAATATTTACTCACGTCAAGGACCCTCACACACACTAATGTCACACAAGAATACGAAAAGGTCCAGCATTGAGCAGATATTTGCACTACAGCAGGTGCAACCAAATGAGATAAATAGCACGAGACACAATACAATGCTTACCTCGATATGAAAAAGACTTTTGACTCAACGATTGCAATGGTTTCTGTTACCATGTCTAGATATCCCAAAGTTCTATTATTAATCATAAGAGCTTCACATCCACGCAAGCAGCCAGCATTATATTGACAGGAAGTGTTCTGAGCCAGGGCTGTGTTCTCAACCCAACTTTATTCTTGCCAGGTGTTGACTTGCATTATGAAGACAGGAGCCCTGTGGAGTAATATGTAGCATTGCTACCTCGGAGCCAGACACAGGGTTCAAATCTCACTCTGGAATTTCATGGTCAAACAGGTTGATTATCAACCTACAAACCCTTCCTATATTGTTATGGCAGGCAGTAAGAGGGGAGAGTTTTCGGGTTAGCCAGAACCAGTTAGTTACTGTAGTGCCCACATTCAAGGTTGGTGTACATTGGCAAGTATCCTCCTTGCTTCGAGCAACCAGAGAGACTTTACAAAGTAAATAACAATAAAGATACGAGGCCTGCCTGAGCAGTGGCTACTGATAGGCTGGTCTAGACTTCACCAATACTAATGGAACATTGGCTGAAATTACGGCTGAAATTATGAACACGGTCGCCAAAGCCTGACAAATCTTTGACCATGAGGCATTTAGCCTCAAGTCTTCAGTTCAGTTGGAACAAGGTAAAAAGGGCAAATCTATGGATGTAATTCCAGCTACCTTTATAAACAACTGAGGATTGTGAATGTAGCCCAGTCCATCACACAAACCTCCCATCCAATGACTTTATCTACTCTTCCCGCTGCCGTGGAAAAGCAGCCAGCGTAATCAAGGACCCCACGCACCCCTGACACTCTCTTAAACCTTTCGTCAGGAGAATGATACAGAAGTCTGAGAACACGACTCAACTGACTCAAGAGCCATTTCTTCCCTGCTACCATCAGACCTTTTGAATGGACCAGTCAGGTGACACCTCCTGCTCAAAATCCAAAAGGTCAGAATGATAGTGAGGCTCTGCTTTCACGGTCTATGTTCTGAAAATCAAGATTGGCAAGTTTTTGCTCTTCTGCTCCAACTTTATATATAAAGTTGATTTTCCTCTACACGTTGTCTATGACTGTAACTGTATTCTGCACTCTCTCCTTTCCTTCTTCCCTATGTATTCTATAGCAGTATGCTTTGCCTGTATAGCGCACATACTTTTCACTATGGCCCAATGCATGTGACAATAATAAATCAAATCAAATTGATGACAATTCATTCAAGACAGTGGGATCAGTGATAATTCATTTAGAAGATAGGACTCCCTGCCTTGGGAACTGTTCTTCCAATTTTACATTGTAACTATATTACATTTAATATGTTATCGCATATGTGGAGACTTAACATATTTCACATACAATGCATCAGCAACATTCACATTTATACCTACTTCAGGAATGCGAGTGGGTATTAAAATAATGAATTGGTGGATCAATTGATTTAACTCTGTGAATCCCACACTACTAAACATAGAGACATAGAAGATATGAGTAGGAGATCATTCAATCCTGCTCCACCATTCATCATGATCATGGCTGATTGTCCAACTCAATAGCCTAATCCTGCTTTCTGTCCGTAATCTTTGATCCCATTTGTCCCAAGTGCTATATCCAGCCGCCTCTTGAATATATTCAATGTTTTGGCATCAACCACTTCCTGTGTAATGAATTCACAGGCTCAGCACTCTTTGGGTGAAGAACTGTCTCATCTCCGCTCTGAATTTCTATCCTGAATCTGCAGACTGTGACCCCTGGTTTTGAACTCCCCCACCATACAGAACTTCCTTCCTGCACCTACCTAAGCCTGTTAGCATCTTATGAGTCTTTATGAAATCCCCCCTTGTTTGTTTGAACTCCAGCGAAAACAAGATTAAACCTTGGGATGAAATCTTAAACGAGGATGTGTGCAACCTGGATAATCAACAACTGATATTTTGATACCAATTCTTCTACTATGGGGACGTCATGCATCATCCTGCCTCTGAGCTTGCTAACTCATTCACCACCAAACCATTACCAACATGGAAGATGCCACAGGGAAGGCCCGGAATTAAATGAATTGTGAGTACCGTTACTAATTGATGGTAACAACTCAGTCGGAAATGGAAGCACCCAGACTACTGAGGTTTCAGATTTAGTCCACAGTCTGTGCACATTAAGCTGAAGAGATGTTATGCAAGAACTAGGTCTGACTGCCACACTGAATTTCTGATGTGTAAACAATTACCCAGGCTTTTTTTTCTATATTGCTTTCCCTTTTAAAGGAAAGAATTTGGCTCAATTTTAATTCATTTCACAGTAGTGAATCATGGGTTTTTTTGGTAAGGAAATCACCTGCTGGTGAAGCCAACATTTGGTTACAGGATTCTGGTGACATTTACAGACTAATTTCACTTTTGTGGCTCAGCATTCCATTAGAGCTCTGAAATTGTCTTATTATTTCTACAATTGTTCAATAAATAAAATATACAGGGTAATTGCAGCCTTGCAGATTGCTTCTCATCAGGTAATCCTGGAATGCATGCCTCCCACTGAACTTGGGTTTTGCTCAGGTGAAACCCAGTGTGCAGCAAGCTGTCCGCTATACCACGAGGTAGAATGCCCTTTCTTTAACAAATTTCATTCATGCAGCTATACCAGTCAATGCCTCCATGTGTCACTTAGACATTCAGAGGTAACTTTTCTGGGCATTTGCAACTCAACTACTTCAACAAAGTAAATTCAAAGTTACAACTATATCTGGTACGAGCATCACTGAGGCAGGTTCACACACGAGTGGATAGGATCTGCAATGCACTGAAAATGTGGTAGAACCAGATTCACACAGCGACAGGATAGGATCTGGAATGCACTGAGAATATGGTGGAGACAGATCCACACAGCTGAAGAATAGGATCTGGAATGCACTGCCTAGGGTTTGTTGGAAAGAGATTCAATTATGGCTTTCAAAAGAGAAATGTATAATGATTCAAAGGAAAAAGATCTGCAGGGCTACAAGGAAAAGGCAGGGAAGCAGGACTGCTATTGTAGAGAACCAACAATCTCAGCGGGTCAAATGGCCTCCTTTTGTTTATTAACAATTCAATGATTCTTTCATTGAATTGTTGAATCTATTATCAACTGTTTATTTAAGACATTTTAGTGTACATTAGTCTAAATTTACAATCCACTCTCAAAGCATGCTTCATTTTTCATCATTATTAGATTAATTTATGTTGTTCCTTCTGGAATATATTGTAAAATCATGATTGCAATTGTTTTCCAGATCCAACAATTAAAGTCTTTTCACTGTGTGAACTGCCAGTGTTTAGTATTAATGGGATTATGTTTCTTTTTGATCTTCAATTGTCTGATCTATCTACTCATTCTCTACTGAAAAAGTGGTTAACTCTTTCTGGAATATAGTTCCAATGGTCTGGACATCCTGCAGCAAGTTGTCCAAATAGCCATTCTTCATGGATGATGAACCTAAGGAACTTCCTCTCAGACAATTCCTGAAGGACATAGCTGCCAGATTGCAGGTGGTTCATAAGTTCTATGAGATATAGGTGCAGAATTAGGCCATTTGGCCCACTGAGTCTGAATCACCCATTTCATCATGGCCGATAACCTCCTCATCCCTATTTTCCTGCCTTCTCCCCATAACCCTTCAACCCAATAAGTTGGTGAGAGAATCCATGAGGGACAAATCTCCTGGACCTCATTATCACCAAGCTACCTGTCATAGGTGCATCTGTACATGGCATGTACATCCGCAAGTAATACTACAGAGTCTTCTGAAGTCAAAGTTCTGGCTTACACCAAGAACACTCTCCAGAATGTTGTGAAGCATAACCAATGTGCTAGAAGGAATAGATTCAGAACAGACCTAGCAGCTCAAAACTGCGCATTCATAAGGAACATATGATCATTAGTAAAAGGAGTGTATTCCATTACACCCTGTAATCTCATGGCTTGGTAAATTCCTCACTATACTGTTACCAAGAAGGCACGCTATCAACATTGAATCAATGAGCATACTGAATGAGTACCAGGCATATCTAAAACTAAGATGCCAACCTGGTGAAGATACATCACAGCACCGCAGGCATGTTCAACAGCAGAATCAGCATGCAGCCAGGAGTTAAACAATCCCACAAGTTCTGTCACATCTAGTCATGAATGGGTGGTGGACAATTAAATAAGTAATGGGGACAGTAGCTCCACAACATCGCCATCTTCAGGGATGCTGGGGCTCCACGTGCAGATACAATAAAAAACAAGGCTGAAAGTTTTGATCACACTTTCAGATGTGGAGTGGATGATCTCTCAGCCTCCACTGGTCTCCAAATCTTCAGTCAATTCAATTCATGCCACATGATATCAAGAAAGTGCTGAGTGCACCATACACAACAAAGGTTATGGCCTCAACAACATCCTGGCTGAAGCCTTACCAGTGACACCCCACATCCCATAATGTTTAAAAAAAATGAAAGCAAGCTATGGTACTATAGATGCACATAAAAATCATACAACATGTACAATTTCCAGACATGGCTAGATACAAACAGACACATTTCACAGTGACAGATTTTTATTGATAGAGGAATTATGACTTTTTTAATTTATGTCACAACTAGGCTTACATTAGTAGCCTGAAGTTATTTTTGCAGTAACTTCATAAGCATTGTAGTGAAGTTACTATGAAAACGCCCATGTCACCACATTCCGGCACCTTTTCGGGTACACCGAGGGAGAATTTAGCATGCTAGTACATCTAACAAGCACATCTTTCGAACAGTGGGAGGAAACTGGAGGACCTAGAGGAAACCCACATAGACATGGGGAGAATATGTAAACCCTACACAGACAGACAATGACCCAAGCCAGGAATTGAACTTGGGTCCGTGGTGCTGTGAGGCAGCAGTGCTAACCACTGTGCAACCCAGGGTTTAGTTTGTTCCTCCAGTGGTAATTTTTGGAGGGGACATGTCCCACCCCCCACATCACCCACCTTCCCCACCCAGTTGCAAGCTTGCTATGACCTGAATAAGAAACCTGGCTACTTTCCATTTGCCACTCAGGAGCAATGAGGCCAAATGTTGCCCCAGATCACATGGACCAGCAATCATAGAATCCCTACACTGCTCAAGGAGACCATTTGGCCCATCATGTCTGCACTGACCCTTATCCAGACCCTATCCCTGTAACCCCATATATTTACCTTGCTGATCTCCCTAACCTATATATCTTGGGACATTAAATTGAAGCAGTAGGCACAAGTTCATATGGATCAAAGATATTTTAGGTATATTATTTTAAATAGCTTCTCAGAACCAATCCGTCCAGTGACAGATCGTTAAGTTATCAATAGCCCTCATTTAAATATGACTGATGCTCATTTCGTTCAAGACAGGATACTCGTGAAACTTGACCTATGTTAATGGTCGTGAAAATGACGACCCCCCCCCCCCCCCCCAAGTTGAGATACACAGAATAGGAAGGTCCTTGGTATTTGCTGACTTAGCCAAAGCCAGCAAGAATACCATGAATATCCCAAAAAGGTGAGGGAGCCAGGGATTCAGCTTCTGATTACTATCTAGTGACATCTGCTGGACTCTAAGGTTTTGTGACAACATAGGCTGAGGCAAACACCTAAACCTGGCTCTGATGCCCAGTTTACTTGGAGTGAAATAACCCAATGCCACAAACAGAATGATTACTTTATCCAGATACCAGGCAGTGCCTACTGAGGGAGTTAGTCAATTCAGATCACATCAGTTTGAAATTGGTATTGCAGCAGCTGACCCAAATCAACTGATTCCAACAACAGCATCATAGAACTTCAGAAATATTTAATCATTTCATCAGTGTCTTGAATTAAGCTTGATATAAAAAAGTTACTGGCTAATGCTATTTTAAAGGGGAGGGGGAAGAAGGGGATAAATATTCTCAAAAAAAGTTAGCCAACCACTAATGTAATTACTGTGAAATCAACTAAAATGTTACTAAGTATTGCAGAACACTGGCTTTTCGAAAGCTGTGTGAAACATTCTTATTTCGACCCTTTCCAGGTGAGCGAAAGAAACATTCCCACTCGAACCTTGGTCTGAACTGCGCTCCCAAGTTTTGCTTAAAGTTTTGCTACCCCAGCTACATTGAGAGGCAAACCCTGCCATCAGACCCAATCGGGAAATCAATGCAACTTGCTGCAAAGTTTGCAACTGGGTAGAGAGCACGTTCCTTCCAAAAATAACCATTGGGGGGGGGGGGGGGAAATTCATCATAACTTCTCTATCACTAAAAAAAACTGTCACTGTAAATCGTGTTTTTCTTGAAATGTTTAAAGAAGGAGTAAAGAAACTTGATTTAAAAGTTTCACTTAACTTTTTTAATGACTGGCAAAGTTCTCCATAACAAAAGCCAATCTTTTGCGATGTCTTGACACTCTAGCAGTGACCGGGATCACGATAGTAATGTTTCTCCTTCTCCCCATGCATTTATAATCACAGTTGCACCGGCGTTGGAAGAGTTTGAAGCCATAAAACAGCAAACTTTTTTTTTACAAAACGTGTCCACCTCTTTGTGGGGAAAGTCGACAGAACCACTGCTTTGGGAACTCAGCAGCGTCAGTCCCGCAATGGTGTGTGTCATGGGCTGCGACAGAAAATTCCTCCCGTTTTAGGAGGATGCTTTCCCCCCTCCCCCGCCCTTCGCCAAGTCTTTGAAACTTCAGGCTGCTGGTGGCTGTATCCCGTGTTGTTCAAGCGATCCTGACATCCTTCCTCTTCTTGTAACGTGACCTATGGAGCGGCTAACCCACATCTTCTTTGACACAGCAAGTCCCCTATTTGTTTGTCGTGGAAAAGTTGTTAAGAAAATGCTCAAGTCCACGCCGCCAGGGCTTGTTTAATCTGTGGAATGAGGACTGGTGAATAACCACCTCCCTCCCATTTCTGGGCTGTCACTTTCTCATTGACTCAATGACTCCCCTAATCAGCTCCTCCTGAAATAGGGATCGGTGAAGATAAATCGTTCTCTTGAAACATCCCATCCCACCCCTCCCCTCCCCCACTTTATGGAAATGAAATGCTTTTTTTATATATATAGTGCCTTCAATGTAAGAAAGGGCTTCATAGTAACATGACAACAGATAAAACACTGAGGCAAGGTAATAAGAGTAAAAGCAAATTACTGCGGCTGCTGGAATCTGAAACCAAAAGAGAAAATGCTGCAAAATCTCAGCAGGTCTGGCAGCACCTGTAAGGAGAGCAAAGAGCTGACCTTTTATCAGAAATAATATAAGGGCACAGAATCACGGAAAATAGGAGCAGGTGGAGACCATTGGCCCCTGGAATCTGCTGTGTAATTCATTATGATCATGGCTGTTCATCCAACTCAAGTCTGATCCCCCCTGCCCTCCATATCCTTTGATATCACCTCAAGTGCTATATCTAACTTCTTTTTGAAAGCATTCAATGTTTTGGCTTCAACTGCTTTCTATGGTAGTGAATTCTACAGCCTGACCACTTCCGAGTGAAGAAATTTCTCATCTCTGTCCTAATTGGCCTACGCTGTATTCTCAGACTGAGACTCCTGGTTCTGAACACCACTGTCAGGAACATTATTCTTGCATGTGGCTAAATGCTTGGTCATGGTAGATTTTATTTGATTTATTGTCGCATGCATTGTGATAGTGGAAAGTATTGTTTCTTGCACGCTAGTCAAAACAGAGTACATAGGAGAAGAGAGTGCAGAATGTAATGTTACAGTCACAGCTAGGGTAGAGAAAAAGATTAACTTAGTATATGGTAAATACATTCAAAAACCTGATCACAGCAGGAAAGAAATTGTTCTTGAGTCAGTTGGTATGTGCTCTAACTAATCTAAGAACTGGGAACACGAATAGGTCATCTGACCCCTAGAACCTGCTCCGTCATTCAATAAAATCATACCTTATCTTTTCGTGGACTCAGCTCCACTTACCTACCCACTCACCATAACCCTTAATTCCTTTACTGCTCAAAAGTTTATCTATCTTTGCCTTAAAAACATTCAATGAGTAGCCTCAACAGTTTCACTGAGCAAGAAAGAAAGTCATGATGTGGAGTTGCTGGCATTAGATTGGGGTAATCACAGTAAGAAGTCTCGCAACACCAGGTTAAAATCCAACAGGTTTTTTGGTAGCAAGCACCACTAGTTTTCAGAGCAGTGCTCCTTTGTCAGGTGAGTAGGCAATCTGTTCACAAACAGGGCATATAAAGATACAAACTCAATTTACAGTATGATTGAAATGTGAGTTTTTACAGCTAATCAAAACTTTAAGGTACAGGCAATGTGAGTGGACAAAGCATTAACACAGGTTAAGGAGATGTGTATTTGTGTCTTTATATGCCTGTTTGTGAACTGATCTCCCACTCACCTGATGAAGAAGCAGTGCTCCAAAAGCTAGTGGCGTTTGCTACCAAATAAGCCTGTTAGACTTTAACCTGATGTCATGAGACTTCTAACATGAAGAAGGTGGCAGAGTATGTCCGGGATGAATGGGGTCCTTGTCCTTCCTTTTCCAAGGCACTGTGAAGTATAGACTGAATCAATGGATGGGAGATTGGTTTGCGTGACGGATCTGGGCTCCATTCACAATCCTTTATATAGTTTCTTGAGGGCTTGGTCGGAGCAGGAGTGATACATCCGCAAAGAATGCTTTCTACGGTGCATTTATAGGAGGGAGGTTCAGAGAGAATTTCACCATCTTGGGTCTCAACACTTTAAAGCACAGCAACCAATGGGAGTGGAATAGGAAGAAAAAGTGCACAGGAAGTCTTGTTAGAATACATAATTTGTTTTTAAGGTTATCCAGAGATTGGGGGGGGGGGGGGGGGGAGGTGGGAGCGGTCATCTGATGAGATTGAGAGTTTGACTCATTAGGTGAATCCAGGTGAACAAGGGGAATGGGACTTGCTGCAAATTGGTTATGCAGGCAGTGATCTCGAATTTATGCGATGGGGAAGTTGGAATATTCATGCCTGGAGATAACTGAATCTGGTTGAATTTTTCAGCAGCAAGTAAGATTGAAGCAATGACAGAGGTGTCTGGAATTTGTGGTTGGGCTAAAGACAATGGTATCTCCTGATTTTAAGTGAAAGAAATTGTGATTTAAGAGAGGCTGGAATGTCAGAAAAACCTTGAAACATAGCAGGGGCTGACATGGCAGTGAAGTAGAGATGTCAGCATACATAAAATCTGATGTCATTTCTACAGATATTATTGGAGCAGTATGTGGATTATAAATAGGGTAAAGCTATAAAGATTTGAATGAGATTTTTAAAGTTGAGACAAAAGTGTGTCCATAAGATACAACCAGAAAAAATGCTTTCCATAGTGCATCTGTAAAAGTTGATGAATGTTGTAGCGGATATGCCAAAATTCCTTAGTTTTCTGAGAAAGTAGAGGCATTGGTGGGTTTTCTTAATTATAGTCTCATATTTGTTTTTTAATCCATAGGTCTATAAACATAGACAGGGATCACGGGTAGAGATGGGAACATCGGGGTGGCGGCGCAGGCTCGTTGGGCTGAAGGGCCTGTTTCCCGTGCTGTTTTGTTATTTGTTCTAGTGTCGGCATGGGAGAGACCAGGACAGGTTGTTGGTGATCTAAAAACCTGAAGCTCTCAATCCTTTCTACTTCATCCCTATTGATGTAGACAGGGACGTGTTCTTCTTTATGTTTTCTGAAGTTGATAATAATCTCCCTTGTTTTATTAACTTTGAGGAAGAGATTACTGTTGCTGCACCACTTCACCAAATTCTCTATCTCACTTCTGTAGAGTCATCATTGTTCGAAATCTGACTCACTATGGTGGTGTCAAGAAACTTGAAAATTGCATTGGAGGGGAATTTGGCCAGACATAGTTGAACAAGTATAGTAGGGAGGCTGATTGGAGGCCAGGAATTGAGCAACCTGTAGCTTATAACTTCAGGAAAACTCATACTTGCCTGCACAGGGACCTGGAATTATGATGCCATGGTGTTCAATTCCAAACTAACTAGTGTCTTTAGTAGCTAGACATTAGGTGAGTTACTTTGACCCTTTTGAACCAACCCAGCAAAACTAATTGGCAAGTTGAAAGGCATAATATCATATCAAAGATTCCATATTGTGCCCTGTGAAATGTTTTCCTGTTATACCTGACCCAGAACATAAGAACAATAATGAGTTATTCATCCCTTGAACTTGTTCTGCCAGTCAAGGAAATCATGGCTAAATATTTAAATAACCTATTTACCTATCTTGGACCCATACAGTGCATCATAAATCCAGCAATCTCAGCTTTAATATGTTCAACTGATCTATATCCTCAGCAGCATTCCATTCCAGCATAAAAGATTTTTCCTGACAACCACCTCTATTCAGCCTAGTTCTAGCTATAAAGTTATTCTTTGTAATAATTGCCTCACCAGGTTTTTTTCTCAAACTACCCTATCTCATCATTATAAACATCCCAATCAGATCATCCATTAATCTTATATGGGCAGCACATGGCATAGTAATCAGCACTGCTGCCTCACAGCACCAAGCATCCAGTTCAATCCTGGCTTGGTTGACTGTCTGTATGGAGTCTGCACGTTCTCCCTGTCTGCGTGGATTTTCTCCAGGTACTCTGGTTTTCTTCCACAGTCCAAAAAATGTGCTGGTTAGGTGCACTGGCTATACTCGTTTTGTCCTTGGTATATTTGAACAGGCATTAGAATGTGGTGACTAGGGGATTTTCACAATAACTTTATTGCAATGTTAATGTAAGACTATTTATGACTAATAAATAAACTTTATAATTGAGAAAATGAGTACCAGACTATGACACCTGATACTGATCATAGAGTTGAATTCAAATTATGCAGGAATCATACTTACTTTTGGTGGGACATTGAACTGTGAAAATTAATTGATAAAATTGATTTATTTTATAAATGAGTTATTTTAAATTAATGGCCAATTTAAGTAAAGCAACTTTGAATTGAAGTTAAAACTATTGTTTTTCTTAAAAGCGCTCAGTTCAACTGAGAGAACACTCAAAATACTTTTTTACAAAAGTTTTATTTCAGAAATTTGGAAAAGTTTAAAAAACTGAAATGCAAGTGAACAGGTAAGTGAGAAGATAAGAATCAGTTGCTAGCAAATATTTACAATGGACAGACAAAATTAAAACTAAGCCAGCATATTTCCAAAGTATTCCATTTGTAGTCTATTAGATCATTCTTCATACAGATTAGACAATAGACATTCAAAGGCTATTCAATTGTGTGCACAAAGTGTATAAAAACTGCATTTTCCCCCATAGGTTAGGAGCAGGAATCTACTTTGATTTCCATCCACTATCCCAGAAGAAGAATAGTGCCCAGTAATACTCAATATAACAGATAACATTATAAAGCAATACTGGGACTTCCCTGGTCTATTTGGCTCAATACCAAAATTGGCAGGGCACAAATTAAATGGACAATACTTCAACATTTAAAACAAATCATCATCATCATCAGAGTCTTCCAAATATTGAACAGGCTTTTTTGCACGGCTCGTCATTCTGGGAGGTCGATCAAGATCAATACTTGAGTTAGAGTCTTCAGCAGTATCAACACGGAAGCTCTCATCTTCCAGCATCTTGCATTTCTGAAGGAGAACCACAATATTTAAAAAAAAAATACAACTATTTGAGGATTCTGGCTGTGTTTTATTAAAAGATGAGGGAAGCCAGAAATAAAGTTCAAATCATTGTGCAACCGAAGAAGCCAAAAATAAACATAGTGAGAATTTCTAAAATCAACAATAATTATATAAGTGGTGCTATATCTACAGTCACCATTTGTGTATAATCATCACATGCCTGTAGAAGGAGGCAAGGGGTATCACTGTTCCTCAGGTCTTTGCCAATGTTCTCATTCACACATTTTCAAGAGGCACTGCCAAATGGGAGTGAGAACTCTGGCTAATATTACTCTCTATAATTTAGGAATATTAAAATACTTCTGATGCACCGTCTACGATCAGCTAAGAGCAGTGCACAGACACCAAACCATCCTCATCTGAATGAATTGATATCTTGATTAATTTGATTAGTAAATAAATATAATCATGAGACATAGTTATTGGAAATGTGATGCACTAGTTGTATTTATACAGTATATGCACTCTTGAGAGTTTATGGAAAAGAAAATCAGCATTTGTGAACTGTTTTTGATCAATTTACTTCTTCGATCACCTGCTAAAATAGCATGCAATGTGTCACAGATATATCCCGTATGAAGGGAAATATCACTGGCAGCGTGGTCAATGACAGTAATTAGAACAGCAGAAGAAAGCAAACTTAATAATTAGCAGCTCCAAAGGATATTTATGGAACAAGTAAGCAGTATTGAGTCAGGCTCAAGAGATCAGGACATATCCTGCGAAGTAGCAAGCACTGATAAATTTAAAGGGCTGCCATTGGATTATCCAATCATGATGGATAACCTCACCACCCCCCATGGTTAGTTTGTGGACTCCCAAGGTTGCCATGCCTTCATTTAAAGGCACTCAGTCTTTGATTGAAAACTTGACAACTAAGAGCCAGCCCTGTCCTTGCTGGTGACCTCTCTTGCCACTAAAGGGTGGCTTGGATGCTGCTCTCTGACCCTGTGCTTCTGGCAAGAGTTACTCTGGCATCAGTTCAATATTGAAGACGTTTCTCAGAGGAGGCTATGCAAGGCTTTTGACACATCTTGGGCCAATAAATGCTGTTCATTTTTACCAACCTACACAAAATTTGCTCCCATCTCCCTTCCTGCTGCTGGCAGTTTAAGGGTTGATCTGTACTTTGTGCAGATTTCTTTAAAAATCAGCTTGAAATTACCATGCAAATTTGAATAAATTAAAGTCCTCTTGATTTATGACTTTTAAAGCAGCAAACAAAATTCATCAACCACATCTCAGGTAAAAAGATGAAATCATCTTACTAACTTCAAACAAATGCATTGGCAATTTTAGGCTCCAAAAAGTGGAAGTGAAATGAAAAGTCCACTCACTTTGCTTGCAGTTGCTTTTGCAGGCTTTGAACCAAACTCAGATTCCGAATCAGAGTCAGCATCCTTCTTCCTTTTAGGTTTTTTAGTCTTAGCAACTTTCTCTGAGGCATTGCCTTCATCAGAAGATGTTTGTTTTTTTGTTTTTGCAGCAGTCTTGGAAGTTTTTGGAGCAGCCTTTTGTTTGGTGAGAGCATCAAAAATAGAGGGCTGGTTTTCATCTGGAAATAATTATATTTTACATTAAACCTAATACTGAGCTTTTTAAAGTTGCTATTCGTTAACATGTTCAATAACTTAGCAGCACATATAATTCACAAATGAAATGACAATAAATTTACAATAAACATTTTCTTTTCCCAGATTGAGAGAATTATCAAACCTCAGCTTTTCTCAAAGCTGCTCAAGTAGGCAATTCTCACGAATGGTCAAAAGGAAAACTTCTCAGGAACTCTAGTAAAATCTTTCAAAATCACCAGATATCTCAAAATGGTTTACAGCAAACTAGCTTCTTTCGAAGTATGGTTGTAACTTTTTTCATGAACAATGTTTGACAATCTGGTATAAATCTCTAAATCTCAGTTATTCATTTATCAAATCCAGTCTTCAATAGCAATGGTAAATTGGCCTTATAGTTATAACACATTAATATCATTGCTAAGCATTAACCATGGTCACTTTACTGGAAATGAAACATAAATCTAAAGAAAAATATTGAAACAATTTCTGATATCTTTTCTTCCCAATTAGGGGCAGTGATTTTGTTGCCAGAAATCAAAGAACCGTGCAGATTGCAATCAAGACCAGATCTTTATCAGAACAGATTCACTTGCCTTTCTTAGAAGCAAATGCTTGTTTCTTTCCAAGAGCTCGTTTTTTTGGTGCTGCTTTTTCTCCAGTAGGTTTGGCTGCTGGTTTCTTGGCTGCAGGTTTAGAAATGGCAGAATTGTTTGAAGAAGCTTCAGGTTCATTAACTGTCTCAGAAATTGATAAAGAATCATCAATTACTTCAGGAACATTCTTTTGAATGTCCTTCGTGGCTGTAAACAAGAACAGATTTTATAGTTAAGATAAATGTCAAAAAAATCTAATAGCAAGAACCCAAATCCTGAAAAACACTATTCGTATATTAATCACATTTTCTAAATAAATTGCATCAATATTTTCCTCAATAGAAGAAAATGATCACCTTTTAAAAAACCTGTCAATGCTACAATCAGCAAAGCAAATTCAGTATCATTCTGTAGAATTTCAAAAATATTAAGAGTTCTTGAAATATCTAACAACATTGTTTGGGATTGATTTGTTCAGGCACATTCAGCAAGGCACATATACAGCATTCGGGGATGTCAGGCCAAAATGCAACCCAATCTCAAAAACATTATTATGGGTTAAAAAAATCCTCAAAGCTCTTCAGTTCGACATTGATCCCCCTTTCATAATACTTCACTAAATTCACTGCGGACAATGTGGCTTAATTACAGGACAGCTTTTAAAAATCTTTTTGCTCATCTTCTGAAAACACTGAATCAGCTGCAAACACCACTCTGGTGCTCTACAATGAATCATTTGGTAGCATGCATAAGTAAATCAAGCAACCCTGTTTAGTTAGCACACCTTTTCACCAATGACTGCCCATAAAAAGAATGCTGGAGCCAAATATCCATCAATTTGCACATCGATTTAAATATAACATAGAAAAACTACAGCACAAACAGGCTCTTCAGCCCACAAGTTGCGCCAATTATATCTTTATCTACTAGGCTTACCTATAATCCTCAATCCTACTAAGTCTCATGTACTTATTCAGAAGTCTCTTAAAAGACCCTATTGAATCTGCTTCCACCGCCGGCAGCCGATTCCACACATCTACCACCCTCTGAGTGAAAAACTTATCCCTGACATCTCCTCTGTACCTAGAGGTTTTGTCTTAAGCTCAGCTTATGCGTTTGGATTTTCTTCTACTGGCATATACTTTCTAGATGCAATATCACGTCCAACAACTTGGCACATGGTTAAATTTTGTTCTACTCTATTTCACTCATGAAAGCATCATCTTGTTGAATTACGATTCTGTCAGTTTTGATCAGTCTCAACCACGTGACACATATTATCAGTAATGTACCACAAGTGAACACCGGAGCCCATGCATGCACTTTAAAATAAAATAAATGAGTGGATGGCAGTTTCCAAGGGCATAGAAGTTATTTTTCATCTGCAGTCACCTGGCTGATAGACACAGAGATCAAATCCAGAATCCATTAGTATGTAGTTTAATTCATTTTCATGGTCAAAAAATACTGATCCATTAGTGCTGCTTCCAATCTTATATCAAAATGATAGTTCTTTAAAGTTTCTACCATCGGAGATGCAGATTCACTTACATGTTTTGGAAGATGGCTGTGATGATTGCGGAATTGCACTCTTATGAGCAACAGCTTTTCCAGACGTTTTTGACTGAGCTTTCCTGTACAAAACACATTACATGCATTATAGGCAAATGTATTTGTCCATTTCACTTGGGATAAATTCAGCTGATTTTAAATCCAATTATCATACTTACTTTAGGGCATTAGTTGTCTTTGGAGCGGAGAATTCAGTATCACTATCAGAAATACAAAAATCATCATCACTTTCCTGATCACTCATCATTTTATCACCATCTTCATCTTCTTCATCAGATGTCCCAAGTACATATTTGGTCTTCGAAGCTGTGTAAATGGAGAAAGAGAGAAATTATCAAAAGGAAACTCTGTAGCTTTCGGCTCAGGAAGGATAAAACTGAAAATGTGAGCAGAGCTTGAGAAAACACAATTGAATATGGGTAGAACAAAAACATGATATGAAATGTGAACGTGCAAAGGTGATTGCAGGTTTGAATTTCTATTTTAGCACATTTACTTTTGAAAAATCTAATTGAAGGACTAAAAATCTTGCAGAAAATTTTTTTTTTTTTTTAAAGCAACACAGCACGGGAAACAGGCCCTTCGGCCCAACGAGCCCGCGCCACCGTAATACCAAATCATTATCCTATTTTAATAGTCCTATATAATAGTATATATATTAATCCTAATTTGGAAAATTTTCACCATAGGGACAATTTGTTACCCAATCAGCCTAAGAGCGAATTTTTGGGTTGTGGGAGGAAACCGGAGTGCCCGGAGAAAACCCACGCAACCACGGGGAGAACGCGCAAACTCCCGCAGACACCGGCCCAATTCCAAGTGTCTGCACAGCCACATCGATAGTCTCTGAGCTGTCATGGTGCCCTTCAGGTGGTCCACATAAAGCACTCATATACGACATGAGGTACCAGGCAACCCATGAATCAACATCCAAGAGCTGTACCCGCACCACCTGCCGAATGCGTGCTCAAATTATGGACCGAATTACCTGTGGAAAAAAGCCGTAGTTAAACAGTCCTAATATATCCCTCTATCTGCATACCGCTCATGTGGCTGTCCAAGAGACCCTTAAACAGCCCCAGCGTGCCTGCTCCCACCACCTTACTCGGCAGTGCATTCCACACCCCCACTACCCTTTGTGTGAAAAACTGCCCTCTAATATTCGTCCTATACATAGCCCCCCTCACCCTATGGCCATGACCCCTCGTCCTATCCATTTCTAAAGGTGGAAAAAGTTTACCTCCATTTACTCTATCTATACCCCTTATAATCTTATACACCTCTATGAGATCCCCTCTAAGCCGACGTCTTTCAAGGGAAAACAACCCCAGTCTATCTAATCGTTCCTCATAGGACAGTCCTTCCATACCAGGCAGCATCCTGGTAAACCTCCTCTGCACTCTCTCCAAGGACTCCACATCCTTCCGATAGTACGGAGACCAGAACTGGGCGCAGTATTCCAAGTGAGGCCTAACCAAAGTTGTATACAACTGCAACATCAAACTCCTACTCTTATATTCTATACCCTTTTCTATGAAAGCTAACATACTATACGCCTTCTTTGTCACCTTCTCCACCTGTGAGGACACCTTCAGAGACTTGTGAACCTGCACCCCCAAGTCTCTCTGCGTCTCTATGCTCCTTATAGTTTTACCTTTTATCCTATAATTCTCTTCTACATTTTTCCGGCCAAAATGCATCACCTCGCATTTTTCTGGATTAAATTCCATTTGCCATCTATCTGCCCAATCTACCAACCTGTCTATGTCCTGTTGTATTGCCTGACACTGCTCTTCTGTACCCGCCAATCCAAGCATCTTGGTGTCATCAGCAAATTTGCTGATCTCACCACCTACCCCTACTTCCAAGTCGTTTATGTAGACCACAAATAGAAGAGGACCTAGTACTGAGCCTTGTGGCACTCCACTAGTGACAGGCTTCCAGCTGGAAAAAGAGCCTTCCACTACTACCCTCTGTCTCCTCCTTCCGAGCCAGTTTTCGACCCATCTACATACCCGACCCTGTATCCCATGCGCCTTCACCTTCTCTATCAGTCTACCATGAATGTCCGAATTCTGAAGCCATTGAGTTTTGGAATTAGAAATCTGAATATTACAGAAAGGAAAAACTGAGGCAATAGCAAAAGGAGGCAAGGTCCATTAATAACTATTAAACATAGTTTTTATCTTTTTTCAATATGTTAGCACACTTTTTGAAAACGCCAAAAGATAACAATAGAAGAATCAAAGGTCTTTAAAAATGCCAATGAGTGAGCTTTCCTGAATCTGGCCATAAAAATTATTTGGTTACTAAAATTGTGTAAGAATTTTGCAAACATAAAAATTTAAAGGTGTGCAAGTTGATTGAAATGTTAAACTATACACCGCTGTGGCACGGTGGTTAGCACTGCTGCCTCACAGCCAGTTCAACTCCTGGCTCAAGTCGCTGACTGTGACAAGTTTGCATGTTCTCCATGTGTCTGTGTGGGTTTTCTCCTATAGTCCAAAGATGTGTGGGTTAGGTTGATTGGCCAAGCTAAGTTGCTTGCCTTTAGTCCCTAGTAGCGTAAATGGGGTTACAGGGATCGGACCTGGGTGAGGTTGTGGTTGGTGCAGGCACGATAGGCCAAATGGCCTCCCACTGCACTGTAAGGATATTAGTCTCTAAAGGCAAATAGTTTTCTGTTAAATAAATTTTTCTAACTTATCAAATTCAATAATGCTTGTTTACAACTAAGACCAACTTAATTTACTACCAGTTGATTACACTGTGACAATAGAACAACAAAATACCTTTTAAAAAAGGTAATGCTTTTAGCTAGTTCGATTTGATAATAGCAAAAAAAGGAAAGCAACTAATAACAAAAATCTGAAAATAAAGTGCTGGAAATATATAGCAATCCTATCAGCACAAGCAAGTGATCTCACTGTCACTTCAATTCTTTTGTAGACACTAACATTTTAAATCATTGATGGGACATGGCATCATTGGCAGGGCCAGCATTTATTGGCTATCCCCAATTGTCCCCGAGAAGGTAACAGTGAACTGCCTCATGAACCACTGGAACCCCTGTGGCGCAAGTACACCCATGGTGCTATTATGAAAGGAGTTTGAGGATTTTGACCCAACGACAATGAAGGTGCAGCAATATTGCTCCAAGTCATGATGGTGTATGGTTTAGAGGAGTATTTGTGGGTGATGATGTTTCCATGTTTTTCTAGGTGGCAGAGGTCATGGTAAAGTACTGGAGGATTGGAAAACTGCCAATGTACCACTCCCAATCAAAAAGGGAGGAAGGCAAAAGTAGGTAACTATAGATCAATTAGCTTAACATCTATTGTTGGAATCGATTATTAAGTAGTAATAGCAGCACATTTGGAAAACCTATCTTAACAAGCAGAGCAGCATAGCTTCTTGAAAATAAATTGTCTGACTAATTTCTTAAGAGTTTTCTGAGTCAGTCTCAAAATGGATAGAGGGGAACCAGTAGATATGTTATACTTGGACTTCCAGAAAATATTTGACAAGATACCTCATAAAAGGTTAAATCATAAGATAAGAGCCCATGGTGATGGAGATGGCATATTGGCATGGATAGAAAATTGGGAAATGGCCAGGAAACAGTGAGTGTGGAAAAGGGGTTCTTTTTCAGCTCGATGAACTGTAACTGGTGGGATTCCACAGAGATGAGTGCTGGGACTGCAGCTGTTTGCAATATATAGTAATGACTTGGTGAAAGGAAGCCAAATTTGCAGACAACACAAAAATAATGAAAAGGCTAGTTGAGAGAGGGATATAAATAGTTTAAAAAGAGATATTGATAGGTTAAGCAAGTGGGCAAAAAGTTAGCAAATGGAATATAAAACATGGGAAAATGTGAAGTTGTTCACTTTGGAAGTGAAAATACAAGAACAGAGTATTATTTAAATGGAGAAAAACTGCAGAAAGCTGCAACACAAAGGTATTTGGGAGTACTTGTGCACAAAATGCAGAAAGCTAGCACATAAGTGCAGCAGGTATTCAGGAAAAACTGATGGAATGTTGGCACCTATTTCATGGGGATTAGGGTATAAGAGTAGGGACGTCTTGCTGCAACTGTACAAGGTGCTGGTGAGATCATATCTGAATGCTGTGAGCATTTTAGCTCCCCTTAAGGACAGATTGTTTCATTGGAGGCAGTTCAAAGAAAGTTCACTCGGATGATCCCGGTATGGAAAGACTGTCTTATGGTAAAAAGTTAAATAGGTTGGGATTTTAATCACTGGAGTTTAGAAGAACGAGAAGTGATCTCATTGAAACATATAGGATTCTTAAGGAGCTTGAGAGGATATTTCCCCTTAGGGGAGAGTCTAGGACCAAAGGGCACAGTCTCAGAATAAAGGGGTGGCAATTTAAGACTGAGATGAAGAGAAATTTCTTCTTTCAGAGAGTGGACAGTTTTTGGAGCTCCTTGCCACAGAGAATTGTGGGGACAGTCCTTGAATGGGATTTTCCAGCTGTACTCACTCAAAGATTGGAAAATCCCACCTGAGGTCAACCGATCTCTGCATATTTCTGTCCCGCCTGCCACGATTTCCATGGTGGGCAGTATAAAAAAATTCCACCCCTTGTGTATATTTAAGGCCAAGGTAAACCTTGATCTAGACAAAAGGGTTGCTTTGTCCAATGGTAAACCCAGAATGTTGATGTTAAGAGATTCAGCAATATCAAGAATGACTCATTTCTCTCTCGTTGGAGATAATCACTGCCTCCCACTTGTGTGATATATGTTGTTACTTGACACTTATCAGCTCAAGTTGAATGTTGTCCATCTTCTTCTGCATGTAGGCATGAACTATTCCTTGCAAATGAAATAGAACAGTGTAAGCATCAGAAGGCAACCAACTTCTTGAAGGTGCCTGGACCCAAAGCACAAACACCCACAGCATTGCTGATTGGAATCAATAACCAGACCATCTTATTGCCAGGTCTGACTCCAGCTAATGCAGTTTTCCCTAGTTCCCATTGATTTAAGTTTCACTAGGAATCGTTAATGTCACACTTGGTCAAATGCTGCCTCTCTCACTGTGACATTCTACCACGAATGTCAGCTGTTTTCCATAATCTAGGTCAAATGGTCATTTTTTAATGTGAACTCAATTAACATGTGTTTTGGCAGGATAACTTTGACTGATATTAGTGTCATAGTGAATCTGTTCTTTTTCTAATAGATATATTTTGGAGCAACGATAACTCAACAGCAATTTGTTCTAAGAACCAAGCCCAATTTCCAAGTTCACTAGCATCCCTGCCATTGATAGGATCGAGTAGTTAGAGTCCCAGGACTATTCTGTCTGTACAAGTTTGCTTTTCCCAGCTGATCCATTAAAGCTAACCATAACTTATTTTATACTATGTATAGATAATTTTTGATTTCAATTCTGCTCAATAGCTTTTTGTTAATGTACTTCCTGTGCATTTACAACACCAGTATTTACAAACCATCTTTGCAAATCTTTAAAAAAAACTTAAAACTAAAAAAAACCTCCAAAAATATTAGCAGAAAAGTGGATTCTAAAGCATTACCTGCTGCCCTTTGTGTTTTTTGTCTTGGAGGAAGTTCAGCAGTTTCCACATCACTGTCCGACTCTGATGCAGAATCTGAATCTGACCAAGGATTCCTTTTCTTCACAAGAGGTTTAAATTGAAGTTTAGTTTGCTTCTGAGCTGTTGGCATAGTCTTTGTACCTTAAAAAAGTAGAAATATTTCATTAACACAATAGAAATGGGCAAAAAGCTCATTCAAAAATTTCTATGTAAAATCAGTTAGCTATTGAATGGTGTACATCATAACAAACATCATTTGATCTTTTTCTTCTGAAATCCCAGCATTTTAGCTCGTGGGTTAAGATTAATATATATTGTGGAGTGGAGAGAAAAAAGATTCACATACACAATAGCCATTAAGTAAGGGTCAACCTGGTACAGCCAACACAATGGGCAATCAGTAGGAGGCAAGACATCTTTGCTAATGTGACAAGAACAATTAATTGGCCCAAACAATCTGTAAGTGTTGTAATTTCCAAGTCAATTTATGTTTGGTGATGTTTTGAATATATTCTATTTGCTACATTATATATGTTGGACAGAATTTCCCCTCAAAAAAACTGAAATGTCGAACAAGATGAATATGGAAGATGAATAAGTCGCAATTGAAAACAATTAAGAAGAAAAAGAGCTTAGATATGATCCTTGTCAGTAGTGGAGTACACAGAGCCTATTCTTGCCAGGAGGTCGGCTGCTGAGCTCTAAGGGTGCCACTGCACAGGCACTCTGATCTCCATGTACACAGTATACAGCGAGACTCCACTCTCCTTGAGGCATGTGTCACTAGCACTGGGGCCCTCCTGATGCATACCTCACCATGACCCTTGACATGTTCCTCTTCGTGATTGACCCCTGCACGATCCCCCACGCCTGGGCAGTGTCCTGGTACACTGGCAGGACACTGATCCCCCCCACCCGCGACTACCGTGCATGCTCTCCGCGAGTGAACCCACTGATTGACACCAGCATGACCTCCTGCCAGAGAGGTGGGAACATTCCAGGAAGTGGGACAGTCACAAACTTGTTAATGAGATTATTGAAATCCACAAGGACCTTGTCATTAACACAATAATAAAAAGTAATTTACACAGGAGAGATGCTCCTTTTCCTCAACATAGGTGTTCAGCTCAAATGGAGTCGAATAGAGCCTACATGTGCACGTCCATATGCTCATGTTCCCATTTGTCAATTCCTGTTTAGAGAAAATCAGCCATTTTTGGTTAAATTACACTGTAAACCTACCTCCTTCAGTTTTCACTTTCTTGGAAAGTCGTTCTGCAAGACTTTCATGTTCAAGAGGACTTCCCTCTTCATCACCAAATTCCATCTTAACAGCAAGGGAATCTGTTTCACCCTGTAGTATGACAAATATTTTTAAAAACTCAAGTCTAAAATTCACACAAATGCCACAACAAATACGCATCCTTACACTGCAATTCCATAAGTTCAAAGACAGATCTGAACAAGTGGAATTTTGAATAATTCACCATTTGAGAATATGCAAAGTCTTATCACAGAAAGCCAACAAAACCAATAAAATTGAAGTCATTTCTGTTAACAACAAGATGTGAAGTGTGCTTAAGAGTTTAACTGAAAACAATATCAGTAGATGGCTGATTAAATTAATTTGTTGTATGGCAGGCACTTTTCTGCTTTCTTCTCTCCCTCACAAGTAATAAGAGCATTACGTTTAGCCAGAAAGCCCAATATGGGTTGAAGAATCACACCCTATTCAGAGCACATCACACTGTAAAAGGACATAGCTTTTCCTTTCAGTTCTCACAGAACATTTTTTTTGTGGTGAAAGTTAATGAAAATCAAAAGTTGATTAAATACCAAAATTGTCCCAAGCCCAAAATTCTTCAACATGAACTATGCCATTGAAAACAAGAAGGACATGCAACACCAACACTGGAAATTTAAGCCAGCAATTTTATTGACCAGTGAGATGAGTCGTGATTGGCCGCTGGTGAGATCTTCTGGTCCCACTGAAGTCAGTGATGATTTATGTTCCTCACCTGTGCAACCATCAGAGAACCCATGATGGGGTTTGATTTTGGCGGAACTGGAAGCTCCCACCAGAAGGGCAGGCCAGAGAATTCCATCTATTGTAATAATAACATTTCTTTGATTCAGGAACTTTTTGTATGGTATACTAATATTTGCATCAAGACCCAATCACAATAGCAACGTATTTTCTTATCGTTGGCTATACTGACATTTGTTTGAATCTCTTAATTATAGTTCAAAAAGCATCAAAAGCAGATTAACTCACCTTTCCCCTTTTCTTTATATTTTTCTTGGTGGCTTCCATTTTCATGGCAGTAGTAACTCTGGGGACAATCCTTCTGCCTTGAGGAGATGGCATGGTTTCTTCCAACTGCAGCTTCTTCATTTTACCCTTACCAGCTTTACTTTTAGCAGCCTTAGAACTGTAAGCAAACTCATCATTTTTTTCCTGTATCTCCACACGCTGAATAAAGAAAAAGAGAAAACATTTTGAAAAGAGAAAAGACACTGATCTCTCAGTGAGAAGACGAGGAGCTGTATCCCCTCCAAATTCTTTTATATTGTGCAATGAATGGAAGAAAATGTAATTACATTATGTTATATACTATATCAACAAAACAACATATTTCTTCAGTTAATTTTTAGCTGTGTTGTAGTAACATGTTAGCCTGGCTCAGTAATTTTGTAACTTTTCACTTATCAACTGTGTAACTGGGGTGCAGGGTAGGGGTGGGAATGTGGGTGTGTGATGGTGGTGGATGAAGACACACACAAAAACAGCAAAGAGACATAAAGAGCAAGAAGCAAGCTGATCTTTATTGCACCCTTTTCTGGGCAGGATGTGGGACACAATGGCCAAGATCCCCCATCCTATCCAATACTGCTGAGGAACCCACCACAAAGGGTTGACTTTGAAGGGACTGGAAGATCCTGCCAGTGGAAGGACTGGAAAATCTGGGGCAAAAGACCAATTTCATGGCAGAGGGATCAAATAGCGCCTATCTCCAGGCAGCATCTAAAACAGGCACCAGGTTTATGAAAAAATTGGAAACTCAATTTTTTCTCAGGTTCCTTCACTGAAATAATTAGCAATCAGTGGAGCAGGTGCAAGATAAACTTTAACAACACCTCAGCAAAGAAACCATAAATTTTAGACAAATTCATTATATGAAATTGAGCAATTAAAATGAGTTTAACTGTGACAACACCCAATTTTCCCATTGCATGTATATGTCAGAGATGGCGAATATAGATCCAATTACTTGATCCCTTAGAGGAATATTAAGGATCGCACGACAGTATTTAAAGAAAGGGATTCTTGGTGAATCTTGCAAATTTTCTTTCCTTAACTAGTTTAACCAAAAATACATTCACTGCAGTGTATAGGTGTATTAAGAAGCAATGTGTTTATATGTAATGCATAAACTTGCAAATTACTTAATGGAAAATATTTTTCAAAGACTTGCAGCACATTCAACACCATGAGAAAAGTCTGTACAAGGAAGAAAGGCAAGGATAAGAGAGAAAATGCCAAGTAATTTCAATTTATAATGTGCTAAGTAGACACAATAATTTAACGGTGTTTCCAAGCAGGCAGAAATAATTATAGTACCTCAAGCTCCTCAATGAAGGCTGCCAGATCTTCCCTCCATATATCAGAAGGTGTTTTCTTCTTCAGATCCTTAAATTCTTTTTCCTAACATGGAGTTTGAAATTACAGACCAAGAAATAAAATTAGTCCCCCATTGTCATATGCAGCAGATTCTCCACTTCCAAATCAGGACCATAGCAGAAACATGGGTGTGAAAAGCCTGTGTGGCTTCCATAACTCATGTCGAAACATTAGGAACTAAGGCACTTGGTTCAGCACCTGTCCTTATTTCAAAATAGTGACTAAAACATCAAGATTTTGCTGAAAAGATTTCTGAATTGGCATTGCTGCTAGTTTTATTGGGCATTGGGAATAGTTGGATAATGCTGTGGTGATTGGGTAGATGTGTGTCAAGAATGCTGAAAAAGTTATTTAATAATAAGTTGTGAGCAACATTCCTACTTGTTTTCTTGCATGAACAAGTGCTGGTGCAGACTACCTCACAGGAAATTAATTTTACAGAAGGGGCCCACAAATGGCAGTTAGGTACCTTTTTATGCATATGTAAAAGACCCAACATTTGCTTCAGGGATGGGCAAAGGATATCTCTTAGTTGTCAAAGGATCTCATGCTTTCTTCATGCCATAACTGCTATGTCCCAGCACACAAACATTGAATATCAACAAACTAATTTAGAAACAAATGCAACGGGTGGCGTGATAATTGAGACTTTACAGATACCACATGGGAAACAGATACTGATTAGAAACAATACTGTTCCGAAGTACGAAAATTGATTTCCACATTTAACGTCAGTCTCTTATTGATCTACATTTACCTACTTTGACATCTCTCTGTTTAAGCAATTCATCCTTCTTTTCCTTGGTCAGGTACCACAAAGGCATATTCAAAAGATAGTTGAAATCTGCCCCAGATGAAGTAGTTGTTTCTTCTCCCTCAGTTTCCTCCAGTTCAGATTCTTGTTCCTGTTAGGAAGTAATTTAAAGCACTTACTGAAAAAAACAGAACAAATGAGAGTAGTTTTAACTAAAATCCAGCCAAGGCCTAAACTTGTCTTAAAAGTAGATAAATTTGGAAATTCCTATGTCCATGCTTAGCACATGTTTAATTTCGCCACCCTGGAAACTCTCTCTTGTAAGGAAAGAATACCAATTTACAACATTTCAAATGGAAAAAAATAATAGGCTTATCAGCAAGCAAGGATGCTGGTGTAGCAATATATCATTGTTAGGATCTGGTGCTGTTAACGTATTGCACCATTGCCTGCTTTGCAAAGGTTCTATTAATCCCACAATGTTTTAATTGAATCCTTCAGAATAGGTTGGCAAAGTATATATCTATTGTAGCAAGAATTTCTATGTATTGATTTGTGATTATTGAAGTATCTCAAAGCAAATATGACATCCACATTGTGCTGCAAAGATTCCTTTTAACACATACAAAATTCTGCATTTTTATGTAAAAATTCCAACAATTACGACTTGTTTCTGCCACACTGCAATAGAATTTCTAGAATTTGACACCAGGTCGGGTTCCCTGGCCTCCCTGCAGTGCAAGGCAGCACATTGTTGGTCAGATTTTCTAGTCCCATCATTGTCAATGGGATTTCCCTGCCGCTGGGAAATATGCGGCATGGATGTGCTGCTGGCATGAACAGTTGGAAAGTTCCAGCCACCAGCTGCCACACGAGGACACATCACTCCAGCAGGAATACAGTTTTCGTGATTCCAAGTAGTTTGGAATAAGCAATTCTTCATCCTGAATGTTGATCATTGGCACCCACGTCCCCCGCAACCTAAGTCCCAAAGCTCTGAATTCTGTCAAATTTTTTCAATCTTCCTTATGATGTTGCTTGAAAACAAATTTTTCTAACCAAGCTTTGTCACATGTACTAATACCCAATGTCAAATTTAGTTCAATAATGCTACTTGTGAATTGCCCTATTGGTAAAGACACTCTAAAGTTGTAAGTTTTCTTTATAATTCATGATGCATTTCAGTTTAATAGATCAATTTATAAACTCATTCTAAAAAAAATCAGTGTGAAATTAAGTGCATCAGCGGCACATTTCACGTCACAACTGATCTTGCTGGCCTGGTCTATTACCTTTTCCTGAGATTCTTTCCAGCTCCTCACAGGATCTGAGTCATAACCTCGGTCAAGCAGTAACTGGATCAACTCACGTTTTGGTTTGTTTTCTACAGAGGGAAGAAAATTATACATTTGGTATGAAGACCACAAGAGGAACAGGTACTCTTACACATTAAGTGGCAAGAAAGTTAAATAGAATTTTGCCATCCAATCACACAACACATACACTGGGATATTCAATGAAAGGAAAATAAAGCAGATATTGCCTTCAAATATTTTGTCCTGTACACACATTTGGAGCACAGAGTAGACTAAAATGCATGTTATGTAAAGCCTCAGGTGATAAGACATACCAATGACCAATATGCCTTCAATCTTCTCCAAGATAAAACGGGCCTGATTGCTTAATTTGTTAAATTCTGCTCCCAGTAATCCCTCAAGCCAATCCTTTCTTAAACCATAGTACTTCAGACGCAAGTCAAAGAACTCTTTCAGGATATCTTGTACATTTTCATACTTCTTCAGACAGCCAGTGTGGTCAAACAACACCTAAAAAGAAAAGCAATTAGAAAACCAAATTAAGATGACTTTTAAGTGATCACATAAGAACATAAGAATAGGAGCAGGAGTAGGTCATCCAGCTTCTCAAGCCTGCCCTGCCATTCAATAAGATCATGGCTGATCTGCAGATCAGTTCCACTTTCCCGCTTTCTCCCTGTAACCTTTAATTCCCTCGTCAATTAAAAACCTATCCACCCTTGACTTAAGTATATTCAGCGAGGAAGCCTCCACCACTTCAACAGAATTCCAAACTTTCACCACCCTTTGAGTGAAGAAATTCCTCCTCAACTCTGACCTGAACCGCTTCCCCCTTATTTTGAGGTTGTGCCCTCTAGTCCTGCTATCTTTGCTAAGCGGGAAGAGTCTCTCAACCTCTACCCTATCCATTCTCTTCATTATCTTATACATCTCTATAAGATCCCCTCTCAGCCTTCTAAACTCCAACGAGTACAAACCTAGCCTATTTAGTCTCTCCTCATAATCCAATCCCTCATCTCTGGTATCAGCCTAGTGAACCTTCTCTGCCCCCCTTCCAAGGCCAATATATCCTTCCTCAATGTGGCAACTAAAACTGCATGCAGTACTCCAACTGCAGCCTCACCAGTACCCTGTACAGCTGCAAAAATTCCTCCCTATGTTTATATTCTATCCCCCTAGCTATAAAGGCCAACATTGCATTCGCCTTCTTGATCACTTGCTGCACCCGCAGACTGTGTTTTTGCGATTTGTGCACAAGGACACCCAGATCCCTCTGCACCGTTGTATGCTGCAGCTATTCGCCATTTAAATAATAATCCTTCCTACTGTTATTCCTACCAAAGTGGATAACCTCACACTTGCTAACATTATACTCCATCTGCCAGGACCTTGCCCACTCACTCAACCTACCCAGATCCCTCTGCAGGCTTTCCACACCCTCCGTGCAATTTGCTTTTCCACTCATCTTTGTGTCATCAGCAAATTTCGTCACCCTGCACTCAGCCCCTTCCTCCAGATCATCTATGTAAATGGTAAATAGTTGAGGCCCTAACACCATGGTCTTCGTTTAAATCAACTTAAAAATCTAACATGCTGATCCATTATACCAATCAGCCATTTGTACTGGGAAATATGCACTGGGCAGAAATCTCTCTTGTCCCCACTAGTAGATTCAAAGGTGTGCATGAGAATATGGTGGGAGACCTAGAAAATAGTTTCATGCTGGCATAAAGTGACTGCGAAATCTTCTGTTGGCACCTGCGGGTGAGAAAACTCAACAGAGGCTGGCGTAATTATTATCTGCATCCCGGTAATGAGATGTAGATGAAGCAGCCCAGAGCCTCTCAGAGTGGGTTTGGGGCGCAACTGCAGGTGTACCTTCCAGATTAGGTGTCCTGGAGGGGATCCACCTTCCTCATAATGATAGAATCCTGACAGTGCAGGAGGCGGCCATTTGGCCCACCAAGTCTGCACTGACCACAATCGCACCCAGGCAGTATTCCCACAACCACATATTTACACTACATATCCCCTGACAGTAGGGTCAATTTAGCATGGCCAATCAACCTAACCAGCACATCTTTGGACTATGGGAGGAAACCGGAGCACCAAGATGAAAAATGTGCAAGCTCCACATAGACAGTGACCCAATGCCAGAATTGAACTGTGAGGCAGCAGTGCTAACCCCTGTGCACCATGCTGCTCTGCAGCCTCAGAACGTTCATGAAGATCCATATTCTAATCTCAGACTGTTCCTGGAAATCTGCCTACATTTTCAGGCAGTCCACTTTCTTTCTTCAATTGTGCGCAGTGATGTTGGACACTTTTTCAATATGACACCCGGACATGACAATAGCTTAAGTACTATCCAGATCTGACCCGCCACTGAAGTTGTTGTCACATATCAGGGTGTATAACTAATGAGGTTAGGGGTGGAGGATTTGGCATATTTTTGCACTCACTAGTGTGAACGGGAGACATTAAAGCTACCGGATGGTCAGAGCAGAGCTAGCCATCACCAACCCAACACCTCAAAAGTGGCAGGGCCTCAATGGGGATGGTGGCGGGGTGGAGGGAGGTGTCCAGGCTATGAGGGGGAGAACGATACATACCCCTGGGAATATATTGCACTGGGAGATCAGGGCGCCTGCTCAATGGCATCCTTAGAACTCCACAGCCAGTTTCCCAGCAAGAATAGGCTTGGCCACACTGGTGGGGACGATTAATTCTCAGCTCTTCTTCCCTCCTTAAGCACTGTATGATTACATCAGTCAACACGCCCAAAACGTGGAAGTGATTCTCTCGCGTTTTCTTGTATAGACTAGTACTGATTTGCACCTGTGTGACATCTTCTTGGAGAGGTGGGAAGCATAAGTGCTGAACTCAGTGATGATATTGAAATCTATTCAATCTCATGCAAATATTCTTTGCACTCTTTTTGGTCTGAGCCACCTGGAAGGTCAGGAAAATTGGAAAACATTTTGCATGGGCACGAATTGGATTTTTAGCTTTGCACGCTCTTTTTTCAGCTCAAAACTAAACCTATGATCATAAGAAGAGTGGGGTAACTTAATTTTATTACCTAATAAAACTAAAATTTAAGGTTTCTACTTCTGTAGTTTAGAACCAACATTCAATGCCAAACAATTAGTCTTATTAATGTCAATGGCTGTTCCATATCAATGCACACGCGTAACAACTAATACAAAGGCCAGCATTGGGAGACTAAAGGATTATTTGTGGTCCGGCCAATGAAAATTCAGGACAAAAAGTTCCTTCAACGTATTCATGATCAAGTAGGTTTTCAACCTCTGAAAGTCAGATGTAGTGGTGAAAAATGATTACTAGGAGAGAAAAAAACTTGGCAGGCTCTCAAAGACAATCAGGGATCAAAGTTAGCAGAAAATGGTGTGTAATTTATTCAAATGTAATAGTTTCCAATGAAATATTAGGATTGCTTGGCATGGTCTGGAGCTATCTAAATAGTGTTGATGTAGATTTAGTGGAAGAGCATAGAGATTCTGGAACTTTTGAAGCTTGTTCCAATGGTAGAAGCAGCCTTTATTTTGTTTTGCATTGCATGGATGATTTGTTTTAAGTGTGCAATCACTCATGCAGTAACTTAAAGGGGATTACTTATGCACAATCTCTATGACTTTTGAATTGCTACATGGCTTAGAGGGAACACTGTGTGTAAGCATAATATATGCTGTCAGCATTGATACCCAAACAAAATGGCAATATACATAGAATATTGAATAATTGTATACTATTTACCATTGAATTGCACGTAAGAGGGACATTTAGTTTGAAGACTTTGTGCAGTCCTGCTGCTTCTGCCTCAGCTAGTTTCTGCTCAGTCATTGTTACTACGAAACGTACAGTGACATCAGTGTGGTACTCCTTGTAATCAGTGATCAATGACGGAGCTTTCTCTGTTCCATTCAACATTGGTTCTAGTATCTGTTCCTTGTAAGTCTGCGTAAAATACATCAGAGAAATGGTTCATTAAGTTAGCTTGATGAGAAAAATGTATAAATACTTTACGAATCTTGGATATTGAGGTATACACATCACTCAAATATAGTATCTCAAAACAATGCCAACATGGTCCAATAGCCACAGAAAATAGTGGCTGTGGTCAAGTGTGGGAGTAAAACTTAATCATTTTCCTGTTGCTAGCAAGCCAAACACCGTTATAAAACTCACAAAATGGATGCAATTAAAAAGCAACTATAAAAAGCTTATGAGGTGGGTTTAAGCAGTAAATGCCTGTCTAAAATTCTGTCAGATAAAATTGATACAACAGATGCAGATGAATCAAATATGAAAGCTCCATTTACCTGAGTCCATGTCTTCACTGGGAGTTCAGAAATTTCCACAGTGGTGGTATTCAACACTGAGATTTCACCATTAATCATGTACTGATTGGCACCCAATTCAAAAACTGTACCTTTAAAGTTCTTGTAATTAGGAAGCTATTGAGAAAAAAATCAAACACACACGCACACATCAGAATAATTCACATTCATAAATTCTATAATAATGAATACCAAGTGAACAAATTATGCCATCGGTCAACAAATCCATTTAATCAATTATTGACTAAGAGTAATTTAATCAGGTTACAAGATTTTTTCCAACTATCTTCTTAATGGTGTATTAATACAAAGGAAGATAATGTTGAAAGATTCTCAAACTGGGAGAGGATCATTGCTGTAATGTTACTGGACTAGTAATCCAGAGATCCTAACTAATTTTCCAGACAGGAGACTGAATTCTCAGAGTTGGGGAGTCTCTGCCAACATTTAGAAATGGCTGCTGGGACTTGATTCTGGGATTCTCAGCATCTCAATTTTCATCAGCACAGGACGCAGTTAGTACAGGACAAGACCCTAACTGGCTGGTTCGACTTTGGCCCCACAACTATATTGGTGTCAGGCCAGCTTTTCAAGGAGTTGCGACTCTTGACCAAGAGGTGTCACGAACCATAATCTGGATGAGGAAACCTTTTGAAAGGGAAGTTCAAACGATTTTAACCATGCCCCTCAACTCACCCCAACAGTCCCTCATATCCTCCATGCTATCCATGCAGTTCCTCTCACCAATGGCACATCCATGCCCGTTCATGCATTATTCACTCTGCACACAACCAATGAACCTTATAGCACCAATGGCATGCATCAAGTCACCCATAATTTTCTTTTAAACAAACTCCTTTTACTACAGCTTTATAAAAATGTAGATCAACCATACCTTTAAAGTATCAGCAAGAGAAAATGCAAGCGCCTGACATCTTTATCTTCTATAAATAAATACTGAACAATTGAGAATACAAAATGCATAATAAGGCATGGCTGAGCAACCAGACCTTCATGACTCTGTTGAAGCAACTGTACTCAAGGGAAGTCTTGATCTTAGACCTATACTTCAATTGCTCAATATTTATTTACACAAGATAGTGTCAAACATTCACAGCATTTCCCTACCTGCCTCTAGAATGTAAATCCAGGTCATGGTTTCAAATTCCACCATCTTGGGAATTTAATTTAGTAATAAATTTGGAATGAAATGCTTGCTATGAAAGTGACTGTTCAATGCACCTTGGTTAGAATTTGTTTTGGTCAACAGTATGCAAATTAGGTCTGTTAGATGTGAGTGCAGCACAGACTGGACTGATTGGGGCAATTTTACCATCATGTAGTGCCTGAGCAATACCACCCTAGCACCTGGGCAATACCAGCGAGGGAGTGGCTAATGGGGGACAGAAGTCAATGTGGTTCTGCTGTCATTCTGATTGGGGAGGGGAGAGGGGTGAGGGGGCCTGCTGCCATTCTGCAGGGACAAGTAGAGGAGAGGGAATGGGGGATCCACCATCATTGTGCAGTGAACAGTAGGGGGAGGGCGATGGGTCCTTGATTGGTTTGGGTGATGGGACTATATCTTGGGCCATGGACCCCCGTGATTGCAGAAAGGGGAACTGCTTCAGGTAGCCTGTATCAACAGGGGCCTGACAGCTCTCTGTCAGAAGTCTGCTAACGCGCATGCATAGCATCAGAGGTCTTCACATGCACTACCTCCCTCTGCAGGTTTTGGGTGTGTTAAGCCCTGCCACAAGCTTCTGCAGCAAACAACAAGCAGAGTGCATATGAAGAGCCTGAAAACACACCCAAAAGATGGATCAGAAACACTTCAAGTTTCAAATCCGCCCAGCACTTTGAATAAAAATGGTAAAATAATGGCTGTTATCTCAGTTACAGGGGGAACACATATGCAGGAGAACAGAAGACCAGAAAATTGCCAGGTAGATCCACAATTATCATGGTTAGTGTTTTGTGATAGTATATGAATGAAAAATGGTCAAGTATTTAGTATGAAATAAGGACAGCAGACCAAGCCATTTCAAAATGCCAGACCCCTGTAAAACTGACTCTGAACAAAGAAATGACTACAGCCAGAGAAGGCCAAATGCTTGGCCTCAGTCTGTCTTGATAAGATTGACTTTGCACAGCCTGAGTGAAACATGATTAACACCAGGAAAGTCTGTCTTAACAAGGCTGACTCCATATACAAAGATAACATAAGATAAGGTTGGGGATGAAGGAGTACAGAATTTGTTTATTGCAGAAAACAAGACATGAAGGAGTCACAGAACCAAGGTTGGGGATGAGGGAATCACAGAATTTGTTTTGTTCGATGTACCACTGCTGATGTTACTGAAATGATGTAAACTGATAAGGGAAAGGTATAATTATTGGATTGATCCTGGTAGTTGCTGTGGTTTTGGGTTAGAATCAGCAATTAGTGCGGACTGCTCTCTGTTTCCAAGATTTGGTTATATACTGCATGCAGTTTTGTAATAATAAAAACTAATTTTTTTTTCAAAGCAAACTTTGTTAACTTTTACTATCACAGCTCAGAAAACAAGAAACTTTCCGCTACAACAGGTGGATTCCAGTCTTTTATACTGAATATCATAATGGTATTACAAATTAATTTGGAGGGAAATCCACAATTACTAACCCGTTTGAAAAAGTATTCTTTAACCAAAGGTATTGTGAATCCCTGCATTAAGGAATTCAAGTTAATGGAAATGGAAATAATTCACTTACCATGGGCATTGGATCATCTCCATCCAGCATACGCCTGATGTTATCAACAATTTCCCTTGCATCATAATTGGGGATTCTGCATGCCCACCCTGTGCCAATACCATCTGCACCATTCACTAGCACCATAGGAATAATAGGGATATACCACTCTGGCTCCACACGCTGATTGTCATCATCCAGGTATTTCAGGATAGCATCGTCCATTACGGGGAACAGCCGGCGAGTCAAAGTACTGAAGAAAATGAATTGATTACTTGTGCAGTTCACGGAAACTAATTCAAGTACAATTTTCCCAAGTTATGTATTGAAATCGATAGATGTGACCCATCTACTGAAATCCACAAAAATTGCACCTGTAATTAGCAACTGTGAAAGATAATTGACAAAAATAACTTTACTTATGTGTAACAATAAAATGTGTAATACTAATGACGATCAGAAAATGGTTGAAAGAAATCTAGGTATTAGCTTAAAAAGTTGAAAAATATTGAAGCAGCTGTGTTGGAAATTCTGGGCATTTACTCTTCATAAATATTGAGGCTTTGCATGTTAACTTTTATAAAATTTATATCTTAGAACCACATTTAAAATAAAAGAGAACTTCATATGAATGGGAAAACTGGCAGGAGGATCTTACTGCTCATCATGCCAATCAATTGGTGAGGAGGGGTGGTAAGATCTTGAGGGGCAAAAACCTGATTTGCACCTGGCTTCTCGCCAGAATATGCTTGCACTGTCAATGTGATCAGCCTCACATCTGGGATGAGGCGGAGTTAAATACCTGAATCCTAATTTGAATATTATTAGTGAGCCAGGATGGAATCATCTGGGCTCACTTGCCTTAATGGCTCACTAGTGGATGATGTCACCAGTGAGGTTCATGTCCACGATGGCCTTGCTGGTGGGACTGGAGGTCACTGAGGACAACCCCTCTCCCCCCTGCCACTACCAGGTGGTCACAGGCGGGGGGAGGGGACAGTGCTTGGCATTTTTTAGATCTATAAACGTAGACAGGGATCATGGGTAGAGGTGGGAACATCGAGGTGGCGGCGCGGGCTCATTGGGCTGAAGGGCTTGTTCCCTGTGCTGTTTTGTTTTTTGGACAATACTAAGGGACGGGGACCTGAAGGAGAGGCTGCGAGTGAGAACCTGTGCAATCTGCAATCAGGGATCGCCAGAGTAACAATAAACCAAACATTTCCAAATAAAATCTTCCAACATGATATACTCTTTATTTGTTAGAAAAATAAATTGCTTTAGCCCAAACTAAAATTCAGTCACATGATTTAACTTTCAGAAGCCAATTTCTTACTTTCAATGAGTAACAAGTGGAACAAAAAATAGGTACTTAAAAAATTTGCAGTTCAGACAACTCAAAAACAAAAAACATTTCAGGAGATGAGGACAAGAGAACTTCTTTCATTAAAAGAAAAGTACTCAACAATCAATATTCTTACACTAACTAGTTTACAGCACAGGTTAGCATTGGAAAGCAGAAGAACAATGAAATGTAGGACTATCATTTTAGTGATTTACAAAATAAGAGTATATCATTAAATTTTTCAGGTCTTCGTTTAAAGGTATCCTTCAAAATATGCAAACTGAGTCAGTTAAATAAATCCTTACAAAATAAATTTTAGCTGCTACCAACGTGACTTAAACATTGTAATGGTACCCACCTGAGCATAGTGAAAATATATCGTGGACTTGCAGCATCTTTGCCTCCATTTAGCCTTGTACCAAACTGACCAATCGGCTGCAAAAGATTGATATTATTGCTGCCCACAAAGTTCTGAGCTAATCCAACAATTGTCATCATAAGGGAACTCTGAAAGCATCAATTAAAGCAGCAGGTAATAAAAATACATTCGAACTACAATGCAACAAATGATTTTATGAATATTCATTTCCAAAGTAAGATCAGGAATTCTTTATGTGGCCATCAAGTGTTCCATTTATGCGTTTGCTTGCATTTTATCAGGTGACAAACAATTATGGGTAATGTTTAAGTAAATTGTATATATTAGGGCACAAAGATTTTGCCTCTCTTCCAAAAAAATCAATTCAGATAGTTATAGATGTAGTACATATATTTTGATGACTGGTGACGGACCTACACTTTCAATTTCATACTTTGACTAAAATGTGACTATTACGATGGGTGGAATTTTCCAGTTCCTTTGGCCAACGGTGAAAATTAAGAAAACCATCTTAAATCAGGCCGAAGGGCCTGTTCTGTGCTGTAATGTTCTATCATTAAAAAAAACTTGCATTCTTGCATAGTACCTCATCATGTCTTCATGACGTCCCAGAATGCCAATGAGTTACACTGAGGTTTTATTAACCGTTCTCAAGATGGAGAACATTCATGAGGAGAACACAAAATCATGTAGAGTGTTGTACTTTAATCAACAGTTTTCACATATAGGATCCGGCATGATTATTAAGCATGGAATTGTCATAACTCTTAAGTCAATTTCAAATCCAAGTTAGCCACAACAAAAGTCAATGAAATTTCTAAGAGGCAATAAAATACCATATGAGCCATGTCGAATGGACAAAGATTCTACATGCTCATCTCAAATGTTAAAGACAAAATTATTTTTGATGTCCTATTTAACTAGTATGGATGGTTCTTTTGAGAGTGGCAAATTTAACCCATCAGGTGTCTGCCAGCTGAAATAGATTAATTTTCAGCACTTGGCAGTAACCCTGTAGAACATGGTCTTCCTAATGAATGACCATGTGCAGCATGTTCTGAAAGCTTTCTGCCTATACTGCGCCCACACCCCCACTCAAGTTAAAATAATTTCCCCTCCACTCCTTCAGCCTATCGCTTTTAGTCTTTGCCCCTCTGGTGACTCATTTTCTTTTCAAAATAGGTTCTTTCATATCCACTCCGTCAAAGCACTCTCATTAGTATATCCATCCACAAGTCTCTCGAAGGACTCCTCCACAGCCTGCCAATAGCAGTTGAGCAAATGGGCTTACGCATTCCAAGAGGCCTTGAATTAGACATCCAGCCTGTTATTTGTATTCAATTGTAATTAAATTGTTAGGCTCTTGTCCACCCTGGATGGAAATCTGATCTGACCAGGCACAACAAGTCAGGAGACTTGCAACAGTTCAGCAAGAATTCCAATTTGGCCATCACACCTGATTCCACGGGCCACCAATAATCCTAGCTTGGGCTAGCAGCCCTAAAGAATTGCCTCTACAGTCAAATTTATCCACTGAATTGTCTTATAATTTCAATATCCCATTTAGGTTTTGCTTCAAGGTCATTAGCCAATCTGGTGTGCAACTGGATTTTAAATTTCACAACAGTTGTCCATTATCCTTAATCACGTGTGGACGTTGTGCAGGGATTCGTTATAATTCCTAGCATGCACCTTTGCATCAAAATTACTTAAGTAATCCATTTTGAGGATTTCAGGCTATTTGGTTTTTTTGCCCCAAGATATTAAAAGTAGAGGTTTGATCTCAGAAGTTTGATTTTGGCTAAATTTGACATTGAGAAATGTATTTTGATTAACTCCTCAGACATCCCCCCAGCGATTGTGGTCTCTTCACCAAATAAGAGAAAACAGTTTACTAATAAGCTAAGGCAATTTATCTCATTTGCAAAGTTGGAGTAATTCATGCTTATGGAAATTATTATTAATAACTGTTGTTCAGTAAGCTCTTTATTTATGCACAGAAAGCAGCTGCCACAGTCATTTTTATTACTCATAGCTGCCATGAAAAAGTGATGCGCTTTAGTTTTGAACTGGTATAATTCTACCAAAGCTACCTGCACACTGATATTAGGGAAGCCTTGTAGAACCACAGAATCCCTACAGTGCAGGAGTCCATTTGGCCCATCGAATCTGCACTGACTCTGACAGATATAATCCTGCCCTTGCCCCATAACCCTATGCATTTATCCCACTAATACCCCTAACTAAAACATCTTGGGACATCAAAGGGCAATTCCGCATGGCCAACCCAACTACACATCCTTGGACTGTGGAAGGAAACTGGAGCATTAAAACACACATTCCACCTAGATAAGGTTGGAATTGAACCTGGGTCCCTGGTGCTGAGGCTATGTTGTGTATGACTGTAATTATGTCCAATAATGATTTAGTTTCATAACTTGCAATTGGCATCTGCATTTAAGATATCCAAGTTGCTAGTCCAATAATGGTGCACTGCTGAATTATCAATAGCAAGGTTGTAATACTTGAGGTTAGGACAGATGGAAAGGCTTCTCAGGAGAAGTGCAGCGGAAACAAATAGTTCAAGGTCTTTTCTCTTGTGCTCTTGGCTATGAAGCTATTAATCTCTGATCTCAATACTGACAGATTCTAGATCTCTTCAGTGAAAGACTTAACATAGCAATATCCTTAAATACCTGGAGCCATTGTGAAAAACATTGCTAATAGCGGATTAAAAAAGTCCTTTCAGCTTCATGAGGCAGAACTATCACTGACTATAAATTACAGAAAAAATTAAAATATTATTCTCTTGTAGACTTTGGAGAAGGATAATGAGATGCATCTGATGTAGGGTGGGCAAGTTAGCTGTTAGCCAAAAATGTATTTAAATACCCATAACCCACACATGTATGGCACTGAAAACCCACATTTACAACCACAAGCCTTCCCCAAATAGGAATTAAAAATTTAGAGCAGTTAACCAATAAAACCTTACCTCACCATGATGATAGGCTGATATCTCAGCAACAGAACCAGCTAATTGTGCAACTTTGACTTCACGTTTGTCATTTCGCTTAAAACAGGTGAATAAAACTTTGCGCTGACCAGGTTTCAGTCCTTGATTAATAAATGTTGAGTGAAAGAAATGTTAAGTCAAATATTCCAATCTACAATGCATTCTCAAAGTAAAATTTTAACTTTGATGTCTACTGCTATCCTGGTTGAGATGAACAAATCCAGCATAAACTAAAGGCATATTTCCTATGTGCATAAATCAGTAAGATACCATATGACAGATTTAAACACACCTACCAAGAAATGTTATATCAGGAAATCTGAACTTTGTTAACTGGACAATGTTAGTCGAATTGACTACCTTTTCATTTACATTCATATGCAGATATTGGCAAAACTTGTAAAATTCCCTGTACCCATTAAAATATTTTTATATAATTCATTTTAGTGAAGAACTAAAGTAAACAATTGATCCACTTTCCAAAACACCAGAAAGTTTAGAAATTGTTGCATTATTTCTATCAAATGTGAAATAAATGGCAGAATCTTGAACCTGCACTCTCCATCCATCAGATAACCTGCTGAGGCTCAAGCTCTGGCAAAAACCGAAAATTGTGAATCATGCCATCTAGATCATGATATCTTTCATTGCCCCTTGCCAGCAGTGTGCCCGTCGTGTCCAATGAGGTACCCGTCATGCATGATAGGAACGCCATTACATCATTGGTGGCGACAAATGAACGAGGACATCCTCTAACATACAACGAGTTTCTCATTTATTTACATCATAGCACAAGAAGACATTTATTAGAATGATGTCATCGTTGATTAACTTCAGTGGAAAGACGAGAACAGCTGTAATTATTTGGCAGAGATTTGGTAAAGGTGTCCAAAATTAAAAATTTTCATGGACATATAGGGACACTAGCTGATGTTGGTGGAAGGTTGGAAGGGGTGGGGGGTGTTCAAAAATTAGGACATTGATTCAAGATAATTGGATGAAGAACTCAGAAATAAGAATTTTTTAATCAAATCATTTGCCCGAAAAGATGGAGAGAAGCAAACTCAATACTAACTTTCAAAAGTGAATTGTCCACATATCTCAAAAGAAAAATTTACAAAGCAAAGCTGCAGGGAAAGAGCTGTTGAAAAGGTTAGTTGGATAACTTTTCTCTCAGAAGGTGGTGCACTTTTGGAATTCTCTGCCCCAGACACCTGCAAGGTTTTGTCGTTGAGTACGTTCAAGACTTGACATTGATGGAACGTCGTGATATGGATATCGTACAGAAGAAGAATGTTGTAATAGACCATAATCTTACTGAATGGTGGAGTGGGCTGGAAAGACTACTTTTGGTCTTATGTTCTCTCAAAATGTTGGCCTTGACCTAATGGACTGAATGGCCGCCTTTCTGTTGCAGCATTCAATTTTCTACTGCTCATCAACTGATTTACAACAAATCTACATATTCAATTAAATAACACAATACACAAAAAAACTTATATGAAGCAGCTAACCTTTAGCCTCTTTGCTGCCTACAACTTATCATGAAGACCAGGCACATTTACAAGTAATGAAGAAAAGGAATAATTAATTAATTACACCTCGATTGTAAATGTCTAAAACATCTGGTTAGAAAACTACGGATATGCTATAGTCTACCAAATAAACCTACGCATTTATCACAGTTAAAGACTCACCATCCACAAGTGAAGGAATTGACCGCTCATTGTCAGAGTTTGAGAAAAGCACCAATTCCTTATTGATGAAGTCATTGTAAGTCAAATATTTTGTTTCTTTCCCATACAAGTATTGCTGTAAAACAGTCAAAATAATTTTATGGAGGTATTTCTAGCAATATTCTACAGAACAGACTAGGTTATGCTCCTTAACACATAATCTGACTATGCCAATTGGAGGTTTGTTCTTCATAACAACAAAAGATATAATAGTTTGTAGTTTTGTCTATACACAAATTATTTTATTCAGCTTCCACATGGCACATTCAGGATAATGATTCAATGAAATTTGTTGTGATTTGTAGCAAGTAAGTTTTGATACAATACATCTGGTAATCCATCTAATTTCCGCTGTCTCCTGTCAGTCATGAAGTTAGTCAGCCACTCTTTGCGTTCATCGATTTTTTTCCGGCTAAATGCCTGAAAAATTAAAAGGATTAGTAATTGAGGCATTTAGGTAACAAAACTCTTTTTGATGATATATTATTGCATTCAGTTCTCACCAGAGTTATAGCAGCATCATCTTCTGGTCCACTATACTTAAAGGGGATACGATGCCTCTGCATTTCAGCAAAATATTCCTTTGCCTCCTTAGCAGTGCTCGTACCCAAACCTAGATGATTTAAGTTCAGTATTTAGATGTAAGCCAATTACACGGATACACAGCATATCACAAGGAAAGTCATGAGACACTTCTGAATGATGAAGAGTGAAACCACTAACAGTTCACCTGTCAATCAAAAATGATGAGCCACAGGCAAGGTGGGGGAAGGTAAATTTTATTTTCATGGGCTGAAACATTCCAGCCTTTCACGCCAGTAAGACCTACAATGTGATTGGGATTTCAATGGCTCACTGGCTCCACCGCAGAGGAATCCCAAAGCAGGGTCTAGACAATTCCAATCACAGAATCAGAAATTGATCACAGAATCCTTACAGTGCAGAAAGAGACCATTTGGCCCCTTGAACCTCACTGACAACAATCCCACCCAGGCTCTATCCTCATAACTCCACATTTACCTTGCTAATCACACCCCCAAAACAGAGGCAATTTACCATGGCCAATCAACCTAACCCACACATCTCTGGACTGCGAGGAAACTGGAGAATCCAGAGGAAACCCATGCAGACAAGAAAGTAGATTCTATTCTGATGCACTTACAAGTAAAAATGAAATATTGCTAAAAATATTTTTTAACTATCAGAGTAAACTTTATAATTAAGTATGTTCTTACAGAGTTGAGTACATTAACAAAAGATTTTTAGACAAACCTTTGTAGTACTTTATTCTCCAAGTTTTGCTGTTGTCTACGGTACTTTTCCATTCGTCAAATTCAGGGATACTGTAAAATGCTCGCTCCTGTTTGTTTTTTGACACCTGGGAAAACCAAAATCTAAATTTGTATAGAGTATTGCCTGTCACTGTTGCATTAGTTCATGGAGCACTGAAGTAATTTTGATGTAAAATTAAGCCTGATTGTGCATATTTTACACGGACTGCTCCAGAATATTATATTTAATATTATTCAAAAATATATGAACATACCTTTACAATGGGAGTAATAAACTCCTCAATAAAGTTATGTCTGAGCAATGAAGGCCAGTTGTGATGAATGAAATTGATCAACAAACCCTTGATATGTGAACCATCTTGATCCTGCAGAATAATAATTCAGTCGAATTAAGGTTTACATAGAATGCGGAATATACTCCACAAGTCTGCACAATAAAATGCATTGGAGGATAAGAATTTTATAACAAGATCTCAAATACATTCCTTTTTGTAATAACTACAGAATTAATATATCTTATTTTATTTATTTTCACAATTGCCACTATGCAGACACTTAACTTTTTTCAGCAGTTTATGCTGTTTACCTAATGGCTTTCACTTTATTAAAATGCAATTTGAATAGTTCACAACATTTTGTCGGAGAGTGGCACTGGGAAGGATGGCACAGTGTCGCTGCAAATTAATGTATAACAACCCAGATATTCACTTCCTGAATGTCACACATTTAGAAAAGGTGAGCTATTTTTCAATGCTACAAGTCAATTAGACAAACCTGATCTGTCATAATCATCAATTTTCCATAACGGAGTGTCTTCAGAGACTCTTGATCGTTATAATCCTTCTTATATTGTAGACCAATGATTTTTATCACATTGTTGATCTCAGCATTTTCCATAATCTGCAAAAAAAATACCATCGATATGTAATCTAAATATTTCTGATTGCCTACTAAAGAAGCAACTCATCGTATTGTGCATTATAATCTTCAATGAATCACATTGATAATCGGGTTCAATTGCTGAAGTATCAACTCAGATTGGGCTACAATTACTTCCACTTCTGACCAAAGGTGGTTAATCAGGGCAGAATTACTCGTGGCTTGTCAACTGGGGACACATTGAGAAAACAAACAGGGTGGAGATGAATGTAGCACTGCATTTCCTCCGATTATAAAAAAAGTTAGTGTACAAAAACATATTATTTTACATTTATAATGAGGGTAGTACAGTCACAGCAAACACCAGAATTACCTCAGTGAATATATTTTCTGAAAAGCTCTCTGGGACAACTCAAATGATGTAGGAATGTATTATATTACAATATATTTATTACAACACTCCATCCTTCTCAAAAACCCTGTTCACAAATCAGGCTGGGAGAAGATGAAAAACCCAGGCTGAAATGCAATCCACCTCTGAACCTGATTTTCATATGAATTCTGCCAAGACCAGCTGTGTGTAACCTGTGGAAACCGTAGGATTAGTTAAATTTCTTGGTGACCACGGCTTGGGCGCTAGTCTGCTACTTCACAAGCAGAAAAGGATTTTGTTTATTAGTTCTGCTCTACAACAATTTTAATGATCATTTTAACTTAGTAACACTTAAAAAAAGAACCTACGTCACCGAGAAGGATTGGCAAAAATCAGAATGGACCCCAATCATGAATCCCACAGATTGTGGGCTCAAGATTGTACCCTGCAAGACAGAATGGTGCACCTGTTATTAACTACCCATCAGCAAATAACAATTTGCATTTGCATTAAACACCTCAATTCCAGGAACTTGATCATAGAACCCCCAGTGTAGGAGGCCATTTGGCCATCGAGCCTGGATCAACAACAATCCCGAGCTCTTTTTCCCTAACCCCACATTTTTACCCTCTAATCCCCCTGACACCAATTGGCAATTTTCCATGGCCAATCAACCTAACCTGCATATCTTTGGGCTGTAGGAGGAAAATGAGCACCTGGAAGGAAGCCATGCAGACACGAGGAGAATGTGCAAATTTCAGTCATCTAAGGCCAGAATTATCAGAGTGGTTAGTACCACTGTGTCACCATGCTGCCTGTGAATGATGACATGAATGCAGTTCTTGAAGAAGCCACATACTACATCCATATCGCTGATTCCAGCCTTTTATGGGGAATCATTTTGGGCTGAACCGGATTATCCACAAACTCAACATCCTAGTCATGGCCTACGAGTCCATACTCTCTCCTTCATAAAGCTCACTTACTTGCACCTCAAACCCTCCCATTTCCACATTTGCCCCAAAGTCTCCTTCTAAAAACCAATAACGACCAGACTTGACTATTCCAAGGCTTTACTGCTAGCCTCCCACCTTCCTTCAGCAACTAAAACACTTGCTGGCAAATTCCATCCCACTTGCTCACATGATTACGTGTTCAATATAGGTTATTTACCTATATTGCCTCCTGCTCAGTGCCTCAAACATCAAATTCTTAACTGAATTCTTTGATGGCCTAATGTCTTCCTAGGTGATAAGTAATCTTTTCTGGTGAAGATATTTACCACTGACTTCTCCAAATCTAAACTCCTGTGCACCCTTTGCCCTTATCATGAGCAGATCTGCCATTTGAATTACCCCCATGCAAAGTGACTTGGGACATTTTTCAACATTTAGGGAGCAAAATAAATTCAATATTGACATCGACCTACCTGTTTGTGAGAAGCTTCTCGTACATTGAGAATTTTCCCTTTAAGAGGGAACACGCCATACCGATCTCGTCCAACTACTCCTAGACCTGACACAGCCAAAGTTTTGGCTGAATCTCCCTCCGTTAGAATGAGAGTACAGCCTTGAGAATGTTTTGTCCCTGAAAGAAAAAGTTTGATATTTATGGTTACAATGCACATCTAAAATTGATTTTTTTCCCGTGCATGGAATTGCCCTTGAGAAGGTGGTGGTGAGCCACATTTTCAAACCCCTTTGCCTCATATTTTGTAAGTGCATTCAAAGTGATGTTAAAGAACAAGTTCAAGATTTTGATCCAGTGACACCAAATGAACACTGATTTATTAAGTCAAAATGGTGTATGGCTTAGAGGGGGAACTTTCTGGTGGCAATGTTCCCATATGCCAGCTTCTTTGGAGGAACAGAAAGCATTAAGAAAAAAGGAAGCAAATTCCTGCAATTTATTTTGAAGCCACTGTGCATCGGTGATGGAAGGAGGGAACATTTAACACGTTGGAAGTATGTCAATCAATGTCCTGAATCACGTCAAGCTCCAAAAGTGTTGTTGGAACTGCATTCATCAGGGTAAGTGAGAATATTCCATCACAGTCCTTGTGGATAGGCTTTAAGCTAATAGAAGACTCACTATATAATTTCCAGTCTCTAATCCATTCTGTATCCAGATGATCTAGTTTCTGATCAACGATTAGATCCTCTTTTGATGAAGATGGCTATTACCTGACAATTTTTGTTGCACTCAGATTACTGATCAGCCAAAGTTAGAATGTTGTCCAGGCCTTGCTGCATGCAGTCAGGGTTGCTTCAGCACGAGTTGCAAATGACATTCTCATTGTGCAATCATCAATAAACATCCCCCTTTTGACCACATCTTGGCGAGATCCTTGGCAAAGCAGCTGAAAATGAGTAGAAAGCTGCAGCCCTTTTAAGAAGGTATGACTCCAACCAATGGAAAGATATCCCTGCAGTTTCCAAATTTCAAATTTGCTACTGGTTATTGCACTGGGTCAGATGCCACCTTGAAGGAGCCTTGATTCAAAATTCAAGGGGACAGCGTGATGGTTAGCACTGCTGTCTCACAGTTCCAAGGACCTGGGTTCAATTCCTGGCCGGTCACTGAATGCGTGGAGTCTGCAAATTCTCTATGTCTTTGTGGGTTTCCCCCCATAATCCAAAGATGTATAGGTTAGGTGGATTGGCCATGCTAAATTGAACCTTAGTGCCAGAGGGACTAGACAGGCCAAATGCATGGGATTATGGGGATAGGACTAGGGTTGGATTGTGGTCAGTGCAGACTCAACTGGCCAAATGGCCCTCTTCTGCAATATAGGATTCTCTGATTCATCACTCTCATCTCAAGAATTCAGGTCTTTAATTCATTCATGGGATGTGAGTATCATTGGCTGGGCCTAAGTACTTGCCACATCGTTTCAGTTAATCACATTATTATGGATCTGGAGACACATGTAGGCTGGGCCAGATAAGGACGGCAGAGTTTCTGCCCTAAAGGACATTAGTAAACTAGATAAGTTTTTACGGCGAGATATATGGTTCATATTTTTCAGATTTTTAAAAAACCGAATTCAAATTTCACCACCTGCTATGGTGATAAGAACAAAGAACAAAACAGCATGGGAAACAGGCCCTTTGGCCCAACAAGCCCACGCTGCCACCCCGATGTTCCCACTTCTACCCGCGATCCCTGTCCATGTTTATAGATCTATGGATTAAAAACCAAATTTGAGACAATTTAGGGAGAATTTGTTTTGCCAATTAGCCTAAGAGCACATCTTTGGGATGTGGGAGGAAACCGGAGCACCCGGAGAAAACCCACGCAAGCACGGGGAGAATGCGCAAACTCCCACAGACACAGGCCCAAATCCATGTATCTGCACAGCACAGCGATAGTCACTGAGCTGTCGTGTTGCCCATCAAATGGTCCAGGTCAAGCGTACACTAACGACGTGAAGCACTAGGACACTCTCGAAAAAAATCCAAGAGCAGCCCTCTCACGACCCATCGCGTGTATGCCCCTTGTTAGACAACAAGGTGGACCAAAGCACCTGTAGGATAAAAACAAGTACATCAATATCATCATCTATTTACACACTTCCCAGGGACACCCAAGGCTCATGATCCCTATTTTAAATCAGTTTTCTATACCCCTCCATTCCCATTCTGTTCATGTGCCCATCTAAGTATTTCTTAAATAACTCCAGAGTACCTGCCTCCACCACTTTACTTGGCAGCGCATTCCATACCCCCATCACCCTGTGTGAAAAACTCCCTCTAGCATCCAAATTATACCTTACCCCGCCTCATCCAGACCACCAGAACATTACCCTGAGTCTCTGGGTTACCAGTCCAGTGACAATACCACCACCTTCCCATATAACGTGGTCTGGAGCTGACTGGCTCTTTCAAAATTCAAACTGACCATCAATACTGCTTGATAGCACTGATGACGCCTTGCTTCACTTCACTCATGATTGAGAATGGACTGATGGAAGTAATTGGTTGGACTGGATTTGTCCAGATAATTTCTCACATTGTTGGGTGGGGCGGCATGGGGGCACAGTGGTTAGCCTGTGTTCAATTCCTGGCTTGGCTCACTGTTTGTGCAGAGTTTGCACATTCTTCCTGTGTCTCCGTGGATTTCCTCTGGATGTTCCAGTTTTCTCCCAATCCAAAAGACATACTGGTTAGATGCACCGGCCATGCTAAATTCTCCCTCAGTGTACCCAAACAGGCATCGGAATTTGGGAATTAGGGGATTTTCACAGTAACTTCATTGCGCTGTTAATGTAAGCCTATTTATGACTAATAAATAAACTTTAACTTTAATTCCTAGTGTTGCAGCTTGGCTTGGATTTCTGCTAGTTTTGGAGAATGTCTTCAGTACTGTACAGGAATTAGCAGGACTGATGGCTTTGCTGTTACTTTCTATCGTGTGGAGTTAATTGGCTCTCAAAAGATGGTTTATCTATTTAACACCATTGGTTAAGATGATTGCAAATGTTTCAGTCTTGTCTTGTGCATTAATGTATTGGCCCCTCTCATTAATGAAACTGGGTAAGCTAACAGACCTTCCTCCTCCTTGTTTAATTGCCCACCATCATTCATAATCGAATACAGCAGGACCACAGAGCATTGATCTGATTTATTGCTTGTGGACTTGCTTAATTCTATGTCTGACATGTTATTCAGCTGTTTAACATGCAGGCATTTGGGAAGATGATAAATCTGTGGTCCCAAATTAATGCTCTCGGGGCACAGTTCAAATCCTATCACAGTTGCATGTGGAATTTAAATTCAATTAATATATTATCTTAAAAGCTCTGAAATTGAAAGCTAGTCTTTGAAATTGTACCCTGAAACTCTCATCAATTGTTGTAAAAACACATCTGTTCACTTACGTGCTTTAGAGAAGGAAATCAGTCATTCTGGCCTGATCTATTTGTAACTTCAGACCCACAAAAAGGACATTTAGAGATGAGCAATAAATGTTGGCCTTGCCAGCCATGCCCACCTCTCATGAACAAATAGTAAAGGGAAATTGTGTTGTTCCTTTATCAGGTTGGCACCTCAGTTTTAGGTTTGCCTGAAGCTTCTCCTGGCATCCTTTTCAACAATCCCCAATATTGGTTCCTAGCTTGATGATTATGGTGGAGTGACAGATATGCAAACATAGATGCTGTTGAATGAAATTTTTCTGCCAATGGCCCAATGAATTATGGATGCCTAGGTTTGAGCAACTATTGTGTTATCTAGAGCAGCCAAATATCTGTCAGTGTATGAACAAATGCACATGTAGGGGGCGATTCTCCCATCCTGAAGCATATTTTTTTTTGGCACGTTGGGGTGGGAGAATCACACGTTGGCCATTTCATAGGATTCACGCATTCGTTCTCAACACACCTGTTTTGCATACTCAGATCATGCTGGAAACCAGGCGGAAGAGAAGTAAATAATTTAAATTAAAATAAGTATTTTAAATGTCATTATCAGGCCCTGCATGGAATTCTACGGGCCTGATAGCTTCTCACATCCTGCCAGGAGTGTTTCATTCGGGTGTGGCTTGGAGTAGTTGCCCACTTGTGGCGAAGTAGCGAAAGGGTGAGGAGGCGGCAATTGGGGCCCCTGGGGGATTGGCCAGCAGGGGGGGTGGTGCCTCTTGGACATGGGCGACTGGCAGTGCCAGCCTGTGCCCTCTGGCACTGTCCACCAGGCAACGGATAATGCCAAGAGAACAACTGGAGGGGAACCCCACTGCCACTTGGCATTGGAATCAGTCAGGGCTGGAGGGAGGCCAGTGATCAGGGCAGGCTTGGGGGCTGACCAGCAAACAGGGACTAATGGATTGGGGGCACTATGCATGCGCAGAAGCTGGAACTGTCAAGACTCTGGCATGAATAGGGCCTGCCCTTCGAGCTTTTAACGATATTCACGATTGTGCAATATAGAAGTCACAAAGTGTGGAGATTTGGGTCTGAAGTTGAACTGAAAAAAAAAAGTCGCAATTTACACTAGTTTTCTCACCAATTCATCCCTTTTTGGGAGAATCGCCCCATGCTTTCTACTTATGTTGCTTCAACCCAAGATCCTTATATTTCGTGAAAAATTGAATCTGAGAGCATCAAATTTAATAAACAAGGCCACATTTTGACCAGAAACCCATGATTCTACCGGAGTGGCATGGTGGTGGCACAGTGATTAGCACTGGTGCCTCACAGGGCCAGGGACCCGGGTTCGATTCCTGATTTGGATCACTGTGCAGAATCTGCACACTCTCCCATGTCTGCATGGGGTTTCCTTCGAGAGCTCCAGTTTCCTCCCATAGTCTGAAGGATGTAGATTAGGTGCATTGGCCATGCTAAATTCTCTTTCAGTGTATTTGAATAGGCACTGGAGATGTGGTGACTTGGGGATTTTCACACTACCTTCATCACAGTGTTAATGTAATGCTACTTATGTCACTAATGAATGAATTTTAAAGGCTTTAAATCAAAGGCCCAACAGTCACCAAAAGGACAATTTCCATTGAATACTTCAGTCACTGCTCCTGCTGCTTGATTGGAAGATGAATCAAATCACTAGATGCAACAATCAATATATCTGGTGTATAGCCTTTCAAATTGCTTGAACAAAAATAAGTCCACAATGACATAGGTTGCCTTTTCCTGTTGTCACATGAAACTGCACCTCAATACAACTAAGCTTATTTTACGATCACTTTGCATATAAACTATTACATCTGTAACTAGCTAAATCTTAAAATGAGAATTAAACAGACATCCATGAATAATTTGTCTTTGTTGTGAATATCCAACCTGTTTTAACATTTAAGTTCTGCAGATCAGATAGGGCCTTGAATCAATGTCTTTATAATGTTTGACATGTCTTAAGTTCAATTATCAGAAGATGAATGAATCAACAGAATGCATTGAACACAAGAACAGAATTCCTAGTTGTGCTCATATTACAAGTTTTGCTAACTGATCAATGTTCTAGGATTTAAGGCAATGATTGTCAGTTTTAATTTTCCACACCTTCTAAGTTACATCCCACTATCCAGCATTTCCTTGCATTAAAATGCTTTAGCACTTGAACATTGATACTTTATTGCTATGATAATTGGCCTTCCCAAAAAACTTGTTAGAAATGTCATCATACCAGCATCGTTAGCATCATCCAGTTTTGGAATTCCTTTGATTTTTGTTTGCTTTAATCCTGAGCATTTCTTATTAAGCATATTCTGAGCTTTAAACCTAACCCAGTTCATGATGTTTTCAACGACGCCACAGCTCATTGCCTACAACAGAAACAGAACAATATGCATAACTTCACAGCTGGTCCAAATACAGCAAAATAATTATTTTTTGAAGTCGTGAACATATTCAAAATTGGCACTTAATAATGTAGTACACATCAACAGGCTTCATGAAATAAATGCCACAAATTCTAACTACTAAGAAAAATATCTTTGGCTGATCCCTTTGAAGAGGATTTTCCGCTCCCTTTGGATTAGTTCAGTGGAAAATATCACAAGAACTGCAAAGTTGCATTTTATTAATGCATAAACACATGTGATTGTCCCTTCCCATTAGCAATGGGGTGCATTTCCCGACATTCACATTGTGATGCATTGTTGCATCATCAGATCTGCACCAGCATCAGGCTCTGTGGTGCGAATCACAACTTGTCTCCTGAAGTGTGCACCTAGTGAACAGACCTTCCATGGGAGCTCAGTTGAGCATTGTGCTCAGTGGAGAGGATCACGCCCATTGCAGTCAATGACTTCAATGCCACTTTTCTTGCCTGCCACCAGTCTGTGACAAATTCTAGGAAAACTTTTGGTCTCTGCCTACAACTTTCCCAATGAAGACAAAGCAGAGAACAAAAGCTAGCTTTATAGAAAATTGCAGTTGTGCTTTTGTCTTCTACATTCCATAACAAATAACACTTAAAATATTGTGCATAAAGGCACCTTCCTTCTGTCTGTGGAAAACCATAACTGGACATAAATTGGACCAATGTTCACAGCAGGACAGATAGTGACATAGTTGGTAATAGGGAAGCAAGGATAGGGGCAAAAGAACCAAAATATGGGTCCAGCAAAAGAACGCGAATCACTAACATATGTTGTTACAGAGCAGATATGTATAGAGCAGGTGTTAAAGAAGTATACTTTAGTTGTTTACGCCATGCTCCCACAGCAGCGAAGTCAGGAAATTGGCACCCAGTCAAATTTCTGTTCACTGCAGCAGGATGGAAAATCCCGCCAGCATGAAGAGCTGTAACTTTCCGGACTCAGAAGGCCATAAATTAAAAAACTCTAAAAGACCCAATTGTTGAAGGAGCGTAGAAGTATAAACGCGAGTAAAGAGAAACAAAGCCTTTAAAATGTAAACAATTTTGGAATGGCATCCAATGTAAAAAAATACAGTGATGTTAAATATAGTCAGAACATACCGCTTTGATGAATTTCTCAGACAACACGCATCTTGACCCAAAGCTCTTTGCTTGAAGGGTCATGTTCTCTTTGGTCTGGGAGTCAAATGTTGGGTTTTCAATCAAACTGTTCACAAAGACCCAAAGGTGATTCTTGATCTGCCATAAACCCAAGTTTATAACTGTTAATAATACACAAATAGGCAACAGAGAATAATCAGACATGCTGCATCATAAACAAGAAAGCAAACGAATAGACAGAAATCCTCACAAGAGATTAAAAACTTACTTCCTTGATCAACAAATCAATTTTCTTTAGAAAAGGCAGATGACAAACATGAGATTGGATCAGACTGACAATGAGGTCCATTACTGTCTTTCCTTATGAGATTGCACTTCTCATTTCAGAAACTCAAGAAATAGGTCTTATGTTTCACACGTTTAATCCGGAGGACTACAGTTGAGCCATGAAACCATCAGATTTCTTTGTCTTTAGTTAGCAATTGATTAGAGTAAGACATCCATCCAGTGGTAATTCTTTGAAATAGATACCCAAATTTAAAATGGAAATCACTGAAAGTTAGATCCGTTCTCATTTAAAACCCACCTCCTATCATGTATCCAGATATCAAGAAAGCTGTGACATATGTGAAAAAGATGTATTTCACTTTCAGACATCCGTCAGACTGTCAAACACATTTTATGCAAACCTCACCTGAAATGGCTTCACTGCAACGCCTCCTTTATTTTTCTTCTTAACAACCTCAATTAATTTGTTCACCAATTGGTCAGTAACATAGTCAACATGTCTCCCACCCTGTAAAAGGAAACAGTCACATCAGGCATTAAAATGCATCAAGTAAAACTGATGATCAACATCCTCCCATTCTCATCTTTCCACTATTGATGCTGATGCATGCATCATTTAGACTCCAAGCTTTGAAATTATTTACTCATTTGCAACTGGTACTTTGAAAACCCTTTTAAATGTAATCTTTCTGTCACCATACGTACTGTGTTGTTTGGTTCCATGTTGAATTACAACTTTTGAGAAGCAAGGCATACCCTTTTCTACATGAAAGGTACTATATAATTGCAAGCTGTAATCATAAAAAAGTACAATGATCCAGACTTTCACTTTCTCCGAATTACTCTCACCAAGAGTGGCTCAGCAACAGCATTACTGATCTGGTCCTAAAGGATATAATTGCTAAGCTGGGTCTGCAGCAAGTGGTGAAGGAACCAACAAGAGGAAGAAACATACTTGATCTCATCCTTAACAATGTGCTGGCTGCAGGTGCATCTGTCCATGACAGTATCAGTAAGAGTGACCACCATGTAGTCCTCATGGAGACAAAGTCCCGCCTTCACTTCGAGAATAACCGTCATGTTGTGTGGCATTATCACTGTGCTAAATGGAACAGATTCTGAACAGATCTAGCTATTCAAGACTGGGCATCCACGAGGTGCTGTGGGCCACCAACAACAGCTGTACTCCAGTACAATCTGCAACCTCATGGCCCAGCATATCCCTCATTTTACCATTATCATCAAACCAGAGGTTTAACCCTAATTCAATGGAGAGTGCAGGAGGGCATGCCAGGAACAGCATCAGCATATCTAAAAATGAGGTGTCAACCTGGTGAAGTTAATAAACAGGACTACCTGCATGCCAAATAGCATAAACAGCAACTGAGCAATGTCACAATCAACGGATCAGATCTAAACTCTGCAGTCCTGACACATCCAGCCATGAACGTGGGAGGACAATTAAACAATTGTCCAGCGCCATTTTACAACACTGGATATCCAGCAGAGTCAGCCTCTCATTGGAAATGGGTAAGAGGCAAGTTAATATATGTAAACCTGGGATATGGTCTAGGTGCAGGTCAGTAGGACTAGGCAGAAAAATGGCTTGGAACAGCCAAGAAGGGCCAAAAGGCCCGTTTCTATGCTGTAATGTTCTATGGTTCTAATTCACTGTAAGAGGAGGCTGTACAAATATTCTCATCTTCAATGATGGAGGAATTCAGCATATCAGTACAAAAGGTAAGGCTGAAGCATTTGCAGCGATCTTCAGCCACAAGTGTAGAGTGAATGATCCATTTTGCCCTCCTATTGTCCTCAGCATCTCAGATGCCAATCTCCAGCCAATTCAATTCACTCGACATGATGTCAAAAAACAGTTGGAGGAACTGGATACTGCAAAGGCAATGGGCTGTGAAAACATTCTGGCAATAGTACTGAAGACTTGTGCTCCAGAATTTACTGCTCCCCTAGCTAAGCTCTTCCAGTACAATTACAACACTGGCATCTACTCAACAGTGTGTAAAATTGCCCGATGTGCCCTGTACATGAGAAGCAGGACATATCCAACCCAGACAATTATCGCCCAGTCTACTCTCAATCATTAGTAAAGTGATGGAAGGGGGTCATCAACAGTGCTATTAAGCAGCACCTGTTCAGCAATAACTTATTCAGTGATGCCCAGTTTGGGGTTTGCCAGGGTCACTCAGCTCCTGACCTCATTACAGCGCCATTACATGCATAATAGAGTTGAATTCCAGAAGTGAAATGAGAGTGACAGACCTTGACATCAAGGCTGCATTCGATTGAGTGTGGCATCAAGGAACCCTTGCAAAACTGGAATCAATGGATATCAGCAGACAAACTCTGCTGGTTGGAGTGATACCTGGCACATAAGAAAATATTTATGGTTGTGGAGGGTAACTAATCTCAGCTCCAAGACATCTATGCAGGAATCCCTTAATGTCCTAGGCCGAAACATCTTTAACTGCTTCATCAATGATCTTCCCCTCCATCATAAGGTCAGAAATGGGGATGTTTGCTGAAGATTGCACAACGCTCATTACCATTCGCGACTCCTCAGATACTGAAACAATACGTCTTCACATGCAACAAGATCTGGACAATAACCAGGCTTGGGCTGACAAATAGTAACATTCTTGTCACACAAATGCAAGGCAATGATAATCATTAATAAGAGATACTAACCACTGCGCCTTGACATGCAATGGTGTTACCATCACAGGATCCTCCACTGTCAACATGCTTGAGGTTACCATTGACCAGAAACACAACTGGACATGCCACGTAAGTACAACAGCTACAAGCTCAGACCAGAGGCTAGGAACATTGCCATGAACAACTCATTTCCTGACTCACAAATCCTGTCAAGGCACAAGTCAGGAGTGTGATGGAATACTCCCCATTTGCCTGGATGGATGCAGTTCCAACAATATTCAAGAAGCTTAACACACCCAGGACAAAGCCGATCGCTTGACCGGCACCACATCCACTTCCTCCGCCACTGAGGCACAGTAGCAGCAATGTGCACTATATATGAGATGCACTGCAGCAATTCATCAAAGATCCTTAGACAGTACCTTCCAAATCCACGACTACTTCGATCTAGAAAGACTAGGGCGGCAGATACATGGGAACACCACCACCTGCAAATTCCCCTCCAAGTCACTCACCATCCTGACTTGGAAAAATATCACCGTTCTTTTGCAGTTGCTGGTCAAAATTCTGGAATTTCCTTCCTAATAGCATTGTGGGTCAACTCACAGCACGTGGACTGTAGCATTTCAAGAAGGGAGCTCAACGCCACCTTCTCAACAGCAAGTAGGGATGGACAATAAATGCTGGCCAGCCAGTGACAGCTATGTCCCACGAATGAATAAAAAATATCTTTGCTGCTCAATTTAATTATCGAGCACATCCTTTATTGGAGGTTTATGCAGAGTCAAGGTGTATTTTCCATTTGCCACAATAGCTATCCTAACAGATTCTGAGAAAGATAATTATGTCAGTTGTTTTATTTGTAAACTCACAATTATGGGAAATTGTGTTGTCCACTTGAACCTGTTAAAAATGGAGCTGAAACTGCTCAAGATTAAATCCAATTATCATTTTACCTGCCAATTGGCTGAATTCCAACACATTGAAGATACAAATAAAAGTATGCTACTTAAGGGGGCGACTTTATCATCATGTTGCACCCGTTTCAAGCATGATGCAGTGATAAAGTGGGCCGTAAAGCACCATGGGCGAATGGCAGCATATCGTGCATCCAGTGCCATTTTATTAACACCGGATATCCAGCATAATCTGCCTCTTGCCGGAAATGGGCAAGAGGTGATTTAATATATTTAAATTTATTAAAATGAATATTTGCACCTGCTAACCAAAACCGGCGCTCAGTCATCTGGGCCCAGTCCCATTTATGACCTCTTCAGGAAAGGTTTGCACTGGCATGGAATAGACATACTGCCCATGAACAGGGAACAGTTGACTTTTGACCTCGCTGGTAAAATCGGAGGCCACTGAAACCTCCTGGAGAGGCTGAGGGCAAAAGGGGTGCCTTGGTCAATACCAGGGAGTGGGGCTAATGGTGGTAGGAGGTCCACTGTCACACTGTAGGGATTGGTGTATGGGGAGGAGGCCCATTGCCACTCTATAGCAATCAGTTGGGAAGGAGGCAGGGGAACGCGATTGCGCAGGGATCAGGGGAACTGCTTCAGGTAGCCTGCAATAGCAGGGACATGACAGCTCTTTCTTGCCAGTCAGATCCCTTCTACTGTTAATGTGCAGCATCAGAGCCTACATGTGCAATTCCTTCCTCTAGCGTCTTTTGGGCATGTTAAGCTTGCACATTGGATTCTGCAGTGCAAAACTGATGCGTTCAAAACTTTACAGGCAGAGTGTGTATTGGAAGAGGCACTAAAACCTGGCCTTAGAGTTAGCTCTGAACCTCTCTAGTTTCAAATCCACCCAATATAGAACCTCTGCACCATTAGATGCAGAAAGTTTGAGACAGAGGGCAGAATTTTACTAGCACGTCCACTTGAGGTTCTCCTGATGCCCTCCAGGGCAATGGAGAATGCTGTTCTCCGAGCCTCGCATGCACCTGGAAACGGTGCAGGCATGCTGATGAAATTCCAGCCAGAGACTCAATGTTCCAAGCATTTCTCAACCTAAACTCCCTGATTCTTGAAGATTTTGTCCTGCAATACACCTTGCATGATAACTGAGCCACTTCATTTCCCTCTTTACAAACCATTGTCTTTGTTAAAACAAATAAATGCACAGTAGATAAAAACATGGCCCTTTGCAATCTGTTTGGTTCAGTTACTTCCTGAATAAATTGGTTAAGAGAGTTATTTATTTTCAGGCCACGTTCTCCAAGGCAAATCTATTTGGTGAAACAGCTTTAAACTGGCAAAAATAAATATTAGCTTACCTTTGTGGTGGCAATGCTATTTGCAAAGCTGATCTGTTGGAAGCCTTTCTCGCTCATAGTCATACAGACTTCCCATCGCTCATTTACAACTTCATGGACTACTTTAAGTGGGCTGCCTGTTTCATCCACTTTGTCTTTTACGTAAAGATCCACATAACTACGGAACCCAGAAACCTATTAGCAAAAAGACAAGACAAGGTAACAGTTTTGGACATTGGTCTGGACTCTGCAGCATAATGACAGTGAAACTGTCAGCTTGCTATCATTACTGTTCTGAAACTGACTCTATTTTACTCAGTTAAATTCAGTGATTGTAAGCTTCTCCCGAAAGTGTACCATTAAAGTACCCCTACAATTAGAAATCAATGAATTGATAAAATATCTGCTTTATGCTACCAGCCTTATTGCGAAACCCCCTGAAAAAAAATCACACGCTACTGAACAAAGTACAACTGAGTTCAACAGCATTAAGCATTGCTGAAAAATCTTTCTAGTCTTGAACGCTAATTTTATATTTGTAGAATGTCACATGTCTTGTGATAAACAATTCACATATTTAAAATACATTTCAAGATTTTGTTTTTTCTATTGCTCCCTTAATTTCCCATGTGTATCTCCCAAACATTTATTTCAATCTTCGTAAAACTTAATTAAAAGCTCATTTTTCTCTCTGGTTGACTGTGAGAATACTCCCAAAGAAATTGGTTTTTACTTGCTTGATGAGGATTACTGGATACCCGAAGATCTCCAGATTTAATGTAACACCAGGAAAAAAGAAATTCTTGCCAAAAGAATTGCTAGATATTTGTGGGTAACTTTCTTTGGGATAAGCAGCAAACACCCATTGCTATATCACTGATTTCAAAATTCCAGGCAAGTATCTAATTCTGTTCTAGTGCACTTAAATTGAAGGGTCAACTCGGGAACAATTAGCCAAGAAGCACAGAGTTCATTTGCCTGCTTGTCCAAGAAATGATAGGTACAAATCTAATGTGGACATGAATTGGGTAAAAGCTTCATTTTGGGATCAGTAATGCTGAATGTACAGCTGGATGTCTCTTCTCTAGCTTGAAATTGAGTCATAGCAACACTTACACCATTTTCACTTTTCAAGTTGCTTTGTGGCAGTTATTATTTAGCATTAACCATTAAAATTATAGACTATATCAATATATTAAAAATAACTCTATCTTGCCACTTTTTATAAATGCAGTGGCAATCAGATATAGCTGTGCACTAATATACCTTCCCTGAAAAACTTAACAGTATTTTTAAAAACGTACAGGTAATTTCTTGCCATTTAGGAACACTTTGACTCCTTTGCAGGTGCCAGCAATATCATATGCTCTCCGTGACATTATTGCCACAATATCTTTATCAAGGGTCTGCATTTTGAATTTTGGGAGATCAGGTTGAAAAGTGATGCAAGTGTAGTCATCACCATCGAAAGGCTTGATCTTAGCTTCTTGTGCATTTCCCATATTGTTCGTCCAAATCTGCAAAGAAAAAGAGGAATAAAATTAATGAAAACCAACCATGATTAAATTTCATATCATTCTTGAATTTGTCTAAAAGGATTTTAACTAGGAACTTAATTAACTGAAACTACCTGAATTACACTCCTCAACCATAATGCATTTCCTGAAAATTTGGAAACAAAAATACTAACATGTTTCAAAATGGATTTGTCACTGAAAGAAATCCAAAAAGTAACACACATGCAGGACTTTTTCAGCAATCTTTTTAAGACTGCAGCACCTGCTAAAGGTACATATTTTGTAGGTACCAGTCTAAGAACTCACACTATAAACTACTCTGAAAAAAGATTAATATTGAAGTTCTTTTAAATCCCAAGTTAGGCTAAAAGAATAATTACTCAGAGTTGTCAGTTCAATGCACCTGTTTGAAACATTTCTTGTACTCTCTGCAAGCAGTTTCCACTGTAAATTTTGTGCTGAAAATGTTACAGAGCTTTGCACCATAACCATTTCGTCCACCTGAAACAAACGAATAAGAATTATTTTCCGGTTCAGCAATAGCATAAAAAGCAAAAACTGATGGTGCCAAACCTGCAATTTACAGACATTTTTAATACATAATGTTCAGACCTTTACATGTTGCCCAAGTAAGTGAAAATGAAATTCAAGTATCACAAAGCAACAAGACATTTCAAGCAAATATATCATCTATCTATATCAGGGAATTTAAAATGTACACTGTATTTCACATTTTTGTTACACTTGTAATGAAACTGCCTATGCTGACTTGTCATTCTCTAATTATGCCCTGCCACGAATGATGTCACGACTCAGTTTTGTTCCTCCCACAAACTGTACCATTAAGAAATTCCAATATTTCAACCAAATCTATGTCTCAAACTTCCACGTGATTTGCTATTTAACTATAAATAACATAAAAGTGAAAAGGAATTATAAGTCAGGGCAAAAAAATAAATTTAAATTATATGATTCAGCACATCGCTGCAGTTATCCTCACCTCTCATCCATTTAATCTTGAATCTCCCATGAAAATTGTTACAGGAAATCAATTTGTTACAACCCACACTCAATTAAAGAGTAATGTCAACTTCTTTCCACCCCATCATACATAAGGTCTGTAAAAGTGACTTCAATTTTATGCCAGAGATGCACCAAATCAGGTATTTTGAAAACTTGGCAAACTGACTGTTGAAATCAAGGCCATTTAGTCCTAATTGATTAATCCTCGATAAATTTTATGCAGTTAGAGAATTCAAAATAACTGTTATTGATGATGCCTCACTGGTTCATAAGTCTTGAATCACAAAATACTACAGTACAGCTGAGGCCCTTCAGCCCATTGAATATACACCGATGCATGAAATGCCCTGACCTGCCGACCTAATCAAATCAAAGTTTTTAAAAAACCAGATGCAAACTATATGTAGCATCCAAAAAACCATGGCATTTAGCGATATAATTTAACTGGTCACTTTTTATTTGTGAAATAGAACGATCACATCAGTTTTGTTTAGCTTCAATAACACATTCAAAGTAGTTTGTCCTATGGAAGCCACTAACTTTTGAATGCTAGTTAAATCTCACATTTTTAAATAGCTGAACTCCAAATAATAATAAATAATACAAACGTACCTGTAACTTTTTTCTGGTCATCATCATAGTTGCTAGAAGTCAGTAACTGGCCAAAAATGAGATTAGGAACATAAACCTTCTCTATTTTATGCTCCACAACAGGAATTCCCTTTCCGTTGTTCCATACTGTAATTGTATTGTTCTCACTGTGAGTAAAAAATATAACAATTTCACTTTCTCCATGTTATACATGATTGCTATACCCTGTCCACTAACTGCAATGCACAGCCCAGATGAGTTCAGCTCCAGTGCTCAAGAAGCTCAATACTATCCACAGGAAACGATCATTCTATCCACCAAATTAAACACTCATTTTGTGTGTGTACCATGTGTAAGTGCACTGCAGCAACTTGCCTAGCCTCTTTCAAAAGCATCATCCCCACTACCTAGGATGCATGGAAACCTTGCTACCCCAAATTTTGCTCCAAGCCACACAGCCTCCTGACTTGAAATTTTGTCAGTTTCTTCACTATCATTGGGTCTAAAGCCTTGAACTCCCTCCTTAACATTATTGCAGGTCAAACTACAAAATGTGGACTGCAGTGTTTCAAGGGGGTTCACATCTCAATCTGGAAGAGCAATAAATGCTGAACGTGCTAATGATATTCACACCATAGATCATTTTGGCTATTACCAGACATGGTCTTGTCACATTTTACTTTGTATGGAATAATCTTGCATTACTTCTGGAGCTGTCAATGGCAGTTGTGGAGCTGCATTATGTTTTGTGGAATTAAATTATTTAACATTGAATTACTTTTGGATTCATGGCATTAATAGTTTTGAAGACTGACCAGATTGATCCTCTGATTTTTCAGAAGCTTGGCAGTCAATAATAGTACAAAGTAAATAACATAAAGGAAATTTGACTAAGCTAAAAATTGTGTAAATATTGCACTCCTACTTCTAGCATTTTATTTTTAAATTATTAGGGCTATATAAATTTTCAGATTCACCACACTTGCCACTTGGTTGGCTCATCAAACAGCATTCAGTGACTGGACTGATGGCCACTTGCATGAAGTATGAGTATGATAAACATTAAACCAAAGCCTGGCTGTCTTTTTCACATGATATCATATGGACTCACTGAAATGCAACTTATAAATATGATTGCACACTGCATATCATTTTTCACAACAGATACAGTTCACTTTCATAAACAAGATCACCTTAAAAGTACATGGAGCGAGCGTCAAACTTTAATGTCACTTACATTCATCTTAAAATGGTATATCCCATCATAAATATTTAGGGGCACACAGAAGTTTTCTAAATAGATTTTAAAAACACACTTACGGGTCAATATTAATTTTGATGCAGGACATATCTTTATCCCTCTGCTTATTATCGGCCGCATTCACTATTGAAAAAGAGAATTAATTCAGCAATTTAATTTATAATCACATTCCAAAATACAGAAAGATTATTTAGGAATTTTGTTTCCACGTACCTAGAATTTCATCAAATATCTTGTACAAACCAGGAACAAAAGTTACTTCCCTGCAGTTAAGACCCACTTCTTCATCAACCACCCACATTTGCTATGAAAGAAAAGAGACCGCATTTTCATGCAATTGGAGATCACACATAGTAATTTTCTCATACAGTTCTTGTATTTTCAAAGATATTTAGTAAATGCCAGACAGATTAATGCCTCCCAATGTTGCATTCTAAATATTACTAAAAGCACCCCAGTGATGGTGATGTTACAACTGGTCACAATCTGGAACGGGGAGGGAATGAAGTGTATAAGAAAATAAATTTCCACATTAAAATAATGAGGTTACACTATTAAAACTTAAATTGTTTTGGGAGGTAAAAGGGGAAAATCATAAACTTGAAATAAAAAACTCAAAACAGCAGCAAAAAAATTGTTTTTTTGGTCAGAAATAGGCAATTAGCACTCTGCATTGCATTCAAAACGAGCATGCAAAATGGAATTGCCTACTCTGTTATATTCTTAACAATGAATTTAGATTAGTATGTTTAATTCACAATACAAAAAAAAATCAATACTCACTTGCACAACCGTCTCCACGGAGCCAATGTAACTGTCAGGACGGAGCAAAATATGCTCCAACTGCGTCTTTTTCTGGTAGATTCTCTCAACAGACAATCTACGATCTTGATCGCCTTTCTTTACCTTACTTACTTGATTGGGAAACAAAGGCTGCATGAAGATGAAAATAAAGTTAATTTTGACACTACTCTTCACGAGTTCTCTACCTGAAGGGAAGTCTTTGGTGATTACAGACTAAACCATGCAAAATGCCATCAATATTTGTTGAGATTAGGCAGCAGAAGCAGGCCCAAGTCTATCTCAGCAGAATGAACATCAAACTGTGCAGTTAGTATTAATCTGATTCGCAAACTAGCTGTTTATATATACCGATTTTACACTGTAGCAAAACATTAAACAATCTGATACATAGTAATGGTATATGGATCATTCTATTGTATGGGAAAGTTATAAATAATTAGTAAAAAATTGTATCATGCGGCTAAAATACTTGAAAATTGTTGGCTGATTTAATTTGGGGAAATTGGTTGTAAAACATTTTTGGAAGACAGGCAAGGGAGAGAAATTACAGTGAAGTAAAAATGCTGTAACGACATGCAAATGGATTTTCATCTAAAAATGCTGTCACAAGCCGCATAAGCTGTAATCACACTGTAGCCAGAATATTCCGATCAGCAAGATCTCTGGTCTCGCCAAAGGTTTCCAGAGAACAGGAAACCCATTGACAGCAGGGGAATCAGAAGATTAACAGCAGACTGCCTCCGCAAAAAAAGCCAGAAAATATCTCACTCTGTGAGCACAATCTTACTATCTCGCCCCGCCTGTTGTTTGGCAAGACACAAGATTCTGAGAGGCAAGAAATTGGGTTTGCACCCAGTTTCTCGCCATCCCAAATTATACTGGCATTGTTTTGCTGGTGAAATTGGCTTTGCACTCTTTCTGTCATTAGATAGTCCGGGATACTATAGTCCAGGCTGGCTTGAACTTAACCAGAACTCAGTAAGAATCTAGCAACACCAATTTTAAATCCAACTGATTTATTTGATAGTAAATTTTCTCAAGAAAATACACAATTCTCTAACCAATGCTCAGGATTCCCTTCACACACATCGTTAGCCACTTTAACACTTGAATAGCAGGTTAGATGTAAGGATTCGCATTCTAATCAGCAATCTGTGACTGTGCTGATGTGTGTGCTATTGCAGACCAGAACACTGCATTCGCCTGACGAAGACGAAAAGGTCGAAAGCTCGCAAACTTACTATCAAATAAATCAGTTGGATTTAAAATTGGTGTTGCTAGATTCTTACTGAGTTCTTACTACCCCAGTCCAACGCCGGCATCTCTACATCTTGAACTTAACCATTCAGCGGTTCAGCATCTCATTGGTGAGAATCAAAGTAGGTGTCCAGCAAGAGACCGGACACAATAGCCTTGCTGGGGTTATCAAAGGCCTTTGAAGCCCTCAGGTAGTCTGGGGTAGGGCCAGGCAGCATCCACAGACCTGTCTCATCTTTGCTTAGCACTCCCCCAGCCACCTAATTCTGCCAGAGGCATGGTGCCTGAATGGGGTGCAGCTGCAATAGAGGGGCTGACCTCTGCAGGGGTGGGAAGAATGTAACTTTGCAGGGTGGGGATCGGGAGTGAGGGGGGTGGGGGGGCACTGCCTGTTATTGTCCACTTCAGATGAACTCTTTTATTCCTTCTCTTGCGAGGAACAAGGTCTGGAGACATGCATGTATCTCATCTGATGTCAACATGACCTGCAGTGCCTGATGGGCACTGCTAGGGTAACACTGCAAACCACCTGGGATTTTAATTTATATTGAAACATAGAAAATTGGAGCAGGAGGCAGCTATTTGGCTCTTCAAGCCCGCTCCACCATTCATTATGATCATGGCTGATCATCCAACTCAATAGCATAATCCTGCTTTTCCCCCATAACCTTTCATCCTGTTCACTCCAAGTGCTATATCTAGCCACCTCTTGAATACATTACAACTTTTTTTTTTTAAGCAACACAGCACGGGAAACAGGCCCTTCGGCCCAACGAGCCCGCGCCACCGTAATACCAAATCATTATCCTATTTTAATAGTCCTATATAATAATATATATATTAATCCTAATTTGGAAAATTTTCACCATAGGGACAATTTGTTACCCAATCAGCCTAAGAGCGAATTTTTGGGTTGTGGGAGGAAACCGGAGTGCCCGGAGAAAACCCACGCAACCACGGGGAGAACGCGCAAACTCCCGCAGACACCGGCCCAATTCCAAGTGTCTGCACAGCCACATCGATAGTCTCTGAGCTGTCATGGTGCCCTTCAGGTGGTCCACATAAAGCACTCATATACGACATGAGGTACCAGGCAACCCATGAATCAACATCCAAGAGCTGTACCCGCACCACCTGCCGAATGCGTGCTCAAATTATGGACCGAATTACCTGTGGAAAAAAGCCGTAGTTAAACAGTCCTAATATATCCCTCTAACAGTCCTAATATATCCCTCTTAGATAACTTAGATAAACTTAGATAACAAACAAAGAAAAATGTTTAAAATTGGGGAAGTGAGCCAAGTCAAGCATCAACAATTCCGTAATGAATCTTTGTTTTCTGAGTAGCCTAGGAAGACAGTGCATCACAAAGGTGGACATGTTAGTCAAAAAAAAGGTCAGAATATGGAGGCAAATCACGTCAGGAGACTTTGAGGATATTGCATCACGATTGGAAACTTGCATTGAAGTATACTTTATTTAAATCCAAGCAACACCAAGCTCCTTCATGACATTAAGCCACTGGACTCTTGATGCACCTTCTCAATTCTGCCACCCCCTCCTCTCCCAGACTCACTGATTAGGTACTTTTATGTCCTCCGGGTGCTCTGGTTTCTCCCCCGAGTCCAAAGCCATGCAGGTTAGATGGACTGCCCATGCTAACTAACTAACTGATGACTGAGTGGCACGGTGGCAGTGGTTAGCACTGTTGCCTCATAGCGCCAGGGGCATGGGTTCAATTCCCGAAGTGGGTCACTGTGTATGGAGTTTGCACATTCTCCCCGTGTCTGCACAGGTTTCTTCCAGGTGCTCTGGTTTTGTTCCACAGTCTGAGAGACGTGCTGGTTAGATGCATTGGCCGTGCTAAATTCTCCCTCAGAGTACCCGAACAGATGCCAAAGTATGGCGACTAGGGGATTTTCACAGTAACTTCATTGCAGTGTTAATGCCAGCCTTCCTTTTGAAACTAATAAATTAACTTGACTTTGCTCCAACTTCCTCTGCAATTGCAGATTCAATTCCTTATCTTCCAGATCAGCCTAACAGCTAACATTTTCAACAAGATGGGTGGGTGGGGAATTTTTTGATTTGATTTATTATTGTCACATACTTTGAGATATAGTAGATATTATTTTGAACACCATACAGGCAAAACATACCATTCATAGAGAACATAGTGGAGAAGGCAAGGAGAGGGTGCACAATGTAGTGTTACAGTCATAGGCCAGGGTGTAAAAGGGAGAGAATCATAAAAAGACTTTGCAAATCTACGATTGAATTTAAAAAGTACAAAATGCATTTTGCTCTTTTCACCTTGAGGTAAAATTTGAATTTTTCCCATAACCGTACATTAAAAAAACCGTCACTTTCTCTTCCTTCAACGTGGCCAAGGCGTACTTTAAAAGCTGAAACTTTAGCCTCGATCAAGTTTTAATCAGAAACAGTTGATGAAGAGCAATTGGGAGCTGAAGTTTGGGAAGGGAAGCTGTACTCACCCTCAAGGGGCTCGATGCAAAGTCCAACGCCATGGTTTCAAACGGCGATGTTTAAAAGCTGCTTAAACAGCAAGGTGGCGGGGGGGGAAGGGATGTTATTGATAATTCTCTCTCCGGCTGTATTTCTCTCCCCGAGGTGAGATGAAGCGATGGCGCTCAGCTCCGATCAGCTCTCCTCTCGCTCGCGCCGCGCTCAGACTAACGCTCGCTGCTCGCGCGCCCGATCGCTCAATGAAACGCTACCCCCACCAATCGCGCGGCGGCCCGCCAAAACCTCTGGCCAGTCCCAGCTGCTTGGCTTCAGAGTTTGAATCTGATTGGGCAGTGCTGCAGAGGGGGGACGGAGACATACTGACGTCATGGCGCCGCAATGACCCGCGGGAGTTGTAGTTTCCTCCCGCTTCCCCGCTTGCCTTGTGACGTCATCACAAGTCCAGCAATTGGAATACTAAGTACAGTTCAGATCACCCTATTCGAGTCAGAAGTTTCACAAACACCAGGTTAAAGTCCAACAGGTTTATTTGGTAGCAAAATCCACTAGCTTTCGGAGCACTGCTCCTTCATCACATAAGTGGGAGTTCTGTTTGCAAATAGGGCATATAATTCGCAACTCAAATTATAAAATGATGGTTGGAGTAAAATAACCATTATTTTGTAATTTGAGTTTGTGTCTTTATATGCCCTGTTTGTGAACAGAACTCCCACCCAACTGATGAAGGGGCAACGCTCCGAAAGCTTGTGGCTTTTGCTACCAAACAAACCTGCTAGACTAGCCTGGTGTTGTGAGACTTCTTACTGTGCTCACCCCAGTCCAACGCTGGCATCTCCACATCACCCTATTAGAGTCATAGAGGTTTACACTATGGAAATAGACCTTTCAGCTCAACTTGTTCATGCCGCCTTTTTTTAAACTCCTAAACTAATTCCAATTGCCCATATTTGGCCCATATCCTATATCCATCTTATCTATGTAACTATTTAAATGCTTTTTAAAAGATAAAATTGTACCTGACTCTACAGCTATCTCTGGCAGCTTGTTCCCAGACACTCACCATCCTCTGTGTGAAAAAAATTGCCTCTCTGGATACTTTTGTATCTCTCCCCTCTCACCTTAAATCTATGTCCTCTAGTTTTAGTTTTCCCTACCTTTGAGAAAAGATATTGACTATGTAGCTGATCTATGTCTCTCATTATTTTATAGATCTCTATAAGATCACCCCTCAGACTGCTGCGTTCCAGTGAGAAAGTTCCAGTCTATCCAGCTTCCCCTTATAACTCAAACCACCAAGTCCCGGCAGCATCCCAGTAAATCTTTCCTGCACTCTTTCTAGTTTAATGGTATCTTTTCTGTAATAAGGTGAACAGAACTGCACACAATATTTCAAGTGTGGCCTTACCAATGTCTTGTACAACTTCAACAAGATGTCCCAACTCCTGTATCCAATATTCTGACCAATGAAACCAAGCATATTGAATGCATTCTTTTATCACCCTGTCCACTTTCAAGGAGCTATTATAGAAAGGATATTATTAAACTAGAAAGATTGCTGAAAAGATTTACTGGGATGTCACTGGGAATTGTTGGTTTGAATTATAAGGAGAGTCTGGATAGCCTGAGATCTTTTTCTCTGAAGTGTAAGTGGCTGAGGGTGATCTGATAACGATTGATAAAATAACGAAGGACATAGACCAGCTGGATAGTCAACATCTTTCTCCAAATGGAGTCTAAAACCACAGGGCATAGGTTTGACATGAGAGGGGAGAGATACAAAAGAGTCAAGAGGGGAATTTTTTCACACACAGGGTGGTGACCGTTTGGAAAAGCTGCCAAAAGCAATAGTAGAAACAGGCCCTTCAGCCCAACTTGTCCATGCCACCTTTTTTTTAAACCCCTAAACTGATCCCAAATTGCCCACATTTGGTCCATATCCTTCTATACCCATCTTATCAATGTAACTATCTAAATGCTTTTTAAAAGACAAAATTGTACCTGACTCTACTACTACCTCTGGCAGTTTGGTCCCAGACACTCACCACTCTCTGTGTGAAAAAACTTGCCCCTCTGGACACTTTTGTATCTCTCCCCTCTCACCTTAAATTTATGTCCTCTACTTTTAGATTTCCCTATGTTTGAGAAAAGAAAATGACTATCTAGATGATCTATAGGTACAATTTTGTCTTTTAACAAGCATTTAATCAGTTACATGAGTATGATGGGTATAGAGGGATATGGGCTAAATGTGGGTAATTGGGATTAGTTTAGGGACTTAAAAAAAAAGAACGGCATGGACAAGTTGAGCCAAAGGGCCTGTTTCCATCTTGTAAATATTTATGGTTCTATGACTCTATGACTCATAGCTCACTGAGATGTACTATAGTGCTTAAACAACAAGACTGTAGGTCTCGGTGTATATCTCAGTTTACAAACTGCCTGTATTGTGCAACTACGTGTACGCTTGAATCTTCATAATTGTGCATCTTTTTATTTATATTTTACTTGTATCTCAATGATTGTGTATAACTATATTATGAATTATGATTGCATTTGCTTTATTTATATCATCAAAACAATTTGGCACCAACTGATGGCATGATGGCAATGTGGTTAGCACTGCTGCCCAAACAACGCCAGGGACCTAGGTTCAATTCTGGCCTTGGCTGACTATCTCTGTGGAGTGTGATTATCCCTGTCTCCACTCACACTGTAAAGACTTGATTATCTGTAAAGACTCACATTCCAACCATTCTTCACATTCCAGCCTATAATTATCTTGCAATTGTGTCTTTGCCTACATATGCTATGTTTGTGAACTTACCTCCACTCATCTGATGAAAGAGCACCACTCCGAAAGCTCGTGATACCAAATAAATTTGCTGGACTTTGATCTGGCGTTGTATGACTTCTTACTGTATCACTGTAGAGTTTGCACATTCTATCTGTGTCTGCATGGGTTTCCTCTGGATGCTCCAGTTTCCCTCCAAAGCCCAAAGATGTGCAGGTTAGATGGATCGGCCATACTTAATTGCCCCATAGATATGTAGGTTAAGGGGATTAGCAGGATAAATGAATCAGGTTATGGGTATAGAGCGGGAGGGTGGGCCTGGGTAGAACGATCTGTCGAAAGTTGGCGCAGACTCAAATGACCTCTTCTACATTGTAAGGACTCTATGATTCCTCTATCAAAACATGATCACAATTACATCGCTATTTATATAGAATTTATAGAACAGAATCATATAGTGCAGAAGGGGGCCATTTGGCCCATTGAATCTGCACCAACCACAATCCCACTATCCTCATAACCCCATGCATTTACCCTAGTTAGTACCCCTAACACTGAGGAACAATTCAGCATGGCCAACTCACCTAAACCACACATCTTTGGACTGTGAGAGGAAACTGGAGCACCTGGAGGAACCCACACAAACACATGAAGAACGTACAAACTCCACACAGACAGTGACTCAAGCTGGAATCAACCCGGTTCCACGGTGCTGTAGGGTAGCAGCGCTAACCAATGTGCCACTCTGCCATACCAAATATATTAGCTATTGTGTTAGTATCAGTTGTTGTTCAGCTGATAGTACATCTGTTCCCACAATCAGGAGGTTGTGAGTTCAATTCCCATTCCAGGCTCAAGTACAAAAATCATGGCTAATATATCAGTGGAGTGCTGCATCGTTAGACGTGTTGTTACATTGAAGTACTTGGTGGATGGAAGAGTTCTTCCAATGCATTAATTTGAAAGAGAACCAGGGAGTTATCTCTAGCAGCTTAAATAATATTAATTCTTCAATTAACATCACAGAAATCAAATGATCATATTTTACTACTAAGGAGACACAGTATAAAGTAAGGGTACATCCAAAGTGGGTGGAGGATGAGAGGAATCTGAGTGTATATGTGCATTAGCCATTGAGGGAGGAGAGAGCAATTAACATAGTGTACAGTACCCTAGGTTTTATTAATAGGATCATAGAATACAGAGGCAAGGAGGTTATGTGGAACTCCCATAGAACACTTGTTTGACATCTAGGCACCACATATTAGGAAGGATGTGAATTCATTGAAGAGAGTGCAAAAGAGTTTTATGTGAATGTTTGCAGAGATTTGAAATTTCAGTTGTGAGGAGAGGTTGGAAAGGTTGGTTCTGTTCCCCTTGGAGAGAAGAAGGCTAAGAGGAGATTTGATAGAGATCTTCAAAATCATGAGGAGGGCTGGACAGAGTGAATAGAAAGAAAATTTTCCTGCTCATATTTTTTGATTGTTAATGCCTTGCCTCTGCTGCCAGAGAGGACAGAGAATTTGGCTCAGCCAAACCTGCAGCGGACCCAGAGGATTCTGATGGCGTGAACGGCTGGGGCGTTCGGGCTGAAGTCTACCCTCCAGTATCCTGGGCAATATTTACCCCTCAGCCAAAAACAGATGATCTGATCATTATCGGGTTGAGTTTGTGGGATCTTGCTGTGCATAAATTGAATGTTTCATTTCTTGCATTGCAGCAGTGGCCACATTCAAAGATACTTTACAGGTTGTTATGTGCTGTGGGAAGTCCCGAGATGGGGAAAGGCATGATCTAAGTGGAAATCTTACTTGCATTACTGCAGATGTACAGCAGGGGGTGCAGGTTGCTAACAAATTGTCTTGATAATAAAATCTGAGATGGGCAATTTTTATATCACAATCATCATGGAAGCAGAAACTATTGACGAGCTCTTATCGTTCTCGTGGTTGTCAGGCAGACCTCAAGTCTTGACAACTAGAGGTCAGCAACAAGGACAACACATAGGAGGAGGACCAGCCTGCTGCATCTCAATATTGTAACTACGAATGCAATATGAATAACTATGAATAACTATGTTTAACTATATAACATGGACTGGGTGATTGATATAGAGTTATAGAATCGCTACATGCAAAAGGAGTCATTCTGCCCATTGAGTCTGCACCGACTCTCCAATACATCATTCCACCCAGGTCCTATCCTTGTAACCCCAATTATTTACCCTGCTGATGTACACATCTTTGGACTCTAGGGGGCAATTCAGCATTGCCAATAACCTAACCGGCATATCTTTGGACTGTGGGAGGAAACAGGAGGATCGGGTGGAAACCCACGCACTCACAGGGAGACTGTGTAAACTCCATATTGGAATTGAACCGGGGTCCCTGGCGCTGTGAGACAGCAGTGCCAACCACCCTGATTAAAGACAAAGCATGCGCCCTGTTTAGATATATTCATGGTATAGAGCAATGCATCCTGAAAAGAATCTTGTTTATTTTATGCAACCATACATCCCGTTGCCAAGCTGATTCCAGCTCTTTCGTATTGTCCAGTTTAAAACGCTCGACTTAAAAATTCAGATACAGAAGCAAAGCATTGTTAAAGATGTGTTTTTTTTAATGAATCCAAAGATGTGGCTGTCACTAGCATGGATACGATGGGCCAAATGGTCTCCTTCTGTGCCTTAATTGTATCAATAGGCTGTGTTTTATATGCCTCCAGCAGGCATGTTTTCAGAGGTGGAGGAAGAGGGCACATAGGGTGGGTACCCACCCCACCACCCCACCACCCCACCATCTTCCTAACAACCCCTTAGCTTACCCCCATAATACAGAATGTGGGCCAAAATTGGCCTTTTAGATGGGTATTCGGGGGTAATTATGTTTCCTGCCAGTTGACCCTGATAATACGCTGCTCACACAAGGAGGCAGCAGTCAACCCGATTTTTAAAAATAATTTGGTCAAAGGATGGTTTGGAAGGAGGAGAAGTTTTATCTGTAGGTGGGAATGGGGTAAGGGAGAGGCAGCTGCCCTTTGTAGAATGGGGTCAGCATCCCTCATGACCCAATCTCCCTCAACACAATCTTCCTACTCAGCTTCAGCCTTAAGCCCATCATCCACCCCACCCACTCCCTCCAGTCACTCCCCCAACTTATTCAAGCCTATCGTGCCCAGACTGACCTGGTTCTAGGGATCCATTGAGGTTCCATCCTTCTTCCTGTGCAATTCTGGCAGTGGTCATTAACGTGCTCTTGGTGCTGTTGAGACTGATGGCCAATGGGGTTGAAGGCTGAGGGCTGAGGGCTGGGGCAATGGTGGAGGGGGGGTGGTGTGGAGGGAAGAGGCAGTCAAACCGCCCCCCCTCCCCCCCTCCAAAATTCTCATTTTCAGAGGATGTGAATGTCACTGGCTTGGCTAGCAGTCATTACTCGTCTTCCATTTTTAATTTCCCTTGTTACTGTGGGAGGGGGTAGGTGAGGGGAGGGTTGGGGGGAGAGGGATTGGTGCTGGCGAGCTGCCTTCTTGGACTGCTGCAGCCCCTGTGCTGTACGTCCACCCACAGCACTGGTAGGGAGGGAATTCCCAGTTGTTGACCCAGTGACAATGAAGGAACAGCGATATGCTTCCAAATCAGGAATGGTTGTGGCTCAATTGGAGAAGTTCCAGGTTGTGGTGTTCCCATGCATGTGTTGCTCTTGATGGTGGCAGTTGTGGGTTTGCAATGTGTGATCAGAGGAGCCTAGGTGAGTTGCCGCAGTGTGGCTTGTAGGCAGTACACATTGCTGCTACTATGCGTCTTACACACACATTATAATCTGGAGCTATGGATAGTGATGTGGAGGCTTCAACATTAGAACCATAGAATCCCTACAGTGCAGAAAGAGGCCATGGAGCCCATTGAGTCTGCTCAACTCTTCGAAAGAGCATCCTAGCCAGACACTTCCCTCATGTTGTAAATGGCAAATGCAAGTAACCTACACATCTTTGGACACTAGGGACATTTAGCTTGGCCAATCCACTTAGCCTGCACATCTTTGGGCTTTAAAAGAAAACCAGAGTACCAAGAGGAAATCTATCAGGAGAAGAATGTGCAAACCCCACATCAACTGTCACCCAAAACTGGAATCGAATCTGGATCCTTGGCACTGTGGGACAGCAGTGCGAACCATTGTGCCACCATTCTTTCCATCACTTGGTTGACCAGGATTCTCTCCCACTATTACCACCTGCCCTTGCTGTTGGAAGGATTTGCAGAGTGAGGCTCACCTGTTTGGCTGTGTTATGAATACACCATCCTTGGCCATCAAATCCCAGGGTGGCAGTTTAACCCAGAGCTTCTGGCTTCGAGATGGTGGCACAGTGGTTATCACTGCTGCCTCACAGTGCCAGGGGCCAGGGTTTGATTCCTGGGTTGGGTCACTGTTTATGTAGAGACTGCACATTCTCGCCATGTCTGCGTGGGTTCTGTTTGGTTGGTCCGATTTCGTCTCACAACCTGAAAGACGTGCTGGTTAGGTACATTGGCCATGTTAAATTCTCCTTCCATGTATCTGAACAGGCACTGGAGTGTGGCGACTAGGGGAATTTCACAGTAACTTCATAGCAGTGTTAATATAAGTCTATAAATGATGTTATTAAATAAACTTTAAACCTTAAAATTTTACCCACTACACCAAAGGACCCTCTGTGATATTTAGTTTAAGGACAGAAACTAACAAAGATCTAATGGGCCTTTTTTATCATCTAAAGTGCTCACTTCTCATTTAACTTTACGAAGATTAAATTTATTGTGTGTTTTAAGTCTTACTATTGGAACCTCTGAGGCTTTAGATTCTGGTATTCCTTTTTCAGCATTTAATACGTTTTTCTCAATTATATGTATGAACTGTCCCACTTATGAAATCTCATTCTACCTCTTGGTGAAGATTTTTTGGCAACTTCCCGATCTTGGAGCAAATTGATTCTGTTAGCAACCCAGCAGGTAACAATCTACTTTCAAGCACATGCCTTTTGAAGGTAAACTCAATTAAACTGCAATCATTTTAGCTGCTGCCATCGGGAATCTCAGTTTGATAGAAGGTCAGAAATTCTATTCGTGTTGCACGAAGACGGCCGAGGCAGCTTGCGTGGGAGAAATAGTAAAAGGCTTTCTCTGGATATGAAGTTAGAATGAAATCCTTGTGTGTGGGGCAACTGCCTTGTGTGCACTGCAGCATGGAGGAATGAATGAAGTTCAGATCAATTTCTGCATTGAGATTTTAGAAAACTGGCGAAAGTAGTATTGATTGCTATACTTTTTTTTATTCATTCGTGGGACATGGCCAACGCTGGCTGAGCAGCATTTATTACCCATCCTTAGTTGCTCTTGTTCAGCTGAGAGTCAACCACATTGCTCTGGATCTGGAGTCACATGTAGGACAGACCAGATAAGGATGACAGATTTCCTTCCCTAAAGGACATTAATGAACCATATGAGTTTTTCCAAGAATCAGCAATGGTTTCATGATCATCAGTAGGTTCTTAATTCCAGATATTTATATAATAAACCCCCCCCTGACATTTTCAAACAAAATCTGAGTTATTGTCACAAAGAGGTGTTGGAAAAAGTCAACAAAGGTCATCAGTGGATTCTTAATTCAAGATTTTCTGTTATTGCATACAAATTGCATCATTTGCCATGGCAGGATTTGAATGTGAGTCCCCAGAATATTGGCTGAATTTCTGATTCAATGATAATACCACAAGTCCATCACCTCCCCAAGCTGTACGAGTTAAAAGTCACACAGTTTTTCACAGAATGATTACAGCATTGAAGGAGGAGGTTCAGCCCATCCTGTCTGCATTGTCTCTCTAAAGGACCAATTTACCTTGTGTCACTCTCAGTTTTCTCCCAAAAGCCCTGCACATTCTTACTTTACAATTCTCTCTTAATTGCTTAATTTCACCCTCCTTTTACTGCCCTTGCAGGCGGTGTACCCCAGATCCCAATCTTTTTCCATACGAAAAGGTTTATCCCTAAGTCGCCATTACTTCCTTTACCTTGAATCAGTGTCCTCAATCCTTCTCAATTCTTTCACCAATGGGAACAGCTGTTCCCCCAACAACATTGCCCAAACCCTGTTATGATTTTGGATACTTCCATTAAATCTTCTCTCAATATCATCTTTGCCAAAGAAAACTGTCCCAACCTCTCTAATCTAAGTGAGGTCCTTCATTTCTGGAACCGTTCTTGAGAATCTTTTCTCCACCCTCCCTATTGCATTCTCAAAGACCCTGACACAATTCTCCAGCTGAGATTGAACCAGTGTTCTATACAAGTTAAACCTCCTTGCTTTTGTACAGAAGGAGACTTGACTGTGCTCCTGCAAATATTTCTGCTACACTAGGTGATTGGCACAGTACGAAACTTTGCAACACCAGATTAATGTCCAAAAGGTGGTGCCATGTTTGTGAACTAACTTCCACTCATTTGTTGAAGGAGCAGCGCTCTGAAAGCTCATGATTCCAAATAAACCTGTTGGACTTTAACCTGGTGTATTAAGACTTCTTACTGTGCCCATTGCAGTCCGATGCTGGCATCATCACACCAGGGCAGGGTTTTGCGGGATTGGTGGAAATGATGATTGAGAAAATAGCTTCTATTATAGGGTGACTGTAAAAAAATCTTCCAACCTGTGGCAGGTTGCATTGGGCAATGCACTCCTTTGATTGTTAAAGTTTCCCTTCAGTTGCCATTGCAATGCAGGTAGGGTACAACAGTGGGATTGACCTCCAATCTTGCACTTTCTGTGAACTTCAGTTCATCCAAAAGCAATATCCAAACCCTCACTAAGCCCTATTCTCTCTTTACACACATGTCTGCTGACCTGCACTAGGTCTGTTCCAGCAATATCTCAGTTTGAAGTTCTCTTCTTTGTTAACCCCCTCCCTTGTTATCTCTTACTGCGTCTCCCCGCCAATCCTACAATCCTTGAAGAAATCTGCATTCCTCCAATTCTATCCTCCTAAAATCCTTGATTTTCATCACTCCAACATCAGTGCCTGACTTCAGCTGGCTTTAGCCCCTAGAATTCCTTCCCTAAACCTTCCCAATTCTCAATCCCTTTCTCCCTCTTTTAAGACAGAACTTAGTTTTTTGACCAAGTTTTAGTCACCTTCCCCAATTTCTCCTTTTGGTAAATAACTCCCCCAGTGTCAAATTTTGTCTGAAAATGTCTGCGGGTGCCTTTCCATATAAAAATTGTAACTAGGAATCTACTGATGACCATGAAACCATTGTTGATTGTCAGAAAAACCAACAAGGTTCACTAATGTCCTTCAGGGAAGGAAATCTGCCATCCTTACCTAATCTGGCCTACCTGTGACTCCAGAGCCACAGCAATGTGTTTGACTCTCAACTGCCCTCAGAACAAGGGCAACTAGCGATGGGTAATAAATGCTGATCAGCCACGATGGCCACGCCTCACGAATTAATTAAAAAAAGTATTTAAAGTGCTATATAAATGCTTGTCATTGTTCACGTCCAAATTCACTAAGATATCTGTGACAAGAAATGCATTGAAACATGAGTGAATGTCAGATCAGAATGCACCCAGCAAATTTATTTTTTTATTTGTTCATGACATGTGGGCATCACTGGCTGGGCCAGCATTTATTATCCACTTCTGAATGCATTTAAGAGTCAACTGCATTGCTGTGGATCTGGAGGTCACATGTAGGCCAGACCAGGGAAGGACGGCAGATCTCCTTCCCTAAAGGACATTAATGAACCAGGTGGGTTTTTCCGACAATCAACAATGGTTTCATGATTGTCATTAGACTTTTAATTCCAAATTTTAATTGAATTCAACTTCACTGTCTGTCATGGTGGGATTTGAATGTGGGTTCTCAGAATATTAATTAAATAATCCAGTGATCCTAGTCACTGGGTTATTAATCCAGCGACAATATCACTGCCTTCCCGAAAAATGAGCAGGTGTAGACAACAACTGGCAAAAATCCCAAAAATAATGGAGGCTGGTGTTCCAAAGATATTTGCTACTGTGTCTTTTCCTGCCCATTCCAAAATTTCTAGTGGGAATTCAATGAATGGTATCAATTAAGAATTCCAAACACAATGAGTTGAGTAACAAACAGAACAGCTGAAGAACGCGGGAGATGTGGAAGGCCATTTATCATCCTGTAGTGAGAGGAACTTTAGGAGCCTAGGCTATGACAGTAATGATTTATTTCGAACAGGCTGAACTAAAGGTACCAGGGGAGTGCCAGCCCCCTTTACTCTTCACTAGAATACATTTTCCAGAGAGAGCACATGTCATATGATGGAGATCATAGTCTCACACATTTCAGGAACACTGATAGTCTAGGGCAGGCTTGCAATCCTGCAAGCTACCTTCAATGCTATGAAAGTCATTTCACTGACAATCCTAAAGCTAACTGTGCAGTACCATGTAGAACTGCAAATGTCAGTTGGTCAGTTTCTGGTAATTATACAGAAAAGAACAGGTAATTACAGTTAAACAAGACTGCACTGTTTTATCTGCTGATATTACCATGCTGTCAAATCTTCTCTCTGTTTGAGACGATTAATGGAACTATCTTGTTATAATGAGAGGAAAGAATATTTAATGCAAGCAAGCTCCTCAGTACTCTACATTCAGTTCCTTCCAGCAGCAATCACATTTACATTTTTTATCAATCCAAAAGTTAAGTTTACAAATCGCTGACTTTGTAAATCTTAAAGTGTTTTTTATCATTCTTAATGGCTCATATTTCAGCATGGCAGGGTCGGACAGTGGTTAATACTGCTGCCTCACAGTGCCATGGACTCCAGTTCGATTCCCAGCTTGGGTCACTGTCTGTGTGGAATTTGCATGCTCTCTCCATGGGTTTACTCTGGATGCTCCACTTTCCACGCACAGTCTAAAAGACGTACTGATTAGGTGCATTGGCTAAATCATAGAACCCCGACAACGCAGAAGGAGGCCATTCAGTCCATCGAATCCATGATCCCACTCAGGCTCTAATCCCATAACCCTGCACATTGACTCTGCAAATCTCCAATTTAGGTCAATTTAGATAGCCAATCCACTTAAGCCACACGTCTTTGGAATGTGGGAGGAAACTGGAGCACCCAAAGGAAACCCATGCAGACACAGGGAGAGTGTGCAAACTTCATACAGACAGTGATCTGAGGCTGGAATTGAGCCCAGGTCCCTGGCGCTGTGAAGATGCAATGCTAGCCACTGTGCCGCCGTACCTCAGTGTAACCAGACAGGCACCGGGGTGTGACAACTACGCGATTTTCACAGCAACTTGATGCATTGTTAATGTAAGCCTACTTGTTACTAATAAATAAATTTTACTTTACTTCTCTCAACCTATTATTGCATATTCATTTTTTGTTCTCCTAAATTTTTATTTTTCTCACTCTGCACGTTCTTGAGTTCTGTGGGGAAAGCACTTCTGTTTCAAATTTGAACTGTAGCTGTTGTATAGCATTGATACCGTCTGACCATAAGATGAAGGAGCTGAAGTAGGCCATTCAGCTCATCAAGTCTGCTCTGCGATTCAACGTGATCACGGCTGACCTGATATAACCCTCAGCTTCACTTTCCTGCCTTGTCCCCATAACCCTCGATTGCCTTACTGATTAAAAACTTGTTTATCTCAGCCTTGAACATATTCAATGACCCAACTTCTACAGTCCTCTGTGCTAAGTGATTCCACAGTGGCCCTTTATTCTGAGATTATGCCCTTTGGTCCGAGACTCTTCCACAAGAAGAAACATCAACCAGAATTCTACCATCCCGCCCACCATAGGAATTGGAGCAGGAAAGGGGTGGACAATGGGAAGGTCTGTTGACCACAGACGGGACTTTCCAGGAGGAAACCCATGCAGAACATAGAAGAAAAGAGCAGGAGGAGGCTGTTCGAGTCTGCTTTGCCATCTGTTATGATCATGGCTGATTGTGCAAACCTAATCCTGTTTTCTCCTCATAATTTTTGATCCCATTCACCCCAAATGCCCCTCTTGACACAAGGAGAACATGGAAACTCCACATAGATATTCAGCCTCTTTCTTCTTCTTATGCACAATTCTTGTTATATATATTCTCAATGTTCTAGTGTGACAGATTTCACGGGTGAGGCTAACTCTCCAAGTAATTCACTGAAGTGGACAATCTACACGTGTGACTATAGACAATGTCAGCAGTTTATAGATAAATGAAAAAGTTAATTAGTTGAGCTTAATGCGCTCCTTACTGACTTTCACATGTGGATTTTCCAGCAGAGTTCACCAAGTAGGACTCAGGAAAATATTTATTTCCCATTCTCAAGGTCAAGGACATAAAGGCTATTGTAACATCCAACCAACCTCCACAGAAATGATCACTAATTCAGCACTAACTCAGTACCCACCTATAAGCTTCCTGAAAACTTCCTTTATACTTACTGTTTATTTCTCTAAAGACAACCATTAAAGAACAAATTATAACATGCTGCCCACATTCAGGGTGTTTTATATTTGCAATTAATTTTCCTCCCTCATGAATAACTTAAAAATAGGCCTGATACTTCTTGTTGAGGTGTTTGTGTTGTGTAATGGGTAGTGTCCCAAAATGGCTGAGTTCAAGTCCCATCCCAAGATTTGATGGTAAAACAAGGTTGCAATCAGAATGCAGCTTGAGTATCAAACCTGCAAATTCTTTCAACTCACTCCAATGGCAGGTAGTAATAGTGGGAGAGATTCCTGGTCAGCAATGTGATGGGAAGAGTTATAGCTCCAGTGGTAAATGCTCCTGCCTCACAACACCAGGCCTCAGGTCACTGTCTGTGTGGAGTTTGCACGTTCTCCCGTGCATGTGTGGAATTTACTCTGGATACTCTGGTTTCTTCCCGCATTCCAAAAATGTGCAGGTTAGGTGGATTGGCCATGCTAAATTGCACTTATTGTCAGGGAGATTAGCAGAGTAAATATGTGGGGTAATGGGTATAAGACCTGGGTGGGATTATTGTTGGTGCAGGCTCGATGGGCCAAACAGTCTCTTTCTGCACATAAGGATTCTGTGATTACAATATGCATCTTGCAACAACAACTTACATGTCCTGAGCGATCTACAATGCACCGTGACTTCCTGCTGAATACAAATAGATTTCAAAAATTTGACCGAAATACCAAATACCACAGCAGATTAAAATTTGCTGATATTTAGATTATCAGTTGCTCATTAAGAGTCAATTTGAATGCAAACATTTCCTGCATTTGAAGGGCTGTTTTCAATTAAGTTAACCTGGAGGTACAGTGGCACAGTGGTTAGTCAGGAACCTGGGTTTGATTCCTGGCTTGGGTTACTGTCTCTATGGAGTTTGCACACTCTCTCTTGTCTGCTTTGGTTTCCTCTGGATACTTTGGTTTCCTCCCACAGCCCAATTCCCCATTGCAATAACACCCCCCCCCCATTCAATAAGTTGTGAAACTATCTTGTAAGGTATGACTACTCTGTAAAGATTAAAGTTTCAATTTATTGAGGAGGAAAGTTTGGAGGAAATAGTTGATTGCTGTGACCATTATTCGTGGGATGCATGTTAATTTGTATTCATATGCAGTATTCATCATAGAATTGCGTAGGCAAAGGCCTAGTAATATTATTGCTAAACTATTAATCTGGAAACTCATCTAATGTTCTATGGATCCAGATTTGAATCCCACCATGACAGATGCTGGAATTTGAAATCAATAAAAAATATCTGGATTAAGAGTCTACTGATGACCATGAAACCATTTTTGGAAAAACCCATCTGGATCACTAATGTCTTTTAGGGAAGGAAATCTGTTATTCGTACCCGGCCTGGTCTATATGTGACTCCAGAGCCACAGCAATGTGGTTGGCTCCCAACTGCCCTCAAGCAATTAGGGATAGCCCAACCAGTGATGCCCATGTCCCACAAAGGAATAAAAAAAGTCTAGAACATCTTTGAGGTATATCTTATGAAATCAAATGCCATCTATTGAGATATCTCATATAAAACTTGCCCATTTTCTGATCGTAGAAAGGACAGAATTGATGGAAATTGTCTGCCTGAATTTTCTTTCAATCCTTCAAGGGTTGCAGTAGCATTTTGGATCCAGTTTAAATCAAAATTCACGGATGGCTCTTGGGAGAAAGCCTATCACACATTGAAAGAATTCAATAGAAGAAATTTCCTGCATTAATTGAGTGAGAAAGTAACCTTTTGTACTGAGAGAATTATTCCTCAGGCTGAAAAGACTTGGCTGGATGCTACTTCCCTTGAGGTGTTGAAAACTGCATATATACCGTCTTCTGTATAAAGAACTCTGCTGCCCTCAAAACAAACAACAAGTTATTTTCTTTCCCCATCAAAGCATTATACCTACAGCATGCTAAAATGGAACAACTGAGGATCAGTATTAATTTGCTGCCTTAAGTTTTGAATTTCTTGCATTGATTACATGCAGAAGAAGTCTCTAGGTCCTCTATTTCCTTCCTTTGTTAGATTTTTACCTGCCCTGTGTTAGCAGGTGCAAGAGCAGGTCCGGCCAGTAGGGAAGCCATGTCAAGAAGGTTCTCCAATGCATTCTAGCTACCAGGGAGGGGGAAACAGAATTTGGGGTGGCACAGTGGTTAGCACTGCTGCCTCACAGCGCCAGAGACCTGGGTTCAATTCCCAACTTGGATCTTTGCCTGCTTGGAGTTTGCACATTCTCCCCATGTCTTCCAAGTGCTCCGATTCTCTCCCACAGTCCAAAAACATGCAGGTTAGGTGGATTGGCCATGCTAAGTTGACCTTAGTGTCAGGGGGACTAGCTACTGTAAATGGATGGGGTTGTGGGGAGAGGGCGTGTGGAAATGTGGTCACTGCAGATTTGATGGGCCAAATGGCCTCTTCCTACACTGTAGTGATTCTATGGTTCTTTGCACCCACTCACATTTTGCTGGTGGACAGCAGTTCCCCACTGCATACCTTGTGGGAAAGTCTCCAATAGTATGGAGGCAGCTTCCCTGTGATAGATGGGAGGGTAGATAGTAGTCATGATGTAGAGATGCCAGCGTTGGATTGGGATAAACACACTAAGAAATCTGACAACACCAGGTTTAAGTCCAACCGATTTATTTGATAGTAAACAGATGACAAAGAGCATAGCCTCGAAAGCTTGTAAGTTTACTATCAAATAAATCGGTTGGGCTTAAACTTGGTGTTGTCAGACTTCTTACTATAGATGGGAGGGGGCATTGAATCTGGAGGCTCCAAAGAGTCATGTGGCCAGGGAAATCCACTCTCATTGCCCAAACATTGTCCTGTTTTTTGATGATGTGGCAATGCTGGCGTTAGGACTGGGGTAAGCACAGTAAGAAGTCTCACAATACCAGTTTAAAGTCCAACAGGTTTATTTGGAATCACAAGGTTTTGGAGCATTGCTCCTTCATCAGTTCCACTCACCTGAACTGGCGCCGGAGTGTGGCAACTTGGGGATTTTCACAGTAACTTGATTGCAGTGTTAATGTGAGTCTACTTGTGACATTAATAAATAAAATTTAAACTTTAAAACAAGTGATACTACTCTCATGAGAGAGTGCAGACTGTAGTGTTACAGGTATAACTAGGTTATAGAGAAAGATCAACGTAATGCAAGGTAAGTCCATTCAAAAGTCTGACAGCGCCAGGGAAGAAGCTGTTCTTGAGTTGGTTGGTACGTGATCTCAGAGTTTTGTATCTTATTCCCAATGGAAGAAGGTGGAAGAAAGCCTATCCGGGATGCGTGGGGTCCTTAATTATGATGACTGCTTTGCCAAGGCAGCAGGAAATGTAGACAGAGTCATTGGATGGGAGGCTGGTTTGTGTAATGGATTGGGCTACATTCACAACTTTTTGTGGTTCCATGTAGTCTTGGGCAGAGCAGGAGCCATACCATGCTGTGACACAACCAGAAAGAATGCTTTTGATGGTGTATCTGTAAAGGTTGGTGTGATTCGTAGCTGACGTGCCAAATTTCTTTGTCTTCTGAGAAAGTAGAGGTATTGTGAGCTTTCTTAACTATAGTGTCAGCATAAGGGGACCAAGACAGGTTGTTGGTGATCTGGAAACCGAAACACTTGAAGCTCTTAACCGTTTCTACTTTGCCCTCATTGATGTAGACAAGTTCTTTTTATGCTTCCTGAAGTCAATGACAATCTCCTTCATTTTGTTGACATCGAGGGAGAGCTTATCGTAGCCGTACCAGTTCGTCCCAGATTCTCTATCTCATTTCTGTACTCTGTCTTGTCACTGTTTGAGATTCAACCCACTACGGTGGTGTTGTCAGCAAACTTGAAAATCGAATTGAAGGGTAATTTGTCCACATGGTCATAGGTGTATAAGGATAAAGTAGGAGGCTGAGATCACAGCCTTGTGGGGCACTAATATTGAGGGTGATCATGGAGAATGTGTTGTTACCTATCCTTACTGATTGCATTCTGTGAATTGGGAAATCTAGGATCCAGTTGCAGAGGAAAGGGACCACTAGACATCTCAAGATGTTTTACATCCAATTAAGTACATTTTGAAGAGTAGCCACTGTTGCAATGTAGAAAATTGCAGCCAATTTGTAGACAGCAAAATCCCACAAACAGTAATATGACATTAATGCAGATAACCTGTTTTTTGATGATTTTGATTGAGGGATAAATATTGGCCAGGGCCCTGGTGATGTCCCTCTGAAATAGTGCCATTCACTTGAGCAGACAGTTTGTGGCCTCAGTTTAACACCTCTTTCTGCGAGATGGGGCAGCATAGTGGTTAACATTGTTGCCTCACAGCACCAGGGATCCAGATTCGACTCCCAGCTTCTATCACTGTCTGTGTGGAGTCTGCACATTCTCCCCGTGCCTGCGTGGATTTCCTCCGGGAGCTCTGGTTTCCTCCCACAGTCTGAAAGCCTGTGTTAGTTAAGTGTGTTGGTCATGCTAAATTTTCCTTCAGTGTCCCTGAACAGGCACCAGAGTTGGCAAATAGAGTATTTCACAGTAACGTCATTTCAGTGTTAATGTAAGCCTATTTGTGACACTAATAAATAAACTTTAAACTTTAAAGCAAATGATAGTGCTCAGTACCACACTGGAATACTATCTCTGAACCATCTCCAATGCATTTATATCCTTCCTTAAAAAACGAGACCAAAATTGCGCACCGTATGCGTGAGGTGTGGTCTCACCTGTGTCCTATATAAAAGAAGCATAACATCCTTACTTTTATGTTAATTCCTCTCCTAATAAAGGATTGCATTCCATTAGCCCTGATTTTTATACTCAAGCCCTGCAGTTTGACTTGAACCTGATTCAAAGATGAAAGGGTTACCAAATGATCTACATGGCAAACTTTCGAAGGCCTTTGTTCTACAAGCTCATAGGCCCTTTGCTTATCTGTCCCATGCTACTTCTCTGCTTATACTCATCTGACATTGATAGTGTGCTGCTTCACGTTTTCTAATATTGCTCTGTATCTGGAGCCTCAACCTTTTACAAGTTATATCAATGAGAGGAGTGAAGACATGGTAGCAGATGACACAAGAGTAGATAGGGAAATAAGTTGTTAACAGGACATAAAGAGTAGACCTGGGTTCGATTCTCAGCTTAGGTCACTGTCGGTATGGAGTTTGCACATTCTCCCTGTGTCTGCGTGGGTTTCCTCCAGGTACTCCGGTTTTCTCCCACAATCTGAAAGATGTGTTGGTTAGATGCATTGACCTGAACAGGCAATGGAATATAGCAACTTGGGGAATTTCACAGTAACTTCATTGAAGTATTAATGTAAGCCTTACTTGTGATTAATAAATAAACTTTAAAGATGCTGCAGGTGGATAAAGTTTGAGCAACCGAGAACAAACCTGGCAGGTGGAGTATAACGTGGGAAAATGTGATGCTGTTCACCCTGTCAGGAAGAATAAAAAAGCAGGGTATTACTTAAACAGAAAATCATTGCAGAATTCCAAAGTACAGAGGGATCTGGGTGTTCTACTGCATGAGTCACTAGAAGTTAGTAATCAGTGCAGCAAGTAATTAAGAAGGCTAATGGAATACTATCCTTTATTAGGAGAAGAATTGAACATAAAAGTAAGGATGTCATGCTTCTTTTACGTAGGATGTACATGACACCTCATCTCGAATATGGTGCGCAATTTTGGTCTCCTTTTTTAAGGAAGGATATAAATGCGTTGGAAATAGTTTAGAGGCAGTCCAGAGGGGATGGGGCGGAAAAGTCCCAGCCAATGTCTTCTTGCTATTTCGAAAGCCTATGTCAAAAGCTACAGGACAGTTTTTTAAAATATAAATACCAGTGAATCCGGATTTTCATCCATCAGCATACCTGTGTGGATTCTTTGATGCCATTGAATATATCAATGTTGGGTTGCAATAAACAATGATTAAACTGCACTGTTCCTGAAGAGCTACATGCATTCTCAGTTACAGCTGATCCATCATCCAACTACCTGATGCCTGGTGCCACTAAAGTGTATCACTGACAGCAAAATGAAATGAAGAATAGTTGAGTCGCAGATAATTGTCTCTCCTTTATTGAACGATGAAAGGTAATTAGGTTCAAGAAAGGACAAGTAAACGTTGCTTAATTTAGAATTTAGATGAAGACGCTAAAAGCATTCTAATTAAAGAGGTTTTCTGCTTAAGTCTTTAGGGAGTCAGGAGAACTGATTATTCTATTAACTCAAGGATAATAAATACTCATTGCAATCTTTTAAAAAATGTTATATTGCGTGAAATTATGTTTATTACTTTTAGGTCATTTTCAGGAGAGAATCCCAGGATCAGGTGATCTCCATTTGTTTGGAACCATGTTGATTGATGACAATCAGTCCTAACTCCATCAGAATATAGTTTTTCTTATTTATTTATCAATGCTACTGTGAAAATCCCCTAATTGCCACAATCTGTCGCCTGTTTGGGTACGCTGAGGGAGAATTTAGCATGGCCAGTTCACCTAACCAGCACATCTTTCGGACTATGGGAGGAAACTTAGATGGGCACATGAACAGAATGGGAATGGAGGAGTATAGAAAACTGATTTAAAATAGGGATCATGAGCTTTGGGAGTCCCTGGGAAGTATATAAATAGATGATGATATTGATGTACTTGTTTTTATCCTACAGGTGCTTTGGTCCACCTTGTTGTCTAACAAGGGGCATACACGCAATGGGTCATGAGAGGGCTGCTCTTGGATTTTTTTTCGACAGTATCCTAGTGCTTCACGTCGTTAGTGTACGCTTGACCTGGACCATTTGATGGGCAACACGACAGCTCAGTGACTATCGCTGTGCTGTGCAGATACATGGATTTGGGCCTGTGTCTGTGGGAGTTTGCGCATTCTCCCCGTGCTTGCGTGGGTTTTCTCCGGGTGCTCCGGTTTCCTCCCACATCCCAAAGATGTGCTCTTAGGCTAATTGGCAAAACAAATTCTCCCTAAATTGTCACAAATTTGGTTTTTAATCCATAGATCTATAAACATGGACAGGGATCGTGGATAGAAGTGGGAACATCGGGATGGCAGCGCTGGCTTGTTGGGCCGAAGGGTCTGTTTCCCGTGCTGTTTTGTCCTTTGTTCTTTGAAACTGGAAGTCTATGAAATATATTGCAGCAACTCATCAAGGCTTCTTGGACAACACTTTCCAAACCCATGACTATTACCATCTAGAAGAACAAGATATTGGGAACATCGTCACCTGAAAGTTTCCCTCCAAGCCACTCACCAGTGGAAGACCAGGCAGACATGAGGGAGAACGTGCAGACACCCTACAGGCGGTGACCCAAGCCAGGAAGCAAACCCGCGTCTCTGGTGCTGTGAGGCAGCAGTGCTAACCTCTGTGCCACTGTAATTGAGTTCCAGAGAGTTTATCACCATTTCAGTAGCAATCTCATTGGAGTTATATTATCGGTCTCCCAGAATGGCTGAACAAATTCAGCTGGTGTTGTTTTATATCGGTTCCGTACTGATGAGGACACTAACATTTTGGTCACTGATGTCCCAACAGATCATCTGTCTGGTTGCTGTGTCCAGAATCTGCATAACGACAGTGACTACATTTCAGAGAAAGGTAATTCAGTGGCTGTGAGGCACCTTGCATTTTTTTTGATAATGTGTAAGGTGCTATAGATAAATAATTTTTACCATGGTTCGGGCATCCCTGTTTTGTTTATGTCAGGCTTGTGATCTGCACGTGTGAGATGCTGAAGACTAATGAGTTTCATGTGTTTGTAATGAAAAAATGTAACTCTATTGATTCAGGGAGCTGCAGAGACTGCCAAAACATTACAGCAGAGCTGTCTAACATGCCAGAATGAAACAATTATTGGGAAATTAGTGTCACTGTGTTACAAACTGCAGACTGAAAATGAATGGAATGACCTTTACTAACACATCAGGGAGGCATCTATGCAATATTTATATTTAACAGTAATAACATTTAAATGTTAAAACAAATACAGCATTAATATTTATGCCATGGCCATGACTCTGTGACAATATTTTATCACAAATATATAGAACTTAAATTGTGGCAATCTCATCTAATATCTGATTTATATGAGCCTTTCCCATCTGATGGGACGTGATCTCATGAATAAAGGATTTCTTTTATTCCCACCTCTGGAGCAGACATAAAATAAGCCACAGCCAAAATCTATATGGGAACTCCCGGTGTAAAACCACTGGCAGTGCGGTAGATGGGATGTGAAATTAGACATGACCCAGGTAGGTTTGTTCCTGACCCCACACTATCAGTTTCTATCAGGCACAATGAGGCAAGAACTTCCTTTGTATGAATCACAGCCCCATTCAGTAAAGGGAACCACATATAGGAGAGGGGATCCTTGGCAGGAATTTTGTGGAACTTGGTTTCTATTCTGCTGGGACAGGGTGCGGGGTGGCGTGCAGATGTTGGGTTAGTAATAACATCTTACTAATGTTAGAAGCATCAGATTGTCCAGGACAAAGTAACAGTCTTGATTGGCGCCTCAAATATTCACTCCCTCCACCAGAGGCAGCCGTGAATGCCATCTACAAAATGCATTGCAGGAACTCACTAAGGCTTCTTAGGCAGCACCTTCCAAACCCATGACCACTACAATCTATAAGGAGAAGGACCATTATCACTACCAACTAGAAGGACAAGGGCAGCCGATACCTGGGAATGCCACCAGATGAAAGTTCCCCTCCAAGCCACTCACCATCTTGATTTTGAAATATCTCATCATTTCTTCATTTCACTGGTCAAAATTCTAGAATTGCCTCCCTAACAGCACCATGGGAGTATCTACAGCAGATAGACTGCAGTGGTTCAAGAAGGCAGCTCAGCATCACCTTCTCAAGAGCAGTTAGGGTCAGGACTAGGCAGAGACATCCCAAGAATGAATAAAACAATATGCAAATACAAGTTGCTGTTGTTGACTGCTGTACAGACATATTCTAAATTGTTTTGAAATTGTGTTTTGGCAGTTTCTGAAGTTATTTAGAGGTCACGCAAAACCAGCAACTGAATAAAATAGATAAGTGAAGTGTGTTGCATTTTTGTGTATGTATTCTTGTCTTTCTGTCTCTTGTGACTTCTTAAAGCACTGGGCCAGAATTTGCCCGCATATTCCACTAAAGCTCTCCTCATGTTATAGCTGTAATGCCATTGCATTGCAAATTAATGGACGCAGAAGCAGATAATGAGGGCTAAATGCAAAATACTGCGGATGCTGGAATCTGAAACAGAAACAGAAAATGCTGGAAAATCCCAGCAGGTCTGGCAACATCTGTGGAAAAGGGTCATCCAGACTCGAAATGTTGGCTCTATTCTCTTTCTGCAGAAGCTGTCAGACATGCTGAGATTTTCCAGCATTTTCAGATAATGAGGGCAATGAGGCATCTGGGATCGTGATGGGACCAATCTCCTGAGACAATGAGCTTTCAGTTTAGAGAAAGAAACCAATGGGAAAGAAATGGGTAAATTGGAGTCAAATCAGATGTCAAGGATTAAACAAATAATACATGGTGAGTACTCCAATCTTTTAAATTTTTTTATCACCTGCTAGCAAGGAGAATAGACACAGTGAATAGTGAATTTCACTATGGTGTCCTATCAATTCATAGAAACCCTACAGTACAGAAAGAGGCCATTCAGCTCATCGAGAATACACCAACAATAATCCCACCTCTCGCCCTATCCCGAAACCCCACACATTTATCCTGCTAATCCCTCCAACCACACATCCCGGGACACTAAGGAGCAATTTAGCATGGCCAATCAATCTAACCTGCACATCTACAGATTGTGGGAGGAAACCCGAGCACCTGGAGGAAAACCACACAGATACGGGGAGAAAGTGCAAAACAGATATTGACGCAAACCGGGAATCAAATCTAGGCTCCTGGAGCTGTGAGGCAGCAGTGCTAACTACTGTGCCATAGTGCCACCCTGTACAAATACTTAGCAGTTATAACCCGTAAGAGCAAATGAGAAACAGCAAATTCTCACCCTTCATTTGCATACATAGCCCATCAATCATAGCATTGTTTTTTTGCCTTTTTTTCCGATAGAAAACCATTTCCTTCATTAAGATGTCAAGATACCTTGTTTTTTGGTAATTGTCATGGTAAGTTGTCTTTGTTTTCATCCTCTGTGCTAGCTCTGGAATACAATGTTTATGAAACTGCAAGGTTAGATTAATTTCTTATCCTGAGTTTGCAAGTGTTGGCCTCACTGAAGACCTTATTTTTCATTTTCCATTACTTGACTGAGTTGCTTGTCTTAAAATAATTTCCATAGTTATTGTAACTTAATTTTTTTCTACCAGCATCTGCTGTTTTTAATTATTTTTACCTATAATTTCACATGTTCCAGCAACTCCAGGGAGTTTTATTTGAAATGAAAATTTTTAATCTTGCAGAACAAAATGTTTGTCCATAGCTGGAATTACAACTTAATTTCCACACAGATAGAGATAAATAGAGGGAAATAAATATTGGACTGAGAAAGAGAGAGAGAAAAACAGATAAGAAAGGACAAGTAAGAAATCTTTTTAAATTTCTCAGAAAAAATCACGACATGAATCTCCCCTGCTTCAAACGATGTATCTCTGACCTCGAACAGTTGAACAGCATTGCATCAACATAAATCTCCCCAATACAAGGGTGCAGGTACTGCCCCCAATTTTCTGCAGTAAGTTTAATTGTGCATTGATGTCCAAACGCAACAATGTCATGTTGAGGGCAAGCTGGTGTTTTCATGAGGTTATTGACAAAATGGCACATCTTTAACTTATGACAGTTCACATCTCATGGTTATCCCTTCCTCTCCGCATGCCCCACTAGTTCTACTCTGAAAATGGTATGGGTGTTAAACTCACTGTTACTTTGTGAGCAAACCCCATCCCAATAGTTACTAGTTGTGTCCTGCTCTTTGAAAATAATTGCAGCAGAGTTGTCCACATCCCTTGAATGAATAAAAGAATAGGTGCACTGTTAGGGTGGACACAGCTGGAGACCAAGAGTACCAAACACCAGAACTACAACACTGTGATGCGGGAAGAATTATATTATTGCTACTGCACCGCGCATGGAGATGATATCATCATGGACCTCCCACTCACAAGCGTGCAACTGCAAAATGCACCAGAACCACCTTCGTGTATATAAAGCTGCAATTTTAAATCAAAGCTGATGAGGGCAGCAAACTACTTTGCTGTCTATCCCTGGATAGTAATTTTGCCTTTGGGTTCCTGGGGCTGAATGGTTGCAAAGATAATTTAGCAAAATTATAGACGTATGCCTCTTTAAACAAAACTTGCATTCAGTATGTCCAATGGAAAGGCACTTTGTACCTGCTAGCAGGTAAACCAGATAGTCTTGCATGAAACCAAATGAACAGTTGCCCTATAGACCCCATAGTATAGGGTTTAATTAGGGATCCAAATCTGTGGCCTGACCTAGACTCCTGCCCACATCTATTTATCTCTATATCACCAAAATCTTTCCTCTAATTGAGTCGCAGTGGGACATCAGGGCTGGTCATAACCAAGGACCAAGAGACTGCACTCATTTCAGAAAATGGTAGATGCTGAAATGAGGGAACTCCTTCTCTAATACCACTGTGTCTACACCACACAGACTGCAGTGGTTCAAGAAGGCAGCTTACCACTGCCTTCCCCGTGGCAAAATGCTAACCTAGCTAGTGACACCAATGTTCCAGGAAAGAATTTTAAAAATGGCAGAACTGATATTCAGCAAGGAATAGTTTAAATTGGCTGGCATGGTGGCAAGTGGGTTAGCAATGCTGCCTCACAGCATCAGGGATCAGGGTTCAATTCCAACCTCGGGTCACTCTCTGTGTGGAATCTGCGCTTTCTTCCTGTGTCTCCAAGAGTTTCCTCCAGGTTCTCCAGTTTCTTCCCACAGTCCGAAGATGTGTGGGTTAGGTTGACTGGCCATACTAAATTGCACCTAGTGTCAGAGGTCTAGCAGGATAAATATTTGTGGTTATGCGGATAAGGCTTGAGTGGGATTGTTGTCAGTGCAGGCTGAATGGGCCAAAAGGCCTCCTTCTGAACTGTAGAGATTCTATGGTTGTATGCTGTAATGAGGAAACTCCCTCTGTAACAGCACTGTGGGTGTACCTACACGATATGGACTGCTACGAAGGTGGCTCACCATCACCTTCTCCAGGGCAATTAGTGATTGGCAATAAAATTGCTGGACCTGGCAAGTGATGGCCACAATCTGTGAAAGAATGAAAAAAAGTCAAGATTGATATTCAACAAGTAATGGTTTAAATGCACCAAAGGGCTCTCCATGCCACAGCCTATCCCCTGCTGTTGAAACTAACTGCTGGAACAAGTGAACAGGCTTAATTTAGCTGTCAATTTCTTGAGCCACATTAAACTGATGAACACAACCACAACAGTTAGATTTGGCAGCTTTTGCAAAGTCCAAAACCGCATAGAGAATTCTTGACATAGGCTCCTACTGGCCAAGACCACAGACATTCCACAGAATAAGTATCAGCTTCATTACAAAATTTAAAAACTGAACTTGAAATCCAGAAGAAAGAAAAACGAGAGCCCTAGCAGTTATGTGAAATATTTTTTTTAAAGTGTGCTGTAACTATAAAGATCTATTACTGTCTGTCAGCCATTAAATTGTTTAGTTCTGTAACCTAAAGGTTTCAATCTGTTTGCAAAAGAAATGTTTGTTTCTGTTGCCCACTTCATAAAAGTAAATGAGTGACTTTACAAATTTAATTAAGGACCCCATGCACTCTGGACGTTCTCTCTTTCACCTTCTTCCATCGGGAAAAAGATACAAAAATCTGAGGTCACATACCAACCAACTCAAGAACAGCTTCTTCCCTGCTGCCATCAGACTTTTGAATGGACCTACCTTGCATATGCAGCAGTTAGAACTGTGCCTGCCAACAATTAAACAGACAATTAGCCCATTCAGAAGTCAGTTGAAAGCAATTTAATGCAGCCCATCCAATTTTACAATTGGCAGAGCAGCCATTTGTCCAGACAGCTTTCATGTTTTTGCTGCAACCTCAGTGCAGGGCAGGGCGAAAGGTCCAAGGGTGAAAAATCATTTTAAAAAATGATATCTGGCGACTGAGGTATTTTGAATTCTGCTGTTGGGTGCTTGACTGTGATGCACAGGCACAGTTTGCTGCATTTTCTTCATCTCGTTTAACTTGTACAGATCAGTGCCTGCCTCAGGCAACTCTGCAGCAGCTGTTCACCTTAAGGGAGTTGGTTGAAAGTGTCCACCGACACCCTCACTTATCTTGCCACCGACTTTCTCTCCAATCCCACCCCACAACCCACCCTCCACTCCTGGCAATATTGAGCCTTTCTCAATGCACACTTCATTCTAGCTGCCCTTTAAAAACAGAAACATAGAAACTAATAGCAGGAGTAGGCCATTCAGCCCATCAAGCCTACTCAGCCATTCATTTTGATAATGGCTAATCATTGAATTCAATATCTTAATCCCCTTCCCTCCCTTGATCCAAGAACTATGTCTAATTTCTTCTTGAAATCACACAATGTTTTGGCCTCAACTACTTTTTGTGGATATGAATTCCACAGATTCATCACTCTCTGGGTGAAGAAATTTCTCCTCATCTCTTAAAAGGCTTATCCTTTATCCTCAAACTACGAACCCAGGTTCTGAATTCCCCCACCTTTGGGAACATTCTATCTGAATCTACCCTGTCTAACCCAGTTAGAATTTTATAAGTTTCCATGAGATCCCCTCTCACTCGTCTAAATGTCAATGTGAAATCACGTTGAATGTCAAACGGATCCAAAGCACATCTTGATTTGATTTGATTTATTATCATCACATGTATCAGTACAAAGAGAAAAGTATTGTTTCCTATGCGCTATACATACCACCCCTAGGGAAGGAAAACATGCAGAATGCCGTGTTATAGCCATAGCTGGGGTATAGTTTAAAAGAGTTAGAATGAAGTTTTAGAAACAGAATGAGAGTAAAAGATAGAATTAGAAGATATGCTGTGCTCAGCTGCAAAAGTTCGCCTCACTCCGGCATCATTTTGTGCTGATGAGCACAAGATTTAGGCCAAGGCTTCATTTGCAACATTTTTAATGACTTCAAGGCTTTTAACTTTCATTGAAAAAGGTTAATCGAGCACAACTCTAGATAGGTTTGTCTCTAGAAAATCCTGCTGGTTAAATCATTTAATGGTTGCTGAAGTTCAGCATCTAATTAAACATCACATATCCTAGATTACAAGGATTTTTGAATTCTTTGGAGAGATGTTTTGTGTAGGGAACAACTTGATGTTCCCTACATGTACCCTCTTTGCTGAAAACTGAATTCCCTAATTGCAATTGGGTGGCTAATATTGCCAGTTAAGCGATTGTGTTTATTTCCCTTGTACAAAATCTGTGTTCAAGTAAAACGAACGTAAAATGGTGACATCACATTCTTTTCCTCATCACTGAAACCACAAAATCTACAGTTGAGGATCGACTCTATAAATACAATAGGCACGGTTAGAAGGATGGCTGAACATAAAGGACTTTTTAAAAATCTATGAAGTCCTTTTCCTGAATTACACGTTATTAAAATATTAACTTGTGAGACGTGGGCATCTCTGTGGGCAAAATCAACATCAGTTGACTGTCCTTTATTGTCTTTAAGAGTCAACTACATTGCTATGGGTGTGGAATCACAAATAGGCCAAATGTGGGAAGGTTTCCTTTCCTGAAGGACATTGTTTTAAAGTTTTTTAAGTAAGTTTATTTATAAGTGTCACAAGTAGGTTATGTTAATACTGTAATGAAGTTACTGTGAAAATCCTCTATTTGCCACACTCCAGCACCTATTCAGGTACACTGAAGGAGAATTTAGCAAGGTCAATGCACCCTAACCAGTACGCCTGTCAGACTGTGGATGGAAACCCATGCAGACACAGGTAGAATGTGCAGACTCCACACAGACAGAGACCCAATCCAGGAATCAAACCTGGGTCCCTGGCACTGTGAGGCAGCAGTGCTACCACTGTGCCATTGTGCTGCTCCAGTGAACCACTGGTGAACCAGATATGTTTTTACAACAATCAAATTTAATGGTCACCATCACTGAGGGTAGATGGATTTTTGTTTAACATGGGAGATGGTGGGGTGTGGGGCCCAGGCTGAAAGGTGGAGCTGAGGATGCAGTCAGGTCAGCAATGATCTTAATGAATGCAAGGCTTGAATAGCTGCACGACCAATTCCTGCTCCAATTCCTCATGATCTTATGACCATGTTTATCAGCATGAATGGCACCATGGCACTGTGGTGTGGTTTTCTCCAGCTTCAGTTTCCTCCCACAGGTGTGCAGGTTAGTGGATTGGCCATGTTAAATTGCCCCTTAATGTTCCAAGAAGTGTAGATTAGGGGGATTAGTGGGGTAAATACACGGGGTTACTGGGACAAAGTCTGGGTGGGGTACTCTGTTGGAGAGTTGGCAAATGCTCAACGGACCGAATGGTGTGTGGAGAAGCACTGTAGAGATTCTACAAACAGAGACGGTAGGTGAACTGATGGAAGTCTCGTACAGTCCAAACATTACAGCCTATATTGTACTGTTCGACATTAACAGTGACTTAACATTTCCAAAGGTGAAGAAAAGAATCCATTAACTCTGCTGCTTAAATGTGCATTGTGATTATGAATTGCTTGGTACAGACTGAAGAGGACAGACGTCTGAAAGGATAACTATCGGGACAGAATTTGACATTTAAAATCAATACACTTAACCTTAGGATATACCACCAGCAGGTATTTCATATGAAGTAGACAGCACACATGTGGTGTCTTTCTATCTCAGAGAACACTTCAATCAATGTTAATATCAGCGGGTTAAGGATAAATAATTAAATGTTAGTGTTGAAATTTTTCATCAACAATAAATCAATTGTATAATAACAAATTGCCCTGCTCTCTAAATGTCACGAAGCATTTCAGATAAAATATGCACCCCCCCTCCCCCTCCACTGCCCCTCCTCACTCCATCCTCAGAGATTGGGAAGATGTTGGCTTAAAATGAAGATGACATTTAATTTGAAAATATCACATGCCCTTTTATCTTGTTCATTCATCTCAGATGTAAGTGCTAAAATTATCTACAGGGATGAAGAGATTTATAAGAGCTGGAATGGTTATAACACAGAAGGAAGCCCATTGTTTCCATGATAGCTCTCTGCAGCAGAAATTTAACCACCCCTTTCTCCATTGAATCAGCTTGTATGAACTGTTAGTAATCTTCCCTGCTGTTTTGATGATCATTCTCCAAGAATGTTGGCAGAGGATATGTAAATTTACCAACCCTAGTTGGGATTGCCTCCATCATTGAGGAGTTTTTTTTCACAGAATCACAAAATGATTACCACATTACCACATAGAATCTCTATGGTGCAGAAGGAGCCATTCAGCCCATTATGTCTGCACTGACTCTCTGACAGAGCATTCCATCCAGTCCCTATCCCCTTAACTCCACATATTCCCTAATCTCCCTAACGTCTTTGGACACAAGGGGTAAATTAGCACAGTCAGTCTACCTAACCTGCACATCTTTGGGCTATGGGAGGAAACCAGAGCACCCGGAGGAAACCCACGCAGACATGGGGAAAATGTGCAGCCCCACATAGGCAGTCAGTCAAGACTGGAATGGAACCCGGGTCCCTGGCACTGTCAGGCAGCAGTGCTAACCACCCATGCCGCCCTGACATAGAAGGAGATTACTCAACTTGTCATATCAGACAGCAACTCAGCTTGTCCCACAAGCCTTTTCCCCACTCCCCTGTAAATATTTTCTCTTTAGATAACTGAAAGCCTCGCTATAAATCTGCCTTCACTGTGCTCTCAGACAGTGCAAGAACCACTTGCAGCATAAAAAAGCTATCTCCTCATGATGTCCCTCATTCCTCTGCCATTAACTGTAAGTCAGTATTCCTGGTCTTTCCACGTGTCTTCCAGATGTAATGATTTCTTCTTTGTGCTGTGACAGAGCTAAACCTCATCCTGTCTGCTTTTATAAAATATATCCTTATTGCTTTTCTTTTGGCTGAACGAAGGCCATTAAAAAGGCTGATCTCTGTCAGTGAGTTATCTTCTGTGAGCCTCCTGAATGAAAGAATTCAATTCTCCGTTTCTGGAATGCTGTACTTGTGATAAGACCATAAGGCCATAAGACATAGGAGGAGAGTTAGGGCACTCGGCCCATTGAGTTTGCTCTGCCATTCAATCATGGCTGATATTTTTTCTCATCCCCATTTTCCTGCCTTTTCCCAATAACCCTGAACCCTTTATTAATCAAGAACCTGCCGATCTTTGTCTTAAAGATACTCAGTGAACTCGCTTCCACAGCTTTCTGTGGCAAAAATTCAGCACTCTCTAGCTAAACAAATTCCTCCTCATCTCTGTTTTAAAGGATTGTCTCTCTAGCCTGAGATTGTGCCCTCTGCTTCTAGTTTTTTCTGTTAGCGGAAATATCCTCTCCATATCCACTCTGTCCAAACCTCGCAGTATTCTGTAAGTTTCAATAAGGTCACCCCTCATCCTCCTAAACTCCAACTAATATAGACCCAGAGTCCTCAGCATTCCTCATATGACAAGCTTTTCATCCCAGGGATCATCCTTGTTGTCATCCTCTGAACACTTTCCAAGGCCAGCACATCCTTCCTTAGATATGGGGCCCAAAACTATTTACAATACTCCAAATGAGGTTGACTAGAGCCCAGGTAGAAACTTTTCTTTAGAGATTGGTACATGATGGTACAGTGATTAGCACTGCTGCCTCACAAGTACATGTCTCAGAAGTACATCCCTGCTTTTGTATTCTTGTATTCTAGCCCTCTAGACATGAATGCTAATGTTACATTTGCCTCCCTAACTGCAGACTGAACCTGCATGTTAACCTTAAGAAAATCTTGAACAATGACTCCCAAGTCCCTTTGTGTGTCTGATTCCCTGAGCATTTTCCCATTTAGAGAATGGTCTATACTTCCATTCCTTTTTACAAAGTGCATAGCCTCACACTTTTCCACATTGTATTCCATCTGCCACTCCTTTGCCCACTTTCCCAACCTGTCCAAGTCCTTCTGCAGGCCCCCTAGTGCCTCAATGCTATCTGTCCCTGTGTCCTTGATGTCGAAGGAGCTGCTGTCAGATCACCTGGGGACAGCACAATCCAACTTTAAAGGGAGCTATTGGATGGCTATTTGCATTTGACAAACCATGGTATCATGTGAGTCTATGGAGAGACTCTCAACTAAAAGCACCTCTTTCAACCCATAATGGCTGGGATGTTATCAACCTTGAACTCAAAGCCGCTTTCCAGTTACTTGATAAACTTTGTTTTTAGAAGACATTGTGGAGAGTTAAGATCACATACCTAAGCCTCTGGCCTCAGGTTAATGTTGCCTTCTGATAACCAAATAGTTGGCTATTTAACATATAACTATTGAGGCAAGCCCTAGCCAGTCAGGACAATTGTCCCCCAAATAACCTGAGTCTGGTGGAGATTTTACAGTGAAGATTTACCAGGCGGATTCCTGACATGACAGCTCTGTCATATGAGGTGAGACTAAGTTGATTAGGATTATTGTCATTGGAGTTCAGAAAAGTGAAATGGGATCTCATAAAAACTTATAAAACTGGTGGGTAGGGAGGTGGAGTGGGGTTGTCAGATGCTGAGATGTTGAGGGATTGGAAGACAGATGTCATTGGGAAGACATGCATATTAAATGAGTTGGTAGGGTCTGGGAGCGGGATCTGGCTAGGTTTTGTTGGTGGGGCTGTGTCAGTGAGAGTTAAGTTGGTAATGTCATGTCAGGGGATTGGGTTGAAGATTGGGAGTGAGAATTGAGCCCACAGGCTGAGAGGTGAGTCCCCTGTGCCTGGGTGTTGGTGGATGGGGAATACCATGGAAGGGTGATTAGTTAGGGATGGGATGGGGGTGTCTCTTGGTGGGGTGGGGGTGTAGTTGAGAGTGCAGAGTGTGCCCTGTATTGATTGGTCTGGGCGTTTAAAGTAAAGTGGTTTTATTTCTTCTAACTTTTTCAGAGTAACTACCTGTGTGACCCTGGTAGAACCATCTGGAGTTAACAATTTAAATTGTTTTGTTGGATGGTTCCTAGTGCAACGCAGTTATCCAGGGGAAGTTAGCATTTCTGGACAATTGTCAAGTAAACTGTAATTTGGGAACTGTCATGAAGGATTCTGAATGCATCCGATCTGAAGAGCCAGAACATTATTGCCTGTTCATGACCTTGAGTTCTCTGCCTTGGTATTGCTCCCAATCCTTGTGTTCCAGCTTTTATCCCTTTCTCTCCCAATGCATCCCCTCCATTTTCATTAACTTGTAGCAGAGTTTCAGCGATTGGAATCTGCACATTGTAATTTCCATTAAACCATGGTTATGGTTTCCTTTCTAATTATTTATTTTCACATCAACTGTTTACTAACAGTCTATGATCCTCCTGAGGCATTTCCCTGCATTAAAAATGCTACGCTGCTGTCTATTGTTAAGCACAAAATTATAGAATCTTTACAGTGCAGAAGGTGGCCATTCGGTCCATTAGTCTGCATCAAAAAAAAATCCTACCCAGGCCCTATCCCCATAACTCACATGTTTGTCTATTAATCCCTCTGACCTAAGCATCCCAGGACACTACGGGCAAATTATCATGTTCAATCGACCTGACCTGCACATCTTTGGATTTGGGAGGAAGCTGGAGCACGCAGAGGAAACCCATGCAGACATGGGGAGAATGTGCAGATTCTATACAGACAGTGACCCAAGCCAGGGATTGAACCTGGGTCCCTGACACCATGAGACAACAGTCTAATTACTGTGCCACTGTGGTTAACACAGTTCTGAATAACAGAATTCAGAGTAACCCCAAGTGACCTGCGGATGGTCATAACTAACACAAGGGGACATAGCTTTAAATTAAGAGGTGGTAGTTACAGGATAGATGCCAGAGGTAAGTTCTTTACTCAGAGGGTAATAAGGGCGTGGAATGCCCTGCCTGCAGCAGTTGTGGACTCGCCAAGTTTAAGGGCGTTCAAATGGTCAGTGGATAGGCTTATGGATAACATTGGAATAGTTTAGGTTAGGGAGTCATTAGATTGGTTCCACTGGTCGGTGCAAGATCGAGGGCCGAAGGGTCTCTACTGTGCTGTAATATTCTATGTTCTATTAAGTTGTTTTGCTCAAACAGCCACACCCAAGTGATCCATTTCCACTTCACATTCTCAGGACGGAGTAGAAACTGGGCTAGACGTCTAGATGGATTTATCAGTCTGCTGTATTTAGGACGGCAGATTAACACTAACTCCATGGCTGCAATCTCTGACTATCATTCTGAATACAATATCTAGCTGCATCCAATGGGAATTATGGATGATATTGACATTTGGCCTGTGTTTTGATAAAATGTTGGCATTCCAATGAAAACTCAAATTGAGTAATCTGCAGAGTGGTGCAAGTACTGATAGTATTTTTCGATCCTGTTCATTGTCTTCCTTCAGAAAGTAAATATATTTGTTCAGTAGATGGCAGGATTGTAATGGTGTCCTCTATGATTGCTGATTGGATTCTGCTTGATGAAACTCCTCGAACAAGAAACATCAGAGGCTCTCTATCCTGCTGTGGTTTGGAGAAGTGTCAGCCTTTGATTTTTGTGCTCATGTTACAATGTGTGACTTGAACTCACAACTGCCTGACCCAGCGACAAGACACTGTCAGCCAACAGCTCACTCAGCAACAGATCGTGGGACCTTCCTGACACATTCTTGACTCAATTCAGTTCCATATCCTGTGGCGTAATCTCTGTTTTAAAATTTATTTATTATTGTCACAAGTCGGCTTACATTAACACCACATTAAAGTTACTGTGAAAACCCCATAGCTGCCACATTTTTGCCCCTATCTGGGTACACTGAGGGAGAATTTAGCGTGGCCAATGTGCCTAACCAGCACATCTTTCAGGCTGTGGGAGGACAGGAGCACTCGGAGGAAACCCATGCAGAACATGCAGACTCTGCACAGACAGCAAACCAAGCTGGGAATCAAACCTGGGTCCCTGATGTTGTGAGGCAGCAGTGCTAATCACTATACCATCATGTACCAATCTCTAAAAAAGTGTGTTTACTAAACAAAAATACCAATTTAACTGACACTCACAAATACACAACCCTTTTTAAATTATTTTGCAGGATGTGGCTGTCGCTGGCAAGACCAGCATTTATTGTCCATCCCTAATTGCCCTTGAGAATTTGGCGGTGGACAGCTTTCTTGAACTGCTGAAGTCCATGTGGTATAGGTAACCCATAGTGCTATCAGGGAGGGAGTCCCGGGATTTTGACCCAATGACAATGAAGGAACAGCAATATATTTCTAAGTCAAGATGATGCATGCCTTAGGGGGGAGAACCTGCAAAGAACAAAGAAAATTACAGCACAGGATCAGACTCTTCGGCCCTCCAAGCCTGTATTGATTATGCTGCCTGACTGAACTAATACCCCTAGCCTCCTATCCCCCCACTCCAATCCTATCCCCCCCACTCCAATCCTATTCACATATTTGTCAAGATGCCCCTTAAAAATCAGCACCATATCTACGTCCACTACTCCCGCAGCAGTGAGTTCCAGGCACCCACCACTCTCTGTGTAAAAAAATTGCTTTGTACATTTAAACCATGCCTCTCACACTTGAAGCTTATGCCCCTTAGTAATTGATTATTCCACCCTAGGAAAAACCTTCTATCCAGTCTACCAACCTTTGGGGTCATCTGCAAACTTACTAATAAAGCCAGTTACATTTTCCTCCAAATCATTTATATATATTCCAAGGAAATTTCCATGTGCCCGCTGCCCTTGTCCTTCCAGGTGGTAGAGTTTGCTATTGGAAAGGAGTTGGTGAAGGAGAAGGAAGAAGACAAAAAGGTTGTTAGTAGTCTCTGAAACTCCTATGGTCATTCCTACAGCATCTTTATATTGCCCCATAAAACTGTTGCTCTATTAGGATGGATGAGACATTTCAGCTGACATAAGGCAGTTCAGACCTGAGTTTATTACACTTAGGGGGCCCATCAGGAAAAAGAAGCCATTTATTTAAACCAAGAACCAAAAGTGAAAGAACAGTTTTCTAAGGACTCAACAATGATGATTCATGGAGCCTGATGGGACATTTGAATGAATGTGGAGGTTATATACAACATTAGAAAGATATTTTACTCCAGTTTCTAAGAATCAAGAGAGGAAGTATTGAATGCCTGTGAAAAGCCTTTATGCTAAAGAAAGCATTGAGAATGACAAATGACAGATCGAAAAAATACTCTGGTGATTTTATATTTACCATTGAAAGTAAAGGCAGCGAAGGGGATTCAGTTCATCCCAAATTATTTTTTGTGTGCTTTGCCAAAGTTCACTTAAGCAAACAAAGTTTTAAAGTTTATTGATTAGTGTCATAAGTAGGCTTATGTTAATATTGCAGTGAAGTTACTGTAAAAATCCCATGGTTGCCACACTCCGGCGCCTGTCTGGGTACACTGAGGGAGAATTTAGCATGGCTGATGCACATCACCAGCATGCCTTTTGGACCATGGGAGGAAGCCGGAGCACCCAAAAGAAACCCACATAGACCGAGGAGGAACGTGCAAATTCCACACGGACAGTGACCGAAGCTGGGAATCAAATTCGGGTCCCTGGTGCTGTGAGACAGCAATGCTAACTGCTGTGCTACCATGCTGTCTCAAACAAATGAGCCCTTCCCTTGCACCTAAAGTACCCATACACTCATATTGATTTTACCAAAGCGAAAGCATGAAATGGAGTGCAGTTTTATCACATAGTGTGAGTAGTACAACAGAGAGCATCTGAGCTACAGAAAGTTGAAATTGAAATTAATCAATGACTTAAAGGAGTGAGAAATTCTGCAGCTTAATGGTGAACATCAGAGAGGCAGTTCCAACATGTGCCTGTTGGTATACTGGAAGAAGCTGATCTTTAAAGAAAAGAAATGATGATTGTTAGGAAGCAGGCCAGAAACCACCGGAGCTCCACAGGGGATCGAGACCAACAGGAAGCAGAAGAATGATACAGATAAAAATCTAGGCTGAAGTGTAAAATAAACGAGGAATGAATCGACAAGAAATACTCAGCACCTGCTATGAGAATGAGCCAAGAAATTAAGAATAAATGTGGAAATGTTGTATCCACGGTACACATGTTTTGGTGATGGTACTCAAAAAAACACAAGGTCATTTTTATGGAATCCCTACAATGCAGAAGGAGGCCAAATTGCCCATCGAGTCTGCACCAACCACAATCCCACCTAGATCCCTATTCCTGTAACCCCCCATTTACCCAGCTGATTCCCCAAAACAAGAGTCAATTTAACATGGCTAATTCACCTAACGTGCACATCTTTGGAGTGTGGGAGGAAACCAGAGCACCCGGAGAAAACCCACGCAGACACAGGGAGAACATGCAAACTTCACACAGACAATGACCTGAGCCGGGAATTGAACCCTGGCACTGTAAGGCAGCAGTGCTAATTACTGTGCCACCATGTCACCCAATGTCTTTCTATGGGGACAACCAATGAATTTGTTTTTAGTCTGAAAGTGAAAATCTGCATCAGTGAAAGTGACTGTGAAGCTGTCAGACTTTCATAGAAATCCAACTGATTTATTAATTTCCTTGGAGAGGAAACCTTCTGTCCATACATGCGTTTGATGTCTCAGTTTTGGATTAAGATCTCTTACTACCATCAGAGTGTGAATTAAATATATTTGTACTAGTGCTTTCTGCCTTTCCTGCGGTCAAAACATAGGGCTGGATTCTCCCACCTTATCAGCAGCAGGAATTCTCTGGTCCTGTTGCAGTGAATGGAGATTTGGCTGAATGCCCAACTCACGGTCCTTGGTGGCAGCAGGGCAGGGTGAACAAGATTGGAGAATCCTGGCCTTATACGGTTTGATCATCACTGTGCCCCCAGTCTGACATTACTTTGTAGTTTGCTTTGTTGGTGGGGCTACCCTGTCGATGAACCATTGCTAAGTGACCTCTTGTACTTGAAAAATTGGAGACCTCAGAGAGGTTATTTTACAAAAGAATATAAATGTCATGGAAAACATTTAGAATGATGTGAAATGATTTTGAGATATCAGGACTAATTTGATAGTCTGGTTAATAAACTATCGACTAGAGTACTAATCAGATAACCACTTGGTAATAAAGGATTTTAGTACTATTGAAAAAAGAGATATACTGTCAAAGTTTTTCATCTTGCACTCATCAGCACAGAAGCAAGAATATCAAATTTCAAAGTGAGCAACAATTTATACGGCATGAGAAAAGCATACCTTTTTTTGAATTTAAACAATAGTTGGGGGGATAAATTTTCCCTTGCACATTCTTCAAGGCAACACCTCGTTCAATCAAAGTCCACTTACCAAACAATCAGCAGCCTCTTCTCATGCAGTATAAATTGTTGTTCCCCTTTGACCATCTCCAAAATGATAAAATCTAGCCATCTCATCTTGATAGTCAATGGCATCAACATTGCTAAATCTCCCACTATCAACATGCTGAAGGATTATCACTGACCAGAAACTGAGTTGGACTAACCATTTAAATTCTGCAGCTACAAGAACAGATCTAGAAGCTGGGATCTGTGGAAAGTAATTCATCTCATGACTCCCTAATTGTTTTCTACCAGGCACAAGTCAGGAGTGCAATGGAATGCTCTCCAGTTGTCTGGATGAGTGCAGCTTCAACAACACTCAAGGAGCTCGACACCATCAAGGGCAAAGTGGTCTGCTTGACTGGCACCCCAACGAATACCTAAACATTCTCTCCCTCCAGCATCAACACTCAATACCTGCAGTGATACATTGCAGCAACTCACCTAGACTCCTTCCAAACCTCTGACACTGAGAAACCTGGAAGGACATCAGATTCATAGGGATACCCACCACCCGCTAGTTATCCTCTGAACTACTCATCATCCTGACTTGGAAATATATTGGCTGGGTCAAAATCCTGGAATTGCCTCCCAAGCAGCACCATAGGTGTACCAACACCACATCAACTGCAACCTTTTAAGATGGTAGCTCACCACTACCTTCTGAAGGAACAATTAGTGGTGGGCGATAAATGCCAGTTTAGCCCACATCTCATGAAAGAAGAAATGAATAAGGGGAAAAATCTCACGACAAATTTTATTTAGTTAACATTAGAAGTGATTCTGTATTCCTGTGCAGCCAATGGGAAATGTTGGTTCCACTTGGGAAATCCTGAAGACACATTGCAGAGTTATCTCTCACGATGTTGAGTATTATTTATCCATGAATTGAAAAGTGAATATTTCCAAAAAAATCACATTTGTTTTTTAACCTCATGGGCCTGTGGCAGGTGAGTCTCTGAGCCAGGCTGACATTAGTCGAGTCAACACAAATCTTCCTGAAAACACATCCTTTAGTGCAGAAAATTTATTTTATTTTCTATGCTGTTACATCGTGAACCCTCTGAGTAGGACGTTCTTCAATCAGAGGTTGGTGAATCTGGATTTCATTGCTACAGAAGGCTGTGGAGGCCTGGTCATTGAGTGCATTTAAGGCAGAGATAAATAGGTTCTTCACTGGTAAGGAGATCAAGGGTTATGGGGGAAAAGCGGTAGAAGGATTGAGAAACTTAATATCCATGATTGAAGAGCGGAGCAGACTTGATGGGCTGAATGGCCTAATTTTGCTCCTGTATCTTATAGTCTTATGGTCTCTCCTATCAACAGATTTACTGTTGCTATCAAGAGTCTGAACTTATCCCATTACTCCATATTGACTATTCAGTGACATATCTTACTTTTCTAGCTATTCAATTTACTTTAGACCACCTAAGCTTCCAACATTGTAAGGTAGGTAAGGCTAAGCCTACGTGTGGTATTACTGCAATTATGTTTTACTTCAATTGTATAGGGCATCGGCGAGGCCACATCTGGATTATTGTGCGCAGTTTTGGTGTCCTTATCTGAGAGAGGATATCCTTGTTGTAGAGGGAAGGCTTAGCAGACTGATTCCTGGGATGGCAGGTGTATCATATGAGGAGAAACTAAATTGGTTAGGATTATATTCACTAGAGCTTAGAAGAGTGAGAGGGGATCTCATTGAAATCTATAAAATTCTAACAGGATTAGACACGGTGGATTCAGAAAGAACTAGGGGTCATAATTTGAGGAAAGAGTAAATCTTTTAGGACTGAGATGAGGGGAAATTTCTCTACCCAGAGTGATGAATCTGTGGAATTTGCTACCATGTAAAGTAGCTGAGGCCAAAATGTGTGAATTGAAGAAATGAGATATAGCTCTTGGGGCTAAAGAGATCAGAATATTTGATGATCAACTACAATCATAATGAATGACAGAACAGGCTCGAAGGGCCGAATAGCCTAATCCTACTTCTAGTTTCCAAATTTCTATACATCGGGAAAGCTAGGATGATCTGAAATCTAAAAGGCAATCAGGCCCGAGGGTTCCAGATAAAGGACTTTCGACCTGTAATGTAATTTCCAGCCTTGTTAATTTCCTATTCGTGACAAATCCCCATGCCAGAGTTAATGAATAGTGCAATATCTTAGTCACATCAAAAAAAAACCCTGCGAGGCTTTGTGTAGAATTTAAATTGATCTGATCAAATTTTAATTCAAAATGTTTAACCATGGCTATATATCTGGGCATTCTGGTATGTTGGAACTCTAACTGTAAATTATTTACATCACCATTCTGGTTTTGGACAGATAAACAGCAGCTTATTATTTTTTAATCTGTAAACTGACCAACAGAAATCTTTTGAAAGCATAAACGCAATGTCTGGTCTCAATTCTGTGATGCATTAGTTCTTAAGGTCACAAAACGTTGATACATTTTTATCTGCTGTGTTATACATGTTATATGCCTGAGAGCAACATAGAGGTGATGCTAGTTGTAAGTAGTTTTATTCAAATAATTCTTAAAAAATATCTCAGCAATCACTAAATATCTGCATTCATGCTTCCTGTTTAGCTTCTAGCAGCTTCTATGATGCTAATCCATACCCAGCCAATCAAGCACAGCAAGTCTGGCTGAAATTCTCCCATCTTTATTATATTTACCTTTATGCTATTTAACTGGAGGGAGTGCTGAAGGGATCTACAAGGATGCTTCAGGATCAAGGGACTGAGTTATAGGGAGAGATTGGGCAGGCTAGGTCTTTCTTCTTTAGAGTGTAGGAGACTGAGAAGTAATTTTACAGAGGAGTATAAGATCATGAGAGGCAAGGATAGGGTGTGTGCACACAGTCTTTTTCCCAGAGTTGATCATCAAGAACTAGAGGGCATAGGTTTAAGATGGGAAAGAATTAATGGAATCTGAGGAGCAACTTTGTTACACAGTGGGTGGTATGTGTGTAGAATGAGCTACCGGAGGAAGTGGTTGAGGCAGGGACGTTGGCAACATATAAATCACATTTGGACAGGTGTATGGGTTGAAAAGATTTAGAAGAATATGGGTCAACTGCAGGCAAATGGATAAATTTGGGCTAAAGAACTTGTCTCCGTGCTGTTGATTGATTCTATGATTCTCTCCTAATGTGGGAATCATAGTGGGAGAGACAGACAATTTAGCGGTGCATTTAAACGTCTGTTGAGCTCGGGTGGGAATTTCCAGTCTTGGGGCATGTGTGGCTGGAGAATCCCACCTTGTAGATAATGAGTGGCATCGTGGCACAACGGTTAGCACTGTTGCCTCACACACTCTAGATTCTGATCTTGAGGTCACCATCTGTGTAGAGTCTGAACATTCTCTGTGTGTTTCCTCTGGATGCTTGGGTTTTCTCCCACTGTCTGAAGATGTGCAGGTTAAGTGGATTAGCCATGCTAAACTGACCCTTGTGTCAGGGAATTAGCAGGGTAAGTATGTGGGGTTATGGGAATAGGGCCTGGGTGGGATTGAAGTCAGTTTAAACTCAATGGGCTGAATGACATCATCCTTCTGCACTGCCTGCCTGGAGTCTGCACATCCTCTCTTTGTCTGCATGGATTTTGTTCAGGTGCTCTGATTTCCTCCCACACTCCAAAGATGTGCAGGTTAGGTTGACTGACCAACTAAATTGCCCTTAGATGTGTAGGTTAATTGGAGTAGCCATGATGAATGCCTGGGGTTAAGGGGTTAGGGCAGGGGAGGGGGTCTGGGTGTGATACTCTGTCAGAGAGTTGGTGCCAACTTGATGGGCTGAATGGCCCCCATCGGCACTGTTGATATTCTATGATCAGTTACATGACTCAAATAATCAAAGGCAGAACAAGTAAACCATTGAACCTGACAAGTGGTTGCACAAATCTTGATTTTAACCCTCTAAGGAAAGGAGGAGGCACACAGTTAAGTAGATTTGCAAAAGCTGACCAATACATTCTGACTCAATGCCCTATCAGACAAGTCAAAAATTTTGACATATTGCTGAAAATTAATTATGCACTGGCAAAGCAGTGAGATACTCAACGTGAGTGTGAAAATTGATATTGCAATGATTGGAGAAGGTGGTTGACTGTTTCAGGCAGTTACATTGAACAATTTAAAGTCCCAGGCTTGGATATTGTGGCCATTCATGCCAACAGGATCTTCTGGTCCCATCAATGGCTCACCCCCAATGCGGTTCCCGGGCAACGGGGAGTGCATTCCGGCCAATGGTGAGCCATCCTCACCATGGCGAAACACATGGTGGGATGCACAGAGGATAATGGCCACATTCCTGTCAAAGTGTTATTCACTTTGGCAGTAATAACAAATGTGTAGAGTATAGGGCTAATGGTAGGACTCTTAATAGTGTTGAAGAACAGAGGGATCTTGGTGTATATGTGCATAGATCCCTGAAAGTTGGCAATCAAGTCGATAAGGTTGTTAAGAAGGCATATGAAGTCTTAGCTTTTATTGGTAGGGGGATTGAATTTCGGAGCCGCAACGTCATGTTGCAACTGTACAAAACTCTAGTGCGGCCGCACTTGGAGTATTGTGTGCAGTTCTGGTCCCCGCATTATAAGAAAGATGTGGAGGCATTGGAGAGGGTACAGAGGAGGTTTACCAGGATGTTGCCTGGTATGGAGGGCAGGTCTTATGAAGAGAGGCTGAGGGATTTGAGGTTGTTTTCGTTAGAAAGAAGGCGGCTAAGAGGAGACCTTATTGAAACATATAAGATGATTAGAGGTTTAGATAGGGTGGACAGTGATAGCTTTTTTCCTAGGATGGAGAAAGCTAGCACGAGGGGACATAGCTTTAAATTAAGGGGTGGTAGTTATAGGACGGATGTCAGAGGTAGGTTCTTTACCCAGAGGGTGGTAAGGGTATGGAATGCCCTGCCTGCTGCAGTTGTAGATGCGCCAAATTTGGTGGCGTTTAAGAGGTTAGTAGATAAGTTTATGGATGAAAAGGGAATGGTTTAGGTTAGAGGGTCATTGCTTTTTCCTAATTGGTCGGCGCAACATCGAAGGCGGAAGGGCCTGTTCTGCGCTGTAATGTTCTATGTTCTATGTTTGCTCCAATTTCTCCTCTGTAAATTGGCCAGTAAAAATTAATTTTTTGCCTGGAAACATCAACAAAATTAATATGGTACATAATGCGTATTGATGTAGTGTCACTGGTATCACAGCTGTCTTAACTCAACCGTGCCATTTTGTGTGATCAACAGCAATGGGGGACTATTTTTTCATTTCCATTGTACATATTTCATGAGTTTATTCACAGATCCTTGATGTTAAGAAACAATCATGTTACTTGCTGCTAAATGGAACTTGGTACGTTTTAATCCCAACATGCCTGGGGCCATTTTAATTAATGAAATCTCATTGGCGACATATGCAGCAATGTAAGCACTAACTAATTTACATTTCGAAAAGTATCTTCCCAATTATATGCCAATGGGAAAGTGACAATTATAGGACGCAGTCTGTACTGAATGAACCGAGGATAATTCAACTGTGTATTTTACTGAGAATTGAGATTTCTATTTGAGAAGGTGTATTTCCAAATGTGTGGGTGGAATTTCCCTCAAGCTCCTGCTGGCAGCTTCCACGGAGGAAGAATTTTGCGGGATGCCCAGAAATGGATTTCAGCGGGTGTGAATTGATAGCAGGATCTTCCTGCTCTGTTGAAGAGTTATCCTGGCTCAAAGTGTTGGCTCTATTCCCTCTCCACAAATGCTATCAAATCTGCTGGGATTTTCCAGCATTTCCTGTTTTTGTGAGCAGGATCTTCTGCTGGGTCCTGGGGTTGGAAAACTTACTAGAGGCCGGTGTGAGCCTCATTTGCATCCCATTAATGGAATGCTGACAAATGCCGGATCCATCCATGCCCGATTCACAGAAATATCGATGAGAAAACAAGCTGGTGTGAAACACGTTTGGAACACATTGGGTGGTACAGTGGCACAGTGGTTAGCACTGTTGCCTCACAGTGCCTAGAACCCAGGTTCAATTCCTAGCTTGGGTCACTGTCTGTGTGTAATCTGCACTTTCTCCCTACATCTGTGTAGGTTTCCTCTGGGTGCTCCAGTTTCCTTGCACAGTCCAAAGATGTGCGAGTTAGGTTGATTGGCTATGCTAAATTGCCCCTTAGTGTCAGGGATTAGTAGGGTAAGTAAGTAGGGTTATGGGCTTAGGCACTGGATGGGATTGTGGTCAGTGCAGACTTGATGGGCCAAATGGCCTCCTTCTATACTGTAGGGATTCTATGAGTCTATACCAACACATGTTGCGATTCACCTGAATAACGGCTCTAGAGTTATGGAAATCTCCCGTAACTCTGGGCCCTGGAATACTGCAACTGTGGGTGGAAGGGTACATCTGCAGGTAGCTCTTCCAGCTTCAATTTCGTGCAGGGGGACCATCTCCCAACCTCAGAGTGTTCCTGGAGTTCCACCTTCATTCTCAGGAGATTCATCGTCTGCTCTCAGAGTGCTCCTGGAGATCTGTCTTCAAGTGGTCTATCTCCTTTCTTCAAGAGGCGGTCAGTGATGTTTGGCATCTTTTTAATATGGCACACTGGACACAATGGTGGACAATGCCCCATCCAGGCCACCAAATTTAGCATAAAACACCTGGGTGCGTAATTAATAAAATCAGGGCCTGAGGTTTTGCCATGTTTGCCCACCAGACATGGCAGAGGGAAATACTCCTTTCTGCCCCTGTTAGTTCCTGTAGTGCATACGTGGCTGCCTCTGGCGGAGGGAGTGAACACTTGAGGCACCGATCAAAAGTGCTGCTTTGTCCTGGATGATCTGATGCTCAGAGAACTAAAATACTACTTTAAATCCAACAATTGCAAGCCCCCCACTCCCCCACCCTGGCTTCCTCTCCAAAGATGAGGTGACATTTCATTGTTTCAGTTATTAAATTGTTCAAGCATCCATTCTTTGCACGTGAGTGTAAAGGGAACACTTGAGGATCACAGGAAGAAATCTATTCCCGTCTGCATCCAATGCCATGCTCAATTTGAGTGTTTGATTTGATAGTAATTAGGATTGTGAAATTTGACGAATATGTTCCTCCTGGAATGCGAGGTAATGAAGTGAATTATGGTATTCCTGCCCCTGTTGGGGGCAGACCAGAGACAGAATCTTAGACCCTGTTGAGTTCAGCAATGGAGGTGGACAGGGCTCAGAAGTACAGGTGCTGGCCGTCATGCTGGTTTCTTCCATCATTCTAAGTGGGAATTCATGGTCTGGCAGGGCTGACTACCCCACAAGGAGCACAGCCAATGAGGCTCATTAAGAGCCTTGTTCATGACACTAATCAGGAGCCGTTCTGGGATTATCAGTTGGCCTCCATTTTCCTCACATGATGGGTGGATGGTTTATCTGCCTGAAGGCGGGCACCCAGTGGCAGGGCCCAGTGGTTGGGAGTTAGCAGGGGCAGTACTCCAGGCAAGCCTACAGGCCTAACATCCCAGCCAAAGGTTGTCCTTAAAGTGTCTCCAACACACGCTCTCCACTTCTCCAAAAGTGGAGGCTCAACTGGTTTTTCTGGTTCTAGTTAATATTTTTAAATGAACTGGTGAGAAGGTGCTTCCATGTTGAAGTTTCTTATTCTCCACTGCAGCCTACTGCTCCTCTCAAGCTGCAAGGCCTCTGAATGTTCCTCCACCTTCGAGAACCATCTCTTGTGCTCTTAATTGGATGGAAAACCTGATCCTGTGTTGAGGGTGTAATGACTTCATTGAGGCTCACGAGGTGGGCCTCTTGGTGTATGAGTTCCTGATTGCCTGCCCAATCAGGGAGCTTCACCTATTGTATATATTGAATAGAGTATGAGCTCCCTGATTGTGATAATGATTAACTGCCCAATCAGACAATCTCATCTGTCTATAAATATGAGACTGTCAGATCTACTGAGAGTCTGGATTCTGATTTTGTCCTTGAAGCATCTTAGGAATGGAATTGGGTTTGTAAATAAAGGGAATCTGGTGAAGGGACACAGCCTCGGATGAGTTACTTCAGTGGGGGTACCTCAACCCTTTCCCTCAGTAGTAGTGGTGGTGGGGTTCAGGGTTCTGGAAACAATCCAGTTCCCTAAAGTAAAGGTCCAGTCCCAGGGATGTAACTTTGGTGATTTATAAACGTGCATTGTTGGCATATGGGTGCCACTAGCATTAGTTGCCCACCCTAATTGCCCTTGAGAAAGTGGTGATGAGTCTCCACTCAAACTCTGATTGCAGTTCCGTGCAGTGAGGGTTTTCCCACAGTTCTGCTCAGGCTGCAGGCATTAACTGCTTATTGGTTTAATCAGCTGAGCCGTTGGGAGAGGCAGATTAATTAATAGCTTGAAAATGTCCAAGGAATTCCTTTATCTCTGCAAAAGCGGCATAAATTTACATACATGATCAAAGGAAGCATCAGCTGGCATCACTAACTAGGCTGGTGTTTCAGGAAATCAAAATTTCTTTCTGTAATTTAAAATGATTCATTCTGCATTTTATCTTTTAAAGAAACAAACCGCTGAAGGTGACCACAGGGTACATTTTCCATTAGAGAAAACAGATAGCAGTGATTAGTACTCCAGCAGTAATTACTTCCAGGTACATTGTCTGGATTATCTTCTTGATGCTCGTCAAGGTGACCCTATGAAGATACAAGAGCTCTCCTACACATACTTAAAGGAGCTCATTATTATAACACTCACATTTTCCTTGGTGAATCAGTTTCTGAGCATAATATTTTTATCCCCCTGCAGCTTATGGGAATGAAGGACAGTGGGAATGTTTACAGGGTGACACAAAAGGCAGAGTCTTGGTGAGTTTGGCGATGGAGGGTGGGGGGGTGTTATTCAATCAGGCAGGAATTTGGCAAGTGGAACCCCCTCACCTTCTTGTCTCCATCCTGATTTAGTCTGTGCTGTGAAGGCCCATGGACAGCTTTCCTGGCCCATTGCCAGCTAAGACCTTTAAGTGGGCACTCCAGAAATATGTGGGTTAGGTGGGTTGATGATGTAGAGATGCCGGCGTTGGACAGGGGTAAACACAATAAAAAGTCTGACCACACCAGTTTTAAATCCAACTGATTTATTTGATAGTAAACTCGTAAGCTATGACGAAGGCCATAGAGTTGAGAACTAGTGTTGTCAGACTTCTTACTTCGGTGGACTGGCCATACTAAATTGTCCCTTAGTGTCAGAGGGGCTAGCTAGAGTAAATGCATGGGGTTTTAGTTCAGGGCTTGTGTGGAAGTGTGGTCAGTGCAGTCTCGATGGGCTGAATGGCCTCCTTCTGCATTATAGGCATTCTATCATTTTACGCGTTCCTCTCTAAGGCCCAGGTTAAGTCCTCATCCCACTGTTGCTGGTATTAACCTAACTGCAGGCAGGATAATTGACAAATGTTTGGTATGATAAATAAATTGATCACAGGCCTTGGTTGGATATCGTAATGAAGGAAGGCAGTGGCATAGTGGTACTGTCGCTGGGCTAGCAATCCAAAAACCCAGGATAATGCTCTGGGGCCTGGATTCAAATTCCACCAGGACAAATAGTGAAATTTGAATTCAATAAAAAAAAATCTGGATTTAACTGTCAAATGATGTTGACAATTGTTGGAAAATCCCATCTAGTTCACCAAATGTCATTTACAGAAGGAAATCTGTCATCCTTATCTGATCTGGCTTACATGTGACTCCAGATCTGCAGCAATGTGGTTACTCTTAAATGTCTTCAGAGATGAGCAATAAATGCAGATAGTGATGCCAACATACAATGAATAAATAAAAAAAAAACAGTAACAGTCAATCTCCCCAGTATGTGGCTATTCAATAAAACTGTTACTTCAGATTGGCTAGTGATTCTTGGTGGGCAGGAAAGCTTCACCACTGGTCTGTCAAGTTTCTTTCAGAAAAGAGGTGGCACAGAGTTCCCACTGGCTCTCCAGCTGATGACTGAAAGCTCCATAAGATTCCTCCCGAGGACCTCGGTTGTCCACGATTTTCCAGTCCAGTCCGTTGGCAAGAGGTTCCAGTCCTGCCAAAATCAATGGACTCTTGGCTGTCTCGCTGCATCCATCAGGGGGAAACCCGCTGTAGCAGAGCTGGAAAATCCTATCCCATTCACTCTGTTCCCTTGTCTACAGACATCGCCTGACCTGCTGAGCATTTCCAGCATTTTCTGTTTTTATTTAACATTCAATTGAAGAGTGGAGTTCAAGCAAAAATGATTGTATGTGGCAACTTGGAATTGGCACCAACTTTTGTTTCCAACACTGCACTTAATACTTCTGCAAAATGCACATTATCATTCATAAATAGTTACATTTTTAAAAAATTTGCTCATGGGATGTGGGGATTGCTGGTTGGGCCAGCATTTATTGTCCATCCCTAACTTAAAAGAGTCAACTGCATGGCTGTGGACCTCGAGTCACATGTAGGCAGACCAGGCAAGGACCTGAATTAAGCAGATTAGCTTTTAATGATAATTTTTTAAATATCATTATTAAATTCTAGATTTTTATTGAATTTATTTTTTTACCGTGGTGGGATTTGAACCCAAGCCCCTAGAGCATTACCCTCGGTCTCTGGATTAATAGTTTAGCGGCAATACTACTGCGTCACCACGTCCCCGGGGTGGATTTTCCCATTCGGCCCGCCACTGGAATCATAAGGGCGAAGTGCAGACCATGGAAAGGTTCATTGACTTTGAGGGGGATCTTCTGATTATGGGGCAAGTGGGATTGGAAAATCCCATCTCTCAGCTTCAAATGCTATCACTTTGGATAAGAAATTAAGGCAAAAACTAGATTTATGGCTGCAATAAAATCTACTGCTGATAATTTGCAATAACAATTTAACTAATTATTCAATAATGTGGATTAAATAATGTAAATAGTAATAGGATCAGAATACAGAAAATAGGGATTTCGAGGTGTTTGAATTATTATCTACTTGGAATTGAGAAAAATAGACCATGAAATTCTGCTTTTATTAGAAAGGTTCATGGGTTTTACTGGGCTTTTGAAGATTGCATTTGACATTCTGTCCCCTGGTAAGGAGTTATGATTGTAATGACAAGATTAATAAATTCTGATTTTACGACATGGGATTTACAGGGATTTGCAGTGTGACTCAGTCCATTTTTCTGTGGAAACTAAAATCCACAGTTTTTAGCTAGTGTGACAATAGTCTATGAATTAAGTACGCCTAGCACTTAGTGAATGAACTCTTGCGTTGCCAGATCACGAGAGAATCTTTTCATCTTCAGTCCACTCACAAGACTCTGTCAGCAAGACAGAATTGCTTTTCAATAACCTATACAGTTTTATAGGTTATTTATCTTTGCTGAGAATTGAATCTGTTTTTTTTAAACAACATGTTGCTTATGAGATGAATATTGGCAAAGCCAATTGGCAAATCAGTCCGACCTGGAGTCTTGTTTAATATCTTACCCCAAAGCAGTTACCCCCTGACAATGCGGCGTTCTCTTCGCATCATACTTAATGTTTCCAAGTTTATTTATTAGGCACAAGTAGGCTTACATTAACACTGCAATGAAGCTACTGTGGAAATCCCCTAGTCACCACACTCTGGCATCTGTTCGGGTACACTGAGGGAGAATTTAGTGTGGCTAATGTATCTAACCAACATGTTTTTTTACACTGCAATGGAAACTGGAACACCCAGAAGAAACCCACACAGACATGAGGAGAATGTGCAGTCTCCGAACAGACACTCAGGCAACAAACCAGGAATTGAACTGGGGCCCTTGGCACTGTGAGGCTCGTGGCTAGACAGGTCGTAGTAATTTTATGGCCCATGTGGGATTAGTTTCTTTAATGTTCTAGCCATCAACCCTTAAATTTGTCTTTACTTATGTATTTTCAGCCTGTGCAGCGATTACCAAGGCAGACAATAGCTTCTGTTGTGGCTAAATGGAGCTCTGTAAACCCTCTGCTGAATTGGTATTCAATGATGTGAGTCATTGATTGGGGTGACCCACATCTGCAGTTGGGATTTCCTGCATGGCTGCTGATCTGTTGCAGAAAGGCCTGGGCCAGGGTGGAAATGGTTGAGGGGTGCCCAGTGTTGTGATGGACAGTAGGGTGGACAGGCTGTGGGATCTGTGATGAGGGATGAGTTATTAATGGTGGTGTATTGGTTCCATTCTTGCTGTTAGAGGCCTCTGTTGTTATTTCTTGGCATGGTGGCCTTAACTATACAGGCTGGCATGATGGGGGGGATGAACAGCAAGTGGTTCAGTAAGGCCCTTGTGTAGCAGCATGCTTGATTTTGATGCAGACCTTCTCCAGGAGCTTTTTTGTTGCAATCTTTCTCCTTGTGTGTGTGAATTTGTGCATGCGTGTGTGTGTGTGTGTGTGTGTGTATATGAATGCGTATGTGTGTGCCTCTGTGTGTGTGTTTGTGGGGGCGGGGGAGGTGGCTGGGGGTGTGGGTATGGGGGGAGGGGGTACAAGGAAGCCAATAGTTCAACAAACAAACCAAACTTCAAGAATCCCGACATCAAAAATCAATGCCAGCATCAAGAGGGAACGCGACATCTCTTTAAATGGCAAGAGACACAAACAATATTCTGTTCCTCTTGACTGAACACTGACATACAAAAAAAAAATCTGGACAAAACAGCAGCAAACAACCCCCTCAGCAAATTTGTTGGCTCTTTGTCGGAGCAGTTGCTCAAACCCCTAAATGAGCTTCCATCTTGGTGAGATAGGAAGAACACCTTCAATATAGACATTGTCCTGCAGACTTTCTGGACAGGACAGGATTTTATGGCCTCACTTGGACAAGACCCGAAAATTCCTATCCCAAGTCAATGGAGGTTTCCCTTGTCAGACTGTCACCTGTACCGATTCCGTGGAAGGTGGTAGAGTGCCGAGCTCTGTCTATGCTTGAAAAATAGCTTCATAGAAATGTAAATAGTAAGGGTCAGTACGATCCAGGTAAATCTTTAAAATATTTTTTCATATCTGTAGGTTTGAGGTTCCAAATGAGGTGGCTAAGGCACGTCTTAATTGTAATCCGTGAAACTAGCCAACTTGTAATACCAGACATCAGGTGACATATGGCAGCCATCTTAAGTTGCTGTCTTTGTTTGCTTTTTAAAAATCCTTTTAAAGCCGTGCAATGTGTATTTGAAGTGAAAGCCAATGAAGTCAAAGATTAATATCCCACATGCACATGTCACATCATTGTGACATTGTTGTATGTCTATTATTAGCAACTCCTGATCAAACTACAGAAATGTGAAACAAAAATAGAAATGCTGAAAAATGTCAACAGGTCTGACAGCAGCTGTGGAGAGAGAGAATAGAATCAATGGCCATGATTCTCCCATCGCAACCCATAACTATCCTGGTGGCTCAGGGTGGGAGATGCACGTCAGCAACCTTGAACAGGGATAACTGCATGTGCCGGGAATGCATGCACATCTCCCAGAGCTGGCGAACAGTCGCTGGTCAGACTACACAGGAAACCGGCAAGAATTTAAGTGCATTTAAATGATGAAAAATTACAACATGCTACTGTGCAGAGAGACCTGGGGGCCCTTGTGCATGAATCGCAAAAACTCAGTTTGCAGGTACAGCAGGTGATCAAGAAGGCAAATGGAATGTTGGCTTTTATCGCAAGGGGGATAGAATATAAAAGTGGGGAAGTCTTGCTGCAATTGCACTGGTGAGACTGCAACTAGAGTACTGTGTGCAGCGTTAGTTCCCTTATTTGCGAAAGGATATATTGGCTTAGGAAGGAGTGCAGAGAAGGTTCACCAGGTAGATACTGGAGATGAGGGGGTTAGCTTATGAGGAGAGATTGAGTCAATTGGGCCTGTACCCCTTGGAGTTTAGAAGGCTGAGGGGGGATCTTATAGAGACATATAAAATAACGAAGGGGCTAGACAGAGTAGAGGCAGAGAGGTTATTTCCATTTACAAAGGAAACACAAACTAGAGGGAACAGCCTCAAAATAAGGGGGAATCAATTTAGAACAGAGTTGAGGAGGAACTTCTTCTCTCAGAGGGTGTGAATCTTTGGAATTCTCTGCCCATTGAAGCAGGGAGGCTACCTCATTAAATGTATTTAAGTCACAGGTAGATAGATTTCTGACCAATAAGAGAATTAAGGGTGATGGGGAGCAGGCAGTAAGTGGAACTGAATCACTATCAGACCAGCCATGATCTTATTGAATGACGGTGCAGGCTCGAGGGGTCAGATGGCCTACTCCTGCTCCAATTTCTTATGTTCTTATGAAGGCAGGTAAGAAATTTAAATAATTTTTAAATGTATTTTAAATATGTTTAGGTCCCGATTGAATCTTATTCTGGCACAGTTCAGACTAGCTCCCCACATTCAAGGAACTAGTGGAAGACCCACTGGAATGAAGGGGGTGCAAACGGGGTCCTACAGAAGGCAGGGTGGTGAGGGATTTCCCCAGGGCATGAGTGCCCTGGCAGTGTCAATCTGTGCCCCCCACACTGCCCAGGGAGCAAAATGCCCTTCCCCAGTGCCCACGTTGGCATCACCTGTCAGGCATTGGGCAGTGCCATGGAGGTGTGGCCTATTGTGGATGGGGCCTAGGGGTGATCAAGATGGGTAGGGGGTTTCGCTGCTCCTCTGCATGGCAATTGGTCTGGGATGGATGGAGGCCAACGATTGGGGAGGCTGGCAGGAGGGGGTGATCTGCTGAGAGCGGGGCCTGCCTCTGTGGGTCTCAATTCTGGGTGGGGGACCTGGTGAAATATCAATCATCATCTTATCAGTGGTAACCAATGAAGCTCTCTTTGGAATTCCTGTCCAATTAAAGATGGCAAGTGGGACCAAGGAAGCAGGAGGCCCAATAGGAGTGATGGTCGAGAGAGGTGGGCCTTGGTGAGGCAGACAGAAGACCTCAAGGGAACTTCAAAATGGGGGTATTAAAATAAAAGATGTGGCCCTAGCAGTCAGGCTATCTTTGTGGAAGGAAAAACGCTCGTTGGTCATTACAACACAGATATGTCTGTGGTGATAGACAGGAGGCTTTGATGGCCTCCTGACTGTGCCACTTCCAGTTAAATACGGGGCTCCGGCCTCAGCAAGGGTACGTCCGACATTAGGAAGATCCAATGGCACCATCACCTTTCCCCCAATGGACTCATTAATCAGTAGTCTCTGCCTTTCAATCCCACAAGATTCCTCAGAGATGACAATAAACTGATGTGCTATTTCAACAGTGTTGAATCAGTGCTCTCCTACTTGGTGTCCAATGAATGTCAACTGAGGACAAGCTTGTGTGCAGCACTGATGCTTCGATGGTCAAATAACCATCACATCATTATCTAAACTGACCTAGGAGTGAAAAGCTTGAGGCAAATGTATTACAAGGACAGGCAGTACTTGTAAAATTGCAATCAGTGCCTTGAGGACAAGATGAAATAAAAGATTGAAAAAGGCATTAAAATGACCAATCAATTAGCGGAAAATAAACTCAGTATGATGTGCAGAATGAATAGCCCATTCAAAAATACCTCATTTGGTGAGTTTACAACATTTCAGATAAATGACCATTCAGAATGATCTGGCTATAGAATGAGAGCATACAATGGAAATGTATATACAACAGATGTCTGTCTACATAGATCAGAATCTGGTTTTGATCAGTCACTTGTTTAATTGGACTCTGCCATGCTTTTAGCTGGAGGTAATTGCTCCAAAACAAGACAGAGTAAAAGCTATTGCTATCAACTTGATGCAAACGCATTCCAAAAGCAGCCAATTTTTATAACCTGCAATTTCACTTCCCTTTGGTTTCTCCTAGCCCTATCTGCTGCTGCTTGACTGAGTTGGAACTTAACTGCTGTCATTAACCATCACTTTTCACCCCTTCCCCTCCCTCCCCACATTCCCCCGCAGGTTCCATCCACCAGTGAGCAAGGACATTTAAAAAAATCCCCACCAAATCAAGCAATTTGCCGGAGGCAATTCACCTCGCGCTCTGTACCTCAGCAGAAACTATTTTTAAAACGCTCTTAACATAAATTATCTTCATGAATTTACAACGCTGTCTTTTCAATCTTCAGACTGACTGATCTGGAAGGAGGTGATGTGACTTAACCTTACATGTCCTCTGTATCCTCTCTTTGGGGTGAAATCAATCTTTGTACATATGCAGTTTAGTAAGTGGCTGTTTTAAGACTTGCTCTTTGAAAATGTGCTGGCTGGAATACCCAACATCACTTAGTGTGCTTTTAGAATCTTAGGGTCCTTAAAATAAAAATGTGTAAAGAATATGCCAAGTGGTAAGTGCAATAACTCATCAGAGGCTGTGTCCCTTCACCAGATTTCCACTATTTATAAACTCTATCCCACTCCTGAGAATGTCTCAGGTACAAAGTCAGAATCCAGAGTGTAGGTAGCCCTAACACTCCTCATTATATCCACAGGTGAGGTCCCCTGATTGGGCAACGGAGGCAATGGCCTCATGGTATTGTCGCTAGACTATTAATCCAGAAACTCAGCTAAAGTTCTGGAAACCCAGGTTCGAATCCGATGGTGGAATTCGAATTCAATAAGAAATATCCGTATTAAGAATCTAATGATGACCATGAAACCATTGTCAGAAAAACCCATCTGGTGCATTAATGTCCTTTAGAGAAGAAAATCTGCTGTCCTTATCTTGGCTGGCCCACATGTGACTCCAGAACCACAGCAATGTGGTTGACTCTTGACTGGCCTCAGGCAACCAGGGATGGGCAACAAATACTGGCTAACCAGCAATGCCCAAATCCCATGAATGAATACAAAAAAAGACAATCATCACCTGAATCAGGGAGCTCATACTCCAAGAGGCCAACCTCATGGGTCTCGTTTACAGTAAACACCTTCTAGAATGTTGCAAAATTGTTGTGAGAAATTGCACAAAGGCAGAAAACAAAATTTAGGAAGTGAAATCTGGTGTTGAAGGTGGGAAGCAGAAAGTCACAGCCATGTGTGGAGCAGTGAAGAGACGAAGCAAATGTAGTGATCTTCCACACAGGGCGGCCAATGGCTGGAATTTTCTGGGACAGTTGAGGAACAGTGGAGGACTTTCAAAGCCATCTTTCGCAATGCTCAGCAAAAGTATATACCAGTGATAAGGAAGGACTATAGAAAAAGAGGTAATCAGCCATGAATAGCTAAGGAAATAAAGAAGGGTATCAAATTGAAAGAAAATGCATACAAAGTGACAAAGATTAGTGGGAGCCTAGAGGATTAGAAAATCTTTAAAGGTCAACAGGAAACCACGAAAAAAGCTCTGAAGTAAGATGGATTATGAGATTAAACCAGCTCAGAATATAAAAACAGATAGCAGAAGTTTCTACAAATGTATAAGACGAAGAAGAGTGGCTAAAGTAAACGTTGATCCTTTAGAGGATGAGATGGGGAATATAATGACCGGAAATGAGAAAATGGCTGAGCATTGAACAGGTATTTTGTGTCGGTCTTCACAATGAAAGATACAAATAGCATGCCAAAAAATTGATGTAGAGATGCCGGCATTGGACTGGGGTAAACACAGTAAGTAGTTTGACAACACCAGGTTTAAATCCAACCGATTTATTTGATAGTAAACTCACAAGTTTCGACTCTGTGGCCTTCGTCAGGAAAATGAGGTGTTCTAGTCTCCAACAGCACACATACCAGCACAGACTGTTCACACTGATTAGAATGCGAATCTTTACACCTAACCTGCTATTCAAGTCTTGAAGTGGCTAACAATGTGAGTGGAAGGAGCACTGAGCACAGGTTAAAGAGATGTGTACTGTCTCCAGACAGCAAAGTAAGTGAGGTTTTTTGCAAACCCAGGCAAGTCATGGGGGTTACAGATAGTGCGACATGAAGCCAAGATCCCTGTTGAGACCGTCCTCACGTATGCAGAACTTGGCCTTCACGACACACGACAGTGCAGAGCTGCTGAGCAGAGACTGATAGCCAAGTTCCACACACATGAGGATGGTCTTAACAGAGATCTTGGCTTCATGTCACACTATCTGTAACTCCCATGTCTTGCCTAGGTTAGCAAAAAACCTCACTTACTGTGCTGTCTGGAGACAATACACATCTCCGTAACCTGTGCTCGGTGCTCCGTCCGCAGACATTGTTAGCCACTTTAAGACTTGAATAGCAGATTAGGTGTAAAGAATCACATTCTAATCAGTAATCTGTGAACAGTCTGTGTTGGTACGTGTGCTGTTGGAGACCAAAACACCTCATTCGCCTGACAAAGGCCATAGAGTCGAAAGCTTGCGAGTTTACTATCAAATAAATCGGTTGGATTTAAACCTAGTATTGTCAGACTACTTAAAAAATTGATGACAGAGAGGCCATGGCAGTTGAGGACTGGAAATTATCATTAACACAAAAGGGATAGCGTTGGTAATGTTGGGCAAGTTAATGGGACTAAAGGTAGACAAGTCTCCTGTTCCTGCTGGAATGCATCCTAGGCTGCTAAAAGGGATGACGGGGGAAATAGCAAATGCACTAGTGGTAATTTACCAAAGTTTGCTGGACTTTGGGACGGTTCCTGCAGATTGGAAAATAACAGATGTGATGCCACTATTTAAAAAAGGAGGTAGACAAAAGATGTGAAACTATTGGCCGGTTAGCTTAACTTCTGTAGTGGGGAAATGCTTGAATCTATCATCAAGGAAGAAATAGTGAGACATTTGGATATACATAGTCCCATTGGTAAGAACATAAGAAGTCTCACAACACCAGGTTAAAGTCCAACAGGTTTAATTGGCAGCACAAGCTTTTGGAGTCTCAGGTTCCTTCACCAGGTGAGTAAAGAGCTGTGTTCACAAACAGGGTATAAACAGACACAAACTCAGAAGACAATGTTAGAAGGTGGGTCTTTACAGGTAATCAAGTCTTAAAGATACAGACAATGTGAGTGAAGAGAGGGCGAAGCACAGGTTAGAGAAATGTGTATTGTCTCCAGCCAGGGCAGTTAATGAGATATATTAGCATGGATAGAGGATTGGTTAACTAACAGAAAATAAAGAATGGGGGGTAAATGGATGCATTTCTGGTTGGCGATCAGTGACTAGTGGTGTACCTCAGAGATCAGCAATTGTTTACGATTTACATAGATAGATCTATAAACATAGACAGGGATCATGGGTAGAGGTGGGAACATCGGGGTGGCGGCGCGGGCTCATTGGGCTGAAGGGCCTGTTTCCCGTGCTGTTTTGTTCTTTGTTCTTTGTATGATTTGGAGCTGGGGGCCGAGCGTAGTGTGTCAAAATTCACAGATGACACTAAGATGAGTGGCAGAGCAAAGTGTGCAGAGGATGCTGAAAATGTGCAAAGGGATATAGATAGTCTAAGTGAGTGGGCGAGCGTCTGGCAGATAGAGTACAATGTTGGTAAATGTGAGGTCATCCATTTTGATAAGAATAACAGCAAAATAAAATATTATTTAAATGGTAAAAACTGCAGCATGCTGCTCTGCAGAATGACCTGGATGCCCTTGTGCAAAAATCACAAGGAGTTGGTTTACAAGTGCAGCAGGTCATTAAGAAGGCAAATGGAATTTTGTCCTTTATTGCCAGAGGGATGGAGTTTAAAAATAGTGTTGCAGCTGCAGCTGTGAATCCACACCTGGAGTACTGTGTACCGTTTTGGTCGCCTTATTTGAGAAAGGATATACTGGCACTGGAGGGAGTGCAGAGGAGATTCTATAGGTTGATTCCAGAGTTGAGAGGATTGGTTTATTAGGAGAGACTGAGTAGACTGGGACTACACTCAATGAAATTCCGAAGAATGAGGGGAGCTCTTATGAAAACATACAAGGTTATGAAGGGAATAGATAAGATAGAAGCAGGGAAGTTGTTTCCACTGGTGGTTGAAACTAGAACTAGGGGGCATGGCCTCAAAATAAGGGAGAGCAAATTTAGGACTGAGTTGAGGAGGAACTTCTTCACACAAAGGGTTGTGAATCTGTGGAATTCCCTGCCCAGTGAAGCAGTTGAGGCTATCTCATTCATTGTTTTTAGGGCAAGGATAGATAAATTTTTGAATAGTAAAGGAATTAAGGATTATGGTGAGCAAGTGGGTAATTGGAGCTAAGTCCACAAAAAGATCAGCCATGGTCTTATTGAATGGCAGAGCAGGCTTGAGGGGCCTGATGGCCGACTCCAGCTCCTGGTTCTTATGTTCTTATTTCCTGTACCCTGTTGTCGATGACGAATTCTATGGATATGATTTGGAAAGAATTCTCCACTGTGCTCTATCTTATAGTGCAGATTCTGTACTGAACACTTTGTTTCTCAAATTTCTTTGCTGCTGATGAAGAGGGTACCTGAGACAATGCGTGGACTTTAATTTTTAAAAGAATTCTTTTCCATAGAATCCTTACAGTGCAGAAGGAGGCCATTCAGCCCATCAAGCCTGCACCAACAACACCTAGCCCCGTAACCCCACATATTTACCCTACTAATCCCCCTGACACTAATCGGCAATTTAGCATGGCCAATCAACCTAACTTGCACACCTTTGGAGTGTAGGAGGAAACCAGAGCACTCAGAGGAAATGCATGCAGGCACAGGGAGAACGTGCAAATTCTGCACATTCAATCACTCGAAGCCAGAATCAAACCCCCGAGCCAGGTGCTGTGAGAGAGCAGTGGTAACCACTGCGCCACCATGCCATCTTGATGCTGCTCTGCACTGTATTGTACAATACCCTGCGTTGGAGGAATTTGTTGTGAATGTGTTGTTTAAAAAAAGTCTCTGCGAGGCAGAGATGGGTTACCCTTCTCAGCACCCCCACGTTCTCTCTCTTTGTATGATCCACCCGTTACATCACACCTCACCTCTTGGTGACAATGGCAGCTCACCCACTTGTGAGAGCTTTGCCCTCGCCTGTCCAGTGCTCCTCAGCCATGGCCCTGGGGGTTGAGTCACTCCTGTAGCTGTTTTCCTTGATGGCCTAAGCTGTTGGGTGTTTTAGCTGCTTGGCTGCTGCTGCTGTTGGCTATTTGGCCTGGCCTCTGCTTTTGCCCTGGAGGCTCTACTTGCCTTCCTCACCCTCATCCCTGATCTCTGATCATGTCACCCCACTTCTCCCTCCCCCCCAAAAAAAAACACGCGAATTCAAACTACCAGATTCTGAATGATGCTCCCACAGCCACCTCTCACTATGTCCCCACCCGACATGGGCCTGTGTCCCACTCTGTATTTTTCATTGTATGCCTGACTCTGATGCTAGCGTGAAGCCCGCCGGCAAGGCAGCAATAGTAAAGTCACTTGCTGTACAGTATTGTATAGTACAATATTCCAGAGCATGGTACAATGAGGGAAAGATTGCGCCTGTGCTGGTTTTTATGGAAGAACTGTCCACTTTTACCACCTCTCACTTCTCCCCCTCATACTCCTCACCACACTTCTCACTACACTCCCCTGAACCCCCTCACCATTCTCATCCCCATCCCCTGCTCCACCCCCACAACTTTCCCCTGCTCTTTCCTCAAAGCCCTATGTTTCCATTTTCTAGAACATGCCTTACAGGGCAGCATGGTGGCACAATGGTTAGCACTGCTGCTTCACAGCACCAGGGATCCATGTTTGATTCCCAGCTTGGGTCACTGTCCGTGTGAAGTCTGCATGTTCTCCCTGTGTCTGTGTGGGTTTCCTCCGGCTGCTCCGGTTTCCTCCCACAGTTCAAAAGATGTACTGGTTAGATGCATTGGCCATGATAAATTCTCCTTCAGTGTATCCGAAGAGACACAGGAGTGTGGCGATGAAGGGATTTTCACAGTAACTTCATTGTGACATCAATAAATAAACTAAAAAACATTGATGATAATGTATTATTATTTTGTATGTGTTTTGAAGTGCATGCATGTGTGCATGTGTTTTTGTGTGTGTGTTTTTTGTGTGTGCGTGTTTTTGTGTGTGCACTTGCATGTGTGTGTGCATGTGTGTATGTGCATGTTTTTTGTGTGCATGTATGCGTGTTTTTGTGTGCATGTGTATTTTTGAGAGTGTGTGTGCATGTGTGTGCACGTATGAATGCATGTGCATGCATGTAAGCGTGTGTCTGCGTGTGCATATGTGTTTTTGTGTGTGTGAGACATTGTAGTGTAGAAGAAATTTACATGTCATTCTTTAAAGCAACAGAAAACTTTGAATCAAAAAGATTCTTCCCCTAGATATCCTTTCTCTTTTAAATGCTAAAATATTCCATGCCGTTCAGTCACGAGTATGTTTCCACTGGCAGGCCACAGGCTAAGGATGACTGCATTACTAAATGATGCAATAAAAATACATCCTTAGAAGCACATTTTCCATTTTGTCAGTTGCTGTAGAAATACACAGAATCTGTCAGTCGGTACACATTTCCCTGTCCTCACAGCATCTTTGTATTGAAATCGACTAATTTCAGACCTAGCCTGGTTCACTGAAGTCGCGCAGTTTAAAAATATCAAACCTCTTGCTGCCAGAAACCCTGGGCTCCAACAGGCCAAAGTAAATGCCATTCTGCATTCTGCCCATGACCTGGAATGATACAGAAATGAGCGAGGCCATTCAGTCCATCTTGCCTGTGTTGCCTCATTAAAGTAACTCTCCATTTAGTCAGGAGGAGGCAATCAGCAGAACAAATACACTGTGTTACTCAACATTATTATAATGACATAGCATTCAGGGCAGCACATTGGCACAGTGGTTAGCACTGCTGTCTCACAGGCAACAGAGCTCTGGATTCAATTCCCGGTTTGAGTCATTGTCTCTATGGAGGTTACATGTTTGCCCTGTGCCTGAGTGGGTTTTCTCCCACAGTTCAGAAGATGTGCAGGTTAGGTGGTTTGGCCATGCTAAGTTGCCCCTTAGTGTCAAGAGGATTAACTATAGTAAATACATAGAGTTATGGGGATAGGGCCTGGGTGGGATTGTGGTCGGTGCAGACTCAACGGGCCGAATGGCCTCCTTCTGCACTGTAGAATCTATGATTCTAGTCCTACGTCCTTGCTCTTTCACCAGCGCTTTTCAGTGATTTATCCTTTCACAGTTTGCTGTTGAATTGCTTTCACCAGCTTTTTAGACAGTGCACGCTAGATTGTAACAAATAGCTGCATAAAGCTTCTCCCCTCATGTCACCTCTGGTTCAATTCTCAATTGCCTTAAATCTGTATTCTTTTGTTAGAGCAAAGATCAAAGAAAATTACAACACAGGAACAGGGCCTTTGGCCCTCCAAACCTTCACCGACTGAACTAAAACCCCCTAGCCTTCTGGGAACCATATCGGTCTATTCCCATCCTATTCATGTATTTGTCCTGATACCTCTTAAGACTTATGATCGTATCTGCTTTCACTACCTCTCCCAGCAGAGAGTTCTAAGCACCACCACCTCGGTGTAAAAAACTTATCTTGTACATCTCCTTTAAACCTTCCCTTTCGCACCTTAAACTTATGTTCCCTAGTAATTGACTCTTCCATCTTGGGAAAAACTTCTGACTATCCTCTCTGTCCATGACCCCCCATAATCTTGTGGACTTCTATAAAGTCGCCCCTCAACCTCTGTCATTCAAGTGAGAATAAACCAAGTTTCTCCAACCTCTCCTCATAGTTAATGCCCTCCATACCAGGCAACATACCTGATAAATCTTTTTCATACCCTCTCCAAAGCCCTTCTGGTAGTGTGGCGATTAGAATTGAACTCTATACTCCAAGTGCAGCATGATTTGCCAATTTTTAAATACAATACCACAGCCGATGAAGGCAAGCATGCTGTATACCTTCTTGACTACCTCTTCGACCAGTATTGCCACTTTCAGTGACCTGTGTACCTGTGCACTCAGATCCCTTTTGTCTGTCAATACTCTTAAGGGTTCTGCCATTTACTGTATATCTCGTATTTTTATTAGACCTTCCAAAATGCATTATCTCACATTTGTCTGGATTAAGCTCCATCTCCCATCTCTCTGCCCAAGTCTCCAAACAATCTATATTCTGCTCTATCCTCTGATAATCTCATTGCTATCTGCAAATCCATCAACCTTTGTGATATCTGCAAACTTATTAATCAAATCAGTTACATTTTCTTCCAAATCATTTATATATATTATGAACAGCAAAGATCCCAGCACTGATCCCTGAGGAATGTCACTTATCAGAGCCCTCCATTCAGAAAAACACTCTTCCACTGCTATCTTCTGTCTTCTGTGACCGAGCCAATTCTGTATCAACCTTGCCAGCTCACTTCTGATCCCATGCGACTTCACATTCTGCACCAATCTGCCTTGAGGGACTTTGTCAAAGGCTTTACTGAAGTCCATGTAGACAACATCCACTGCCCTACCCTCATCAATCATCTTTGTCACTTTCTCAAAAAATGCAATCAAATTAATGATCCATGACTTTCCCTTCGCAAAACCATGTTGCCTCTCACTAATATGTCCACTTATTTCCAAATGGGAGTAAATCCTGTTTTGAAGAATTTTCTCTAATAATTTCCCTACCGTTGATGTAAGGCTCACCGGCCTGTAATTATCTGGATTATTCTTGCTACTCTTCTTAAACAAAGGAAAAACATTGGCTATTCTCTAATCCTCTGGAACCTCCCCTTAGTCAATGAGGATACAAAGATTTCTCTCAAGGCCCCAGCAATTTTCTCCCTTGCTTCTCAGTATTCTGGGGTATATTCCATCAAGCCCTGGGGACTTGTCTACCTTAATGTATCTCAAGAACCCCAATACCTCCTCCTTTTTGATCTCAACATGACTCAAACTATCTACACACCTTTTCCTAGATTCATCATCCACCAAGTCCTTCTCTTTGATGCAAAATACTCATTTAGTATCTTGTTCATTTCCTCTGGCTCCATGCATAGATTCCCTCCCCTGTTATTGAATGGGCCAACCGTCTCCGTGGCTACCCTCTTGTTCTTTACATACGTATAAAATGCTTTGGGATTTTCCTTAATCCTGATGGCCAATGTTTTCTCATGACTCCTTTTTGCCCTCCTTACTCCTTGTTTAAGCTTCTTTCTATTTCCCTTGTATTCCAAACTTGCTTCGTGTGCTCCCAGCTTCATAGTCTTGACAAATGCATCCTTTTTCTCTTTGAGTAGGCTTACAATATCTCTCATTGTTCAAGATTTGCCATACTTATCCTTCATTATTACAGGACTGTGCCGGTCTTCAATCCCTATCAACTTGTATTTGAAAGCCTCCCACTTGCCAGAGTTGATTTGTCCTCAAATATCCACCCCCAATCTACAATTTTCAGTTCCTGCCTAATATTGTTGTAAATAGGCTTCCCCTAGTTTAGCACCTTAACTTGAGGACTACACTTTTCCTTATCCATCACTACCTTAAAGTTTACTGAATTGCGGTCACTGTTCCTGAACTGCTCCATTACTGAAACATTGACTTCCTGTCTACCCCCGATAATCTTTGACTCTCTTGTTAGTTAAGAATCTATTTGTCTCCGCTTACAAAGCATTCATTGATCCGCCTCCACTGCTCTCTGAGGAAGAGATTTTCAAAGATTTGCAAACTGCTGAGAGGAAAACACTCTCCTCACCTTTGCCCTAAGGGATTTCCCATTTATTTTTAAATGGTATCCTCTAGTTCTAGTCCCTCCCCCCAACAAGAGGAAACATCCTTTCAGCATCCACCCTGACAAGTCCCCTCAGGATCTTATATTTTTTATTCATTCATGGAAGATGGACGTCGCAGATTGGCCAGCATTCATTGGAAGGCAGTTGAAAATCAACCGAGTTGCCGTGGGTCTGGAGTCATATGTAGGCCAGACCAGGTAAGGATGGCAGATTTCCTTCCCTAAAGGACATTAGTGAACCAGATGAGTTTTTCTGACAATTGATTCATGATCAACAGTGGATTCTTAATTCCAATTTTTTTTTTGTTAACTTCATATCTGCCATCGTGGGATTCGAAATGGGGCCCAGAACATGAGCTAAATTTCTGGATTAACAGTCAAGTGATAATACACTAGACTATTAAATCCTCCATATGTTGCGATAAGATCAACTCTTGGTTGGCGTGCTGTGGAGGTCCATTGATTTGCAATTCTCCCCAATCCCATCTGACAATCTACACGTTTCCAGAACCCAAACTCAGCAGGCCAAGAACACTATTTCTTCTTAATTCATCTTGTTCTCTGCTCTTCTCAACCTTGGCAATGTGCTGACTTTGACGCATCACCTTAGTTTTTCAATACAAGAGTTTTATAAAGGGTGAGTGCCTTGAGGCAGACAGGCATGGCTTCCTGCAAATCTTGAGCAGGCTACCTCATGGGAAAGAAATCTCTTGAATTTCACAGCAATATGCAACAATCTATAGCAGAAAAATAAATCTAACTTCCGTACAAAAGATCAGATTGTAAGAGCTTGCTCTTCCAGCTGTGAACACAATTTAGAAGTAGTTAATTGGCTGTAAAGTTTTTGAGAGATTGGTGGCCATGAAAGGTGCTATAAATGCAAATCTTTCTTTTTTATTTCTTTTAACTCTTGAGATTAATAAGACATGACTGACTTTAACTCCACTTCCCTACCCTGTCCCCACATCCTGTGATCCCAAAAATCCATCAATCCCATTCTTCAGGAGCATCCAGAGCTCTCAGGGTAAAGAATTCCAAAGATGCTCAACTCCTCTGAGTAAGGGCATCCTCAGATTTTCATTCCCAGTCGGAAGCGCAGAGAAGGAAGAACTGCTGGCTTTGTGAATCCAAGCTTTAAAATTGGTACCCACTTTGTCTTATTCATGTTGGGGGGTGTGGAGGGGGTGTTATGGGGGTTGGGGCCATTGGCCCAACAACAAAACTCAGAGGCTGCCCCCTATGGAGGTGGGCTGGGAAGAATGCCTGCATCTGTGCTCCAGAACTTTGTTGAATTCAATTAAAAATAGATTGAATAAAACAAAACCCTCATTCCTCACCTCCCTCACCGCCACCCACACACTACCCTACCCCTAGCCCCTACCCACCTTTCATAGCCCCTCAAACCCCCATGCCAATCTATGTCCCTAACCCATCCTTCATGTCCCCTATGCCAGCCTATGTTCCTCTATGCATGGCCCCTCATAAATCTAAGGCTGCCGCATCCCCATGTCCTTTTTGATTTGATTTATTATTATCACATGTATTAGTGTACAATGAAAAGTATTATTTTTTATGGTGATACAGACAAAGCACACCATTCATAGAGAAGGAAAGGAGAAGGTGCAGAATGTAAGCATAGAATGAGAGCAAAAGATAGAATTAGAGGGTATGCTGGGCACAGTTCACAAGTTACCGCGATGCTCTGGTACCACCTTGAGTCTCTTTGCCAACTTAATGCCAACTCATGCCCTCACCTAACATCCTGTCTGCTTAACTCCTCCATGCTAATTCATCTAGTATCTTTTGACAATTCCTTGACAGTTATGAGAGCTCTTTGACAGTCGCAATGAGTTGATATACATTTTGCACATTATCATGTTTGATTTTAAAAATCTCAAAGGATGTCTTATGTCTTCCAAGGTTATCCAGGGACCAGAGGAAAACCTTACCTTGCCAAAGAAATGGCCTGGCTAACCAACTGGCTCCATCGTGTCCAGACCTGCTCTTGCCCAGTGTATGCTGCACACTCCAGGAATCACATTCCTGGCTAACCAAAAATCCCACGTCAGTGGAGGCAGCTGATGAGTTAAAATCCCAGCTGCCTCCAAAAAGCATGCATGAACAAACTCCCCAGTCCAATCCCACTTTCATCTCTGTGAAAATATGAAGTGCTGTGTTCAGGGGACAGGATTTCGAATTCCCAGGTTGGTTTGCCATTTTTGCCATGAAGGCGAACCTCTTCACGACCTCTTGGCCAAAATGTCTGACTCTTTTACCTGAGACTACGGCCCCTGCTGTAGACACTCCAGCTAGGGGAAAAAACTCAGAATTCAGTGCACTAAGAATACAGGTTTTAATATTAAACAACATTAAAATGCGAAACACAGGTATCATGGATGAGTGAAAACAGCTTGAATTCACTTGGCAGAAACTTTCCATTAGGAAGAAGGGAAAATCCTTTCTTGACCTTGATTTCTGATAGAAACCTAAACACAATGTTCGTTTTGCGCGGTATGCTTTTGCACAAATGTAAATATTCAGTAAGTGAGTCAGAACAGAGAGATATTCTAGAGTTTTATACAGAAGCAGTGGCCCCACCCCCGGCTGAAACATTGACCTCTGTTTAGCTGGGTCACTACCAACATCCCTCCTCCCTCCATCTTTGTCACGGTAATTTAATGGTCACCTGGCTGCTAATTGGCTTAGAGCAGGATTTCAACCTCTGTCTGGGAGGACACCTGCCTCCCAGAGTTACTGATGGTCCGAGCAGCACCACCAAATTTGGTTGGTGTAGGCTTGGAGGGCTGAAGGGCCTGTTCCTGTGCTGTAATTGTCTTTGTTCTTTGTTCTTTGAAGGCAAATTGGGGTCTCTTGACAACACCTATCCAGCAGGCCTCAGTGAGGGGATTGGAGAACCGGGTTTAGGGTGGTGCTGTGGGGGAGCAGAGAGAGAGGTAGAAAGGTGGAGATGGGTAGGGCAGGAGCGTCCCACCAGAGGTAGCAAGAACAATCTGTTTCCCAGATGTAAACAAGGACCATGCATCAACAATGTTAAGGTATGTAGATGCTGCTTTCGCCTACCTTTACGAGTGTTCTTGTGAGATTTCAGGTGCCTTGTCACAAATTGTGTGAGGGCTGGGCATGGGAGGCAATAGCAGCAGCAAAGGGGCAGGCAGAAGAAAGGCTGGAGGTGAGAGTATGGGAGGGGAAGAGGAGTCAAGGGATTCAGTGACATGAGTAACAAGGGCTGGGAGGGGCAGGGGGAGAGTGGGAGTGACTGGGAAGAGTCAGTTGTACTGTTACCTAGACATTAGACTAGGATTTTTCTATCTAACATTTCCTCAGTAACTGTTGAAGTAGATAAATTGGAACTGTCCAAAGTCTCTGGACGAATTTTCTCATCTCGCCCTCCAAGAGAATTATCGTGGGCAAGGATACAGGCCATGCAAAGGTTCATTGATCTCGGACAGGATTTTCCAGTTTTGAGGTGAGCACAGTTGAAAAATCCTGCCCTCCGACTCTGCCTCAGGTTGTAGCCCTTTTTGAAGGGTTCTCTGGAGTTGCAGAATTGCCCATCTGAAGTTCAAATTTCCTGGACAGTTCCCACGGAGATTGTTGAAGTGTCTCAACATGTATTTTGTAGTTGGGAGTGGGGGGCAGTGGTTGGTGAGAGTGGATACATCTAATACCTGATAATCCAGATTTTGGAAGATCTGAGCCAATATTTCTTCACTGCCAAATGTAAAGGACCAGCTGTTTGATACTTTCATCTCGAAACCTGATTTTTGTCCTGATGGGATTTACATGTAAAGCTGTTTTTTTTTTGCCCTGCGTGAGGTTGCTGGAAAATCCTCCAAACTTGGCTTGAGATTCGAATCTGTTTTAGCATAAAATGTCAGATCGGAATAAATAAAACATTAGCAGCAAAGTGTGATCTTTCCACTCCCACCACTCTGTTTACAGGCTTGCCCAGCGTGTCTCCCTCGATGTTAAATATATATTTAGATTTTACACTTTGATGACAATTAGGATAATTTCATCATCAAAAGCCTGAAGAGAAGAAGTCAGAATGTATCGGTGATTTTTGGTGTGTTGGTGGAATCTAAAGAGGATTCATTTGTAAATTAGGGCGCTGGTCTAAACAAGACAGGAGTTTCCTCTTCACTGTCATTGAGATAGATCAACATATTGAAGAGGAAAAAAGACACTGATTACAGTGGTTCTTGTACCAGAACTGCCTCTAGGCTTCCCCAGCGAGTTGGTGGTTAGGAAGGCAAATGCAATGTTAGCATTCATTTCGAGCAGACTAGAATAGAAAAGCAGGGATGTACTGCTTTATTCGACTATGGGATATGGGCTTCACTGGCTGGGCCAGTGTTTTTTGCCCATTCCTGAGGTCATTTAATAGTCAATCACATTGCTCTGGAGTCACATGTAGGCCAGACCAGGAAAGGACAACAGATTTCCTCCCCTAAAGGACATACATAAAATCGCAGAATCCTATAGTGCAGAAGAGGCTCCTCAGTCCATCGAGTCTGCGCTGATGCATGAAAAGTCTTCTCCATCTTGTCCAACTAACACTTGGCTCATAGTTATGACATGCCAAGTATTCATCCAGGTACTGTTTAAAGGATGTAAGGCATCCTGCCTCCATCACCCTCACAGGCAGCGCATTCCAAACCATCTGAGTAAAATTAGTGAGTTTGATGGATTTTTACAACAAATGACGATGGTTTGACAGTCATCACTAGAAACCTAATTCCAGATTTTCTTATTAAATTCAAATTCCATCATTTTCCTTGATGGGATTTGAACCTAGGCCTGCTAGAACATCACCCTCGTTCTCTGGATTACTAGTCCAGCGAACTTACCACTTGTATAAAACAGCATGTTTCTTCAGCTGTTTGCAATAGACAAAGTACTGACAATATCCAACCAACGGATGCTTACTACACTCAGAGCATAGTGTCCAACATTAGATGTGATTCTTACACTTATAATCCTGATTATGCAAGAATTACACTAACTACTGGTTTAATATTATCAATCAGGCTCACAGTGTGGTTCTCCTATGTGTACCAGAAGCTATATATATTCACACACATGGCCATAGCCCCTGCAAACACAAAGAACATGAGCACACATTGCATCTTTTTCACTTTACAAAATCCAGGGTACAGCCATTCCCTGGTTCATTTCCCATAGCATTGAATAATGCCTGGTTTGAATTGAAACAAAAGCGCGGCAACTAACTGGTCCCTGGTGCATTCTGCAGAGCAACATCTCTACCAATCAGAATCAACTTGAAAACCATCAGCACTCTCTCTTCATGCAGTACAAAATCCCTGTGAGATTTGGTATTCTTGTGTCTGCCCAGGTGAGTACAAGGTGAGGAGCCTTGACAACATGTCTCTTTTTTCAGCTGATAATCTCACTGAGGGAGATTGTGGAATGTTTTCAGGAACGATGTTGTGTGTGAACGGAGGAGTTTGTCATAGTTTCATAGGGATTAACAGCACAGAAAGAAGCCCTTTGACCCATCATGTCTGAGCGGGCCATCAAACACCTATCTACTCTCATCCTATTTTCCAGCACTTGGCTCATAGCCTTGTTTGCTATGATGTTTCAAGTGCTCATCTAAATGTGTCTTAAATATTGTGAGGGTTCCCACCTCTGCCATCCTTTCAAGTAGTGAGATCCAAACTCACACCATCCTCGGGGTGAAAGCTTTTTCCTCAAATCCTCTCTAACCTGTCCATTGCTCTCAATCTACGGCCCTTGGTTATTGAATCCTAAATTAAGGGTGAAGTTTCTTCCTCTCTACCCTATCTATATCCTTCATAATTTTGTATATTTCACTCAGGTCCCAACAACCCCAGCCTAACCAGCCTATCCTTCATCCTAGGCAATATCCTAGTGAAACAGCTCTGCATCCTCTCCAGTACAATCACATCCTTTTTATTATATGGTGACTAGAACTGCACACACATAGTACTCTAGCTGTGGCCTAACGAGTGTTTTATACAGCTCCATCATAACTTCTCTGCTGTTATATTCTATTTGTTGGCTAATAAAGGCAAGTGCAACACCTTAACTGCCTGTCGTGCTGCCTTCCGGGACCAATGAACATGTACCCCGAGGTCCTTTTGTACTTCCTAGCATCCTACCACTCATTGTGTATTCCCTTGCCTTGTTCAGCCTCTCAAAATGCATCACCTCACGCTCACGGGGTTAAATTCCATTTGCCACTGTTCTGCCCATCTGGCCAGTCTGTCTGTATCGCTTTGTAATCTAAGGCTTATCTTCCTGATATTTATGTGACAATTTTTGTGTCACCTGCGAACTTACTGTTCATACCCCACACAATCCTGTCTGTATCATTAATGTACACTACAAATAGCAAGGGACTCAGCTCCAATCCCTGCTGTACATCACTGGGCACAGGCTTCCAGTCACAAAAATAACCTTGTCTGAGATTAGAGTGAGGCCCATTGTTGGAGTACAGAATAGAGACTGTGCTTTGCTATACATGACCTTGGAGAGACAGCTACTGACATTTGAATCTCTGTAATGGAAGAGATTCCTTTCTAGCACAAACATCTTTCATCATTTTAAACAAATCTATTTAAAGAACAAAATAATACTACGATTTATCCATTGCTCCTTTGTCTTTTTCAGGTTCTGAATGAACATTTATTTATACCTTCCCCTCTAGTTCATAGAATCGCCATCATTGGAATCCCTAAAGTGCCATGGAGGCCATTCAGCCCATTGAGTCTGCACTGACTCTCTGACAGAGCATCTTGCCCAGATCCTTTCCCCGTTCTATCTCTGCAACCCCATATATTTCCTATGGCTAATCCATCAAGCCTACACATCTTGGGACACTGAGTGGCAATTTAGTATGGCCAATCCATCTAACCTGCATATCTTTGGACTGTGTGAAGAAAGCGGAGCACTCAGAGGAAACTCACGTAGACAATGTGCAAACTCCATACAAACCAGCCACCCATTGAATTTACCCCGGGTCCCTGGCACTGTGAGGCAGCAGTACTAACCACTGTGCCACCGTGCCACCCACTGATCTAATTCCAATCTCAAATTCCAGATTGTCTCAGTTCAATATAGTCAGAGAAAGGGTAACTTTCCTCAAGCTTGCTGGATTTACTAGTGTGAAAGTTATTCTAATGCTATGCTTCACCCAGTAAAACAGCAGTAAGATACCACATCCTATTTGTGGGCGTTGTAATAATCTCTCAACAATAACCTCTCCTTCAATGTCAACAAAACAAAGGAGATTGTCATCAACATCAGGAAGTATAGTGGAGAACACTATGCCTACACCAATGGGGACGAAGTAGAAATGGTTGAGACCTTCAGGTTTTTCAGAGTCCAGATCACCAACAACTTGTCCTGGTTCCCCGCCATGCTGACGCTATAATTAAGAAAGCCCTCTACTTTCTCAGAAGACTAAGGAAATTTGGCATGTCGGCCTCGACTCTCACCAACTTTTACAGATGCACCATTGAAAACTTTCTTTCTGGTTGTATCACAGCTTGGTACGGCTCCTGCTCTGCCCAAGACTGCAAAAAGCCTCATTAAGGTTGTGAAAGAAGGCCAGTGCATCACATAAACCAGCCTCCCATCCACTGACTCTGTCTACATTTCCCGCTGCCTTGGAAAAGGATCTAGCATAATTAAGGACCCCACGCACCCTGGATATTCTCTCTTCCACATTCTTCTGTTGGGAAAAATTTACAGAAGTCTGAGGTCAAGAATCAGGAACAGCTTCTTCCCTGTTGTTGTCAGACTTTTGAATAGAGCTATCCTGCATTAAGTTGACCTTTCTCTACACCATAGCTATGACTATAATATACATTCTATACTCTCCTCTTTCTTTCTCCATGAACGGTATGCTTTGTCTGTATAGCGCGCAAGAAACAATACTTTTCACTTTATGTTAATACATGTGACAATAATAATTCAAATCAAATATTGAGACTCAGATCCACAGCTGGAGTCCTGCTCTTTAATACTCTTCAGTCATCTGTAGTCATTTAGACTAAACTGCATTGTAACTGATTATCTTGAGATTAAGGCATCAAAGACCATTTTACAAGTCTGTCCATTGTTGCGACATTGGTTTTATATAGATTAGCCCAGCTCCAAAAATAGGTGGATTATAATCAACTTACATCCAAACGCACCCTGGTATTAAAATGGAACATGAGATTCATTTGTAATGAAGACAGCGAACACGATGAGCTGACTTAGCTCATTTCACGAATGATTAATGGGACTTCAGATTTCCCCAACCACTCTAATTTTTCAAGACTGCAGCCATGCATCAGCTGAAGATGCTTGCATAGCAACCAACATCTGTACTCCATTAATCAGATTTTATTAGTACTCAGTTAGGGCAAAGTTTTATGCACTCTAAAATATTTCAAATTGCAATTTGTAATCTAAATTTCAAATTTAATTCCTAAATCTCTAAAACTTTGGTTCAGTTTGTTTTTGTGTTCATTAAATGTGGGAGTTGTCAGTGTGATGGTGAATATGTCTTACATCTCGGATATTCCTTGTTAGCATCCCTGACTGACTGACACTACCTCTGCTGAATCCTCCGCCATCGACATCCTGGGGGCTAACAAGAAACTTGACCTAACAGAGCCACATAAACTTCACAGCGACCAGAGCAAGTCAGTGACAAGGTACTTAGTGGTGAGAGGCTTACATTCTAATCTCAGATCTGCTTCGCTTTCTGCAGGGCATTAATCAGAAGTGATGGAATGCTTTTCATTTCTCTGGATTATATTGCTTCTTGATCAGTAATTCATCCACTTCAAGGAGTTAGGTTGGTTAGCCATGCTAAATTGATCTCAGTGTCAGGGGAATCAGCAGGATTGTGGATTAGTGTCTGGGTAGGATTGTGGTTGGAGCAGACTCGGTGGGCTACATGGTGTCCTTCTGCTCTGCAGGGATTCTATGATTCTAACATCCACTGCATCCACAACCAGTAGCTGCAGGGTGCACTACCCAAAAGATGAACTGCAACAACTTGCAAAACCTTTCAGCAGCACCTCCCAAAACTATGGCTTTCTCTTCTAAAGGAGCAAAGTCGGCATGTGTATGGGAACAGGATCCTGTACAAGTTATACATTGTCCTGACTTGATGGATATGAATGCCAATCCTTCATCACTGCTGGGTCAAAATCTTGAAATTCCCAACTGGACAGCATTATAGATGCATCCTCACCATATGGACCACATGTTCAAGAAGGGGAAGAGAGACTTTCCGGGGAATTATAGGCCGGTGAGTCTTACTTCTGTTGTGGGCAAAGTATTGGAGAGAATTATTAGGGATAGGATTTATAGTTATTTAGAGAGAAATGAATTGATTGGGGATAGTCAGCATGGTTTTGTGAAGGGTAGGTCGTGCCTTACTAACCTCATTGAGTTTTTTGAAAAAGTGACCAAAGAGGTGGATGGGGGTAAGGCGGTTGATGTGGTATATATGGACTTTAGTAAGGCGTTTGATAAGGTGGCCCATGGAAGGCTTCTGCAGAAAATGCAGATGTATGGGATTGAGGGTGATTTAGCTAATTGGATTAGGAATTGGCTAGCAGATAGAAGACAGAGGGTGGTGGTTGATGGGAGATATTCATCGTGGAGTTCGGTGACGAGTGGTGTGCCTCAGGGGTCTGTTTTGGGGCCCCTGCTGTTTGTAATTTTTATAAATGATCTGGATGAGGGTATTGAAGGATGGATTAGTAAATTTGCGGATGACACCAAAGTCGGAGGAGTGGTAGATACTGAAGAGGGGTGTTCTAGTTTGCAGAGAGACTTGGACAAGTTGCAGAGCTGGGCCGAGAGGTGGCAAATGGAGTTTAATGTGGAAAAGTGTGAGGTAATGCACTTTGGCAGGAATAACAAATGTGTAGAGTATAGGGCTAATGGTAGGATTCTTAATAGTGTTGATGAACCGAGGGATCTTGGTGTATTTGTGCATAGATCCCTGAAAGTAGGCAGTCAAGTCGATAAGGTTGTTAAGAAGGCATATGGAGTCTTAGCTTTTATTGGTAGGGGGATTGAATTTCGGAGCCGCAACGTCATGTTGCAACTGTACAAAACTCTAGTGCGGCCGCACTTGGAGTATTGTGTGCAGTTCTGGTCCCCGCATTGTAAGAAAGATGTGGAGGCATTGGAGAGGGTACAGAGGAGGTTTACCAGGATGTTGCCTGGTATGGAGGGCAGGTCTTATGAAGAGAGGCTGAGGGATTTGAGGTTGTTTTCGTTAGAAAGAAGGCGGCTAAGAGGAGACCTTATTGAAACATATAAGATGATTAGAGGTTTAGATAGGGTGGACAGTGATAGCCTTTTTCCTAGGATGGAGAAAGCTAGCACGAGGGGACATAGCTTTAAATTAAGGGGTGGTAGTTATAGGACGGATGTCAGAGGTAGGTTCTTTACCCAGAGAGTGGTAAGGGTATGGAATACCCTGCCTGCTGCAGTTGTAGATGCGCCAAGTTTGATTGCATTTAAGAGGTTAGTAGATAAGTTTATGGATGAAAAGGGAATGGTTTAGGTTAGAGGGTCACTGCTTGTTCCTAATTGGTCGGCGCAACATCGAAGGCCGAAGGGCCTGTTCTGCACTGTAATGTTCTATGTTCTATGTTCTAAGAATATGAGCCCTGACAACATTCTGTGATTGCTCTGAAGATCTGGGCTCCTGAACTAGCCTTCCCCTTCTCGCCAAGCTGCTCCAATACAGTTACAACACTGGCATCTAACTGGAAATGTGGAAAAATGAACTGGAATGTCCTGGTAACAAAAATCAGGAGAAATCCAACCTGGCACCTGCCGTCGCATAAGTCTACACTCGATCATCAGCAAAGTGATGGAATTTGCTATCAACACTGGGCGGCATGGTGGCACAGTTGTTAGCACTGTTGCCGCAGAGCTCCAGGAACCTGGGTTCAATTCCAACCTCGGGTGACTGCATTTGTGGAGTTTGCATGTTCTCCCCATGTCTGCATGGGCTTCCTTCATGTGCTCCAGTTTCCTCCCATGCTCAAAAAGATGTGCAAGTCAGGTTAATTGGCCTTTCTAAATTGCCTCTTAGTGTCAATGGGATTAGCAGGATAAATATGTGGGATTACAGGAAGAGGTCCTGGGTGTGACTGTTTTTGGTGCAAGCTTGATGGGCCAAATGGCCACCTCTGCACTGTAGGGATTCTGTGAACAGGTCCTTGCATAGCAATAACCTGCTGATTGATGCTCAGCTTGGGTTCTGCCAGGGCCACTCAACTTCTCATCACGTTGCAGCCTTGTTTCAAATATGGTCAAAAGAACTAAGGGCAAGAGGTGAGATGAAAGTGACTGTGCTTGACATCAAGACAGCATTCAATTGAGTGAGACACCAAGGAGCCCGAGCAACACTGGAATGATCCTCCTTCATCTCAGTGGATCACAAGGTTGAAATCAGGCTTGTTCATGAACAATGATGCTGTGAATAAGTTTAAATATATTTAATAAACACTGAATATTTCATAATGAATTATAAAAAATGCTCAATCATTTATATATTCATAGAACTCTCAACAACTTCAAATGGTGAAAACCAAGGAAATGTTTACACTTTGGAGAAGAAGGCACCCTCAGTCAATATTGTGAGCACTCAGCACTCACCTCACTTTGCTTGCCTCTGCTCTACATACATATCTCTTCAGTCATATTGGTGGGAAACAAAACCTATGCAGGTGGACATAAGCGGGATGTGGCAACTCTGCGCATGGGCAATGATCAACAAATGTCTCGAGGGGCCGCACTCAGAAGCCAGATGGGCCACATGTGACCTCCAGGGTGCAAGTTGCCCACCAGTGGGTTATGGATTTCAATATTACATTTGGCCTGACCTACAAAACAGGCAGAAACTTCATTACTATTGCAGTGCGAGGAAGTTAATCAGCAATAAGATTGAATGGGTTTGTATTTTATTAAATTTCATGGCGCAAACATGTTTCAGTTCAGAGTTCATGTCTGCTCAATTGGCAAACCCTGAACAGCCATTTGCTTTTGTTCGATTGTTATCGATTAGCTGCTTTCAGTTTGAAAATTAGACATTCATCAGTGATGTCAATTAGCATTGTTTGGTATGTATTATTCCTAGCAATCATTTCAAACCATGTTAGAATCGTTCATACAATAGGAAAACAAAATTCGAGGATAATGAGCGTCGCTACAAGCTGCTTATGTTTTGTTGACTTCTTAGTAATAACATTCCACAATGCAGTTGGTACGGTGCCACAGCTTAAGAAAGGCTTCACCAATAGACACAAAATTCAACAAGCCTCCTTAGACAGCACCAAAACCCATGATCCTATCATCGAGAAGGACCATAGTAGCATTCGAATTACTACAGTTACCTCGCGGTGCCAGGGATTCAGGTTCGATTCCTGGCTTGGGTCACTGTCTGTGTGGAATCTGCTTGTTCTCCATGTGTCTGTGTGGGTTTCCTCTGTGTCTGATTTTCTCCCACAGTCCAAAAGACATGCTGGTTAGGTGCATTGGCTATGCTAAATTCTCCCTCAGTGTAACCGAACTGGCACTGAAATGTGATGATTAGGGGATTTTCACAGTAGCTTCACTGCAGTATTAATGTGAGCCTACCTTTAACACTAATAAACAAACTTAAACTTAAAAAACATGGGAACAAAGCCATCTATAAGTTCTCCTCAAAGTCATTGCCAACTTTGCAAATTATGATAACCCCAACGACTTGCCTGGGGAACCATTGATTGACCTCCCTGTAGGACTCATTGGTAATTAACCAAACAAGTGTACCTGGCCCTATATAAAGCAAGCCCCTGAGTGGGTCCATGATTCATTTTGTCCTGTTTGGGACCAGTTGTGTGGCTTTTTGTTTTGCCTTATTTTGTGCAATAAAAGAACTCCTTTACAGCCAACTCCTGGAGTTATTATCAAAATATATCTTCATTATTGCGAGGTCAAAACCCTGGAACTCCCACCCTAACAGCACTGCGGGTGTACCTACACTCCACACATTGCAGGGGGTCAAGAAAACAGCTCATTACCACCTTCCCAAGAGTAATTAAGAATGGGCAATAGATGTTGGCCTGGTCAGCAATGCCCATATCCCACGAATGAACTAAAAGAAATGTAGCCTTGGAAATCTGGAGCATCATTGTGCCATTCTGCTTCGGATACAGGATCAATTCAGCCGCAGCACACATGGTCAATAGCCAAAGTCACAAATGGACGTGGGCTGCCAGTTTGATGAAAATGTAAATGAACCACTGATGAATATGACACAGGAACATAGGAATTAGGAGCAGAAGTTGGCAAACTCAGCTCTTTGTGCCTGCTCCGCCATTCAATTAGCTCATGGCTGATCTCTCCTGATCTCAAATCCACCTCTACAACTGTTCCCCATATCCCCTTATCTCTTTTTTATTCAAAATATATCTAAGACTTCCCTGAAACCATTCAATGATTCAGACTCCACCACGCTATGGGACAGCAAGTCCCACAAATTCACTGGCCTTTGCGAGAAGTAGTTCCTCCTCATTTCAGTTTTCCATCTATCTCAACCTTGACCTGTGACCTCTTGTTCGAGATTGCCCCCGTAAAAGGGAACATTTGGTCTACATTTACTCTATCAATCTTTTCCAGTATTTTATATTCTTCAATCAGATCCTCTCTCATCTTTCTAAACTCCAGCAAGTATTGGCTCAAATCATTTGATCTTTCCTCAAACATCAAACTTTTCATTCCCGGGATCAATCTGGTGTATCTCTTCTGAACTACCTCCAATGCAGCTGCATCCTTCTTCAAATAAGAAGACCAAAATTGGACACAATACTCCAGGTATGATTCCTCCAACACCCTTTACAATTGCAACAACACTGCTCTATTTTTATACTCCACTTCCTTTGCGATAAATGCCAACAAATGATGCCACCAACTCTTGCCCCCTTACCCTGAATTCTCCCCTAACCTCTCTACATCTTTTATGCTTCTCATATACCTCTCACACTCATCCTTCCCCATACCCCATATTCCCATTTGGTTCCATGACCCCATATCCATCCATGCCCCTCTATATTCCTCCATATTACCTCTCCCCCTACACACCCCCCATGTCTGGGGGGATGGAAGGGGGCTGCACTGTAGCACAACGGTTAGCCCTGCTGCTTCACAACTCCAGGAACCTGGGTTTGATTCCTGGTTTGGGTCACCATCTGTATGGAGTTTGCACATTCTCCTTATGTCTGCATGGGTTTCCTCCAGGTGCTCCAGTTTCCTCCACAATCCAAAGATGTGCGGGTTAGGTTGATTGGCTACGTTAAAATTGCTCCTTAGTGTCCTGAGATGTACAGGTTAAAGGGATCAGTGGGTTAATATGTTGGTTTATGGTAGTAGGATCTGGTTGGGATTGTGGTCGGTGCAGACTCAATGGGCCAAATGGCCTCTTTCTGCATTGTAGAGTTTCTATGATTCTAAGTGTCAACTCAATTCCCCAATCTGTTCACTTGCTACCCACAATGTACAGAGCTCTTGAACCTATGATAACTTTGGGAAGTCTTTGAGATGCCCATTAAACTGTCAAAATAAACACCCACTGTTGTAATGCAGGAAATGTGTCAGCTCTTTAGCACACAGCTAGTTCCCACATAATATGTTAATGACCATGTAATCTCTTCTTGTGACTTTGATTGAGGAATGAATATTGGTCACAAATCCAGAAGTTTTGCCATGGGATCATTCTCACCCATTTGAAAGGGCAGCCAGGGCCTAGCTTCAAAAGAATATTTGGGTAGATTGACGGAGAATTTACCATGGCTAGTGCATCTAACCAGCGTATCTTTCAGACTGCAGGAGGAAACTGGAGCACCCAGGGGAAACCTACACATGGAAGAACGTGCAGACTCCACACACTCAGTGACTTAAGCGGGGAATCGAACCTGGGTCCCAGGTGCTGTAAGACAGCAGTGCAACCAAAAGATGGCACCTCTGCCAATGCAATACTTCCTCAGTCCTACACTAGAGTTTCAGTCTTTGAGTTTCGTGCTCATGGAGTTGAATCTGAATTCACAACTTTCTGATTCGGAGGCAAGAGTGTTACCAACTGGACCATATCCCCTTCCTACGGGGGACGCAAGCCTAATCTCATGTTTTGACAACCATCCAGTGTTCGAATATTTACCAAAGACAGCTGAGAAGCCTCATATCTTTTCACACCAGACTGTTACTTCCTATTATTGCTCTCCTAAACCATGGCACCGTTGCAAACAATCCTCTGATGTGTGCACTTAGAACATTCCCTGCTGTGAGAAAAGCCTGTGCATCAAAAGCTTTTCTTATCAGCCAGTATCGAGTAGGGTTTTGGAAAACATGGCAAAAAAAAGAGAGACTTTTTCAGAACATGATTTAATCAGAGGCATCACTTATTTTAGATTTGTCACTCTTAAGAATAAAAGCAATGAAAAAAATGACATTTTGATAGTCTTACAGTGAACAGGATGGTGTTTAGGTTGGTGCAGTTGTTTGGAGGTAGCACCTTTCAACTGTGCCCAGCCTGACTGCACTTGAGAGATACATTCCCTGAGCACCAATTTTATAATGAATATAGATACTAGGGATTTCCGTGTACCTCTGCCTTCACTCTCCACCCTTCCTTCCACAACATTTGTTCATTATGTTTGATGATCGGCGTGGTGGTGTAGTGGTTAGTGCTGCCTCATAGCACGATGGACCCAGGTACAATTCCAGCATTGGGCAATTGCCTGTTTACACGTTCTCCCTGTGTCTGCGTGGGTTTCCTTAGGGTGTTCCGGTTTCCTCCCACAGTCCAAAGATGTGTGGGTTAGGTGAATTAGCCCATCTGAATTGCCTTTTAGTGTCAGAAGGATTAACAGGGTAAATATGTGAGGTCATGGGGATGGGTGGGACTGTTATCAGTGTAGACTTGATGAGCCAAATGGGCCACTTCTATACAGTAGGGATTCTATAACAGAGTAAGAGATACTGAGCCAAATTCCAATGTTTTACAAACAAGATGTGCATAAATCTGTGGTGTAAAGGCGAAAAAGAAAGGCCAGGATTCTCCAGCGGGATTCTCTGGTCCCACTGCGATGAATGGAGATTTAGCTGAGTGCCAAATTCTCTGTCTCGCTTGCAGCTGCGGCAGGATATATATAGCTGGAGAATTCTGGCCAAAACTCTTCTTGGCAACTCCAATCCTGCTACATCTTTAGGATAAAAGCAAATTACTGCAGATGCTGGAATCTGAAACCAAAAGAGGAAATGCTGGAAAATCTCGGCAGGTCAGGCAGCATCTGTAAGAAGAGAAAAGAGCTGACGTTTCGAGTCTGGAGCTGCCAGTCCAACTTTGACAAAGGGTCATCTGGATTTGAAATGTCAATTCTTTCCTCTCCTTGTGGGTGGCACGGTGGCACAGTGGTTAGCACTGATGCTTCACAACACCAGGGACCCGAGTTCCATTCCAGCCTTGGGTCACTGTCTGTGTGGGGTTTGCATGTTCTTCCCCGTGTCTGTGTGAGTATCCTCCGGGTGCTCCAGTTTCCTCCCACATTTTGAAAGACGTGCTGGTTAGGTGCATTCACCCGAATAGGTGCCAGCGACTAGAGGAATTTCACAGTAACTTGGTTGCAGTGTTAACATGAGCCTTACTTGTGACTCTTAAATAAACTTTACTTTAACTTCTCCTTACTGGTGAGGTCAGACATGCAGAGATTTTGCAGCATTTCTCTTTTTGGTTACATCTTTGGGATACTGCGCACTAAAGATGTAACCAGACCTATGGCTCAGTTATTATCACTCTGGCTCCTTAGTCAGGAGGTTGTGACTTCAAGCACGAAAACCAAAACTGATGCCCAGTGCAGTGTTCAGGGAGTACTGCACTATCAGAGTTACCGTCCATTGAGTGAGGCCCTACTACCCTCTCTGGTGGTTTTAGAAGATCCCACAGCCCTACTTCCTAGAAGGACAAGGAAATGATCTCCATTGTCCTGTCCACCATTCATCCCTCTAATCAACAATTTAATAAACAGATTATCTGGTCATGATTGTTGTTTGTGTGATCTTGCTGTCTGCAAATCACCCTCAGTCTTTCCTGTATTACAACGGTGACCTTCCTTAAAAATGTCCTTCATGGGTCATAAAGAGCTCATGCATATCCTGTGGCTGAAAAAGGCATGACATTACTGCAAGCTTTCCCTAATAAAGGGCACTGGTTTTCAATTTTTGTAATGAAACAGATGAAATCATAGAATACAATTCCCAAAATACAAATTGAAAAATTCCCTGTGCAATAAAAAATGCAAATGATTCATACAATCAACTTGAATAGTTCTGTGAAGGAGCAGCCCTTTGTTTGGCAAATTGATGGGTTTTCGCAGTTTAAGAAGGAAGTTTTGCATTCATACATCACTTTACTAGATCTCTTAGGGCATCTTAAAGCCTTTCACATATAATGAATCATCTTGAAGTCTAATCAATCACTCTCAGTATACTTATCAGCCACATTGCATACAGCAATGAAATCAGTGAGTGATTCATGGAACCATTGAATCCCTACAGTACAGGAAGAGGCTATTCAACCCATCGAGTCTGCACCGACGCCAATCCTACTCAGGCCTTTTCCCCATCACCCCACTTGGCTAATCTCCCTGACATTAAGGAGCAATTTAGCATAGCCAATCCACCTAACCAGCACATCTTTGGACTGTGGGAGGAAACCGGAGCACTTGGAGGAAATCCACGCTGACATGGTGAAAATGTGCAAACTTCACACAGAGAGGGACCCGAGCCAGAATTGAATCTGGGCCTCTGGCACTGTGAGGCAGTAGTACTTGCTACTGTGCCAACGTGCCACCTGATTGCTAAGACAAGAATACCATCCAGACCACAATATTGTGAAATCCATCTTAGATGATACAGAGTGACGGGCAATTGTGAATGGCAATTTTGCACACAGCATGATTTTCTTCTTCATTGAAGAGTGCTGACTTGTGGCTTCAATTTTGGCCCAGTGCCCAAGATGACTTTCACCAAGAAACTTCTTATTCTCCTTCAGTGGGTATCTTATGGGCTCCACTGAGTGGTGAATTGGTACAGTGGTTAGCACTGCTGCCTCACAGCACCGGGGACCCAGGTTCAATTCCAGCATTGAGTGACTGTGTATGTGAAGTTTGCACATTCTCTCTGTGTCTGCATGGGTTTCTTCTAGGTGTTCTGTTTTCTTCCCACTCCAAAGATCACATCACAATTTCTTTGATTTTAAGGCCAGCTTTTCACAGAGTTGGACTGACTTTAGACACTTTTGAAAGTGGAGGCAGGAGCCCAAAGAACAAAGAACTAAGAAAATTACAACACAGAACCGGGCCCCTCGGCCCTCCAACCCTGCACAGATCATGCTGCTCGACTTAACTAGAACCCCTTATCCTTCCGGGGACCATATCCCTCTATTCCTGTCCTATTCATGTACTTGTCAAGATGCCCCTTAAAAGTCACTACTGTATCAGCTTCCACTATCTTCCCCGGCAACGAGTTCCACGCACCACCTTCTGTGTAAAAAAATCTGCCGCGTACATCTCCTTCAAATCTTGCTCCTCACACTTTAAACGTGTGCCCTCTTATAATTGACTCTTTCACCCTGGGAAAAAAGCTTCTGACTATCCCCTCTGACCATGTCTCTCATAATCTTGTAGATTTCTATCAGGTCACCCTTCAACCTTTGTCATTCCAGTGAGAATAAACCAAGTTTCTCCAACCACCCCTCATAGCTAATGCCCTCCGTACCTGGCAACATCCTGATAAATGTTCTCTCTACCCTCTCCAAAGTTTTCACATCCTTCTGGTAGTATGGTGATCAGAATTGAACAATATATTCCAAGTCTGGCCTAACTAGGGTTCTATAAAGCTGCAACGTGACTTGCCAACTTTTAAACTGTGCCCTGACCGATGAAGGCAACTATGCTATATGCCTTCTTGCCTACCTTCAGCTGCATTGCCACTTTCAGTGACCTGTGTACCTGCCCATCCAGATTTCTTTTCCTATCAATACTCTTAAGGATTCTGCCATTTACTGCATATTTCCCATTTGTATTAGACCTTCCAAAATGCATTATCTCATGTTTGTCCAGATTAAAGTCTATCTGCCATCTCTCCACCCAAGTTCCAACCAATCTATATCCTGTGGTAACCTCTGATGGTCTTCATTGCTATCCGTAATTCCACCAACCTTTGGGTTGTCCGCAAACTTACTAACCAAACCAGTTACATTTTCCTCCAAATATTTTTTATATTACAATTTGCAGACTAGGTGGATTGATCATGATAAATTGCTCCTTAGTATCCCAAGATTTGCATGTGAAGTTTAAGTTTATTTACTGGGTGCCAAGGTGGCACAGTGGTTAGCACTGCTATGTAGAGTTTGCACATTCTCCCTGTGTCTGTGTGGGACTTCCTCCGTGTGATCTAGTTTCTTCCCACAGTTCATAGATGTGTTTGTTATGTGGATTACTGATGCTAAATTGCCTCTTAGTGTTAGGGGAGTTAGCAGGGTAAATATGCAGTATTATGGAGATAGGGCCTGGGTGGGATTGTGATTGGTACAGACATGATGGGCTGAATGGCTTCCTTCTGCACTGTAAGATTCTATGGGCCTATCTTCTCCAAAGAGCACATCACCTGGTAGTGCAGCAACTCTCCTATCCAGCACTAACATATCTACCCAAGGTTATTCTGAACTTGGATCTTGAACACACAACCTACTAATCAACATCTGAATGTAGCACCAATCAAGCTAAGCTCACTCAAATGAAATTCAGGGTAGCTCTTTTTTCCCAGCTTCAATATTTTTATAACAGGCAATGAGAAATGTTTAAACAAAATGACATTATTTGTTAATGTCTATGGTGTTTCACCAGGTTTACACACAGCAGTGTCCTGGACATTGATTTTCAATTCCAGGCTGACCTTGTTGGTAACTCTAAGCTTCCAATCTCTTCCTTCCCATTATCACCTTATACACTCTTTGACTACTGATTACACTTCACCTTCTTTCAAACAACATGTTTTCACCATTTCTTAATCTTCTCAGCAACTGAATCACTGCAGTATTGTCTAGATCCTGCTGTGTTGATTTTGAAATGGTTGGACAATTTAAAGTTCATTTTATTAGTCACAAGTAGGCTTACATTAACACTGCAATGAAGTTACTGTGAAAATCCCCTAGTTGCCACACTCCAATGCCTGTTCAGGTACATTGAGGGAGAACTTAGCATGGCCAATGCACCTAACCAACACATCTTTGGAGTGTGGGAGGAAACTAGAGTGATGGGAGGAAACCCACGCAGACATGGTGAGAATGTGCAGACTCTGCACGGGCAGTGACCCAAGCCAGAATTGAACCTGGGTTTCTGGTGCCATGAGGCAGCAGTGCTAACCACTGTGCCACCATGCCATCCAAACAAGAAGTTCATTGTTGGGCCAACAGGAGGAATAAAGTCATAAAAGAACTTTTCTTTGAAAAGAATTGGTGGAAGCTTATCAACAAAATAAAATTCAAGGCAGTGATGAAATTAAACAATGGAGCAAAATTTATCCTCAAGAAAGTATAAGAATATCATATTGAAAGAATTACATTTGAAAGAGTTAATGAAAAGTAATTTAAAGTCTACTAATGGAAAATATGATTGGAAAATAAGCCTATAAATCCAAACTCTGCTGTGTCACAAGAAATTATTAGAATTGGTGGAACAGGGAAGTGTCTCGAGTTTAATTTAAACTGAGTGGAATGGAAGATAATACGAAAAGTTCCAAAAGTTAATTTAGATTCCCATTTCATTGTGGAAATTTGTTCAGGTTTATCTTACTCAAACAAAAGTGATATATCTCTCTTTTCAATTTGCTGACTTTCTGAATGTTTTCAGAAGTTTTTGGCAGCTGCTGTTAACTCCCAATTACTCGTCACATTGAACGTTCAGGTTCATTTCATTAACATTGTACAGCTATTTCCCTTGTTACTCATCTCCAGAACTCTAATCTCAAGCAGTTTTGTGACTCACATGTCATTGCTTTGGGTTCCTCAAAAGCCTTTAATAGAAGTTGGCGCTGCCCATTTCTAATCATGTTATTGTGCCATCAAAACTATTATTTTCCTCTCATATTGCTTCATCTGGGCTATAGCAGGTGTTTTGCTTTTAGATTATTCTCCCATCAACTTAGAGGCATCTCTGGAGTTGCCAACTGCAATTAAATATATTCCTAAAAGATCCATCCTGTCTCATCCCCCACACTCTAGCCATAGTCACTCAGCAAATCCATCCTTGAGGCATACCACCTTCCAATGCCAGCTGGAAAGCAAAAAGACTCTTAACCCAATTGGCCAACAGCCCCACATTTTCAAGAACTTTATTTCTGGAAATGAGAAATGTTTAAAGAAAATGGCAAAAAGAAAATAATCTTTTTAATGTCTGTGTGATATTTATCCAGGTTCACACACAAGCAGTATCCTGGAGATTGTTCTTCAATTCCCAGAGAGTTGGTAACCCCAGGCGTCACTGGGATTTGTTTATCTTCATTCTCTCGCTTCCATTGATCTGTTAATTATCTCCCTCACTTCATCTGCTCTTTTCTTACTGATTTCACTAAGAAGCTAATGTTATAAAAGCAAAACAATGTTGGAAATCTGAGGTAAATATAAAAAGCAGGTCTAACAGCATCTGAGGAGAGAGAAAAATGTAAATGTTTTGAGTCTAACATGACTTCAATCTAAAGAGGGTCATGCTGAACTCTCTCTCTACAAATGCTGCCAGATCAGCTGAGCTTTTCCACCACTTTCTGTCTTTATTATTTCTTCAGTGTTTGCAGTTTCCTATTCTCAGAGTAGGAACTGGATCACTGTGGTATCCTCTCGATCTTGCTGTGAAAATATTTTTCCTTTGCTTTGCTAGCCAATTTATGATGTGGAGATGCTGGTGTTGGACTGGGGTGAGCACAGAAAGAAGACTCACAACACCAGGTTAAAGTCCAACAGGTTTACTTGGCATCACAAACTTTCGGAGCGCTTCTCCTTCATCAGGTGAGTAATGAAGGAGCAGCGCTCCAAAAGCTCATGATACCAAATAAACCTGTTGGACTTTAACCTGGTGTTGTGAGACTTCTTACTAGCCAATCTAACCAGCAAATCGCATCGCTTACCAATATAGGCCCAAGTTTCGTTTGACTGGGACAGAAACATCACCAGTTTCGCTTACCAGCTGAAGTTCCATGTCTTCTTCCCATGGGTTCATCTTTTAACCAGCTCTTTCTGAGTGGGCAGGAAGGGACAGGCCAGAAACCAACAGGATCCTTCTTGAAATAAGCACTTCAGACTGCAATGACAGTTTTAGAGGAGTTGATCGCCCAATGGTATTATCAGTAGATTATTAATCCATAAGCTCAGCTAATGTTCTGAGGACACTGGTTCGAATCCTGCCATGGCAGATGGTGGAAGTTGAATTCAATAAAAAGAAATCTCAATTAAGAATCTACTGATGATCATGAAGCCATTGACATTTATCAGAAAACCCATCTGGTTGACTAATGTCCTTTTGGGAAGGAAATCTGTCATCCTTGCCTAGTCTGCCCTATGTATAATTCTAGAGCCAGAGCAATAGAGTCAACTCTCAATTGCCCTCTGAAATGGCCCAGCAAGCTCAATTATGGATGGGTAATAAATGCTGGCCTAGCTAGCAATCCCCATGTCCCTCTAATGACTAAAAAAAATCAGGGGCCTGTTTGGGGAAACCATTGTGACTTTCTCACCAGGACAACCTACTGGAATTAGATGTCAAGACTGGAATAGGCCCAACAATGTACATCAAAAAAGTGCTGGGACTGCAGTGCCTCTTCTAGATCTCTGGGGGAAAGTTTAGTTCTGACTTGCCCAGCCTTCACCATTCCACCACCAGCACCCACCACAACCAAAACCAAAGAACAAAACACAAAAAAACAAAGAAAATTACAGCACAGGAACAGGCCTTTTGGCCCTCCAAGTCTGCAGTGACCATGTTGCCCAATAATCACAAGTCCCTCCCAAACCATATCCCAGCAACTTGTCCAAGCTCTGGAACTGCCCCGAATTCAACTTCCAATTGTTGACCAAGTGTCACTTTGCAGTTCTGTAGAAGGGTGACATGAGTCAAAGCATTAACTCTGTTTTTCGCTCCACAGATGCTGCCAGACCTGCAGAGTTTGTCAGCCTTTTCTGTTTTGATTTTAGGTTTCCAGCATCCACAGTGTTTTGGTTTAACCTGAGTGTCACTGTGCAGTCATTGGCTGAAGGGGACCTGACTCAGCTTTACGTAGCTGAGGCTGAAGAGTAATACCTCACACTTCATGGTCTCAGGCGCTTTGCCATTCACTACTGTCGCTGCCAATATATCTGTCACTCCACATTATAACTGGGGCTTCATTTCACCTCCTCCATTGCTAAATGTACATCTGAGAAAATGTTTCCTCTCTTATGGAGTCCACATCCAAATTTTCTGTTCACCTTTTGCCTTACACCATCATAGGGAAGCATGGACAAGTTGGGCTGAAGGGCCTGTTTCCATGCTATAAAGCTCTATGACTCTCTATCATCACTTCCGTCATTTTACTTTCCTTATCTTCCATCCCCGCACAGACCATTTCTTTCATTCTATTCCCTCTTCCTGCTTTCTCTGCCTCTGTATTTGCCTTAAACTTGACAGGTCAAAATACAAAAGCCTGAGGTCATGTACCAACCAACTCAAGAACATCTTCTTCCCTGCTGCCATTAGACTTTTGAATGGATCTACCTTGCATTAACTTGATCTTTCTCTACATCCTAGCTATGACTGTAACACTGTAGCATTCTGAACTCTCTCGTTTCCCTCTCTATGTGTGGTATGCTTTGTCTGTATAGCATGCGAAAAACAATGCTTTTCATTGTATTCACATGTGACAATAATAAATCAAATCAAATGAAATCAACAAAGGTCACTAACTTTTTCCAGTGCTGGTGAAAGGTTATTGACCTGAAATGGTACCTCTGTTCCCTTCTCCATTGCTGCTGTCAGATCGGCTGAGAATTTCTAACACTTTATTTCAGATTTCCAGCATCATCAGTATTTTGCCTTTAGTTATGGAATCCCAGGAATAGACTGGGACATTTTGTACTGAGATAGACTACAAAAATGTTCTTAACAGAGATCTCTGACTGCAGGAAACATTCCAAAGTGACTTAACAAGTCGATGCATCTCAGGTTAGATTCTGAGCACATTCCTCTCTCTAAGTTTCCAAAACGTAGCTGAAATTAGTCCATGAGGTGGAGGTGTTGGTGTTGGACTGGGATGGGCACAACAAGAAGTCTCACAACACCAGGTTAAAGTCCAAAAGGTTTATTTGGAATCACGAGCTTTCGGAGCACTGCTCCTTCATCAGGTGAATGGAGGCTAGTTCACAAACACAGCGTATATAGGCAAAGGCACAATTGCAAGATAATTACAGGTTAGAATGTGAAGAATGGTTGGAACGTGAGGTAATCAAGTCTTTATAGGTATAAACAGTGCGAGTGGAGAGAGGGATAATCACAGGTTAAAGAGTTGAGAATTGTCTCAAGCCAGGACAGTTTGTAGGATTTTGCAAACCCAGGTGGTATGGTGGGGGTTACAATTAGTATGACATGAAGCCAAGATCCTGTTTGAGGCCGTCCTCATGTGTGCAGACTCTACATTGTCATGTGTTTTGAAGGCCATCTTGCAGAAAGCTTACCCTAAAATCTGAGGCTGAATGCCTTTGACAGTTGAAGTGCTCCGTTTAATTTAGCTGAGTTTCTGGATTAAGTATCTAGTGATAATATCATGACACCTTTGCCTCCCAAAGTTTATGCTGTCCACAAGCCTCCCACCACCTCCCTTCATCTAACCCCAATAGCATAAACCTTTTATCCCTTTCTCCCTTAAATATGCACCAGTTCTGGCTTTAATGCATCAGAAGGATGCTAACTTCATGGAATTAATGCTGAGCTGCTTGCATCTCACTTCCAGCCCCATTGATTTTATTAGCACAGGGAAAGGGGTAGAAAAATCAAATAAAACCAGATATTAACATGTGGCCTGGGTTTTCAGATTGCAATGATGGCAGTGGCCTATTAAAATGAATGAGTTCCAGTTGTAACTGGGGAGCTGAGCTCTTATATAAGTTTCCTTCCTTAATCTTGCAATTGGACCATTTTATTTGACGTCTGGGAATAACGTGATTTATTATGCTGATTGTAGTAAACAGAGAAAAAAAACCAGGGCAAATCAAAACAGGAGACCGTGTTCAATGAAATTTCATATACTATTTGATCATTTATGGTAGACTTGTCTGATGTGTGGGTCGAGGGCTGCATGTCGCCAGTGAGATTCCCAAAATGGCCCCAGGAGAGAGTTTTCAAAATGGCGGTTAGTGGAATAGAAGATTCTGAAAGAAACTATTCCTCCAATCACAGACCATTCCTTCACTACATTTAAAGTTTATTAGTGTCACAACTAGGCTTACATTAACACTGCTGCCACACTCCCCTAGTTGCTACACTCAAGATGCTTGTTTGGATACAGTAAGGGGGAATTTAACATGGCCAATACACCTAATCAGCACATCTTCCAGACTGTGGGAGAAAACTGGAACACCCAGAGAAAGCAGACATGGGAAGAATGTGCAAACTCAACACAGACAGTGACCCAAGCTTGGAATTGAACCTGTGTCCCTGGCTCTGTGAGGCAGCAGTGCTAACCACTGTGCCGCTGTGCTGCCCATATTTCCGATAGGTTCACTCACTCACCTTCTTCAGATTCCCTGCGGCTTGGCTCCAAGGCACCTGTCTGGTTCCAATCACCACACGTGTGTGCCAGGCATCCTTATCATCTGTCCTAGCACGGGATCCTGCTTACACTCTCTCTCATCCATGATGAGCTGGCACATAAGAAGATAGAAAGGTCTCAATTGGGAGTCAGGGGCCGATCCACATACAGGGAATGAACCCCCCCCCGCAGAAAGCCGTCACTCATAGGCTGATCCACATACAGAGGATGACCCCCAACCCCCCCACCGCCCCCAGAAAGCCGTCACTCATAGGTGCCTCAGTAGACATTTGGTGGACCAATGAGGACATAAACTGTTCTGATAATGAGGTTGGCTGTACTCAGCCAAGCTTAACCAGCACTGCAGCATCCATCAGACAACCATTCTGTGAGCTGTGTCTCCTGTTTCTCAGGCTCCTGACAAAGCGATAATGACATCCCCTTTCTTTTGCAGACACATCTAACATATAGAGGAGGGGATCAATGAGCCAAGACCTTGACTTCAGCCCCGACAGAAGAATCAATACAATTCACAGAAAGCGACACTGAAGACTACGCTCACCCTTGCCCTCCGCTATCGCAGACGCTCATGTCTCTCGGTGGGGACCTAGCTCTCGAGCAGCCTCAGAGAGAAAATCTGTGAGTACGTCACAATGTCTGATGCATAGCAGGCAGGAACAGCGGCACCCAAGGACGTGGGGACGTGAAAGATTGCTGGAGGCCAGAATTTGCTGACTATTAGTCAGATGATAGAACTACCCTGAATTTTGCTTCCAATTGCTGTCACTTTGCAGTTCTGTTGCAGAGTCACATGGATATGGAGCATTAACTCTGTTCCTTCCTCCACAGGTATTAGCAGTCTTGCTGAGGCTATCCAGCATTTTCTCTGTTTATTTCAGGTTTTCAGCATCCACAATATTGAGCTTTTATCTGAGTGTCAATTTGCAGTGGTTTATTTGATGGGCCCTGACTAAGCTTCATATAGACGATGAGCCTCTGGACTCAGTCATGCCTCAGTGGGTGATCCAAAGGCAAGGTCGGGAAATCAGAAAAGGAAGTCTTTCTTCAGATTGCAAAGCTCCTCGGAAGAGTCTCCCTGCCTTTAGTCTGAAGTGATTGCGTAATGACTCATTGCACCAAGGTCAGCACTGGTAGAATGGTGGTCACTGTGGAGACCTTCATCCAAGACTCCTGCCCTGCACTGCTGCAGAGCTCACACGTGGCAGAGGCACTTGCTGGCTTCCACCAGTGTCAATACCAGAGTAGGAGGGAGGTTCCTGAGCTCACTCCAGCTGTCCCTCCAAGAAGACATCCAGGGCCCTTAGCTACCCCACAGGGTGGAGGATCAGCTGGTGCACACTCCAGGGTTATCCACCCTGGTGACTCTGAGAGTATCCATGCATTCCCTCTTCTTGTGATCACATCAGCTCCCGGTTCACAGGCTGAGGACGGTGGCATTGCCCTGCCACAGGACCCAAAAGCAGGCCGAGGTTCTCCAGCTCATGGCTGTCCAGAGGATGCCTGTCAAAGTCCTCACTGTGTGTAGCAGCAGCGAGTGGGCTGCCTTCACCTCCACTGTTGGGGATGTTGGGAATGTAACATGTAACAGCAGGGTAAGGAAGATTAAGAAATTGTAGTTACACAGTGTGGGCACATGTGTTAATTACTTCTACATAACAAAGAACAAAACAGCACGGGAAACAGGCCTTTCGGCCCAACGAGCCTGCGCCGCCACCCCGCTGTTCCCATTTCTACCCGTGATCCCTATCTATGTTTATAGATCTACGCATTGAAATCAAATTTGAGACAATTTAGGGAAATTTGTTCTGCCAATCAGCCTCAGAGCACATCTTTGGGATGTGGGAGGAAACCGGAGCGCCCGGAGAAAACCCACGCAAGCACGGGGAGAATGCGCAAACTCCCACAGACACAGGCCCAAATCCATGTATCTGCACAGCACAGCGATAGTCACTGAGCTGTCGTGTTGCCCATCAAATGGTCCAGGTCAAGGGTACACTAACGACGTGAAGCACTAGGATACTCTCGAAAATAAAAATCCAAGAGCAGCCCTCTCATGACCCGTCGCGTGTATGCCCCTCGTTAGACAATAAGGTGGACCAAAGCACCTGTAGGATAAAAACAAGTACATCAATATCATCATCTATTTACACACTTCCCAGGGACTCCCAAGGCTCATGATCCCTATTTTAAATCAGTTTTCTATACCACTCCATTCCCATTCTGTTCATGTGCCCACCTAAGTATTTCTTAAATAACTCCAGACTACCTGCCTCCACCACTTTACTTGGCAGCGCATTCCATACCCCCACCACCCTCTGTGTGAAAAAACTCCCTCTAGCATCCAAATTATACCTTACCCCTCTCACCCTAAGCCCATGACCCCTCGTGCTATTCAAGTCCATCCTAGGAAAAAGCTTAACCCTGTTTACTCTATCTATACCTCTCATAATCTTGTACACCTCTATTAGGTCTCCTCTAAGTCTACGTCTTTCTAAGGAAAACAGTCCCAATTTGCCTAACCTCTCCTCATAACTCAGATCTTCCATACCAGGCAGCATCCTGGTAAATCTCCTCTGCACTCTCTTCAGAGTCTCCACGTCCTTCTGGTAGTAAGGCTACCAGAACTGGCCACATATTCCAAATGAGGTCTAACAAATGTTTTATACAACTGCAACATTAAAGGCCAGCTCTTGTACTCTATACCCCTTCCTATAAAGGCTAGCATATCATATGCTTTCTTCACAACCTTCTCCACCTGTTCTGCCACCTTCAGAGACTTGTGCACCTGCACCCCCAGGTCCCTTTGCATTTCTATACTCTTAGTAGGTCTACTCTTTATCATATACCACCCCCCTACATTCTTTCTCCCGAAATGCATCATCTGGCATTCGTTCACTTCTGTAAATAACTCCCACTGATTTCACCCTCAGAACGTAAGAAATAGAAGCAGGAGTAGGCCATCCAGCCCTCAAGCCTGCCCTGCCATTCAATAAGATCATGGCTGATCTGAAGTGGATCAGTTCCACTTTTGCTCCTGCTCCCCATAACCCTCAATATCAATATTTCCCACAATAGGATTATTTCTAGGTTGTCAAAACCATCAGATTTAAATTTAGTAGCTTTTTGGTATCTAAGTGCTTGATTCAAATTGATTGGCTAAATCTCAAAACTTGTTTTCTTGGTAAAAACTACTGCTTGGCCTTTTGATACCGATGTGTCAGTTTGGGGCTGTCTGCGTATTTGCATTTTCAATCTCTAAGCAGAGAAAAAGCACCACCTTTTAACAGGTCCACACAATGCATCCACTCTCCTGTATTTTACAATTTTATTAACATCAAATTCTAACTTCCTATCTCCCAATCTACCCTACTTAATTACTCCAAACAAATTTGCAACAATATTCTATGGCACGAATTCCTGGCTGTGCATAACCAGAATCTTGGGGTAAATCAAAGTAACATTCATTCATCTCCTTTCTATGAGTACAGAGAATTCCACAGCCACATGAAAGAACCTTGCAGCATTCAGAGCAGTTAGCTTGTTCATCAGGGATTTGAAAGGATCGTTATTGTAGCAACATTGACTGATGTTTTTGTAATGTGTAATAGAATTATATAAGTGCATATTTCAAAAGAGCATATGTACCCTGAAGACTTTGATGGCACATCATTTATAAACAATAATCACTTTTGCTTAGTTTTCTCAAACAAAAATAGCAATATTGGCATTGGCTACCATGTCTTATGTTGCTGATGCATTTCCTATTGTTCCCTGTTGTGGACAATCTCTTCAGTGTTGCAAATTTACTAACTGCATTAAAAGCACGGCCCGCATTGTCACAGGCAATCCTTGACTCCACTTCTTAAAGTGGTAAACTTAAATTATTTTGATAAATTTTTGATTAAAGAGCTTGCAAGTATTCTGACTTTCGTGCAACTTTCAAACCCCATGTCTGGTTTGCCATCAAGGATACCTTTTTCTACCTCGATATGATTGCGCATTTCTCCATTGCTTATGGGTGGTGTGGTGGCACAGTGGTCAGCACTGCTGCCTCACAGCGCCAGGGATCTGGATTCAATTCCTGGGTCGCGATCTGTGTGGAATTTGCACATTCTCCCTATGTCTGCATGGGGTTTCCTCCAGGTACTCCAGTTTCCTCCCACAGTCTGAAAGACCTGCTGGTTAGTTGCATTTACCATGCTAAATTCTCCCTCAGTGTACTGCTTCAAAAAAACCTTGGTGTACTCAGAAGTGCTATAAGCATGTTACTTTGATGCTAACTTAACGAGCGGGATATTCTGATCCCGCAGTGTGTTTTGTAGTGACAGAGGTGATCGACTATTGTCTTGTCATTGTCAACAAGTTTTCCCATTGTTCGTACCCTCTGCCTTCAGTGAACCCCATGGTGAGGGAGGGGAGGTTACCATTGGCGGGATCAGAGGATTCTGCTGACAGGACCAACTGGAAAATTTTGGTGAACATGTTCACAGTGGGTGGATTTTCTGCCTCACCCTTTGGTGTTTTTCGTGGAGGAGGAGGGGCCACCATTTGCAGGATCTTCCAATCCCATTACTGTGAATCAGGTTCCCCATTGATTTTTGATATTATTTGATTTGATTTGATTTATTGTCACATATATTAACATGTGAAAACATTGTTTCTTGCGCACTAAATAGACAAAGCATACCTTCATAGATAAGGAAATGAGAGAGTGCAGAATGTAGTGTTACAGGCAGAGCTAGGGTGCAGAGAAAGAACAATGTAATGCAAGATGGATCCATTCAAAAGTCTGACAACAGCATGGAAGAAGCTGTTCTGAGTTGGTTGGTACCTGACCTCAGACTTCTGTATCTTTTCCCCAGTGGAAAATGGTGGAAGAGAGAATGTCCAAGGTGCATGGGATCCTTAATTATACTGGCTGCTTCGCTGAGGCAGCCAACTGCCACTGTTGAGGAACCTACAGTGGGGGCAGTAGGGGGTGGGGGGTGTCGCCAGTGGGTCCAGAAGATTCTGTTGCGGGAACAGCTAGAAAATCTCACCCAGAACCTTCATACCCGTTGCCTCCATGAGTAATGGAAGCTTGAATCGACAAACCAGAACAAAATTAAACTCAGTTCTCTGCGCAACTTATGTTCACCAACACCAAAAATGCTTGGAGTTTTTATTCCAGACGTCTGTTGCTTATACCACATGCTCCTCAGATCCTCACCCAACCTATGGCCTTTAGCTGTCGCCTTTGTCACACAAGAACACCATAAGGTTGTTCTTCAATTCAAATTAAAAACGCTTTTTGTTTTTAATGTTCAAGTGAAGATCTGTAATCAAGAAATGATATCCATCAGAATGAATTGTTCTTTTAATTAATTAGAATTAATTAGGTAAGCAATTAATTAATTAGCAATTAGAATTTATTTAATTTGATTTGATTTATTACTCTCACATGTATTGGAATACAGTGAAAAGTATTGTTTCTTGCAATATACAGACACAGCACACCCTTCATAGAGTACATAGAGAAGAAGGAAAAGAGATGGTGCAAAATGTAGTGTTACAGTCATAGCTAGTGTAGAGAAAGATTAGCTTAATGAAAGGCAACCCCGTTCAAAAATCCAATTGCAGCAGAAAAGAAGTTGTTCTTGAGTCAATTGGTGCGTGACCTCAGACTTCTGTATCTTCTTCCCGCTGGCAGAAGGTGAACCTCAGGTGGCACGGTGGCACAGTAGTTAGCACTACTGCCTCACTTATAGCCTAGGGTCACTGTTTATGTGGAGTTTACACATTCTCTCCATGTCTATGTGGGTTTCGTCCAGGTGCCCCAGTTTCTTCCCACAGCCCAAAGATGTTTGCGTTCAGTTAATTGGCCATGCTGAATTGACCCTAGTGTCAGATGTTTGACGGGGTAAATGTGTGGGGTTGCAGATATAGAACCTAGATGGGATTGTGGTTGGTGCAGACTCGATGGGCTGAATGGCTTCCTTCTGCACTGTTAGGGTCCTACGATAAAGAATGCAGGTAAGGTGCAACGAACTATTTATTCACCAGGAGATGAACTCTCTTTTATCAGATATGACAAGTCACTTGTTTAAAAAAACGGAGCCATAAAATTGGGAAAATAAAGATCAGACACACTCTCATCACATCGTGCTGTATTTGCAAAAGGGATCCCAATGGAATTTAATCAACTCCTTGTCATTATAACATTTTAATTGGTTCCATGTGGAGTATTTTGAACACTCTCACTCAATACCCTGCATGGTTCAGTAAATTTCATTTATTTCTGATATGCTTAATTATTTGTAATTCACAAAAATATCTGGTTCGGCATCACAGACAGCAATTAACACTGGCTCCGACTGTTATGATATTGCCTTCTCATGACTTTGATTAGATATGTTTTATATTTTTGAATGGTAATGATGCTCTGTTGTGGCAAGAAAAGTAACTCAACAAGTTGCTGAACTTCATGAAGTTTTAATAAGTTACCTCTAAGTGGTGACCAAGATTAAAAGGCATTTGAAATTATATCAGGCCTTTGCATTCATTTCAAAGAAATGCAGCCATGTTCAGTGAGGCAACCAACTTGATTAATATGATTTAGCCAATGCAGTGAGGACCAACTGGTGAAATGAATTTCTGACAGGAGGAAAGAATTACAGATCACGGGAGAGAGCTCCAGCCCAAACCACTGTTATTCTTTAGCAGTTTAAAAGGTAGATTTAGCCCCCTGGCTAAATCTGTGTTTTTATAAGAACCTGAATGAAGGTGGCATGGTGGCACTGCTGCCTCACAGTGCCAGGGGCTCAGGTTCAATTCCAATTTGGTGTCTGTCTGAGTGGAGTTTACATGTTCTCCCTGTGCCTGCATGGGTTTCTTCCAGGTGTTCTGGTTTCCTCCCACAGTCCAAGGATGTGCAGATTAGATGGATCGGCCATGATAAATTGTCCCTTGATATCCAAAGATGTGCAGGTTAGATGGATTGGCCATGATAAATTGGCCCTTAGTGTCTAAAGATATGCAGGTTAAGTGATTGGCCACGCTAAATTGGCCCTTAGTGTCTACAGATGTGTAGATTAGGTGGATTGGCCACGCTAAATTGGCCTTTAGTATCAGAGGGATTAGTAGGGTAAATATGTGAATAGGAGGATGGGAACCGAGTGAGATTGCTGTCAGTACAGGTTCAATGGTTGAATGGCCTCCTTCTGCGCTACAGGGATTCTATGATGAAAAAGTGCTGTACGATTTGCAAATTCATTGTCACCACTCTGCTGATGCCCCACACGGCCTTGTGGGTCAGATAAGGACTGAGCAAAAAATAGCATGAAAAGGAAAAGAAAGGTTAAAGTGCTCGGAGCATTCAAAACAAAATGGATGAATTAGTTGCACAGATAGATGTAAAGGTGTATGATATAGTTGGTATTTCAGCATCATGGCTCCAAGATGAACAAGGATGGAATTAAACATTGAGGGCTATTCAGTGTTTGGGAAGGACAGACTGAAAGAAAAAGGTAGTGGAGTTGCATTGTTGATTAAATCAACCTAACCTGTGCATCTTTGGATTGTGGGAGAAAACCAGATCATCAGCAGGAAACCTGTACGGACACAGGAAGAATGTGCAAATTCCATGCAAGCAGGTCACCCGAGGCCAGAATTGAACCCAGGTCCCTGGCACTGTGATGCAGCAATCCCAGCCTCTGTGCCATTGTGCTCCCCACTTCCAGCCAGCAGGAATTACTCACATCTTCAGAGTTTATAATCGTCAACATCAGTCCATTGCCCTCTTGAGGAAGGGTGAGATAAAGGGAGTAGCCAGTTTGCACACTCTCTGCTCTGTTGGCTTTGAAATTGCCATTTCCAATCATGGGAATCATAAAATCCCTCAAAATCCCTCAACCTAAAGCACTTGGTCTATTGAGCCTGCACCAGCCACAATCTCACCCAGGCCCTATACCTATAACCCCACACATTTACCCTGCTAATCCCCTTGACACTAGGGTCAATTTTGCATGGCCAATCAACCTAACCTCCACACCTTTGGGAGGTGATTGGAGCACCCGGAGGAAACTCACGTAGATGTGGGGAGAACGTGCAAACTATACACAGACAGTGACCTGAGGCCAGAATCGAAACCAGGTTGCTGGTACAGTCTCTCCACTGTGCCTCCGTGCTGCCAAGATGTGGCAGGACTGCTGTATTCCCAGGCGCTGCTAATGACAGGGCAGATACTTGATTCCTGAGGGACAGGATCCCTTCACTCCTTGGTTAACCCTACAAATGAATGTCCTGATAATGGCCGGCAGGAAAGCAGGATGTCTCCACGATCTTAACTCACTCAGCTTGAGGATTCCCCCAGCACATGACTGAGGCAGTCCGCACCTCAACATTTGGCAGCCTGCACCTAAGACATCTGTGTTTAGGAAAATGATGTGTATCCCTTCAGGAAGGGCATCTGAAGCAAACATGTGGAACCCATGTTGGAATTTTCAGCAGTTGGATATGGACGCCTTGGTGCTTAGAATCAAATACCTCCAAAGCAAACCAGCCCTGCAGTCAAAAAACTTAGCATTTTGGAGATAATTCACTAGGTGGCAACCTTCAACTATTAAGGAAAATACCTGTAACTGTTTACTTGGCATCAGATACTGACCAATCTAGGAATCAGTTGAAGCCTCCAGGCCATTAAATTGTTGCCAATATTTCAACCTGATGTACTTCTGGCAAAGACACAACACAGCATGACTGCCGTTGTATTTAGCTTAATTGCACTTGTATTGGTATTAGATTTTCAAATGACTACTTACTCTCATCCCATTTCCCACCATCATTTTGTACTCTTGCTATTTTTTTGCACTCGTCCAATTCTCCTTTGATAGCTTTCATAATCTCTACCTCAGTGAGCACTTTTATATTGAAACAATCTGTGTCCAAATGAACCTCTGTGTGAAGAAAAGCCCTCCACCTTCCCCTCTCATTCTTCCAGGAGTAATCTTTTGTTTCCCTGGCGGTGATTTTCACCCTGCGTTAGGCTATCAGCAAAAATGGCAACACTGTCACAAAATACGGTGAGAACTGGACTCTCGTCGGTGAGATTGCATCTCCAACATTTCCCCAACCCCTCCATCAGTGACATGACAAGAATTCTGCCAGAGTACGTCAACATATCATTGGATATAGAAATGTATAAGATTAAAAATGGAATAGATAAGATGGAAGTAGGGAAGTTGTTTCCACTGGAGCTAGGGGGCATGACTGCAGATTAAAGGAGAGCAGATTTAGGACTGAGTTGAGAGAAAATTCTTCACACAAAGTGTTGTAAATCTGTGGAATTCCCTGCCCGGTGAAGCAGTTAAGGCGACCTCATTGAATGTTTTTAAGGCAAAGATAGATAAATTTTTGAACAGTAAAGGAATAAAGGATTTGGTGAGCAGGTGGGTGAGTGGAGCTGAGTCCACACAAAATATCAGCCATGATCTTATTGAATGGCGAAGCAGTCTTGAGGGACCAGATGATCTACTCCTTTTCCTAGTTCTTATGTTCTTATTAATGAACCCTTCCACAAGTACTTTATCATTGAGGCATGATTTATAACAGCTATTTTAAATCTGGTGATTTTGCCTCCAAAGGGGATATCAGAGGTAAACGCTCAAGTCACCATCGCCCTCCAAGGTGCCAATCACAAGAGGAGGCACCGAAGAAGAACAGGTGGGGAAAGGACCCAGATAAATGCAACTCGGTGCCGGATGAGAGTGGCATTCAGTCTTGGCACCTTGGCAAGGGGAAGGCGAGGGAGGTTGGGGGGGTGTCACTCCAATACTTTGGCGACCCTTTATGGCCTCCGGAATTAAAGGGATCTGGTAGCTGACATGCGGCATCACTTCCCATGTCCTTTTGCTGGGCTTGTGACAATATCACCGCTGAAGGATTGCCCTTCGAGTTGGAAGGTTTGTTTAATCCACAGCCCATGAGAGCTGGTGGAATGAGGGTGCCATTTAAGGATGAAGTTGAATGCAAATTGCACTCGTCTCATGAATCAGGTGTGCCTCTCTTGCCACAAGGGGAAGCCAGTTGCTTGATTAACCCCCTGACCCTCCCTTGATTAGTCAATTGTGCCACTTTAGCCAGCATTACAATATGAGTGTGCCACTGTCATGAGGTGGCTGGGAGAGAGATCACCATGGCTGTGTGAAGGGGTGCAACAGGGGATATGAAGAGACAGATTTACCCTGGCTGCATGAAGGCATTTATTCATCTTCTTTTGGCACTGTAACCACGTTATGGAGAGAACTGGCACTCACTATCATGGTCACAGCCTACTGGGGGGCAGGGTTGGTGACGTTGCTTGCTGACCTTCTGGCCAAAAAGACTGGTACAGGATGTTCACTTCTTCTCGACACCATCCGAGCATCTGATGAGGGCTCTCTCCATGGTGCTGCTTTCCTGATTGGCCTTGGAATGAGTGCTGGGGAGGTATTTTAAAGGATATTAAAGTTGATAAGGTGAGCGAATCAGAGGCAAGCCTCAATACTAAGGTTACTCAGGGTGAGCCAATCAGAGGCAAGCCACCACGAACACAGCATAAAACACAAAGAATTTTTTTTGTTGAAGAGGTTGCACATACAAAATTTTTCCACCAGCGCTGATGAAATTCTTCCCTGTTTACTTGCCAGGCAAAAACTTCGAAAAAATATTGGAGAATTCCACCCTTAGTTATCAATTTGCCAGCCAGAGGAAACAAACTATCATTTCAGAATTTTGAAACAGAATCTCCACTTCAGTCAAAATAACTAGTCCAACATTTCTCGCCTTTCTTATAACTAGAAACATTCAATTTCTGGTATCACCCCAGTGAAAGTTCTCTGTCAATTATCTGTGGTTTTACTTTTTTACATGAGAGCACCATGAACATCTCAGTCACTGACCTTTCCCCTTTGGGCTTTGATTGTTAGCTAAAAAGTTCCCATTCAGGTCAGAGGCTGGGAATCCTGTGGTGAGTAACTTGCTTACTGACTCCCAGGGCCTGTCCCGAGGCACGAGACAGGAATGTGATGGAACGCTCCTCACTTGCCTGGATGAGTGCAGCTTTGCCAACAATTAAGAAGCTCAACACCATCCAGGACAAAGCAGCCCTCTTGATTAGCACTCCATTCATCATCTCCACCATTCACTCCCTCCGCCACAGATGCATTGCAGCAATTCAGCAAGATTCCTTTGACAGAACCTTTCAAATCTCTGGCAGCTGAAAGGGCATGATGTGGAGGTGCTGGTGTTGGACTGGGGTAAAAACAGAAAGAAGTCTCACAGCGTAAAGTCCAACAGGTTTAGTTGTAGCAAACGCCACAAGCTTTCGGAACAGGCTGTCCCTTCGTCAAGTGTGTGGGAGTTCTGACCACAAACAGGACACCCACCTAATGAAGGGACAGTCTGTTCTGAAAGCTTGTGATGTTTGCTACAAATAAACCTGTTGGACTTTAAGCTGGTGTTGTGAGACTCAGCTAAAAGGGCAACAGATCCATGGCAGAACTGCAATCTTTAAGTTCCCCTTCAGGTTACACACAATCCTGACTTGGAAAATAAATTTGATACTCTCCATCCGATTAGTGGATAGGCTTTGGCTGTTGGAGGACCAATGGGTGGTCCTCCAGCTCAGAGAGCTCTGCCGCCTACTGTTGTAGGTAAGAAAAAGAAAAGTTCCCTCTGCTTTCCCTCTCAGCACTTTAAAAATATTTGTAATACAATAATGCCAGACTATCATTATAAGGAGGAAACACCATGACAGGGCTGCCCATAGCTACAATTGTGGCCAAGTGTTGGGGGAAATGGGGAACTTGGGTTATTCTAGAAGGTTAACCATTTGGTTTGCTCCTAAGAAGCTGTGTCCAGGGAGTTGACACTGTAGAGATGCCCACAGGCTAACTGGAATTTTCAAGTCAGTCTCTGATCCAGTCAAATTCTGCTCCATCTCCATTTTCAAGTTTGCCGATGACACCACGATAGTGAGTCAAATCTCAAACAACGACAAAGTGGAGTGCAGGAAAGGGATAGAGAATCTGGTGAACTGGTACAACAACAGCAATATCTCTTTCAATGTCAGTAAAATGAAGGAGGTAGACATCAGCTTTGGAAAGCATGGTGGAGAACATGCCCCTGTCTACATCAACGTGATGAAGTGTAAATGATCGAGAACTTCAAATTTCTATGCGTCCAGATCACCAACAAACTGTCTTTGTTCCTCCATACTGTTGCTATAGTTAAGAAAGCCTGCAATGCCTCTACTTTCTCAGGAGGCTAAGGAAATTTGGCATATTTGCTTTGACTCTCACCAATTTTTACAGATGTACAGTAGAAACCATCCCTTCCAGATGTATCACAGCTTGGTATGGCTCCTGCTCTGACTAAGACTGCAAGAAACTACAAAGGATTGTGAACGTAGCTCAGTCCATCATGCTAACGAGCCTCCCACTCATTGAGTCTGTCTATTCTCCCCACTGTCTCGGAAAAGCAACATGTATAATCAAAGGCCCCACACATCCAGGGTATACTTAATATCTTCCATTTCTTCTGTCAGGAAAAAGATATAAAGGGTCTGAGATTGAGTGCCAACTGACTCAAGAACAGCTTCCTCTCTGCTACCATCAGACTTTTAAATGGACCTACCTTGCATTAAGTTAATCTTTCTCTACATCCTAGCTATATCTGTAACACTACATTCTGCACTCTCTCCTTTCCATCTTCCCTGCGTACTCCATGAACAGTATGTTTTGTCTGTATAGCACACAAGAAACAATACTTTTCACCAAAACATGTGACAAAAATAATCAAATCAAATCAATGGCCTTGGTTAGTCTTTAAATTAGCTTAACAAACTGTCCCCTGCTGGTGGGTAGGTAACTGTTCAACCCCAACCTGGCCTTCAGGAAAATGGCTCAGGTGTGGGATGATACTGGCAAAGTGGCCTGGCAATGTGAACCTTTGCATTGTGTCAGTTTCTGTCCCATTGGCTTCCGAAATTCCTGCCCAATATTTCCGGCCTCAATGTCACTTCATTGCATTGTTAGTTAGAGACGGAAACCCCCAAGTGCCATTGTGTATGAATGTATAGTAATTAGGGTGGATGTTTTATTCTGCGATTCTAATACCAAGTTGGTTGATTGACCCTTTGCCATCTGCTAACACTCAGAAGCCTTTGTGACATCCCATCAGTACATCAGCAAGCTGTTCATGGAAAGGGAATGCAGGTTTCAGCATCTAAATTGATTTTCAAATTGTTTTTCAATATAAGAGTGAAAAAAAGAGCAGATTTGAATTTGCCTTCAAAGTGCTTAGAACCACTCCGCTAACTCAAGAAAAGAACCTTCCAAAGTATTGTCCAAATGGAGGATAATGTCAAAAGCTACAAGAGAAAAAGAAGTATTAATTGCTAATATTGATCAGACACAAAGAATGAAAAGAATGAGCAATTTATTCCATTGGTTATGCACTCTCATGCCGTTAAATTCATCTCTTGAACAATTACAGAATCAATACAGACTGGAGATTTCAGGGGTGTTTTTATGCACAGTGATTATCAAGAAATGGAATTGTACACACACCCCTTTCAGGCTAATCTCACCTTTTAAAAACTGACTGAATTGGAGAAATCTTGTACAAGGAAGGGAATGTAGATCCATACTGCATAACAGCTGCAAGTTAAGGGGAGGTGATAGCCTAGTGGTATCACTAGACAATTCATCCACAAACTCAACTAATGTCCTGAGGACTTGGGTATGAATCCAATCCATGGCAGGTGATGGAGTTTGAATTCAATAAAAATTTGGAATTAAGAATGTACTGATGACCATTAAACCATTCCTGGTTGTTGGGAAAACCCATCTGCTTCATTAATGTCCTTTAGGGAAGGAAATCTGCTGTCCTTACCTGGTCTGACCTACATATGATTCCAGAACCAGAGCAATATGGTTGACTCCCAACTGCCCTTGGGCATCTAGGGATGGTCAATAAATGCTGGCTAGCCAGAAATGTCCATATCCTACCATTGAAAGCTGTTAATTTTTTGTAATTACTGTTTATATTAGTTAGTTACACATTATTATTCCATCTGCAACATTCCAACAGATATATTCCCCACTGATATATCTATGTTGCAGTAATAGATACACCCTTGTAATCTGCTACTGACTTAGTACTGGACTCAACTTCAGTTGTGACAATAGATTGGAGAAGTTGGGATTGATCCCTTTGGAGCAAAGAAGGTTAAAGGAGATTTTTTTGTTCAAAATTATGAAGGCTGGCCAGTGTAGAAAAGGAGAAACTGTTCTCCTCATAAAAGGATCATGAATGAGAGGGCACAGACTTAAAGTAATTTGCAAAAGAAGCAAATGTGATGTGAAGGAAAACTTTTCCAGCCAGCGAATGGTTGGGGTCTGGAATGCATTACCTGGAAGTGTGATGGAGGCAGGTTCAACTGAGGTACTTAAGAGAGCATTAGATGATTTTTGAATAGAAACAATGTGCAGGGTTCAGGGAAAAGGCAGGAGAATGGCACTAAATCACAATGCTTTGTTAGAGAGCCAGTGCAGACATGATGGGCTGAATGACCTCCTTCTGCACCGTGACAATCCCATGATTCTGAGTAACATGCAGTATTATTTGTGGTAACTCTTAAATAAACAAGAGAGTATATGTGAACTTAAGATTGTTGGTGACCAGATCAGTAACTCCAGAATATATTATGCTGTTAGCTTCGACCCTAATTTTTACATTTGCTTTTGGCATTAGGGTCAGCGTAAGGTCTTTTACTCCAGATATGATTCTAGTGACCCACTAGGAAGCTTTTATCAAAGCAAACTTTATTTAAGGACTCAGTTAGAATACACCAAAAATTAGCATAACTTATACCAATTAAAACACTTAATCATGATAAAGTATAATTCTTGACAGCTAGCTATCTCTATTATTCCAATTTAAAGCAATGTCACATAGATATACCCATTTCTTCACAATTAGTTAGCACAGAAACAACATTGCTCATATTGTGATGGATTTTCAGTTTTTTCACTCTTCTGGACAGAGATCCAGACAACAGTTTCAAGAGAAGGACTTGTCCCCAAAACAACAAAACTTCAGGGAAGTAAACCTAGTCTCTGGCAGCTCCCAGCCTCCAGAGACAAAAGGAGATATCTCTCTCTCTGTGCTTCTAAAACAACAACTCTCAAGAAAGATCCACTCTCATAAAACAGGATCTCTGAAAAAGATTTGATTGATTTATTGTTGTCACATGTATTAGTATAGAGTGAAAAATATTTTTTCTTGCATGCTATACAGAGAAACATACTGTTCATAGAGAAGAAAAGAAGAGAGTGCAGAATGTAGTATTATGGTCATAACTAGGATGTAGAGAAAGATCAATGTAGTGTGAGATAGAAAGAGACTTATCTCCTGGGCGGATTCCCACTTCCACCTTCAGAGAGGGGAGAAGAGAGGCACTCCTCTCACTCAACTCAAAAGCTATATTAAACTTGAATATTGTGTGTAAGCCTAGCTTTACTCAGTCATGTGACTTTAACTGTCAACGAACCTAATCAAGCCCTACTCTGCAATATCCCAGGGGAAAACACCCATAAGAGCAGAACAGCATTTGTCCAGGTTAAAACAAAGATTCTATCAATTAGAAGCAATTATACTCCTGCAGTAACAATACAGGATTCAGTAGAAATAAACTTGTTGGACTGTAAGTTGGTGTAGTGGGATTGCTTTCTGTGTGTGCACATTCAGAGCTATAGAACGTCCTTGACGCAGTAACTGATCACGTGAGAGAATAGGCCTCAGATTAAACATTTGGAAAACAAAGGTACCAGCCTGCTCCTGCCACACAAAACTGTTCTCTGACCATCAAGATCCATGGTGAGTCCCTGTACACTGTGGATCATGTTCCATACTTCGGGTGCTTCCTCTTGGCACGAGCGAACATTAATGATAAAATCCAGCATCGACTCCAATGTACCAGTGCAGTCTTCGGACACCTGGGGAACAGAGTGTTCAAGATTGAAACCTCAAATCCAACATCAAGCTCATGGTATACGGAATAGGCATGGTCCCTGTCCTCCTGTATCTAATAGAAACAGATACCTCAAATCATTGGACAGATATCATCAAAATTATCTCCACAAAATCCTCAAATCCACTGGCAGGATCAGCATACCAACGTGTGCATCCTTTCGCACACTGATATCTCCAGTATCGAGCACTCAAGCAGCTGTGATGGGTGGGCCACATTTATCCACATGCCCAACACAAGACTCCCAAAACAAGTGTCCCAGTCCAATCTCTTCACTAGCAAGCTATCGCTAACAGGGCAGTGCTTTACTAGAAGGACACTCTGAAAGCCTCCCTAACTAAATGCAATATTCCTGTCAACACATGAGAATCACTTGCCTTGGAACACCCAACCCATGAAGCAGCCGGTGACCCACAAAGACGCCAATCACCTTAAGCGTCACTGGGTGGAGTACGCAGAGGCTAAGCAGAAAGAGAGCACAGAATCCAGAGTGTCCCACTCACTAACCTCATTAAACATCTCCTGTCAAGCCTGTGGCAGAGTCTGCAGCTTCAGGATTGGACTATTCTGACACTGCATTTCCTTGGCGTGGATGCAAGTCATTCTCCATCCTGAGGGGCTGCCAAAGAAGAAGAGGATTAAGGAGTGAGATTAAAAAACATTAATTACACCAAAAGGAGTGAAAAACTGGAACTCTCTCTTTAAAGGCCGGAGTAATTGGAATGTTCATGCCTGAATTTTTGATGGATTTTTGTTAGGCAAAGGAATCAAGGCATATTGATCAAAAGTAAATGGATTCGGGCTACAGATCTGACTGAAGAACAGGATGGGTTCAGCGGGCTGAATGCTCCACTCTTGTTCCTAGATTGGAACAAATGGGCAGGTCTAAGGGGAAATGGCAACCAGGAAATGTTTGCCAAAGGGAATATTTGAGAGCAGTCGTTATTAAAGAGAACAGGATTCTTGAGATTTATTGAAGATAAAGCTTATCCCCTGTACACTTAGGATAGTTCCTTTAGGAAATCATGCTGTCTGGTTGAGTTGTGCTACCACCAGTTTCACAAGTTGATAAGAATCCCCACATTGAGTGTTAAAGCATTGCTTGTACTGAAAGGAAAAATATTTCATGTGTAACAATTGTTCAGTGTGTTAGACAACCTATCAGGGATCTACCGAACTATACAGATGATGGAGGAGGGGTCTGTTACAATTTGTGTGGGATTTTGTCAAACTGGTTAATGTTTTACTTTCAACCACCAAACTTGTGATCATTTTCATGAATGTTGCAGCTGGACCTTGTTTGTTGGAGTCCATGATGCCTGTAATAGCTTCTCTTAAGGTTCTTGGAGATTCTGTGACCACCCAAACCAATGCTTAACCAGGTACCAGCTTGACTGCTTCAGAAACCATCAACATACTTCAGTCTAAAGCTAAACCTTCTCAGATTCAAGCTCCTGGAAGATGCAAAATGCAAGAACTTTAAGATCTGATGTCAGTGTCAACACAGCTTTCCATCTCCAGTACTAAATCCACCGTTAGAGCACTCTGAAGGAGGAGTGAAGTAGGGAAAAGTTCACTTAAAGGTAATGTAACCTTACACCTAGATAGTGATGATGTTGATGCCATTTAGGTTACTCAGAGAAATTAGAAGCCATTTGAAGTTTGATTTAGTAATTGCTGACTCTGGGATGCCAGGTAACATGTACACCTAGATTGACCTTTGAGTGGAAGTAGTTTTCCATGGATGGTATGATGGCACAGTTGTTAGCACTGCTGACTCACAGTGCCAGGGACCTGGGTTCAATTCCAGGCTTGGATCACTGCCTGTGTGGAGTGTGCATGTTCTCCTTGTGTCTGTGTGGCTTTCCTCCATGTGCTCTAGTCTCCTCTCACACTCCAAAGATGTACAGGTTAGATGGATTGGCCATGCTAAATTGCTCCTCAGAGTCTCAAATGTGTAGGTCAGGGGAATTAGCTGGGTTAATGCTTAGGGTTATGGGGAACAGGTCTGGATGAAATTTCAGGGGATTACTGGAGTTACAAGGATAGTGTTTGGATGGGATTGTTGTCGGTGCAAATTCGATGGGTTGAACAGCCTCACTCTGCGCTGTAGGGATTTTATGATTCTATGATAATGCTGCTTTTGATGGGGTTTCCATTGCTGGGATAAGTTGTGTAGCATAGGGGAAGCCACAAGGACTTTCTCTTGTACTGACTTTGTTGCAGGAGAGTGAGGTTGTAAAATCCTGCTCTCTGCCTTTTACTATCCATGAGTTAAGACAGATTTTAGAAAAAGCAGGCATGAAATGAGGCAAAAAATAAATTCATTTTCCAAGTACGCCATTGGACTCCATTTTCATACAGTCATTAGTTCTCCTGAAGTTTGGATGCCTAAATGGTTGCTTGCCTGAAGAACACGATGAATGGTGTTAAATCAGTAATTTATTTAGTTTACTATTTTCTGTGTCTGTTCAGGATTAAGAGGGCCAGGACACAAAGGTAAATTGGCCCTTTGGCTTGTGGTGAAAATCTTTGCAAGCTGGCTGGTTGCCTTCCAGGATGTACAAATAAATCTGACATTAATGCTACCTTTGTGTTAACTGTCACACAGTGACATGAACTTCCCATCAAACAGTTGTCTTCAGAACCTCATCTGCTGAACCCAAATGTTGCTTTTCCTTGCACTGCATGCATCTTGTATAGGAAATGAGAGTGTTCCACTCTGAATTGAATTCTCAATTACGTGACCCAATTTTGTGTCTCCATAATTGCTGAGATAAGAAAGCGTCGCTACATATTCAGGTACCCTGCAGAAAGGGCTCCCTCAGGCAACGCAGTGCATTGGAAGAAGCTGCAATTCATACACTGGCGATATGACGGAATAGCTGTCAGTTGAAGAGAGGCAGCCAAAGTCATTAAAATAAATAGTTAGATTCTGCCAAAGAAATTCCTTTGACAAGGTGGTGACTGTTGTGTTCGAGATCAGAACTAACAGAATGGAAGAAATGATAGGAGCTGCAAAGTTTGATTCTCTATTTCTGTCTCTGAGAATTGGCAATGTGTTACATGTCAGACTGTATTTCAGCATCTTAAAAAATTCAACAGAAAATGTAATGTATCAACATAATTTTCTGTGCTTCAAATGCAAAATGCTTTTGATCGCCTGACCTAATTTGTCCTCGTTTGGTATCATGCCCCTGTGAAGCAAGCATTTTATGTTTAAAAACTACACACAAATGCTTAGCTACAGGTCAGGGTGAAGCGTTTATGTAAACTACATAATAAAAACAACTTACATTTATGTGGTGTCTGTGACTGAGATAAAACACTCCCAAGACACAGAGGAATAATGAACCAAAGTTAACACTGAGCTAAAGAAGGAGATATTGGAAGGGGAGTGAGAAAAGCTGTTCAAAGAGATGAACATTGAGGTGGATCTAAAAGCAGGTGAGGCAGAGAGGTGCTGGGAGAAAATTTCACAGAGGCTCTGCTGTTACCTTTGTTACTGTTCTTAGATGAAGCTGTTCTCAGTGGGACTGGAGAATGTACGACAGATGGTATGATGCACAGAGTCACATGGTAATAGACTGAGAGTACGATCTAGGAAAGAACGCTCTGAAAGCAGCTTACATGCATGGCAGCAGTACTATACCTTGTTATAGATTGGTGTAGCTCCTGCTCTATCCAAGACTCTAAGGAATGACAAGGGGTAGTGAATAAAATCCAATCCATCACATAAACCAGCCTCCCATCTATTGATTCTGTCTACACTTCCTGTTGTCTCAGAAAAGGAGCCAGCATAATCAAGGACCCCATGCATGTCAGACATTCTGTCTTCCACCTTCTTCTGTTGAGAAAAAGATACAAAAGTCTGAGGTCACACACCCACCCAGTCAAGATCAGTTTCTTCCCTGCTGCTTTAGAATGGACTTGCCTCGCTATGTACACCCTAGCTATGACTGTAACACTATATTCAGCACTTTCTCCTTTCCTTCTCTATGAATGGTCTGCTTTGACTATATAGCGCACAACAAACAATACTTTTCACTATATGCTAATAGATGTGACAATAATAATTCAGGTCAAATCAGTAACATGTGATCTGTAAATCGTTAAAGATGTTCATGTTCAAGTATACAAGTCTCAAAATCTCCTCACTGAGGCATCCAAAGAACAAATATGACAACATGGTGGCAGCTGGGTTGGCGGTCATGAGCAATAGTGTTACCATGGTGAACTGCGATGGTGATCAACAGCAGAAAGAAATGTGGCAGCCCAAAACAGTATCCCAAGAAAATGAAGCCAGATTAGAGGGCAATGTGCAGCAAAGAAGAAAACTTGAAGAAAAAGTTGAAGCAGCTTAACTCCAGAATTGGAAAGGAGGAATCCATCAGAGTGAGTGGATGTCTGCTGCGAGACCCTCTGAGTGATGCAGAGTTAGAAACTGCTCAGATCACAGAGCAACACTACAAAAAAAACCGACTGACTCTGTTTACCAGATAGTGACCTGAAATACAAAGAAAATCTGTATTTACATTTTAGAATAGGTGGAAGTCCCAAGGTCTCAGCATCTAGAAAGAAGCCAACAAGAGCTGGAGTAATAAAAAACAATAGGCTGACAATTTTCATAGAATCTTACACTGCAGCAGGGGGCCATCTGGCCCATCAAGGCTGCACTGACAACAATCCCACCCAGGCCCTATCTTCTTCACTGCATGAATTTACCCTGTTAATCCCCCCCTGACAATAAGGGGCAATTAATTTATCATGGCCAATCAACCTAACCTGGACATCTTTGGAGTGTGGAAGGAAACAAGAGCATCTAGATAAAACCCCATGCAGACATGGAGAGAATGTGCAAACAGTTACCCAAGCCAGGAATCGAGCACGGATCCCTGATGTTGCGAGGCAGCAGTGCCAAAAAGAGAAAGGAAATTGTGAAGGTTAAAAAATGGACAGAAACAGCCAGAAATACAGTGGCACAATGGCACAGTGGTCAGCCCTGCTGCCTCACAGCGCCAGAGACGTGGGCTCAATTCTGGCCTCAGGTCACTGTCTGTGTGGAGTTTGTGCTTTCTTCCTGTGTCTGCATCCTCCAGGTGCTCTGGTTTCCCCCCACAGTCCGAAAAATATGAAGATTCGATGGATTGGCCATGCTAAATTGCCCTTTAGTTTCAGGGGGATTAGCAGGATAAATACATGAGGTTACGGGGATAGGGCGTGGGTGGGATAGTTGTCAGTGCAGGCTTGATGGGCCGAATGGCCTCCTTCTATACTGTAAGGATTCTGTGAAATGATGTATTGCAAGTCAGAAAGTTTTTAGTAAGTTATAAAAAAGCAGCCACAACTGCAGAAATTCCAGAAAAGCACAGCAACATCAAAACATGAAACTGATAGGCTACTAGGGGTCCCCAGAGTACTAAACAAAGAACATTTGTAGGGCTTAAAGGCAGCACTCGCTGTACTGGCTTTTTTTTTTAAAAGAGTTTTAAAAGTTTAGAAAACTTTCTAAAAAAGAAAGCCCACATTTACTGGCGAGGCCATCAAAGTGGGAGAGGGGGAATTCGCACAACCGGAATTGACAGCTGCTGACAGCCCAGGTAATAAAAATGGTTACAGCATAGATTGTCTGAAAGAGGTAACAACATTTAAACAGCAACTAAAGATGAATAAATTAGAAGACTCAAATGCATTTGTAATGTGGAAAGAGCTAAACTAGACCCAATGGTGGGAGTCTTGAAGGCCTTTGCCAAGGTATGACATTGTAGGTTGTTGCATAAAGTTAAATCTCATGGGATTCAGAGTGAGGTAGCTAAATAGATACAAAAATTGGATCCTTGATAGAATAAGAAATCTCACAACAGCAGATTAGAATCCAACCAGTTTATTTTAATAAACTGGTTGCAGTCTAACCTGGTGTTGTGAGACTTCTTACTGTGTTTACCCCAGTCCAATGCCGGAATCTCTACATCCTTGACAGAAGCCAGAGGATGATTGTAGAGAGTTTTTTTCAAACTGGAGGCCTGTGACCAGCGGTGTGCCTCAGGGATCAGAATATAGGAGGCACGGCTAGTAAGTTTGCAGATGACACAAAGAGTGGTGGCAGAGCGGATAGTGAAAAAAGTTATCTCCGATTGCAACAGGATCTTGATCAATTGGGTCAGTGGGCTAACGAATAGCAGATGGAGTTTAATTTGTATGAATGCAAGGTGATGCATTTTGGTAGATTGAACCAGGGTAGGTCTTACTCAGTTGATGGTAGGGCACTGGGAGAGTTACAGAACAAAGAAATCCATGGGTACATGTTCATAGCTCATTGAAAATGGAGTCACAGGTGAGCAGAGTGGTGAAGAAGGTATTCGGCATGCTTGGTTTCATTGGTCAGAACATTGAATACAGGAATTGGAATGGCTTGATAAAGTTGTACAAAACATTGTAAAGGCCATACTTGGAATACTAAGTACAGTTCTGGTCACCCTATTATAGAAAGAATATTATTAAACCAGAAAGAGTGCTGAAAAGATTTACTAGGATACTACGGGATTTGATTGTTTGAGTTATAAGGAGAAGCTGGATAGACTGGAACTTTTTTCTCTGGAGCGTAAAAGGCTGAGAGATGATCTTATAGAGGTCTATAAAATAATGAGGGGTACAGATCAGCTAGATAGTCAATATCTTTTCCCAAAGGTAGGGGAGTCTAAAACTAAAGGCATAAGTTTAAGGTGAGAGAGAGAGAGATATAAAAGTGTCCAGAGGGGAAATATTTTCACACAGAGGGTGATGAGTGTCTGGAATAAGCTGCCAGAGGTAGTGGTAGAGGCGGGTACAATTTTGTCTTTTAAAAAGCATTTGGATAGTTACATGGGTAAGATTGGTATAGAGGAATATGGGCCAAATGGGTGGAATTGGGATTAGCTTAGCGGTTTAAAAAAAAGGTTGGCATGGTCAAGTTGGTCCAAAGGACCTGTTTCCATGTTGTAAACCTCTATTACTCGATGACTTAATTTGTATTGTACAGAAAGTGAAAAGTTAAACCAAGAATCAAGGAAAGTACAAGTTGATAAGTAAGTTTTTTTTTACAAGGTTTTGGTTCATTTGTTGGTGAAATACTTCATAATGTTTAGATCACTTCTTAACAACATTTGGTTACATTAAAAGGCTTTGAGATATATTTTGAACTCTGCTGAGGGCAATAGGAGACCTCAGAAAGAGGGAAATCTCCAATAAAGTGCCAAGGGTAAACAAAGGATCTTAGAGAGAGGACAACAGAAGACTCCAGAGGCCATAGAGAGAGGCATCAAATAACCCCAGAGAGAGAATATTGGAAGACTCCAAAGCAAGAGCTGAAGAAGACATCAAAATATATGAGCTAACTCAAAAAAAGCAGAAAAAGTATTAAAAGCAGTTCTTCAAGAAAATGTTTGCGGCAGAGCTGAACTGGAAAGCTTGAAACACAAGAGTCAAGCTGAGTATATACCTTTGAAAATGCACCTTAGACCAGAATCCTCAATGAACCACTCTGTCTGCGATGTGAGCAAACAAATTGCAGCGGCGACACAAAGGTACAAGGAGGAAATAACAACCCCAGTTTCACAGTTGGCGAATCAATAAATAGCTGGGAAAATTCAACCAGATGCACAGCCAACTGTAGCAAAGGGGAAAAAAGTGTACAAAGAAGTTGTGATTGTAACAGACTCCATGAAGAATCAATATGTAGCCATGGAAGAACATGAAGAACTAAAAAGAAAGTTGAACGTTACTTCTGAGAAAACTGTGTTGGAAATATCAGTGGCAATGGAGTGATGCACTGAACCCAGAGAATGGCAAGAGGTCAACAAGAAAATAAACACTCAAAAGGATAGCTGATTTTTTTTAAGCGAGTGTGTGTATTATCAAGCCAGACAACAGCATCTGCAGTTGCTAAGTGGATCTCTCTGAGCCCTTTGCTGAATTTTGCCAGGGGGGCAGTCTTCAATGATGTGAGTCATTGATGGGGGTGTATCACAGCTGCAGTCAGGATTCCCTGCAAGACCACACTTGTGCCAATTTGCTGCGCAAAAGCCTTGGCCAATCTGGAAATAGTTGAGGAGTGCCCAGTGTTGGCATGGTAGATTGATGCCAGGTGTGTGGGCAGTGGGCTCCGTGATGAAAAAATGGTTTTTAATGGTGTAATGGTGGTTCCATTTCTGCTGTCAAGGGAACCTCTGCTGTTATTGATTGGCACAGTGGTCTTCATCATACAGGCTGGCGAGAAGGGAAGTGAGCAGTAGGTGGATCTGTAAGGAAAGTCTTGGTGTAAAGGCAGGTGTGGGTTGATGTGAATCTTCTTCAGGAAAGTTGTTGTAATCCCCTACATATGGGAGGGGGTGGAATGTTGCTTAAGACTGAGAGCCAAGGAGCTGAGTTGATGTTTGTTTGTTTGTTTAGCACATCCTCAAACCTATACTATTACCTAGTCTTTCTTGGGGGGAATAGTGGGGTGAAGTGGTGGATGCATTTCTGAGCTGATTATCAGCTTGTTAAACTGCATTGAATGCTCCTTCTGCGGCCAACAGGTCCTGGTGGTGAACTTGTAGCTTCTGGTACAACAAAAAATTGTTCTTCAAGACTAAATGAGAAAAGAATGTGTAATCATTCAGCAACATGAAGAAATGAAGATTGTTATAAACAGCAGAATGAAAGCACAACAGAAGAAATTTAAAGACTCTACTGAACTGCAAGAAAGGATGAAGTAAGCAAACTTCACAAAGAACAGGAAAGGGTGTTGAAAGAGCTTCCGATCCTACAGGAATCCCTTAAGTTCGAATTCATTCCTGTGGAAAATTATGAAGAGAGGGAAACTGTAGTTAACGTCACACTGAACAAATTGAGGAACCAATTAGCAGAGAAGACTCAGCGTTATTCCATATTCCAGGAGAAAGCCAAAAGCAGCAAGAAACTGACTGAAGAAGCAGTTAAATGGAAAACAGGAACCACTGAAAGGAAAAGGAAAAGGAAGGAGTGAAGTAAAAAGGTCGAAAGTTTCGAGTTTTTAGCTGTCCAGATCACCAACAACCTGTCCTGGTCCCTCCCATGCTGATACTATAGTTAAGAAAGCCCACCAACGCCTCTACTTTCTCAGAAGAGAAATGAAATTAGGCATGTCAGCTACGATTCTCACCAACTTTTACAGATGCACCATAGAAACCATTCTTTCTGGTGGTATCACAGCCTGGTATGGCTCCTGCTTTGCCCAAGATTGCAAGGTACTACAGAATGTCATGAATGTAGCCCAATCCATCATGCAAACCAGCCTCCTATCTATTCATTCTGTCTACACTTCCTGCTGCCCTGACAAAGCTGACAGCACAGTTAAAGACCCCACGCATCTGGACATTGTCTCTTCCACCTTCTTCCTTTGACACAAGGATACAAAAGTCTGAGGTCATATACCAACCGACTCAAGAGCAGCTTCTTTCCTGCAGTTGTCAGTCTTTTGAATGGATCTACTTTGTACTAAATTGATCTAACTCTAAACCCTAGCAATGACTGTCTACACTACATTCTATACTCTCTGTTTCTCTATGAATGCTATGCTTTGTCTGTATAGCACACAAGAAACAATACTTTTCACTGTACCTAATACATGAGACAATAATAAATCAAATCAAATCAAAGAATAAAAGCAAATTACTACAGATGCTGGAATCTGAAACAAAAAGAGAAAATGCTGGAAAATCTCAGTAGGTCTGGCAGCATCCGTGAGGAGAGAAAAGAGCTGACGTTTTGGTTCCAGATGACTTTTGACAACAGCTCTCAATAGGCAAGACTTCTTCCCTAGGGTCTTAATTCCTGGGGAAAGTCTCTGAGTGGCCCTGCTGCTGTCTGATTAGCTTGTGGTTTGGTGGACTTCCCGGAAGGAAGCAGTGTGGGTCTCTTACTGGTTCCAGCTGGCACGAGTGACTCTGACATCTCAGTATGATCTCTGCCCACTGAGTCTAGATCATGATTGTAATATTGATGTACAATTTATTAACATGACAACATCCTTGAACTTTCATGCTCAAACTGGTAAATCATTCGAATACACTGGAGCGTGTTTTAGCTTGTATATCAAGCTTAATATCCCATTTGGGCACATATAACAGCTATAAAAATCAATGTAGCTTTGTTTTCCTGGCTAATGATGTTCAAAGCCCTTGTCAGTCAGTTTACTCCTTTGCAACAATCTCTAAAAGGAAGATCTTGAATTTATAGCATATTTTATAACTTCAAACAAAATCACTTTACAGCCACTGGAGTATAGTGACTGCAGTAACTTAAGGAAATGTGGTACAAAATTTACATACAACAAGGTTTCTGCTAATGAGGAAATCAGTAAGAATTTAGCGAGGAAATGACCAGATAATCTACCCTACTAATTAACTGATTATAGAATAAATATTGGCCCAAGTCATCAGGAAGAACTATCAAAATCTCAACATCCATTGTTGTTTGAGTGTTTAATTTCTCTTCCAGAAATGCCTTCCTTGAGTTTAAAAGGATGAGAGAGCGTCTGATTGAAGTATATAACATTTTAAAAGGGATTGATAAAGTAAATGTAAATCAAATGATTCCTCTTATGGGGAAATCTCGAACAAGAGGTCACAGGTATTGGTCGAGAGGCGGTAGACTTAAAACTGAGGTGAGGAGCAAGTACTTCTCGCAGAGGGTGGGAAATGTATGGAACTCACTGCTCTATAGCGCAGTGGAGTCTGAATCATTAAATGGTTTCAAAAAGGAAATAGATAATTATTATAATAAAAAAATGATTGAAGGGATATGAGGAACAGGTGGGGAGCTGGATTTGGACCAGGGAGAGGTCAGCCAAAATTTGGTTGAATGTGGAACAGGCTTGAAGGGCTTAATTTGCCTATTCTGCTCCTAATTCCAATGTTCTATATTCTGCTCTTCTCTCCAGTGGGAATTCTGTTTGTCTCTTTTGCCATGTTCTCTGAGCTATCCCTGTTGTTCTAATCTGCCCGACCTCTCACCTCTCCTGTTATATAGTTCTTTACATTTCTACCTTTTGTCAGTCCTGTGGAAGGCTTGTTTAGACTTGAAGTATTAAACCAGGCAGATTTTTCCATTGAAACTACCATGTTTTGTGGAAGCGACCCGCTACTTACAGCAACAAGTTCTCCTGCTCCCGCCATTGTCAACGGGGTTTCCTGTCAAATGTATCAATGTTCCCTGTTGAATGGGGGTCTGCCATCAGAGGGACTGGAAGATCCCACCAGCATGGACAGCCAGAAAGTCTGGCCTCCGTTTCTGTAACAAGTGTTTGGAGGCAGAAGTTCTTTCACCAAAATCTCTTTATTTACAACTCTAATAGCAGAAAACAGAGTGCTACCAGTCAGCACTCCACCTTCCGGAGTACGAGGAACTGACACTCCCAGTTAAATACAAGCCAAAGATTCTCCAATTGGCCCATCACTTGACTCCTTAATCAAGAAAACTATTTTTGTTTTCTTCCCCCACCTCCCTTTGCAGGCACAGACTTTTCATTGACGGGAGCACCAGCCCAACAACTCAATCCTTTGATGCCCTCCCTCCTGCAGATGGGAGCTGGGCCTTGAGCCTCCAGGCCCATGGCTTCTGGTCTTCCAGGCCTCTCTTTCTCCCTCTCCTCTCCCAAGGAGAGAGCACCTGCCACTGGCTGGAACTCCTTATTCAGGGAGTTCATATTCCAATAGCCAACCTCAGTGGCCTGATTGAAATCATTACAGTTTCTTTCCACAGATGCTGCCAGACTATTGAGCTCAGCTGCATTTTCTATTTTTACCTCAGTTTGACATCCCATCTGAAAGAAAGATGGCACTTCTGACCGTGTAGCACTCCATCGACACTGAGTGCCAGCCTAGATTTCTATACTCAGGTCCCTGAAGTGGGGCAATGGGTTGTTGATTTAAAGACAATAGGGCTTTGATGGGCAGGCAAAGGATTCACAGTTTAACCCAGCCAAGATTAAAATTCTATCCTTATTATTTTTAGCAGCTAACTAACTTGTGCTCTGTTACGTGCCGGCTGATTCTGCTCTCATATTTACATGGTGTTGGATTGATTCACATTCCAGTTAAACATCATATGATGCTTCTGAGCTGCAGCAATCTCTCATTTACTAACTGACACAGAGCACCAAGGGACTGTGTAATTGTTCACCACCCTCTGTCTGCAGCAACATTAAATCACCCCGCTTTTACAAATTAAAGCAGTGTGAATAAGCAAGTCCCTATTTAATTAGAGTTGCAGCACCAGATTCAGCTCATACTCACTGTCGTACAGATACCTCAGTGCTTTGCATGGAGGAGACAGTCCAGCCCAGGTGCTGGATTCTATAACATGAAACCTCATGGCTCACGCAGCTACATCCATGAAGTTAAAGCGGGCCCATTGGGAGGAGATTTTGTGGCAGTGGGATTTTACAGTCCCATCGGAATCAATGGACATTTGGACGACTCGCTGCGTTTCACTGTCCCAGCCTTTCGTGCGATGGGGTTGGAAAAGCTTCAGCTCAAGTGTGGGAGCTGCTTACGTGTGGAAAGTTGCTGCAGCGCTCTTCTCTCCAAATGTCCATTCAGAGCAAACAAAGCTATGCCAGTAAATGCCAAATTATCCACCAGAGCAAATGAAAGAGTACATTGAAAAGGTTACAGCATCTTGACAGTGAGGCCATTTAAGCCCATTGAGCTTGCATTGGCAACAATCCCACCTAGGCCCTATCCCTGTATCTCACATATTTATCCTGATAATCCCCCTCATACTGAGGGCCATTTTAGCCTGGTTAATCAACCTAACTTGTAAATTAGGAGAGGGGGATGTGCAGTGGGACCTGGGTGTTCTTGTGCACCACTCATTAAAGGTAAGCGTGCAGGTGCAGCAGGCAGTAAAAAAGGCAAATGGCATGTTGGCTTTCATTGAGAGAGGTTTTGAGGACAGGAGCAGGGATGTGTTGTTGCAATTATACAGGGCCTTGGTGAAGCCACCCACAGTATTGTGTGCAGTTTTGGTCTCCTTTTCTGGGGAAGAGTGTTCTGAGTGAAGGTTAACCAAGCTGTTCCAGAGATGGCGGAACTGATGTATGAGGAGAGATTGACTCTGTTAGGATTGATTTTGCTGGAGTTCAGATGAATCAGCGGGGATCTCGTAGAGACTTATAAAATTCTAATAGGTCTAGAGAGGGTGGATGGGGAGGATGTTCCGAATGCTGGGGAGTCCAAAATCAGGGATCACTGTCTGAGGATTCAGGGTAGACCTTTTAGCATGGAGGTGAACAGACATTTCTTCACCCAAAGAGTGGTGAGCCTGTGGAATTCATTATTACAGGAAGTTGTTGATGCTAAAACATTGTATGCATTCAAGAGGCGGCTGGAAACAGCACTTATGGTGAATGAGATCTGAGTTTATGGGGAGAAAGCAAGATTGGGCTATTGAGTTGGATGATCAGCCATGATAGTAATGAATGGTGGAATAGGCTCGAAGGGCAAAATGTCCTCCTCCTGCTCCTATCTTCTAGGTTTTTATATTTCTATATAACTTGCATACCTTTCAGGCTGTGGAAGGAAACCGGAGCACCCAGAGAAAACCCACGCAGACAAAACGAGAACGTGCAAACTCTACCTACAGTTACCAAAAGCTGGAATTGAACCTATGTTCCTGGCACTGTGAGGCAGTAGTGCTAACCACTGTGCCACCAATACTGCCCAGATGACCAAACCAGTAACATTAAAGCATTTATATCCCAACCTTCCTCTCCCCAGGGGGAAATACGTAATTTCCATTTTCAGAATTAACCACAGCTCAGGTGCAGCAGTAACGCAACAACCCATTAACAATATAGAAAACCTAATGAATTCTCTCCAGTTTTTAAAGTTTATTTATTAGTATCACCAGTAGACTTACATTGACACTGCAATGAAGTTACTTGAAAATCTTCTAGTTGCCACACTCCGGTGTCAGTTCGGGTACACTGAGGGAGAATTTTGCAAGGTCAATACACCTAACAAGCACATCTTTCAGACTGTGGGAGGAAACCCATACAAACACGGGGAGAACATGCACAGACAGTGACCCAAAACAGAAATTGAACTTGTCCCTGGGTCCCTCGTGCTGTGAGGCATCAATGTTAACCACAGTGCCATTGTGGTGCCCCACAGTCTGGAAATGTGGACAACCGAGTCAAAAAGACTGATGATTCGGAGGCCCAGCTGAAGTTATTGGACTTTGCTGTGCCAGCGTGTTGGAGAATTACCAAAAACCTGGGGTTGCCGGGTGCATGATATTTACCTGACAACAGCGACCACACTTAGTACTTAATTGGCTGTGAAATGCTTTCAGTTGTCCCGAGGTTGTGCAAGATCCTTCACAATTATAAATCTTCCTTCTCTTTGGCTGTGGAAAGTTTTGGGATTCTGTGTAATGTTGAGTGTCAGATCAGGATGAAATGTTGGTGTGAATTTGCTATGTTACATTTTGGCAGCTAACTCACAAAGGAGGACGGGTGGCTGTCTGCTTAATTGTTCTTGTCCCAGCTCTACTCATTTCCCTACAGGAGAAGAAACAGGAATAGTAGAACTAAGCCAGAAAATACTGGAAATATGCAAAAGGTCAGCCAGCATCTGTGGAGAAGGAACTGGAATGAATGCCTGTAATTTTCAGGATGGCGTGTGATCGACAGCCTTCACCCTGAGAGTCCTGGCTGGGTTTCCTGCCTCGCCGCAGCCTGTATTTATGTGTAGGTAGCAGGAGAACCATAGAGAAATTCCAGTGTCATGTCCATTCGTGGAGTCTATACTCTGCCACGTTAATGTACCACTTGAGCTGTTTTTTTGGCAGTTTTTGTTAGTGCCTTACATTCTTTGATTTGATTTGATTTATTATTGCCACATGCATTAACATACAGTGAAAAGTATTGTTTCTTGCATGCTATACAGATGAAACATACCATTCATAGATTATGGAAACCAGAGTGCAGAATGCAGTGTTATAGTGATAGCTAGGGTGTAGAAAACAATCAACTTAATGCAAGGTAAGGCCACTCAGAAGTCTGACAGCAGCAGGGAAGAAGCTATTCTTGAGTCATTTGGGATGTCACTTTTGTATCTTTTTCATGGAGGAAGAAGGTAGAAGAGAGGATGTCCAGGATATGGGGGATCCTTAATTATGCTGTCTGCTTTGCTGCTGCAGCGAGAAGTGTAGACAGAGTGAATGGATGGGAGACTGTTTTGCATGATGGATTGGGCTACATTCACAACTTTCTGTAATTCCTTGTGGTCTTGGGCAGAGCAGGGTACAACCTGAAAGAATGCTTTCTATGGTGCATCTGTAAAAGCATCTGTAAAAGGTGAGAGTTGTGGATGACGTGCCAAATTTCTTTAGTCTTCTATGTTCTATGTTCTGAGAAAGTAGAGGCGTTGGTGGGCTTTCTTAACTATAGTGTCAGCATGGGGGGGACCAGGACAGATTGTGGGTAATCTGGACACCTAAAACCTTGAAGATCTTGACCCTTTCTACTTCATCCCCATTGATAAAGACAGGGACTGGGTGAGCAGGCGTGCCCCAATTCAACCTCAGCTGAAACAGGAATTGAACCCATGCTGTTGCCTTTATTCTGAACCACATACTAGGCATCTAGCCAATATAACTAACTATGTTCTGTTAGATGTAATATAATGGGAATAAATAATCAGTTCTCTCGACATTGCTACATTGCACCTATTATTAAAGGGCAATTTTAGACTAGGGCCAAGAAAAAAATAGCCTTTGCGTGACCTATGCTGACTTACCCACTGTGTACCTGGAAATATAATGCAGATTAATGGCTGTTCTGCATTATGTTTTAACATTATTTCCTCAGACGTTTATGTGATTTTGATGAAAATGAAAGAGGAAGAAAGTTGCAGATGCAATTTACAGAGCACTGGTGTGAAAGTACCTGGAGATCATATTCATGAGATGAATACATGAATAGGATGGGAATGGAAGTGCATATGGTTCTGAATGGAGTGGAAATACCTGGAGAAAATATCTGGAGCAACTCTTGCATTGAAAAATAATTCTCCTCATTTTATCTCTGGCTCTTTTTGCCACTTAACTGTTTCCTTATTCATTTGTGGGGTATGGGGGTCGCTGGCTGGGCCAGCATTTATTATCCATCCCCAGCTGCCTATTAAGGGCAGTTGAGAGTCAACCACATTGCTGTGGCTCTGGAGTCACATATAGGCCAGACCAGGTACAGACAGCAGATTTCCATCCCTAAAGGACATTGATGAACCAGATGGGTTTTTCCAACAATCAACAATGGGTTCATGGTTATCAGTAGATTCCTAATTCCAAATATTTTTTTTCATTGAATTCAAATTCTATCACCTGCCGTGACGGGATTTGAATCGTAGAACATAGAACAATACAGCACAAACAGGCCCTTCGGCCCACGAGTTGCGCCGATCACATCTACCAATCCACAGACCTATCTATAACCCCCTATCCTATTCTTTTCCATATACTCATCCAGAAGTCTCTTAAAAGACCCCAGTGAGTTTGCCTCAACAACCTCCGACGGCAGTCGGTTCCATTCACTCACCACCCTCTGAGTGAAAAACCTACCCCTGACATCTCCTTTGTATTTGCTTCTCTGCACCTTAAATCTGTGTCCTCTCAGTTCCTAGAACATTAGTTGAGTTTTTGGATTAATAGTCTACTGGATAATATCAGTAGGCCAATACCTCCCTGTAATAATAAATCTTTGATGTCTGGTTAATGGATTCCCTGCTAAATGATAGTATTTCTCTTTATTTAACTCAATCAAGGCACCTTGTGATTTTGAACGCCTCTCTTAAATTTCCCCTTAACTTTCTCTGCTGTAAGGCAATCAAGCTTTATTGACAATTGTCACAACATTTACCAAATGGAATGAAACAAAACAATGGATCAGGCTTGGAGCAATTTGGATCACAAGCTCTGCAAAAACAATGGCAGCCATGGAGATAGTGATGGGACAGTGTTGTCCAGCTCCGTGGCACTTTTGATATACCTGTGGAGGTTTTAATTGCTATCCATGATTCGACTGGTTTCTCTTAAGAGAATTTGCTCCATGGTTCTGTTAGTGTCCACCAAACAATTGTTGAAACTGTGGCACAGTGGTGCAGTGATGAGCACTGTTGCCTCACAGCGCCAGGGATTTGGGTTCAATTCCAGCCTTGGGTCCGTGTGGAGTTTGCACATCCTCCCCATGTCTACGTGGGTTTTCTCTGAGTGCTCCAGTTTCCTCCCACAGTCCAAAGATGTGTGGGTTAGGTTGATTGGCCATACTAAATTGTCCCTTAGTGTCTGGGTGACTAGCAGTGTAAATTCATGGGGTTATGTGGATGGGATGGGGTTATTGTTGGTGCAGGCTCAATGGGCCAAATGGCTTCCTTCTGCACTGTAGGGATTCTATGATTCATTGCTGTTTAGTGCCCTCCTCCCTTAGTTCCCACTTGGATGTTTTTCTCCTGGTACCTTGTTTTGATAGCTCCTCCACATCTGCTTGCTGCATTTTCAAATGATGAAATGGGGTCACAGTGGGAAAATGTTAGGAAAATGCAGCAACAGATGTTGGATGTGACATATATGGCTTTAGTCCTATCTCAGATGATCAGCCCTGCTTTTCCAATATTATCTGTTTTCATTTTTGATATTGATCTTAAAAAGGAGTCTCATTTGTGAGATGCTACATCTGACTGTGATCACGTCAAATACAGAAAAATGCTTAAAAGCTATGAAAGGAACCAACCATTCTGCACGGATAGGTACCTGGCTGATTGGCTTTTAAATAAGACACCTCTTTGGACAGGGTGATGAATTCTGTAGAATAGATAACAGTGGAGTAACCCTTAAGGTCAGATCAAAGATCCTATACCCTTCCACTCACTCTGAAAATCATAAGCATTGATGTACAAAAAACAGCACAGTGATTAGAACTGCTACCTCACAATACCAGGGACCCGGGTTTGATTCCTGGCTTGGATCACTGTCTGTGCACAGTCTGCATGTTCTCCCTGAATCTACGTGGGTAAACTCTAGTTTCCTGTCACTGTCTGAAAGGCATGCTGGTTAGGTGCATTGGCCGTGCTAAGTTCTCCCTCAAGTATACCCAAACAAGTGCCTGGAGTGTGACTACTAGGAGATTTTCGTAGTAACTTCATTGCAATATTAACGTAAATCTATTGTGACACTTATAAAATAAACATTAAGCATGTTTTTAAAAACACATTCATTTGATCTTATTGGTTTAGGTTAATCTGTTTCATAACCTGACTAATCCATTATGTCTAATGGAATTATGATTATATTAATAGACCTTCCCATTTGAATTATAGTGGAAGTCCATTTGCTAATTAGCCTAATTTAAGCCTCTACATTAGGTATAATTAACATAATCAATATATAATTCCTAATAGCAATCTAATTATACCCCTGACCCAATGTCACATAACAACAGCACTGGAGATTATTACATATTAATAAAAATGTAAAAAAGCTTTACCTTGAGAATATGTATTCCTCCTTTCTATAATTTCCTTGGTATAAAACTCCATGGGAGGAATGGATGGGCAAACTGTCTTATTAATTTTACCTTTGCCCAAGGACATGTTTTTCAAAATCACACAACTTTGCTCATGAAACTTTAATAAATTCAGAGGTCATGAAATCAAAACAGAAAGTTTTGCAGAGGCTTCAGTTCCTCCCATGGCTTCACATGTACTTTCAGTGAAACTGCAATTCACTTGTGCCTTTCCAATCTGGTAAAAGCATTAGAACAAAGAACGAAGAACAATACAGCACAGGAACAGGCCCTTTGACCCTCCAAGTCTGTGCTGATCAAGATGCCTTCCTAAACTAAAAGCGTGTGCACTTCCATTCTCATCCTATTTGTGTATTCGTTTAGTTTCCCCTTAAATGCTACTATCATATCTACTCCCACCATCTTCCCTGGCAGCGCGTTCCAGACATTCACCACCCTCTGTGTAAAAAGTGTGCCTCGCACATCTCCTCTAAATATTTCCCCATGCACCATAAACCTATGGCCCCCCCCCTCGCACTTGACCTTTCCACTGTAGGAAAGAGTTTCTGACCATCCAAATCTGACTATTTGCTACTGAAGAAATGGTCTCTTCCACGCTGGAATGATCAGATGCAGATTGGTTGTTTGCTCTTCTGAATATCTCTGTTTTGTCCTCAAGTCTGACTCTAAGCTTTCGGATATCCGGGAACTCTGACTCTGAACTTCCGGGTAGCTGGGTACGCTGACCCTAAGTTTCTGGGTACCTAGTTTCTCTGATTCTGCTTTCCACTCTGACCTTATTCATCTCATGCATGAATAAAAATAATCTCCAGCTAAAAATGCTGAGTGAATGATCCAACTACATCCTCTCTTGAGGCCTCCAGCTTCACTCAACTGGTTTGATTCACTCCATATGTGATGTTATTGTGCCTTTAAGAAACATATTTATATCATCTTTCTTGTAAAGGGTATATTTAAAATTCACTCTGTTCATATGGTGCTGATTTGTCTGTCCCAGGCAACTCACTTGCTAAGAATGCAAGCTAATTATATATTCTAGTTAGGGATGTATTTGCTTATATCTGAGTTAATGCTTTTTTTTAATTATGGTTTTCCTGTTGGAGTTTCAGAGTAGGATTTTGATTGAGTGATTGACAGAAGCAAAATCATATATTAATGGGTGGAGTTAGGCTTACAGGCGAAAACAGTTAGTTCCTGCTTGGTTCTGAAAGAACCAAAGGGTGTCCCTGTCATTCTCTCTCTCTCTCTCTCTCCTCTCTCTCTCTCTCTCTCTCTCTCTTTCTTTCTTTGGAGATTGCTGTTTTGGAGCTTTAGAAATCAGGTGTCGCTCTGTCTCTCTCTCTCTGTCTCTCTTTCACAGTCTCCGGGAGCGTTAAAGACTCTAGGACCGTTAACAAGTGACAAACCTGTGTTGTTTGCAAACTGATCTTGAAGGGGAGTTTAAGTCTATAAGAGGAGTGCTGTTTAAATTAGTAGAAATAGGTTAGTAGCTAAGAAATGTTATGTTTGAATAATTCAATTGTTATCATTTAAGCTAATTCAGTTATTACGGTTAAACTGTGGTGGTAAATAACTCCTTCTTACCTTGCTTTGAAATTAAACAGCTAAAAACCCAAACCCTGACTTATTTCCTAATGTAAATGTCTGTCCATGTTGTGTTTATTGTAGAACATCCAGTCTGTGTCTATTCACTTCAGTTCATACCTAGCCCCTTTGATGGTCTAAATTCCATTGGCGTTCAGCCTCATACATAATTAAGTTAGCCTTGCACAATCAAACACAAACACACAGCCCCCACAATTCTGCTTTGCAGAATACCATAGAGCTCCGAAAAATTAAAAAAAATAAATTTTCTTCACAATTGTACTGAAATGGTCCATGTCCAAATGCAAGAAGATCTGAACAATATTCAGGCCTAAGCTGACAAATGGCAAGTAACATTCCCACCTCACATGTGCCAAACAATGACCATGTCTAACAAGAAAGAATGTAAAATGCTGGAAAACCACAGCAGGTCTGACAGCAACTGTGGAGGGAGAACAGAGCCAATGTTTTACCTCTGGATGGCCCTTCTTTGTTCTTAGAAGAGCAAAGAGGATCAGATAAGATTTGTAGTATGAGGGTGGTGGGGGGAGAGCATCTGTAATAGGATATCTATACTATAAGGGTGGCGCGGAGGGTTTGGGGGAGCTGTAATAGGACAAAGGGGATGTAAATAGGAATGAAGAAGGCTGAGGAAGGGGCTAAAAATGTCCATTAAATGATCAGAATGTGTGAATGACATCCGGTTTCCTCCCACAGTCCAAGAGATGTGCTGGCTAGGGGCATTGGCCATGTTAAATTCTTTCTCAATGTACTGAACAGGCGCTAGCATGTAGTGACAAGGAGATTTTCACAGTAACTTCATTGCAGTATTAATATAAGCCGATTTGTAACACTAATAAATAAACTAATAATACTTTAAAAAGGTCATAATAAATAAGGCAAAATAAATCAATTTTATTTTACCCGACAGTAGCAGCCATAAGAAGAACATAAAAGGTTTAATATTCTGGGAAAGGAGGATAAGGACAACAGGGAAAAGGTGAAAGGGGAAAAATATGTTGAATTTGTTCTTGGAAGCTATGCTATGGATGTGCCCATGTAAAATTCCTAACAGGAATTCTGTGTTGATACAGACTGTGAAGAGATGGAGTGAAGAACATTCAGCAACCCTAAGAAGTGTTTGTTTTAGAAAGCAGGGTTTTGTTCAAAACCTTTTGGAATTATTCACAGAAAATTGAGAGAGAAAGCCAATGGCATATCTTCACCATAGCAACAGGTAGTGTCTTATAGATTAACAATCTATAGGGATGGTTGTCTCAAGGAGTTTTCATTTATGAATTTGATCAAGTATGAATCTTTTGGGGAAAAGTTCCACAAGACTAATTTTAACTGTGCAAATGTAATCTTCCTTGTTAAGATTCTTTTTTGTTAATAAATGTTTTAATTTACTATTTAAAATCCCTAAAAATGTTAATGAAATTTGTGATGCCTGACTTCTGTACATATATGTTATTGTATTGTAAAATACAAAATGAAAATTGTTATGATGCCTTGCCAAGTTTCCCTTTGGGATTTGGTTAACATGTCAGCTACAACCTGCCGATCATAATAGAATTGAGTTTCATGTTTCCAATCCATGGAATGATAGACTAGTCAGCTGAACATCAGAGAGAGGAAAATAATGGAATCTTTACTGAAGGAGAGTGTAGAGGAACATCTACAAATGAGAGACTTAACAATGAGTAGTCAGCGTGGATTTCAAAAGGGAACATTGTGCTTGATCAACTTTATTAATTTTTAAGGAGGTTGCAAAGGGAGGAGACAATGGTGAAGATTGTCAGTAAGGTGTCCCTAATACATAAAGTTTATTTATTTATTAGTCACGAGTAGGTTTACATTAAGCATAGAAACATAGAAGATAGGAACAGGAGGAGGTCATTTGGTCCTTTGAGCCTGTTTTGTCATTCATTATGATCATGGCTGATCATTCAACTCAATAGCCTATAGTCTTTCTCCCCATAACCTGTGATCTCATTTACCCCCAGTACTATATCCAGCTGCCTCTTGAATTCAGCGTTTCTTGTGTTAATGAATTTCACAGGCTTGCCACTCTTTGGATGAAAAGAGTCTCCTCACTTCTGTCCTGAATCCTCAGACTGTGATAGTACGCTATGAAAATCCCCTTGTCGCCACACCTCAGCCTTGTGTGGATACACAGAGGGAAATTTTAGCACAGCCAATGCATCTAACCAGCATATCTTTTAGTCTGTGGGAGGAAACCGGAACACCGGAAAAAACCCATGCAGACACGGGGAGAATGTACAGACCCCACACAGACAGTGACCCTAGCTGAGAATTGAACTCAGGTCGCTGGAGCTGTGAGGCAGCAGTGTTAACCATTGTGTCACTGTGGCCATGCAGACACCCAATTTCCAGGTAGACGTTGACCCTAGCCGGAAATCAAACCCAGGTTCCAGGAGGCAGCAATGCTAACCACTGTGCCACTGCACTGCCCATTGGAGATCTATTCAGTCTTAGGTTCCTGAATCCTCTGATGAAGTTGCATTCACGTTTATCCCCCCCTCCCCGTGAACTGGAACATTTATTTGGTGAATCCTGATGCTCTACTCAATGAACTGAAAAAAAATATCAGTCACAGCTTTGTCTATTTCATTAATATTCTTGGATATATTCCATCTGGCCCTGTTAGCTTATAAATATTCAAGCACCTCAATTTTAATGACAGTTTAAACACTAATTTCATCTCTGCGAACCCAGGGCTCATCTACCATCCATCCAATTATCAGATAGGACAGGCAGCGCAACTTCTGTATTCAAAACTGCGAAGGCACCAGCTGAAGATATTCCGAGGGAAACGAATGCAACTGGCATATCTTTGAGACCCAGCAACATCGTTCTGCTCATGAACAAGCTTTTAAAAAATCCAAATGTAGCTGATGTTAATGGGGATGGTTACAGTTACAGATTGTTTTAAGATAGGGGACTATTTTTCAGTCAGTAGCGTTCTCCTGCTTTGCTGGGATGCGTTTCTATCAATGGGGATATTGAAAGCTGTGAGAGAATTTTATATTTGCAACGGGATGCTTGAAGTGACAGGCAGGAACTGTAATTAAAGGGTAGATCACGAAGACCTCTAGCTCCTGAATTATTCACTGGAATTGTACAGTAGCCGATTGTGAGTGGCATGGATCGGATCAGTGTAGGAAACTTTACATTCAATTGTACATGCCTGCGTGCCAGTCAGAAAGAAATTTAATCATACATAAAGTTACAGTATTCCCTTTTCAATTCACTCTGACCATCTGGTCCTTCTCAAGTGTCTTGTTAACACTCCTTCCTTGATATGCAACAATTAACCCCTTGAGTGCTGGAGGTTTGCTGTCCCATTGCGTAATCCTGCTACTCCTATTGACACTGGACGCTAACAATCTTAGAAATACAGGCTCCCTTTAAGAGTAAACCACGTCTTGCAGCAGAGTGAATTGAGAGCAGGGAAGCTCAGTGAAGCTTGAATTTAAGAGTTGTTTTTTAATTCCCCAGAGTAGAGTTGTTCCGGACATGGAGAGAATCCAGTAGGGAAGAATGGAAACTGGCATTTTTACCAAACTGCAATGTAACACCATAAAACAGCTTGCAATTCCCAAAATGTCTCCTGCTGCCTGATTTACAAAAAGCAAGGAACAATACAGCACAGAAATGGGCCCTTCGGCCCATCAAGCCTGAGTTAATACATGGCTTGTATCCCTCTGTTCGCCTCCTATTCACGTGCCTATCAAGATACACCTTGAATGCTGCTAACATGTCTGCTTCCATCACCTTCATTGACAGTATGTTCTGGACACCCACAACTTACTGTGTGAAAAACTTTCCCCACTCATCTACCCTAAACTTATTGGGGGGAATTTTCCTGCCATGCTTGTCCCAAAACCGGGAAATCCCAACCAAGGTCAAGGGACCTTTGAATGGTACCCCTCTGCCCCACCCACTTTGATTCCGGTGGTGGGCAGGATGAGAAAAGACCCCCCCACCACCTCTCACCTTGTGTTCTTTTGTGATCCTTCCATCCTGGGAAATGGCCTCAGGCCGTCCACCCTATCTACATCTCTCATAACTTTGTAGATTTCTATTCATTTTGTAAATGAATACCCACCTGTTTTTCAGACAGCACTGACACTTCAGAGCTTCTCAGGCTGGACATTATTTTGGGTTGTTCTATCTTATAGAAGTGTACTAAGGTAAGTGTGAATAAAGCACTAACACTAAGCATGCAGATAAATCAGTTCTTTCAGGTTGTATTCTTAGCAGATGAATAGAATTTTGCTCCCTTCAGTCCTCAGTTCGGAGACTGACTGAATATCTGGGCCTGCCCTCCATCAACACCAACTAAACATTTCCTAACCAACCATACTGTCCCCGCTAGCTGCAAAGATAAAATAAAGTTGGTTCTTCTCCCTGTTTCAGTGCTGGAGCAGGTCCAGGGCAAGTTGAACACAACAGTCTCCACCCTTTAGTAGGCCCAAGGCAGATACTGCTGTTGTTCCAGGGCTCCCCCACACTCCACTCCTCCGTCCCCTGCCCCTCCCCTACTGCTGCCCCCATTCAGCCCAGCCCAGCCCAGCCTGCTGGAAAACGGTCAACTATTTAAAATACTGCGTATGCTGGAATCGGAAAGGAAAACAGAAAATGCTGGGAAATCTTAACTGATCCGACAGCATCGGTGGAGGGAGACTCAGAGCTGATGAAGGGTCATCCCAGTTGTCCAAGGGGGAAAAACAGTGCTGCAAGTCATGGAAAATATTGCTTGTACTGCAACGAGAATAAGATGTTTTTAAATCAACGAAATCCAACTATTTTGTGATTCCTCAGGAGCCAGAGACACCAGTTTGGAAATCTATCATTGTACATTACAGTCAGTATTGTCTCAGTCTGACTGCTGTTTCTTCATGTTGATATATCAATGGTCAGAAAAGGCTTGCAATTGTTCGGCTCAGTGAAGTATCGATCATATGTCTATGTATGTTTATGCTTTGGCTCCCTTTTAAAAGCAACTAATCAAACTGACATTAACTACTTTTAGGCTCCGCGGGTTCCGTATATCTCTTATTTGTAGGGAAGATATATTCTTTTCATTGGGAGCCATGCTTCAGACCATTCAGATTATATTCATCTCCTGAAGTGTCTCCATCAGATTTATAATATCCATGTTTCTTGCTATTTCGAGGCAGGGCTTGCAGTAATTTTGATCCACCAGCTGACTTTTCACCTTCGGACCACTTTCCTAGGGTTCGGATTAGGGATGGGATGGCTACCTCCCTACAAGATGGCTTGTTAAATTAATGAAAAGGCCCGTTAGGGGCAACAATCAAAGTGCGTCCCTGCGTAATCATTCCCCATCCAGAATGGTAGTTTGGCAGCTCTGGCCACCTTTTTAATTTCAAATATTTTTAAAGCTGCAGAGAATCATAGAATCTGTATGGTGCAGTCGGAGGCCATTTGGCCCGCCAAGGCTGTACTGACACTCTAGCAGCGCATCTGATCCAGGCTCCCCACTCTATCCTCATAACCCCACACATTTACCCCATCAATCCCCCTAACCTACACATCTTTGGACGTCTAAGGGTCAATTTCCCATGGCCAATCCACCTAACCTGCATAGCTTTGGACATCTAGGAGCAATTTAGCTTGGCCAATCCACCCATTCCCACATATCTTTGGATAAGTAATCTCAAGATGGTGACATCCTCTCTCTTGTTCTGAGTAATGTAAGGCTGCAACTCCTCCTGTGTTAGAGAACCTCAGAAGAAGACAAGAGATAAGAGCAGGAATAGGCCATTTGGCCCAGTGGGCCTCTTCTGCCATTCAATATGATCGTGACTGATCTTGAGCTTCAATGCCACTTTCCTGCTCACAGCCAATATCCCATAGTTCCTCGAGAGATCACTAATCTGTCTATCGCAGCTTTAAATGTTTTCCACAATGCAGTATCCGCAACCTTCTGGGATAGAGAATTCCACATGTTCATAACCTTTGGATTGAACTGACCTCTCCTCACTTTGGTCTTAAATGATAGGCCATATACCCTGAGACTGACCCTGCAATTGGAACCAGTCCCTCAGTGCCTATTATGTCAAGCCCTTTCAGAATCTTGTATATTTCAATGAGATTCCCTCTCATTCTTTCAAACATGAGAGAATATTGGCCCAATTTACTTAGCCACACATTGTAGGGCAAACCCTTCATTCCAATTTAGTGAATCTGTGCTTTGCCGCCTCCTATTGGCCCTCCATCTTTGAGAGGCTGCCCCTTAATTGGACAGCGGGTGCACCCTCTGACCAACTCTAGCAAAATCCATTTCCCCCTTTCACATCTCACCAGAATGGTGAGAGAAAAATCAGTTTGAATGGAATTATTTTGTTCAGTCACATGAGGCCAGTGTCATCTTTGATTTGATCTGATTTTGATTTATTTTTGTCACATGTATTAACATACAGTAAAAAGTATTGTTTCTTGTGTGCTATACAAAGCATAACATTCATAGAGAAGGAAAGGAGAGGATGCAGAATGTAGTGTTACAGTCATAGCTAGGGTGTAGAGAAAGATCAATTTAATGCAATGTAATTCCATTCAAAAGTCTGATAGCAGAAGATTGACGCTGTTCTTGAGTCAGTTGGTATGTAACCTCAGAATCTTGTATCTTTTCCCAAAGGAAGAACGTGTAAGAGAGAATGTCCGGGGTGTGTGGGGTCCTTAATTATGCTGGCTGCTTTGCAGAGGTAGCGGGAAATGTTGACAGAGTCAATGGATGGGAGGTTGGTTTGCGAGATGGATTGGTCTACGTTCACAATCTTTTGTAGTTCCTAGTGCTCTTGGGCAGAGCAGGAGGCATACCAAGCTGTGATACAACCAGAAAGAATGCTTTCTATGGTGAATCTGTAAAAGTTGGTGAGTCGTAGTGGATATGTCAAATTTCCTTCATCTTCTGAGAAGATAGAGGCATTGGTGAGCTTTCTTAATTTTAGTGTTGGCATGAGGAGACCAGGATGGTTTGTTGGTGATCTGGACACCTAAAAACTTGGAGCACTCCCTCAAATCTGCAGCGGCTGCATCATTCCTTACCTGTGCTGTCTGCTTCAATTTAAAAACATTCTGAAACACGTGGTGGTTAGGTGCATTGACTCGAACAGATGCCTGAGTGTGGTAACTAGGGGAATTTCACATGTTGTGCCTGCCACACAGTCTGTTTTAACCCTTCTACAATGGATAAACAATTGCGAGTAGACTTCTTGTTAGTACAATCAATATTTATTTAAAACACACAGTTAATAATCACCCAGGCAACTAACAATAAGTTGTCTTACAGAAAATGTTTAAGTCCAATACGAGATCTTGACTTAACTTTGCATGACTGGCAAATACCCAAGCAGATAGTAACCTTTATTTCTGTGCTGGTCTTGATCGTCCTCTGCATAGCCTGGTCCTCTGATCTGGTCTGGCCCTCTGGCTCTGGCCTTCCTTTCTTCTTGGGTACGGTGGCTCTCCTCGTGCTGGTCGTTGCTGGCGATGGTCACTGTTATAGCTTGTTTGTGGAGTCAGAGAGAAAGAGTTTCTTCTGTTGTATGCACCTTTTATCCCATCTTGCCCTTTTTGGGTGGCCTCCTGATTCTTGTTCCCTCCCATCTTCCCCCCAACATTTTCCTGGGAAACAGGAGGCAGACTTACTCCTTCCAGACCCAATCCCAATTGTCTCCATTCAGTGGAATTAACAAAGCTCTTTTAAGCCCACTTGTCTGGCTGCCTCATGGGCATGGGTAACCTTGCCAGGCCTTGAAACCACCTCAGCTGATGCCAGGAATGGGATGAGGCAGTGGAGATGGGGGTGGGCAACTGTCACGCCAGCCAGTGTTGTTATTTTTGACTGCCTCTCGTGTGATTGAACAAAATGACTCCATTCAAACTGATTTTTCTCTCACCAGAATCCAAAGATGGGCAAATTAAGTGGATTGACCATGCTAAATTGCCCCTCGGAGTCACAAAATATGCAGGTTAGGGGATTAGCCCTTGTAAATGCATGGGGTTATGGTTATGGGGCTGGCAAGAGGGCCTGGGTAAGATAATCTGTCAGAGAATCGGTGCAGACTCGATGGACCGCTTCTGCATTGTAGGGAATCTATGATACTCTGATTAAGTTTAAACGTTCACTGATGTCACAAGCAAGCTTGCATTAACACTGCAATGTAGTTACTATGAAAATCCCCTCGTGGCCACACTCCAGCACTTCCCTAGAGGCAATTGCAGAACGTGTGCATGCTAATAGTCATTCCCATTTAATTCTCTGCTGGAGGGATATTCCATCCTCAGAGACAACTGCAACTTTTCAGTGTCTACATTTGTGTTAGAATTGACCACTTGAATGGAATCTAATCTTCCCTGGTGGTCCACTGCTTAGGATTCATCACATTCACTGTTGCGACCCGGGTTTGATTCCCAGTCAGGGGATGAAGATTTGTTGTGGGCGGCACAGTGGTGCAGTGATTAGCACTGCTGCTTCACAGCCCTGGGGACCTGGGTTCAATCCTAGATTTGGGTGACTGTCTGTGTGGAGTTTGCATGTTCTCCCTGTGTCTGCATGGGTTTCTTCCGTATATTCCGGTTTCCTTCCACAGTCCAAAGATGTGCAGTTGTCGATGGGATTGTTGATGCAGGTTCAATGGGCTGAATGGCCTTGCTCTGCACTGTAGGTATTCTATTCTATGAATCTTATCTGGAGCATCTCAACTGATTCTTTCTCAAAATATTTTCAGAGGAAGAGGAAGAAAAATATCGTTTTTTTTACAAATGTAACAACGGATGCTGTTCTTTGCAAACTGTCACAGCAATTTATTGGCAAGAAAATGATCTCATCCATTATTAATAACTTTGTAATTTGTCTGTGATAGTTATACTGTATGCTTAAATTTAATCAAAAGAGCAATAAAGCATCGGGTAAATTTAGCTCACCATTCCAGACTGTACCCATATCTGCAGTTAATCAGGGATCTAAATATTTGTTGTACAGCAGAAATAAGGTGAATTTCTAACTTCAGTTCCAGAAAGCTATGGGTGCCTAATAGATAACCAATTCTAAAGCACAGAACATTGCCACACTGACCCTTTATTGATCAGCCCTGTTGCGGTATTACTGACATAATCAAGGGCATTCTAACGATCGCCATAAAATCGGGAAGGCAATGGCCTCGTGGTATTATTGCGAGATTATTAATCTAAAAACTCAGCTAATGTTCTGGTGGACCCAGGTTTGAATCCCACCACAGCAGATAATTGAATTTGAATTCACGAAAAATAATCTAGAATTAACACGTTAACCATGACCATGAAACAATTGTTGAGAAAAACTCATCTGGTTCACTAATGCCCACTAGGGAAGGAAATCTACCATCCTTACTTGGTTTGGCCTTCTTTGAGTCCAGAACCGCAGCAATGTGGCTGACTCCCAACCGCCGTCCAAGGGCAACTAGGGAGGGGCAATAAATGCTGACCAACCAGTGATGTCCCATTTCCCACAAATGAATAAATTAAATAGTCAAAATTGCTAGAGTAAAGGGCCCGTTCCTTTGCTGTTTTTGTTTTGTTCTTTGCTCCCTGTTGTTCGTGGAAAGTGCTGCTCCCCCATCAAGAGAAGAATGCTAGTCGCCATAGCAGCTGCCTCCTTTACAGATATGAAAATCTCATCTCCTTTGGCTGGAAGTAATTTGAAGACCAAAAATTAGTTTGAGTGATTGAGAGCTTGTCGATTTTATCATTATCCATGACATGGTGGCACAGTGGTTAGCACTGCTGCCTCACAGTGCTAGGGGACCTAAGTTCGATTCCTGGCTTGGGTCACTGTCTGTGTGAAATTTGCATGTTCTCCGTGGGTTTCCTTCAGGTGTTCTGGTTTCCTCCACAGATGTACACATTAAGTACATTGGCCACAGTAAAAGAAAATGCCCTTTGGATGGTTAGGTTAGATGGATTAACCATAATAAATGTGTGAGGTTACAGGCATAGAGTGGTAGGGAGGGCCTGGGTAAGTTACTCTATTGAAGGGTTGGTGCAGACTTGATGGGCTGAATTGCCTCCTCTGCAGTGTTGGGGTGCTGTGATTCACAGAATGTAGATGCCACTGGCTAGACCAGCAATTGTTGCCCATTGCCAGTCTCTCAAAAGGTGAAGGTGAGCCACCTTCTCAAACCTTTGCAATGGGCTTGGGGAGGATATACCATGGAGCTCCAGGACTTTGACCCACTGATGATGAAACATGTGTGCTTTAGTTCTGAGTTAGGATGGTGGAGAAATTGGAGATAACCTGAGGGCAGTACACAAGGTAGCTATCATATACTGCTGTTGGAGGGAGTAAATGTCTAAGATAATAAACAGGATGTGTGTCAAGCATCCTGAATGTTGTTGGAATAATGCTTATCCAAGTAAGTTTGATTTGATTTGATTTGATTTATTATTGTCACATGTATTAACATACTCCAAAATTATTGTTTCTTGCGTGCTATACGGACAAAACATACTGTCTATAGAGCAGGAAACGAGACTGCAGAATGTAGTGTTACAATCCTAGCTCGGGTGGAGAGAAAGATCAACTAAATGCAAGGTAAGTCCATTCAAAATTCTGACAGCAGCAGCGAAGGAACTGTTCTTGAATTGGTTGATAGGTGGCCTTAGACTTTTGTATCTTTTTCCCAAAGGAAGAACGTGAAGAGAAAATGTCCAGAATGCGTGGGGTCCTTAATTACGGTGGCTGCTTTGCTGAGGCAGTGGGAAGTGTCGACAGAGTCAATGCATGGAAAGCTGGTTTAATATTTCATCACACTTCTTTTTAAACTTTATTAATGGCACAAGTAGGTTTATATTAATACCACAATTAAGTTAATTGTCACACTGCGGCCCCTGTTCGGACACACTGAAAGAGAATTTAGCATAGCCAATAAGAACATAAGAAATAGGAGCAGGAGTAGGTTGTCTAGCCATTCAATAAGATCGTGGCTGATCTGAAGTGGATCAGTTCTACTTTCCTGCTTTCTCCCCATAACCCTTCTCCCTGGTCTATCAGAAATCGATCTACCCGTGACTTAAATATATTCAGCGAGGTAGCCTCCACCACTTCAACGGGCAGAAAATTCAAAACCCTTTGAGTGAAGAAGTTCCTCCTCAACTCTGATCTATACTGCCCCCCCTTATTTTGAGGCTGTGCCCTCTAGTCCTGCTATCCTTTCTAAGCGGGAAGAATGTCTCTGCCTCTACCCTCTACCCTATCCATCCCCTTCATTATCTTATACATCTCTATAAGATCCCCCCTCAGCCTTCTAAACTCCAATGAGTACAAACCTAGTCTACTCAATCTCTCCTGATAGGCTAATCCCCTCATTTCCGGTATCAGCCTAGTGAACTTTCTAATGTACCTAAGCAGCACGTCTTTTGGACTGCGGAAGAAAAGTGGTGCACCCAGAAGAAACCCACACAGACAGGGGGAGAATGTGCAGATTCCAGACAGACAGTGACCCATGCCAGGAATTGAACCTGGGTCCCTAACACTGTGAGACAACAGTGCTGATCATTGTGCCGCCATGCCTCCATCCTGACTTGTGCCTTGCAGATGGCAGAAGGGCTTTGGGAGTTAGCAGGTGAGTCACTTGTTGCGGAATACCCAGTCTCTGACCTGCTTTCATGGCCACAGTATTTATATGACTGGCCAAGTTAAGTTTCTGGTCAATGGTGATCCCCAGGATGTCAATGGTAGCGATCTGATGATGACAATGTTGCTGAATGATATGGGGGGATGGTTAGGCTCTCTCTTGTTCAAAGATATGGCCAATGCTTTATACTTGTGTGAAACCAAAGTTGCTTGCCACTTATCGGCCCACACCTGAATGTTTTTCAGATCTTTTGTGGATTTCTCCATTATCTGAGGCATTGAAAATGGGGGAAAAAAAACACAGTACTTTCATTAGCAAACATCCCCACTTCTGAGCTCATGATGGAGGGAAGGTTATTGATGAAGCAGCTGAAAATGACTGAGCCTTGGACACTATGCGGGGAATTCCTGCAGTGATACCGTAGGGTTGTGATAATGAATCTCCAACAATCAAAATCATTTTCATGTTTTATATTTTGATATATTTTATATTATAAACCTGTCACAATCTAGCTCCCTCCATGATTTCCTTCCCTATTATAATCTGAAAAAACACACGTTTACATTATGGATGTCCGGATAATGAGTGGTACTTGCTGCCGAGACAAAGCCAGAGGGTCTGAAATGAAATAAATATTTGAACAATACTTTTTCCAGGCACTCTTGTCATTTAAAGCAGGGAAGTTTGTACTTTCCACTCACCCTGACCTTTGTTGTGTTCAGCTGTGTTTTCCAGAGGTGTTTTGATTGATCGTTGTTGTGCATTCATTGGAATAGGAAATTGCTTAAAATGTTCATAGTGTCAGAAGCCAAGGCTCTCATCGAAATGTCTCAGGTCTTGAAGAATATTGGCTAAAGGAGTGAAACCACAGGTGCAGGAAGCCCCACTGAACTGTGCAGGAAAAGCAGATGGTGATTGACCTTTCAGACATTCCAGCTTAAAAGATATTTTTGGTACACAAAATGAGTTTAGTTAGATCTTCGGTTTGATATATTAGTGTCGGATACTTCAGCATTTCATTTTTTTTCTGTCTGAAGTGTGACTCTTTGGGCAGGATTTTACAGCATCGCTCGAGTGAGACCGGAAATTCCTGCCTGAGATCTTCCAGTGTTGGATCCTTGCCCATTCTGATTCTGTAGGGGGGTGAGATGGTAGAATTCTGGTCTCTATTCCTGAATGCATTGGAGAAGTACGAGCTGGCCTTTCTGGATGAATAGCAGTTTGATTGGTTCACCATTTGTTACTTCCCCCTGACTTTTTAAATATTTCATTTTCAGGATGAGATTGTCACTGGCTGGTCCAGTATTCATTATCCATCCCCTAACTATCCTTCATTTCAGAGGCATGTGTTGGTCAACCACATTGCTATGGAGTCCCATGTAGACCAGACCAAGTAAGGACAGCAGATTTCTTTCGCTAAAAGACAATAGTGAACCAGATGGATTTTTCTGACAATTGACAATGATTTCATGGTCATCACTAGACTTTTAATTTCCAGATTTTTATTGATTTGATCCCAGGTCCCCAGATCTTGCTCTGGTTCTCTGGACTGCTAGTCCAGTGACAATAGTGTAGGGGAGGTGATAGCCTTGTGATATAATCATTAGATTATTAATCCAGAAACCTAGCTAATATCCCAGGCTTGAATCCTGCCATGGCAAATAGTAGAACTTAAATTAAATTTTAATAAAAATCTGGAATTAAGAATCTACTGATGATCATGAAACCATTGTCCATTGTTTGAAAAACCCATCAGAATCATTAATGTTCTTTAGGGAAGGAAATCTGCTGTCCTTACCTGGTCTGGACTACAAGTGACTCCAGAGTCACAGCAACTGCCTTCTGAAATGGCCTAGGAAGCCACTCAGTTGTATCAATCGCTCAAGAAAGCAGCTCATGACCACTTTCTCAAGGGCAACTAGGGATGGGCAATGAATGCTGGCTGACCAGCGATGCCCATGTCCCATGAATGAATAAAACAAATACCACAATATCAATGCTTCCCCTATACATAACTTTGTACATACCTGGGCAAAGGTAGCTGATTAAACCCCTCTGTGCTAGCTATGTCGATATATGGATTAAATATTTATGCTAGCTGCTTTAGTTTGCAATTCACTTTGCCACATTACAAACTATTTGCAAATGATTTCTTTTAAGCTTTAAAGAGCACCAGGATTCTCAGATTTATCAATATTTAATCTGCAGTAATGCTGTAATATGTCGTGAAATCCATTAATAAATGAACACTGCGAACTTTATTGGGAGAACATTGTAAGTGAGAAGTGTTTTCGTTTCTATCTACCTCACCGAGGTATTTGAATCTCTGCCAACAGGTGGCAGAGGATCAGCAATTAATTTAGTAAATACTTAAAATTTGGTGTCAAACCCACTGTAAACGCACCTCATTTTAGGTAAACTGCAATACATTGCAGGCACACGAGTAACCCTCACTGGAGATTACAACGTGTTACTGAGACTGCCTGCCTCAGAAATCTCCCTCAAGGTGGGAGGTTTAGGGGGATTTGAGGAAAAGCTTTTTTTACCCAGAGAGTGGTGAGGATCTGGAATGCACTGACTGGGAGGGTGGTGGATGCAGGATGCTTCATATCCTTTAAAAAGCTACCTGGCTGAGTACTTGGCATGCCATAACATTCAAGGCTATGGGCCAAGTGGGGGCAAGTGATTTTAGGTGGGCAGGTCAGGGCCTTTCATGTGATTGTGCAGACTCAATGGGCCGAAGAGCCTGTTCTGCACAGTATTTTGCAATTCTGTGATTTGGGAACCGTTTAAGTCTAACAACTGTGGTCAAGGTTTCTCAGGGGTCAGGAAAGCCAGCATCTGAGGGATACCTCAGGATCTTGAAGGATAGGAGGGGTGGGAGTGTTCTCCCCACCCTCCTACACACTCCCCATCTCTATCTCCTCCCTCCCCACTCATCATCAATCTGTGTGATGAAAGTGAATCACTTAAAGAAAGTGAATGATTGCCCGTGTGGAGTCTGCACATGTTTGCGTGTGTTTCCTCTGGGTGCTTCGGTTTCCTCCCACAATCCAAGGATGTGCAGATTAGGTTGATTGGTTGTGCTAAATTTGCCCTTTAATGTCCCAAGTTGTGTAGGGGGACTGTGGAGTAAATACGTAGGGTTATGGGGATAGGATCTGGGTAAGACACTCTGTCAGAGAACTGTGCGGACTTGATGGCTGGAATGGCCTCTTTCTGCACTGTTGGATTCTATAATTCTATGAACCCCCTCATTGTCCTTTAAGATTACAGAACTAATATGTTCGATGGTTACTCTGCTGAAGTTGCAATTGGTTTCCAATCGAATAAATTATCATCATTTGCTACTGAAGGAAACACAATGTAAAATTAAATAGAACTAAAATGAGGGAAATATTGTTGAGCATTGCATCTTGCAACTCATCAGGACAAATGGAAGAATACCAAATTTCAAATAACTGCAACAATTTATCCTGCAGGAGACAAATCGGCACCCTTTTCTCTCGCAGTTGTGGTCATTTGAAATTTGGTATTTTTCCATTTTTCCTAATGAATGCAAGATGGAAAACGTCAGCAACATGTTCCTCTATTTAAGTTCGGTGTTAACAAGTGACTGGAAATAGAACTTTGTATTCCAAAATTGAAGGTTTAATTTGGAGCGATGGAACAATTTGTCCCAACTTTGGTCACCAAGTGAGTACATCAAGCTGATTTTAATCTCAGATGAATGGTCCCTGCCGTGCCAGAACCTCAGAGTTCTGAATTCCACACTCCCGCTTGTGTGGATTGCCAGAGTTGGATCGTCAATTAATACTGATTAATACTGAGAGGATGAGAGGAAGATTCAGTGTAGCCCAGAGGCTACAGCCCAGCAGGAACTGAGAATGAACTAGAAATGTATCCTGAAATTACAAAAGCACAGCCACAATTGCTGAGACTGCAATTTAGCACCAGGGCTCCGATCTGTCATATGAGGAGAGATTAAATCGGTTAGGATTACATTCATTGGAGTTCAGAAGTGTGAGACAGGCTCTCATAGAAACTAATAAAATGGGATTAGATAAGGTGGAGTCAGAAAGAATGTCCCTGATGGTGGGGAGAGTCCAGGACTAGGGGTCATAGTCTGAGGATAAGGAATAAATCTTTTAGAACTGAGGTGAGGAGAAATTTTTTCACCCGGAGAGTGGTGAACGTATAGAATTCATTATCACTGAGAGTAGTTGAGGTCAAAACATTGTCTGATTCCAAGAAGAAATTAAATATAGCTCTTAGAGCTAAAGGGATAGAGGGGGGAGGAGCGGAAGGGTAGGAAGGGGAGGGGGAAAGGGGGATCAGGATAGTGAATTTAATGATCAGCCATGCTCAAAATGATGGTGGAGCAGGCTTGAAGGGCTGAATGGCTTACTCCTGCTTCTATATCCAATGTTTCGATGAAATAGAATATTGTAGAGAAAAGCTTTTAAGATAACACAATCCTTTGGGTCTCCACTAAGGAGATAAGATTGGTGAAGTATGGTTTACGTGTGGATTATTTAAGCACCATTATCATCCTCTCAGTCTTTGAAATATTTTTTCTGAACACTACAGTTACTATAATTACTGTTTGCAAGCGATCCGAGTTTAAAAGCAGAATTATTGTACTCGGACTTCCACCCAGAGTAAACAATTTACTTCACTTTGCCCTGAATGACAGCTTTGTTTCCTTGTGTGCTCCAACCCTCACAGCTAGGTCACAATTGCTACCATCCGTCTTGTTAATTAAGTTGTGGATCAATTTTAATAATAGCAACCATATTTTCCCTCTGTCCATTTGCTTAAATCATTAGACTTGTCTGCAGGGTCTTCTGTTTATGATAGGCATTTTCAGCTCCTGCATTCTGCTCAGAATCCTAACCTGATTCAGATGTGGCACAGTAGTCAGCACTGTTGCCTCACAGCTCCAGGGACCTGTGTTCGCTTCTCGGCTCAGGTCATTGTCTGTGTGAAGTCTGCATGTTCTCCCCATGCCTGTGTGGGTTTTCTCCAGGTGCTCCAATTTCCTCCCACTGTACAAAAGACATTGGTTAGGTGCATTAGTCATGCTAAATTCCCCCTCCTGAACAGGGGCTGGCATTTAAAATGTTAAATTATTAATCACAAGTAAGGCTTACATTAACACTGCAATGAAGTTACTATGAAATTCCCCTAGTCACCACACTCCGGTGCCTGTTCAGGTCAATGCACCTAACCAGCACGTCTTTCAGGCTGTGGAGTATCTGGAGGAAACCCACGCAGACACAGGGAGAATTTGCAAATGCCACACAAATAGTGACCTGAGCCAGGAATTGAACCCTGGCCACTGGTGCTGTGGGGCAGCAGTGCTAACCACCGTGCCACAATTTCACCCCAATAAACTTAATCTTAAATAAATGAGAGTGGCCTCCACTAACACTCTGAAATGTACTGACAACATTTTAAAAATTTAGCGCTGCCACACACCATTAACCCCTTGTTAAACTACACACTTGCCTGAACCAGAGGTTTTGGGTTTTATATTTCAGTGGTTTTAAAGTAACCTCGGTTCTCGTGGCCACACTTAAAAATAAAACTGAGCTGCTTTGTTAGTTTGCTGAAGGAGAATGTGCGAGAATGTTCGATGAATGTTTCTGAATTTTGATCTGCGCAATGGAAATACTTCCACGGAAACACATTCTGGAAGGAGCTGCCCACAATGCACTGATGTACCAACATGCTGGCAACTCATCAACATCTGAACATGAACTGCCAGGGCCTGACTTGATTCAATCCCCTGAGACTAGCGCAGTCTGAGCTGCTTCAGAATGAGTGGATTTCATTAAGCAGTGTTGTTTCGAAGCCCAGTTTTATCCCTTCAGCTGCAAGTATTGTAGGCTAAGCGTTACAAACAAAAATAATGCACTTTGCAACATGATCCCTTCATAAATGTTTCTGAAATCTCATCTCAAATGGCCATTTCAATGTATTGCAAGCTGGCCTCCAATATCCACCCTATACAAACCCAAACTCACCCAAAACTGTCCGGTTCATACATTAAACCCCAACAAGTCCCATTCTCACGTCAGCCCTGTGCCTAACAATGACTCAATTGTAAAATTCTCCCCTGTATTTTCAATAGCCTAACCCTTCTCTCTGTCTGAAACCTCCTTCACTCTTTCGAACTTTCAAGCTCTCTGCGTTCCTTCAATTCTGCTTCGGGAGAGGCATGAAGGCACAAAGACTAGTACTGTTTCCTCACAGCGCCAGAGGCCAGTGTTAAATTCCAACCGTGGGTGACTGTGTGGAGCTTGTACATTCTCCCCATGTCTGCGTGAGTTTCTGCCGGGTGCTCTGATTTTCTCCCACATCCCAATGATGTGCAGTATAGGTGGATTAGCCATTTTAAATTGCCCCTTAGTGTTCCAAGAGGTGTAGATTAGGGAGGTTAGCGGGGTGAATATGTGGTGTAGCAGGGAGAGGGCCTGTTGGAGAATTGGTGCAGACTTGATGGGCCAAATGGTCTTCTTTTGCACTGTAGGGATTCTGTGATCATGTTCATCTCAATTTTAATCAATTCACCATTGGATGACCCTACTCTCCATCTCTCACTTGTTCTTTAAGATGCTCCTTAAAACCTATCACTTTGACCAAGCTCCCGACACCTCCTCCTGTGACTGAGAGAGGGGTTTTTCCCTACACCCCTGCAGCAAGTTTTCCAGTGGTTGAGGTGGGCCACCATTGGTCACTGGTAGAATCTTCCGGTTGCGCCAACATCTATGATGTTTTAGCAAGACTGTTCACCTTTGGCAGGACTGGAAGATCCTGAAAGTCGTGGAAAATCCTGCCATCAGAGGTGAATTTTGTTTCAGAACACTACTGGGACATATGCCTATGTTAAAAGTGCTATATAAATGCAATCTTTTGCTGTTGTCACTGCACTGGAAACATTATAACCTTCAGGTCAGTTCTTCTGAACCTGTTGCCATGTAAACACAAGTGTTACCCCATTGCACCATCCCTGTGCAAATGCTGTTTCTTGCTTTTCCCCGACTGTATGTCCTACTTTCATATGAAAAATATGTTTAGTTTCACTCCTCACTTGTATCGTTATGCAGTCGTGACAGGGATGGTTTACATTGGAGAGCAGCTGTCAAATCAGTGGATGATAAATTGAAGAGAACATTACCGTTTGATTCTAAATGACAAATACATCTTCGAGCTGTGTGGCATCTTTAGCCAAAGTAACAACTGCCATTTATGTAAATGCCTCAAATTGTTCCATTTGCAAGAAAAGAATAATTGATATCAAGCAGGAATTGAGAGCTGGTGACCAATGCAAGATTGGAAAAAAGACTAGGGTCTTGGGAATTTTTTTTATATATTCATTGGTGGGATGTGGGCATCATTGTCTGATGCCCAGACAATGATTTTTTTTTGGGTTGGCATCAATTGCCCATCCCTGAAGGCATTTAAGAGCTGTGGCTCTGGAGTACATGTAGGCCAGAAGATGTCCATCCCTAAAGAGTATTAGTGAACCAGATGGGTTTTTATGACAATGGATTCATGGTTGCCATTGGATTTTTAATTCTAGATTTTTAGTGATTTCAAATTTTGCCATCTGCCATATTGGGATTTGAACTCAGAACCTCAGAACATTACCCTGGGCCTCTGGATTACTAGCTCAGCGACAATGCCACTTTGCCAATGTTTCATGGTTGAGGTAAAGGAGGAGCAGCAAAGCATATGTCTGTGGGGGGTGGAGTGGGGGGGGGGCAGTGGTCGGATGCTTTGGAAGCAATTTTTAAATGTAAAGTTATGATGACTCTGGGAAACTTAGGCTTAGCGTGGGATACCGGATTAAAGTAAAGTTAAAGTGGGACAAGGCCAATGGCAGATTTGTGAACAATTATTTTGATCTTCAGTGTGTTGAGTGATGAGGCAGCCACATTGTTTTTAAATCCAAATTTGACTAAAGTTCAGCAGAAGCAGGTTGTTACACGTGGAACATGGCATGACTAATAAAGATGCTATTTAAAGGATAGTGTTAGGAGTCACGATGGTAGTGATCTGTGCTGTCGCTGCTACCCAGGATTTGTAGGGCTTTGACAGTTCTATCGAAGTTACAAAGAAATGTTTATTAACATTATTGAACTATGTACAGATTTCCAAAGGGTAAAGGAATGGAGAGGTCCTCATGCTAGGTCCTTATAAGTTGATAGCTATCTCTAGACTGACCTTAGTTCTGGGTCTTACACCAAAGTGTGGGCCGTACTGTACTCAGTCCCATCTTAACCCTTTAGATGAAATTCTTTTTACTCCATGATAGACTGTAGATTTTAGCTGAAGCTACAAAATAAACTACAGGCTATAATTACAGGTTATAAACTACAGGCTCGACAATTATTATCTATTGTCCTTGTTACTGTCACATATGTTGAGGGGAAGTTTACCAAATGTGAGATTGGTTTTGAGGAGTGGTGGACTGAGAATCATAGAATCCCTACAGGGCAGAAAGAGGCCATATGGCCCATCAAGGCTGCACTGACAACAATCACACACAAAGCCTATTCCTGTAACCCCACTCATTTACTTTGCTCATCCTCCTGACAATAAGAGGCAATTTAGCATGGCCAGTCTACCTAATCTGCACATTTTAGGACTGTGGGAGGAAACTGGAGCACATGGAAGGAACCCACACAGACATGAGGAGAACATGCAAACGCTACATGGCAGTAGCCCAAGGCCAGAATGGAACCCGGGTCCCTGGCACTGTGAGGCAGCAGTGTTAACCACAATACCACTGTGAGGATTACAAGGAGAATTTCCCAGTGTAGGGTCATAATGGATGGCAAGAAAATGGCAGGAGATGAAAAGACAAGCAGCTCAATCTCAGAAGAATGTGGAATGTGAATGGCTTATATCCACCCAGCCAACTCCCTCAACAGCAAATGTAACATACATTTTCCAGAGGCAGAGACTTCTTGAATGATTGAATCAGCCTCTACACATCATAATGGGGGTGGCTAATTGCTGCCACACACCCATTTCCTCAGAGGTAGCAGAAACAACTCTAACACAAACATGGAAATGTGCAGATTAGAGTATCTAGATTATAAATGAGTTCTCAGTTTCTTAGTAACAGAGAGATCAAATCACTTGAGATGTAACAAGAAGAGATGAACTGTGCTAGATAAAGGCACTTCAGTGTAAAGTCATCGATTACATGGAAAACCCGAGAGAGAATATAATAGCACATTGTGCAGTCTGGTGTGACACAGCTGGCCGTACATTAACTACAAGAATATCCTTAGACCCCTCCCTTTTCCTCAAGTAATTCAGAGTCACAGGAAGAAGCATGGTGGCATAGTAGTTAGCATTCACAAACCTGGGATTTGGATTCAATTCTGGCCTTGGGTTATTGTTTGTGTGGAGTTTGCACAATCATCCTGTGGGTTTCCTTGGGATGCTCCAGTTTCCTCCCACAGTGCAAAGATTGACCATATTAAATTGCCCCTTAATGTCCCAAGATGTATAGGTTAGATGAATTGATCATGGTCAATGGTATAGGTAGATATAGATGTATAGATGGTATATAGGTATAGATGGTATACAGTAGGTATAGATGTGATCAGCGCAACTTGTGGGCTGAAGGGCCTGTTTGTGCTGTAGTGTTCTATGTTCTATATTCTAATGTCTGAGATTACAGGGACGGGGCAGAAGGGAGGGCCTGGGTAAGGTACTCTGTCAGAGAGTTAGCCTGGGCTTGATGGGTCAAGTGGCCTCTTCCGCACCATAGGGATTCTATGAAAAGCTGAACAGTCCAATAGAAAGGCCGTATAATGGGAAACATCACCAACTGCAAGTGACTAACTTGATCTTTGTCAACATGCTGGAAATTCGGAATGAAGAAAAACGTGAATGGTTTTGCATATTATTTGTCTTTGCTTTTAATGAAAGCATTAATCAAACTTCATATATTCCTTATATTAGACAGAGGAATGTTTGCATCAATTTATCAGCATTTTGTTTGTTAAAATCATACAGTGCAACCAGTTTTCAGTTAATCTTAGAAACTGGCAAGTAAAAATCAAAGAAAGATGGAAAGCCGATCCATTAACAACATTTAAGAGGTATCTGGATGGTTACATAAAAAGAGAGAAAATGGAGGCACATGGACTGAGTCAGGACAGAAGGTTTTGTTTTAGTTTAGTTAGGGCATCATGATCAGCACGGTCTTGGAGGGCTGAAGGGCCTGTTCCTGCGCTGTAATTTTCTTTGTTTTCTTTGTTCCTTGGAACGGAACTTCTGAATTAGTAAAGACGAGATGGATTCCCAGATAGCTTCCAATAACAGCTGGGTATTAATGGACCTGGCTTCATAGAATCCCTGCAGTGCAGAAAGAAGCCATTTGGCCCATTGAGTCTGCACCAACCTCAATACCACCAGGCCCTATTTGCGTAGACCTGCATATTTGCATGGCTAATCCTCCTGACACTAAGGAAATTTAGCATGGCCAATCAATCTAACCTGCATATATTTGGGCTGTGGGAGGAAGCCAGACCACCTGGAGGAAACCCCCGCAGACACGGGGAGAATGTGCAAACTCCACACAAACAGTGACCCAAGCTGGGAATCGAATTCAGGTCCCCCTGGAGTTGTGAGGCAGCAATGCTAATCACTGTGCCATTGTGCCACCCACTCCAGTATCAGACAATCCTGTTTAATGCTGTAATTTTCTACTGGTCCAGAAATATGCTAAGAAATTTATCCTTGTTTTTGAAAAGGAGTGCTTCTAAGAAATACAAAGAACAAAGAACAAAGAACAACACAGCACAGGAAACAGGCCCTTCGGCCCAACGAGCCTGCGCCGCTGTCCTAACGTCTTAATGACATATAGAGACCAATATAGGGACAATTTGTTACCCAATCAGCCTAAGAGCACATTTTTGGGATGTGGGAGGAAACCGGAGCACCCGGAGAAAACCCACGCAACTACGGGGAGAACGCGCAAACTCCCGCAGACACAGGCCCAAATCCATGTGTCTGCACAGCAACAGCGATAGTCTCCGAGCTGTCATGTTGCCCATCTGATGGTCCAGTTTAAGCATACACTAACGACATGAAGCACTAGGCCACTCCTGAAGTAACATCCAGGAGCAGCCCTCACACGACCTGCCGAATGCATGCACCTTATTGGTCAACAAGGTGGACCGAACAGCCTGTGGAAACAATTAAAGTATTTAAACAGTCCTCCTATATCCCTCTATCTGCAGACCGTTCATGTGGCTGTCTAAGAGACCCTTAAACAACCCTAGCGTGCCTGCTCCCACCACCTTACTCGGTAGTGCATTCCACACCCCCACTACCCTTTGTGTGAAAAAATGCCCTCTAATATTAGTCTTATACATAGCCTCCCTCACCCTAAGGCCGCGACCCCTTGTTCTATCCGAATCTAATGGTGGAAAAAGCTTACCACCATTTACTCTATCTATACCCCTCATAATCTTATATACCTCTAATAGATCCCCTCTCAGCCGACGTCTTTCAAGGGAAAAACAACCCCAGAAATATTATCATTTAAAAAAAATTTTTTTTTCCAGAGGATGACTCGACCAGCATTTATTGTCCATCCATAAATACGCTTGAGAAGGTGGTGCTGGACTGTTTTCTTGAAAGTAATGGTCCATCTGGTGTTCCTGCACCTGCATTGCTGTTCGGGAGAGTGTTCCAGGATTAAATTAACTACAGGGAAGGGATGTGGATGTTGAAGTCAGGATGATATGTGGTTTGAAGGGGAACTTGCAGGTGGTAATGTTCCTGCGTGTTTGCTGTCCTTGACAGAGGTCACGGATTTGGGAAGTGCTGTGGAAGCAGCCTTGGTGAGTTCCGGCAGTGCATCCTACAGATGATAGACATGGCTGCCACTGTGTGTCAATGGTTGAGGAAGTGAACGTTTGTGGAAATCATGTGGCTGCTTTCTCCCGGATGGCGTTGAGCTTCTTGTGTTTTGTTGGAATTGCACTCATCCTTACAGGCGAGGGAATTCCATTTCACTCCTTAAAGTATCATTTGGACGTCAGCTCTTCTCTCTCTTTATAGATACTGCCAGAACTGCTGAGACATTTTCTCTCTTGATTCAGTTTCACTCCTGACTTGGGCGTTGTGGACAGGCTTTGGGGAAAGGTGGAGATGCAGGATTCCAGACCTGTTCTAGTCACCACTGTATTAATATGGCTAGTTCAATTCAGTTTCTGTTCAATGGTAATCTCAGGGTGTTGATAGTGAGAGATTCAGTAATGATAATGTCATTGAAAATCAAGAGGCGATGGTTAGATTCTCTCTCATTCAAGACAATCTTTGCCTAGCGTGAATTTTTTTTACAGAAATTGTCCAGGTCTTGCTGCATTTGGACATGAACTACTTCAGTATCTGAGGAGTTGGGAAAGGTGCTGAATACTGTGCAATCAGAAAACATCCCCACTACTGAGCTTATGTTGGAAAGCATGTCATTGATGCAGCAGCTGAGGATAGTTGGGGTCAAGACACTATCCTGGCGAACTCCTGCAGTGATGTCCTGGAATGAAATGATTGGCCTCTAACCACCACAACCATCATCATTTGTGCTCAGTCTAACTCCAAACAGCAGAGAGATTTTCCCTTGGTTCTCATTGATTTCAGTTTTGGTAGAGCTCCTTGATGCCACACTCGGTCAAATGCAACCTTGATATTAAGGGCAGTCACTCTTACACCCCACTGCTGGATTCAGCTCTTTTTCCCCATGTTTGAATCAGGACTGTAATGAGTTCAAGAGCTGAATGATCCTGACAGAACTCAAGCTGAGCATCGTGAGCAGTTTATTGCTGAGTAAGTGTCTCTTGATAGCACTGTTGACAACACCTTCCATCACTTTACTGATGAATAAGGGTAGTGTGATGTGGTGATAATTGTCTGGCTTGGATTTGTCTCAGTTTTTGCTGACAGGACATAACTGAGCAACTTTCCACATTGCCAGGTAGATGCTAATATTGCAGATAGACCCATTTTCCAGTGGCGCAGTTAGTTCCAGAGCAGATATCTTTAGTTCAATTATCAGAATGATGTCAGGGTCCACAGCATTTTTTATTTTATTTATTAATTAGCGTCACAAGTAGGTTTACATTAACACTGCAATGAAGTAATGAAAATCCCCAGGTACGCTGAACTAGCCTTGGCCATATTTCAGACTGTGGGAGGAAATCCATACAAACATGGGGAGAACGTACAGACTTACACAGATAGTCACCCAAACCAGAAATTGAACCTGAGTCCCTGGTACTGTGAGGCAGCAGTGCTAACCACTGTGCTTTATTCCTTCAGCCATTTCTTAATATCATACAGAGGGAATCAAATTGACTGATATTGGCATCTGTGATGCTAGGAGCCTCAGGAAAGCTGAGATGGATCAACCACTTTATTTCTGAGTTGAAAAGGATTGAAAATGCTTCTGTCTTTACATTTACACTGATCTGTTGGACTCCCCCAGCAGATCACTGGAAGGTGGCAATATTTGTGATAGTTGTGTGGAATTGAGTGTTGAACTAAAGAGTTAAGAATTCTGAGAATTTTCCAGAAAAAAATGAGAGTCCCTGCCCAGAGAGGAAACCCTTCAAATTCTGACTTGTAACAAAGAACAAAGAACAAAACAGCATGGGAAACAGGCCCTTCAGCCCAATGAGCCTGCGCCGCCACCCTTATGTTCCCACTTCTACCCGTGATTCCTGTCTATGTTTATAGATGTATGGATTAAAAACCAAATTTGAGACAATTTTGGGAGAATTTATTTTGCCAATCAGCCTAAGAGCACATCTTTGGGATGTGGGAGGAAACCGGAGCACCCGGAGAAAACCCACACAAGCACAGAGGAGAATGTGCAAACTCCTACAGACACAGGCCCAAATCCATGTATCTGCACAGCACAGTGATAGTCACTGAGCTGTCGTGTTGCCCATCAAATGGTCCAGGTCAAGCGTACACTAACGACGTGAAGCACTAGGATACTCTCGAAAAAAAAATCCAAGAGCAGCCCTCTCACGACCCATCGCGTGTATGCCCCTCATTAGACAACAAGGTGGACCAAAGCACCTGTAGGATAAAAACAAGTACATCAAAATCATCATCTATTTACACACTTCCCAGGGACTCCCAAGGCTTGTGATCCCTATTTTAAATCAGTGTTCTATACCCTCCATTCCCATTCTGTTCATGTGCCCATCTAAGTATCTCTTAAATAACTCCAGAGTGCCTGCCTCCACCACTTTACTTGGCAGCGCATTCCATACCCCTACCACCCTCTGTGTGAAAAAACTCCCTCTAGCATCCAAATTATACCTTACCCCCTTCACCCTAAGTCTGTGACCCCTTGTGCTATTTGAATCCATCCTAGGAAAAAGCTTAATCCTGTTTACTCTATCTATATCCCTCATAACCTTGTACACCTCTATTAGATCTCCTCTAAGTCTATGTCTTTCTACGGAAAACAGTCCCAATTTGCCTAACCTCTCCTCGTAACTCAGACCTTCCATACCAGGCAGCATTCTGGTAAACGTCCTCTGTACTCTCTCTAGAGTCTCCACGTCCTTCTGGTAGAAAGGCGACCAGAACTGGACACAGTATTCCAAATGAGGTCTAACCAACATTTTATACAACTGAAACATTAAAAGGCCAGCTCTTGTATTCTATACCCCTTCCTATAAAGGCTAGCATACCATATGCTTTCTTCACAATCTTTTCCACTTGCTCTGCCACCTTCACAGACTTGTGCACCTGCACCCACAGGTCCCTCTGCGTTTCTATACTCTTAATAGGTCTATCCTTCATCATATACTTCCCTCCTACATTCTTTCTCCCTAAATGCATCACCTCGCATTTATCAGGATTGAATTCCATCTGCCATCTATCTGCCAAGCTACCATCCTATCTAAATCCTGTTGCATCGCCTGACAATGCTCCTTACTATCCGCAAGTCCAGCCATCTTTGTATTGTCTGCAAACTTGCTGATCACTCCACATACTCCCTCTTCCAAGTCATTTATATATATTATAAATAGAAGAGGTCCCACACCGAGCCCTGCGGCACACCACTAGTGACCAACCTCCAGCTAGAAAAACACCCTTCCACTATTACTCTCTGTCTCCTATTACTAAGCCAGTTACTTATCCATCTAGCTACCTGTCCTTGTATCCCACGAGCCTTGACCTTTTTAACTAACCTCCCATGAGGGACTTTGTCAAACACCTCACTGAAATCCATATAGACGACATCAACGGCTCGCCCTTTGTCCACCGTTTTTGTCACCTCCTCAAAAGGGGTATACTGTGACAGAATTTAGCACGGCCAATGCACTTAACCAACATGTCTTTCGGACTGTGGAAGGAAACCAGAGCACCTGGAGGAAACCCATGCAGACATGGAGAAACCGTGCAAGCTCTGCACAGACAGTAACCCAAGTCGGGAATCAAACCCGGGTCCCTGCTGCTGTGCCACCATGATGCACATGGTTTCCAGAATTCCACAAGTCCACCATCCTCTATGAGTGAAGAAGTCTCTCCTCATCTCAATCCTTAATGGACCACTCCATAATCCTGAGACCCCTTGTTTACCGGGGAAACCACGAGCCTAACTGCCCAGCCCTGTCAGAATTTTACACGTTTCAATCTCTCCTCCATTCTCCCCCTAACAAAAAAAATGAATTATTAGGAATAAAAAGAACGGACTCAAACTGTAAAAAAAAAAAAAAATTCCTGGTTAACAGTTTGGAAGGTGGCTCCTACACACACACAAGCCTGGGACCGGATCTCATTCAGTGAAACTGGAGCTGCCTCACGTGGAGGAAAGCTCAAGGCCTCATTCCATATCCCCATTTCACAGGCAAAAATTTACAGCACACACATCAAACCGGGCACCATTATAATATATACATATCTCCCACATGTTAATAACAACCTCTTTAGCACTGCAAACGTCGAGGGGGAACCATTTAATCGCGTCCTTGATGTAAGGTGAGGATTTTCAATGTGCCATGTGTTGCTGGGGGAATGATTTCCATAACATTCTGTAAATAAACCCATTTGGATTTAGAACTAGATTCATCCCCGCATTTTCCAGTTAGTTGCACATTTGCCCTGTGAGTTTCCTCCAGATGCTCTGGTTTCCTCCCACAGTGCAAAGATGTGCGGGTTAGGTTGATTGGCCATATTAAATTGCTCCTTAGTGTCCCAAGATGTATAGGTTAGATGGATTAACCACAGTCAATGTATGGGATTACAGGGACGGGGTAGAGAGGAGGACCTGGGTAAGATACTCTGTCAGAGAGTCAGCCTGGACTTGATGGGCTGAATGGCCTCTTCTGCACCACAGGGATTCTATGAAAAGCTGAACAGTTTAATAGATCCTGTAAATTCTAACATGTTGTAACATTCTGTAAATAAATCCATTTTGATTTAGAACTAGATTCATCCCCACATTGCCCAGTTAATTGTTTAACTATCCATCACTATTCACAACAATGATGTCGGACTGAAGTTCTGGGCCCCACCTAGGTCAGGAATTGAGGTGGATAAGGCCCAGAAATGCCAGACATCCAACTCAGTTCCTAATGCTAACCATCCTAGCCAAGGTCTTTTCCCCAAGGTTGAGGAATTCAAAACAAGAGGGCATTGGGTTAAGTTGAGATGAGAAAGATGTAAAAGGGACCTGAGGGATAACTTTTTAACACAGAGGGAGATGCGTGTATGAGATGCGTGTATGGGATGAGTTGCCAGAGGAGGTGGTAGAAGCAGGTACAATTACAACATTTAAAAAACACTTGGACAGGCATGTGGATGGGAAAGGTTTAGAGGCATATGGGCAAAATGCAGAGAAATGGTACTAGTTCAGTTTAGAAAACCTGGTCGGTACAAAGGAGTTGGGCCGAAGGGCCTGTTTCCATGCTGTTCACCTTCATGACTCTATGACTGGAATTTTACCATCCTGCCTACCATGGGATTGGGACAATGGGAGGGTCTGTTAACCCCAAGTGGGATTTTACAATTTCGTGATGAGCGAGGCTGTAAAATCCTGTCCCATAACTGGTAGATTTGGGGCAGAATTCAATTAGGCCCATTGAGAATCTTGTTGTAAAGGCACTGAAAGGTGAAAGAGCATCCCAGTTGGCCTCCAGCTCCTTGACACTAACAGGTCCAGCTTAATTGCCTGGAGGTCATCACTGGGGTGGAGGGGTGGTGACGGGGGTGGGAGTGGTGGGTTGCTGTGTTGCAGCAGGTCCTAGAGTCCCATCTCTGCCTTCCTGGATGCAGATTTAGCCGAAGGCCACCATGTAATGGGATTCTGCGTCGCCCATTGTGGTCAGACTGCATTTTTAGTATTTTTGAAGAAGTGGTTAGAGGGTTCCTTCATGTTGTTACACCCTCTCAGCTACTTATCCTTCACCGCAGCTGCTACTCCTCTCAAGTTAGAAGGCCTCTGAATGTCCGCCAGCTTCATCAACCCATTTGAATTGGACAAGGAACCTGTCCCCATGCCAACCAAGGGGGTTGGATCAGGATCCGGAAACAGAATAGCTGTGACTCCACTTTCCCAGCCCAGAAGAGAAAACATCAAGCTCATAATTACTATTTTAAATCCAATCTAGCCAATAAAACAGGCTACACATTGTAACACCACATGTTCCGACCAGAATGCTTGGGCAATTATGCTTGGAAACCTGCTGTGAGTGACTGAGATTGAATCTATGTGCAGAATTTCCTATCGCTGTATTTTACTGGTGAAATAATCTTGTTTTTATAGGCAATACAGAGCGGCTAGCACTGCTACCTCATGGTGCCATGAGCCCAAGTTCGATTCTGGCCTTGGATGACTGTGTGGACTTTGCACGTTCTCCCCATGTCTGCGCGGGTTTCCTCTGGGTGCTCCAGTTTCCTCGCGCAGTCCTGGGCAGGTTAGATTGATTGGCTAAATTGCCCCTAGTGTCCAATGATCTGTGGGTTAGGGGATTAGCAATGGTAAATACACAGGATTACAGGGATGTTGTGGGGGGGGGGGGGGGGGGGGTGAAGTGAGTGGAGGGGGGTTGCCGGCAGAGAGGGAGAGCGAGGGGGGTGGGGGGGGGAGGGAGCAAGGTGGGAGGGTTGAGCCTGGGAAAGGCTGCTGATTTGAAGAATCTATGACCCATTTCTGCATTCTAGGGGTCTTATGGTTTTTATCAGGATGCTCTGGTAGTGTTCAATGATTTAATTAATCTCTGTTTGATTATGCTGTTCTCTTCTCTGATCTATGAACAATATATTGGGCTAAGAGCAGAGAAAGAGGATTAAGAAATCTGAGGAGTTTCCAGAAAGATTGAAGCTCCCTGCAGTGACAGAAAATCCTGTAAATTCTGGCATGTTACAAAGTTCTGTAAATAAACCTGTTTGCATTTGGAACTAGATTCATTCCTACATTATTGTGATGAATTAAACAACCAAGATATATAGCAAGCTGGTGAATACATAACAAAACTTTACTGGAGTCTTGGTCATGAGTTCTATTTGCTGTAGCTCCGAAGTTTGAATTCTGTTTGCTGGGGATTAGACAGCAGATTGTAAGCAGAGCCATAAGTCCCTTTCTGTCCCAGTGATACCGTCTGTGATTTTAATATAAAGCCCTGTGCCACAGGGTAGAAAATTGCAAGATGGATCTCACTTTCTCTTCCATTTTTGTAGATTGTGCAATCTCAGCTGCATGTGCACTTTCTAAAATAAGGTTCTATCTTTTATTTAATACAAATTATTTATAGTACAACAGCCTGTGTACAGCTAGTAAAGCATGGCTGGGCAGCATGGTGGCACAGCGGTTAGCATCGCTACAACATAGCGCCAGGCACCCAGGTTTGATTCCCAACTCGGGTCACTCTCTGTGTGGAGTTTGCACATTCTCCCTGTGTCAACGTAGGTTTCCTTCGGGTCTCTGGTTTCCTCCCACACTCCAAAGATGTGCGGGTTAGGTAGATTGGTCATGCTGAATTGCCCCTAGTGTCAAGAGGACTAGCTAGGGCTACAGAGATAGGATCTGGGAGGGATTGTGGTTGGTGCACACTTGAAGGGCTCAATGGCCTCCTTCTGCACTGAAGGATTCTATAATGCTACCTGTGGACTTGGGGTACACATGCTTTCAAATGCAATATATGGTGGCACCAGAACCTCCTCAATTCTCTTTTGACACAAGTGTTTTTGAGTTTTAAAGTTCTGTCAGCTAAAGCATTATGTAAAACACACAAATGTTTGTGGAATATTTTACGTCAGTAATTGCACCCTTTATCAATTATCTTGTTGAGCCAATTGAATTGCTAAGAACAAATATCTCTGGAAAGGTATCTATGGGCACCATCCAGGTCTTCCATGCCCAGTGGGCACTGGAGTGTTTTATCAATCATTTTAATCATGTCTGAATTGCTGTTTTAAGTTTCATTTGTGATTTGGCTGTTGTTTAAAATGTTATCCCTTTAAGGGTTGCCCTTTTAATTTACAGTAAGAAGTCTCACAACACCAGGTTAAAGTCCAACAGGTTTATTTGGTGGCACAAGTTTTTGGAGCGTTGCTCCTTCTCACCTGAAGAAGGAGCAGTGCTCTGAAAGCCCATGCTACCAAATAAACCTGCTGGACTTCAACCTGACATTGTGAGATTTCTTAAAGTGCCCACCCAGTCCAACGCCAGTATTTCCACATCATGGCCTGTAATTTATCTCAATTCGTTTGATTTAGTTTAATTAGTTATCTGTTTTACCCCAGAATAGGAGTACAATTAGGGACAATTGCAATGGTCGTGTGAGGGAAACCATAAGGAGGCCGTGGTCAGAATGTTACCACTTTTCATGCCGGTGGGATTTTCCCAACCCGCTGAAGCGAACAGAGATTTGGCTGGGTGCTAAGTTCTCTGATTTCATCTGGCGGGACTGTGGCTAAAACAGCCAATAAGAGCCTTGTTACTTTAAAATCATAGAATCCCTATGGCGTGGAATTCAGCCCTTTGAGTTCTGCACTGACTCAAGTTCTGACAAATCATCCCATCCAGGGTCTATCCCTGTAATCCCACCTATGTGCCTCATTAACCCTCTGACCTACACATCTTGGGACACTAAGGGGCAATTTAGCCTGCCTAATCCATCCAACCTGCACATCTTTGGAAAGTGGGAGGAAACCAGAATACCAGGAGGAAACCCACACAGACATGGGGAGAATGTGCAGACTCCACACAGACAGTGACCCGAGGCCGGAATTGAACCCAGGTCCCTAACACTGTGAGGTAACAGTGCTAACCATTACGTCACTGTGCCATCCCTGAGATATTTGAAGAATAGAATTGTTAAAGATAAAAGACAAGCTTCTGTATCATTCCTCCAACATATTCTACAATGAAATGTAACATTCCCAATTAAGGGTGGAGGGGCAAAGAAGAGAGATAATTAGGACTGAAATAGTCATCAATCTGCCCTTAATTATCTCCTACTCATTGTTTAAGTGGAGTATTATGAAGGTTTTATGAGCCTATTGTCAATTGAAAGTCTCATGTGTGGTTGCTTCACAATTCAAAACAAAGGAAAGGAAAAACTATTAACTTTCTTTCCAAAAACATTATTTGGGGTACCCACCCTTGCCCAAAAAAGAGTTTTGGAAAACAAGAGTGAAGTGTGTGAGGTGAGACGAGCTTCTATTAAGTGGTCACACACCCACTTCAGTTGGAGACATTTGTTAAACTATTTGTCAAATGTCAAGTGTCTAATGAAACATTCAAACAGTTCCCATAAACATGGCAATAAGTCACCAGCAATAAACCACAGCTCATAAAAACGTCAAGGTGTTTTGTTCACGTTTAACACTGTTGAGGAACAAGTGAAAGGCCTGAAACCTGTTTCGAGTGTATGACGCTGCAACTTAGAGAGTATCAGGTTGTTTGCACTTGATTCTGAGGGGCTACCTCAGCATTACTATTTGTGTCCTTTTTATGAATATACCAGTGATTAACAATGCAAGTCTTTCCCAAACCTAAGTAGAAAAAAAGTACATTGACTACCAAAGCTACTGAAATACAGCAATCATAATGTCAAACACTTCATGCTTTGATGGAAGATTAATTATAAGGTCATTTAAATGGATCAAAGACTGCCCTCCCCCTCCCACCTTGATAATGAAGAAGACAGCAAAGTGAAAGATCTATTCAGTCCAAGAAGCTCATCTACACTTTTTGCTACTGTTCTTGTCGATATGAACATCACAATGGCACAGTGGTCAGCACTGCTGCCTCAGGGACCTGGGTTCAATTTCAGGCTTGGGTCTGCACATTTTCCTCGTATCTGTCTGGTTTTCCTCCGAGTGCTCTGGTTTCCTCCCACAGTCTAGAAATATGCAGGCTAGGGTGGATAGGCCATGGTGAAAATAAATTGCCCCTTGTTGTCCCAAGATGTGTTGGTTAGATGGATTAGCCATGGTAAAATGTGTTGGGTTACGAGAATAGGACTGGAGGGAAGAGGGGCTTGGGTAAGATACTCTGTCAGAGATTCAGTGCAGACTCGATGAACAGAAGGCCTTGTTCTGCACAGTGGGGATTCTATGATTCTATGACGTCTCCCTCCGTATAGACTATTTCTAACCTGGAAATATAAGATGTCGGCAGTGGAATCACAAGAATTACATTGATTCAAGAATAATGTTAAAATTATCATAGGAATCTGTTAATTAGAGTTTCAATTTCCAGGCAAATCAGTATCTTATTTTGAGATTATCCACAGATCTAATCTAATCAATCTAATTCTGAATCAAACTCTCAGTTGGAGGATTCAAATGCCAACTAATGGCTCAAATAAAACTCTTTAGAGTTTCCAATCTTGTGCTAGTGAAACAAAAAGCCTAATTTGGGTCTAGAATAAACAGAACAGAAATTTACTGAACGTTGGACTGAATTTTAACTCACTCAAAATCCACTCATTTCGACAGAGTTAAAATCGGGCCCAATTATCTTTCTTTCCCACTTCACTATTAAAGGTTTTCAAGGTTCTGGGGTGGCATAGTTGCACAGTGGTTAGCACTGCTGCCTCACAGCGCCAGCGACCTGGGTTCGATTCTGGGCTTTGGTCGCTCTCCATATGGAGTCTGCACATTCTTCCTGGCGGAATTCTCCAGCCACTCTAATCTAAAAGCTGGAAATTCCCACCTGACTGTCAATGGGGTTCCACATATCTGCAACCCACCCATTAAAATTCTGAGATGGGAGAATTCCGGCCTCTGTGTCTGCATGAGTTTCCTCCAGGTGCTCCAGTTTCCTCCCTCAGTCCAAAAAACGTGTTGGCCAGGTGGATTTGCTGTACTAAATTCTCTCTCAGTGTTCCCAAACAGGCGCTAGAGTATGGCGACTAGGGGATTCTCACAGTAACTTCATACCAGTGTTAATGTAAGCCTACTTGTGACATTAATACATAGATTTTTATTTTTATTGGGGTGGCACAAGCTCAACCACTAGCTCAGATATTTGTTAATTATTGAACCTGGATAATGAGATAGTGAGTAGGCCACTGAGAACATCACAGGCTAATCTGGCCTCATTTTAACCCAACAGCCACTTGTACATGTTTTGAAGTGATGGGCAGTGATTAGTGATCGGGAACAGGAGTCTTGGCTGTTCTGTAATCCCTTTCTTAACCAGGAACTCTGATAATTAACTATGGCATCCCAACTGTTGCCATGTTTTAGATTGGCTATGAGAGCAGAAATGGCCCAGGGATTTTCAGTGCAGAATGGCACAGTTCTTCACTAATGGACGCGATAGCTCTAAATAGCATCCATTACCAATACCAAACTGCACATTTTCCCACTCATGAGGAGGTAAGCAAATGTTAAATATTTATCTCAAAACACAATATCATTTTATGTCTAAAGCACAAGAAGTACTTTACATTGTGTTAATGCCTATTTATGATAAATTACACTGATAAAGAAGCAATTGGTGCCAAGAATTCTGTGAATAAAGTGACAATTGAATTTGCTTCTTACTGAAACAGCAATTTTCATACCAGAAATTCCAAACTTTGCCAAACAGTTTTGTTACTCAATGCTCCAAATGTCCTTTCCATCAGGTGAGATCGGGAAGTCCTGCCCATACTTGCCAAAACACTTGAAAATGTATTAATTTTTGGAAGGCAACCATTACAATATATTACTAAAACTTGCATTTGTTGGAATAGAATATAATAGAATCGTTACAATATAGAGGGAGGCCATTCAGTCCATCGAGCCTGCACTGACAACAATCTCACACAGGTCCTATCCCACATATTTACCCCGCTAACCCTCTGCCACTAAGGGGCAATTTGACACGGCCAATCCACTTAACTCACACATCTTTGTAGTTTTCTGCAAATTATTTGTACCAATTCAAAAGGGCACTGGAAATAGTACACTAGTGATTCTTGGTATGGTAACATATGTTCGAAACACAGAAATATACAAGGATAATGTGCATGCTCTTGTCTAATTAATGGTTTCAAAGCAGACTTGAGAGAGCTTGGGTGGGAATATAGGAACATTGCAATTAAGAGCAAGAGTAAGCCATTCAGTCCTTCAAGCCCACTCCACCATTCTATTTGATCATAGCTGATCTCCATCTTATCCTATCTTCACTTCCCTACCTTTCCCTCATAGTCATTTATGTTGCTTTTGATCAAATATTTACCCATCTCTTTCTTGAATCCATTGATTGATTCTGCATCATCTGCAGTCTGGCGCAGTGAGTTGCATAGATTCACAATCCTTTATGAGAGGATTCTTCTCATTTCTGTCTTGATTCTTCCCCCTCTTACTCTAAAACTATGACCGCTTGCCCTAGACTGTTCCCTAGATCACTTGGTTAACATTTATTTCACCAACCCTGTTGAGTATTTTATATATCTCAATCAAATCCTTCCTCATTTGGAATGGTTTAGGTTAGAGGGTCATTGCTTTTTCCTAATTGGTCGGCGCAACATCGAAGGCCTAAGGGCCTGTTCTGCGCTGTAATGTTCTATGTTCTATGTTCATTCTTCTCTATTCTAGCGAGTACAAGCCCAAGCTATTCAACCATTCTTCATATAACAGCCTTAAAATCTGGAATCAACCTAGTGAACTCCTTGTGAATTGTCACCAGACAGTGACCCAAGCCAAGAATTGAATCTGGGTCCCTGCCGTTGTGAGATAACAGTGTTAATCATTGTACCATCCTCATAAACCAGTAAAGAGATGCTACTGAGTCTGACGAGATACTAAACTATAGCTTTGTTTATTTATTCTGATTTCCTTGTTAAGAAGTTCCTGATATCCAATCTACATCAATAATCTACAAGCAGGAACAAAGTGTAACACAGCGAAGTTTGCTGATGGCATGAAAATATATAGGAAAGAGGCTGCAATGAGGAGATAAAAAGTTTATAAGTGGATATTGACAGATTAGAAGAAAGGCCAGGATCTTACAGATAGAATTCCCTCAAAGAAAGTGACTAAAACTGAACATAATATTTCAAGTATGGTCTCACCAATGCCTTATACAATTGTAACAACACTTCTCTGCCTTTTATACCCTAGACTCTTTGCAATAAATGCCAAGTTTCATTTGCCTTCCTTATAATATTCTGCACCTGCATATCTACTTTCTAGGGCTCATACACAAGGACCCCCAGATCCCTCTACCTTTTGAATCTGTTTCCCATTTAAATAGTAATTTGCCCTTTCATTTTTCTGGCTAAAATGGATAATCTTGCATTTGTTCACATTAAATTCTATCTGCCAGTCTGGTCCTTCTTCTAATCTGTCAATATCTATTTATAAACTTTTTATCTCCTCATGACAACCTGCTTTCCCACATATTTTCATGTTGTCAGCAAATTTTGCTGTTACACTCTGCCCCTACTTGTAGATCATTGATGTAGATTGGATATCAGGAACTTCTTAACCAAGGAAATCAGAACAGATGAACAAAGCCATAGTTTAGCTTGACTATCCAATTCAGCGGTCTCCCTTCACTGGTTTATGAAGATGGCACAGTGGTCAGCACTACTGCCTCACAGTGCCAGGGACCCAGATTCAATTCTCCGACTGGGGGGTCACTGTCTGTGTGGAGTCTACATGTTCTTGTGTCCGAATGGGTTTCCTCCAAGTGCTCTGGTTTCCTCCCACAGTCTGAAGGACCGCTGCATTGGCTGTGCTAAATTCTCCTGCAATATACCTGAACAGGTGCCGGAGTGTGACGACTAGGTGATTCTCACAGTAACTTCATACCAGTGTTAATGTAAACCTACTTGTTGACACTAATAAGTGATGGGGTTTGAACCTCTGAGTCAGTAGCAGCTTGCTCAAAAACTGGAAAATGCTACCTGAGGTTAACGGACCTTTCCATGGTCTGCTTCTCACTGCTACGATTCCCATGGCAGGCGGAATGGGAAAATTCGACTCGAGACTGTCTCTTGTGAGATATCGTTGTGGCCCTCCTGCTTGAATTCCTGCTTTCTGAAATGAAGTTGTTGGGCTTAGCAACCGCAATGGCTTTCCAAGTCAGACTTTTCCTTATCATTATAATCCAGTTTTATGAACTGAATTTAAATTCCATCAGCTGCCATGATGGGATTTGAACTCACGTCCCCAAAGCGTTATTAGCCTGGATTACTAATCCAGTGACAACACCACTACACCAACACCTCCCCCAATACATCTGGTGGCAAACAGAAATGATGGGACAGTTGGCTGTTTCTCGAGATCTAATAACATTTAAAGAATGAGTTAAAGCTTATAAAGAGCAGAAATAGGCTTGAGTATCAGAATGCAGCAAGCATGGGACAGTACATTAACCTTCCCCAGGCTATTACATTTGGCGTGTCATGAGTTCCATTATAACTAGCTGATTTCCCAACAGAAGATGCAACAGTAAAAAACAGTAAACCCCCTTCGTACTTCTTCCTGATGTTGTGAGGATGTCAAAATATACAGCCCGAGCTACTTATAGCCCATAGCTGACAGGTCCAGAGCCCAGTGGAACAAGCAACTGATGTTTCCAGCGGTGGATTTGATCTGATCTGTCTATATTCATTGTGCCTGCCTCGTTACTAATGCTGCACTTAGGATGTAATTGACAACGGCTCCCAGCAGCAGAAGTTAATGCTATTCAAACCTCAACTGTCCTGCAGGAGGGATGCAGAGTTTTATATCTGATCTCACTTGTGGTGTGCTAATTTTATACTCAGGTCCTCCAGTTCTATGATTACAGCCCAAGTTAAGTAGTCTGCTTGCATGTGTGTTTCTGCAGCTCCAGTTGCTAAGGAGACAAAGGCTGTCAATGCCACATAGCTCAGCAAGCGTGGAGACTGCCTTCTGAAGTTGGGGAATGGTCAGGAGTGTAGTCAAGCTTTTCAAATCTGTGATATAGAAATGGCATTGGGAGATCTGGCTGAGTAGATACAGTCTCACCAAAACCACAAGATAAATTCATAGAATCATAGAATCCCTACTGTGCAGAAGGAGGTCATTCAGCCCATCAAGTCTGCATCAATCACAATCCCACACAGGGCCTTATTCCCATTACTCTATGCATTTACCCCAGCTAGTCCCCAGAGAAAAAAAAACATTGCAATAAAATTACTGTGAAAATCCCCCTGACGCTAAGGAACAATTTAATATAGCCAAAAACCCTAACCCGTGCATCTTTGGACTGTTGGAGGAAACCCACACAGACATGGGATGAACATGCAAACTCCACACAGAGTGAACCAAGCCAGGAATTGAACCCAGGTTCCTGGCGCTGTGAGACAGCAGTGCTAACCACTGTGCCACAGTGCCATCCCCCTGATGGCTCAATTTAGCTAAAAATGAATGGTGATGATTAAGGACTCGCAGAATTGTTTTCCAAATCTCACTTCTTTCATAAAAATGCTGGACATGTTTGTATTTAATCTGTTTGCTAATCCTTATTTTAATCTCTGGGTTAAGTGCACATTATCCCCTCTGTATCACCATTCCCTTCCCCACTCCCCCACCCATATGATTGCAGCTTATGTGACATTATTACTGCTAATGCCAGATTATAAACTCAACAAATCTCAATTGATCACCGAGTCTCAGACCAAATGTCAGGTCTCATACTTACCTATACATGATGGTAGTAGTTGCGTACAAAGTCAGGCAGTTCTCAAAGAAGGAATTAATAAATTGTTGATTTGTGTACACTGTCGCTCTGTAGATTGCCCTGTCCAGAATGTAAGTGCAGGACGATTAGTGGAAAGTAAGAAACCAACATGTGCCTGGGATTACTGAGTTCAATCGATGGAAAGATTCTGAAATATCACCAGGGAGGCAATGAATATACTGGGAAGATAAGTGAGAGATTATACAGCAAATGGGGAATGACAAATCTAGTAAGCAGCTGAGCTCAAGGTCTGACACACTTAATGGCTTTGGAATACTTTTTAACAGCAATGTTGTCTCTGTATGTGCTCCCTATGTTACAATGTGAGCATTACCACATGTGAAGGGACGGGTCTGGCATTAGAGTTCTATCATCATTTTAAATGGTTGCTTTTGCCATATTCCATCTATTCAAAGACTATTTTGCTATTTTTACACCTGTTCTTTATAGATTAGAATCATAGAATCTCTACAATGCCTCTCCATGTTTGCTTCTGGCCTGCTCCAATTCCCGTGGCAGATGGGCCGGTAAAATTCCGGCCCTAATGTTGCGTTCCATCTCTGGAATATGGGGGAAAGTGGGCAAGTGTGACTGAGTTTCTCTTTGAAAGAGATGCCATATCACACTCCTGAATGTTTCCTTCTGCCCTGCGCTTTTCTATGTCCAGCTGTCATTAAGCTACATCACAAAACTCCACCAATTTGGATTTACTCCATGTTATTCATGTTATGCTGGCACAGTGGTTAGCATTGCTGTCTCACAGCTTCAGGGATCCGGATTCGATTCTCAGCTTGGGTTACTGTCTGTGTGGAGTTTGCACATTCTCCCTATGTCTGCGTTTGTTTCCTCCAGGTGCTCCGGTTTCCTCCAAAGATTGGGCGAGTTAGGTGGATTGACCATGCTAATTGCCACTTAATGTCAGGGGCACTAGTTAGGATAATGCATGGGGATAGGGCCTGAATGGGATTGTAGTTGGTGCAAGCTTAATTGGCCAAATGGCCTCTTTCTGCACTGTAGGATTCAATGATTCACAGAAAATGCAGTAGAGATATTCTTTTGGTTCCTGCAAGTAGCAAAATTGTAAACTATAGTTCAGAAGATGATTTTCTGCTTTGATATTTTTAGCTGAAATTGCTCAAAGAAACATTTCTGATTTTTCCAAGAACATTAAACAGAAGAAATATTCCCAAACCTACTTGCAGCTTTCCATTATTGTCAGTTGGAGGTAAATATGTGACCTGATGTTTGTTCATTGCCTATTTGAGATTCGTTGAGCTAATAATCAGGCATGAAGCCTGAAAAATTGTAACCTCGGAGTTCAAGTAAATTAATTAATCACAAGTAAGGTGTACAATAACACTGCAATGAAGTTACTGTGAAATTCACCTAGTTGCCACATTCCGGCATCTGTTCTGGTCAATGCACCTAACCAGTATGTCTTTCAGACTATGGGAGGCAACTGGAGCACCCAGAGGAAACCCATGTAGACATGGGGAGAACTTGCAGATTCCACACATTTAGTGACCTGAGCCTGGAATTGAACCCAGTGCTGCAAAGCAGCAGTGCAAACCACTGTGCTACTGTGCCACTCCCAAAATATGTTAGGGAAAATGAGAAAGTTAGGACATGTAATGCTGCAGTGTCGCAGTTGGATTCTATATGCTCTGATGAAGGGTCATTCTGAAACATTACCTTTATTCTCTACCACAGAGGTTGAGAAACCTGTTGAATTTCTCCAGCATTTTCTGTTTTTGTTGCAGATTCCAGCATCCACAGTATTTAGCCTTCATTCTATGTGTGGCTGTGTGATAATATCTGCACTGGTAATACAGGACAGTGAGTGGCAGAATTGATCAAATCCTCTTTGGCCCCCAGCACTGATCTCACACACATAGAAACTCGAAGCAGGAGGAGTCCATTCAGCTCTTTGAGCCTGCTCTGCCATTCACTATGACCAGGGCTCATTGTGGGATCCTCTGGATACTTTAATTAAAAGGCTTCATTTTAAGGTATTTCTGCTTATGTAACTAATTATGCTGAGCTTTAAAGCTAACCTAAGCTAACTTGACTATATTTTTAAAACTTAACTTGGAATTCTGGGTTGATCTTGACTATATTTGAAATTGCAATGTTAACAGAAATGGTTTTTGTCATAAACCACTTTTTAAGGTCATGGCTGCAAATCGTTTTTGAAAGGTGGAGACTGTGTAATTTCATAATACAAGATAACCAACAAGTTATAATGCTCTGTGCAGCTAGCTGCAGTTCAGTTGTTGTGTTGATTCCTGTACAAGTTCAAGTCCTAATGAGGTCCATTTTCAGGGTCCTCTCTCTTTCTCTTTTTTGTTTTCTGTAATTCTTTAAAATTTTAATTTATATTCAATAAAGAAAATCATTTTAAAAATCGTACCAACTGTTGTCCCCCTAATCAAAGGAATTAATGGGTTGCACGGTGGCACAGTGGTTAGCTCTGATGCCTCACAGCGCCAGGGACCCAGGTTGCACATCCTCGCTGTATCTGCATGGGTTTCCACTGGGCACTCCGGTTTCCTCCCACAGTCCAAAGATGTTCAGGTTAGGTGGATTGTCCATGCTAAATTGCCCCTTAGTGTCCAAAGATGTGCAGGTTCCGGTATATTAGCTCTGGTAAATGTGCAGGTTTACTGGGATAGGGTGGAGGGCAGGGCTGGTTATGTGCATTGGCTGTGTTAAATTCTCCCTCAGAGTACCTGAAAAGGTGCTGCAGTGTAGCGAGTAGGGGATTTTCACAGTAACTTCATCACAGTGTGAATGTTAGCTTACTTCTAACTAATAAATAAATAAACTAAATAAAAGAATGAATCCTCCACTGATCATCCAATTCAATATCTCAACTATGCATTCCCTCCAATATCTCATGATCCCTTTACCCCAAGAGCTATACCTTATTTCTTCTTGAAATCAGACAACATTTTAGCCAGAGGTATTTCTTGTGGTAGTGAATTCCACAGATTCACTCCCCTCTGGATGAAGAAATTTCTCCTCACCTCAGTCCTAAAAGGTTTACCACTTATCCTCAAACTATGACCCCGAAGTCCATTGTAATGAGGATGGTATTTTTCCAAGGATGTGAAAACCTTTAACTACAGGAGACTGAAGTTCTTGATATGAATGCAGTCATTCAAAGTTCAACCTTACAGTAATATGCAACCACACATTACAGGAAGGGATACTGAAAAATGTGAGGTATAAATGTTTAACAGGCTCAGGATTTGAAGCTATGTACTTAAATAGTATTCCTTTCCTTTCTTTGAACATAGGGTGAATTAATGAGGTAATTTTCTTACACTCTTTGCCTTCATTCATCTTAAATATGACATGCACTAAGTCAGAAAGATGAGTTCATTATGCTTGTGTTTTCTCAGGATGAGGCAATCCTGGCGTTTATTGCTCATCTCTAGTTGCCCTTAGAATATGGTGTTGTTGGTTTTTGTCATTGGACAATCCACTCCTTGTGCTGATGGTATGAAGGAGGACTTCCAGGATATTGACCAATAATAATGAGGGAATAGTCTACGTTATGAACACACTTTCCTTGGTCACCAAGTCCTGGTGTAGGTCTTGAACCCAGAGCTTCTGGTTCAGTAGCATCATAAGACCTCTTCTCGCTCTGTTAGAAAACAACAGTTTAAGTTTATGAGTCACAAGTCAGCTTACATTAACATTGCAATGAATTTACTGTGAAAACCTCCTATTCACTACACTTCAATGCTTACTGCTGTCACAAGTAAGCTTACATTAATGCTGCAATAAGTCACTGTGAAAATCCCCTAGTTGTCACACTCTGCCACCTATTCAAGAATTTAACATGGCCAATGCACCTAACCAGCATATCTTTTGGACAATGGGATGAAACAGAGTGCCTGAAGAAACCCATGCAGACAAGGAAAGAACGTGTAGACTCTGCCCAGACAGTGACCCAACCTGGGAATTGAACCCAGTTCCCTAGTGCTATGAGGCAGTAGTGCTAACTAACCACTGCTGTGTTGGTCATATGGATTGAGGGACACCACTTCACATTAAGTCTGGGACAAAGTCAGAAGGTTAATCTGGCCATCCAATTACCACAGCTGGTACAGGGATTGAACCCTGGCTATTGGTATCATTTTGCACCACACACTAGTCATTTAGCCAACTGAACTGACCGACACCCCACACCCCCACTTGATATTAAGATATGTCAAATTTTCTCTCAAAACATTTTCTGAACATGCTAGGTTTAATCTAAGATGAGAAGGTGGATTGTAGTCTTAGACAGTAGCACTAAATAGCTGGTATTGCATGGGCCAACTTGTATAGGCCTCATTTGATCTACAGATCCACTGAGAAAGAAAGTCTTGCATTTATATAGAACTTTACCTCATCTCTGCTCATCTCAAATTGCTTAGATTCATTGAAATTCATGGAACTGAATATAGAGTTGGTGGGGGAAGTTTAAAGTGGTCTGCTGATGTAATGATCCCCACTTTGTACTATCACCCACAATACTTTTCTACTCTGAGGGATTTGCCATCAAGCAAGGTGGGAGTATCAGTAGGTGAGATAAGCTAATAAATGAATTAGAAGGTGGTTATTGAAGAGAATGATTAGAATGGGGGGAGATAGAGGAAGAATCGCAATTAATTGAACTGAGACAAACTTTTCCTTATTGTAGAGGGACAGATATCTTCCCCATGAATCAGACAGGTGATTGATATTTAAGTGATAGTTTTGATCTGATTGAGGTGTTCAAGATAATGAAGAGCATTGGTAGGTAGATAGGGAGCAGCTGTTCCCCTTAGTTGAAGGGTCAGTTGTGAGGGGACACAAATTAAAAGTGAGGGCTAGAAAGTTTTAGGGGGAATTTGAGGAAAAACTTTTTGACCCAAAGGGTGGTGAGAGTCTGGAATGCGCTGCCTGGGAGAGTGGTGGAAGCGGGATGCTTCACATCCTTTAAAAAGTACTTGGATGAGTAGTTGGCATGCTATAATATTCAAGACTATGGGCCAAGGGCTAGCAAGTGGGATTAGGTGGGCAAGCCAGTGTCTTTCATGCGTGGGTGCAGACCCAAAGGGCTGAAGGGCCTCTTCTATACTGTAGTATTCTGCATGGCCATATCAGGAAGAAGCTTAATCACCAGTAACTTAATAAAATGAATGGCAGAAAGCACACACTGGAATTTCTGACGTTTTTTCCCAGCAGTTTGAATTTCAATTTACTGGTAATTGTTTGGTCTATCTCACTAACACAACGTCAAGTGCAATAAGAACAATAAATGCAGGAAGCCTAGAAGGAGATAGGTTGTCCTAATAACCTTGATTGCTTTTCAGTCTAGATTCACACCAACTCTCCATCTTCATCTCTTTCTATTGTTATTCGGACATACTGAAAATATTGAAGATGCACAGGGTCTCCAGAGTGTGTTTTGATTGTGCCTGTAGTGCATCTGCCAGGCTGTTTGTATTCTGCGCTGCCTTTTATGAGAAGACATGTAAGCTAATAAAAGATATTAAAATGAACATCAGAGGAGTGAATGCATGGTTTCTTTGCTAGCAAATAAACAGACTTGTTTCTTCTAAATTGTCTGGGTCACACATTTCCTGTCCAAACCTTATTTCCTATTGTTGTAAATCTTCTTTTCTGTCATCATTTAAAATTCCTACAGTGCACAAAGAAGCCATTCAACCCATCACTGACAACAATACCTCCATAACCGCAGATATTTACCCTGCTAGTCACCCTGACACTAAAGGGCAATTTAACATGATCAATCAATTTAACCTGCACATCATTGGACTGTGGGAAGAAAGCCAGAGGAAATCCACACACAGACATGCAGAGAATGTGCAAATTCCACCTAGACAGTCACCTGAGGCCGGAATTGAATCCGGATCCCTGGCACTGTGAGGCACCACTGTGTCACCGTGCCACTACAATAATTTGCTGGCCAGAATTTTCCCAACTTTTCCTGCTATCGCTGCCTGTGAGAATGGAGAACTTGGCGCTCAGCCAAATCTCCATTCACATCAGTGGGACTGGATAATCCCCCCCGTGGGCGCGGTTGGAGAATTCCCACTGCTGTGTCAACATTTGACAATGAAGTGTCGCCTCAGTCGTCACAGTGTAACTGCAGAATCCAGCCATGTGGTGGGCAGACAAGGCAAAAGAAATTCAACACCTCACTAATGTGAATGATATCCGTGGTTTATTCACTGCCCGGAAGAGCATTTATAGCCCACCTTCTCAAGGCTCGGCCCTCTGAGGCCTGAAGACAGGGGAGATCTGGTCAAGGAAGATGTCAGTATCCGTTTCTGAAGAACTTTTCAATCAAGAGTCAATTGTTGAGGAGAATATTTTTATTGCTATCCCACAACCCCCAGTAAGAGATGGGCACAGAACTCCGCCAATGTCTAAGAAGCTGATGAAAGCCATTACACAATTTTATTTTATTCATCTGTGGGACATAGGTGTTGCCGGCTGGCCAGCATTTATTGCCCATCCCTAGTTGCCCGAGGGCACTTAATAATCAACAACATTGCTGCAGCTCTGCAGTCACATGTAGGCCACACCAGGTAAGGACAGCAGATTTCCTTCCTGAAAGGAACATTAGTAAACCAGATGGGTTTTTCCAACGATTGACAATGGTTGCATGGTCATCAGTAAATTCTTAATTCCAGATTTTTTTTTATTGAATTCAAATGCCACCACTTACCATGCCAGGATGAGAAGCCAGGTCCCCAGAACATTAGCTGAGTTTCTAGATTAATAGTCCAACAATAATACCACTAGGCCAACACCTCTCCATAAATGAAGAAAAATAAAACAGTAGGAGGTGATGAATCCCTTCTGAAATCTTTAAGCATGAGGAATAACATTACAGATCCTAGCCCTTATCTTGCAACTCTGCAATTAAGAAGTTGTCTCAAATAATCTCCAGGACACCATGAGTGTGACAATCTTCCAGAAAGGGGACAACTCCAACTGAGGAAATTACAGAGATGTCTCCTTGCTTTCTGTTGCAGGAAGGTCTTTCCAAGAATTCTTCTGAACCGACTTATTCCACATGTTGAAGATCTACTCCCTGAACCTCAATGTGGGTTTTGGTCATCAAAAAGCACAGCCAACACAATCTGTACAGCTTGCCAATGACAAGTAAAATGGCACAAGCAACATAGATCTCTCTATGTTGTCTTGAAAAAGGCCTTCGAATGTGTCAATTATAGGCACTCTGGAAGATTCTGCTGAAGTATGGATGCCCTCCAAAATCTGTCACCATCTTTTGCCTGTTTTACGATGGTATGTGAGCTGTGATTTTTCATAATGGATCAATTACAGCCCCTTTAGAGATTTAAACAGGAGTAAAACTGTTTTCTGGTCTTCCTTGCTGCCTTGCTTTGTCTTGCTAGGGACAAACCTGCTGGACTGCAACTTATTTATCAAATGGATAATAAATTATTTAATTTTGGGCGACTCCAATCAAAAGCTAAGAGCAGGTCGATACAATCATTGAGCTTCAATATGTTGCAGTAAGTGCTGTGTGGGAAATGGATCTGCAGAGAATCATTGACATATTTACTGAGGCAAACAAGAAGGTGGCACTTACATTCAATATTCAGTAGGCCAAAGTCTTCCATCAGCAAGCTTCAGATGCCCATGCCCAGTCGCATTGATTAGGATTAAGTATGAGTGCCTGGAATTGTGGAACCCTTCCAGTAATCTGGAAGTTCACTTTTAGAGGAGGCTAGCAAAGAAATCCAACATCGCCTGATATCTTTTGCAGCATCTTTGGCTACTTGAGGAAGTGAGTGCTTGGAGATTGCAATGTCAAATCTAAATCCAAAGCTCACGTTCTGCAATATGACCCTGGTTCTTCCTTACAGCAAGGAACTGAAACATGGCAATATACAGGAGGAAGCTCAAAGCACTGTGATTAAAGGATCAATGTTGCCTGGGAAGGATATTACATGTGGTGCACGAACATCAATGTCCTTTCACAAACAGGCACTGCACACATTGAGGCTACAATCATCTGCCACCAGCTTTTTTACATTGGTCATAGAGTTTGGATGTCAGATTCCAGGCTTCTAAAGTAAGATTTCTTCTTCCAGCTCTGTCAGGGCAGACACACCAGGGCAGAACAGAAGAAGCACTTCATGGATGTGCTGAAACTCAACATGAAGAAATGCAAAATTGGCATCAGCTCCTGGGAGACCATTGACATAAACTGGATCGGGTGGTGATGGGGTCTGTGGGTTAGTGTCCCCCCATTTTGAGATCCAATGAGGAAAAGTTAAAACAGTAAGATCATGCCATATGACTCAAACTGAAAATACATGACCAGACGTCTCTCAGGACAAGAAAAACATGCACGTGATAAAGTTTGCAGATCCCAAATCTGCCTTAATAGCCATCTTCAAAGTCTTGGTAGACAATCATCTTCACTTGGATAGCCGATAGTTGCAGCTCCAGCTATTGCCTAATTTCCCCCAAACCTCATAACCCTCCTGTAAATCTGCCCTCCTCCAATTCTGGTCACTTGGTGATTGCAGGAGCTTTGAATACTCTCCTTAAAATCTATCACAATCTGCTGTATAATAAAAATGTATGTATCAACTGACCTGGCTAATTTATTCATGCTGTATTAAAGTCCTTGTTCCCCCACAATTCATTGAGTTCAGTGAGTAATGCTGTGATGGGCATGCTGGTTATTCTTCCTGAAGGCACTGCAGACTTTAAGAAGCATCGTGGGAAGAATTCCTATCATTTTTCCCTTGGTCCAGAGATAAGAGTGTAGACTCGCTCAGTCCATTTTGTAACTTGCATAGTGCCTCTCAGCAACAGATTCCACGTACACAGCGAAGGCACCTAACTTTATGGGCAGGATTTTCTGGCCATGCTCATCCCAAGACTGGAAAATCAATGGATCTTTGCAGGTCCTTGTCCCGCCTCCTACGATTCCCACAGCATGTAGGATGGCAATGTTCTGCCCCATGTATCCACCACTTCTTGACGTCTCCATCTAAAAATTTTCAGACTGCTTTCTGACATACAATACTAGATGAATAAAAGTTTCCTCCAGTTAAATATTGGGAGGGTTGAGACTATTATCCTCTCTGCAAACTTTGTTCCCTAGCTATGGACTCCATTCTTCTCTCCGGCAAATTTTTGAGGCTAAACCAGAATGTTTGCAACATTGGTATTATATCTGATCTTGAGATAAACTTAAAATCACTTATTCTATGGTGACACTGTGGTTAGCACTGCTGCCTCACGTTGCCAGGAACCCAGATCCGATTCCAGCACTGGGTGACTGTGCACAGTTTGCCTGTTCTCCCCGTGTCTGCATGGGTTTCCTCCGGGTGCTCTGGTTTCCTTCCAGTCCAAAGATGTGCAGTTAGGTGGATTGTCCATGCTAAATTGCCCCTTGGTATCTAAAGATGTGTAGATTCAGTGTATTAGCCTTGGTTTACAGGGATAGGGTGGAGGGGAGGACCTGTATGGGAGACTTGGTGTACACCCGATGGGCCGGGTGGTCTCTTTCTGCACTATAGGGATTCTATGGTTCTATCAGTAAGACCGACAGGTACCAAGTCTATCTCAAATGGAATAGGAACTAAATTCATTGTGTTGCCCTTATTCTGAATCACATGAGAGCTATCTAGACAACTAAGCTAAGCAGCTCTCTACCTCCAGTTTATCTGCCCCTGAAACCTTTAATCATTTCTTTGCCTGTTTGACCTGTTCAGTGCACTCCTGATTGACCTTCCATTTTCTATCTTTGGTCAACTTGAGATCTACCTCTCTGTTGTCCAACATTCTAACCTTCACCATCACAATGCTCACTGACACATGTTGGCTGTCTGTTAGAACATAGAACATTACAGCACAGTACAGGCCCTTTGGCCCTTGATGTTGCGCCGACCAATGTAACCAATTTTATGACCCTCTATCCTAAACTATTCCAATGCTATCCATATGCCTATCCACTGCCCATTTAAATGCCCTTAATTAGGTAATGCTTCAATTTAAAAATACTCTTCGAAGCTCTCCATGACCTCTCTGCTGCCCAATCTCCTCTGACTTCATAACCCTCCTGTATGTCTGCACTCCTCCAACACTGACGTCTTGAGAATTCTTGATTTTAATTGCTTTATCAGTGGTGGCCATGACTGCTGCTAAGGCCCTAATCTTGGGAGCTCCCTGCCTAAAACCCTCTGTGCCACTTACCTTCTTTAAGATGCTCAGGAAAACCTACTTCTTTCAGTATGTTTTTTGGCCATCTGCTGTAAAATGTCATGAAATTCCAAGTCCAACTTTTATTTATGAAGATCGTGTGAAGCACCTTGGGTTGTTGCATTATATGAAAGGCTCCACATCAATAAAAGTTGTTGCTGTTATCACAAGTAAAACTAAAAGCAAATGGATTCCTGTTCTTTATCTGCATTGCATGGTTGGACAGAAAGCATGTTGTATAAAGAGAGATAGAGACATACAGACCCTACAGTGCAGAAAGAGGCCTTTTGACTCAGAATTGGTACTGACCACCCAGAACCTACTCCATATCTCTACATATTTACCCGCTAATTCCCTATCCTAGGCATTGCGGGACATTAAGGGGCAACTTTTAACATGGCCAATCAACCTAACCTGCACATCTTTGGACTGTGGGAGGAAACCCATGCAGGCACAAGGAGAATGTGCAGACTCCACACTGATAGTGGCCCAAGCTAGGAATCGAAGCCAGGTCTCTGGAGCTCTGAAGCAGCAATGCTTACTACTGTGCTACCGTGCTGCTATGTTTTTCATTCGTTCGTGAGACATGGGCATCGCTGGCTGACCAGCTGTTATTACCCATTCCTTGTTGCTCTTGAGAAGGTGGTGGTATCCTGCCTTCTTGAAAGTCAGACCTCGAGCAGTGGCCCATCCAATTTCATTTCTTCATTAAGACTTTGTGTACACATTTCAGAGGGCAGTTAAGAACATAAGAACATAAGAAATTGGAGCAGGAGTAGGTCATCTAGCCTCTCAAGCCTGTCCCACCATTCAATAAGATCATGGCTGATCTGAAGTGGATCAGCTTCACTTTCCCGCTTTCTCCCCATAACCCTTAATTCCCTTGTCTATCAGAAACCTATCTACACATGACTTAAACATATTCAGCGAGGTAGCCTCCACCACTTCAACGGGCAGAGAATTCCAAAGATTCACACTCTTTTAGTGAAGAAGTTCCTCCTCAACTCTGATCTAAACTGCCCCCCCCCCCTTATTTTGAGGCTGTACCCTCTAGTTCTGCTATCCTTTCTACGTGGGAAAAACCTCTCTTCCTTTACCCTATCTGGCCTCTTCATTATTTTATGTGTCTCGACAAGATCCCCCCTCAACTTCTGAACTCCAACGAGTACAGATCCAGTCTATTCAATTTCTCTTCATAGGCTAACCCCCTCATCTCAGGCATCAGCCTAGTGAACCTTCCCTCAATGTCAATATATTCTTACGCAAATACGGGGATCAAAACTGTACACAGTACTCCAGCTGCGGCCTCACCAGCACCCTGTACAGTTGCAACAAGACCTCCTTACTTTTATATTCTATCCCCCTCACTATAAAGGCCAACATTCCATTCGCCTTCTTGATCGCCTGCAGACTGGGTTTTTGCGATTCGTGCACAAGGACCCCCCGATCTCTCTGCACCGTAGCATGCTGCAGCTTTTCGCCTGAGTGGCTCTGGAATCACATATAGGCCAGACTGGGTAGGGATGGCAGATTTTCTTATTGAGTTCAAATTCCACCATCTGCCTTTGCAAGATTCAAACCTGGGTGCCTAGAATATTAGCTGAGTTTCTGGATTAATAGTCTAGCAATAATACCACTAGTCCGTCACCTCCACATGAGTTAAGGTGGTATTTTATTTATTAGTGCCACAAGTAGGCTTACATTAACACTGCAATGAAGTTAAAGTGAACCCTCCCCCCATCCCACTGAGTTGCCACACTCCAGCGCCTGTTTTGGGTACAATGAGGGAGAATTCAGCATGACCAATGCACCTAAGCAGCAAGTCTTTCTGACGTGGGAGCAAATCGGAGCACCTGGAGGAAAGCCACGCAGAAACAGGGAGGACCTGCAGACTCCGTACAGACAGTGACCCAAGGCAGGAATTGAACCCGGATCCCTGGTGTTGTGAAGCAGCAGTGCTAACCACTGTGCCACCGTGCTGTCCTGTATGAACTGTGGCATGGTGAGGAAGATGGAGAAATTGGACAGCGATAGTAGATTGTTAGCATCATTAATTGTGGACAGATGTGAATAAAATTCTATGATTGAATAAAATTTGATTGCTTGCAAAAAAAAAAGGTCTTTGCTTTTCTCCCAGCCAACTGTGTCTGAGGCCTCAGGAAATGTTCTTCTATCTCAAAATTGCATTTAGGAATAAATTGGGCCAATTATGGTGCAGCCGAGTGCACAATACAGCAACATTCCATTATGCTATTCTCTGTCAAGTTTGCCTAATGTGCCTACAGGTTGTACAGCTAATTAATGTATTCATAATAACCACATTTATTGTATTTTATTATTCATATCCTTAGCTGATTACCTGAGTATAGCTCTTTGACAGTTCCTCTTCAGATCAAATTCAATTTACCAGAAAGGACTTGCGTGTACGATCATTCTTGTCTCTGTCATTAAACTTTAAGCCACAAACTGATTTAAATAACTCTAGGCCACCTGGTCCTGCCATAGTTTCTGTTTTCAAATTTCAGCTCATTCACAATGTTCAGGGAATCAAGTACTAATATCATTGTAATAAAGATGTTCAAACACAAAGAGTAACTCCCTGTGTCTGCGTGGGTTTCCTCTGAGTGCTCCGGTTTCCTCCCACAGACTAAAGATGAACGGTTAGGTAGGTAGTAAATTGACATTAGTATCAGGGAATTAGCAGGGTAAATATACAAGGTTATGGAAAAAGAGCCTGGGTGGGATTGTGGTCGGTGCAATGGGTCAAGTGGCCTCCTTCTGGGAATCTATGTTTCTAAGACCTACATTTAATTTGCAATTCCTGCTGGCAGTCCCCTTCCTCCATTGCTTCATTCATATAAATTATCTTTATTCATTTTAAATCTATTTGTCGCTTAGTCTTCCTAATTCTAAATACCAAGAAACACAAAAAAAAAGACAGGCTTGTATTTTATCTTCTAACAGAGAAGCAAAATATTGTGGATGCTGGAGAGCTGAAATTAAGACAGAAAAAGTTAGAAAAACTCAGCAGGTCTGGCAGCATCTGAGAAGAGAGAGTTTCATCTTCACATGAGGATTGAAGAGAAAATAAAATTGTCTGCAAGATTAACATCTTGCTAGCTGCTTTTTCAGAATTTCATCGAGTCAGTCTGAACATGCCCAGTAAATGCATCGAGAAAGTTGCTCTGAAAAGAATACTCTCATGGTACTCACTGCTGTGCACTAGTTTCACTATAGTTGTTGCTTACTGTGATAATTTCAATCAGACCATTGAGGTTGGCCTATTGGCTATGATTGAGGATCCAATTGATGGACCCATTAGGGACTCTGCTTTATACTTAACTGTGAGTGTCGATTCCTCTGACATCCCCGGAGATAGACTGCTAACTACTTGCACTCTGTATGCTGCTGTTCGAGTTTGTAAATAGAAGGATTTTGGTAAAGGGATTTCTGCCTCCGAAGACTTATTTCAGTTACTAGTCCGCTAATTCTGATTAGATTGAATTGAATTCCCGAAGTACAGAAATAGGCCATTTGGCCCATCAAGTCTGCACTGACCACAATCCCACCCAGCCCCTTTCCCTACAACCCCATGTATTTACCCTGCTAATCCTCCTGAAATTAATGTCAACTTAGTATGGCCAAGCCACCTAACCCACCATCTACAAGACACAAGTCAGGCATGTGATGGAATACTCTTCGCTTGCCTGGATGGGTGCAGTTCCAAAAACACTCAAGAAGCTTGACACCATTCAGGACAAAGTAGCCCATTTGATTGGCACCACATCTACAACCATTCAATCCCTCCAATACAGACAGTTAGTAACAGCAGGGTGTGCTACGCACAAAAAGAACAGCAGCAACTCACCAAAGATCCTTAGACAGCACTTCCAAACCCACTACCACTTCTAACTAGAAGAATAAGGGTAGCAGAAAAATGGAAACACTACCACCTGCAAGTCCCCTCCAAGCCACTCACCATCCTGACTTGGAAATATATCACCATTCTTTCGCAGTCGTTGGGTCAAAATCCTCGAATTCCCTCCCTTACGGCATTGTGGGTCAACCATAGACCATGGACTGCAGTGATTCAAGAAGGCAGCTCACCACCACCTTCTCAAGGGCAACTAGAGATGGGTAATAAATGCTAGTGATGCCACGTCCCATGAATGAATATAAAAAAACCCCACACATCTTTGGACTGTGGGAGGAAACTGGAACACCTGGAGGAAACCCACACAGACATGGGGAGAACGTGCAAATTCCACACTGACAGTCATCCAAGCTGGGAATTGAACCCAAGTCCCTGTGAGGGCAGCAGAACTAACCACTGTCACCCTGATATCGATGTCAGTGAGGTAGGGAAAAGGTTAATGAATTTAATGCATTTTGTATCTATCATATATTACAAACATAACCCTTCCTCATGGTTGATCTCCTCAAGGTTATTCTGTTCCTGGCATCAATATAAATTACTTATTCATGTTTTCCTTACTTGTTCATGTCTTTCATTTTTAGCTTTCATTTCCATAAAGGCAGATGGTCAAATGTGAATGTTATTTTGCAAACCTTACCTGTTTGTGCTAACTGAACAGCATTAAACAGTTGCAGCTGGTAGATTGTGGCTTTTTCTCCGGGGGAGACCTGCTGGGACAGCTGCGACTGCCCAAGTAACTTCAATGGAGAAGCTGCTGGCACTGCTGAATCGTGGTGGTACCAATGCCTGCATCACGATTGAAGCTGCCAGATAGGCTTTGAGCCCTGGTTGCAGCTATGTGTTGCACCCTGGCTGGAAGCAGAAATGTTGTGAGTCTTAACTGATACCAGTATTTGGCTCGTGACTGGTGCTGAGAATCATAATGTGTAAATACCCACTTGTATTTGTGCTCAATGAGAAGCTTGGTAAATCACTGTTAGGGCCAGGTTTCTCCCAAAAGTTTTTGAAATAAAACTTGCTGCATTTTGACTCACTAACAGTCTCAGAGGTGTCTTTTACTTACACCATCAGTCAGCACTTCTAGAAAGCAATGGCAAATATATTCAAAATTATTGACAGCTCACATAAACACATTATGAATTAAGAGTGAAAATCCAGGCAATTAGGCTTAAATCTATGCGCTGCCAACCATAAGCTTGGAATGTGTGAACACAGGCCTAAACAATAAATCAGGAATACTTTGCAGTAACTTGAATATTCAACTGTGCTGATATTTTCATATTTTGTTCATTATATATGTAGATGTAATGAATTGTTAAGGGAGTTTGGGCATGGACTGTGTTGGCATGAATTTTCAAGTCGTTCACACCCACTATTTCTGCAAGTCAGGACGGAGAATTTGGCGCTCAGTCCAAATCTTCTTTCACTGCAGCGAGACTGGAAAATCCCATCAACATAAACGGCCAGAGGACTCCATCCGTTAAATTTCTCCTCTGCCAGCACTTCGCAATCATTTTGATGAACATAGTTTGGTGCATTGATTAAACCTTGAACTCAATTGCAAAAGCTGAATAAGGCACTAACTCCTTGGTCAAGAAGAATGAAACATATTCCCGTTTTATACCCAAATTCCTATGATTCAAATCCAAGATCCATCAGTGCTCAGCTTGAAAGACATTTGAAATTTGGGAATATTTCTTTGAAGCTGGGAATATGGAACGATATTACAAGTTATCCGCAAAGCCATGACATTTTGAGTGAACAGGGACGGTGAGTGATGTGATTGGAGTATGTTCGAATAGTGGTAGTGGCGTTGTGGGATTGTCTCTAGATTAGTGACGCAGAGTAATGTGCTGAGGATCCAGGTTCAGATCCCATTGTGGCAGAATAGAAATTTAGTAAAAAAATCTGGAAATAAAAGTCTATTAATAACCATCATTCATAAGATATAGAAGCAGAATTAGAGCATTCAGCCCATTGAGTGCGCTCCCCCATTCGATCATGGCTGATTTTCTCCTCTTCCCAATTTCTTGCCTTCTTCCCATAACCCTTTGACCCATTACCAATGAAAAATCTGTCTAACGCAGGTTTAAATTTACTCAATGTCCCAGCGTCCACTGCACTTTGGGGTAACAAAATTCAGATTCACAACTCTTTGGGAGAAGTAGTTTCTCCTGAGCTCTGTTTTAAATTTGCTACCTCTTAGCCCTACAACAGAAAGCATCCACTCCACTTCTACTTCATCCATACCTTTTATCATCTTATATATTTCAATTTGATCTCCGCTCATTCTTCTAAATTCCAGACAGTATAGGCCTGAACTGTTCAATCTCTTTTCCTATGACAAACTCCTCATCTCTGGAATCAATCTGATGAACTGTTGTTGATTATTGTAAAACCTATGGGTAGAATTTTCCTAGAGATTGGCAAAGTGTCAGCTTCAACTGCAAACCAGCAGCAGAAAGATTGGAGGGTTTTCCACCCAAAACCTCCCATACTTTGCCATTGTTAATGAAGGGATTGGGGTGGACATGGGGGGCGGGATGGGCGGAAACTGTTTATGCCATCATTATGAGGGGCATAGCCTCAGGTCACTGGTCAGTTCAGCTCCACAGAAATTGGGGCACCCTTTAAAAACTCTCAAAATCATGTTAAAGACCCTTCTTCTCCCATCATCGCTGGCATTAGGACCTCCTCAGTCTCCAAACAATTGCCAAAATCTGATCTTCGGGGCGTGGTCCCCCCCAACTCTCCTAATATCTGGTCTTCAGGGCATTGGTGACCCCCTCCCCCATCATGCGCCCATTCCATTCCCCCCTCCCCAATGTGAAGTGAACTCCTGTTATGGAGTAGTCTACAAGCCTCTTTCTTATGTAGATCCCCCTCTTTGGCAATGCCAACTTGACAGTTCCAAATTTGGAACTGCCAGGATACCAGCATGCAGAGCATTGCATTGCATATCCCTGAGTTCCTCAGGGGTACACTGGTCTCCTGGCATGATCATCACATCTGGTCAATGTTTTTGGAGCCCGATTATGATTCCTGATGGAGTTACACCATACTAACATGTGAGAACATATGACATGGAAGAGATGACATTAAGCTGGTTTTGAATATTTAAACATTTTAAATGAATGGTCACGCCCTGGCTGGGCATGAAACTATGGGTGACACGGTGGCACAGTAATTAGCTCTGCTGCCTAGGTTCCTGGTTCGATTTCCGGCTTTGCCTGTGTGGAGTCTGCATGTTCTCACCATGTTTCCGTGGGCTTCCTCCGGATACTCCGGTTTCCTCCCACAGATTGAAAGATGTGTTAGTTAAGTGCATTGGCCATATTAAATTCTCCCTCAGTGTACCCCAACAAGTGCTGGAGTGTGGCGACTAGGGGATTTTCACAGTAACTTCTTTGCAGTGCTAATGTAACCCTACATGTGACACTAATGTGTAAACCATAAACTGATGAATTCAGTAGGGGAGGAGCTGATCTCATTCAGAGATTTCCCCGGTGCAAATCCCATTAAGGTCCTCTCACGAGAGGTTCCGGCCATAGTGGGATTTGTGCTTGCATTAAATGGGGCTGGAGAATTGCCCCATCTGGTTCACTGATGTTGTTTTGGGAAGGAAATCTGTTGTTCTTAAGTGGTCCGGAGCCACAGCAATGTGGTTGACTTTTGACTCCTCTGAAATGGCCCAGCAAGCCACTCAGTTCAAGGGCAACTAGGAATGGGCAATAAATACTGGTGCTTGCCAGCAATGCCCACATCCCATGAAATAATAAAAAAGTGTTTGATTTGACCACAGTGTTGGCAACATAGTTCATGAGATTTAGAACACAAAATCTTACACCACTATATCACATTTTGTGTGACAACAATGGGCTGTGTAGAGCCCTGAAGGGAAAGGATTCAATCAATAAATATTTGTTTCAAATGGTAAAGGAATATTTTTATTCATTTGTGGAACATGAGCATCACTGGCTGGCCAGCATTTATTGCCCACTGCTAGTTGCCTTTGAGAAGGTGGCAGTGAGCTGCCTTTCTGAATCACTGCAGTGTGCTGTGGGTTGACCCATAGTGCCGTAACGGAGGGAATTCCAGGATGTTGATCCAGAATGTGAGAAAACAATATGACATACACAAAATATCATTGCTGATTAATGAAACTAATCTAACTGTGGTGTTCATATGACACCAAAGATCAAACAATTTTAATCAGCTTGAATCCTTGTCTTAAATTCACTGACAACAATCTGTTATCTAACGATAAGGTGACCAAGGGCCTCAATTGTATTTTTAAAAATATTTTTTACTCCATTCTTAAAGTTACAAAGCCAATGACCAGAGTGGAGCAGGCAAACCCAACTCCATTCCTTGCTTGTTCCAAAAACCAAATTCAAAATCCAATTAAATCCAATTCAATGTCCCCACAAGAGACATAAACAAAATCCAAGCTGATAAGATAAGGCTCCATCTTGGGCTTGATCTTAGCCAATAACCCAGAGGATACAATGTTTTATAAGGATGAGAACACTAATTACTAATGTAATGAACATTACTAATGCCATATATTTTATGTGTTAAAGTGTAATAAACAGTGCATTATTCTGCTGTTAAGATGAAGCTGTGTGCTATCTGAGAGTATCTGGGAATGTGGCACAATGGTGCAGTGGTTAGCACTGTTGCTCACTGTGCCAGGGACTCAGGTTTAATTCCCAGCTTGGGTGACAGTCTGTGTGGAATTTGCATGATCTCCCCATGTCTGCATGGGTTTCCACTGGTGCTCCGGTTTCCAAAGATGTGTAGGTAGCTTGTTCATGCTAAACTGCCCCTTAGTGCCGTAAGATTTGTAGCTTAAGTTTATTTATTTATTCGCCACAAGTAGGCTTACATTAACACTGCAATGAAGTTACTGTGAAAATCACCCCTAGTCACCACACTGCAGCTCCTGTTTGGGTACACTGAGGGAGAATTTAGCATGGCCAATGCACCTAAGCAGCACGTCTTTCAGACTGCGGGAGTAAACCAGAGCATCTGGAGGAAACCCACGCAGACACAGGGAGAACTTTACACAAACAGTGGCCCACGCCTGGAATCAAACCCAGGTGCTGGGTGCTGTGAGGCAACAGTACCAACCACTGCACTGCCATGCCTCCACTGGGCCATTAGCCATGGAAAATGTGTGGGATTACAGGGATAGAACAGGGCTCAATAGTGGCCTCCTTCTACACTGTAGGGATTCTGTGATTCTATGAGTGGCGTGCCCTCGAGTTAAAGCCCCTGGCAACAGGCCAGTGACCTGTTCCAGGAATAACTCACAATGGAAACAGATGAAAGTCTGCCTTCTGCATCACGAGATATGGGAATAGAAACAACAACAAACAACATCAGTTTGATATAAAGATAGTGGAACAAAGAGGCACGAAGGAAGAGGTGTTATAGAGATTAAGAGTGACAGAACGTGCAAGATCTTTGCCTATTATCAGTAGAAAGATAGGCTGGGATTGATAAATTTTGTGGAATTCAAAATATGTATTTACTGTTTGTTTCTGCTCCAGTTCCTTCCACGTTCTACTGACAGCTGCTAACCTGTCTGACGTCAGAGAGAGTTAACAAGAAAGGGATTGCAGATTGTGGAATGTTCTCTCCGATAAAAAAGCAGAGAAGGAAAATCATTTCTCAGAGAAAGATTTGCATTTGTATAACGCCTTTCATAACCTCAGGACACTCCAGAGCCCTTCAGAATCCTCCAGCGCAAAAGGAGACCATTCAGCCCATCAAGTCTGCACTGACCACAATCCCATCCAGGCCCTATCCCCATAACCCCAGGCAGAGTGTTCCCCTGACACTAAGGGGCAATTTAGTCTGTTCAGTCCACCGAACCCACATACCTTTCAGACTGTGGGAGGAAACCGGAGCTCCCGACGGAATTCCATGCAGACCCTGGGAGAATGTATAAATCCCACACAGACAATTGAACCCGAGTCCCTGGCACTGTGAGGGAGCAGTTCCACTGCCAGTCATGGTGAAGTATAGTTGCTGCTGTGCCACAGGAATTGCAGCAGCAACACAGCAAGATCCCACAAACAGCAATGACCAGATGATTTGTCTTTTAAATTATGTTGGTTCTGGGATAAATAATGGCCAGGACAACAGGAAATTGAGTATACATTGATTATAATCCAAAACTCAATGCTGTCAGGATTGCAAGATATTGGTATCAGATTGAGTGTGTCTCGGGCTGCAACATCAGGCTGCAACATGTTCCACTGGCACATTGGCATAGTGGTTAGCATTGCTGTCTAGGGACCCAGGTTCGATTCCTGGCTTGGGGTCACTGTCTGTATGGAGTCTGCATGTTCTGCCCGTGTTTGCGTGTGTTTCCTCCAGGTGCTCTGGTTTCTTCCCACAGACTGAAAGATGTGCCGGTTATGTGTATTGGCTGTGCTAAATTCTCCCTCAGTGCACTTGAACAGGCACTGGAGTGTGGTGACAAGGGGATTTTCACAGTAACTTGATTGCAGTATTAACGTAAGCCTACTTGTGACACTAATAAATTATCTTTAAATTAGGAAATGTTGTTGTGAGATTGTGGTTAAAATATATAATTGGGACAGAGGAAAGGGGATTTTACTCTGTATCGTGTCCGTTCCAAAGTTCACCTTGGAAAGCTCATGTCAGCACTGGGAGGAAGAGTGCCCAGCTCCGATATCCTTCAGAGAAGAAAAAAAAATCAATAACTGTTAAACAATAGTGGATAAATATTTTATTATTGTTTTCATCAATTACAATGATAGTCTTCTGAAAAGGTTCAACTCTTCCAGTCATGAGTGAAAAAAAAACATTCCTTCTGGTTGTATCACAGCTTGGTGTGGGCTCCTGCCTTGCCCAAGACCATAAGGAAATATAAAGGATCGTGAATGTAGCCCAGTCCATCACATAAACCAGCCTCCCATCCATTCACTCTGTCTACACTGCCTGCTGTTTCAGCAAAGCAGCCAGAATAATTAAGGGCTGCACACATCCCGGACATTCTCTTTTCCACCTTCTTCTGTCGGGAAAAAGATACAGAAGTCTGAGATCATGTACCAATTGACACAAGAACAGTTTCTTTTCTATTGCTGTCAGATTTTGAATGGAATTACCTTAAATTAAATGGATCTTTCTCCACACCCTAGCTATGACTGTAACTCTATACTCTGCATTATCTCATTTTCTTCTTTATGGACAGTATGCTTTGTCTGTTCAGTGCACCAGAAACAATACTTTTCACCCTATACTAGTACATGTGACAATAATAATTGTAAAATCAAATCAAGGAAATAATTCAGAGCAATTGAAAGCAATCTCGGTCAATCACACACATTGGACCCCTTTAAAAATAGTCACAGGTTGAGACCATTTGCGAATCTCAACTCCATACTGACCAGTGGATGTGGCCATCTGGGAGGTGACTTCCTAATTGGTCGTCATTCTGTCTTCCAACTAATTAAGGGCAACATGTGGATTCCTGAGATTGTAGGTCCAATCGAGAGGGGGGGGGGCATGATCTTAGAAGGACAGCAGCCCTCCCAGTGGTGAGGCCACACTGTGGATTTCTCTATCTTGAGCTGCCAAAATAAATGGGAAACCCAGCCCCAGGTTGGTCTGATACCTGCAGCCTTGTTGCTGGGGGTTGGGGAAGGATGAGAGGTGGGCTGTGGGAGTGGGACGGAGGTTGGAGGGGATGTGAAGGAGACACAAGCCATTGGCCATCCACTGGAAAGTCACCTCTCGGCACCTTCGGCTTTGGTCAAAGCAAGGGCAGGGGTCCTGTCTTCCACCATGAAATACTTAGCAATGTCCCAAATCATCCCACAAATGTAAATTTAATTATTGAAGTTAATACACTCTGCAGTCAGGCAGGTATCTGTTGTTGTTTGTCTCTGGCAAGATCGGCTGGTGGTGAAAATGTGTTGACTCACCAACCCAGTCTCTTTGCTTCCAACTCTCCTCCTGAGTCTGCTCTCAAACCTGCCTTGCTGAGACCTGAACAATTTTGCCCGCCGTGTTGTCCATTATATATTCCAGGTAGTGATGAGCTCCATTGAAGTCATTGGAAGTAAATATGGACCATGCGATGGGGAGCCCAGCATGGCATCAACCAACGTCAAAACCGGGATAAAAGCAAATTACTGTCTATAATAACTCCATGGAGGCGGACGTCCCGTCACCAAGTTACTTTATTTGCACCATACACCTGTACACAGCCAGCTCTTCAGTTGCTTCCTGCAGAATGTAGACTGGGAGGCTGACATACCTGCTTTAAATAGGGAACAAGATTTAACCATCAGGTATCTCTTTTTGTACACCAACCAATTATACAAAATCAAATTTACTTAGGGAAGACTTATCAGGTATCTCTTTTGAACCAACCAAATAAACAAACTCAAATTAACTTAGGGACAAATTAAAAGGGGCAGCTCCCCAAAAGGAAGGGGGACAGCCCGAATCAAAAACAAAGTCAAAAGGAAACTTAAAACATCAAATTAAAAGATGATTATCAGGATCGATAATACACCCCAACCACTGCGGTGCCCAGCAGGTGCGCAAGGCGTCAACTGTACCCATGGACACTGTATGCTCTCTCTCCAGGGATACCTGGCCGTGAATATAGCCGCAGAAGAAGGGCAGACAGTCAGGATGGACGACCCTTATTGATCGCCCATGCCTGGATCTGTTGATGGCCTGCCTCACCAGGAGGACTCATCAGGTAGTTCATAATCTAGTAAGCCAATCTCATTAGCCTGGCTGAAGTCATCACAAGGTAGATGCTGGAATCTTTGACAAAGTATCATCTGGACTTGAAGATATCCCTTCTTTCTTCTCTTTAAGATGCTGCCAGACCTGCTGAGATTTTCCAGCATTTTCTTTTTTGGTTTCAGCATCAAAACCGTTCTGGTTAATCATCTCTTCACCAACAGCATTCTTTGCTGAATGGTCAGTCACACTTTTGTTGATCATTTCCTCTTCTTTACCTGTTTCCATGGAAAACTCACGCGGCTAATAATGTGACAGCTAAGTTGGGGAATCAGTCCTTGCGGGCCGAGCCCTAGTCAGGTAAAGGCTAGTATGGAATCACAAATGCCGTAGACTCTCTTGTTCTCTCTCTCAGTGAAACAAAAAACTCATTCCTGTACAGTAGAAATGAAACTAAGAGCCAGCTGCTGTTCAAAATTGATTTCAGGGATGACCTTGTCTTGAAGGTTTGAGGCATCCTTTACACAGAAAGCCTCATCCCCTGTGGGGAAAAGGCATTGAAGCTGAAATCTTTTCTCTCAAGGACGTGCATTAAGATCTTTATAATTTCTTGTAGTGATTTGATTTATTATTGTCACATGTATTTGAATAGAGAAAAGTATTGTTTCTTGCGTACTACATAGAGGAAACATCATTTATAGAGAAATGCCCAGTAAAATAGTTGAAGCTACCTCATTGAATGTTTTTTAAGGCAAGGATAGATACATTTTTGAACAGTACAGGAATTAAGGGTTATGGTGAGTGGGTGGATAAGCAGAACTGAGTCCACGAAAAGATCATGATCTTACTGAATGGCAGAGAATGGGCCTGAAGGCCTACTCCTGTTCCTAGTTGTTATGTAAAGAAGAGAGTGCAGAATGTAGTGTACAGGATACGGAGAAAGATCAACTTTGTGCGACTTAGGTCCATTCAAAAGTCTGATGGCAGCAGGAAAGAAGCTGTTTTTGAGTCAATTGGTACATGACTTCAGATTTTTGTATCTTTTTCCCGATGGAAGAAGGCGAAAGAGAGAATGGGTAATCTAACTTTACAAACGTAGTAAGGCAAGAAAGTCAAGAAGTTAATTTGACACCTATGGGCATCACAGTAGCACAACGGTGAGCACTGCTACTTGACAATGTCAGGGACCTAGGTTTGATTCGTGGTTTGGATCACTGTCTGTGTGGAGCCTGCATGTTCTCCACGGACGCCATGAATGGTGGAGCAGGCTCAAATGGGCTGAACAGTCTACTCCTGCTCCTATTTTTTAATATTCGACCTCTCCACTCAGTCTGGGATAACTCTTCAGAGGCCGGTGTCCCTTCACCAGATTCCCTTTATTTATAAAATCTCTTCCACTCAGAGTGCTTCAGGTGCATAGTCAGAATCCAGAGCTCTGGTTGACCTGACAGTCCAAAGATATGTGGGTTAGGTTGATTAGCATTGATAAGCATTGATAAATTGCTCCCTAGTGTCAGGAGGATTAGGACTATAAATATGTGGGGTTACACAGATGAGACCTGAGTGGGATTGTTGTCAGTGCAGACACAATGGGCCAAATGACCTCCTTCTGCATTGTATATTCTATAATTTTAATGACACATCCATATTGATACACAGGTGAGGCTCCCTAATTGGGCTGGCAATTTTGCCCTCGATCAGGGAGTTCATACTCCAAGAGGCTATCCATTGAAGTCACTGCAAAACCTATGAATGTTCTAAGCGTTTTTCTGTTCCCTGACATTGTTGTTACCAATGCTATCTGTTTACTACATTTGAAACTTGTGATTTCTTGTTTGTACATGACTTGCTCAGATCCTAAACAGGTGGCCCACACCAAAATATAAAATATTCTACAAATATGGTAAGAATGCTGTATGCTGGCTGGGTACTGCTTTCAGAGTAAATCTTCTCTACAATCTGTAGAAAATAAACTTTTTTTTGGCCAGTCTAACTATGTTAATCAAATCTTTCTGTTCCAGCCACTTGAGCCGATTGCTATCAATTATCTTCTGATCAGGGCACACAAAGTCCAAATGACGTCTGACCACATTGAACTCTCTTTATCATGAACTTGGACCACAGCAAGTGAGGCAACTGGAATTTTCCTTTGTTTAGAAAGCCTTTCTCTAACCACTTATTCAAGTACAATGATTTGAATAAGTGAATCATAGGCTCAATCCCTACAGTGCAAAAGGAGGCCATTTGGCCCATCAAGACTGCACTAACCACAATCCCACCCAGACCTTATCTCCATAACCTCAAGTATTTACTCTGCTAATCACCAGATGCTAAGTCCATTTAGTACAGCCAATCAATCTAACCCACACATCTTTGAACTGTGGGAGGAAACCCACACAGATCCAGGGAAAACATGCAAACTCCACACAGTGACCCATGGCTAGAACTGAACCCAGGTCCCTGGCACTGTGAAGCTGCAATGGATCAAAGCACCATTGTGCTACAATGCAGCCCAAAAGAGTACATAAAGGAGTACATTTTTCCCCTCCCCTCTTCATAAAGAGGGTGATTATAACTCCAGTGATACAAATCACTATAGCTGGGGACTGTGTTGCCAATTGCGATTAAATATATTGCTGGAGATTTCATCACGTGACTTGACTCCACGTTCCAGCCATTCATTAGCCAGCACATCCGTCCTTGTGACACACTGCTTTCCTATAGGTCAATTGGAAAACAAGAAGACTCATCACCCAATTGGATGATGCTTGAGACTGTCAGCCAAACAACCTTTGGCGCCCTGACCATTTTCAATATTTATTTTTGGCAAAGTGAAATGTTCAAAGAATTTTTAAAAACTATCTTTGGTAATGTCCCCATGATTTTCTGCAAGCTTTCAAACAACTGTGTCCTGGAGATTGATTGCTACTTCCCAGAGACAACTCCAGCCAGGGAATGGGTGCTGGGATAACAAGGATAAGTAGGATAACAAGGTTATTGGCATAATTTACCTTCCCCTCTCTTCCCTGCTGCTTCCAATCAGGGAATGCACTTTGCCTTCCCCAGCCTAACTGCAATCATTGTACTATTGCCAGGAGCCTGCTCATTGTGTGGTATAGACTATTTTCTGGCTATTCAATTAAGGGAGGTAACACCCTATCTATTCCTGTTTGATCCAGAAATCCATTCATGTTCAATAGGCCAAACTATCCAGTTTACATAACCCCAAGCAAGGGAGACTGAAACTAATTGGAGGATTCTCAATATTACTCGTAACCGATTTCATTTGGAGTGCTTCAAATGGATTCAATGAATGTCAGTATTTTGGCTTTTAATAAACCCAGAATATCACACCTCCCGCCCCACTCCCCCCTCACTATTCTTTGCCCAACTCCATAAACATATCAGGGCTCCCTCCAATCTCACCATCAAAGTGCTCACAAAAGAGCAGTGGCACAGTAGCATAGTGGTTAGCACTGCTGCTTCATAGCTCCAGGATTTGGGTTCAATTCCCAGCTTGGGTCAATGTCTGTGTGGAGTTTGCACATTCTCCTTGTGTCTGCATGGGTTTCCTCCCACAGCCCAAAGATGTGCAGGTTAGGTTGATTGGCCATGCAAATAAAAAAATACCCTTAGTATCCTGACGTGTACGTTAGAGGGATTAGTGGGTAAATGTGTAGGGATATGAGGGTAAGGCCTGGGTGTGATTGTGGTCAGTGCAGACTCAAAGGGTCTAATGGCCTCTTTCTGAACTGTGAAAAACAGTGTTCCTCAATTTCTTTCTATGAAAAAGAGTGTTCCTCAATTTCTTCAAGAAAGCAAATGAAAGGGAGGACATTAGTATTTAAAAAAAAAATCACAAGGGCCAAAATGTTTTGGCAGTTTATGCTGGTGGGACTCCCTGATTCTGCCAGCAGCGCATCCCTGTCCGTGAGTTTTCCACTGGCGTGGGGTGACGTCAATGGTAATCTCCATTGATAACGGTGGAACCAGAGAATTCCGCCATTGGCAAACAATGTGCCACCTCTCACTAGCGGGAAATGAACGGCTGGGAGACCGGAATATCTCACCCTAGATCTCCATAAAATGTTTAAAATGTAGTCTCTCTATCCTATATATCTACCTGTGTGTTCTCTGTGTTGAGGGCACATATCTTACAAAATAAGCCAAATAATCTCACTCCCATTCATTGGAAGGAAAATTGGCTGATTCACCTGCAAATACAAAATCCACACTTTGGACATGTCAACAGAGATAGAAAGAGCGGTAATTAAAATTATATTAGAAGCCATTTTCCATCTTCTTTTCATTGGATTCAATACTGTTCAAAAAGAAAATTATAACCCTTATCATATTTTTGTTTTTGAGATGATCAGTTTGAATCTTTATTGTTACATTTTATTCCTTTATTTTGCTTGCAATCTGTGCCAGTAACCAGTCTTTGGAATTACAAAGTGGTATTTAAGCTTGTAAACCGTGCTGCAGGGATATTTCCTAATAGATTTCTGTGTTTTTCTGAATTGATGCCAAATCCTGAAGCACTGCATCTGTGTCAATGCTGAGCAAAATCAGCCAGGGTTGGTGTCCTGATTGTAATCCAGTAATTCCTTTGGAAAACGCAGAGATATGGAAATCTGGTGTGGACAATATGTTGTTTAGTCAGTGGTGCTCTCTTACAGTCGATTGACATGTTGAAGTTCAATGGAAGTAGAATGGGACATGGGTGAGAACACGATGTTGGTGATATTTCATCAGTCATCTGTGAAATGTTCTGCCCCACATTGAGTTCCACTAATTTCAATGCCACTGGACTTTTGGTATATGGTACAATGGTCAACAAATGAGATTCCATATAGGGCAGCATAGTGGCACATAGTTGCCTCACAGCACCAGGGACCCAGCTTCGATTCTAGCCTTGGGTTACTGTCTGTCTGGAGTTTGCATGTTCTCCTCGTACCTACGTGGGTTTCCAGTTTCTTCCCACAGTCCAAAAACATGAGGTGCATTGGCCATGTTAAATTGCTCCTTCATGCCCAAAGATAGAGCATAGAAGAATAGAATCCTGTAGTGCAGAAACAGGCCTTTCAGCCCATCAGGCCTGCACCAACAACAAACCCGTCCAGGACCTTTCCCCATAACCCCATGCATTTACTCTAGCTAGTCCCCCTGACACAAAAGGGGCAATTTAGCATGGCCAATCCATCTCACCTGCACATCTTTGGACTGTGGGAGGAAACTGGAGTACCCGGAGGAAACACTTGCAGATATGGAGAGAATGTGCAGACTCCATATAGACAGTGACCTAAGTCGGGATTCAAACTTGGGTGCCTGGCACTGTGAGGCAGCAGCGCTAACCTCTGTGTGTAGGTTAAACGGTCTGATCTTGCTAAGTTAGTCCTTAGTGTCTAAAGAGGTGTAGGTTAGGTGGATAAACCATGGTAAATGTGTGGGGTTATGGTGATGTGACAATGCCTGAGTCTGAATAAGATGGTCCGTCAGAGAGTCGGTGCAGACTTGATGGGTCAAATGGCCACCTCCTGCACTGTAGGGATCGTATGGATTCTCTGGCTTTGTATCTCTGCCTATTCATCTCTCACTGCATTGGCTCATTATGCATGAAGTGAAGCCACTTTGGGAGGCTGTTCAGATTAACAAATCCTTCTGCATTATCATCATTCTATGTTTCTGAATCAGCCCTTCCTGAAACAGGGAGGGGGATTGTCTTATTAGGAGAGATTAAATAAATTCGACTTATATTCTATGGCGTTTAGAAGAACGACAGACTATCTAAAATTCTTAATGGGCTCCAGAAGACTGAGAAAATGCTTTCCCTGGCGAGGGAATTCAGAAAATGGGATCACAAGCTCGGAATAAGCGTCGGGCATTTATGTCAGATTAGGGAAATTTCTTCATTCAAAGGATTGTCGATCTATAGAACATAGAACACTACGGCACAAACAGGCCCTTCGGCCCACAAGTTGTACTGATCATATCCCTACCTACCAAGCCTATCTATAACCCTCAATCCCATTGAATCCCATCTACTCGTCCAGAAGTCTCTTGAAAGACCCCAGCGAGTTCGCCTCCACCACCACCGACGGCAGCCAATTCCATTCACTCACTACCCTCTGAGTGAAAAATTTACTCCTGACATCTCCTCTGTACCTACTCCCCAGCACCTTAAACCTCTCGTAGCAACCATTTCAACCCTGGGAAATAGCCTCTGAGAATCCACCCTATCTACATCTCTCAACATCTTATAAACCTCTATCGGGTCACATCTCATCCTTCGTCTCTCCAGGGAGAAAAGACCTAGCTCCCTCAACCTATTCTCATAAGGCATGCCGCCCAATCCAGGCACCATCTTTGTAAATCCTCTCTGCACCCTTTCAACAGCCTCCATTCCCTTCTTGTAGTGGGGCGACTAGAACTGCACACAGTACTCCAAGTGGGGTCTGACAAGGATCTTATAAAGTTGCAGCATTATCTCCCGACTCCTAAATTCAATCCCTCAGTTAATGAGGGCTAGTACACCATAGGCCTTCTTGACCACATCCTCCACCTGCAAGGCTGATTTAAGAGTCCTATGAATCTGGACCCCAAGGTCCTTCTGAATCTCTACACTGCTAAGAGTCCTATCCTTGATATTATACTCCTTCATTCCATTGGACTTGGCAAAATGGACTACTACACATTTATCCACATTGAAGTCCATCTGCCACATCTCCGCCCAGTCTTGCATCCTACCTATGTCTTGCTGCAACTTCTGACATCCCTCCAGACTATTCACAACACCATCAACCTTCATGTCATTGGCAAACTTACCAATCCATCCCTCCACTTCCTCATCCAGGTCATTTATGAAAATGACAAACAGCAAGGGTCCTAGAACAGATCCCTGGGCCACTCCACTAGTGACTGACCTCCATCCAGAAAAAGACCCATCTACAACTACTTTCTGCCTTCTGCAGGCAAGCCAGTTCTGGATCCACAAGGCAACAGCTCCTTGGATCCCATGCTCTCTCACTTTCTCAAGAAGTCTTACATGAGGGATCTGATCAAATCTCTGGAATTCGCTGCTCCAGAGAGCAGTGGATTACTTAACCAATCTATTTAAGGCATATATCGATAGATTTTTGCAAATTAAGGGATATGGAGAAAGTGTAGAAACATAGAATTGAGGGTGAAGAATTCCACAGAGCTTATTGAACTGAAGAACAAGCTTGAAGCGCCAAATGCACGACCCTAACTTCTATTTTTTATCGTGCTTGAGATGATCGGCAAAAGAAGCAAAGGAAACATGAGGAAAAGTTCTTGTCTGACGCAGTAAGTGGTTGGGATCTGGAATGTGCTGCTGAGACTGTGGCAGAGGCAGATTCACACAGTGAGCAGTTAGGATCTGGAATGTACTGTGTGAAAATGCGGTGGAGGAAGATTTAATTGTGACTTTCAAAAGGGAATTGGATAATTTTTGAAAAGAATAAAAGTGTGAAGTTCTGAGGGAAAGGCAGGAGTGAGGTATTAGGTGAATTACTCCTACAGATGAACAACATGAGCACAAAGGGTAGGATTTACCGACCGTCCTGCAGCATACTTTGAGTTGACGGAGATGCCCACTTTTGGCTATTGGTGGGATTTTCCAGTCCTGTTTTCCCATTATTTGGACTGTCTATTGCCGGGGAACCCATTGGCAGGACAGCAAAGATGCCACAAATGGACACAGCTGGAAAATTACGTTTGAAGAGTCAAGTGGCTTCCTTCTATATTGAAACTATTTTTCGATTCACCTCTGGTTTTTTCACCAATCATCTCCTCCTGATTCTCAACCTTCCTGAAAATGGGAACCATTTCTCAGCTCTAATCTATCCATACTCCTCATGATTCTGAATACCTCCATCAAATCTCCTCTTCTTTTCTCAAAGGAGAACAGCACTCCCTCCTTCAGTCTATCCCCATGACATTCCGCCGTCTTTTTATGCGCTGGCAGCCTACTGTGTAAGGAACAAAACAGGAAGGCTGCCAAAAGACAAGTGGTGAATAAGAATCCACTTCCCTTTGAGATGCATTGTAGCTGAAGTTGTAAGAATGCAGGAATGTCCAGGATGTGGTGAGACCATTTGCAATCCAACTGGGTGTTTTAGAATATATCAGCCGTCCCTCAGCTGCTTTCCCTTTCAAATGTCTCCCAAATTCTCTCCTGATTGCTGACATTCTCCTAAGGTAATTCTGACCACAGACATGTTTACATGTATAGTAAAAGCAAGGTACACAATTTCTCCTAATGCCCTGGGGGAGGGGGGGATGGCAGTGGTGGGGGGGGGGGGAGTGCCAATATTCACAGCTGTATGATTGCATTTAGATTTTCGAACATAGTTTGAAATAATTACCAGTTGTCATTCTGCGTTATTTGGAAACGACCCATTTCATGGCTGCCAAGTTTGCTTAATGCGAAAGAGAATAGTTCTATAATGTGCCTGTGCCAAGATCCAGCACTAATAGGTTAGGGAAGGATCAGAAATCATTGCTACAGTAACACTGAAGTTGCCAAGCACTAGACGTTGGGCGGAACATCCATTTCTGCCAGAGATTGTGTGAGTCCTGCTGATATTTGAATGAATGCAAACTACACCGAGAGCAATTGGGAGTGAAGTTGACAAGTTATCATTATAGAATCTCTACAGAATCTCCGCAATGCTGAATGAAGTCATTCATCCCATTGAACCTGAACCGCACAACATCCCCACCCAGGCCCTATCCTCATAACCCGCATATTTACCCTGCTAATCCCCCCGACGCTAAGGATGGAATTTTATGACCTTGCTAGTCCCAAAACCATAAAATCCCATCCAAGGTCAATGGACCTTTGCATTGTCTGCCATTTGCTCACTCCAATTCCCGTGGCAGGCAGGGCAGTAAATTTAGCCTAAGCGTCAATTTAGTATGGCCAATCCACCTAACCTGCACATCTTTTGGACTGTGGGAGGAAACTGGAGCACCAGAAGGAAGCCCAATTAGGCATGCGGAGAATGTGCAAACTCCACACAGACAACGACCTGAGCCTGGAATTGAACCCGGGTCCCTGGCATTGTGAGGCAGCAGCGCTAAACACTGTGCCTCACACTGCCAGGGACCCAAGAGAATCTTAACAGGCATTAGACCATCTCAAGCAGCAATATTTCATTATTTGCAATATTTCAGCTTCACACTCCCTGCAGAGTAAGTATCACCCAGGAAAAGCTAAGATCCATTTGACCATCTGGATGTTTTTAATCAATGTAGGTTTTTAATCATTTAGTTGGAGCAGGGATCAGCCAGCATGTTCAGCTGGTAGGGTAACATTGAGTTCACCAGGATAAATTTTAACTCTTGGATGGCTGTCTTGACTGAATGTGACAGAACATCTTGAGGCCTGGACCTCACTTAAAAAAAACTGGAAAACTGTCCAGTCTGAATGATGTAGCTGATCACGTTATGTCGACAGAAAAATACTTCCTTATGGGGGCCGTATACCAGGATAGGGGTAAGGAATCCAAGGGTTGCAGAGTCCCAACTATGTTCTGTGTGAGTAGAAAGAGCAATCCCACCCTGGTTTTTATTGCTCCACCACTGGCAGCCGTGCCTTCGGCTACCTGGGCCTTAAGCTCTTGAATTCTATTCCAAAACCACTCCATCAGACTCAATTGGCTAAGCAACCTATTCCTGCTCTTGTATCCTATTTGGTTGTGAATGGTCATAGTAAGCATGGCTCATATTCCATTGGCTAACTGGGTTGCTATGAGACAGTTCTGAGGATTGTCACCATGCCATGATGGAGAGATTTGCATTCTCCATGAACCATCAGATTGCCTAATCCTCTTTTTGAGGGTAGATTCTTCAAAGCTCATCTGACTTTTTCTAATCATTACCCGTTGTGGATTACAAGGATGAATTTCATCACTGCAAACTTATATCCAAATGTTGCCGAGAGTGATGACGCATGCGTTTCAATAGAGCCCAGTGATGCTAAGTTTGGTTATGAGAAACCCGAGGAACAAGATCTTCCGGAACTCACACTTCTGGGACATCGGAGGCACTGGCAGATCCTGCTGGTGGGAGTGGCTGGAAAATCCCATTCTAAAGTTAACACTTGGAAACGCATCGCTTTATTCAAAGCGTTGCACGATAAAAAAAATCACAGCTAAGGGAGATTCAGTTCTGTCTGGATCCAACACAATCTGAGATATCCAGTATAGATGTTTCCATTCTTTTGGATAGGGAGCTTCTCACAGCCCTTCCAATAAATGATGCCAACAAATAATGATTAAAAATCTTAGCACTTTCCTTGACTTATAAGAAACGATTAATCTGCTATACAATTTTCATTATCTACAATTCATTCCTTTGTGTGAAAGGAATTAATTATTAGTTTACTATCTTTGTAAAGCTTTTCCTGTCGCGGTTTCTGACAGTTCATAGAGACTGAGAAACTAAATAATGAACTCATTTCTTTATAACTCCAAAAATTGCGTTTTTTGCAATCTTGGATCTCTCATTTGCCTTGAAGGAGCAAAAAAGATCAAGGAGACTGTGGTCAGCGAAGGAGACAATGGAAATTTGGCATGTCTGCTGTGACATATCAACCTCTACAGATGCACCATAAAAAGAATGTTCTGTTGTTGTATAACAGGCAGCTGGACCAAAAGATCCCACCAGTTTGAACAGCAGGAGAGTTCTGGCCAAAAAGTCAGAAATTCACTGCTATAAAATCACGTGGCAATCCCCCGGTGGCAGATTATTGGCAAGTCCGCTGGCATATGGTTTGGATTCCATTTCTACCTCACGATCGCTCTTCAAACAAGCTGCCGAGGTATCTCACCAGGCATCTCAATCTTGCCTTATGCCAGCTAGAAATCATTGCTCAAGAGTGGCGTGCAAAGGCACGTATCAATTCATCAGAGACTTTGAGGTGAGTGCAACGCGCTCAGAGTGCTGCACTGCTCCCCAACCCTCTGCCAGACTGGTTCCTGCTCTCCACCTCCATCCTAAGCTGGTCTTCACTGTGCCCCTGGATCTTTGTGTGTCACTGAGTCAGATCAGTACTGTGCCTAGCGTTGGGGAGTACAGGGTCAACCCCCCTCACCACACCACCACCCCTCCCCCCCACACACACTCCCCACCACCCCCGCCCCTCCCTGTTGCTGTCACGCATCAGTGTCTATCTGGCCAGCACTGTGCAGCAGGATTCACAGCAACAAACATTTGGAGTTTGACAGAGGGTGTTGTGTGACGTAAGGAGTGGAGATGGGAGTGGGGGTGAGGGTAGTGGGGGTGTGGAGGTGGGGGGCATATTGGGAGTTGGCCTGATGAAGACAAGGGGTCAATGTGGAAGCAGGACTGGGTAAGTGTTGAGGGAGGAGGCTGGTAAGGGGAGGGCTCACAATGATAGGCAAAGGGGCAAGGAGGTGAATGAAGAAGATGAACAACATAAGGCAGAGGGAAGACCGAGGTGAGGGAAGCTGGACCTCAACAAGGCGGCATGAAAAGCTCACAAACAAGAGGGTCAATGGGTTACCACATTGCTCACTGGAAAGGGATGGATGAAGATCCACGGGATGGGTGGAGCTCCAAATGGAGCATGGGCACAGAGTGGGCAATGAGCTCAGGGGAAGCATGCTTGATTCGAGGAATGGACTTCTTGATAAAGGCAAATGACTGCAGATGTTGAAATCTGAAACCAAAAGAGAAAACGCGAGAAAATCTCAGCAGGTCTGGCAGCATCTGTAAGGAGAGAGAAGAGCTGACATTTTGAGTCCAGGTGACCTTTTGTCAAAGCTAAAAGAAAGTGGGAGATATTGGGAGAAGTGGGACTTCTCCTTCTTGAGGCTGCTAGCCCTTTTCCTCTGGGATGCTGACATCATGCATCCTCTGGCAAAGAAGGGATGGCTGGAAAGGGAAATATGAGTGTACTGGCCTGCTGTTTAATTATGGTGCTGGGACCTCTAAACACATCAAGGTTGGCAAACCAATCAGCTCCTGGCCTACCATAATTAATGTGCATAATTAATGAAGTGCCAAGTGCAGAATCTGGCATGGGATGTACCATTTTGGTTTGTGGGACAAGCGCAACGTTGCATTTAATGAGAGAATTCCACCAAAAGATGTTTTAGCACCTCCAGGCATGTTCAAATTATGGAAATATTCAATTAGGAGGTGTTAAATCTTCGGACAGCCATCCATTTAATACCGGCTTTCATCCTCTGGCCAAGAGAACCCCCATGGATTGTTTACAGGTTCACAGAAAATGAATATTCGTTAAACTAGGTGAAAGATAAACAGAATTGATAATTCATAATTGTCTCAGTTTAACCTGTAACACGGAGGTGCAGCGCAGCAGAACTGAAACCTTTGGCAAGATGCGAAAGAAGTCATTTTAACTTCCTGTTATCAAAAAGTAGTTTGACTTTTACGCTTGTATTAAAGAGTGGGTTTGGCAGCGATTCAAATCATCTGAAAAGCAGAGATGAATTGCAGCAACCTGTCTGCTGTTCTGAGACCAATTACTGTAATTGTCCTTCTAATTGCGTTTTGAATTCCAGATTTCAGATTAGCTACCCGGGGACGAAGTGCAAATGTAGTTATCATTTTGGAATTTTAAACATGTTTGACCAGAGTTGGCGAACGTGTTTTAGTAGACAGAAAAACTCCACAAACAAATGGTAATATTGTGCTGGCTATCATTTGCCCATTCATTTAACGGATGTCACACTTGCACATCACAAACATGGTTCCCAAGAACGTAAAACAATTGTGAAAAACAATTTTAAAATGAACACCATGCTCATTGTACGGGCAGAGATATGTGGAAAATTTTGCATAATAGGGTGGCATGATGGCAGAATGCTTAGCATGACTGCCTCGCAGCTCCAGGGATCGATTCCCAATGTGGATCACTGTCAGTGCGGGGTCTGCACATTCTCCTCATGTCTGCTTGGACTTCGTCCAGGTGCTCCATTTTCCTTCTACAGTCCGAAAGATGCGCTGGTTAGGTGCATTGGCCATGCTAAATTTCCCTCAACGTACCCGAACAGGTGCCGGAGTGTGGCGACTTTCATAGAGGGGATTGTCATAATAACTGAGGAGTAACTTTTTTACCCAGAGGGTGGTGAAGGTCTGGAATGCACTGCCTGGGAGGGATGCCTCACATCCTTTAAAAATGAGTACTTGGCATGCCACAGCATTGAAGGCTATGGACCAAAGCTGGCAAGTAGGATTAGGTGGGCAGGTCAGGGCCTTTCATACATTGGTGCAGACTTGATGGGCTGAAGGGCCTCTTCTACACTTTAGAATGCTGTGACTCTGAATTGTATAAGGCAGCATGGCAATTATTAAATGTAAATTGCTTTTTATTTTGGTCGGCACAACATCGAAGGCCGAAGGGCCTGTTCTGTGCTGTAATGTTCTATGTTCTATGTTCTATGTTCTATGTAAAGAACTCTCACCTTTCTCAGGTTAAAGCACGATTATTACAAACATCAGTGATCCATGAGGCAACAAGAACTCATGGACCTAATTCTTCTGTCTTTCAATTGCTCCAGTCTAAAACAGAACTTCCTTGTTCCTTGTTCAAAACCTATTATGGCCAGGATTCTCAGGCCTTTCCGTGGTGTTTATCCCAGCAATGGTGATGGCTGGTGGTGAGATCTTCTGGTCCCACTGTTGTCAATGGGAAACACCATTGATTACGCGCCCCCCCCCCATGCTGCTGGGTGTCTGTGGTGAAGATACGCCAGAGGATGCCGCTGGTGTGAAGAGCTAGGAGATCACACCCACTGGGTGGGACTTTACGGCCTCGCTCGAGCAATTCTGGAAGATCCCGCCTAAGGACAATGGGCATTTCCATTGTCCGCCCCTCTCCTGCTCTGATTCCATGGCAGGTGGAATTCCGGTTTATGTCTCTAACTTTCCCAGTTGTGAACGGTCACAATTTGGCTTCTCTCTCCGTAGCCGCTGCCGAGGATTTCCAGTATTTTCCGCCTTTCTTTCAGCTTTCCAGCGTGCGTAGCTTTCTGCTTTCCTTTTTAAACAAACAAAGCATATGTAGTCACACAACAGCTGTCCAGCGGCAGGAAATGCCTGATTAATTGTGGCGTTACACAGCCCACTATTGACAGGGAGATGGGGAGGGAGATTGGAGGGCTTTGTGTTCTTGTGTGGGAGGAAGCTGGAAATCCTGAGGATAGGGAGGTTGCGCTGAATTTAATGGCAGGCCCTCATTATCGTTGTACACTTTGTTTCCTGCCAGAAGCCAATCAGGTTGACTGATTGCAAGGCAGGAAAGATACTGCTCAGGGTTGGGATGGCGGGGGGAGAGAGACATATCAGTAAATATTGTAGAGTTGTTGGACAGAACTTTCCCATTCCGCCTGCACGGGAATCATAGCAGGTGGGATAAGGACCATGCAGAGATCCATTGACCTCGGGTGGGATTTTCTGGTCTTGGGACAAGGATGGGTGGAAAATCCTGCCCATTGAGTGGAAGAGGGTGGAGCCTTTGGCAAGACTCCTTCTGTTCTGTAATGATTCAATGAGTCTATAAGCTCTTGCACCAATCTTTCCTGTTTTTAAAACACTTTTTAAAACCTCTGTCACCATAAGGACCCCATGCACCCTGGACATAACTGGGAGTGGCATGGTAACACAGTGATCAGCAAAGTTGTTTCACAATGCTAGGGATCCAGGTTCAATTCCAGGCTTGGGTCACTGTTCATGTGGAATTTGCACGTTCTTCCCTGTATCTGCGTGGGTTTCTTCCGGGTGCTTCGGTTTCCTCCCACAGTTTGAAAGATGTACTGGTTAGGTGCATTGACCCGAACTGGGTGCCAGACTGTGGTGACTAGGGGAATTTCACAGTAACATCATTGCAGTATGAATATAAGCTTTAGTTGTGGCTAATAACTAAACTTTACCTTACTTTTACATACTCTTTTCCATTTTCTTCCGTAGGGAAAAAGATGTAAAAGTCTGAGGTCACATACCAATGGACTCAAGAACAACTTCTTCCCTGCTGATGTCAGGTTTTTGAATGGACTAACCTTGCACTAAGTTGATCTTTCTCTGCACCCTAGCTTTGATTGTAACACTACATTCTGCATTCTCTCCTTTTCTTCTCTATGAATGGTATATTTTGTCTGTATAGCATGCAAGAAACAATACTTTTCACTATATATTGACACATGTGACAATAATAAATCAAATCAAATAAAACAAGTCTGTGACTCCTCAAATTTTATCCCATCTTGCTGCTGTGAAGCAACTTGGAATTTTTTTAAAGCTCCAACATATCCCTAAACCATTGTTTCTGTGAGGCACCAACTTGTATATTCCCTCAGATCCAACTCTGTTTACCATTTATAGCACATTCAATACATTTCAGTTAATAACAAATATATTGAAAAAAAATAAATCCTTCCGAATACAACGTGGATTCTTATTAGCAGTTAGTATTTTTATTCTTTTTCAAAATCATTCCTAGGCTTTGGATGTTTGTAATAATGCTCGTTCTGCAGTTAAGGGAAAAACAATAACATGTTTATTTATGGGGCATAACTATAAGGTTCATAGTGGGAGATATGGGAGAGATGTTTGAGGTAGGTTCTTTACTCAGAGAGTGGTTGGGATGTGGAATGCACTGCCTGCTGTGATAGTGGAGTTGGACTCTTTAGGAACTTTCAAACGGTTATTGAATAGGCGCATGGAACACACCAGAATGATAGGCAGTAGGATAGCTTGATCTTGGGTTTGGACATAGCTCGGCACAACATCAAGGGCCGAAGGGCCTGTACTGTTCTGTACTGTTTTATGATCTATGTCCTATGTTCTACACTGACCTAAGCTGGGAATTGAGCCCAGGTCCCTGGCGCTGTGAGGCAGCAGTGCTAACCAATCAGTCTATCGATGCATGCTGTAAATATCTGGAAAATGTTTTCTCAGAGTAGCCAACCTTTCTCTATCATATTGACTGAATTTGGAGAATTGTTTGTGTTGGGGCTTTGTTGATCTTGTTTTGTTAATCTCTTGAATACTCGGTAATAGAATGTTAATTATGTCAAATAGCACCCCCCAGCCTCTTCATCTCTGCTGAAGGTACAGGTTAGATCTTTCCCTTTTGAACCAGTAATTAGAGTGTATTAAGGCTTGCTATTTAATGGCTACAATTTTTCTGTAAAAACTTTGAAACAATGGACTAAGTTTACTGATCCTACCCGTTGTGAAATTGCTGCAGGCAGGATAAGCAACTTATCAGGCCATTGGATGGTCTGACGACTTTGGGCAGGAATTTCCAGTCCGAGGTGGGCAGGACTGGAAAATCCTGGCCAATGTGTTTTGTGGAGGCAGTTTACCATTGGCTGATGGAGGAATTTCCAATCCCGCCACCGTCACTGGGATTTTCCTCCACTGTGGAATAGTGGGTGGGGGAGGGGGGGGGGGGGGGGGGGGGGGGGGTTCAGCATCAGTGAGCCCAGAAGGTCCCATCGAGGGAAAATAAAGCTCTGGCTAGTTATGTTTTTTTAAAAAAAACCTTGTCCAAAGCAAAATTTTGATAAAGAGAGGATTTCAGAGCCATGCGCCAGAATTCCAGCTTCTCACCTGCCACAGAATCTGAATGGGCAGGGGGCAGACAATGGAAATATTTCTTGATGTCAGATGGGAACTTCCGGTCTCACTCGAGCGAGGCCATAAAATCCTGCCCGTGGAGTCATTGAGACAATCAGATTTATGCCAACTCTTTATAAAGCACAGGGTGGCATGACGGTTAGCACTACTGTCTCAAAGCGCCAGAAACCTGGATTCAACTCCGGCCTTGAGTCACATGTCTGTAGAGAGTCTGCACTGTTCTGTATGGGTTTCCTCCAGGTGCTCCGGTTTCCAGCCACAGTCCAAGCATGTGCAGAATTGGCCATGGCTAAATTGCCCCTCAATGTCAGGAGGATTAGCAGTATAAATCTGTGCATGTGTGAGAATAAGGCCTCAATGGGATTCGGAACAGATTTGATGGGCTGAATGGCCTCCTGCACTGTAGGAATTCTATGATTCTAATCCAGTTGGTCCCATTCTTCCTGTAAGTGCCCCATTCAATTTTCTGACAATATACTCCAAAAATAAACCTTCAGTCCGAGTAATAATCTGTGATGTGATTAAAACCAGTTGGCGCAAAATAAAAATAAAGCAGGTCTGACCTGTTTCTTCAATATGACAACTTTTTGAGTGAGGTGGCTAATGGGTGCGATCTTACTGGCTGTTCATGCCACGCTCCTGCTGCAGTGAGGTCAGAGAATTTGGCAACCAGCCAAATCTCCATTCACTGCAGCTGAATGGCGATATCCCACCGGAGTGAATAGTGGTAAGATTCCGGCCATGGTATCTCAGATGGGTCGGATCGGGAGATTTAAAGGTGACATTGTTGTCTCTTGGACTGGATGTGTTTTTTTATTCATTAATGGGACATGGAATGTCACTGGCTGGCCAGCCTTTGTTGCCCATCACTCATAACTCTTGGAGGGCAGTTGAGAGTCAACCATTGGTGGCCAGACCAAGTAAGAACAGCAGATTTCCTTTTTTAAAGGACACAAGTGAACCAGATGTTTTTTCCCGACAGTTGAAAATGTTTTCTTGGTCATCATTAGATTCTTAATTATTTTTATATTGAATTCCACCATTTGTTACGGCGGGATTTGAACCCATGCTCCCAGAACATGAGCTGAGTTTCTGGATTAATGATCTAGCGATAATACCAGTAGACCATCTCCTCCTTACTGTTCCACTTCTTGAAGATAATAATGTCACAATAAAGTGGGATCCCTAAATTATTTGTTGTGCTTGCTCTCACCATCAGCTATAGGTGTATTAGCACAATTTGCTGGTTAATAAACCACTACTTTGACCACATTATGCGCAAACCTTCCATGGCCACCAAGTCCTGGAGTGGGATGGGAACACAGAGCTTCTGGCCCAGAGATTGAAGCACTACCACTGCATCACAGACTAGCTGAGTCTCTAGGCTCTAAGCTTTGACAAAGAGTTGTTTGGACTTAAAATGTCAGTTCTTTTCTCTCCTTGCAGATGATGCTAGACCTGCTGAGATTTTCCAGCATTCTCCCTCTTTATACCATAGCTGACATTGCAGGCAGTTCCATGAGGATTGGAGAAAGTTTAAAGTTTATTTATCAGTGTCACAAAGAGGCTTGCATTAACACTGCAATGAAGCTATTGTGAAAATTCCCTTGTTGCCGCACTGCAGCATCTGTTCAGGTACACTGAGGAAGAATTTAATATGGCCAATGCACCGAACCAGCACGTCTTTTGGACTGTGGGACCAAATCGGAGCACTTGGAGGAAACCCACACAGACACGGGGAGAATATGCAGACTGCACACAGACAGTGATCCAAGCTGGTAATCAAACCCAGGTCCCTGGTACCATGAGGCAGCCGTACTAACCATGCCAAAATCTAGGGTAGTTGATGGTGGTAAAAGTAACAATTTAATTTCAATTACCGGGATCAAGTTGGTTTACGTATGTTGAAGTATGAAGACGCAAACAGAATTCTTTTATACTAGCATCGTAATATCAGGAATAAAATCTAGAAATGAGAGTCAGCATGTTCATTCGAGAATTTAATTGGTATTTCTAAAAGCAGCTTGAATATTGATGGTGGGTCAGAGGTACAGCTGATAGGTTCCGAGGTTCTCTGTAAGGTTAGCAGTTCGGTCACACAGAGAGAGGGCTGTAATTTAGAGATAAAATGAAATGATGTAATTGCAGTTGAGAAGGAGGAATGTTGGAGAGCAGGAGGTATTGAAACAGCTTTGCTGCAATCAGAGCTTCGAGTTGATCAGGAGTTGATTGCTGATATGTGTTCCTGGTCCCTGGGGCAAAGTTAGCACAGGACAGGAATTGTGGTGAATAATTGATGAGAGTGCAGAGGAGCAGCGGAATTTTATCAGAGAATTTTTAACCGTTCCTAATGGGGAAGTCAAGTGCAGAAAGCAGAAAGGTTGAGTTATTTATCAACACTGTGAAAAATAACTTCTATAGTTAACATCTTACAAATAGAACAACTTATTAGATTTCCTAGTAACGAGCCAGCAACTATGCTGGATTTTCACTAAGGAGACAGGTAAATGGTGTCAGGGAAATTAATTCTTACAAAGAACAAACAAAGAACAAAGAACAGTATGTACAGGAACAGGCCCTTCGGCCCTCCAAGTCTGCACTGATCATGATACCTGCCTAAACTAAAGCCATTTGCACCCACAGAATCTGTATTCTGCTATTCTGATCCTATTCATGTATTTGTCTAGATGCCCCTTAAATGCCGGGTAAGTAATCTCACAACACCAGGTTAAAATCCACAGGTTTATTTGTAGTACAAGCTTTTGGAACATTGCCCCTTTGAAGGGGCAACATTCTGAAAACTTGTGCTACCAAATAAACCTATTGGACTTTAACCTGGTGTTGTGAGATTACTATCTGTCCTTATCCCAGTCCAACGGTGGTAACTCCACATCATGACTATCACTGACACCTTCAATGCCTCTATCATACCTGTTCTAACCACCTCCCCGAAAAGCGCGTTCCAACCATTCACCTCCCTCTGTGTAAAGAACGTGCCTTGCACATCTCCTCTAAACTTTTCCCGATGCACCTTCAACCTATGTCCCCGAGCACTTGACTTTTCTTCCCTAGGAAAGAGCATCTGACTATCCACTCTGTCCATGCCACTTATAATCTTGTAAACCTCTATCAGGTTGCCCCTCAATCTCTGTCATGCCAGTGAAAACAAATCAAGTTTATCCAACTTCTCCTTATACCTAATACCCTCCAAACCAGACAACATCTTGATAAACCGTTTTTGTACCCTCTCCAGAGCATCCACACTCTTCTGTTAGTGTGGTGGCCAGAATTGTACACAATCTTCTTTAAAAATTGCACTTTTTTTTACATTTTAAGTGATTAAAATCGGATTTAGGGGCTTTCTAAATTGTCAAGTTAGGTGTTGGCTAAATGAGTAATAAAATCAAGCTAGCACTTCATCCTTCATCAAGAAACATCTCATAAGTTTGGCCTCTGCTAACACCCAGGCTGCCTCTTCAGTTTGAAGTACTGTGCTGAGCTAAAAGCACCCGCAAAGGAAGCTAATGAGCTGATCTGATCCTCACTGCAAATGGCATTATGTGACATGATATTTTCATCCCCCTGTTAGCCAAAGCTCATTAATGAGGAGCATTTGATTGCATCAATACTGATGAAGGGAACCGCGGGGACAGAGTCAGAATTGTTACAGAGGGAGGCCATTTGGCCCATTATGTATGTCGGCCCTCAGAATGATAACTCACCTAGTGCCATTCTCCTGCCTCCTTGCCACAATCCTGCACCATTCCTTCTGTTCGAATTACAATTTAATTATTTTTCGAATGCCTCATCCACACTCTCAGGCAGAGAATTCCAGACCCAACCACTGGCTGTATGAAAAAGCTTTGGCACATATCGTTGCTGCTTTGTTTACTAATTACTTTAATTCTGTTGTCTTCCTTCATGAGTGTGAACAATTTCAACCTTTATCTACTCTATCTTGTCGGTTGCTATAGCTATAGCTCTTGGGGCTCAAAGGATAGAGGGGAAGGGGGAAGGCAGGATCAGGATATTGAGTTTGATGATCAGGGGGAAAGGCCCAAAGAGTCATTCCTTTTATTTCCTATGTTTATTCTGTCCGGGTGCCTCATGATTTTGAATACCTTGATCAAATCTCCTCTCAGCCTTCTTTCCTCGAAGGACAATAATTCTCACTTTTCCAATCTATCCTCAAACTGAACTCCTTGTCCCAGGACCCACTCTCGCGAACCTTGTCTGTATTTGCTCCAATGCCTTTACATCCTTCCGAAAGGCCAGTGCCCAGAACTGGACACAATACTCCAGCTGAGGCCAAACTAATGACTTCAACATAACCTTCCTACTCTTGTACTCTGTGTTCCTATAAATAAAGTACAAATTGCTGTTGCTTTATGAGCCAGTTTCTCAAGCTGTCCCACCCCGTCAATGACTTATGCCCAAAATCACCCAGGATCTGTTCCTGATCCCTGTTAGTGTTATACCCGCTACAACATATTAAGATGATAGTAGCATGGTACTTTAAGGTGACTTCTGAGTGCGTAGCAAGAATATTTTCGGCTAATATTCACAATCATGGTATTGGATGCAAGAAAGCTTTTTTACTTTTCTGCTTCTGTCACTTTCCCTCCCTCTCTGTCTTTCTCTCATTCTCTCTCTGTCTCTCTACCTCTCTCCCTTCTGTCTCTGTTTCTCTCACTCTCTCTCTATCTATCTCTCTCTCTCCCTCTCTCCGTTTCTCTGTTTCTCATGTGCTCCGTCTTCTTTGTCTGTCTCTTTCTCTCTGTCTCTCTCTCTCTGTTCTCTCTCTTTTGCTCTCTGACTATCTCTGTTTCTCTGTCTCTCTCTCTGTCTTTCTCTCCATTTCTCTCTGTGTCTCTCTGTCTCTCTCTCTCTCTCTCATGGAAATTTTACTGCCCCACTCACCATGTGAATCGGAATGGGTGAAGAGTGGACAATGGGAATGTTTGTTGACATCAGGCAGGGTTTCGGGATGAGCAAGGCATAAAATCCTACCTTCTGTGTCTATTTTTCACTTTGTCTCTCTCTCTCTCTCTATTTTTCTCTCTCCCTCTGTCTCTCTCTCTCTCTCTCTCCCTCTCCATCTCTATTTCTCTCTCTCTTTCTGTCTCCCTCCTGCCTCCATGGATAGAATATTGAATCCTACAGTGCAGAAGAAGGCCATTTGGCCTATTGTAGACCACAATCCTACCCAGGCCCTATACCTATAACCACATGCATTTAGTCCAGCTAGTCCCCCTGACACTAAGGGACAGTTCAGCATCGCCAACCCATCTAACTTGCACATCTTTGGAATGAAATCATGCAACAGTGTGAAAGAATAGTGCCGAAAACTATGGGAAAGAAAATCATTTTTCAAATAAATGCAGCAGTCTCTGAGCAGATTAGCTCTATATTGGTAATATAAGATGAATGATTTTTGCACTTCTCAGCTTTATACAGAACTTTCTATCACACATTACAAGATCTATCAATGTTTTCACATCATATATTTTCTGAGAGATGGTGCTGTCTAAAGCGTAAAACAAATTGCACAGTTGGTGCCAGATTTCTTGTGCCAGAGCACTGCTGCTGCCTTATTTTAGATAAATCTCAGGAGCCGATTCTTCATATAGTCATAGAATCTCTACAGTGCATGAGGAGACCATTCGGCCCATCAAGCCTGCACCAACAGCAATCCCACCCTGGTCCTATCCCTCTAACTCCACATATTAATCCAATTAATCCCCCCAACACTAAGGGGCAATTTAGCATGGCTAATCCACCCAACCCGCACATCTGTCAGACTGTGGGAGGAAATTGGAGCTCCTGGAAGAAACTCACACAGACACGGGGAGAATGTACAGACTCTGCACAGACGGGGTCCCAAGCTGGGAATTGAACCCTGGTCCCTGGTGCTGTACCACCATGCCACTCTTCCTACTTCTACAATTTATCATTTAACCATGCTGTAATAAAGCCATGTGATCACATAAGTCCTGAACTTGGGAGATGCGAAAAGTAATCCAGAGTATGGGAGTCTAGTCCTTGTGATACTGGGCTAGCAATTCTGAGATTATGAGTTCAAATCCGGCTTGGCTAGTTATGAAATTGACTACTGCACTGACATGAGAAAGATCCCAAAAATGACCAGCCTGATATAAAATCTTACTGGGGTTTACTGATGCTTTTCAGGGAAGGAGACCGATCAGCTCCAAATGATCTGGTCAAGTAACAACCCTAGCCTCACATTAAGTAGTTGCCTCTGATTGCCCTAACAGTATGAGATAAGAAACAGGATCAAGATTAGGTCATTCAGCACATTTCTGTTTCATACAAAACCATACAGTGCAGAAGGAGGCTATTCAGCCCATCAAATCTGCACTGATCCTTCAAATGAACACTTCATCTAGTCCCACTCCTCAGCCTTATGCCCATAACCATTGATCACAGAGAATCCACCTAATCTACACATCTTTGGACATTAAGCGTCAAATTACCATGGCCAATCCACCTAATCTACACAACTTTGGACAATAAAGGGCAATTTATCATGGCCAATCTACCTAATTTACATACCTTTGGACACTAAGGGGCAATTTACCATGGCCAATCCATCCAACCCACACATCATTGGTCACCAAAGAGCAATTTAGTATGGCCAATCCATCTAACCTACACATCTTTGGAATGTGGGAGGAAGCCAGAGCACTTGAAGGAAACCCATATAGATGCGGGAAGAGTGTGCAAACTCCTCACAGACAATGACCCGAGGCTGGAATTGAACCCAGGTCCATGGCGCTGTGAGGCAGCAGTGTTAACCGCTGTGCTACCGTGCCACCTCAACTTTCAATAAGATCCTGGCTAATATGTTTATGTCTTTGCCTCCACTTTCCTGCCTGTCCCCCATAACTCTTGACTCTCTCCTTCTGTTTCTGTATCATCCGGTGCGAAGATAGATACAAAACGCTTGTTCAAAATCTCTGCCATGTCTTTGCTTCCCATTATTAATTCCCCAGACTCACTTTCTCAGGGATCAATGCTTTCACTTCCACTGTTTGTTTCCTTATTCTATATTTATAGAAATTTTACTGTTTCCTTTTCTAGTTCTTGTGAGATTTCTTTCATATTCATATTTCTCCCTTTATGTTGTAGTCATCCTTTGCTGGTTTCTAAATGTTTTGCAATCTCCTGACCTGCACCTAATCTTTATAGCATTGTATATATGAACAAGGTGCAGGAATAGGCCACTTGAACCCTTGAGCCTGCTCCACCATTTAAAAAGATCGTGGCTGATCTGATAGTAACCTCAAATCTGCATCCCATTCACCCCTTATAACCCTATCCACCTCTGCCTTAAAAATGTTCAAAGAATCTGCCTCCACCATCTTTTCAGGAGAAGAGTTCCAAAGACTCATGATCCTCTGAGAGGAAAAACATTTATCTTATTGCAAATGGGCTGATTTTAGAACAGTGATCCTGGATCTAGATTCTATACAAGGGATTGGTGAAGCCACAGCTGAAGTATTGTGCACAATTTTCGTCCCCATATTTGAGGAAAGATGTAGTGGTATTGGAGGCAGTTCAGAGGAGGTTCATTAGATTCATTCCAGAGATGAGAGGTTTGTCAAAACAAGAGAGATTGAACAGTTTCGGCTCATACTGTCCGGAATTTAGAAGAATGAGAGGAGATCAAATTGAGGTATATAAGATATGGATAAAGTAGGCTTGGAATAGATGCTTCCTCTTGTGGGATATTCTAGGATGGAAGGTCATAGTCTTAGGATAATGGTAGCAGATTTAAAACATAATTGAGGAGAAACTACTTCTCCCTAAGAGTTGTGAATCTGTGGAATTCACTACCCCAAAATGTGGCGGATGCTGGGTCAGTGAGTAAATTTAAGAAGGAGTTAGATAGATTTTTAATTGATAATGGGTTGAAGGATTATGGGGAGAAAGCAGGAATATAGGGATGAGGAGCATATCAGCCATGATCGGATGGTGGAACAAACTCAATGGGCCGAATGCTTAATTCTGCTCCTATATTTCATGATATTATGTTTTCGCAGAAGAGAAATATCCGCCCTGTCAAGACTCTTCAATCTCTTGTTTCAATCAAACAGACATTTACTCTTCTAATCTAAAACAGTTTTAATGAGTACAAGCTGGCCTATCCAATATTTCTTCTCATTAGTGCTCTGTATAACTAAAGCATGGCTTTCCTACTTTGGAATTAATTCCTCTCACAATAAATAATAACTAGTTGAGGATTGGGAGAAGTTCAGCATTCAGGAAAGGAGGATAAAGAGATTGATTTAGAAAGGAAAAATAGATTATTAGTTTAAGGTTACTTATTAGCATCACAAATAGATTTAGATTAACACTGCAATGAAATTACTGTGAAAATCTCCTAGTCATCACACTCCGGCGCCTGTTCGGGTACACTGAGGGAGAATTTAGCATGGCTGATGCAGCTAGTCAATACACCTTTTGGAGGAAACTGGGGCATCTGGACAAAATCCATGCAGAGACAGGAAGAACATGCAGACTCCACAAAGCTAATGACCCAAGCCGGGAATTGAACCAGGGTCCTTGGCGCTGTGAGGCAGCAATGCTAACCACTGTGCCACTTGCAAATAACATATGTCAGGCAAACAGAAGTAGTTTTAAGAGGTTTGTATTGTTAACTATTAGAAATAAGACATGGATTTCAGTGGGTTTAATTAGCGTAAGAAGAATAAAAGTCTAGTTAGATTCACTTCCCACCCGAATGAAGAATTCCATCATGTTGTGTCGCTGTTACCTAAAGGATGGCACACAACAAAATTATTAATTAACCCCTTCTCATTGAATAACACCAAATTGAGGATCACATGCTTTCTAGTTGGTTCCTCAACATACTGGTCTAAATAAACTAAAAATCTGTGATAGGGTAGAAAGCAGGCGTGATTAAATGACTAAAGGGGAGATAATGGGACAAGCAAAGAAACAAAATATGAATCTAGAGGTCTTGCCAATGGGGTAGCAGAAACATTATCAATAGTGCTGTCTGAAAAGAATGGGGCACTCTTTATGGTCTGAGGTTGTGGAACTCAATGTTGAGACTGGAAGGCTTTAAAACAATCAATTAGAAGATAAGGTTTCTTGAGCTGACATTGAATTTCACTGGAACAATGAAAAAGGTCAAGGATATAGAACTCAGAGTGGGAGTGGGGTCGGAGAGTTATAATGACAGGCACCAGGAAATTTGGGGTTATATTTGGGGATTGAATAGAAGTCTAACACAATGTGATCACCTAATCTGCATATTTCCAAAATGTTCTTCCTTTTATTTGATTCAGTTTGATTTGGTTTATTATTGTCACATGTATTGGGATACAGCGAAAAGTATTGTTTCTTGCATGCTATACAGACAAAGCATATTGTTCATAGAGTACAGAGGGAAGAAAGAAAGGAGAGGGTGTATAGAATGTAGTCTTACAGCTGTAGCTAGGGTGTAGAGAAAGATCAGCTTAATATATGGTAGATCCTTTCAAAAGTCTGATGGCATCAGGGAAGAAGCTGTTCTTGATTCGGGTGGTACATGATCTCAGACTTTTGATACCATTTTCCCAATGGAAGAAGGTGGAAGAAAGTATTTCTGGTGTGTGTGGGGTCCTTGATTTTGCTCGCTGCTTTTCTGAGGCAGCAGGGTGTGTAGACAGAGTCAATGGATGGAAGATTGATTTGCTGGATGGATTGGGCTATGTTCACAACCCTTTGTAACTTCTTATAATTTTTATTTCAGTTTACCAGTGTTTGGTTTTTTGTGAATGTGACGGAATAGCTTTGTTATTGTCTAAAAAAAAATATTCATCTCCTATCGTGGGAAGAATAGTAAAAAGAAAATTTGACAAAAAAAATTATCAAAGAGTATCTTAGGTTTGATTGTGACGTTCTGACATTGTCATTTTGAAGAGGTAGTTGGAAGGACTATATACAATTATAAAATAGATGACTGCATTCACAACTGTTTAACGTGCTTAGCATAGTACAGTTAATTTATTAAGAAGGTGTGGTGATGCTTTACTGTTTATTGAAAATTGCAGAGAAGTCTTTTGGAGGGATAAGAAGTGTTATTAGTTGAAAACAATAAGCAGAGGAATTGTTCTGTTTATAATCCTGAGTACATTTAAAAAATTTAGTTATCAAGGTGACCAGTTACATCTTACCAGAGGCAGAGAGACCCATGGCTCCACTGAAAGTGACTCAAAAAGGCCTGAAAATTCATGAATAGGGAAAGTGGAATGAATGCCCAGAACAGCAGTCCCGTGAAGAGGAAGGGAACTTGAAGCGTTTGAAATTTTCTCATTCCCCAGACGTAAACAATTTATTCTGACTGACTGCGTGTTCCAAGAAATCCAGTGAATGGACTTAGAAAGCTGGATTCTCAGATATCTCATCGGATAACTCTCAGGTCGGCTTCACCTTCTCCAGCCCATTAGTAGGTCACACCTATTCAAATCAATCCATCAGTAGGCAATACCTACTCCAATTCATCAATAGGCCACACTAATCCAATTTATCAATAGGCCACACCTACTTCAATCCATCAATAAACCACAGCTACTCCAATCATTGCTGCCAACCTAGCTCCAGGGATCCAGGTCAAATTCCAGCCTTGGGTAAATATCTGTGTGGAGTTTGCATGTTTTTCCTTGTCTGAGTGGGTTTCCTCTGGGTGCTCTGGTTTCCTCGCACACTCCAAAGATGTGCAGGTTAGGTAGACTCACCAGCTAAATTGCCCCTTAGTGTCCCAAGGCATGTTGATTGGATGGATTAGCTGTGGGAAATGTGTGGGGTTACGTGATTAGAGCGGGGTTTCCTCCCACACCTCGAAAGATGTGCTGGTTAGGTGCATTGGTCCCTCAGTGTACCCTAACAGGCATTGGAGTGTGGTGACTGGGGGATTTTCACAGTAACTTCAGTGCAGTGTTAATATAAGTCTACTTATATTAGACACTAATAAATCAATTTAAACTAACAAATTTATATCCTCTCTTAAATAAGAAGACCAAAACTGCATTCACATCATTAATCCCCTTGACACTAAGGGAGAATTTAGCATGGCCAATCCACCTAACCTGCACATCTTTCAGACTGTGGGAGGAAACTGGAGCACCCAGACGAAACCCACAGAGATTTGGGGAGAATGGGCAAACTCCACACAAACAGTGATCCAAGCCAGGAGTCAAACCCGGGTCCCTGGTGCGCTGAGGCAACAGTGCTAACCACTGTGCCACCATGCCACCCTAACCTTAATGGGACGATTCTTAACAGTATGAGAGGATGATAGTTACAAGGTTTGAACAAAGGGAAGATTTCAGAAGCACTGGTTAATTACCTATATTTGACACACTCAATATTTCCAAGTAACTTCTACCCATTATGTTCTTGGCAGCTTTGCTCCAACACTTCTCATGAATGAGCCAGTGCCAAATGATCCCAGTTCCTGCTCTATAATTAGCTGGGAGGGAAGATATTTGATGCAGTTTGGCTTTCCATTTCCAAGTTTCTGCCTCTCCCAAACTGTGATCACAATGACAATTTATTTAACAAGCCTTTAACATCATAACATGTCCCAAATTGCTTCACGTGAGTGTTAGAAAATTTGTCATTGTATTGAAGATGGCGATATTACAGAACAGATAGCTAGATGCGTGGCTAAGGGGATAGAGGTAGAAAAGAAAGGAGGTGCAGGAAGAGAATTCCAGAGCCTTGGGCCTTGTCTGCTGAAAGCACAGCCACCAATTAATATTGGGGAGGCTCAAGGGGCTTGAATGATATGAACACAAGTATCTGCGAGATTTCTGGGCCTGGAGGAGATTGCAGAATTGGGCGAGGGGAGTTGGAGGAAGTGATATGATGCAATAGGGAGAGCGTTGAAAACCCCAAGGTGGCGCATTTTAAGATGGAGGCGTTGCTTTGAGCTGTAGCTGATTAGGGCAGTGAGGTCAAAGGTGATGGGTGAGCAGGACTTGACGTGAGGAAAGCCACAGGCAGTGGGGTTTTAGAAGAATTTAAAGTCATTGGGCTAGATTTTATAAGGAGGGATGTAGAGTGATGTCAGGGCAAGTCCAGGGTCTTGCCAGCCTACAGGGTAGGGGAAAGGATGGGTGGTGAGCGGGTCAAGGTGAACAGGGGATGTGTGAGGGCAGACCTCTGATAAACACTGGGGCACGATTGAGGTGACATCCTCCCGTTTTTGACTGGGCATCAACAAACCCGATAAAACCTGCCAGGATGGACACTTGGCATCAGCATCTTACCGCGTGGGTAAGATTCCAAACTGACAGGAGAAGGTTCTTAAGTGATCATTAACTGGTGATTTAATGTTCTCAATTAGCCCAAAGACAGGCAAACCTCCATGACAGCTCTCCCACCACTGGTAAAATGGCAGCGGAGGTTGGGATAGAGTGAATAAATACCAGGAGAATACCAAGAGAATACCAATTTGAACCTCTCCCTCTACCTACCAACCTGCCCTAGGGTATCATAAAGTCATCGTGCCCATTATGTCAGGAGGCATGCAGCAATCTGAGTGTCACAAACTGTCATTAGTAATCTGCTGCCCCATTAAACCAGCACAGTATACCTGCACTGCTCTGGGATACTTTCCATTATTTTGCAACAATATTCTAATGGAAAAATGGCTGATATGCTGCAACAGTCAGGTTAGATTGTAAAGCCTCAGATGCATGATTCTAAGTGAGTGCTTTAATTGACTCATTATTTGATTCTCAGATTTAAACAAAAGGAACAGTTTAATTTGCAATTTGAGAAGTGCTGTGTTAATTTCATTTTTCACAAACAAGTGTCACAAGTACCCTGATTATTTGAGCAAGATTTTGCATAATCTCAATCCATTGACATGCACAGAACTTGGGTTAGAATTGACATGTGACACAGTTTGCATCTAATTATTGGATCAAAACAAACAGGTAAAAATGGATCAAAACTTTATGGATTATGTCATTGCCCCAGATCTGCCTCCATACTTTAATTCTCATTTGGTTCAATAAGAGTTTTTGGATTTTGGGAAATATTATGACTGCCATGGTCTCTTACAAAACAAATTTGTTTTTAAAAAATTCTTCCATGGGACATGGGCATCGCTGACTAGGCTGGCATTTATTGCCCATCTCTAATTCCCCTGACCAGGTGGTAGCGAGTCACCTTCTTGAACTGCTGCATTCATGTAGGTACATCCACATTGCTGTTAGTGAGGAAGTTCCACCATTTTGTCAAGGAATGGCGAGATAGACAGGATGGTATGTGACTTGGAGGGTAAATTGCAGTTGGTGGTGTTTTCATGTATCTACAGCCCTCACAGTAGGTGGTAGAAGTCAAGAGTTTGGTTTTTACAATTGAAGGAGCCTTGGTGAGTTGCTGCTGTGCCTTTTGTAGATTATATATACAGTGCTGCCACTGTGCATCAGGGGTGAGGGAGTGAATGTTGGAGTGCTGGATGGGATGCTAATCAAGCAGGCTGTTTTGTCCTAGGTGTGTCAAGCTTCTTGAGTGCTGTTGGAGCTGCATCCATCCAGGCAAGTAGAGATTATTCCACCACGCTCCTGACTTGTGCCTTGTAGATGGTGATCAGGCTTTGTGGGGTCAGGAGTTAAGATACTCTCAACAAAATTCCTAGACTCTGAACTTCTCTTGCAAGATAGCATTTATATGGCTGGCCCAGTTCTGGTCAATGATAACTCCCCCGGATGTTGTTTGTGGAGGATTCAGGGGAGACAATGCCATTGAATGTCAAGATGAGACTGTTGGATTTGTTCTTGTTGGAGATAAGAGAATGAGGTGATGAGAGAGTGACTGCCCTTGACAACAAGGAAGCATTTGACACATATGTGGCATCAAGGATACCTAGCAAAACTGGAGTCAAAGGGAATCAGAGGGATACAAGAAAAGATAGTTGTGGTGGTTAGAGGTCAATCATCCCAGATCCAGGATATCACTGCAGGAGTTTCTAAGAGTAGTGTTCTAGACCCAACCCTCTTCAGCAGCTTTATCAGTGCCTTTTTTCCATCATAATGTCAGAAGTGGGATATTCGCTAATGTTTAGACAATGTTCAGCACCATTCGTGACTCCTCAGATACTGGAGTAATTCATGTCCAAATGTGGCAAGATCTGGACAATATCCAGCCTTGGACTGACAATGGCAAGTAACATTCATGCCCCACAAATGCCGGGCAATGACTATCTCCAACAAGAGAGGATCTAACCATCATCCTTTGAAATTCAATGGCATTACCATCACTGAATTCCCCACTATCAACATCCTGGGGTTACCATTGACTAGAAATTGAACTGAACTGGCCATATAAGTATCATTGCCAGTCTAAGGCTAGGAACACTGTGATTAGTAACTCACCTCCTGATCCTGCCAAAGCCTGTCCACTCTATCTACAAATCACAAGTCAGGAGTTTGATGGAATACTCTCCACTTTCCTGGATAAGTGCAGTTCCAACAATATCGACACTATCCAGGACAAATCAGCCCACTTGATTGCTGTCCCTTCCACAAACATTCAATCCCTCCACCACTGACAATCAGTGGCAGCAGTGTTTGCCATATATAAGATGCACTGCAGGAATTCACCAAGATTCCTTAGGCAGTGCCTTCCAAACCCAAGATCACTACCATGTTTGAAGGACAAGGGCAGCAGATACCTGAGAATGTCACCACCTAGAGGTTCCCCTTCAAGATACTCACTATCTGGACTTGCCTTCATTGCCACTGGGCCAAAATCCTGGAATTCCTTTCCTAACAGCACTGTGGGTATACCCACACCTCAGAAATTGCAGCGGGACAAGAAAGGAGCACACTACCACTTTCGGAAGGGCAATCAGGGAAGGGCAGTAAATGCTGGCATGGCTAGAAATATCCAAATCCTTAAATGAGTTTTAAAAAGATGTCATTGCCTGGCACTTGGATTTGTTTTGATTTATTACTGTTACATGTATTAGTATACAGTGAAAAGTATTGTTTCTTGCATGGTATACAGGCAAAGCATTCCATTCATAGAGAAGGAAAGGAGGACTTCAGAATGTAGTGTTACAGCCGTAAGTAGGATGTGGAGAAAGATCAACTTCGTAGATCCATTCAAAAGTTTGATGGCAGCAGAAAAAGATGTTCTTTCATAACCTCAGACTTTTGTATCTTTTTTCCCGATGAAGAAGGTGGAAGAGAATATGTCTGGGATGCGTGGGGTCCTTAATCATGCCGGCAGCTTTGCCCAGACAGCGTGAAGTGCAGACAGTGTCGATGGATGGAAGGCTGGATTGCGTGATGGACTTGGATTCATTCATGATCCTTTGTAGTTTCTTGCGGTCTTGGGCAGAGCAGAAACCATACCAAACTGTGGTACAACCGGAAAGAATGCTTTTCATGATGCATATGTAAAAGTTGCTGAGAGTTGCAGCGGACAAATTTTCTGATGTGAATGTCACTTGTGACTTGTCAACCCAAACCTGAATATTGCCCAAGTCTAGCTACGTTTGGACACAGACTTTTTCGGTGTCTCAACTGTTATGAATGGTGCTGAAAAAAGAAATTATCCATGAAAATCCCCACTTCTGACTTATGATGGAAGAAAGGTTATTGATGAAGCAGCTGAAAATAGCTGGTCCTAGGACACTACCCTGAGGAACTCTTTCAGTGATGCCCTATGATATTCAGATTATCCTGAAACTAGTGCTGGTATCATCAGTTTATGCATATCTTCCTCAGGATGTCTCACATCCTATTAAAACATCTTTCTTTCCTAGTCTTTGTAACCTTATTGTTATCCAGAACTCTTGCCTTTAACCTTTTACCTAATCAGCTAAAGAAACAAACAGCAAAACACCCAGCAATAAACATCCTTATTGTCAACAGCAGGACAGAGATGGCAAACACACACATATTAATGAACACTTAAGATGCGGAAAATAGTCCCATAAAATTACAAGAGGTAGATTAAAACATCCATAAAATAGCTGGGTACCTGATGCCCTTGCTATAGAAGGAGTACAATGAAGGTTTACCAGGCTGATTCCTGGGATGGCAGGTCTGTCGTATGAGAAGAGATTAAGTCGGTTAGGATTATATTTATTGGAGTTTAGAAGAATGAAAGAGGATCTCATAGAAACTTAAAAAATTCTAACAGGATTAATGTTCCCAATGGTGAGGGGTTGAGAACTAAAGGGTTATAGTTGAGGATAAGGGGTAAATCTTTCTGAGCAGAGGTGAGGAGTAATGGTTTCACTCAGAGGGTGGTGAATGACAGAATGTCATTGAGGCCAAAACATTGTCTGATTTCAAGAAAAGATTCAATATAGCTTTTGGGGCTAAAGGGATCAAGGAATTTGGAGGAAGGGAGGAATCAGGATATTGAATTCAATGATCAGCCATGATCAAAATGAATGATGGAGCAGGCCAAAAGGACCTAATGGTTTACTCCTGCTTCCAGTTTCTATGCTCCTATGATTGTTAACTTTTGATTTCTTCCACTCTCACCAATGTAACAGCAATAAGACACATTGCTCGGGGTAGGTGGAAAGTAGGTCATTCCATTCTTTTTGCCTGGCTTTTAATTCCACCTCCTCCCCCATCCTTATTCATTCTTCAATTCCCAGAATTGCCTTTGCGACCATTCAGCCCTTCAAGTCTGTTTCACCAATTAGCAAAATCATAGCTACACAGTATATAAATGCTTTTTGACTCCATTTCCTAAATAGCCTTGCTCCAATTTTAAAATGTTGTCCCCTTAGAGCAGAAGGATCTAGGACATATGTTACCACCCTTTGCTGTGCAGAGCTGTGCACCACAAGAGCCACTATGTATTTAGAATTGAGAAGTAAAGGTAAAGTCATCATAGTCCCAGATGACCGTGGCTAAACCTGATCTGGATACCCCACCCACCCAGCATCCATTCCCCAATTCAGGTAACTCGGTTAGTTAAATTTTAAAGTTTTATTTATCAGTCACAAGTAGGCTTACATTCACACTGTAATGAAGTTACCATGAAATTCCTCTAGTTGCCACGCTCCTGTGCCTGTTTGGGTACACTAAGGGAGAATGTAGCATGACCAATGCATCTAACCAGCACGTCTTTGAACTATGGGATGAAACTGGAGTACCTTGAGGAAACCTACACAGACTCTGCACAGATAGTGATCCAAGCTGGGACTCAAACCCAGATCCATGGCACTGTGAGGCAGCAGTGCCAACCACTGTGCCGCCCTAAGAAAAGGATGAAAAGAAAAAAGGAATTGCACTTTTGTTTCCACCGCTCATCTGAAACCAGCCTTGCTGCAAGTCAGGATGACACCTGAAGTCACAAAAATGTTCTGCTTGAAGTCAGACAATGAGGTAATCTCATGTTACTTACATACAACTTTAAGACAATATGAATTATCTTCAAAATTATTTCACAAACAAGTTTCAGCTAACATTTTCAGTTAGTTTCAGCTAACATTTTACTAGTTTAATTAGGTGGACAGTTGGTTCATGATGCAGCTGTCCATACCAACAGCATGGGTTCAATTCCCATACTGGCTGAAGTTATACATGAAGGCCACGCCTTATTGCAACCTTGTCGGAGATGTGGCAATCCTCCAGTTAAAATCACCACCTGTCAGCTCTCCTCCCCAAAGCCTGTGCTCATCTGGGGCTACAATGACTTTACTTTTCCTCAATTCTAAATATGTGATGGCTCCTATAATGCACATCTATACATAGCAAAGGGTGGTAATACATCTCCTAGATGCTTGCAGTCTAAGGAGACAACAGTTTAAGTTTGAAGGGATGTTATTTGGGGAATGGAATCAGAAACCATTTAGTCCACATACTGTATGATGGGAATCTAGAATTATTTGATTTCATTTATTATTGTCACATGTATTGGTATACAGTGAAAAGTATTGTTTCTTGCAGCTATCCAGGCAAAGCTTACCACTCATAGAGAAAGAAAGGAGAAGGTGCAGAACGTAGTCCAACCGTCATAATTAGGGTATAAAGAAAGGTCAATTTAGTGCAAGGTAGGTCCATTCAAGAGTCTGATGGCAGCCGGGAAGAATCTGTTCTTGAGTCGGTTGGTACGTGATCTCAAACTTTTGTGTCTTTTTCCAAATGGAAGAAAGTGGATAAGAGAATGTCTGGGGTACATGGGGGTCCTTGATTATGTTGGCTGCTTTTCCAAGGCAGTGCGAAATGTAGACAGAATCAATGGTTTGCGTGATGGACTGGGCTTTGTTCTCGACTCTTTGTACTTTCTTGCAATCTTGGGCAGAGCAGGAGCCACACCAAGCTGTGATACAACCAGCAAGGATGTCTTCTATGGTGCATCTGTAATAGATGTTGAGAGTCAGAGCAGACATGCCAAACTTCCTTAGCCTCCTGTAAAAATAGAGATATTTTACCCAAAAGGACGTGGAAAATGCATCAATTGAAAATGTCAAGATTGAGGTTCATAGATTTTTGTTACATCAGCAGAAGTCTAAATGTAGTTGAGATGCAGATCAGCTGAGATCTTATTGAGTAGTGGAGCAGGCTTGATGGGCTGAATGGCCTATCCTTACTCCTTTATCCTTAACCTTGCTAAATTATGTTGTCGATAATGATAATGTCCAATCTTCTCTAGCCTCTGGTTTACCAAAAATCTGGACTGGTAGGTAAATCAAAGTCTCACTAACTGAGAAGGATGGATAAATTGACAATGTAAAATTCAATGGTTCATTACATGTGGAAAAGTGCTTAGATGTGAAGCACTTTTAGATGTTTCCTAGAGACACTTCCATATTCTGTTCTAAACAAGCTTTAAAAAAAAGCTATTAGCTGCAGAATAGTTAATTATTTTCCCTTTGTAATTGTTGAAGCGGCTAATAAATTGGCGTATTTTGCAACTGTTAGTTAAGCTTGGTGATGGATGGAGGGAATAAATAGACATCCTCTCCTTCCAATCAAAAGATAAATTATACACCTCGAGAGTTTATCGAGCCCTTTTAAGAGGGAGAGTGTATATTTCTGGACTGTCCCAGATGTTGGTGATTCCCTGCTGATGCTGAAACTGTGTAAGCAGGAGGGAGGTGGAGATTCCTGGTGCCTTTTGTAGCAGTTTTTTTCTTTGAGGGATCGGATACACACACACACACACACACTCACACACAACAGCGAGCACTCACTGGCTGCAGGAGGCAAAACCAACCGAGGATAGGGAGAGAGGGAAAGAGACAGAGAGGCAAAAAAGAACAGTGAAGTACTGAAGCAATCTGCAGCAAGATTCCCACAACGCCAAGTGAAGCACTGGACTGGCAAATCTGCAGAAAACAACACGTCTCTCTCTCTCTGGAGCAGCAGGGATGGTGTGGCAGAAGTGAAGGTACTTGAGGAAGGAAAGGATATTGAAGTGGCACAGATAATCAGTAGCGTGAGGAGCAGGAGATCCCCCTTGCCTGCAAATCGAAGGAGTCGGAGAAAGGCAAAGCGAATTGGCATCAAGATTATGCAGATTAATTAACAGGGAAGGGAAAGAGGGGCAGAGAGCCTGTTGCTTTCGATGTTGGTCCTTCTTTGCACGACCAGCGATACCCGGTTGTTTACGAGAGAATTGAGAGTTGTGCATTATCCAGGTAAGCTGTTAACATCTCATCTTGCTATGGGAGCTGGAGACAGGGGAGGGGGATAATCAGATTGTCTGCGCTCCTGCACTCCCCCCCCCCCACCCCCCGCGGGTTTCACTGCTGTACTTGCCCAGGCGGAGAGGTCTTATCTGGATTGCTCACAAGATCATTCATTCATTCATTCATTAGCCTCTCTCCCACCTCCCAATTCAAGTGGGCAGAAAGACAGTAATTGGGAAGGGAAAGGCGGGTGGCAGGGGGTGAGACACTTACTGAAATGAGGTTTGTGTGGGGCGAGAGGGGGTCTCATTCCCCTGCTCAAACCTGCCTCCCCACTCCCCAACCCCCTGCAATATGTTGTTCTGCTTCACTGCCGCGGAGCGAATGATTTTCAATTGTTCTCTAAATGCCACACAGTCTTCATTGAGAATATTTTTTAGATGCACCCAGTTCTAAAACTTAACAGAAATATCTGGGAAACGCGACCTCTAGGGGAGAACGCCAACTGTGCCAGAGTTGGATATGTTTTTATTTGGGCAAAAAAAATTAAACTCCTTTTAAAATTGTGCGTTATATTTTAGTAACGACACCAGCCCTCACTCTTCCCCACGTCCTGGTAGTGGCTTCAGGCAAGGAGTTTTTTTTTTCTAAATAGCTTAATTGTTGTGTAAAATCTGAACCTGCAAGATGCATCCCCACAAATTTGAATCGTAGACTGACTGGTGCAAAGGGAGGCCATTTGGCCCATCGTGGCTATACTGGCTCTAGGAAAGACCCAATCACTATTATTCTCCTGGCCCTGTCCCCATTTTCCAGCAATTCTTTACCACTTATCCAAATTCCCAAGGTCTCCTCTGCCTTTTATTAGAGGGGATAGAATTTCCACCACCCCAACTTTGAAAAAGGAGTTTACTCATCAATTTGTTTACTCACGAGGGGCCTAAATAAAATTTTAGTTTTGCTCAGAGGCTCCCTTAGCATGTCTTAATTATTCTCGTCATTTGCACAGTGAGCACAAAACACACCAAAAAAAAACTCAATCATAATCCTTTCTATGTTCCGAGCTGAGATTAGAATATTTTAGCATGGTTAGTGGTCAGATTTGCCAGCTGTGCTTCCAACATGCGTTGAAATGTAACAGGCATGAAGAGAACAGTAATGAGTTGCATAGCCAATAATTCTGGTTATTCCTCTGAGCTCTGACAAAGGGTCATTGAAACGTTGGCTCTATTCTCTGTCCATGGATGCTGTCAGACCTGCTGAGATTTTCCAGCATTTTCTGTTTCCATTTCAGATTCCAGCATCCACAGTATTTCACTTTTATCTTACCAGTTATTTTGTTGTTTTGTGAGGTGTGAGTATCACTGGCAAGAATTGTATTTGTCCATATTCATCATTCTTAATTGCCCTCGAGAAGGTGATAGGTGTTGCCTTCTTGAACCAGCCACAGTCCATTTGCTGTAGGTACACCCACGGTGCTCTTAGGGAGGGATATTGATTGGGGTTTGGAAGATGTCAAGGGAGCTCCTTGCATTTCAGATAATGTGATTTGCTCACCAGAGCGAATAGAGAGGATCTCATCCAATGCACTCTGCAGGTTGGGGGAAAGAGTTCAAAGTTTATTTATTAGTGCCACAAGTAGGCTTACATTAACACTGCAGTGAAGTTATTGTGAAAATCCCCTAATTGTCATACTTCACTGCCAGTTCTGATACACTGAGGGAGAATTTAGCATGGCCAGTGTACCTAACTAGTATGTCTTTTGGACTGTGGGAGGAAACTTGACCACCTGGAGGAAACCCACACAAACACGGGAAGAATGTGCAGACTTCACACAGACAATGGCCCAAGCCAGGAATCAAACCAGGATCCCTGGCGCTGTGAAGCAGCAGAACCACTGTGCCACTGTACCACCCTAGGGAAGCCTAATTAATAAAAAAAACGTTCGTTCACTTCCAGCAGAGGCACAGTTTCAGAACCTTTTAACTGTGAAAAAGACAGAAGACAATGTCATATCAAAGAAAATTCTCAGAAGAAATTAGGAGAGGCTCAGTTTGAGAACTGTACTCTGAATGATTTACTCACTACATAATGTAATCTGACACCGCTACTTACAGACTATCATTGATTGTTCCAACAACTACTCCTGGAGTTATTTAGAGTAACCGTGAAAAGCTGGCAATATATTCCGCAATAATTTCCAGCCTTGCTCGATAATAATGGTCTTAAAATACTTGCTTACAAAAGCAAACCTACGTGAGAAAAGGAAGTGTTTGATTTTGGTTGCCAGCCAGCGCTTTGCATCCTGATTAATTTCAGAAGCCCCTGGTTTACTGAAGGCTGACTGAACTGGAAGGGCTGGATGGTAATCTGCTCGAAAGAATTGGTCTGATTAAGCAGGGCTAAAACTAAACTCAGTGTTGCCTAGGTCTGGATAAAATTGATTTGCCACAGAATCAGCACAAGGGGAGGTCAGTCAGTCTTTGCGTCAATCCAAGAAGAGAGGGCATCCAATTAGAAGCATTCCATGGCAGCATGGTGGCACACAATGCTTAGCAGGGACCAGGGTTCGATTCCTGCCTTCAGATGATTGTATGTGGGGAGTTTGCGCATTCTCCCTGTGTCTGCGTGGGTTTCTTCTGAGTGCTGCGGTTTTCTCTCACGATCCAAAGATATGAAGGTTATGTGGCTTAGCCCTGCTAAATTGCCCCTTAGTGTCAGGGGGATTGGCAGGATAAATATGTGGGTTTACCAGATAGGGCCAAGGTAGGATTGTTGTTGGTAAAGGCTTGATGGGCCAAATGGCCTCCTTCTGCACTTTTATAGATTTTAGTGCACTGTAGAGATTTTATGAATTTTTTTCTAAACTGACTTTCTCCAACAGAAGCAGCAACAAATATGAACCAACTGGACTTCTAATTCAGGCACTTTGAGTGACGAGTGGGGATAATGTAGTTTTTTTTTAAATTGAACAATTGCTGACAAAATTATTGGTGCACTCTGTGCAATTAAAGTGGCACTCCAATCAATGTAAAATGATAGTGACAGAGCAACAGAACTATTTTGACATTTTATTATCTGGACATGAAGTGTAAGTGTTACTCATACCAGAGCCCATGAGTCACTGGCAGCCTGCATTGCAGACCTTCAGCCATGGTCACTAATGGACCTCCTGTATCTCCTATCTCTCGTTCAGCCTGCTGGATGTGGGATGGTGCTGCTGCTAACAGGAGGTGAAGGGACACAGGGAGGGTGAAAGGGAAAAGAGAAAGGGACCCGATAGGAATGTTCCAGGAGAACAGAAAGAGATTGGACATACATAACAGAGACTCAGGAAGAGAGAGATGGACACATATTTTGGCTGCTTTATGGGCTATTTCTTGAAGAAAATTCACAGATAGAAGGCTAGTGAATATTTTACAGAATAGAATTGAATATAGAACCCCCACAGTACAAAAGGAGACCATTCGGCCCATTGGGTCTGCACTGATCACAGTCCCACCTGGGCCCCACTCCACAACCCCAAACACTTACATTGCTAATCCCTGGGATTAATTTAGTATGACCAATCAATCTAAACCGCACATCTTTCGAGTGTGGGTGGAAAGTGGAGCACCTGGAGGAAACCCAGGCAGATACAGGGAGGAAGTGCAAACTCCACACAGAGGCTGGAATTGAACCTGGGTCCCTGGCGTTGTGAGGCACTGATGCTAACCACTGTGCCACCATGCCAGTCTATTAGTAGATTCATTAATACCTTGTTTTCATTCATTTTTGGGATATGATATTCACGGGCAAAGCCAGCATTTATTGCCAATTCCCAACTGACGTTGAACAAGTGGTCAGGTACCCCCTACAATTGAGTGATGTGTCAGGCCATTTCAGAGGAGCAGTTAAGAGTCAACAATATTGCTAAGGGTCTGGAGTCGCTTGTGGGTAAGCTTGGCAGATTTCCTTTGTAAAACAGGGTTCTTTCAAACAGCCAGAGCTATCGGTTGATTTAAATCACAGTATAAAATATGACAGCATATATAAAAAGACTCCCTGCACTTCCTGCCCTTGCTGCTCACTGCCCTCCCACCTCTCTGGTGACCATCACCATGCAAGCCTCTCCTGCCTTCCTTTATTTGTGTTTTGCGATCCAGCAATGAGCCTCAGCCTTGGGTGCAGCCACCACCTCACTGCTGTCATTCAATGGAGCTGCTAGTTTCCTGATAGCACTTGGTAGGCAGGACTTTGGTCTGCAGTGTCCATGATCCGAGAGAAAGCCCATCCGGTTAAGTACCCGCGTGGCACTTGAAGCCGTGTGCTGTCCTGCAGAGAGACTAGGCTGGACTCCTGGTGGCTCTCCATCCAGCGGGCAATGCCCTCCATTGAACATCTCAGAAGATTCTCCCTATAATCACAAAGTCTTTGCTAGGACTTCTAAAACCCAGATGAAAATTAAGGGAGATGATGGCGTCATTGAACTAATAATCCAGAGACCCAGAGTAATGCTCTGGGGACCCGGGTTCAAATCCCATACCAGCAAGTGATAAAATTTGAGTTCAATTAAAATCTGGAATTGAAAATTGATATTTGTAAAAATCCATCCTTTAGGGAAGGAAATCTGCCGTCCTTACCTGGTCTGGCCCTACATGTGTCTCCAGACCCACAGCAATGTGGTTGACTCTTTAATACCCTCAGAGATGGGTAATAAATATTAGCTGAGCCAGTGATGCCCACATCCCATGAATGAATTAAATAAAGATGCATCGGAGAAACCAATTTTCCTGTGGTCCTTGCAAGTGGGCACCCCAGCCTTGGAAGAGGGGTGTGTGTGTTTTGCAAACCAGTCCTTCCCAACCTGAATAAAGGCCACACAAAAATGGCGTGGAGAAGAGAAGGCAGCCAAAGGTTTTAGAGGAAAAGCAATTAAGTGCAACGTTGGCAGCCTGATTCCTGCTTCCATCTGGAGATGAAAATCATTGAATCATAAAATCCCTCCAGTGCAGAAGGTGGTCATTCAGCCCATCAAACCTATAGTGACAACAATCCCACCCAGGTCTATCCCCCTATCTCCATTTATTTACATGCTGTTCCCCTGACATTAAGGGCCAATTTAGCATGGACAATCCACCTAACCTACACATCTTTGGAGTGTGGGAGGAAACTGGAGCACCCAGAGAAAACCCACGCAGACATGAGGAGAATGTACAAATTCCATACAGACAGTTACGTGAGGCCGGAATTGAACCTGGGTCCCTGGTGCTGTGAGACAGCAGTGTTAACTGTGGCAATACTGGCATTCTTGTTTCGATTACTTGTCTAATAACGTTACCATTATGTTACTGTACTCCCAACCCCACACTCCACAAAAAGCAACGTAATAATGCGTTAAGACTATCATCTAAGGGTTACCTTGAAGAAACCAATTATTGGTCTTTCTGGGGCAGAACTGAGGAGTTAAGTTGAATATAATCCTGAAATTGATGATCAGTGTTGCCAAGAGGGCGAGATGTTTGACTGGTTTGTCAGCAGCTCCTTCCTCCATAACAAATTCCCCAAAGCTGAAAACCTGATGGAACTTTCAATGCAAAGGCAGTCCAGTTGGACTTTCTTGCTCCAGGTCATATTCTTACCATATATTCTGCTAATACCAGCAAATGCTTGAGTGGAACTGGGGTGCCAGGAATAAATTGCCTCCCTCTGGCATACACGGAAGCAAGACAGCAGGAGGTTCAAACTTACTGGGCCTTGTCCATGCGACAATATTGCTAAAGTTGAAAAAGAATGTTGTTCTAAAACATTCAATGACAATGGTGAATTCCATGCTCAAAGTCAAGGCTGATCAGTAAGTCATATATTAGTGAAAAATCAATACTTGTGTGTACTTCTTTTGCCCAGTACATGGTAATCTGTTAAAAGGACTTTGTATACAAAGAAAGCTTATAGTATTGTACCCAGTTTTGGCCTCTTTGTTTGAGGAACAGGGGTATTGAAGGCAGCTCAGAGGAGGTTCACCAGACTGATTCCAGGAATGAAAGGGTTGATGTAAGAGGAGAGATTAAACAATTTGGGCTTATATTTGCTGGAGTTTAGGAAGATAAGAGGGGATCTGCTCAAAGTATATAACATTTTAAAAGGGATTAATAAAGTAAGCATAGACTAAATGTATCTTCTTTTGAAGCAATCTGGAACAATGGTCACAGGTATAGCTTGAGAAGTAGATTTAAAACTATAGGGGAAACTAGTCTCGCAGAGAGTGGTGAATTTGTGGAACTATAGCGTGATGGAGTCTGAATCATTGAATGGTTTCAAGAGGGAAATAGAGATACTACTAACAAAAAAAAGAGATAAGAGGGATGTGGGGGACAGGTGGGAGGACGGATTTGGGACCAGGAAATGATCAGCCATGACCTGATTGAATGGCGGAGCAGGCTCGCAGGGCTGAATTGCCCACTTCCGTTTTTAATTCCTGTGTTCCTGCAACTTCTTTGTTGTAGCAGAAAGATACAGTGAGACGTTGACGAACACAGGATGCATTTAAAGGGTTACCGCACCATTTCAGTGAAGTTGTCACCAAACCACCTTCAAGGCCACTGAAAGTGAGCGGCTCTGTTTTCATGATTTAAAATAACAGTCGTGCGATTTTGAAATTGGTAAACATATGAAAACTAAATGCGGGAAGGGAGGTGGATTGAGGTTAGAGAGAAGGACAGCATTTGTTGAGGAGAGAATGCCTTTTTTAAGGGTCTCTTGGACTTTTTGGAGAAATTAACATAGGCAGGAACACAGGAACAGGAATAGGCCATTCAGCCCATCAAGCCTGCTCGGCTAATCAGAGAATCATTGAATCCCTACAGTGCAGAAAGTGTACATTCGGCCCATCAAGCCTGCAATGACAACAATCCTACCCAAGCCCTATCCCAGTAACCCCATCTATTTACCCTGCTATTCCCTCTAACCTACGCATCCCAGGACACTAAGGGTAATTTAGCATGGCCAATTCACCTAACCCACACGTCTTTGGGCTGTGGGAGGAAACTGGAGCACCTGGAGGAAACCCATGCAAACATGGGGAGAACACATAAACTCAGCACAGACAATTATCTGAGGCCGTAATTGAACCTGGGTGCCCGGAGCTATGAGGCAGCAATGTTAACTACTGTGCCACTAATCTTCCTTAACATTCATTAGTGAACCAGTTGGGTTTTTACAACAATCAATAATAGTTTTATGATCATCATTAGACTTTTAATTTCAGATATCTCCATTAATTGAATTCAAATTTCACCACCTGCCTTGGTGGGATTCGAATCTTAGTCCTCAGAGCATTACCCTGATTCACCACCCTCCAAATGAAGAAATTCCTCAGTCTCAAATGGCCTGTCCCTTATTCTGAGGCTGCGTCCCCTAATTCTAGATTCAGCAACCCAGGGAAAGCTTCTTACATACAGCTTTCCTGGCACTTCTTGCAGAATTTTCAATGTGATCATCTCTCGTTCTTCAAAACTCGAGAGAATACGGGCCCAGTTTCCTCAATCTCGCCTCAGAAGTGTTGTGTTTTTGCATAGCTCCCTGGAGGATAATCAAACTAGGGACAATATGATCTATTACTGACTGTTAGCTTTTTATTTAACCTTTGCTGATGGGCACGTGCGTTGTTCCTGACCACTGATGGAAGAAATGGATTTGCTGCTCACATAGTTGTTCCTAGCTATCTTATTAATGACTCTTTTCTCACATTTATCTATTAAAAAGTCAAAATGAATTGAATTTGTGAGTATGTGTGTCACGAAGATCTATTTCAATATGTGATCCTGATGTCTCATCCATGGCTTTCCTCCGTTTATGACCAATTGGAAAAACTCACGAGTGGGGTACGGATAATCAATGTACTTTTACTGACTGGTCCTTTAAACAAATAAGCATTTTTATTCGGAGATAAATGAAGTGCCGGTTGAAAGCAGTGGCTGAAATGTTTCGCACATTCTCAACAAAGGGCAAATTATTCCTGCAAATCATTTCTGTCTGTTTGTTAACATTTACTGAAAGGTCAACCCCCAGACTCTGGAGGGAACCTCTAAATCACTCAAGATGTCCTATGTCATCTTTGATGACTTCCATGTAAGGCTTGAGAAATATACCTAGTTATAAATTCAAAACGCGTCTGTTGGGGCAATACCAAACTCATTAAGATTTCGTTTCTCTTTGTTTCCAGTCCTTGGACACGGAAGCAGGTTGGCTTTCTTCGCTCAACTCAAGGAGTTTGAGTCCCTGTGGGGAAATAGTTTATGCCACTCTGAGCAATCTGTTCCCATGGATTTTCGCGACAAATCCCAAATTTCTCTTGAGTATTGCCAGAAAGTTTGTTTACCTTCTTCCCTCCCACCCATCCCTGAATGAACAAGGAAGATAGATTACATTGTGACCGTGTTTTGATTTGGGGAGTTGGTGCATTAAGTCAATAATTCACTTTCCACAATTCCCATTGCAAAGTACAAGAAAGTATTTCGGGCCAGTTAGAGCACGCTGGTGTTCACATTCCTGATAAGCTTCCTCTCATTCCTCTTCATTTGATTTTTTGACTTGATTTGATTTATTATTGTCACTTGTATCGGGATATAGTGAAAAATATTGTTTCCTGTAAGCTATACAGACAAAGCATACCATTCATAGAGTACATACTGGAGTAGGGAAGGAGAGAATGCAGAATGTAGTGTTACAGTCATAGCTAGGGTGTAGAGAAAGGTCCATTCCAAAATCAAATGGCAGCAGGGGAAGAAGCTGCTCTTAAGTTGGCCAAACATGACCTCAGACTTCTGCATCTTTTCCCCAACTGAAGAAGGTGAAAGAGTACATTTGAGATGTGTGGGTCCTTGATTATGCTGGCTGCTTTTCCGAGGTAGTGGGAAATGTAGATGGAATCAATGGATGGAAGAGGGGTTGGCATGATGGATTGGGCTATGTTTACAACCCTTCGTAGTTTCTTGCAGTCTTGATCAAAGCAGGAACCATGCCAAGTTACGATACAACCAGAAAGGATGCTTTCTGTGGTGCATCTGTCATCTGACCTTATCTGCATACCCTTTCCCCCTCATTTGTTTAAGTATCCAGCTTCTGCTTAAACACATCAATTTGATTTACCTCCACTATCCCAGTAATTCTACATTCTAACTATTTGCTGAGTAAAAAGGATCCTCCTGAATTCCCTATTGGATTAATTAGTTACCGTCTTGTTTTCTTGTGATGCAATGCATCCCTGCCTTTGAGCCAGAAGCTCTGGGTGCAGGTCCCACTCTAGGACTTTAAAGTTTGTTAATTTATTAGTCACAAGTAATGCTTACCTTAACACTGGAATGAAATTACTGTGAAATTGCCCCAGTCCAGCGCCAGTTAGAGTCAATGCACCTAATCAGCATGTCTTTCAGAAAGTGGAGCACCCGGAGAAAACCGAGGCAGACACAGGCTCCATACAGACAGTGACCCAAGCCAGGAATTGGACCTGGGATCCCTGACGCTGTGAAGCAGCTTTGCTAACCACTGCCCCACCATGCCGATGTCTTAGTCTGGCAAAACTAGGTGTGTTCATAACACGGCCAAACAGGTTAGACGTTGACCCACAAATGCTACCAAAAATTCCAGTGGCAGGTGATAAGAGTGGGAGAGATTCCTCGTCAGTGACGGAAAGGAGCTTGGACCCTCGAACATCACTATCCATAGCTCCAGATTACAACATTCAGGTAACAATGCCTGTAACCACAGCAACATCAACTCCCTGACTGAACTGTAAATATACCACCACCATCTCTTTGTGGCACCAGTTATTATCCCATCCACGAGTGGAAATCTCCTTGATGTGGCTACTTTATCAAGCTTTGAATTCTCCTCTGAATATAGCTGTTGGAATATGCCGATTATTCCAAATCCCAGGAGAGAAACTTGGAATAATTGCCCTCAACTTTAGTAACTCTATTTACCCTAACCTAAGCATTATGGGACACTAAGGGGCAATTTAGCATGGCTAATGCACTTAACTCACACATCTTTGGAGTATGGGAGGGAACTGGAGCACCCGGAGGAAACCCACACAGACACGGGGAGAATGTGCAAACTCCACACTGACAGTGACCCAAACCAGGAATGAAATCCAGCTCTTTGGAGCTGTGAAGCAGTGGTATTAACTATTGTGCCACTGTGCTGCCCAGTATTGTTTGATATAATATGAGGAAAGGTTTGGAATCCAGAGAATGAGGGACCCGACATTTTGTAATGATTTTAAATAACATCTTGATCTAAAACAATGGTCAAACATAATGGGTATGATTTTCTGGACACCCGCACCCCCAAGATTGAAAATTCCTGCCACAGGTCAACAGCCCTTTAGACGGTCGACCAAATTTTCTGGTCTGTCCTCCATAATTCCCGTGGCAGGCAAGATAGAAACATTTTGCCCAATATCTCTAACTTTACCAAATTCACTACCTTCAGAGCTAATTTTCCTTAAGCATTCTGCAACATCTCATACATTTTAGAATTTCCTTTAAAAATCCAGTAACTGTTACCATACCAGGCAGTTACATTTTAAACAGATCTGGTTTGCTGGAAATTAAACAGCTATTTCTGCTATGGCGGAGACCTGAAGTTATCCTTGTGAAAGTTTGTCGTCTTCTGATATACAGCTTTTCCCTTCTGAACTTCCCTTTTATGAACAAATCTCTTCAGAAGTCAAACCCAATTACCTTAAGTTTGTGACTCTATCCTTTAGAGTCTAAATGCAAAGTTCATGCCTTGTCTTCTCCTTTGAACATCTAAGACTCTCTGAGTGTAATTTTCCTGTCCCAATCACCACAGGAAGCATAGTGGGTGGGATTTTCTGACGTTGGGGTAAGCAGGACTGGAAAATGTCTTTGTTCCCATTGTTACCAACTTGCTTTAGGTAAACATTTGTTTGCTGGGTACATCAACATCTCAAAATCACTAGTTCCTTTAGCATAACCAGCCTGTCCCTGCCTTTTGTAGGTTACATTTTCCAATAGTTTTTAAAAATATATAACCAGAATAAAGCATTCAATTTATTGAATTTCCCTGATAGTTTTGTGACATCACTATTTTTCCTGACACCTGGGTTTAATGTTCTTTTTCCTGAAGAAAAAAGTTGCAGCTTCTTCAATCTTTGCTGACCAGTACAATTTCTCAGTCCTGATTCATTCCAGTAAATCATTTTTGCATTTTTGCCATTGTCTCCATGTAATTTTTATAATTGAAAGAACAGAATTGTATTCTCCACCACAGTACTTGTTCAATACATTTCTAAGGCCATCCCTGCCCCACGCTGAACATGACACAGGTTACGTAATGTTGACCCTTAAGTTGTTTTAGTTTTTGAATTTGGTGTCTTCCAATTAGATGCATCGTCACTGATCTGCGAGTTTCAGGCAAAAAGCGACTGAGCGATCCCAAAATTGTAAAAATCCCAGGATTCTGCAACGTAAAATAAGCAGCAATTTTCATCTTACTTGGTCATCATAAACTAATGGCCCAAATTTGAAAAGTGCACAATGTAAACATCAAAGTCCTGGTTTGCACCCACAGTCCGAAAGATGTGCTAGTTAGGTGCATTGGCCATGCTAAATGCTCCCTCAGTGTACGCAAACAGGCGCTGGAGTATGGTGACTAGAAGATTTTCACAGCAACTTAATTGCAGTGTTACTGTAAGCCTACTTGTGACACTAATAAATAAACTTAAAGCTTAATAAAATATCCCAAAGAAGTCAAGTGAAATAGTTACCATAAGCCATTGGCCCTGATTGTAATGTAAAGCTTATTTTTGCAAATCAACTAAATAGGCTGTGAGAGGACCCTTTATAGAATAGATATTGAATGCCTGCGTCGATCAGTTAACCTGTCAGTGCAGACTTATTGCTCAGCAAATCCTTTCCAAGAAAAGCTGATCCAAATTTACACCAGCTAGGCTAACAGAATGCACACCTCTTATTTTCACCTTTTCTCTCTCCTTTCCTTTTTGACTGCATCTGTCTCTCTTACTCCAAATCCATCTCTTTTTCTTTCGATGCCTTTCCATTTTGTGATAGTTGGCCTTAAATAACATGCTTATAATGAATTCTAACATTGGACCTGACTTCAGACGACTAGAACAACGAGCAAGATTTGATCTTTAGTAAAGATAGCTCACAGATGGCAAGCGATTGAAATAAATAGTGAAAAAAGGATACTTTTTTTAATGATTTGTTTAGTAACAGCTGATGAAAATATTGCAAGGGGCTCTTTATTTTAAAAAAATTATGGTGTGAACCAAGCAACCTGAATTCCAGCTGCAATTGCTGTTCAATATTGTGTTGGCAAAACGCAACTGGGTAAATGTTTACTGAGCATGGTAAAAGAAATATGATATCAACCACTCTCCCTGCTAATGATTGCTGCAACAGTAACCGCCACCTTATTGTTCTCTGGTAAGTCCTACTGAGAAATGGATATCTATGACTTAAGTACCAATGATCAATTAAGAGAGGGAAATGTCCTTATACACAGTCACTGATGGTAAGCATGCAGATGTAGCAGTCAATAAAAAAACTGAATGGTTTGTTAGCCTTCATAGTAAGAGGATCCTCACAGCAATGGAGAGGCCTTGATGCAATTAATAGTGAGGCCAATTAATTAATTAATTAATTAGTGAGGCCACATCTGGAATATTGTGTGCAGTTTTGGCTCTCCTTAACAGAGGAAGGATGTTTTTGCTGTGCAGAGTGCAGAGAAGGTTGATCCCTGTGATGGTGGGACTGATGTATGAGAAATTGAGTCGGTTGTGATTGTATTCGCTGGATTTCCGAAGAATGAGGAGGAATCCCATAGAAACCTATAAATTTCTAACAGGTCAATACAGGGTAGATGCAAGAAGGATGTTCCTGATGGTGGGGTTATCCAGAACCAGGGGTCACAGTCTGAGGATACTGGACAGAACATTTAGGACAAAAATGAGGAGAAATTTCTTCACCCAGAGAGTTGGGAACCTGTGAAATTTGCTTCCATAGGAAATATTTGAGGCCAAAACATTGAATATATTTAAGTAGTTAAATATAGCAAGAGGAGGTGAAGGGGATTAAAGGATATGGAGGGAAGGTGGGATTAGACCATTAAGTTGGATGATCACTGATGATCATAATCAATGGTGAAGCAGGTTTAAAGGGCCAAATGGCCTCCTGTTGCTCTTGTTTTGTATGTTAAAAATACTTACAAATATACTGACAAGATACCACCAAAGATGTGCAAGTTAGGCTGATTAGCCATGCTAAATTTTTCGGTATTCAGAATACATGAGGTTATGGAGTTATGAGGATAGTGCCTGGGTGGGATTGTGGTCAGTACAGAGTCAATGGACCAAATGGCCTTCTTCTGCACTGTATGATTTTATGTTTTAGAGTTCAATAAGCCTTTTGCAGTGGAATATCATGTTGCATCTTAACATCAAGGTTCATGTATAAAAATGTCAGGTTGAGCAATGTACAAGAAGGATTCTGGGACCTAAGGCAGTATAATGCATGTCCATAGCTTTGGAGAGAAGCAGACAAAATTGGTACAATTCTGTCTGATATAATTACATATCTATTAGATAAGGGAGGACAGTCCACAGAGTCGATGGCAGAACTTCTCAGGGTCTCTCTTACGTTTTTGAATGCAATATTAAAGAGAAACAAGAGTCAAGGCTTTGTTACAAATACTGAGTTAAGCTTATTATATTGGGAAAAATGAAAGCTACATAAATTATAAATGATCACTTTTGTTGGCTGGTGCAAGCTTACAAAATGTGAGTTGGAACAGTGTGAAATTAATTTGTCACTTTGAAGGTTCAGAATGTGTTTCACCGAGTTGCCTGAAACCATGGCAAAGAAATTGGACCAAGTTTCACCCTTTTGTTGGACATAATTGACACAAGGGGGGAAATTTCACACTTGCCATGGGAATCGTAGTGGGTATGGGGTCAGACTATACAAAGGTTTGTTGACCTGGAATGGGATTTTCTGTTTTTGGGGCAAACAGAGCCGGAAAATTCTGCCCAATAAGTCCAGTATTAGGGACCACCATCCTGCATCCAAGGTTGCCTGATAGATATTCAATGCACAATGGAGCCCGATTATTTTTTCGGTGTCCAGAATAGCTTTGTAATACAAATCTCTTTTTATGCTAATGAAGGAGCGAGTGTGTAATATGAAGCGGTAACAGACGGCACATGCTAATATGTAATGTAGATTATGATACACCGTTGACTCTAGTCAGTCATGTATTATACTGTAAGTATGACGCTGTACTAAGTTGTACTAATAAATTATTGTTAAGCAGACACCTGAGTATGTCTACAGTTTCTCTAAGAACCAAGTCTCATGCCTAAAGTTCAACACAGAATGACCCAATTTCCGAACAGAGGGTGGGATTTTCTGACCGTCCTGAAACTGGAAAATCCCGCCGGAGGTCCATGAACCTTTCCATGATCACTCCTTGCCTGCTGCAATTCCCATGGCAAGCGAAATGGGAGAATTCACACCAGAATATTTCTTTGAGCCCTCAGGGCTACACCGAGGCGGGTAGGACTGAAATCCACTCCATTGATGTTTTTCAGACTTCAAAGCGGCCTAGCCCATGATTGGCATCTAAAAGAGTGAAGTTTAATGATGTATTTTTCTTAAATCATGGTGACATGGAGGCCAGAGGACCTGCTCCTTGCTGCACAGCATTGCCAATGGCTGCGATCGCTCCATCCCTAGCTATCTTTGCACCCGTCTAATTGGATTCTTCCTCAGGGCCATTGCCTGCCAGATCAGGAGGAAGGCCCAACCTTGCTTCTCCAGTTGGCAGCGCTGCTTGTGGGAGTGCGGCCGGTGCCAGCAGCTCACTGCATGCTTTTGTGAGTGTTCGAGGACTTCTTGCAATTCCCCTGAGCGCAGGCTCCTACTCCAGTGCCAATTTTAGCAACTGAAGTCTGGCTCAAGGGAGTGTCCAAGCCCAAAAGTCTCCATTACCAACTTAATTCCAAGGTTCACAAATATAGTCCTGTCCTTCTCTCTTTGCTACCCTGTGCAATGGAAGTGCTGCAAAAAATACTTCCCCCCATAATACCATTGCTCGAGGTGGAGGGCGCATGGGTTTCCTCTGGGTGCTCTGTTTTCCTTCCACATTTCAAAGATGTGCAGGTTAGGTGAATTGACCGTGCTAAATTGCTCCTTAGTGTCCCAAATTTGTCGATTAACTTTATTTATTTCTTGTTCATCATAAGTAGGCTTACATTAACGTAGCAATGAAGTTACATTAAGTGCATTGACCATGCTAAACTCTCCCTCAATGTACCCAAACAGACACAGGAGAACAGTGCCTAGGGGATTTTCATACTAACTTCATTGCAGTGTTAATGTAAGCCTACTTGTGACGCTAATAAATAAATAAGCAGATTTGCAGACTGTGAAAAGATGAATTCAGAGGCCACTATATAAAGTTTAAAATTCTGTGGTCAGAATAAAATATTAATCCTAACTTAAAGCCTGGAGATCATCTTAGCTTGAGTAGGACCAGCCCTTTGACCTTGTTGACTGGAACATAATGAGCTTTTGAGGCGGTTTCTGTGATTCTTTGGGTTTTGTTTTTACAATGCTGCATTTAATAACACCACTAATATCAATATTGGAGGTGTCAGTCAGTGGGTTCAGCTCCAACTACTGTCTGTTATTGACTTGGGAGTCTGACAGCTTTAAAAGCTTGGTAATCAAATTATATTGAAGGTTGAACTTTTAGTTCAGTTTAGAGTTCAAGGAGATGAAATAAAAAGAATCATGGAGCTTTTAATCTGACCCAGTACTTTGGGGTGACACGGTGGCACAGAGATTGGCACTGCTGCCTCACAGCGCCAGGGACCCAGGTTCGCTTCCTGACTTGGGTCGCTGTCTGTGTGGAGTCTACACATTCTCCACATGTCTGTGTGGGTTTCCTCTGGGTGCTCCGGTTTCATCCCACAGACCGAAAGACGTGCTGGTTGGGTGCATTGACTGCGCTAAATTCTCCCTCAGTGCATCCCAGGTGTGTCGAATAGGGGATTTTCACAGAAACTTCATTGCAGTATTAATGTAAGCCTACTTGTGATGCTAATGATAAATAAATTTAAAAGTTTGGGAAAGTATTTGGAATCTGAAGTATTTTCCTTCCAAAAAGGAGATTTTTTTTTGTTAATCAAAGTGCAGCCTTGAGTTTGGAAATTGAGAAAGGGAGGAATTCTACTCAAACATGTCACTTCATGGCTTTCGCTCTTACACAGGCACTTGTTTGGTTTGGACTGTTCAGGAGCTGGTGCCTGACATTAACACCCTCAGATTACACTCTATTGTCTTCAGAGCAGATTTACCTTTATGGGTTACAATTCATGGATAAGAAAATTGGATCTCAGTGGCATAACTAAAGGTACGTTCTCCTACAATAAGATCATCAGATATTGGTGCAGAATTAGGCCATTTGGCCCATCAAAGCTACTCTGCCATTCAATTATATCTGATAAATTTCTCAGCCCCATTCTTCTGCCTTTTCCCTGTAACTTTTGATCCCTTTACCAATCAAAAACCTATCTGTTACTGTCCTCAATATACCCAATGACCTGGCATCCATAATTTCACAAATTCACCACTCTTTACTCTGAGGCTGTGACCTTGGATCTTGATCTCTCTTACTGATGGAAATATCTTTTCCATGTCTAATCTGGATCACTGATGCCTTTTAGGGAAGGAAATCTGCCATCCTTATCTGGTCTGGCCTACATGAGACTCCAGGGCCACAGGAATGAGGTTGACTCTCAACAGCAACTAGGAATGGGCAATAAATGCTGGCCAGCCAGTGATGTCCATGTTCCACAAATGAATAAAAAGAAGAATTTCCAGGCCTTCCAGTATTCTGTTAATTTCAATGACATCCCCTCTTTCCTTCTAAACTCCACTAAGTTTAGGCCTATAGTCCTCAAATGCTCCTGAATGAAATATCTATCACCACTTGAGCACATGGGAAGATCCAGAAAGCCACATTGGATTAAACTGTTAGATGGGACAAGGAACCAATGATAAATGGAACCCTTTGAAGAACTTTAAAATCAGTTTTCTGCTCGAGTCACATGAAGTGGAGTGGAAATGCCTGAGCTTGCGGCTAAGGGTGGCGTGTCCCGCAAGGTGTCCAAGCAGTCGCTGACCAAGGTCACCAAAAAGCTGTCCAAGAAGCGGAGGAAAGTCCGCAAGCAGGTCCACCCCTCCACGCGCATCTTTGTCCAAGGCCATTAGTGTCATGAACTCTTTCATGATTGACATCTTCGAGCGCATCGCCTCTGAAGCATCGCACCTCATCCACTACATTCCATCTCGGCACAGGAGATCCAGAGCTCAGTCTGCCTCATGTTATTGGGCGAACCAGCCAAACATGCCTTCTCTGAGGGCACTAAAGCAATCACCAAGTATATTGACTCCGCCTAATCACTGCACAAAGATTGAAGAGTACATATATAATACATAAAGAATGCATAATAGAGCATAATGTAGCTATATTCTGGAGCATTCAATTGTTCTGCTTTGATTGAGTAAGTCTGTTTACATTTAATAGTTACTATGCTTGACTAGTTAAACCTGGGTGTGGATTCAGAGTCAGAGTAAACACATTCTAAAAAGAGCTGGAAGCCAGGGCTGAAGCATGCAGTAGTATTTTTTTAAATTAAATAAAACCTATTCTACACATAGAGACTAAAGTAATTGCTGCATGGATCTGTGTTGTAACATATATAACATATTCCAGCAGCAAAGTGAAATGCAGGCACAAGGAGACTGAAAAAGTGAGACAATGAGCAGTGGGGAGGGAAGGAAACCCTTCGCTGAAACCTAAATTCAGACAGAGTAGAGGACAGAGATTAATAGAAGGTGAAGAAGGTTATATTAGTCAGGAGAGCTATATTTAGAAAATTAGATCGAGATTGTGGGGAATATGAAAGATGATCTGAAAGGCTTTCATTAATGTATTTTTGGCAAACAGGTGAGCAGGGAAATGCCAGGAGCATTGAAAAATATCAAGTGACTGAAATGGACGGATATTATAAATTACTTTGCGTCAGGTTTCAGACAGAAAGCCATTGGCTGCCTTCCAATACAGGGATGAGGAATGTTGGAAATTACAAATAAGGAACAGGTTGAGGAAATTGACAAGACACTGTGCCAATGTGGCCTACATGGAAGGATCGTTTCTCAGGAGACAAATTATGTCCGGTGGATATTTTTACAGATTTGTTGAAAATAGGGATAGTTCCCACGCACTGGGGAAAGCTGAATAGGAACCTTTTTTTTTGAAAGAGGCGTAAAGGGAAGTTTAAGTTTATTAGTGTCACAAGTAGGCTTACATCAACAACGCGATGAAGCTACTGTGAAAATCCCCTAGTTGCCACACTGTAGCACCTATTCAGGTACATCGAGGGAAGAACTGAACATGGCCAATGCAGCACATCATTTGGACAATGGGAGGGGACCGGAGTACTCAGAGGAAACCCATGCAGACAGAGGGAGAACGTGCAGACTCCACAGAGACAGTGACCCAAGCTGGGAATTGAACCTAGATCCCTGACGCCGTGAGGCAGCAGCACTAACCACTGTCGCACCTTGCTTCTGGTTACCATTGGATATTTCAAAGCACTTTACAGCCAACAAAATACTTTTGAAATGTGGTCCCAGTTGTAATGCACGAAATATGGGGAGGTGATGTGGAGGTGGTGGGCTAGTGATATCATCACGAAACTATTAATCGAGAAACTCAGCTAGTTTTGGGGACTTGGGTTCAAATCCTGCCACAGCAGATGGTGGAATTCGAATTCAGTAAAAAATATTTGGAATTAAGAATCTACTGATGACCCTGAAACCATTGTTGATTGTTGGAAAAACCCACCTGGTTCAATTATGACCTTTAAGGAAGGAAATCTGCTGTCCCTGCCTAGTCTGGCCTACATGTGACTTCAGTGCCACAGCAATGCGATCGACTCTCAACTGCCCTCTGAAATGGCTTAACAAGTTACTTAGTTGAAGGATAACTAGGAATCGGCAATAAATGATGGCCCAGCCAACGACACCCATGTCCCAAGAATGAATAATAAAGAAAAATGAAAGTCAATTTGCAAATAACAAACTCCCACAGATAGCAATGTGATGATGATCAGATAAACTGTTGTGTGTGATGTTGATTGAGGGGTCAATATTGGCCAGGACTATGGGGATAATTCCCTGGCTGTCCTTCGAAATAGTGCTGTGGGTATCAGTAGGTAGATAGGGATCCTTGGTCTAACATCTGTTGGTGGGGTACCTGAGATGACTAGTTCTGCTCAAACTTCAGACAATACAAGACGCACAAAGCCTGTGTCTCTGCATTAAAGATGTAACTTTATTTAAACCAGTGGCTGCCAGGAGTTCATCAATGGGCTAAGTAGCTCTGACATAGAGCAGCAAAATCTCTCTAGTGAATTTGAGAGACCATCAAGTTTTTAGGTGTCCAGCTCACCAACAGCTTTTCCTGATCTCCCTATTCTGACATTATAGTTAAGAAAGCCCACCAATGCCTCTACTTTCCCAAAAGATTAAGGAAATTTGACATGTCACTACGGCTCTCACCAACTTTTACAGATGCACCATTGAAAGCATTCTTTCTGGTTGTGTCACAACTTGGCATGGCTCCTGCTCTGCCTAAGACTGCAAAGAACTACAAAAGCTCATGAATGTATCCCAATCCATCATGCAAACCAGCCTCCTATCCATTGACTCTGTCTACACTTCCCGCTGTCTCGGCAAAGCCGCCAGCATAATTCAGGATCCCATGCACCCTGGACATTCTGTCTTCCACCTTATTCCATTGGGAAAAAAATATAAAAGTCTGAGGTCACATGGCAACTGACTCAAGAACTGCATCTTCCCTGCTGCTGTCAGACTTTTGAATTATCTTGCATTAAGTTGATCTTTCTCTATACCATAGTTATGACTGTAACACTACATCCTGCACTCTCTCATTTACTTCTCTGAATGATATGCTTTGTTTGTATAGCACGCAAGAAACAATACTTTTGTTAATGTATGTTATGTTTGTTAATACATGTAACAATGATAAACCAAATCAACTCAAATGAAATATACAATCAAAAATAGATCAATCATTCTCGCCTTTCATGAAACCTTAAATAAATCATCTTCAGGATATACAAATCAACATTAATATCTGTCAAATACTTTAGCCATTCCACTCCTCAGTTTAAAGGTGCTTTATTAGTCTGTGAAATCCGGAAACTGATTCCTATCTTGGCTGACCCCTTTCCCCAGTTGCCTCGTAACCTAAGACACTCAATCCTGAGTTCAAATAAATGCTCTCGTGGATTGTCTTAAGATCACTGTCTAACCATTCTAACTCGTGATATCACATCAGGGCACCAGTCCATCTTGGCCGGACAGTGAATAAATCCTATTCATGAAATATGATTAAGTGTTCTAAATGTTCTCCCATGTAACACTTTACTGATAAAATATGCATATTTCCAAGGCCCAAATATTCTTTCAAAGTATGGATTTGCCCTAATGACTTTTACCATGATGCTTTGTGGTATAATGTTTTTTGACTAAAGTGAGCAATATTTCTTAAAAATCAATAATAATATATTCACTATATCAGTATATGTGTTTTATAATCATAATCACTCATTTGAATCAATTACTGCATCTCATATGTATAAATTGCTAATTCATAAACTTATTTTAAAAGTCATTTAACTGAATGCTGCTGGTTCTGTCAGTACCTTAATGTCGACTGGTTTTAAAAGCTTACCACCTCATTAGGGGTTGCACTTACAACATCTTGTCTGAAAGTTGGCACCTCTGACGGTGCAGCACTCCCTCAGTACTGCATTGAAGTGTCAGCCTAGATTTACTCAAATTTGTATTTGATTGACAGCTTTAAAAAAGTTACTTAAATTTGCATACGCATTTTACATTTTTTTAAATCAAGCTGTCATCCTCAAATCTGAAGCCTCCAAAACAAAATAATCTAAATTAACTTCATAGATAGGACAATGAGAAAAACACCATAGAAGAAATATGACTTATTTTGCTGTTTTGCGTGAACACGGTGGGAGTATCAGTTGCTAGAGACTGGAATCATTTTCTATTTTCTGCGTCAAGTATCACACTGAGTAGTTCAAAATCAATTATGACATACATAAGAAAATAAAATTGCACTTACTTTGTTACAATTTGCTAAAGATAGCCCTTACTACACTTGTCTTCATAGCAACTTCCTCACATCAGCTATTATTGGGTGAAATTATTGATTTAATACTAGTTTGTGTGGTAGGGCTTTCTGCTGTGGGTCCATAAATATAAAATTTATTATGGATTTCTTTTTAAATTCATTTGTGGGGCAAAGGCTGACCAGCATTCCTAGTTACCCTTGAACCAGGCCATTTCTGGGGGAAATATTTGGCCAACTCTTGTTGCCTAAGGCAGTTGAGAGCCAATCACATTGCTGTGGCCCTGGGGTCACATGGAGGCCAGACCAGGTAAGGAAGGCAGATGTTCCTCAAGGACATTAGTGATCCAGATGCGTTTTTCCGACAATCAATGATGGTTTCATGGTCATCAGTAGATTCTTAATTCCAGATTTTTTTTTAATTGAATTCAAATTTCACCATCTGCTGTGGTGGGATTCGAACCCAGGTCCCCAGAACATTAGCTGAGTTTCTGGAGTCTAATGATGAAACCACTAGACCATTTCCTTCCCTGGGTTTAAAGATATTCTTAGTAACAATATGCTGTTGGGATAGTAGTGGCTCAGCCACAGAGAATGACGTTGTCAATATAGCAACCACATCCTCTACATAACAATCTCTCCTCAATACTCTGATTCTGTATCTTCTCCATCACAAAAATTATTGACTTTCTTCCACCTGACAATTTCACTGGTCTCTGACCTGCCTCAATTAATCTGCTGTTGATCTATTTCTCCATGCATCTTTTACCTCTAGACTCTATTCAGTGTGAGCTCACTAACAGCGTAACTCGCCCCAAGTTCTGCTCACCCATTATCCCTGTGCTTGTTAATTGGTTCCCAGTCTGGCAACACCATGGTTTCAAAATTCTCATATTTGTTTTCAAAACTCTCTATGGCCTCGCTTGGCTTGTGGGATGACATGGTGGCGCAGTGGTTAGCACTGCTGCCTCACAGTGCCAGGGACCCGGGTTCGATTCCTGGCTTGGATCACTATGAGTGGGAGTCTGTACATCCTCCCCATGTCTGCATGAGTTTCCTTTAGGTGCTCTGGTTTCCTCCCACAGTCCAAAGACGTGCGGCTTAGGTTGATTATCCATGTTAAATTGCCCCTTAGTGCCAGGAGGTTTAGTAAGGTAAATATATGGGAGTACAGGGATAGTGCATGGGTGGGATTGTTGCCGATGCAGACTCAATGGACAGAATGGCCTCCATGTGCACTGTAGGAATTCTATGAATCTATGTTCTGTGCCATTCCTCTGGCCCTACAACTCTTCAAACTATCTCTGCTCCTCTAACTCTGGCCCTTTGCACATCACTGATAATCATTGTGCCACATGGTGGACATAATGGAAATGTCACCGGACTGGTAATCCAAAGGCCCATGCTAATGCGCTAGGGACATGAGTTCAAATCCCACCACAGTGGCTGGTGAAATTTAGATCTAGAATATAAAGTTAGCTTAAGTAATAATGACTAACAAACTGTCACTGATTATTGTAATTGCCCATTTAATTCAGTAATCTCCTATCTGTACTTTGTCTGGCCTATAGATGACTCCAAATCCACGGAAATGTGGTTGACTCTTAATTATCCTCTGAAATGGCCCAGCATGCAAGCTGCTCAGTTCAAGAGCAATTAAGGATGGATAACAAATGTTGGCCTTGCAATGAAGAGGAAAACAAAAGGTTTCTTCAGTTATCTAGGTCTTGAGTTCGCTAATTCTGCCCCTAAAACTCTCAGCCTCTGTCTTCTCTGTAAGATGGTCTACCTCTTTGACTATGCTTTTGGGTGCCTGGAATAGCACAAGGACCACAGGAAAAGTTCACAACTACTTCCAAACAAATAAACCTGTCAGGAAAGACTGGGTAGGCTGCGGATTCTTTACTGTGAAACAGAGAAGGCTGACGGTTGAGTTTTAAAAGGGATTAAAAGGTAAGGAAGGTGGATTGCAACTTTTCACCCCATTGTGGCTGGGGGTTATGAAGGGGAAAGGCTAGTAACATGATTCTGGAAGTGATGTCTGGAATCTTAAAACTGTTGTGCCACATTACCTGTGGTGCGAAAATGAATTCTATCAGTGGGCAATGAAAGGATGACTTCTCGCTTCAGTGGGTGTTTTGCCTGTGTTACAAGAACCTGCCACTTGTGTTGAAACTTGTTACTCCAACACTTGTGACTTAAATTGGCTGTAAAGCACTTTCAGACATCCAGTAGTCCTGAAAAGCACTGTTCCAGTGGAAGTCTTCCTTAGTACTTCAAATGAACTGGTTATTCAATTTTAAGAGTGGCATAGTAGCACAGTGGTTAGCACTGCTGTCTCACAGTGCCAGGGATCTGGGTTTGACTCCCGGTTTGGGTCGTTGTCTGTGTGGAGCTGCATGTTCTCCCCATGTCTGTGTGAGTTTTGTCCAGGTGCTCCGGTTTCCTCCTATAGAGCAAAGACGTGCTAGTTAGGTGCAGGTGCTGGAGTGTGGCGACTAGAGGAATTTCACAGAAACTTCATTGTAGTGTTATGTAAGACTTACTTATAACTCATAAATAAATTTAACTTCATGGCCCTGTGGGCAGTGGTTGCTTTCAGAGCAGAAACGCTGCCAGTGCTCCAGGAATGAAACTCTATCACCATCTCCCCCAATCCTTCCCAATCTCAATCCTTCCCAAGACTTACTCTAACTTCAAGGGCACCTCCACATTGAGATGTCCTTTCCCTGCTGTGGCAACCTGGAGTGGCATGGTAGCACAAAAGTTAGCACTGCTGCCTCACAGCTCCAGGAGCCCAGGTTCGATTCCTGCTTGGTCACTGTCTGTGTGGAGTCTACACATTCTCCACCTGTCTGCATGGGTTTCCTTCGGGTGCTCCAGTTTCCTCCCACTGTCCGAAAAGATATGTTGGTTAGGTGTGTTGGCCGTACTAAATTCTCCCGCAGTGCATCCAAAGAGGCGCCAGAGCGTGGCGACTAGGGGATTTTCACAGTAATTTCATTGCAGTGTTAATGTAAGCCTATTTGTGACACTAATAAATAAACAAGCTTAAATTTAAAATCTCAGCAATGACCACTCTTAGCTGCGAGCTGCCAGAGATCTGATTGGGGACTCTTATTGTCTGCAATACACCACTAGAGCATAAATACTGATGTAGGCCAGTTAGGCTGAATGGACTATTTTGATGTAAATGATCTATAAACTATATTACAAAGTAGCACTGGTATGCTGTTTGCAAATTTAGATTCTTCACTCAGAAAGTCCTCCCACCTAGGTCAGTTGTATTTATTGTGAAATGTACCAACATGAATAGATAAAAGAACATTAAAAAAATTAAATTTTATTCATTTTTTGGGCCGACTTTTCACTAAGTTGGGAATATTCCACTGACCTTTAGAAGTGGGCAGGAGCAGGATGAGAAAGTTGCACCCAGACTTCCAATGGATTCAGTGTTTTGCCTGAAGGGGAAAGGTGACAGGGCATTATCCACACATGGGGGGAACCTGATCTTTGCAGGTAGCAGTCATGATGTGATGGAAAAGATGTAAATGTTCTTGAATGGCGTGTAAGTCCTGTGTAACTGTCAAAATCTGAGGTTTTTTTAAGTGCCCCACTCTTTAAACTTTAAACCTTCTGCTACTGTTAGTAAGAATTTGAAGAAAGGCCACTACTGGATTGCTTTGATTAACAGGCATAGTAAAAAAAAGGTAGCATCTGGTCATGCAGTTTTGACAATTATTTGTTGATATTTGATATGTGGGGTTATGGAGATAAGCCCTGGGTGAGATTGTTGTTCAGTGCAGCTTGATGGGCCGAATAGGGGTTCTATGATTCTATGATTTCCCACAGATTATCATAACTGTATAATTAGGAATACTTGTCTGAGTTTCAAAGGCTTCAGTTATCACAGAGGGGGTTCTGAGTTCGCAGTTTAAGGAGGTTATTAAAGGATTATCCCTCTTTGATGTGGGATCTGAATGGAAATGTTATTGTATGAGAGGTTAACTGTTTGAAATTGCACAGCTTTGAGTAGATTTTATGAATGAGAGATTTTTCACAATCAAATGTGCAGGAGTGAGAGTTGTATTCGATTGTTAGAAGTTTAATTTTTGTTAAATGCATATGGCTTCAAGATCTGTCCATGGTGGGTACTGGGTGAGTGGCTACGGAGGTGGCATGAAGAGTACGAAGGGGAATAGGGATGGATGTGGACGTGAGTCAGTATTAAGGCTTGCATGGAGGCTATGTGGGACTATGAAGGATGTAAGGAATGAGGGCTAGAGAGCTCAAAAACTGCTGATTAAATGAGAATAAAGTCTGGGAGGACTAAGGTGGGTTTTCTAACCAGCCTACCTTGGCACACGTCTGTCCCTGTGGTCACCTGTGATTCGCTTCCAGGATAGTTGGGATTAACTCTATCCTGTGCATGGATCCTTCTCCCATGTTTCTCCCACCGTTCCCAATGCCGAGTGATTCGGGGTCCTTTTCTACAGGGCAGCTTTATCCAATTGGGAAATTTAATGAGTTCACTATCTGGGTAGCTAAAATATTGTCTTCTGCACTGAAAAGGATTTGTGCAAGAAAATCCCTCCTGCTTTTAGGAACTGGGAGAATCACTTCAAAAGCAGGTGACAGACACATAACTGTAGGGATTATTTATGACTTTCACACCTCCCACACTGAGAGTTTGTGTAAATAAGATCAGAACTACAGGATTCACCATCTTTCATTTTCTTTAATGAATTGCTAATACATATATTAAATAAACAGCACAATTAAACTTGTCTTTACAGCTTTTATATGTCCATTTGACCAAATTGACCAAATCAATGAAAGTCTGCCGAGTCTTCAGACACTTTTCCAATAGGCTCAGACCTATGCAATAAAATCTTTACATTCACTGGAATTCTATCACCCTACCTGCCACGGAATCAGAGGAATAGACAGTGGAATGTCTGTTGACTCCAGGTGGGAATTTCCAGTCTTGCTTGAGTGAGGCTGTAAAATCCCACCTAATTGTGTTAGCTCTTGTATTTTTTGGGATGGAGGGAATTTGGATAAGATCCATTGTCAGACCGGGGATCGTAACATGCCTAGTCCTTTTGAGGCAGGCAGCACACAAACTCCATAGAATCATAGAATCGCTACAATACAGAAAGTTTGTTTATTTCTTAGCGTCACAAGTAGCCTTACATTAACACTGCAGTGAAGTTACTGTGAAAATCCCCCAGTCATCACACTCCGGTGCCTGTTCAGGTACACTGAGGGAGAATTTAGCACGGCCATTGCATCTGGGTCAATTTGTATTGCATGTCACTTGTTACTACCATACAGGGCAGAATTCCACTGACACGTCCACCCGAGGTTTATAGGATCCCACTTGATGCCAACAAAGAATACCGTTCTCCAAGCCTACTCCCAGAATTGGGTCGGAAGTGCAGTAAAATTCCAGCCATTGAGTCTTAGAGTAGAAAGTAAGAGTTTATTTATTAGTCACGAGGAAGGCTTACATTAACACTGCAATTAAGTTACTGTGAAATTCCTCTAGTCACTACAATCCAGCGCCTGTAAGGGTCAATGCACCCAACTAGCACGTCTTTCAGACTGTGGGAGGAAACTGGAGCACCCGGAGGAAACCCACGCAGACACGGGGAGAATGTGGAAACTCCACACAGGCAGTGACCTGAGCCAGGAATCGAACCCGACTCCCTGGCACTGTGAGGCAGCAGTGCCAGCCATCATGTGGTGCCATCTTATCTCAGGACTGTACCAGCCTGTCCTCAGATTCCACGTTGAGCAACCTGAGATTTTGTACTTGGTTAACAACTGCCTTTCTGATAAATGGGACTGAATTTTACTGCTCACACAATGGCATTCTCCGATGATCTCGGGCAGGATCTTACGAGCCTTGAGCGGGTGAGGCGATAAAATTCTGGCAACAATATCTGTCAACTTTCCTTTATATTGCTGTTTCTCAGTCTGCAGTTTATGGTTTGCTACTGTTGATATTTAAATTAGATTTTTTGTTGTTGTTTAGGACTCAAAATGCCAATGCTGATTTTTATTTGGACTTTGAGGAAGGCAAGTCTGTCTGCTCACAGTAACAAAGTTAGTTTGTCAGCCCTGTGGGAAAACAAGGCAATGAAAATAAAAATAAACATTCAACAAATAACTGGAGGGCAATAGGATTAAGCTGAGTCTTTAATGGAGATTCCAAGTCATAACTAACATTAAGTCGCAGGATAATTAGTAATTCTGGAAATTATCAGAAGATTATTGGCGCCGTGACCCTATTTTGAAAGCTGGTCATTGACGTATTAATACTCTCTCTTCCTCATGTTGTTCAGATATCTATTTTCCTCACTGTGTTAAATTTAAAGCAAGCAGTTAATGGGCAGAAGATGGGTAAGAAGCTGCAGCAGACATTTTGTTAGTTTGCTCGCACTTCTGCTGTCAAAGTTGTTGGAATTTTGTTGGCTTGTTAAGGAAAGAAGGAAAAGAGAGAAATCTTTCATTACCACCATCTCAAAGTGTTTTACAGCCAATAGGTATTTTGGAAGTGTATAGTCACTGGCGTAATGCCGGAAAAATGCAGCCAATTTGCACACACGCTCCCATGAATAGCAATGTGCTAATGACCACACAATCTGTTTTGGTGATGTTGATGGAAGGATAAATATTGTCCAGGACATTTGGTTTGATTTGATATATTATTGTTACATCATTTCAGAGTGGCACAGTGGCAAAATGGTTAGCACTGCTGCCTCACAGTGCCAAGGACCTGGGTTTGATTCCAGGCTTGGGTCACCGTCTGTGTGCAATCTGCTCATTGTCCTGTGTTTGCATGGGTTTCCTCCAGATGCTCTGGTTTCCTCCCACAGTCTGAAAGACATGCTGGTTTGGTGCATTGGCTATGCTAAATTCTCCCTCAGTGTACCCGAACAGGCGCTGGAGGGTACCGACTAGGGGATTTTCATAGTAACTTCATTGCAGTGTTAATGTAAACCTACTTGTGTCTAATAAATAGATTTCACATTGGAATACAGTGAAAAGTGTTATTTCTTGCACCTATACAGACAAAATATACTGATCATACAGTACATAGGGGAGAAGGAAAGGAGAGGGTGCAGAATGTAGTCTTACTGGTTGTAGAGGAAGATAATATATAGCAGCTCCGTTCAAAAATCTGATGGCAGCAAGAAAGAAGCTGTTCTTGAGTCGGCTGGTATTGTTTTCAGACTTTTGTATCTTTTCCCCAGCGGAAGGTGATGGAAGAGAGAATGTCTGGAGTGAGTGGGGTTCTTGATTATGCTGACTGTTTTTCTAAGGCAGTGGGAAATGGAGACAGAGTCAATGGATGGGAGGCTAGTTTGCTTGATGGACTGGACTACATTCCCTTTGTAGTTTTTTGCAGTCTTGATCAGACCAGGAGCCATATCAAGCTGCGATACATCCAGAAAGGATGCTTTCTATGGTGCATCTGTAAAAATTGATGAGAGTTGAATTTCCTTAGCTTCCTGAGAAGATAGGGATGTTGGTGGATTCCACTCATTATCTTCAAGATTGCCGTATGGGACTCTTTATGTCTACTTGAGAGGGCAGATAGGCCTCAGGCTTCAGTAATGTCTCAGCTGAATGATTCCTTCAGCACTGCATTGGAGAAAAACACTTTGATTTTTGTGCTCAAATCCTTCAACTCAAGAGACAAGAATGGTACCAACTGATCTGTGGCTGACACTCGAAAGTAAATAACTAACAAGGGATCCCAAGGAATATATCAGTAAAAACTGAAATTGAAGTCCACTGTAGAATTGCTATTAGCATTATTATGCTTTGGAATTAAGCCGTTTAAAAATGAACATGAGTTGGACAGCACGGTTAGCATTGCTGCCTCACAGCAGCAGGAACCCAGGCTTAATTTTGGCCTTGGGAGTTTGTGTGTGTGGAGTCTGCACATTCTCCCTGTGTCTGCGTGAGTTTCTCCAGGTGCTCCAGTTTCCTCCCACACTCCAAAGATGCGTATTAGGTGGATTGGCTGTGTTAGATTGCCCCTTAATGTCAGGATGACCAGCAGGGTAAGTACGTGGGGTTACAGGGATAGGGCCTGGGAGGGATTGTTGTCAGTGCAGGCTTGAAGGGCTGAATGGCCTCCTTCTGCACTGTAAGGATTCTATGAGTGACTAATGCATTTTACAGAAATTTGTTGGCCACTTTGTGAGTGGCGACAGTGACTTCTCCAGGGCAGTTGTGAAGTTTCTATAGTGCTAGCTAGCATGGTGCTAAGGGGTAGTTTGGATGTGGGGTGTAACAAAGTAGGCTATGGATGAATGTTTTGTCAAAGTTTCTATTATTTATTCAAAAGTAATAGGAAACAATTTCCTTTGAAAATCAAAGAGAACAGTGTCCACATGGATTGACGAGTGTGCAGCACTCTATTCCTCCCCTTCTGTTTCTCCAACTTTGCTTCTCCCCCTCTGTTCCCTCCCTCTGTTTCTCCACCCGTCCTTCTCGCCTCCTGTTTCTCACCCCCTGTTTCTCGCCCCTTGTTTCTCACCTGCTGTTGCTCCCACTTTGTTTCTCCCCCTCTGTTTTTTGCCCTCTGTTTCTCATCCCAGTTTCTTACACCCTGTTTTTCACCCCCTGTTTCTCGCACCTTGTTTTGCACCCTCTGTTTCTCACCCCCCCCTGTTTCTCACACCCTGTTTCTTGCCCCCTATTTCTGTTGCTAGAGTTATAATCTACCCCTTGATTTCTGAAGGAATGATGTTTGCGAGACCTTCTGTATTACACAATATAAAGTTTTGCAGTTGATGGCTGGAAGAATTTCTGTTTTCAGAAATATTGTTTTCCAGCGTATATTCTAAAGATAATATTTTGCGTAATGTAGCCATGACGTGAAGCAACAAATTCAACTAAGAAATAGAAATAGCCTGGAACTGTATTCTGAATTCTGTTCAAGTGTACAATCTCTTTGCCAAAGCTTTATGGTCACACCTACAAATTCCACAGAAACTTATAAAATTCTAACAGGAATAGACAGGGTAGATTCAGAAAAAATGTTCCCAATGGTGGGGGAGTCCAGATCTAGGGATCATAGTTTGAGGATAGGGGGGTAGACCTTTTAAGAATAAGAGAGAAGAATCTCGTTACACAGAGGGTGGTGAATGTGTGGAATTCACTACCACAGAAAGTAGTTGAAGCCAAAATGTTGTATATTTCAAGAAGAAATTAGATATAGCTCTTGGGGCTAAAAGGAGTAAAGGATATGGAGAGAAGATGGGATCGGGATACTGATCAGCCGTTATCAAAATAAATGGCAGAGCAAGGCTCAATGGGCCAAATGGCCTACTCCTGCTTCTAGTTTCTACTTTTCTGTGAATGCGCCATGAATCAGTCGCTTCGACTATTTTCTGGTTTTAGTCTTGCCTTGTGCCAGAAGTGCAGAGTTAAACTATTTCCTTCGCAGGATAAGAATAAGAGGGGAAGGCGAAAATGAATCACCACTGAGATTTTTAGGACAGCTTCTCCCTGCTGTCTTTAACTTGAGAAATTAGAAACCAAGTCACCAGAGGGTAGGAATGAAAAACTGGAAGGAGGGAACTAATTATTAGACAATGACTGGGGGAAATGCAGAGTTTTTGAAAGTGAGGGGGATACTCCCAGCCTGCTCATGGTGATAGCATTGGCCAAGTACTGGGGTCAGAAATCAGCCCTGTTAGTATCATATTGCGCCACTAGTTACATAATTATTTTGAATCATGTGCTGGATACGATAAAAATCCATTGCAGTTACATAAAGTTCATTTATTAGTTACAAGTAGAGTTACATTGACACTGTAATGAAGTGAAAATCCCCACTCCAGCACCTATTCAGGTACACTGAGGGAGAATTTAGCATGGCCAATTCACCTAACCTGCACATCTATGGACTGTGGGAGGAAATTGGAGCACCGGAAGGAAACCCACGGAGAGACAGGGAGAATGTACAGATCTCACACAGACAATGACCCAAGCGAGGAATATAACTTGGGTCCATACTGCAGTGAGGCAGCAGTGCTAACCACTATGCCACTGTGCCTTTTGTATGTGCCTTAACTGGAGTCTCAGAAGAGGACCTGTATTAGCATGAAGGCAAAATACTTCAGATGCTGAAATCTGAAACAAATACAGAAAATGCTGGAAAATCTCAACAGCTGTAACAGTATCTGTGGAGAGAGAGAGAATAGAGTTGGTGTTTTGAGTCTGGATCACCCTTGGGTCATTCTGACTCCACATATTGGCTTTATTCTCTCTCCACAGATGTTGTCAGACCTGTTGAGATCTGTATTAGCATTTCCATCCTCCACACCAGCTGGGCTCTTGATCTTGAGTAGCTTGACCTGTGAGTGCTGATTTATCAATATTATGTGCTGCTGAAAACGTCATTGAGTTTATCTGTACTCACTTTGGAACTTTAAAAGTATGAGCTTTAATGGCATTTCCAGCATACCTTTCATGACAAGGTGCAAATCAGGAGTGTAATGGAATACTCTACTTACTGGATGAGTGCTGCTCCAACACTCAAGAAACCCAACGCCATCCAGTACAAAGCAGTCCCCTTGATTGCTATCCCTTTCCACAAACATTCAATCCCCCCCACCACTGATGAACAGTGATGTTGAGTTGCCGGCATTGGACTAGGGAAGCATAATAAGAAATGTCACAACACCAGGATAAATTTCAATACAGAAGAAAGAATAAGCAGGACCTTGGTTTAAATTTCACTTGAAAAAAAAACCACACCTCTAACAATGTGGGACATCCCCAGTAATTCCAGGCACCCTCAGACACGGGCAGCACAGTGGTTAGCACTGCTGCCTCACTGCCAGGGCCCTAGGGTTCATTCCCAGCTTGGGTCACTGTGTGTATGGAATCTGCATGTTCTCCCCATGAATGCATGGGTTTCCTCTGGGTGCTCCGGTTTCCTCCTGCTGTCCAAAAGACATGCTGCTTAGATGCATTGGTCATGCTAAGTTCTCCCTCAGTGTACCGGAACAGTCACCGGAGTATGGCAACGAGAGGAGTTTCACGGTAACTTCATAAAAGATAGGAGTAGAAGGAGGCCACTTGGCCCTACGAGCCTGCTTTGCTTTTCATCAAGATCACGGCTGATCGTCCAGCTTCATTGTGGTGTTAGTATTTGCGATACTAATAAATAAACAATACTACGTTAACAATACTACTAACTACTACTAAACAACACTACGAACATTATAACGTTAGCAAATGTGAGGTTATCCACTTTGGTAGGAATAATGGTAGGAAGGATTACTATTTAAATGGAGAAAAGCTGCAGCATGCGACGATGCAGAGGGATCTGGGGGTTCTTGTGCACGAATCGCAAAAACACAGTCTGCAGGTGCAGCAGGTGATTAAGAAGGCGAATGCAATGTTGGCTTTTATAGCGAGGGGGATAGAATATAAAAGTAGCGAGGTACTTTTGCAGCTGTATAGGGTACTGGTGAGGCCACAGCTTGAGTACTGTGTGCAGTTTTGGTCGCCGCATTCGAGGAAGGATATATTGAGGGTGCAGAGAAGGTTTACTAGGCTGATACCAGAGATAAGGGCATGAGAGACTGAATAGGCTGGATTTGTACTCTTTGGAGTTTAGAAGGCTGAGGGGGGATCTTATAGAGACGTATAAGATAATGAAGGGATGGATAGGGTAGAGGTTGAGAGACTCTTCCCGCTTAGCAAAGATAGCAGGACTAGAGGGCACAGCCTCAAAATTAGAGGGGGGCGGTTCAGATCAGAGTTGCGGAGGAGTTTCTTTACGCAAAGGGTGGTGAATCTTTGGAATTCTCTGCCTGATGAGGTGGTGGAGGCTTCCGCGCTGAATATGTTCAAGTCAAGAGTGGATAGGTTTTTGATTGACAAGGGAATTAAGGGTTATGGGGAGAAAGTGGAAAAATGGTACTGAACCACTACAAATCAGCCATGATCTTATTGAATGGCGTGGCAGGCTCGAGGGGCTGGATGGTCTACTCTTGGTCCTATTTCTTATGTTGTTATGTACGTTGGGAATGTCAGCCTTGATTTTGTGTTCACATCTGTGGAATGGGATTTAAACTCCACAATCTTATGATTTGGAGACAAGAATGCTGTCAATGAGCAATAGATGGCATCAGAGATAGAAGTTGTATCCTCTCAACTCTTCAGTCTCCCCCATCTCTACAATCTATTACCATGCTCACTGCCTCATCTTGTCAGGAGTGATAAGGTTTGTCTTTATTGCTGTTTGTCTTCCAGGTTGCAGGTTTGAAAACAGAATCTAGCTGAAGGTCTGTCTGAAATCTGTATAGGTGATTCCTTGTCACACTGTGAGAGGCAAAGCTAATATTTACAATCTTAATGGTTCTGCCCATGGGGAGTCATTTGTGTTTATAGTATCAGATTGGATCATCTGTTCACCCTTCAGTATCACCATTTCAGAGCTAAATTTCATTTGTTTGCCACTCGACTCTATGTACTTTCACTTGCTAATGTAAATATGATTTCCCATTACATTTGATTCTCTCCCAGAGTCAACCACTTGCATGTGTTCAGCAAGATGGCTTTTGCAGGGTTGCCAATAAACCAGGATTACCCTGGATTCTGCAGGAATTAAAGATTAATCTATCAGACACTGCAGCGAGGAAGCCAAGAAACTAAAGCCATGGGCAATGAAAAGTAATGTGCTTTTAAACAAATGCGCTCAAAGAAAATTTTTTACCAGTTATAAAAATATGAATTACAGACAGGAGAGGTTTGATTGACAATTGAGACATTCAGTCAAGTAGTAAAGACTGTTTCACTCTACTGTCAGTGTGGAAAGGCTAAATGCCATATATGTGGAAGGGTTGGGTGACCAATCACAGGAGTTTGTGGGTCAGATAAAAGCAGACATTCATGGTGGCTTAGTGGTTCGCCCTGCTGGCTCGCAGCCCCAGGGACCCAGGTTCAATTCCAGCCTTAGCTAATGTAATAGGTCTATGGAGGCAGAAATCTCTTCACCAAAATCATTTACAACTCTAACTACAGTACACAGAGTGCTGGCAGTCAGCATCTACCTTTAGGAGTGCCAGAGGAACTGACACTCCTGGTTAAATACAAGGAAAAGACTGTCTGATTGATCCATCAATTGACTCCTTAATCAGGGAGTTCATATTGCAATAGGCTAACCTCAATGGCCTGATTAAAGCTTTACAGGTGACTGTGTGGAGTTGTCACATTCTCCCCATTCCTGTGTGGGTTTCCTCCAGAGGCTCTGTCCAAAGATGTGTGCGTTAAGGTGATTGGTCATGCTCAATAGACCGTTAGCGTCCCAAGATGTGTAGTTTAAAGAGGTTTTTGGGTAGGCCTGGGTAAGATGCTCTGTCGGAGAGTTGGTGCAGATTCAATGGACCAAATGGCCTCCCTTTGCACTGTGCTGATTCTAAGACCTGGAGGAAATGCCTAAGCAGAATTAACAACCTTAAGTCTTTAATTTGAGCCTTACAGATAATTTTATTGTCAAATAACATCAAACAAATTTTGTTTATAAATCTTGCTTCAAAATAAATGGATGGGCTGAGATCTATAACCAAATGAAGCTTGGAAAAGATTGAAACTGAATGGTAGTTGCTGTCTCTGACGTGTGCTGTATCTGTCATGACTTTCCTTGTCATCTATGTTCTGAGAGTATTACCTCCAGGAAATATCAAGTATGTCTAGAGAAATATTATTCCATTAGTCGAAATTTGATGGAACGCACAGTCCTTTCCCCCACTTACATATAACTAGGGTAGAAGCTAAAGTAGACTATCTGGACCAAGAGGCTGTTCTGCCATTCAACAAAGTTCCAGCTGATCTTCACACATTCAGTGTCTTTAACTTCACTCTATTCTTTTCCTGCTGCCATCTTGGTCTCTGATGTTCCAAAGTCTGTCTAACATCTAACAAGTTAGACATGTCATGGGCTATTCTACTTCCTGGATGAGTACAGCTCCATCAACACTCACGTAGTTTTGATACTTTCCTGGACAAAGCAGCGTACTTGTTTGAGGCCCCATCACAAACTCACTCCTTGTTTGGGGCTCCATCACAAATGAACATGGGCAGAAGTGTACTGCATACACGATACACTGCAGGAACACTAGCAGCAGAGTGTACCATGTACACGATACACTGCAGGAACACTAGCAGCAGAGTGTACCATGTACATGATACACTGCAGGAACAGTTGCAGCAGAGTGTACTATATACAAGATACACTGCAGGAACAGTAGCAGCAGAGTGTACCATATACACGATACACTGCAGGAACAGTTGCAGCAGAGTGTACCATATACACGATACACTGCAGGAACAGTGGCAGCAGAGTGTACCATATACAAGATACACTGCAGGAACAGTGGCAGCAGAGTGTACCATATACAACATACACTGCAGGAACAGTTGCAGCAGAGTGTACCATATACACGATACACTGCAGGAACAGTGGCAGCAGAGTGTACCATATACACGATACACTGCAGGAACAGTGGCAGCAGAGTGTACCATATATAAGATACACTGCAGGAACAGTGGCAGCAGAGTGTACCATATACAACATACACTGCAGGAACAGTGGCAGCAGAGTGTACCATATACAAGATACACTGCAGGAACAGTAGCAGCAGAGTATATCACATACAAGATACACTGCAGGAATTGACCAAGCCTCCTTTGGCAGCACCTTCCGAAGCCACGGTCTCTACCACCTAGCAGGAACAGGATAGCAGATACTTGGGAACATCACCACCTTGAAGTTTCGCTCCAACACTCTCATCATACTGACTTGGAAATGTATCGGCCATTCCTTCACTGTCATTGGGTCAAAATCCTGGAACTTCATCGGGACAGTGGTTAGCATGGTGGCACAGTGATTAGCACTGCTACCTCGCAGCACCAGAAACCTGGGTTCAATTCCACCCTTGGGTCTGTGTGGAGTTTGCACATTCTCCCTGTGTCTGCGTGGGTTTCCTTGAGGTGCTCCACAGTCCAAAGATGTAAAGGATAGGCTGATTGGCCATGATAAATTAACCTTTGTGTCAAGGTAGTTAGCAGAGTAAATATATGGGAATAGGGCCTGGCTGGGATTGTGGTTGGTGCATTTTGATGGGCTGAATAGTCTCCTTCTGAACTGTAGGTATTCTATTCTATCCCTTACTGCATTATGGGTGTATCTACATCTCTGGGATTCCAGTGGTTCAAGAGGACAGCACAAGGGCAACTAGGGATGGGCAATAAATGCTGGTCTAAACAGCAAAGCCTACGTCCTACAAATGAATTATTTTTTAATTGCCTTTAAGCTTTTGTCCTTTCTTGATTCACTCAGCTCCTTTTTATCTAAGCAGCTGCTTTCTTCGACAATCTTGACATTTCTCTAACTACTTTTGTGCCTACCCTTTCCAATGCCATCCCCACCCACTACACCTCCCCTCCCTTCATGAAACGGATGAGTAAAAGCAGAACAGTATACGTGTACAGTGAGTATTCAGTCTGTGAACTGAAATGTGTCTGGGCAGTGCTTGTCACAATGTTGAACCTATCAGCTGGTTAGGGACATGTAGGTTATGAAGGGCCTGTATTAGTGGCAATGTCATTCATCCATTCCAATTTACATTAAATCTATCCTAATCAAATTCATCTGAGAGACAACCTTCTTGCCCTGGCAGTTTTCTTGTGTGCAAGCAGATTTTAGTTCCACTAGTGTTGCAAGACCACAGGGGGTGATTCTCTGGGCCCACTAATCCTCAGCAGAATCACATGGCCCAGAGAATTGGGCATTAGCAAAAAACAGGTTAGACGGCTTTGAGTCTGCCACCCCGCTGTGCCAGCCCTGATCAAGTTCCCATTCATCGCGAGATACAATTTCAGTCCACTTTGAAAGTTATTAGTGGGCTGCAAGGCCCATTCAAACAGGAAGTCCACAGGGTGCCAATCTCTCCTGGTCCTGAGAATTATGGCCCTGGAGAATATAAATCCAAGGGAGAGGGTGGTAAGGAGGTAAATGTTGTACCCATGTGCCTCAGTGATGTTGCCGGACTGCAGAGACAGGCTCCCGCAAAGGACCAGCTCAGACTGGGCAAGGGGTTGACTTCAGATCTCTACCGTGGGATAGGTGTCTGGTGATGGGACGACCTCTTCTATCCCTAAGAAAGTTGAAGATTATTCTTGGCATGGTGAGTTCAGGCAGCTCTCTGATCTAAATTATTATTCCTGTCTGTGCGTGTGGAACTTTGAAGTGGCCTGGTCACTTTAATTTCCTCTCTCTCTGGACATCTGGGAGGTATCCAAATCACAGCATCCTGCAGAAGTGATTCTCTTTTCTCTCCCTAAGAAGCTGCAGGTGTGAGAAGACTCCTTTAAAGTTCTCTATCTGACAGGAGAAGTCAGTTTCCTTGGGTGGGGGTAGAATTCACTTCTCCACAGTACTCAGTCAGCCCCATCCTTTTATCATTGCATTTTTTCAAGTCAGTGAAACCAGTATTTCTCGCTGGCAAGGGGACTTAGAGTGTGATCTGGAAATGGCCCATTTCTTTTGGATCAAGGGTCACTTTATAACAATGAGTGTCAGTTCAAAGTTTAGTTTATTGATTACATAGGCTTACGTTAACACTGCGATGAAGTTACTGCGAAATCCCCTAATTGCCATACTCCGGCACTTGTTCAGGTACACTGAGGGAGAATTTAGCATGGCCAGTGCATCTAGTCAGCAAGTCTTTAGACTGTGGGAGGAAACTGGAGCACCCAGAGGAAACCCATGCAGAGACAGGAAGAACTTGCAGACTCTGCACAGAAGATGACCCAAGCTGGGAATCGAACCTGGGTTCCTGGCGCTGTGAAGCAGCAGTGCTAACCACAGTGCTACCATGCTGATAGATTATGTAACTCATAGTGTGCTGACCGATGCAGTTTGCATATAATGCACCGGGCAAGACAATAAAATGAGCAAAGTATCAGAATGAAAATGTGAAGTGGTGTAGACAAACATAAAATATTGTTATTTTGTGGAAATTGGTGCCAAATGTCAGCGGCGATTATTTGTGGGTAGGGCAAAGCATTCAAGGATCGTCTGAAGGAGACAATCAACAATAGGAGACGCTATCATCTGTCAGCAAAGGCACCAGCCCATTATCAATAGGGCATTGGGAAGGAGGTGGAAGGAGTTATTGCTGTATGTGTGACCATGGCAAGCTGATTTCCACGTAGCAATTGGATGAGTGTTTTGCTTTTTACAGATCGACAAATAGACTGCTTGTGTGGAACAATCTGTTTTTACAGCTACCGGTTAATCGGAAATGATAGCATTGTGAGCAAATGATTTGACTGTAATGCACCCATCTTCTGTATGATTCCTGGGGCTTGTGCCAATTCACTAATGGTTCAATTTATAAAAAGTACACATTTGACTGGCACCCCAAGGACACTATTCATAGGAAGATCTCTTAAGTGCTGCATTTCAATGGTATAAATCAGACAGCACTGAAAAAAATCTCTCCTTTGCACATCAGCATCAGGACATTCATGCTCAGGAATAATGGTTCCTAGGACATTAGAGGCCCACAAAGAATGTATAATGCAGGGGGTAAGGCTAGATTCCATTGTTAAAGTTCTTTTGATGAATTAATCTTTTGCAGTTTGAGCTCAGGGGAGAGAATTGGAAAAGGTTGATACAATTGTTCCTACAAGAAGTTAAATGCAGAGAGGAGAATGAGGGGAGAATCCTTCCATGAGAGAAGCATAAAGGACAATCTAGCTCATTGGTTTTTCACTGAACTCAAACCTCACCCATTTACCTTGTCAACATAATCCCTCTCCTCGCTCCCCAGTTTCTCCTCACATCATAAATGCAGCTTTGCCTCTGAAATCTTTCTATACTCTTCACTTCTAAGGAACTTACTTAGTATGCCTTTGGCCAGAAGTTTCATTCAGATAGCGAATTCTCTGTCTTTGCAAAAATAGTGGCAGAGACATAAATCCAGAACCCAAAACTTGAACTCTACCATTTTTGCACTTCTGAATTTGCCTGGTGGGGTATCCATAACATGACTTGTGCACTTTAGGCCAGGAGGTCTTAAGACAGCTCCAATACCCTTTTGGATATGGTCCCTTTGGAAGAGGTCAGATATTCTTTGGGATTGTTAAAAGTAGACATTATTCTGCATAAAAAGTACATAAGATCATTGGAAATGTTAAACTAATTGAAACTGTCAAGAGAACTGTCAAGGCATTTAAATGTCCTGCCTTTTAAATATTATAAAAGTCAGTCTGCTGTATTAAAATTCAGTGCTTGCTATTTCACTCTGGTGACACAAAGATGACGACTATCATTATACGATTAGTGCTGCATGATTGATTTCACAGTCTATCTCAATGGGTTCCCCATCAATTGGATTGACAACTGCAAGTAGTTATAATCTCTTTGATATAGAACTATGAATACAATTGTTATTTTCATTAAGTTTAAAGAAAGTTAAATGTAGCAAATTTTTAAAAAAAACAATGTGTTTTTAAATAATGGATTCAACAATGGGCAGTTATTTAATACCAGCACGGGTCCTGAGGTCTACCCCTGATGGATGTGAGGTGAGTTGGCATGATAGGTGTTAGGGCAAAGAATGAAGGGATGGGTGGGAGCATGGGTTGGCATAAGTCGAGAATAAGTTGTAATGGGGCCATGGTGGATGGGCAGAGCATCATAGGTTGGCAAGTAGGGTTTGAGGGACTATGGAGAGTTGGCATGTGTTGGAATGGATAGGGCATTGAGAATCAACGTGGGGTGAGAGAGTGTGAAAGGTGAGGACTGGAGGGCTTTATTAACAAAACTCAATCCCTTATATCTTTGACAAAGTGCATCAATGCCAGTTTCCTCACCCAGAAACTGCCAGGCTCTTTCCAGGATTGCCGCAGTGACTTCCATTTTGGCTTGCCACCCCACCCTCCTCCACCGAACCCTCAACCAAGATGAAAATCGGAATTTCCAGGGCATTTTCTTGCTGGGTTGGTTTTGCAGAGCGGGTTATTATTCCGGATCTGTGTTTCCAACTAGAATCAATAGTTCAGACCATTTGTGTTGGAGAAAAGAGAGCCCACTCTTCTTATGTCCAATTTTTAAACTTGCGTCTTTGGATCAATGGGAATGTTCGAGATCAATAGTTTCCTGTTAGTCATGGGTATCATGGGATGTGGAGCAGAGAATGTGTAAATGATGTTAAGACACAGATCAACCAAGATTAAATTGAAGGGGAGAATAGGCTCAAGGAACTGAATGTTCTGTTCTTTAATTCTCCTGGCCATTCCTCCTTGTAATAAGAAATGATTTGCCTGCATCCACTCTTGTTGATGATCCAAGTGGCACCTTCTGATTCTCTGTTTTCTTACAGTCTCTCGGGCAATCAGATTGTGTTCAAATTAATTTGGAGGTGTTTGCTTGCTAAATATTTTAAATCTCACTCCCAGAATCACACAATCCCTACAGCACAGAAGGAGGCCATTCTTTTTTTAAAGTTTATTTAATAGCATCATAAATAGGCTTACATTAACACTGCAATGAAGTTACTGTGAAAATCCCTTGGTTGCCACACTCCAGCGCCTGTTTGGGTACACTGAGGAAGAATCTAGCTCCATCTCCCATGATACTCTTGGCTAACAGGAACATGGCCAATGCACCTAACCATTCAGCCCACCGAGCCTGCACTGACAGCAAAGCCACCCAGAGCCTATCACTGTGACTCCATGTATTTACCCTGCTGATCTCTCTGACACTGAAGGGCAATTTAGCATGGCCAGTCCACCAAACCTGTGCATCTTTGGATTGTGGGGGGAGAATCCAGAGGAAACCCATGCAGAAATGGGAAGAACTCCATACAGACCATGACCCCAGACTGGAATTGAACATGGGATCCTGGCACTGTGAGGCAGCAGTGCTAACCACTGTGCCAATGTGACACCCATGAATAAAGAATTCTATTAAAAAATATTAGCAGCTTTCTAATTCTTTTCTGGTCTCTCCGAAGCATCTTAAAGCATGCCACATACCATAGTGAATGATTGTGACTGGGGTGCAAGTAACTATACACAGCAATGCCTCATAAAAATTGGGGACAAACTACAGCCACACAAAATTAAAATACTATGAATGTTGGATATCTGAAATGAAAACAAAAATGTTGGGGATACTTAGCAGGTCTGGAAGTCTGTGTGAATTAACCGGTAGCTATAAAAACAGATCGTTCCACACAAACAGTCTATTTGTCAATCTGTAAAAAGCAAAACACTCATCCACTTGGAGTACTGTGCTCCGTTCCTGTTATCTCATTACAGGAAGGATGTGGAAGCCATAGAAAGGGTGCAGAGGAGATTTACAAGGACGTTGCCTAGATTGGGAAGCATCCCTTATGAGGATACGTTGAGTGAGCTCAGCCTTTTCTCCTTGGAGAGTCGAAGGATGAAGGATGATTTGAATGAGGTGTACAAGATGTTGAAAGGTATTGATCAAATGGATAGTCAGAGGCCTTTTTCCCAGGGCTGAAATAGTTGCCACAAGAGGACAAAGTGCTGGGGAGTAGGTACAGAGGAGATGTCAGGAGTAAGCTTTTCACTCAGAGAGTGGTGGGTGTGTGGAATGGGCTGCCGTCAACGGTGGTGAAGGCGGATTTGATTGAGTCTTTTAAGAGGCTTTTAGATAAGTACATGGAACTTAGTAAGATAGAGGCTTGTAGGTAAGCCTAGTATTCTCTAAGGGAGGGACATGTTTGGCACAACTTTATGGGCCGAAGGGCCTGTATCGTGCTGTAGTTTTTCTATGTTTCTATGATTAGTAGGTAAAATATGTAAGGATTTTGGGGGTAGGGTCTGGGTGAGATTGTAGTCGGTGCAGACTCGATGGGCCAAATGGCCTCTTTTGCATGCTCCTGCTGCTGGTCCTGCCAGCTGGGATTGGAGAATCTCCCTATTGTAATACCGGGAATGGGGAAGGAAATTAGGAGAAAGACAGAGGCAAATCTTAGATGGCTTTTGTTGGGAGGAGTAGAGTTGCGGGGAAGGGTATGTTAGAAAGCAGTAAAACTTGTGGCTTGTCTGCAATCCTCCACTCCGCAGAGTTTATTCACACGGTGTAAACTAATGGATAAAAATAGAAACAGTGGCAATGAAATCCACTGGAGATAATAGTTTCATCTGTCATCATCAAAATTGCCACTCACAGAATTAACAAAGTTTTGCAGCATCGTTTCCTGAAGTGCACACGGTGGAACAATATTGTGGAAACTTTATGTTTGTAGCAAACCCCAGTGAGGTTTCGGAATAGTTTGCACTGTTTTGTATTATTCTAACACGATAAACATACAGACTGTGCTGCACTTTTATCAGTAGGAAATAAATTAAGAATCCTCCAGTGGCCTGCAATTTGCCGCAATGCCTACTGCCTTGAGCTTTGGATGTTAGTGCACATTTCCTGAAATTACTTTAACCTCGGAACTCCACTGTTTGCCTTCAGTTTACACGAGAACAGTGCAGATCTTTGGTTAGATGCATCCTGTCAAAGCAAGCAACCGAAATCAAAGCAGAAACTTTTGCCTGATGGTTATCGCAATCCCAGGACACCACTGCAAGTGTTCCTCAGTGAAGTGTTTACAGCCAGACTTTAGTTTTAGCTGCTTTATCACCACCCTGCCCCTGGGAGTCCTGCCCAATTAAGCACATGGATTGGTACATCAACACTGAAGGATCTTCAGCCCTGCCATCAGAAAGGAGAGCCACTGATGTGGATATTTGAAATGGAGAGCACCGTGAGACAGAACGCCTCCACGGCTGACTGTGATGAGAACTATAGAAATTAGAAGCAGGAGTGGGCCGTTCAGCCCTTTGAGCCTGCTCCACCATTCATTATGATCATGGCTGATCATCAAGTTCGTAATCCCCCCTTTCCCACCCCATCTCTTGATTCCTTTTAGCCCCAAGAGCTATAACTAACTTCTTGAAATCACACATTTTGGCCTCAACTACTTTCTGTGATAGTGAATTCCACACATTCACTATTCTCTGTGTGATGAAATTTCTCCTCATCTCAGTCCTGAAAGGTTTGCCCCTTATCCTCAAACTATGACCCCAAGTTCTGGACTCCCCCACCACTGGGAGCGTTCTTTTTGAATCTATCTTGTCTAATCCTGTTAGAATTTTCTGTATTTCTATCAGATCCCCTCTTACTCTCCTAAACTCCAACGAATACAATCCTAACTGACTTAGTCCATCCTCATATGACAGACCTGCCATTCCAGGAATCAGCCTGGTAAAGCTTCTCTATACTCTCTCTATAGCAAAGATATCCTTACTCAGGTAAGGACATCAAAACTGCACACAATACTCCAGGTGTGGCCTCATCAATGCCCTATACAATTGCGGCAAAACATCCCCACCCTATACTCAAATCCTTTCGCTATGAAAGCCAACGAACCATTTGCCTTCTTGATTTCCTGCTGTACCTGCGTGCTTACTGTCAGTGACTGGAACCATGGTCACAACATTCTGGAATTAACATTAATGACGGAATGATAGCCCCCAGTATGCTGTTTCCAACTCTCGATTGGGTGTCCCCTTTAGCTGGAGACTTGCATACAAGCCAGAAAGTTGCCATTCACATTGGTACAATGGTCTTAGCAGGCTCTTCAAGATGCCCAATTGGCTAGCTGCTGTTTGTGCACACCTTGCTGTTAACCCGCAGCCCAGTGTGTGTTTTTTAAAGTTTAAAATTTATTTATTATTGCCACAAGTTAGGCCCACATTAACACTGCAATGGTATTACTGTGAAAATCCCATAGTTGCCACACTCTGGCACCTGTTCGAGTATGCTGAAGGAGAATTTAGCATGGCCAATCCACCTAACCACAGTCAGAAACCTGAGCACACGGAGGAAACCCATACAGACATGGGGAGAATGTGCAGATTCTGCACAGACAGTAACCCAAGCTGGGAATCGAACCCGAGTGCCTGTGTACGAATGGTCAGGAGGTAATAACATGATGGCAAACTGACATGCTAACTGGTGGAGGATTGGGGAACCTATGCCCCCTCCTCGCAGCCCTTTAAAAATTTGGCCTTATAAACTCAGTAACATTACACTGCCTTCCTGTGATAAAAACATTTTGCAAAAAATAGTGAACAAAAAATGTTATTGCCAATGTTTGGTTTCTGATGGCACAGGAATGAAATATTTTTTAGCCAAATGACATCTGATGCTATAAGCTGTGGAAATAGTGAATATCACTGAGTGTGATGACCATTTCAAATCTTAACTGCAATCTAACGTTATTGCTTGACTCATGATTAAAGTAATGAATTGACTTTTCTCTGCCCTGCTAAGGATCTGATTAACCGTATCCAACCAGACTGATTGCCTAATTACTTCTCTTCAGCCCACTGATTGTGTAATTTGGAGGTTTCTTTTTAAAGTGAGCATGTATTACAATTTGGACCAAACTAGATATCTTTAATATAAAAGCAATTGTGCTTAGGTTGATGGGGTGTCATTGAATGTTGCGCAAGAATGGGATCAGGCTTAAGTAGGGCACTCTGTACGGTTGAACAGCAACTTAACATTTACTGACCTAGTCTCACATAGGGATTACGGCTGTGTGGACACTGTGGTGGCACTGTTTGCACTGGGGAGGCATGGTGTTACAGCACTGCTGCCTCAGAGCACCAGGGACTCGGGTTCAATTCCCAGCTTGGATCACTGTGTGTAGTTTGTACGTTCTTCCCGTGTCTGCATGGGTTTCCTCTGGATGCTTTGGTTTCCTCCCACAATCCATAGATGTGCGGGTTAGATGGATTGGACTTGCTAAGTTACTCCTGAGTGATGGGGGACTAGCTAAGGTAAATCCCATCATGGCAGATGGTGGAATTTGAATTCAATTAAAATAAAATCTGGAATTAAGAATCTACTGATGACAATGAAATCATTGCCAATCGTCGGAAAAACCCATCTGATTCACTAATGTCTTTTTGGGAAGGAAATCTGCTATCCTTACCTGGTCTGGCCTGTTTGTAACTCCAGCCTTAGCAATGTGGCTGACTCTCAACTGTTCTCCAAGGGCAACTAGGGGTGGGCAATAAATGTTGGCTAGCCCATGCCCCACAAATGAATAAAGAAAATTGAGCAAGGGAAATGAAGGTCTTATTTCACTTTCACTGTAGGGTTCATTCATTCCTTTGAATAGATGAAGACAGCACTGGTACAGTCTTTAAATGGATTTATTTCATTGATAGAACTTAAAATTAGATCACTACAAAAGCGAAAAGAAAAGAGAAAAACTAAGGGAGAGAGAGAGCTTCTTCTGCAAGTCCTGTACTGATCAAAATCGAACTCAAAACAAACTGAACTGTACTGAAAACATAGATCTGACACTACAATATACGTGATTCGTTATCTTGTTATTGAAATTGTTTGGCACGTGCTGTCTCTGACTTGGAGAAACCAGCCTGCCAGATGTTGTTTACGATCTGTTTTGCTGGCATTGGACTTTTCAAAAGTGCAGTCAATTTTCTAGCTAATCCAGCATTCCTTCTGCATTTTAACATATAGTCTAGTTGAATTAGTTGATTTTTTTTCAGCTGAGCATTAAATGGAAGGCAGAAATATCTTAAAATGAAGTCTTTGCACAAATCAAGTAAACCATACACAGGATCAACACTCATGAAGAACTGTTTCAGTTCTTGTTACTTGCAAGCTGTAAGAATGTTGAAAGAAAAAATAAATGAGGAACACTATCCTTCATGAAGCTGCTAACAAGGCAATGAGAGATGAGGTAATCAATACATTTCTAATTTGAATTACATTAAGTGTGTGAATTGCGTCTGTCGCGTTAGGCTAGCTTTGTGATATTGTTTAAGAACTTGGAATTGGTGCTCATTTGAGCAGAGCTAACTCAGTTTAGCACAATCTTGTGCAGGCCATTCAGCCCCTCAAGACTGTTCCATTATTCACTCAGTGAGGGAGGTGTTCCCAGGATTGACTTTAAGAGGCCATAGAGGTTAGTATGGTGGTTGAGGCAGAGACGTTAGCTACATTTAAGACTTATCTGGAAAGGACACGAACAGACAGAGGATAGAGAGATGCAAGTGGTTGGTCTAGATAGGGCAACATAATTGGTGCAGGCTTGGAAAGCCAAAAGGCCTGCTCCTGCGCTGTTTTGTTTTTAATTTGTCAATTAAACTTGCAAGAACGATGGAGTTTAACCCTGATAAGCTGATTCATTTTGGTAGAACAAACTTGAACGTGGATTATAGGGTCAATGGTATGGTTCTGAGGAATGTGTAGGAACAGAGAGATCTTGGGCTTCGTATCCACAGATCTTTGAAGGTTGCCACTCAAGTGGAAAGAGCTGTGAAGAAAGCTTATAGTGTGTTAGCATTTATTAACAGGGGGTTTGAGTTTAAGAGTTGTGGACTTAAGCTGCAATATTACAGGACCTTGGTGAGACCATATTTGGAATATTGTGTGCAGTTCTGGTCACCTCAGTATAAGAAGAATGGGGAAGCATTAGAGAGAGTGCAGAGAAGATTTACTTGATTTGGAGAGTAGTTTTGTGAGGAAAGGTTGAGGGAGCTGGGGCTTTTCTCTTTAGAGAGGAGGAGGATGAGCGGCGACTTAAGATGATAAAGGGGATAGATAGAATGGACGTTCAGAAACTCTTTCCTCGGGTGGATGTAGCTGTTACTAGGGGGCATAACTCCATGGTTCATGGTGGGAGATATAGAAGGGATGTCCGAGGTAGGTTCTTTACTCAGAGAGTGGTTGGGGTGCGGAATACACTGTCTACTGTGATAATGGAGTCAGACACTTCAGGAACTTTCAAGCAGTTATTGAATAGGCACATGGAACATATCAGAATGATAGGCAGTGGGATAGCTTGATCTTGAGTTCGGACATAGCTTGGCACAACATCAAGGGCCGAAGGGCCTGTACTGTGCTGTATTGTTCTATGTAACGAGATTGTTGGATTTTTTTTTCGATAAAGGTAAACAAAGATGGGGAAGTGGCGTTGAAGTACAGATCGTGCATCCAGTAAATGGACAGTACGATAGGCTTGAGGAGCTGAATGGTCCGTTCTACATTTCAATGAAAGTTGAATTAGCTCATCAAAGAAGCACCAATTCCAAATTCTTAAACAATATTGAAACCCAGGCTAATGTGACAGAAGCAATTCATACACTTAAAAATGCAATCCAAAACAGAAGCTTATTGATTACCTCATCTCTCATTGAAGCTGCTAACAAGGCATTCATAAATTATTTAGATCTGATAAAATAAAAGAGCCACTTACGGCTGTTGTATAGATTGTGCTGATGAATAATGGAAGCCAAACATTGCAGTGTAGAGAGTGTAGTTCCCTCGATGTTCCAAGTTGCAGAAAGCTGCTTTGGGCAGAGACATTAATAGGACTGCTTCAAACAGGAACCAATTAATAACAATTTATGGGGAGCAATTTGCTCAGAAAAACAAATGAATATTTAAAAGGAAATGCAGTGCATTGAAAAACAATTAATAAATGGTTAAACAAATATGAATGACTATGCAGAAGGCAACTGGGCTCATTATTCTGATTAAAAAGTTTAAAATATATAATTTAGAATTGTATACATACACTGCTTTTTATATTGCATTCATGAGCTTAAATGCAAGAATGTCAAATTTCAAATCATCACAACAATTGATGAATTGTGGTACAAATTGTTTGTGACTATTTGAAAATTTGGTATTTTTGCATTTGTCTTGCTGAGTGCAAATTGAAAAGTAATATGTCTCTCTCGTCATAGCATCATAAAATCCCTACAGTGCAGAAGGAAGACATTCAGCCCTCCTAAAGTATGCACCGATTATATTCCCACTCAGGTCCTCTTCCCATGATCCCACATGTTTAGCCTGCTAATCTCCCTGACGCTATGGGGCAATTTAGCATGGCTAATCAACCAACCCACACATCTTTGGACTGTGGGAGGAAACTGGAGCACCTGGAGGAAACCCGTGCAGACACAGGGAGAACATACAAAGTCCATGCAGACAGTGACCTGAGGCTGGAATTGAACCCGGGTACCTGGTGCTGTGAGGCATTAGTACTAACCACTGTGCTGACCTCAGCAATATTTGAGTCCTGTATGCAAAGCCACTGATTTTATATATAAATTCAAAGTTCCAATTACAAATCTTAAACCTTGTAGCCAATGTGTGTCATAGAACCTTGCAACACACGAGAAAGCCATTCAGCCTAACATGGCTATTCTATCTCTTTGGAAGCGTTACCAAATTAGTCCTGCACTCGCTTCTTTAACCTCCACACCCGCGCAATTATTTTTCTTTTCAAATCGATATCCAATTCCCTTTTGAACTTATTATTTAATTTGCTTCTACCACCTTTCAGGTAGTGCGCTTCTAACCATTGACTGAAATGGAACTGAATATCAAACACTGTGGATAATGGATGTCTGATTCAGTATCACCTGTTCTGCACCATCGCCCAAGATGAATTTAATCCCTCACTTCTAGGCTTACTTGTGGGCAAGTGTCTCATGGCTGTTTGGATCAGTTTATAAACTACTACAGCACGAGCCAACCATTCCTAGAGAGGTTAGAACCCAACAGAATTAAAGATGGCAAAAGCCAAATTTTAGATTTTTGGTTCAAAAACAGAAAATATTGGAAAATCTCATCAAGTTTGATGAAGTTTCATCCAGACTCAAAACATTGGCTCTATTCTGTGCTCCATAGGTGCTACCAGACCTGCTGAAAATCTCACCTGTGGGAAGAGATTAGGACCAATGTTTCGGACCTGGATGACCCTTCATCAGACCTGCAGAGAATTTCCAGCAGTTTCTGTTTTTGCTTCAGATTCCAGTACCTGCAGTATTTTGTTTTTATCTCAGATTTTTGGATAATAGGTAAACTGGAACAATTAGGTCACCTACTTACGTGTGAACGTTATTGAGATCACTGCAGCCACCTACTTGGAATATGTCTTGTAACAACAGGGAGTTCAGAAGAATAAAGAACAGAGGTCCTATGAGAGGCCATAGTCTGCACCTGGTTGTAAAACTTTAATTGATGCTAGTATGTTATCGGCAGGATAATTAAATTCTGTTCTTTCAGAGCCTGGGTTAGAAGTTCAATAGCAATTTGAAAGAAATATTTAATGACAAATTGAGAGATCATGCCAATATCACTGCCTGTGCTTTTAAACACTTTATAAATGTTTTTATTAACCATAAAAATATAAAACATCTCCAAATATCTTAGCAATCATATGTGGTGTGATAAAGGAGATATTTCTTTTCAATTTTGTCTTTTATTCCTAATATTTGTTCTGAAGCAGTCCCATTTGTAGCTCAGTTTGTGGCACTCCTGTCTGAGTCATAGAACTATAGATGTTTACAGCATGGAAACAGGCCATTCGGCCCAACTTCTGTATGCCCCCGCTTTTTTTAATGCCTAAATTGATCCCAGCGTTTGGCCCATAATTGTACCTACTTCTATTACTACTTCTGGCAGTAGGTCATGGCTTTGAACTCCCACTCTAGAGATTTGAGAACATGATCCCAGCTAATACTCCAATGCCGTATTGAGGAGGCTTCTTGGATTGAGATGTTAAACTGAGGCCTTGCCTGCCTTCTCAGATTCCGTTTGCCACGGGAATCGTAGTGGACCGGACACGGATCACTTGAACTCAGGCAGGATTATCCTTGTTTGGGGAAGAGCACAGCCAGAAAATCCCAGCCCAGGTATTTGTAAGTTCATGGGGAAGATGGGTTTAAATATTATGGACTGGATTCCATCTCCAATACCCTGCCTTAAGTTGCAAAAATGGACAGTGAGGTGGAACATGACTTAGATCTAAGTAAAAATTTGGATAGACTCAGCAGCTCTGGCAGCATCTGTGGAGAGATATTGAGTTAACGTTTCTGATTTGAATGACCCTTCTGCTTAGTCCTAGCCTTAATTTCCCTTCCCTGTTTACCCACTGGGAACACTGGGAACTCCCCGATTACTCCGTGCAGTTGGGGAGCCAAAATTCATGCATGTTCCTGATATATTGCCAGAATTCTCCAGCTGTTTGCTGGTAGCCGATTCTCTGGTTTTGCCGGCAGTGTAGGTTTCCAGGCAGCGTGGGGTGATTGCAGTGGGAGTCCCAGACAATCACACCACCAGCAAATGGTGCGCTGCCTCTCACTGTCGAGAAACTCGCTGATGGGAGGCAGAGAATTCAGGCCATTATCTTGCTAATCCACACTTCCACCTCGCATGGTTCAATTCAAAGCACTCTTACCTGAATCACCACTCCCAGGCTCAATCTCACACAAGGTACAAAAACCAAAGCTGACATTCCAGTGAAGACTGAGGGGGAGCAGAACTGTTGCAAGTGCCATCTTTTGGAAAGGATATTAAACTAAGACTCTGATTTTATCGGCACGCCCGCCCCAATTCTGCGACTCGCAGAACAACATTCCCCCTTGGTCTCGCGTACGATCTTACGAACCTCAGGCTGGTGTGTCATTAAATTTTGGTATAAGGCTCCACCCACCTATTTTGTATAGCACTAAGGGCACATAAAGAATCACGAGGTTGGCTTGCTAATTTTTTTTTTATTCATGGGATAGCCAGCATTTGTTGCTCATCCCTAGTTGCCCTGGGAGGGGAGTTAAGAGTCAACCACATTGCTGCAGCTCTGGAGTCACAGATAGGCCAGACCAGGTAAGGATGGCAGATTTCCTTCCCTGAAGGACATTAGTGAACCAGATGGCTTTTTCCGACAATCGACAATGGTTTCATGGCCATCAGTAGATCCTTAACTCCTGCTTTTTTTATTGAGTTCGAATCCCACCATCTGCTGTGGTGGAATTTGAATCTATGATCCAGAATATTAGCTGAGTCTCTAGATTAATTGTCTTTCGATAATACCACTAGGCCAACACTTACCCCGCAACTTGAACAGTGGGAGCTCTTTATCTGAGATGTGCACTGGCTCATGGTCAGGTCTAAAACTGCCCAGCAGGGTCCCATACTAATTGCCCAGGGGCCACTTGACCTACACTCTTAAAGGGGTAGTCCACATCATAAACCCCAACATACTATATATATATACCTATATCACTCTGCCTATTTGGATGGACTTAAAAGATCCAGTGGTCGGGGGATTATCTCAGGTGTCCTAACTAATATTTATCACCCAGTCGATATCATAAAAGACAGGTTACCTAGCTATTATTATAGTGCCGCTTGTGTCTGGGCCTGTATATTAGCTGCCACATTTTCTAAATTATAATTGACTACACTCCAAAGAATGCTCTATTTACCGTGAAGTGTGTTGAAATGTCTAGTGGCTACGAAAAGCACAAGAGATTGCAAGTCTTTCATTCTTCACTATTGCTCTCTGGGGCAAGCAGCAGGAACCTGTCGATTAGCCTGGTGGCATCTGCTGGAATTAAGATCTTAAAATGTCAAGGTGGAGGAACAGTACTAATAATGATCTCTTATTCTGTCTCTAAATCTGCTTGAACCAGTTATCTTCACAGACCTCTAACTCAGGCCTAAAATTTGCTTAAATCCCTCACAGAAATTACACTTCAATATTTAATTAGCAGTTATTTTAATTAATTCCATCCACACACTCAAAGAAAATACAGTTGTCAGTGTAATAATCACAGTCACACAGTATCTAGAATCATAGTGGCATGTAACTGGGAATCTTTGCCTCATATTTTCTTTCAATTTAAAAACTAGAATCCATGCTTTGAGAGGTTGAACTTTTATAATTTCCATATCTAACCATTTTTGACTTTCAATTCTGGATGGTGTTGTAATGACGTCCAACTGAATTTAGCGCGATTATAACCAATTCTCATTGGAAAAAACCTGCAAATACTGAATTGTCCATACCTTGGCACAAGTAGATTCTCAACTTGCAAACTTGCTCGAAAGGGGGAGCTTAGACTTAGAATTTTACAGTGCAGAAGGAGGTCATTTGGCCCATCGAGTCTGCACCGACCACAATCCCACCCAAGCCCTTATTCCCATGACTCCGTGCATTTACTCTATCTTATCCTTCTGACAATAAGGGACAATTTAGCATGGCCAATCCACTTACCCCACACATCTTTTGACTGCGGGGGAAGCCGGAGCACCCGGAGGAAACTCACGCAGCCAACATCTAGAGTCTGCACAGACAGTGACCTACTCCGACAACTATACCACCCAGACTCTATCCCTATAAACCCACATATTTATTCTGCTAATCTCCCTAACATTAAGGAGCAATTTAGATGGCCAGTCCACCTACTCTGCGCATCTTTCAGACTTTGGGATGAAACCAGAGCACCCAGAGGAGACCTATGCAGACACGGGAAGAATGTGCAAACTCTACACAGATGGTCACCTGAGGCTGGAATTGAACCTGGGTCCCTGACGCCACGAGGCAGCAGCACTAACCATTGCACCACTATCTCATTGCCCTTGAGAAAGTAGCCTTCTTGAATAGCTGTAGGCATTTTTTTTATTTCAAAAATATACTTTATTCATAAAAATCTCAAATAAAGCATTGCAAACCTACATGTCTATAAATTGCAAACAGTGCAGAATAAAAACATTTTTACAGTCCTTTACAAATTACAGTCATTACATTTCAAAACTTAAAACTATATACATGCCTCAAAAATTTACTGTGTGCTGTTATTTCTCAGGGTGGGGGAAGAGGGCATGAGTAAGGTGCTCTGTCAGAGAGTAGGTGCACAATCGATGGGTTGAAAGGCCTCTTCTGCACTGTGTAATTCTAAGAACACTCATAAGTGTCTTTTTTACTCTATTGATATCAGCAATTGCATTTAAACAGCACCTTTAACATAATGAAATGCCCAAGATGGTTCATAAGAATATAATTGGGCAAGTATCGAGCATGTTATTGAACTTGTTTGTTTTCCTCCTTTCAGATTTAAGTGAGCGTTCCTGGAAGATCCCACAAAGACTGGGCTTTGCTTGTGAATTGGAGGATTTCCAGGAATATGCCGATACCCCAGAATGGAGCTGAGGAACCTGCTCTTGCGGCACTCGGTCGCTATGTGGCTGCTTTTGCAAAGCTTTGTTCTGATGACCTTTTGCTTTAACTTGGTGACAACATGCCCGAAAGACTGTTACTGTGCGGAGGTCCACAAGAAGCTAATTGTCCGCTGCAGTGACATGCACCTAAAGGAGATCCCCAGGAATATTCCGAATAACACTTGGAAGCTGTACCTCGATTCCAATCAAATAACTTCCATTCCACGTGACGCTTTCAAGGATCTGCACAAGTTGGAAGAGCTGGATTTGTCCAATAATAGCATTCAGCACTTGGAAGCCGGAGCGTTTCGAGGCCTGAACGAAAGCTTGAAGTTCCTCAACCTGTCGCACAACAAGCTGAAGACTGTGAACGAGGAAGTGTTCAGTAGATTGAAAGCAGGCATAAAACTCTCGGGCAACCCCTGGTACTGCGATTGCAGGCTGCAGGAAATGATGAAGTTGGCGAACATCGGGCTGTCCAACGACATCATCTGCGCCACCGCTTACCCCGAGGAGCATGCAAAGAAATCCTTCCTGGAGGTCGCGCACCACGTCAACCTGTGTAACGTTCACAAAAAGACAACCGACGTGGCCATGCTGATCACTATGTTCGGCTGGTTCACCATGGTCATCTCCTACCTGGTCTACTACGTGAGGCAGAATCAAGAGGATGCCAGGCGTCACCTCGAGTACTTGAAGTCGCTGCCCAGCAAGCAGAGGAAGTCCGAGGCTTCCTCCACCATTAGCACGGTGGTGTAACACGCGTGTCGAAGGGCAACTCTCGGGATCCGGGTGGGAAAAGAAAGAAAGGTGCATAAATTCTATCGATTCGAGATCTGCCAAGCTGTGACGATCCAACTGGGACTGTCGGCATTTGTAAACCTGTGGACCCCGACTCTGCCGCACCTGCTCCCTCCATCTTCACCCACCGAACTTCCATGCTCCAAAATGGATTGCCAAAAGTGAGGAATAATGAGCGCACTAATCTACTGCTCAGATTCAGCGGTCACAGTCTAGTGCACCCACTATACGAAAAATACTGTTGCCTTATGCTCTTGAAAACTAAGGAATGGATAAGGAAATGAACTAGCAACAGGACAAGAATAAGCCTGTTATTCAGCGTGTTCTGAAGGATCATTCTTCCATTGAAATTGACCAAGGTTTAGCCTCTTTCTTAGTCTTTCTTTCTCTCTCTGTCTCTTTCTCTCAGTTATGCAGCATCTTAAATTTTGAAGGTCTTTGTCCAGCTCACACAAAATCCACAGTATTTTTGACAGTTGCAAACCCAATGAATGAGAGGGTGAGACAGGGAGGGAGAATGGGATTTTCTGGCAGATTCAGGGATTGAGGGTATCAGTGGCTTAGTCTCTGGGAGCCTATGTTGCATCAATCTAAAAAAGGTTTGAGGTGCTCACCCTGGTGTCATATCAGATGGAATTATGAAGATGTCCTCTGTTACAGCACACATACACACACGCACACACACACACAAGCACACATACATACACGCACACAGTTAGTTGAATACTGCAGCCCTCTCGCCAAAGTGAATATCAAAAGTGAAAGTGGTGATCAGGTGTGGCTCATGTACTTGGAATCTGTTCAAAACTGAAATTCTGCAATGTAGGGAGGCGATTCAGGACAGAGAAGTTGTGGGATCAGCCGTCCACCTCAGCCATGCTCAGGGAAAGTGTAACCATGTGGCCAAGCTTTCTTTGCAATTGGTGCAATTTGCTCTGCTAATTGGTTGCAGTTCCTCCTGCAATGGATGGTGCAGGTTGTTCGGTTAATGAGTCCAATGACGGAGCACCGGATTAGGATTGAGCTCCTCGTTTGGCCTGAATATCTGTCTCTCTTCCAAGGTCATGTCTACACTCTGGTATCCACCGACAACGCTTGAGGTCTCCGTAACCATGGGTACCGACAGGATTGGGACGATTCACCACATCAGGGAACGTTCATAGAATCATAGAATCCCTATAATGCAGAAGGAGGCCATTTTGTCCATCGAGCCTGCACCAACAACAATCCCACCCAGACCCTATCCCCATAATCCCATGTATTTGCCTCCTAATCTCCCTGATACTAAGGGTCAATTTAGCATGGCCAATCAACCCAACCTGCACATCTTTGGACTGTGGGAGGAATCCTGAACACCTGGAGGAAACCCAGTCAGACACGAGGAGAATGTGCAAACTCCACATACACCATGACCCAAGGCTGGAATTGAACTCGGCTCCCTGGCGCTGTGAGGCAGCAGTGCTAACCACTGTTATTTTACGTTTTTATGTACCTTTTATCCATGATGACCTTTGGGGCCACTTACAAATGATAAAAACATTTGATTGATGGCTATAAAAGACGTAGAATCGAGCTCCTTGCTCACTAATTAATGACGTTGAAATGTTTTTCCTGCTCTGGTTGGATGGAAGGCTCGGGTCTCAGGGGTGGTCTAATTGGAAAGCAACTGAATTTTACAAATCTCTTTGGATGAGAATTAGCTAAATCAGCATCCTCTAAGAGTAAACACCAAAGACATCAATCCCTGCCATTAAGTAATTGACTTGATGCTTTATAAAAGCAAAATGAAAACTAAATAAAGCCAAGGCAACTAAATGCAGTTTGTCCTCTCAACTCATCCAGCTTAGTGAGACTCAATTGGCCAAATGTATAATAATTATTTACTTTATTCATTCATGGGGTGTGGCCATCGCTGATTGGCCTTGCTTAGCCATTTCAGAGGGCATTTTCTAGAGCCAATCACATTATTGTGGCTCTGGAGTCACATGTAGGCCAGATCAGGTAAGGGCAGCAGATTTCCTTCCCTAAAAGACATTAGTGAACCAGATGGGCTTTCATGACAATGGCTTCATGTTCATCAGTAGACTTAATTCCACGCCATAAGACATGGGAGCAGAATTAGGCCACTCAGCCCATCGAGTCTACTCCGCCATTTGATCATGGCTGATATTTTTCTCATCTCCATTCTCCTGTCTTTTCTCCAGAATTTTTTATTGCATTTAAATTCCACCATCAGCCATTGTGGGATTCGAACCCAAGTCCCCAAAGTATCATCCTGGGTCTCTGGATTATTAGCCCAGTGACTATATCATAGCCCACTACCTCCCCTTATAATGAAGTATAATTTGAATCTTTGATCTGGTCACAGATTCGATATTAATTGATTGTCGGCCAATGTGGAGGACTTCTTACATTATAATAGTGACTAGATTCAAAACAGCATTTCAAGGAACTGTAAAATCTCTGTAGTGCAAAAGGAGGTTCATCATATCTGCACTTCTCGTCAACAGAGCATCTTACACAAGCCCACGCCAGCCCTCTCCCTGTAACTCCACGCATTTAGCCTCCCTAATATCCACATCTTCAGATGTTAAAGGGCAATTTACCCTGGCCAATCCACCTAATTTGCACATCTTTAGGCTGTGGGAGGACACCGGAGCGCTCGGAGGAAACCCGTGGAAAATGTGCAAATTCCACACGGAAAGCAATCCAAGCCATGAATTGAACATGGATCCCTGGTGCTGTGAGACAGCAGTGCTGACCACTGTGCCACCACGTTGCCATATTTTGGCTAAACCCTTTGTTTGGAATTCTCCGACTTTGCCCTTCTCCACTGCCGCTGCAGTGTCTGGCGTTTCAACTGACTGCTAACTTCTCCATTCTCACTGGACGCGGTGGGGGGGGGGGGGGGGGGGGGTATTAGAGGATAGTTATGGGAATGTGAGGGGGTGGGGGGAGGAAACAAAATTGGTGACCTCAGTAACTGAAATTCTGCCTCAGGACCTTTCCATCTTCAACACTTTTCAAGAGCCTTGCATTAAATTGAAGTTAAATTCAAATTAAATTTTAAACGATGACTTGGGTGATGAAATATTTTTAACCTTTGATAATTGGAAAATCAGTCTTACGCAAGCTGAAAAATAAGTTGGTCTCATCTGACCTGACACCAGTGCGTTACTTTGCAAGGTGCTCAGAGGATGCTTTCTTCACTGAAATCAGGGTCAATGTCTGAACTATATGAATAATTTATACACTGCAGCATTGAGAAATTGTACTGGCTGTGTTCTCTTGGATGTTCTTACAGGCAATGCAGTAAAGATGGAATATTACTCTTTCTATTACTACTAATTAGAACCAAATGCAGACACTTTGTGGACAATCTAGTGCAGTCCTCAAATATGAAAGCAAGAAAAATACAAGAGCTTGCAATCGTCACCTAGAAAGGCTTCAAAGTGTTTGAACACAGGCACATAGAGATTAGGAACAGAAGGATGTAATTCAGCCCTTCGAGCCTGCTCCGCCATTCAATCAGAATGTGGCTGATCGCTTCCTGGTCTCAAATCCACCTCCCCATCTGTTCCCATTATCCATTTAACCCAATTTGTGCTGGTTAAGTGCATTGGCCATACTAAATTGCCCCTTAGTGTCAGGAAGAGCTAACTAGGATAAATGCAGGGGGTTATGGGGATAGAGCCTGGGCGGGATTGTGCCCAGTGCAGACTTGATGGGCCGAATGGCCTCCTTCTGCATTATAGGATTCTATGATAAACATCTCAACCTGTAGACCTCTTGTTCTAGATTGCCCCATAAGGGGAAGCACTTGGTCTACCTTTGCTTTATCAATCCCTTTTAGTGTCTTATATATCTTGATAAGATTCCCTCTTATCCCTCTAAACTCTAGATTAATCTCTCCTCATATGTCATCTCTGGAATCAATCTGGTGAACCTCCTCTGAGCTGCTTCCAATCCTTCCTCAAATGAGGAGACGAAAACTGGATACAGTACTCCAATGCGGTCTCACCAACACACTATGCAATTGCAACAATAAAAAAGTGGGGAGGTGGTGGTGTCACTGGACTTGTAATCCAGATTCAAATCTCGTCATGAGAGCTAGTCTTGTTTAACTTCAATCAATAAATCTGGAATTAATGACCAAAAAGCTACTATTGATTGTTATGGAAACCCATCTGGTTCATTAATGTCCTTCAGGGAAGGAAATCTGCTGTCCTTACCTGGTCTGGCCTACTTGTGATTCCAGAGCCACGGCAATGAGGTTGACTTTCAACCATCTTCTGAAATGGCCAAGTGAGACACTTAATTCAAGGGCAAATAGGGATGGGCAACAATTGCTGCCTTGCCAGTGATGGCCATGAAAGAATGAAGGAAAAAAATGTTTCTTCCCAGCACATAAAAAGGATATTATTAAATTAGAAAGAGTGTAGAAAAGATTTACTAGGATGCTGCCAGGACTTGATGAATTGAGTTATGAGGAGAGGCTGGATAGACTGGGACTTTTTTCTCTGGAGCATAGGAGGCTGGGATGACCTTTTGAAGTCTATAAAATATTGAGGGGCATAGATCAGCTAGATAGTCAATAGCTTTTTCCAAAGGTAGGGGAATCTAAAACTAGAAGGCATAGGTTTAAGGTGAGAGGGGAGAGATACAGAAGTGTCCAGAGGGGCAATTTTTTCACACAGAGGGTCGTGAATGTCTAGAACAAGCTGCCGGAGGTAGTAGTAGAGGTGGGTACAATTTTATCTTTTAAAAAGCATTTAGAAAGTTACATGGGTACGATGGGTATAGAGGGATATGGGCCAAATACGACCAATTGGGATTAGCTTACGGTTTTTCAAAAAAAAAGGCAGTATGGACAAATTGGGCTGAAGGGCCTGTTTCCATGCTGTAAACCTTTATGACTCTATGATACTATGACTCAGAAGATTCTGCATGGTTGCAAGGAGAGAGACAGGATGGAATCTTTCACTCAGTGCACACCCATACAAGAATCAGCCCGTAGCAACATGCCCTCCCCCCCCAATTCCACCCACAAACATCAGGACATGCCCTCCCCCACCATAAGTATTGGGGTACAATGACCTGACCACCTCCCACTCCATCCCCTACCCCATATAAAGGAAACTCATCTATGGGTCTCCACCGAGGGCCTTTGAAAGTGTCACATTGGCTCTGTCCAGACATTTCCCTCTTACCATCTCCCTGACCCTCCTCCCTCTGGTGGGGCTATGGTTACCTCTGTTCCCCAGTGTTTTGCCCTTGATTGCTTCAAGTTTTTCAAAAGCTGTTGTGAACTGTCGGTGAGCATTCAGTGAGGGGTGGAAGAAGGAACATATAGGAACATGGGAATTGGGAGCGGGAGTCAGCAATTCAGTGCTTCGAGCCCTGCTCCGCCACTCTTTATCATCATGGCTGATACTCCAGGGAAATCCTATAATGAGTTGTATATTTATTAAAATGTATTGAAATGGTGTTCCTGTCCTTTCTGGTTGGGTACCTCATTACATCATGGGGGAGGGGCATGGCAAATAAAGGAACGAGATCTCGCTGGCGAGAACCTCTTCCCAACTTTTACAAGGTCTCTGGCCCCACATTGGTGTTTACACTGTGGCTAATGCAGACTGTAAAAAATCACCCCCATAGTCTGTATTTCATTGGATCCACTCAATTGTCCCTCGGTAATGATCTCAGGATTGAGTAATTAATATTCAGTGGAATCAGGCACATTCTAAGCTCAGTTGAGCTGAGAAAAATACCTAAATCATTTTATTGAAACATTTTTCCTGATTTCATCCCCTCTCTTAATATACAAAGATTAAAGAATAGTACAGCATGGAAACAGGCTCCTCAGCCCACCCAGTTTGTGCCAACACAAATATCTCTCTAACCTAATATCTTTCGCCTGTACATGGTTCATATCCCTCTATTCACTGCCTATCTAGATATTTCTTGAACATTGTTGTAGAACCCGCTTCCACCACCTCCTCCAACAATGCGTTCCAGGCATTCACCTCCCTCTGAGTGGAAAATTTGTCCCTTACATCTCTTTTAACCTTTCCTCCTCTCACTCTCAACCTGAATAATTGACCCTTTGACTCTGGGAAAAAGACTCTGACACTCTATCCAAGCCTGTCATGATTTTGTAAATCTCAATCAGGTTCCCCCCCTCATTCTCCAATGCTCCAGTGAAAACAATCCAAGTTTGTTCAACCATTCCTCTAGTCCATATCCTCCAAACCAGGCAAAATCTTTTCCAATACATCAACATTCTTCCGGCAATATGGCAATCAGAATTGTACACAATACTCCAAACACGGCCTAGCCGAAGTCTTGTACAGCTGCAGCATGATATTCCAATTCCAACACCTCAACTGATCAAGACCACCATGCCATACACCTTCTATGATCACTTTCTTTATTTTGTTTGAGGAAAGAGTGATCTTACCCATCCCCTAAGCTAAAGAACTCTTCCTTTTTTTTCTTTCTTGGGAAATGGGTGCCACTGGCTGGCCAGCATTTATTGCCCATCCCTAATTGCCCTTGGGGGCTGTTGAGGGTCAACCACATTGCTGTGGCTTGGAGTCACATGTAAGCCAGACCAGGTAAGGCTGGCAGATTTCCTTTACCAAAGAACATTAATGAACCAGATGGGTTTTCCTAACAATCGGCAATGGTTTCATGGTCACCAGTAGATTTTTAATTCCAAAATTTTTGTTATTGGATTCAAATTTTGCCATCAGCCTCAGCGGCATTCGAACCAGGGTCCCCAGAGCAATAGCTAGGTTTCTGGATTAATAGCTCAGTGATATTACTACGAGGCATCACTTCCCCTCCCCTCTTCATGCCACTATCCAGCTGAACTCAATGGATGCTCATGGAGATTTATTTATCTGTTTATTCTCACCTGGGAATAGAAGGACCCTGAGTTTCTCTGGTGTTCAGTACTTGTCTAACTTCTTCTAGATTGAGCTGGCCAATTGTATTTCAAGTAAATGTGACTGGAATATCCTGGGTGGAATTCTGCACGCTTGTCTGTTCCTATCCCCCTGCAAATGAGAACGGAGAATTTGGCATTCCGGCCACGTTCAGCAGCACCGGAGAGTCTCAGCCACGAACAAGAGTGAAGATTTGCAGCCTTCAATCCTGGGATAGAAAAAACAACTGTGAATGTGATAAAATGGAATAAAAGCAGTTCTAGAAATAAACATCAGACCAATCAGTGGGGAAACGCAAGTAGGGTGTGATAATGTAATGGTCATATCACTGAAGCAGCAATGCAGAGACTGAATTAATAAAGGGAGAGGAAGTTATTCCAAATCTCAGCATGGTAGTTCAATCGTTTGAATTTAATGCAAAGAAGATAAAATCAGGAAATAAGCGTCAGTAAAATTGACCGTGAAGCCATCAGATTGTCACAGAAACCCAGCGGTTTCATTCCTCGAGGGGAGGAAATTGTCCTTTCTTCTCTGGTCTGGCCTACAGGTGACTCCAATCTTAATTGCCCCTTGATGTAGCCCAGCAAGCTCTCAGTGCATGGACTGCTTTGGTCGAAGGAGCCCTGCCAACACTTTCACAGGGCAATGAAAGGATGGGCAATAAATGTTGATGTTGTTAGCTTAATGAGAATGAATAAACAGAACTTCTGATGAGGAGGTTAACCCTTAGGTTTAATCTTACTTGCTTTCGTGCACTAATGCAAGCTGTGGTAACATTTCACAAGGCCAAGACTTTGAGTTCCACATTCTTATTTCACATTCTCAATTTATAGAATCCCTACAGTGTAGAAGGAGGCCATTCAACCCATTGAATCTGCACCAACTCTCTGACAGAGCATGCTCTTGCCCCATACCCCAACACATTTACCCTGCTAACCCACTAATCTACACATCTTTGGCCACTAAAGGGCAATTTAGCATGGCCAATCTACCTAACCGATACATCATTGGACACCAAGGGGCAATTTAGCATGGCTAATCCACCTAACCTACACACCTTTGGGGTGTGGGTGGAAATTGGAGCACCCGGAGAAAACCCACACAGATATGGAGAGAATGTGCAGACAGTCACCCAAAGCCAGAATTGAACCCCAGGTCCCTGGTGCTGTGAGACAGCAACACAACTGTGTCACCTTTATTGGCAAGATGTTTGATGTAAATCTGGATGCTTTATCTTTATCTGATGGACATTCAGTGTTGCGCATCTGTCCTGCCCAGGCTATTCTTTTATTCTTGCATCTCAAGTAAGCATGCCAATTTAAAACAAAAAAATTAGAGGTGCAACCAAGGATTGGAAAAGATAATTATTTCATTCATTAATTTCAAATAACTCATACAATTTGAAATGAAACTATACACGCAGATGCAACCTAATTGCAATGATGAAGATATTGATTTGAACAGGTTAAAACATACTAAATTCAGTGGCAGCTCCAACCAAAATTGGGGGTATTGATGAAGCTAATCTGTTGGTGAATCCATACCTTCTCATTTATTAATGTTGACCTATGTTTGCAACTATCTCAATAATGAGAAATGTAAAAGTATTTCTCATCTGTAACGATAAATACTAAATAAGTGGAAGGTGACAATTTTCCTACAAGAAATTGTTGGATTTTTGGAGTTGAGTGAATCAAATGCAAGTATAAAAAGGAACTTAGAATTCTGTGATGGATGTGTCAACTTTGGAGCCCAAACTCTACAAAACCGCATTCGGTAACATTGTAAAAACTAATGGTTTGGGTATGAGCTGCAAATCTAAAGATCTGTTTATACGTTGGGAAGCCAACATTGCTGGAAGGAGCCTGAATGATCGATCAAGTCATCCTGCTTTCAACAGCATTAGCAGGTTATTATTAGCCAGTCCCTCAATGCTTTTTGCGAGCAGATTACAGTAGAAGGGCAGTAGCAAAGGAGCTCTGGGTGACGAGTGTTTGTTCAACATTAGAAGTCACTCTCTGTCCAGCTAAAGAGAAAAGCACAATATAATACAGGAATTGCTAGCATCTTTTCAAGTGCCTGAGAAAAAAAAAATGTGTTTCTTAAATTGATTTCTAAGCTCTTACTCCTACATTCATCCTTTCAAAGCAGTATGGTCTGTATCAGCTGCATGTTTCATCCATGATTTATGGTTTTCTTTTGTTTTGTCTGATCTACATGTACATGTCGTGGACTACACGGAGTTAATTCGAACCAATGTGCTAATGTCGAGATAAGGGTAACTCATTTAGTAGAGGTTTCACATCATGGGCTCTTTGTATTACACATTTCTATCTGAAGAACCCGTGGTTGATGAATGTTGTGAACTAAAGAACAAGCAGAAGCAGACCGTGGGTGCGATCCTTCCCAGCTGTTCACACCCCCACTGCCGCTGCTGCAAGCCAGGAGGGAGAATTCGGTGTTCAACCTGAATCGCCGTTTGCTGCAGCGGGACAGAGTAACCCGCTGTTTGTTTTTATCTGTCATTGGTATTCCAAAATTGCTCGTTTTCTCAGTAGCAACAATGGATTTTTGTAAAATTCAATTTCTGACTTGCAGGCTTGGAGTTCTGTCCTTCACTGAAAACAATATGGAATTTCATTTGCAGTGTTTGTATTTTTTGTGAGGTTCTCCACCTAGAAAATAATAAAACAATGATTGTCTCCTCCCACTTTGAAGTTCTGGAGTTATTTCATTCTGGCCTGCCATCACAATAATCCTTATTGTCGGTTTTACAGATATCTTCACATCCTCTTCGACCACAGGCGAGATTCCAGAGGGCTGGAAAAACTCAGCCAGTGATGTTACCTTGTTTAGGAAAAGAAGCAGGGATAAGCCGAGAAATTATAGGCCACTGAGCCTGACATCAGAGGTGGGAAAACCTTTGGAGAAGATATTGAGGGATAGGATAAAGTTTAAAGTTTTAAAGTTGGAATTTTATTTATTAGTGTCACAAGTAGGCTTACATTAACACTACAACGAAGTTACTGTGAAAATCCCCTAGTTGCCACACTTTGCTGCCTGTTTGGGTACACCAAGAATGAATTTAGCATGGCCAATGCGCCTTATCGGCATGTCTTTGAACACTAAGGGGCAATTTAACATGGCAATCCCCCTAATTTGCACATCTTTGGACACTAAGGGGCAATTTAGCAGGGCCAATCTACCTAACCCGCATATCTTTGGACACAAAGGGACAATTTAGTATTCCAATGCACACCTAACCAATGTTTGAACAGGTGATCATGTGAATGTGGGCACAGAGTCTTCATTTTGCCACAGAGGGGGCTCTGAATTGTGGAAATGGTTTAATTTAATATCTTTTACAAAGAAATTCAATAAGCAAAGAAACTGGAATGTCATAGCACTGTCTAAATAATTTATGAAGCAGATATTTCAGAGGTTTATTGCTCAGTTCACAATCAATTTAACCAAGAAATGGTATTAGTTAAGTGTAAGGTGGGTTGGATTTTTGAAAGGTTATGAGAAGATGGAAAAAAATGAATCAGTAACATGTGCATCAGGCTAGAAACTTCTAGAAACAATTTTCAAACAATGTAAAATCTCCAATCTCGATATATTGACATGGAGGACAAAGGAAATTTCACAGCTCATATCATGAATTCTCAATTCAATATTCTATTATCACCGCTCTTGAAGATAATCAGAGTTTCTAAAGATTTGTTTTGTGATGATTCTCTGTTATATCAAGGTTCGTAAGAAATCTGCCATACTTTGGAGATTATAGTATAATAACTCTCATATCATGATGTTGGCGATCCCAGTTACCAACTGATTATGTACTTTGAATATATACTCTGAGAATGTCAATGCATAGTCTGTCTATTTGTCCTGAAAGATGCAGTGTTGTATGAACTGAACATTGTTAAAAATGGGATCGCTTAGCCCAATGGTTTGAACTCAGTCTAATTTAAAAAGTGAGACATGACCTTTAGCTTAAGCTCACTGGCAAAGCCGGCTGCTGAGCTCTTGGGGCACCATTACGCAGGTGACCCAATCTCCCAGTGGAATGGGAGCTCTCCTGTCACACCACCGCGGCCCCACCCCCCACCACTGCCCTCACAGAATGGGGATCCTCTGCTGATTGCACCCTTTAATGGTCTCACACTCTCCCAACCCTCTGCCTCTCCCCAAACATCGCCATCCCCACCATTCCAGACATCGCCTCCCCGACTCCATCCCTACCTGGATACCACCCCGCTCTCCCACCAATCATCACCTCCATCAATCAGTCCCCCCTTCTGCAAAGCTCTCCCTCTGTGCCCTCCCCAGTCAAAGCTTTATCAGGTCCCACACCCTCAGGCCCCACCTTGACTCTAACCCTGGCACTGCCAGTGTGCCCAGAGAGTAGTGCTAGGTATGCCAGGTGGACACTACCAGACAGATGATGTCCAAGGGCCACTGCTCAGCCCGGCCCCCAACTACCCGGCGGGTTTCAATGGCCTCTACCGCCCCCGGCAAGGCCACCACATCTGATCCTAGTTGGTGGACAAATGTGATCCGGACAGTGCGTAGTGAATAACAAATGGAAATGGGTCATCTGGCAAAAAGTCATGGTTTCAAACTAAAAGTCATGACATTGGCAAACTCACACCAATTGTGCTATGTTATAGAGCTGCCCTCTGTGTTGGGAGGTATAAATTTAATTTAATAAAGGCTGCCTATGTTCGAACATGTTCTAATCTTAGTGTAATATTCCACAGCTTTCCCAGGATTCCACTGCCATGTAACAGATCCTTCAGCATCTCCATTCGTGAGAATCACTATTGGTTTCCACAAATGGAGGCCAGATGCGATGGCCATGCCAGGGAAAATCAGAGGACATTGACACCCTTGGGTGGTGAGGGACATGGCTGGACAGTGCCCATCAGGCAGTGGCCACCTTGGCACTGCCCCCACCCCAATTGATGTAAATCTCCCTGCTGTCAGAAAAACTGACAAGGTTGCAATGCTGAACGCCACCCTCCCCATTCCCCCCACTGCAAAAATAGTGCTGTGTAACACACCTGTTTTCTGAAATTTTTGACACAGCTTTTGATAAGATTTTACCAGGTCCTGGGTTCTATCCCCCACTTTGGATTACTGTCTGTGTGGAGTCTGCATGTTCTCCCCATGTGTACGTGGGTTTCCTCCAGGTGCTCCAATTTCCTCCCACAGTCCAAAAGACGTGCTGGTCAGATGCATCGGCCATGCCAAATTCTCCCTCAGTGTACCTGAATGTGGGGATTTTCACAGTAACTTCATTGCAGTGTTAATTTACTCTGTAACTTCATTGCAGCCTACTTGTTTACTTTAATAAATTTTATATAATAATAATAAAGCATTTAATTATAATATAATAATAAAGTTTAATAAACTTTAAAAAGCCATTACTTTACAACAATGCTTAAATGTAGAACCAAGGACAGCCAATCACAATTATGCCCAAGTCACTCAGCTTGGATTCCAGATTTCTTTTACTTTAAAAACTTACTAACCCAATACTCAAAAATGCATTTGCCATTAATTTATGGCTTATCACACAAAACGGAAACAGGCAGTTGTAACTATTTAGGGCAGCTTGCAAGTAACATATTGCAGATCTCAGCAGCTGTACAGGCCCCAGCCAGTCACATTGTGAATTATTACTGGGACTTCCTGTAACAAGGTTTGACCGGATAGAGAAGCTGCTCCCACTTGTGGGAGAGACTAAAATCAGGCACTGAAAATATACTTAATCAATAAATCAGATGGAGAATGCACGTGACACCCAAAGTAGATGGAACTCACTGCCACAAAGAGTGATTCATAGAAGAAGGCCATTCAGCCCATCGAGTCTCCAACAGATAAAAGCAAATTACTGTGGATACTGGAATCTGAAACCAGAATAGAAAACGCTGGAAAATCTCAGCAAGCCTGGCAGCATCTGTAAGGAGAGAAAAGAGCTGATGTTTTGATCCAGATGAAGCTTTGACAAAGGGTCATCTGGACTCAAAACATCAGCTCTTTTCTCTCCTTACAGAGTCTCCGACAGAGCATCTTATGCAGGCCCCCACCCTCCCTGTAACTCCATACACTAATCCCGCTAATTCCCTAAAATAGATATCTTTGGGACATTAAGGGGCGATTTATTATGGCCAATCTACCTAAGTACACATCTTTTGGACTGTGGGGAAAAACCAAAGCACCTGGAAGAAACCTATGCAGACACGGGGAGAATGTGCAAACTCCACACAGACAGAGACCCGAGGCTGCAATTGAACCTGGGTTCCTGGCAATGTGAGGCAGCAGTGCTAAACACTGTGCCACCGTGCCGCTGATGGGGCTTGATGGCTTGTCTATCTGTTGCACATTCTCTGTCAGTTCCATATCGGCATTTCAAGCTGAGATTGAGGGAGCTGTGCTGAGGCTAGCAACACTGCCCCTTTGATATCAGCTTGGAATCAGCTCCAACCAGACCAGTAGAGTGCAGATCTGCTGACTAGAAAAGAAAGAAGCATCTGAAAACTATTGAAAATTGTTCCTCATGGACACCGGTACACAACTGCCCCCAAACTGGTATTCAAGAAATCAAAATTGCCCCAGAGTGCGCCCCTCTCATCTAACTTCATCGGCAGAAGCACTTATTCTTTTCCTCCTCAAGAAATTATCTGGCTTTCCCCTTAAATGTGTCTATCCACCAGTTTCGATTCCAGCCTTGGGTCACTGCCTGTATGGAGGTTGGGTATTCTCCCTGTGTCTGTGTGGGTTTCCTCTGGGTGCTTCGGTTTCCTCCCATTGTCCAAATATGTATAGGTAAGGAGATAAAAACTAGTAAAAATAGAGTTAGAGAGTAAGGGGGAGGGAGGCGGGGGTGGGTTGGCCTGGGTAAGGTGCTCAATCAGTGAGTTGGTACAGGCTCAATGTGCCAAATGTCCTCTTAAACACTGTTCGATATTATTGGAATGGTTGGAGCTGATCTCAAGCTAAAACCAAAACTGCAGCACCACAACTCCCTGTACCTCAGCTTTATGCATACTCTCTTCCATCTTCTTCCATCAGGACAAAGTTACAGAAGTCTGAGTTCACGTACCGATTGACTCAAGAATACTTTTCTTCCTGTTGCCGTTAGATTTTTGAACAGATCTACCTTGCACTAATTAGATCTTTTTCTACATCCTAGCTATGACTGTAACAATACATTCTACAGTCTCTCCTTTCCTTCTCTAAGAATGGTATACTTTATCTGGACAGCACATAAGAAACAATACTTTTCACAATATGCTAATACATACGATAACAATAAATCAAACCAAATCAAAAATGCCAATGGCCTTTTATGGGAGTGAAATGACAGAGAATGCATGTAGTCAGGTCATCAGCTCCCTCCTCCCTTCCTCATCTAACTCCATCAGCATAATCTTCTACTCCCTCCTTAGTGAGTACATTCACAGCCCTGGCTGAGATTGCTTCCATTCCTGCCCATGCAGGGAAAGGCAACTATGAAGGCAGCAGAAAACAAGCACTAGCTTTGAATGCTGAACTTTGTAATGTTCCTTCTCTCCTCAGTTCAGCTCCCAGAGGCCTCACTGATAGGATTCCACATTCAGGGCTCGTCAACCCTGCTCCACCTCTGACCTGGGAGCATTGGCCCTGCTTCATCAGACATCCTTGGAACTGCCCATGGACTCCTGATAGTTGGTGGGACAAGGTCAGGAAGACAACAGATGGAAATTCAATACATGGAAAGGCAGTGAATAAGTCACCATGGCAGTTCTCGTGCTTTTCATGCCTGGTTTCAGGGGAAACTTCGGTTAAAATCAGTCCAACAGTCCATATGGTAACCCAGGATAAAGTAGGACAGTTTGACTTTGTTAGTTGCTAATTGATCTGTGCTCACAGTTTTCTTATTGTGGGATGCACAGTGCCACAGTGGTCAGCACTGCTGCCTTACAGCGCCAGGGACCTGGGTTTGATTCTGGGGTTGGGTCACTGTCTGTGTGGAGTTTGCATGTTCTCCCCATGTCTGCGTGGGTTTCCTCTGGTTTCCAAAAAACGTGATGGTTAGGTGAATTGGCCATTCTAAATTTTTCCAAACAGATGCCAGATTGCAGTGATAGGGCATTTTTACAAGTCCACTTGTGACACTAATAAATAAACTTCAAATGATTTATTGATTGGATCTGGGTGTGAACTCAGAGCAAAGTAAAAAGGCATCACGGAGAGACCCAGGTCAGAATTTTCCAGGCTTCTATGGCATGTTTACCGCCAGCGAGTTTATCCATTCCGGTAGAAGCAAACGGCCATTTGCATCACTTGCCTTGCCGCTTGTAGTGCCGAGGGATAGGAAGATCCCACCTGTAGGATCAGCTGGAAAATCCCAACTATAGGAGCTGAGCTATAAAGTGCAGACATTTATGATTATAGGGATGGGTAATTAGCTACCTAAAATTAATTATTCATTTCAATCTAAAGCTGTTAACAATTTAAATCAGCATTCCAAATACCACTCACTGAAAAGTTGGGTTGCCACAGTTACACAAAGACTAAGTATTAAAGCTAAAAATCAAAACTAAATTAGTGAGCCCACACATTGTCTTCTGTAATGCATTTAGGTGAACTGAGTCTGTCTTAAAAGAACACGCTCCATGACACTGACTAATGCCACACGCTGTGTTTCAAAGAATTGTTTTCCAAATTCTTGAACAACAATTGCTTCAGGGCCTTGTCCTTCTCATTAATCCTTCTTTGTGCTGCCCAGATTGATAAGCCTTCCCTTGTAAACCAGACCATGAAGGGACTTCACTGAACCCAGAAGATGAGTGCTACAGTCTGAGTAAGATGGTCAGATCTGAACTCTGGACGGTCCAAGGAAGAAGTTCTCACATCGTGACTCCTGCCAAGATTTGTGTAGCTTGTAAATTTTCCTATGGCACCAGATCTGGCTTCCTCCATTGGATTTCCAGAGCCTGCATGGAACAGCGGTGAGAGAAGGTGTAGCCGTACAAGAGAAATAGATACACGAGAACACTACTCCCTGCATGTTCCCCTCCAAGACACTCACCGTTCTGACTTGGAAATATATCACTGTTCCTTCGCAATCGTTGGGCCAAACATCTGGAATTCCCTCCCCAACAGTATTGTGGGTCAACCCATAGGATGGGGACTGCAGCGTTTCAAAAAGGCAGCTCATCACACTCTCCTCAAGGACAACTATAGATGGGCAATAAATCCTGGCCAGCCAGCAATGCCCATGTCCTATGATTGAATAAAAATTATCTTCCTCACACAAGCAACACAATTCAACTCTTTCCTTAAATGTTCTTCTTTTCCTCTAATCTTCAAATCCGTATACATCAGACCCCATTGGACTCAACATTTCCAAAATGTGTTTTCTTATTGCCTCCCTTTTTGGGTCAAATTAAAGTTAATGACTTTCTCTTGTTTACCTATGAAACCTTTGTAAGTTGTAGCAGCTCCTTATTCCTCTTTGAAATTTAACAGCTGTAAAGCCAACTCCATATCTATCTCCTAATGCAAATTTTGAAAGCTAACCTATTTACTTATCAATCCACTTCAAAGTGGCTTCTTTTTACAAATGCATGCATTTAGCTCCTTTACCTCTTTTATTTTTCATTTCTCCCAGACAAGTTGTCTCTATTAATTTTTCTCCAGCTCAATCAAATGATTTATACATGGAGACCAACTTTACCATTTTGAGTCTAAGTGCTGGGCAGATTTGAAACTGAAAGCATTTCAGATCCAACTTTTAGACCGGTTCTCAGGTGCCCCCCATACAAACTCTGCCTGCAAAAATATCAGTGATTCTGCCTCTGGGCAGGGCTTAATACGCACAAAATTCTGTAGCTCTGATTGATGCCTCTAATACGCATGTACAGAAAGAAAGTGACAGAGTGCAGCTCCCCTGCCACATCCCTCATGGGTCTCCCCCCTGGCCCTCACAGACATTGCCCCATTCCCCATCACTGACCACCTTATCTCCCAACATCCAGACTGATTGTAGGTCCCTCTCCCCTATCGATCTCAAGCTGACTGATCTACTCTCGCCCTTCTGCCCCACCAAACTCAGGCAGAATGGCAGTAGACACCCCTTCCCTCCACTGATCTCAGGCAGAGTGGCAGTGCACCCACTTTTCCTCCCCCCTACCGACTGATCTCAAGTAGAGAGCGTTGGATGCTTGGCACCCACCTTTTCACAAACTGGCGTATCCGAATTGGACTTCTATGGCATAAAGGCCAATGGGCCAAATGCAGGCAATCGGGATTAGCTTAGGGGGTTTTAAAAAAAATGGGCGGCATGGACAAGTTGGGCCGAAGGGCCTGTTTTCATTGCTGTAAACCTCTATGTCTGTTTCACACCGATTCTGGATGGGCAAACATCGTTGTAGAGGGAGAAGTGTCAGTAAAGTTGAGCGTGCAGTCCATTAAATCAATTCAAATACATGCAAATGCCTTTTAATGGCCATCATCATGCCTGTTTCAAGCTCAGTCCCGATCGCAGCCATTTTCAGGCCTTAGTAAGTGGTGAACTGGTGCGGAGGGTGGGTGTGGCTCGCTCTACATGCTTTACGCCCAATTTTACCAAGTTTTTGCACTTGAACATGGTGCAACGTGATGGTAAAATCAGGCCTACACAGACGCAGACCCTTCTTTGCAGAATAGCACAACATTCCAAAACTTATTTAAACAATAACACTCATCCTCACCTCACAGAAAGTGTTTTCCAGTATTTTAAACAATCTTCTTACTGAAAGAAAAGGAGTTTACTGGCCCAGTAAAAATCTTTCTCTTAAAAATTCAGCAATCTCAAACCACTTCCAAAATGTTCTTGGCAAATAATTAATTGCAAAGATGAACAGACATTCTCCCAAGATCTGTTCACACCTTGGTCTTGTTCATATTTTGGAAACTTCCAGGAACTTATTGATGAAACAGACCATCTGTTCAAACCCAGATGTTTGGCATTATTAAACAGTCAAGGGAACAGTATCCCCAGGGCTTCATACTCCGCTCTATCTAGCGCCGTCACGTATCAATTCTCAGATTGCTGTAGACGGTCCCTCGATTTGAGGATGATGGCTACAAAGAGTCACATCTTTCTGCCACGGGTCTTCATGCGACTTGAACAGGCCAATATCCGATCCACATGACTATCGGCACATGGGGCACGCGGTATTGGGATTTCAAGTGCAGGTTTTGCTTATTTTTCTTTCCTTCTCTGCGGCTGTCCTGCCTCATCATTTAAACCTAAGAGAAAAGGTGATGCAGTTTGATGGGCAGTTTTGAATGTTTGGCAGCAAACTCCTTCTGGTCATTCATGTCATTTCTGCCAAGCTTCAGGGCGAAATACTCAGATGTTGGAAATCTTGGGTGGGCTTTTACAGCCTCGCTTGAGTGAGATTGTAAAATCCTGCATGAGACCAATGGAGATTGCTGTTCTGAGAAACACAGCCACCCTGGAATGGTGGTAGAGTTCTGGCCTAAGTATTAACTCATCAGACCATTGGTTACCATGGCAATGGAAATATTGTTCATAATAAGAAACTTATCTTTTTCTATTTTCCATTCTTTCCTGGAATGTGGGCATTGCTGGCTAGCCCAGCACTTTTATTGCCCCTGTTTAATTGCCCTTGGAAAGGTGGTGGGGAGTTGCCTTCTTGAACTGCAGCAGTCCATGTGGTAAAGTTCACCCACAGTGCTGTTAGGGAAGGAGTTCCGAGGTTTTGACCCAGCAAAGGAATAGCGATGAAGTACTTATGGATCATTGCAATTAATCAGGATGGTGAGGAACTTGGAGGGGACGTTACAGGTGCTGGTGTTCCCAATGCGTTTGCCACCCTCCCTCTCCCAGCTGGTCGATGTTGTGGGTTTGGAAGCTTGATAAGATGAGGTGGTACACCATGGTGTATTGATAGTGGAGGAAGTGTATGATGGAAGCTTTGTTATGGATGGTGTTGAGCTTCCTGAGTGTTGGTGGAGCTGCACACATCTCGGCAAGTGGAAAGCATTGCATCACACTCCAGACCTGTGTTGTGTAGATGATGGACAGATTTTAAGGAATCAGGAGGTGAGTTACTTATTGCAGAATAAGGGGGGACTTTAAACTAGAAAGGTTAGGGGGAGGGAATAGTGATGTGGAGACTGGGAGCAAGGAAGTTAGCTCCCAGGTAGGGAAGCACTCTAGGCAGGATGAGAGGCAGGTTAGACGAGTGGGGGAGAAGGGAAATGTCCAGTCTGAGGGACTGAGCTGTGTCTATTTTAATGCCAGGAGTGTAGTAAAAAAGGTGGATGAACTTAGGGCGTGGATTGCTGCTTGGGATTGTGATGTGGTGGCCATTACAGAGACTTGGATGTCTCAGGGACAGGACTGGGTACTACAGGTCCCGGGATTCAGATCCTTCAGGAAGGACAGAGAGGGAGGCAAAAGAGGTGGTGGAGTGGCACTGTTGATCAGGGACAGTGTCATGGCTGCAGAGAAGGTGGATACCGAGGAGAGAATGTCTACAGAGTCTCTGTGGGTAGAAGTTAGGAATAGCAAAGGGTCGGTGACGTTGCTGGGTGTATTCTATAGGCCGCCCAATAGTGACAGGGAAGTTGAGGTACAGATAGGGAAACAGATACTGGAGAGATGTAGAAATAACAGAGTTGTTGTGATGGGAGACTTCAATTTCCCAAACATCGACTGGAATATCCCACGGGTAAGGGGTTTGGATGGGGAGGAGTTTGTTAGGTGTGTTCAGGAGGGTTTCCTGACACAGCACGTGGACAAGCCTACGACAGGAGAGGCTGTACTGGACCTGGTACTAGCTAATGAACCAGGACAGGTGATGGATCTCTCGGTAGGAGAGCATCTTGGGGATGGAGATCATAATTCTATCTCCTTCACCTTTGCATTGGAAAAGGATAGGATCAGGCAGGCTAGGAAGGTGTTTGTCTGGAATAAGGGGAAATATGAAGACATCAGGCAGATGTTGGAGCGAATAAACTGGAAGAAGGTGTTCTTGGGGAAAAGCACAGAAGGAAGGTGGCAGATATTCAAGGAATGCTTGCCTGGAGCTTTGCACGACAACGTTCCGGTGAGACAAGGAGGTTTTGGTAGGACGCGGGAACTGTGGTGCACGAAGGCTGTGGTGAACATAGTCAGGAAGAAAAGAAAGGTGTATAAAAGGTTCAAAGAGCTCGGAGATGTTGGGGATCTAGAGAAGTATAAGGCTTATAGAAGAGAGCTTAAAAAGGAAATTAGAGCCAGAAGGGGTTATGAGAAGGCCTTGGCTGGTAGGATTAAGGAGAATCTCAAGGCCTTCTACAAATATGTGAAAAGTAAAAGGATGAGAAGAGAAGGGATAGGACCTATAAAAGGTGAAAGGGGAAAAGTCTGTATGGAACCGGAAGAAATGGCAGAGGTGCTTAATGAGTACTTTGCCTCAGTATTCATGGTGGAAAGTGATCTGGGAGGATGCACTACAAGTTTGAGGCAGACTGAAAAGATTGAGTATGTAGATATTAAGGAAGCGGATGTGTTAGAACTTTTAAATGCTATCAAGATAGACAAGTCTCAGGGACCAGATGGGATGTACCCCAGGTTATTGTGGGAGGTGAGGGATGTCATTGCAGAGCCCCTGGCGATGATCTTTGCGTCATCGATGGAGACAGGAGAGGTTCCGGAGGATTGGAGGATTGCGGATGTGGTCCTATTTTCAAGAAAGGGAACAGGGATAGTCCTGGAAATTACTGACCGGTGAGTCTGACCTCAGTGGTTGGTAAGCTGATGGAGAGGCTTCTGAGGGACAAGATTTACGAGCATTTGGAGAAGCTTAGGTTGATTAGAAATAGTCAGCATGGTTTTGTAAAAGGCAGGTCATGCCTTACAAGCTTAATTGAGTTCTTCGAAAATATGACTGAACACATTGACGAAGGAAGAGCAGTGGACGTGGTGTACATGGACTTCAGCAAGGCATTTGACAAGGTCCCACATGCAAGACTTCTTGAGAAGGTGAGAGGCCGTGGGATCCAAGGGGCTTTGGCCTTATGGATCCAGAACTGGCTTGCCTGCAGAAGGCAGAGGGTGGTTGTGGATGGCTCTTTTTCTGCATGGAGGTTGGTCACCAGTGGAGTGCCCCAGGGATCTGTTCTAGGACCCTTGCAGTTTGTCATTTTCATAAACGACCTGGATGAGGAAGTGGAGGGATGGGTGAGTAAGTTCGCCGATGACACGAAGGTCGGTGGTGTTGTGGATGGTCTGGAGGGATGTCAGAAGTTGCAGCATGACATCGACAGATGCAAGACTGGGCGGAGAAGTGGCAGATGGACTTCAACGCGGATAAATGTGTTGTGGTCCATTTTGGCAGATCCAACGGGATGAATGAGTACACTATGAAAGGTAGGAGTCTTAGCTGTGTGGAAGAGCAGAGGGATCTTGGGGTCCGGGTCCATAAGACTCTCAAATCGGCCTCCCAGGTGGAGGATGTAGTTAAGAAAGCTTACGGTGTACTGGCCTTCATTCATCGAGGGATTGAGTTCAGGAGTCAGGAGGTAATGCTGCAGCTTTATAGGACCCTTGTCAGACCACACTTGGAGTACTGTGCGCAGTTCTGGTCGCCTCACTATATGAAGGACGTGGAAGCTATTGAAAGGGTGCAGAGGAGATTTACAAGGATGTTGCCTGGATTGGGAGGCATGCATTATGAAGAAAGGTTGAGGGAGCTGGGACTGTTCTCCCTGGAGAGACGAAGGTTGAGAGGCGACCTGAGAGAGGTTTACAAGATGTTGAGAGGATTAGATAGGGTGGACTCTCAGAGACTATTTCCCAGGGCTGAAATGGTCGCGACGAGAGGGCACAGATTTAAGGTGCAGGGAAGCAAGTACAGGGGGGATGCTAGGGGAAAGTTTTTCACTCAGAGGGTGGTGAGTGAATGGAATCGGCTGCCATCGGTGGTGGTCGAGGCGAACTGGCTGGGGTCTTTTAAAAGACTTCTGGATGAGTATATGGGATCCAATGGGATTGGGGGTTATAGATAGGTCTATGGCTGGGTAGGTTTTGATATGTTCGGCACAACTTGTGGGCCGAAGGGCCTGTTTGTGCTGTAGTGTTCTATGTTCTATGTTCTATGAATTTCAGTTCTTTGTGCTGCTCTTATAGTCACCATATTTATATGGTTAGTGCGGTTCAGTTTTCGTTCAGTGCTAACTCCCAGGATGTTCATAGTGAGGGATTCATCGATGGTAATGATATTGAATATCAAGAGGGAATGAATAGATTCTCTCTTGTTGGAGATGGTCATTGTGTGGCACTTGTGTGGCATGAACGTTGCTTGCTACTTACCAGCCCAAACCTGAATATTGTCCACACTTTGCTGCATAATGGCAAGGACCAGATCAATACTTGCAGAGTTGCAAATAATGCATTGTGCAATCATTAATGAACAGGAGGGGTGCAACTATATCTACACAAATTAATAAGGTTGAAAAAATAGGAAGGATTACAACTTTGATACAGATAAGAAGTTAATTAATAAGTAGATAGCAATGTATATTGGTTAGAGGAATAATGTCACGGTGCAGGGGAGAATCATAGAATCTCTACAGTACAGAAAGAGGCTATTCAGCCCAACATCAATCCCATCCTATCTCAATGCAATGACTTCAGTCAGGCTAATGAGGTTGGCTTGGTAGAGTATAAACTCCTGATGAGTCCTAATTGATGGTCCAGTCAGGGAGCCTCATCTCCCTATTTAAAGCAGGTGTGTCAGTCTCTTTGCCTGTTGTAGCAGGAAGCAACAAGGAGTGAGTGCTCTGATATGTAATATTGTTATAAATAAAGAAGTACTGGATGACAGGACCTTCACCTGCATGGAGTTATTTCACCCCCTAACCTCACATAGTTACCCTGCTAATCTCTCTGAAACTAAGGTCAATTTAGCATGGCCAATCAACCTAACCCATACATCTTTGGAATGTGGGAGGAAACCGGAGCACCAGAGGAAAGCCGTGCTGACATGAGAAGTAAGTGCAGACTCCACACAGATAGTGACCCAAGCAGCGAATCAAACCTGGCTCCTGGCATTATGAGGCAGCAGTGCTACTCACTGTGCCACCAGGCTACCCTGGAGTGTGGGTGGCAAGGTGTTGCCTGGGAGATACCAAATGGTAGAAGTACCCAGTGGCTCAGCATAGGAACCAATCTTTTTCTAACCCAGCTCAGGCAGCAGGGAATAGAAGAAAGGAGCAATGTTGAATTAAATAAATGGTATGAGTGGGCTGAACAATGACAGATAATAAGTAGTGCGGGCGAATGTAAAGTATTACCTACAAAAAGGGAAAATGTCAAAATATGCATTTCACCAATGGTGCTGAAATAGCTAAAGATGAGATTCCTCATCCGTAACTTTCTCAGTTTGAGGTCTCAACTATTTGCCTTTAGATAAAGCACCGTGTACGATATTAGGCTCCTCACTTTAACAGACCATTAAAGCCATAGAAATCATACAGTTTAGTTTCATCAAAACGATTCCAGGACTTGGAGTCATTTGATTGTGCAGAATGACTTGAGATAATGGAACTATTTCCACTGGAGCGGAGACGGCAGAGAAAAGATTTAAGAGAGGTTGTTTAGGTTAGTAAGTCTTGCACCCCGTCAAATATGACTTCAAATTTAGCGGAATAATGGCATCTAATTATCTCACAGGAATGAAAAGCAGAAAAACATAGCGGCTGGTGGCGGAGAATGAGGCATTCATTTCTTCGCTGTAATTCCACATTTGTACAGGTCCCTCATTATTAGTGAACTGCAGCAGCCTGATGTAACCACCAAGCATAGAGAGCGCTCAGAATTCATCATCCAAAATGAGCCCCAGCGTCTTCAGAGATGATAGTCAATTTTCTGGAAGTGATATGTTCCGCCAGCCCTCAGAACAAATTGCCACTCATAAAGATTTGCCGGCACGCTTGGGTGAGAATGCAAGATGTGCTTCAGTTATTATCCTCACTTCTTTTCAAACTTCTGAAATTTCCTGGAGTGAAATGCTTGCACGGAATTAAGTGGCCTTTCGTGAAAAGCGATAGGTGTGCTGATATCAATAGGTTAACTTCAATCGTTTTAGTGTGTTTCTCATTAATCCAGCTGTAAGGCTACAAAACACCCTAAAGCAGACCACTGAAGAAAAATCTTCTTCAATCAAATGAGCAGTTAGGAATTCAGGAACAGAAAAACAGAATTAAGCTGTTCAACCCTTCAAACCCACTCTGCCATTTGATTCCATCTGATATAAACCTTAATTTTATTTATCTACCAGTTAGCGCCATTTCCATTAACTTCCTCGATATCTGCTCTTCCTTCTTGTGCCGGCGACTTGATACTTTTTTTAATAAACTCATTACATTCATTGTTGATTTCTTCCTGACTGCAAAGAGGTTGATTTTATTTCGTACTCCTTCACAGATATGGAGATTAGGAATAATTCTGGCATTTGTTGCCCATCCCCAGTTGTCCTTGATGTGTTGGGCTACCTTCTTGAGTAAAAATAGGCCATTTCAGAGGGCAGTTAAGGGTTACTTGCCTGGAGTCAAACTAATACTTAATTACATCAGGTACTGGTCAAAATATGATAACACCTTTACGCTGGAACCTCAGCAAACTAAGAACAAAAGCAAAGAATTGTATTTATTCCAAGCAACTTGCATCCTGAGATGTACAAAGTCACTGCACAGGCAATTAATGTTGGCCAGACCAGATATGGATGGCAGATTTCCCAGCCTAGAAGCTAGGCTTCAAGAACAATCTGACATTTCATGGCTCCCAGTACTGATTCCAGATTTTGTTTACTTAATTGAAATAAAATTCCTCAGTAGCTGATGGGACTTAAACTTATATAGAATCATAGAATAAAATCATATAATCCCCACAGTGCAGAAGGAAACCATTTGGATCATCAAGCCTTCACCACCAACAACCTCATCCAGGTCTTATCCCCATAACCATACATATTTACTCAATTAATCCCCTGATATTAAGGAGCAAATTAGCATGACCAATTCACCTAATCTGTGCATCCTGGGAGGAAACCAGACCACTCGGAGGAAACCCACGCAGACATGGGGAGAATGTGCAAAGTCCACATTGACAGTCACCCAAGGCTGGAATTGAGTCTGAATCTTTGGCACTGTGAGGCAGCAGTGCTAACCACTGTGGCAACATGCTATCCCACTGGATCTCTGGATCATTAGTTCAGGCCTTTGGATTACTGGTTGAATCACATAACTATTATCTGCAGTGTGCACCTTGTCATTTTAATGGTGAACATATCAAAAAGAACTTGTTACGGGTACCCTGTATCTACTATTCAGTGGTACACCTTATTGGCGACATGCCGGCACAGTAAGAGGTGGCACGGTAGCACAATGGTTAGCACTGCTGCTTCACAGCTCTAGGGACCTGGGTTCAATCCCCGGCGTGGGCCACTGTCTGTGTGGAGTTTGCATGTTCTCCCCGTGTCTGTGTAGGATTCCTCTGGGTGCTCTGGTTTCCTCCCACAGTCCAAAGATGTGCAGGTTAGGTTGATTGGCCATGCTAAAAGATTGCCCCTTAGAGTCCTGAGATAGGTTAGTGGGTAAGTATGTAGGAATAAGGGGGTAGGGCCTGGTTGAGGTTGTGGTCAGTGCAGACTCGATGGGCCAAATGGCCATTTTCTGCACTGTAGGATTTCTATGTTCTAGCTATTTATTTAGTTTAGGCCAGAGCTAGCCAAGGCTGAGGTTGTTGTGATTTACATGCCATGTCCGAAAATCTGAAATGCAAATGGCCCCAAGAGTTTCCGATAAAGGATCCTTGACCTGTAGCGTGCATAGTTAAAGCTGCTTTGGATGAATTGCTGAATGATGATCTTGCCTACTTGTTCAGGTAAGCATGGAAAATCCTTTGGCACATTTTCCACTCAAGAGCCTAGAGTTGCCTCCAGTGAATATTCATTGAACAAATGCCAAAGGAGAAGTTTAACTGATAATTCATCTTGTTGCTGTTTGAGGGGCCTTGCTGCATGTAAGATAACTGCCCACAACACAACAGCACTTCAAAAATAATTAATTGCCTGTGCAGTGAGTTGGCAAATCCTAGGGATGCAAATTGCACTGAATAAATACAGTGACCCTCCTCTCTTAGTTCAGCCGATTTCCTGTGCACTGATTCCCAGTAGATGTTCTGATACATTAATCTGTGCGATTCATCACCAGATGTGATGAGATTTCAGTCTGGGGTGTCTAATCACTGCCTATGCAACTTCAGTTTTCATAGAATATCATTTTATTAAAATGTCTATAAAAGACAGGTGCTGGAGCTATGTCTCTTTTCAATAAATAAGATGATTTAATCTTTTAGAAAAATACACTCCAAACACTACGTCAAATTGAAAATAAGGATTAATATCTTTTCCTGATTGAATTAATCCTTTAGACCATTGCAATGCTATTTGTGAATAAATAAGAATTTGTTTTGCAGTGTGTAACTGCAGGACTGATATAACTCCTCAGAGACCAGTGTTCCTTCACCAGATTCCATTTATTTTCAATGAAAACAGAAAATGCTGGAAGACCTCAGCAGATTTGAAACATCTATGGAGAGAGAATAGAGCCATCGATTAGCAAAGAGTCATCCAGACTCAAACCGTGGTTCTACTCTCTCTCCATAGATGCTGTCAGATTTGCTGAGTTTTTCCTGCATTTTCTCTTTTTGTTTCAGGTTCCAGCATTATATTGCCTTTATCCCTTTATTTAAAAATACAATTCTACTCTTAAGAGTGCTGCACGTTCTCCCTGTGTCTGCATGGGTTTCCTCTGCGTGCTCCGGTTTCCTCCCACAGTCTGAAAGACATGCTGGTTAGGAGCATTGACTATGCTAAATTCCCCCTCAGAGTATACCGACCAGGGGTTTTCACAGTAACTTCATTGCGGTGTTAATGTAAGCCTACTTGTAACATTAATAAATAAACATAGATATAAATCAATGCAAATGGCACTAACGCCACCAGCCAGTAGGAATTGGGATAATTGTGACATAATTTTACGTTGGCTGTTTTCTGACATCATCACTCCATAAATGCGAGGTGATGCATCTTGGCCGGAAAAATGTAGAAGAGAGTTATAGGATAAAAGGTAAAACTATACGGAGCATAGAGACGCAGAGAGACTTGGGGGTGCAGGTTCACAAGTCTCTGAAGGTGTCCTCACAGGTGGAGAAGGTGATAAAGAAGGCGTATAGTATGTTAGCTTTCATAGAAAAGGGTATAGAATACAAGAGTAGGAGTTTGATGTTGCAGTTGTATAGAACTTTGGTTAGGCCTCACTTGGAATACTGCGTCCAGTTCTGGACGCAGTACTATCGGAAGGATGTGGAGTCCTTGGAGAGAGTGCAGAGGAGGTTTACCAGGATGCTGCCTGGTATGGAAGGACTGTCCTATGAGGAACGATTAGATAGACTGGGGTTGTTTTCCCTTGAAAGACGTCGGCTTAGAGGGGATCTCATAGAGGTGTATAAGATTATAAGGGGTATAGATAGAGTAAATGGAGGTAAACTTTTTCCGCCTTTAGAAATGGATAGGACGAGGGGTCATGGCCATAGGGTGAGGGGGGCTATGTATAGGACGAATATTAGAGGGCAGTTTTTCACACAAAGGGTAGTGGGGGTGTGGAATGCACTGCCGAGTAAGGTGGTGGGAGCAGGCACGCTGGGGCTGTTTAAGGGTCTCTTGGACAGCCACATGAGCGGTATGCAGATAGAGGGATATATTAGGACTGTTTAACTACGGCTTTTTCCACAGGTAATTCGGTCCATAATTTGAGCATGCATTCGGCAGGTGGTGCGGGTACAGCTCTTGGATGTTGATTCATGGGTTGCCTGGTACCTCATGTCGTAAATCAGTGCTTTATGTGGACCATCTGAAGGGCACCATGACAGCTCAGAGACTATCGATGTGGCTGTGCAGACACTTGGAATTGGGCCGGTGTCTGCGGGAGTTGCGCGTTCTCCCCGTGGTTGCGTGGGTTTTCTCCGGGCACTCCGGTTTCCTCCCACAACCCAAAAATTCGCTCTTAGGCTGATTGGGAAACAAATTGTCCCTATGGTGAAATTTTTCCATATTAGGAATAATATATATATTATTATATAGGAATATTAAAATAGGATAATGTATTTGCTACTATATAGTATGACGGCGGCGCGGGCTCGTTGGGCCGAAGGGCCTGTTTCCCGTGCTGTGTTGCTTAAAATAAATTCCCGCTGGCCAACAATTCTGCCGTGGGCAAGATAGGAGAATCCTGCCTTTCCGGTTAAACTCCATACTTGTATAGCAACTTTTCCAGACCTAGCGAACTGTAGCCAACGCTATACAACAGAGTAAGCCAGCCAGACAGTGGCAGGCTGAAACCTGACATTTACACTGGAGTATGGGGACACCCGCCTCCTCCCCAATCAACAACCTGATGTTTACGTGGGGACACCCTCCCTCTCCCCAAGGAACAAATTCAGCCCCAAAAAAACAAGGGTCAAGAGGAGAGCCTGGGAAGGAATACTGTCTCAATGAGTAAGTATGCGAAAGAGGAAAAGGACTTCTCAACTGAGTGCTGATTTACACACTGGAGAAATATTGATGGGGTGTCTGATATATTGTGTCAGCAGTGGTTGACTCTCACCTCTGAATCAAAAGGTTCTGGGTTTAATTTCCAATCCAGGGTTTGAGGAGAAAGATCAAGGCTGACACTCCCAGTGAGGTACAGAGGGAGTGCTGCACTGATGAAGGTATGTCTTTTGGATGAGGCATCATACCACTGCCTTAAGCAATCGGGATGGGCAACAAATGCTGGCCGGATAGTGATGACCACATCCCCTGAACGAATAAATAAGAAAAAAAGTCTCTCCCATGGCCCGAAATTGTACGATTTAGTTTTGGGATTGAGAGGCAAAAATATTGGAAGTTCTGGTGGGATTCTGATTCCCTCAAGAAAACCTTGCCCATAATTCTTCTTTGCTTAAAATAAATGTGCCTCAGGTTCCTTTACCCATCACTCTAATTCCTTTTGTTACTTCTGCCATTCTTAAAAAATCTCCAGCATCTTTCTGTGCACCTATAACAAAATGTTCTCTTAAGCTTCTCTGCTCTGTGGTGGTGGATATATCTCCAAGTGCTATTTCAATGATGAGTAGATTAATTTTCTCCGGTGTCCATTGGTGGCACAGTGGTTAGCACTGCTGTCTCACAGCGTCCAGGGAGCCGGGTTTGATTCCGGCCTTGGGCTACTGTCTATATAAAGTTTGCACATTCTCTTCTTGGCTTCCTCAGGTGCGTCAGTTTCCTCCTACAGTCCAAAGATGTGCAGGTTACATGGATTGGCTAAATTGTCCCTTAGTGTCCAAAGGTGTGTAGAATTAGCAGAGTAAAAATGTGGGGTTACGGGGAGATGGGGAGGATGGTGCGTGGGGCGGTGGGGAGGTCTGGGTGAGATGCTCTGTCGGCAAGTCGGCGCTGATGTGAATGACGAAAAGATCTCCTTCGGCACTGTAGGGATTCAATTCTATGATCGCTCAATCAACATCACAAAAAAAAACAGATTTCCTGATCATTATCACATTGCTGTTTGTGGGAGTTTGCCTGAGTGAAATTGGCTGCAGTGCTTTCTTCACGATAACAATGACTACATTTCAAAAGGACTTTATTGTCTGCATTTGAGACGTCTAGTGGTTATGAAAAGTGCAGCATAAATACAAGTCTTCTTTAAATTTCCCATTCAAACTTAAAGGAATTCCATTACATGGAGAGATTTGAGTGGTAAGGGCTTCTCTTGTCAGAGCAGAGAAGCTTTAGAGGACATTTTGTTACAGGTGCTCAGAAAGATGCTGGAGATTTTTTAAGAATGGCAGAAGTAACAAAAGGATTTAATGTGATTGGTAAAGGAAGCTGAAGCATGTTGAAAAGATTTTATTTTAAGCAAAGAAGAATTACGGGCATGATTTTCCCTAAGGGATTCAGAATTCCACCAGCACTTCCAATATTTTTGCCTCTCAATCTCAAAACTAAATCGTACAATTTCAGACCATGGGGGAGACTTTTTTTTCTTATTTATTCGTTCAGGGAATGTGGGCATCACTGACTAGTCAGCATTTATTGCCCATCCCTAGTTGCTTTGAACCTCAGTGGCTTGTTTGGCTATTTTGGAGGGCAGTCAAGACTCAATCACAATGCTGTGGGTCTGGATTACATGTAGGCCAGATCAGATAACAGCAGCAGATTTCCTTCCCTTAACAGCATTATTGAACCAGATGGGTTTTTCAGACAATGGTTTCATGGTCATCAGTAGATTTCAGATTTTTGTCAAATTCAGATTTCACCATCTGTCCTGGTGTGGGATTCGAACCCGGTTCCCCAGAGTGTTACCCTGGGTCTCCGGGTTACTCAGTGGCATAGATTTTCCCAAAGATAGGAGAGTCTAAAACTAGAGGGCATTGGTTTAAGGCAAGAGGAGAGATACAAAAGGGCAATCTATACAGAGGAGCAATTTTTTCACACAGAGGGTGGTGAGTGTCTGGAGCAAGCTGCCGGAAGTAGTAGCAGAGGTGGGTAAAATTTTTTTTTTGACAGGTACATGGGTAAGAAGGTCAAACTAGCTTAGTGGTTAAAAAAAGGTGCGGCATGGACAAGTTGGGCCAAAGACCCTGTTTCCATGCTGTAAACCTCAATGACTCTTTGACTTTAGACCAAATACAATACCACTCAGTCATTGCCTTTCCTTGAAAGTAAATATAATATTGCCAGTAAGTATGATATTAACAGCACAGACCTACAGCAATGGATATCCCCCACCACCCTCCACCTACCCGCCCACGCCCCCCTCCCCCAGTGCCCCACCTCTTACTTTGACCTGTAACCTTTTGATTTCCAAGAGTTATTGGTGATGACATGTTGGTGCTCAGCCTTTTCCTGCAGGGTGAATTAGGTGACCTTTAACTGATTCCGCTTTTCAATGAACCTCTTCTAAATGTTGTGAGAATTATGGTTGATAAGCAAGGGCTTAACTGCTGATTCACAAGTGACCTCTCGAACTGAATAATTACGGAAACCATAATAATAGGCATTATGGCGTCAAGCAAAGCTTGATTCACAATGCACCATCCAGTCATACACCCCCCCCCCCCAACCACCACCACCACCACCAATTGGAGTGGGTGAGGGATGGGCTATGGAAAGGTTTGTTGATCTTGGGCAGTATTTTATGGTGTGACTAACAGCTGTGAATTTCCAGGATATGGACAAGGTAGATGCTGAAAGATGTTGGAAAGTCTAAAGCTTGTCTCAGCATAATGGCTCAATCATTCAGGAGTGAACTTAGAAAAAAAATGTCTTCATTGTGAATCTTTAGAAGTATTTACCCCACAGATTTGATTTGATTCATTATTTTCACATGTATTGTTTGAAATTTATTTATTAGTGTCACAAGTAGACTGACATTAACACTGCAATGAAGTTACTATGAAAATCCCCTAGTCGCCACTCTCTGGCACATATTCGGGTACACTGAGGGAAAATTTAGCATGGCCAGTGCACCTAACCAACATGCCTTTCAGAATGTGGCAGAAACCCATGTAAACACAGGGAGAATTGAGCACCTGGCCACAGTATGTGTCAACTTTGATTTTTCTCCTCAAACCCTGGCGTATAAGAAACAATATTTTTCAGTGTACTCCAATACTGGTCGCATAGTGGTTAGCACTACTGCCTCATAGCGCCAGGGACCCAGATTCGATTCCCCTTTTGGGTTACTGTCTGTGTGGAGTCTGCACTTTCTCATTGTGTCTGCGTGGGTTTCCTCTGGGTTCCCTTGCTTCCTACCACAGTCTGAAAGATGTGCTGGCTAGATGCATTGGCCATGCTAGATTCTCTCTCAGTTTACCTGAACAGGTGCCAAAGTGTGGTGACTCGGGGATTTTCTTCAGTAACCTAGAATCATAGAAACCCTACAGTGCAGAAAGAGACCATCTAGCCCATCGAGTCTGCACCAAATACAATCCCACGCAGGTGCTACCCATTTACCCGCTAACCCCTTTAATCTATGCATCTCAGGACACTAAGGGGCAATTTTTAGCTTGACCAATCAACTTAACCCGCATGTTTTTGAACTGTGGCAAGAAAGCGGAGGAAACCCACGCAGACACGAGGAGAATATGCAAACTCCCCACAGAGAGTGACCCACGCCAGGAATCGAACCCAGGTTCCTGAATGTGTGAAGCAGCAGTGCTAACCACTGTGCTACTGTGCCGCCCCAACTCATTGCAGTGTTAATGTCAGCCTACTTGTGACATTCACAAATAAACTTTAAACAATGCATGCGACAATAATAAATCAAATCAAACTTGTAGGGTAAATAATTCTAAAGATTCACCATGAAGACATTTTTCTTAAGTTCATTCCTGAATGATTGACTCATTGTCCTGAGATGAGCTCTAGACTTTCCAACCAGAAATAACATCCTTTCAGTAACTACCTTATCCATATTTTGGGAATTCACGGTTGTTAGCTGCTTTAAATGACTTACTTAAGGTTTTTTTTTCCCCTGTTGTGATGTGACAATCTGTTTTTCTTTTAGCTGCCAAGTATTCAGTTGCTGAGTGAGTTCACTTGCGGGATTCACTCGTGAATTGAAAATGAAAGTGCTTACAATTAAGCAATAAAACCTAATTGGTTTCTTTACAGAGATTATTGGTGCAAAAGGCGAGGATCTTTCTTATGAGGGTCAGTGGGGTTTAAGATTGACAGAGGCAACCCTTTAGCACCATAATCCCAACAAAACCCATCTCCAAACTCTGTGGTCCAGGGCTTGGCTTGTCCCTGTGCAACTGGATCCTAGATTTCCTAACCCATATCAGTAAGGATAGGCTCCTCGATTATCCTCACCATCGGTGCCCTACAAGGCTGTGTCCTCAGTCCCTTACGTACACATATGGCCACGTAGGTAAACTCACCTCCAACTCCATTTTCCAATTTGCTGAAGGCACCACTGCACTGGGTCGGATCTCAAAAATGACCAGACTGAATTCACGAAAGAGTAGAGAATCTGGTGAATTGGTACGGTGATAATAATCTCTCCCTAATGTCAGCAGAATGAAGGAGATAGTCATTGACTTCAGGAAGCATAGCTGAGGACATCCCTGTCTAGAGCAATGGGATGAAGTGAAATGATTGAGATCTTCAAGTTCCTAGATGTTGAAACCACCAACAATCTGATCTGGACCCTCCACATTGACCTACAGTTAAGAAAGCATATCAATGCCTCTACTTTCTCAGGAGGTTAAGGAAATTTGGCAATTCTGCTATGATTCTCGCCGACTTTTGCAGATGCACCATAGAAAGCATTCTTTCCGGATGTACCACAGCTTGGTATGGCTCCGGCTCTGCCCAAGACGGCAAGAAACTATGAAGGGTTGTGAATGTAGCCCAGTCCATCACGCAAACCAGCCTTCCATCCATTGACTCTGTCTACACTTCCCGCTCCCTCGGAAAAACTGCCAGCATAATCAAGGACCAAATGCATCCCGACCTTCCCTCTTCCAGCTTCTTACATTGGGAAAAAAATACAAAAATCTGTATGTGAAAAGCTCAGTGAATTTATCATTGTGTTCTGTTATGCTAGCGCAATAATGACTTAATGCATTCCGTGGGATCGCAGGTCAATATTTCCATGTGTGTTCTGTATATCCAATGTTCAAAATGTGCAAACAGAAACATCTGTCCAATCTGTCAAAATAGTATCTTAATTCAGAATTTGCAGATATTTCAAAAAGATGCATTGAGGCACATAGCCAATTTTAAAAATAGTATTCACTGATTAAGATTCAGCTTCAATCTAGTTCCTCTCGATATAGGTTTTATACTAATTCAGCTCTCATAAATTGCTTATTGCCTTACTCCTAATTTCACATGTTATGTAAAATATACCAGCAAGAGACTGCACTTTGACAGATTGTTCTTCCCTGCCTGAAGGACCTTTGCCAATCATCGCTTATAAAATTCCTGCAGTACAGAAGGAGGGCATTCAGCCCATCAAGTCTGCACCAATTCTGACAGAGTCTCTTACCCAGCTTTCTCCCCCACCCTATCATTGTAACACCACACATTTCCCATGGCCAATCCACCTCACCTACACATCTTTGGACACTGAGGAGCAATTTAGCATGGCCAATCCATCTAATGTGAACATCTTTGGAGTGTGGGAGGAAACCAGAGCACCCGGAGGAAATCCATGCAAACATGGGGAAAATGTGAAACTCGATACAGAATTGAACCTGGCCCTTGGCATTGTGAGGCAGCAGCACTAACCACTGTGCCACCCATACTTACTTGCTTACTCGTTACTCCTCATCCTTCAGCTGTAGGACCACGTAAAGCTCCTGCAAAGACAACCAAAATCTGCTTAGCGCATGCAAAGCCTTCCAGACAGCAGCAAGAGTGAACTTCTATGTCAGAATTCTCCCATCCCGCACTCCACCCGAATTCTAGTGGGTGGGTGGGTGGACCGTGTAAAGATCCATTGAAGTCGGGTGGGAATCTTTGGTTTTCTGGAGAATTCCACTATATATGTTCGGAAATAAACCAAGAAAATAGCTCAGCCCACATGAAATCAGCAACTAACCTATAAGGATAGAACAGTGGTAGTGGTTAGCGCTGTTTCCTCACAGTTCAGGGACCCAAGTTCTATTCCAGCCTGGGTCACTGACTGTACGGAATTTGCATGTTCTCCCCGTGTCTACGTGGGCTTCCTCGGGGTTCTCTGGTTTCCTCCCACAGTCCAAAGATGTGCAGGTTAGGTGGATTGAACATGATAAATTTCCCTTTGCTGTCCTAATTTGTGTAGATTAGAGAGATTAATACGGTAAATACATAGGGCTATGGGTATAGGGGCTGGATAGGGGGCTAAGTTGGAAGGTCACTGCAGGCTCGATGGACTAAATGCCCCCTTTTTGCACTGTTGGGATTCTATGCTTCCAGTGGCTGTGCCCTTTAACTAGCCCTCTGGATCTTTTGCCCATTAATGCCACAAGTTGCAGACCATGTTATCCCATAGTGAACCAGTCACTCAGGCAGCGCAATGTGTGAAGAGGTCCAGTAACAACTATTTCATTTAGCTAATTAAATAATTCTGGCTTTATCCTGGAGCAGCCCAGTCCAATATAATGGGAGCTCACAGTGAACGCACAGTAGCACTGCTGCCTCACTGCACCAGGGACCCAGTTCAATTCTGGCCTGGGGTGACTGTGTTGAGTCTACACGTTCTCCACATGTTTGCATGGGTTTCCTCTGGGTTTGTTCTCACACTCTAAAGATGCGCAGCTTAGGTTGATTGGCCATGCTAAATCGACCCTAGCATCAGGGGATTAGCAAGGTAAATATGTGAGGTTACAGGAATAGGCTGTGGGTGAGATTGTGGTCGGTCCAGACTCGGTGGGCTGAATGGCCTCCATCTGCACTGTAGGAATTCTATGAAGTTATGACCTGGATTTTTCACCAGGGAAACAATCATGGCACCATTGAGTTTTATGTCTTTTCTCCTTTCCAAAGTTGATAGAATTTCTTCATGGCCCATTTGTAATTATTCAAATTCCAGCCCTGTCTGAGTCTCTCTCATCACAATAAACCAGCAATAAAGCATTTTCATGTAGTTTCATACTCACATCTGGGGTGTAAAGGGTTAATGGGTGGGACTGTGCTAATATATGATGGTAATGATGATGCAACATTCATTTCAGGCGTCTCTTGCTCTCTTTCTCACTCTCCCACTCTCTCTCCCTCTCTCTCGTTCTCTCTGACTGTCACTCTCACTCACTCTTGCTTTGTCACTCACTTTTTCACTCTCCCTTTCTTTCTCAATCTCTTTCTCACTCTCCCTCTCTCTCTCCCTCTCACACTCACTCTCACTCTCAGTTTTGCTCCCTCACTCACTTTCTCACTCTCCCTTCCTCTCTCGCTCTCACTCTTTCTCCCTTCCTCTCTCACTCTCTTTTTCTCTTTCTCTTTTTCTTGCTCTCCTCTTTCTCACTCTTCTTCCTTTTTCCATCCTTGCTCTCTTTCTGTCTCTCACTCTCTTCCTCTCTCTCTGTCCTTCTCTCCATGTCTCTCTCGCTCTTTTTCTCTCTTGCTCTCACCTGCCCTCTTTCTGACTCTCCTCCCTCTTGCTCTCACTCTTCTTCTCACTCTTGCTCTTGCTCTCTTCCTCTCTTCCACTCTCTCTCACTCGCTCTATCGCTCAAGAGGTGTGGTTATTGGTTCAAGCGAGAGAGACAGAGAGAACGTGAGTTTGGAACGCCATACCTAGGTGCATGCCTAATCTGTAACCTGTTTTGAAGTAGTACGAATAATTAAATGTTAAGCTAAAACCAGAGCATCTGTCTAAGAATCAATACTAAATAACTAAAAACCAAATACCATGTTTGCCATCTTAGAACATCATCAAACACTGGTGGCAAAATATGGAGGTATTTGCTGGGCACAGTTTCATCTCAAAAACCCCCAGTGAGGACATTCCATTGCGATAAATCGCTTAGAAGATGGAGACAGGCAGATTGAGCGATTGAGATTGCTGAGAGTTATATGTACAATGCAGCAATAAGGCAGGAAGAAAATATATCACAACATTCCATTATTCATTAGGCTGGCTTAGTCAGTAAATAGATAGTTTATCAAGAAAGTCAAGTTTAAGCAATGACACTGAAGGAAATGAGAAACTCTCAAACTCTTATGAGATCTGATATATCATCATGTCAGTTTACTGCAAGCATTCATTCAGTATTTACTCATTTCCAGCACCAGAAGGGTGATTACTTCTACCAAGCCTCTGCAGTAATCTAGCAAAGCAGCGTCTGGAAATTTATTTTGCTGAGTTTTATTTTTCCCTTTGCGATCTTTATTTCTCTGCTTTTTAAAATAATTCTCCTTGCTGGGATCATTGCTGCTCAGGCTGATATTTCCACTCCCCCAACCCCCGTTTCCCCCTCACCTCACCTCCCCTCCCACCCCCCCACACCCCGGTATGGTCTCTTTATCAGCACAGCCGGATATTCATCAAGGGACAATGCTCCCTCAAATTAATATTAAAATGTCATGCTGATCCCTGACTCTGTACAAGAGGGGAATACTATCAAGGGAAAGAGTCCACCTTTAGTCTTCACCCTGAACAAGGTGCAAGAAGTATTCACGATGCATTTGGAAAGTTACTTGTGAGCTCGATTAATGCCACGTTGCAGTTATCTACTCAAATGGGTGGCATGGTGGCACAGTGGGTAGCACTACTGACTCACAGCACCAGGGGACCTGGGTTTGATTCTGAGGTTGGTTCACTGCTTGTATGAAGTTTGCACATTCTCTCTGTGTCTGCATGGGTTTCCTCCAGGTGCTCCTGTTCCCTCCCACATTCTAAAAGATGTGCTGGTTAGGTGCATTGATCTGAACAGGCGCTGGAATGTGGCGACTAGGGGAATTTCACAATAACTTCACTGTGGTGTTAATGTAAGCTTTACTCGTGACTGATGAATAAGCTTTACTTAAACTTGTGGTCCAAGAGAAGCATTCAGATTTGGTTTACCTGGAATCCTGGTGCTCTGAGGCATCAGTGCTAACAACTGTGCCACTATGCTGCTTGTGCCATGGGCCAACTGCCCATTTTACCCCATCAGTCTTTTGAAATAAAAAATCAAGCCAGAAACCTCTTTCCCTCTCCATTCTTTTCCATTGAGATGCATCTTATTATCATTAGCCTGAACTACTAATTCCAGGTATATCAGTCCACGTGCCTTACTGAGTTACTCTCAAGTTGAATTCAAGGCTCATCATGTCCTCTCCTGCTTCTATCCATCTTTCTGCACCTTTTCTTTCGTTCTCATATTCTACCAAAGCTTCCTTTTACCTCAAAAAAGAAGCCAGTATAGATAAGGACCCCATGCACCCAGACATTCTTTTTCCACCTGTCGGGAAAAAGATACAAATTCTGAGGTCACGTACTGACTCAAGAACTGCTTCTTCCCTGCTGCCATCAGATTTTTGAATGGACCTACCTAGCATTAAGTTGATCTTCCTCTTTACCTTAGCTATGACTGTAACACCACATTCTGCACTCACTCTTTTCCTTTTCTGTGAGAAGTCTCACAACACCAAGTTAAAGTCCGACAGGTTTAGTTGGTATCTCGTGCTTTTGGAGTGCCGTTCCTTCACGAGGTGAGTGACTCCCCTGAGGAAAGAGCAGTGCCCCAAAAGCTCGTGATACCAAATAAACCTGTAACCTAGTGTTGTGAGACTTCTTATTGTGCCCACTCCAGTTCAACACTGGCATCTCTACATCATTCCTTCCCTATGAATGATATGCTTTGTCTGTACAGTACGCAAAATACAATGTTTTTCTCTGTATACCAATATATGTAACAATAATAGATCAGATCAAATCAAAATCAAAAGCTTGTCCCAGCTACCTCTTATGCATTCCTCAGGGCTAATCTTCCTGTCCATATCCATTGTCAACACCAAATAATCCCCATTCAAGTTAACTGCACTTTTGGGTTGGTAAAGCACGAATTCTCAATCCCAGTCATGGAAGAGTATCTAAGATGCAGGTCATTGTAATTGTGTCACAGTGGTTAGCATTGCTGCCTTTCAATGCCAGGGACATGAGTTTGATTCCCGGCTTGAGGCATTGCCTGTGGGGAGTCTGCACATTCTCCCCATATCTGCATGGATTTCCTCCAGGTGTTCCAGTTTCCTCCCACAGTCTGAAAGACATGCTGGTTAGGTGCCATGCTAAATTTGCCCTCAGTGTGCCCAAACAGACGCCAGAATGCGGCGACTGGGGGATTTTTCACTGTAAATTTATTGCAGTGTAACGTAAGCCTACTTCTGACAACAATAAATAAACACAAACTTAGATACTAATCGATACACATAGTTTATTCACTGACTGTGTCTACACTTTCCACTGCCTTGACGAAACAGCCAGCATAATGAAGGAGCTCAAGCACCCCGGACAGTCTCTCTTTCACTTTCTTCTGTTGGGAAAAAGAAAAGTCTGAGTCACATATCAACTGACTCAAGAACAGCTTCTGCCCCGCTTCTGTTAGATTTTTGAATAGACTTACCTTGCACTAAGTTGATCTTTCTCTACACCCTAGCTATGACTATAGCACTACATTCTGCACCTTCTCCTTTTCTTCTCTATAAATGGTATGTTTTGTCTATATAGCGCGCAAAGAACAATACTTTTCACTGTATACTAATGCCATGTGACAATAATGAATCAAACAAATCAAATCAAAATCTAGAGCTTTGGGTGTAGGCAGCTGACAACACCTTAATCTTTTTGAAGGTGGCCGTTCCCATAGTCCTGTGGCCACTACAGGTCCCCATGTCTTTAAGTGCGGCTAATTCACTGTCTGAAAAATTAGCTTTGTCTTTCAAACCTTCAGATGGACAATGCCACTGCCCAAAGATGTGCAGGTTAGGTTGATTGGCCATGCTAAGATATTTCCCCTCAGTGTCTAGGGATGCATAGGTTTAGTAGGCATTAGGAGGGATATTGGGATAGGACCTAGGTGGGATTGTGTTCGGTACAGACTCGATGGGCCAAAGGGCCTCTTTCTGCAATGTAGGGTTCTATGATTCTATGATCCACTGGCATTGTTAACATTTTCACGAGTCGTCCTTGTTTACTTTAATAATGTTTGCATTAGCAGATAAAGAGTTGAATCTGCCTTTGCAAAGCTCTGAAGAATTGGATCTGTCGTAAGCCCCTGGAACTGACTTAATGTGAAATTTCACTCTTTGCTGTTCAGAATCACCATTTTAGCCTGAGGATTCCATTTCATTTGGCAATCATATCGTGATAACATTCAAAACTAGTTAGGAAGACCCCCAAGGACAAAATGTTAAATTGCATTGTCTGATGTAAGGCCAGTCAAAATTAGGCTCCCTGGGGCTCTGTTCCAATATCATCGCCACAACACTAATAACCTCCCTAAGGAACATTCAGATGCCAAAACTGTTTTCCATACTGGAGAGGTGGTTTAATTATAGCTTCTCAAATAAACAAAAACTGTCTAAAATTAATTCCAAATGTGACAGATATGGATCCGGAACAAATCCATCCACAAAGTAGGCTATTTGGCTAATATCCTTCCAGTGATTATCCTTGAGAATACTGACCCTCCACACTAGGAAGGACACAGTGTCATTTAGCAATATCATTCAGACAAAATATATCAGCAAAAAATTTTTAATTCCTTCTTACTTTGTCTGACAGTTAATATTGAGGACAGACCCACCTGCGCCAAATAGTTCTATACTCAGATCATTCGATAAGGTGTGTTAAAAATTATTGCAATAACTTTAAGGTAACTAAAGCAATCCTTGGAACATTCTTTCATGCTAGTCAGAATCTGGCTGCCAAATTATTATCAAATGTCCGTAGCAGAAAGCTCCTGACTATTTAATTAAAGCCATTGCTTTGCAATGAGAGTAATTCAACTTTAATCCACTGAAACCATTATAATCGGCAACTGTTGCAGAACACACAACTGCTAATTTGATAGTTGATTGACAAGAGTGTGCAAGGTCATAAGGGGAGGAGGGAAAGTGAACTTGAAATCAGATCAGCCATGGTCTTATCAAAAAGCATAGCAAGGTCAAGGGGCTGAATGGCCAACTCCTGCCCCAAATTCAGATGTTCATATACATGTTCTATGTACCTAAGATCAATTGCCATCCCATTTGTCTAAGGCAGCACGGTGGCACAGTGGATAGCATTGTGTCTCACAGATCCAGTGACCCAGGTTCAATTCCTGGCTTGAGTTATTGTCTATGCAGAGACTGCATTTTCTTTCTGTGCCTGTGCAGGTTTCCTCCCACAGTCCAAAAGACATCATGGTTAGATACATTGGTTGTGCTAAATTCTCCCTCAGTGTACCCAAACAGGCAGTGGAGTGTGGTAACTAGGGGATTTTCACAACGACTTCATTGCAATGTTAACTGTAAGCTTACTTGTGACTAATAGTTTAACTTTATCAAGTTGCGTTATGTTTCTTGACTTTATTCTAGGGTGGCACAATAGCACAATTGTTAACGCTGCTGCCTCACAGCACTAGGGAGCCAGGTTTGATCCTGGCCTTAGGTGACTGTCTGTGTGGAGACTGCACATTCTCCTTGTATCTCTGTGGGTTTTTTCCACGCGGTCCAGTTTCCTCCCCATAGTCATAAAATGTGCAGCTTAGGTGCATTGGCCATGCTGAATTGCCTCTTGGTGTCCCATGATGTGTAGGTTAAGTTAAATATGTGAGGCTATGGAGTTAGGGTGGGATAGTCTCAGAAAGTCAGTGTGGATTTGATGAGTCAAATGGCCTCCTTCTGCACAGTAGGGATTCTATGATTCCAGATCTTTTTAATTCAGGGAATATGAGTTCAAGTATTTCCCAGTCCCTCCTGCCATGGGAATTATAGTGGGCAGAACACAGACCATGCAAAGTTATATTGACCTCAGGCGGGATTTTTTTGGCATTAGGATGAATGCAGTCAGAAAATCCCACCTCAAATCTAACAACTGCAGCTTGACATTTTCACAAACAGCAATGTGATAATGAGCAGATAATCTGTTTTTAACGATGTTGATTGAAGAATGAATATTGGCCAGGAATCTGAGGATAATTCTACTGCTGTTCTTTGAAATAGTGCCCATGGGATCTTGTGTATCAATCTGAGACGATGGTTGGCATTCATGTTTAGCATTTCCCCTGAAAGTCAGAGCCGTGACAGTGCTGCACTCCCTCAGTACTGTCTTGGAGAGTCAGTTTTAGTTTTAATGCTGAATCCTATGGAAAATAACAGATCAAATCTGCCTTTTGCCCATGAGTTCCATTGTAATCATTTACTTTGTACAACAGCCAATGGCCTGGCAGTATTCTCACAAGACTATTAATCCAGAAACTCAGCTAATGCTCTGGTGACCTGGGTTCAAATCCCGCCATGGCAGATGGTTGAATTTGAATTGAATTTTTTTAAATTTGGAATTATGAATCTATTGGTGACCATGAAAACATTGTCGATTGTCATAAAACTCATTTGGTTCAATGTCCTTTAGGGAAGGAAATCTGCCATTCATACCTGGTCTGGCCCACATGTAACTCTAGAGCCACAGCAATGTGGTTGCCTCTCAATTGCCCCCTAAGGGTGACTATGAATCCGCAACAAATGCTGGCCAGCCAGCGATGCCCATGTCCCACAAATGAATTTTAAAAAAGTTGTTTGGTATATTTGGCATTAAAAAAAAGAATAATTTTTATTCCAAGATTCATGATCTTTATTTCTGGAACTGATAAACTTAGAAAATATCTCAGAAAATGCAAGTTCTAATAATGGTTTGGCCTTAAAAAGAAGCTTTTTAAAATTCTTTTAGGAAACATTGGCATCATTGACAAGGCCAGTGCTTGTTTCCCTCCCTACCCCACCACTGCACCCCTCTCCCCCTGCCCTCTGTCCTTGAGGAGATGGTGAATATTACTGAATGGTTTGTTGGGCCATTTTAATGGAAAGTTAAGAATGAGCCACATTGCTGTGGTGAGATTGGTAGAATTTCTTCCTTAAAAGGCATAAACGAATCAGATAGCTTCTTAAAGCAACAAGCTACATTTTTAAGACAATCGATGGGGAGAACATCTTCACTGATTTCAACAAGTCCACTCCCATTTCACCCTCTAAATATAAGCCTACTTGTGACACTAGTAAACTAAACTAACCTAAACTAAACTTCAAGGCAAGTCCTGTCTTGAAGAGCTGTTAGCCAATCAGATTGGTTGATCGTTCTCCTGCCTGTAAATGTAGTGCGTTCTTGAATCATTGACATTGGAAGAAACTCCACACAAATAATGGTCCAAGCTGGAATTGAACGCGGCTGTGAGGCAGCAGTGTTAATCACTGTGCCACTGTGCTGCCCTGACTTCTGGTTCAAAGCCCCACAAAACGGTAATAAAATAATATTTAAAACTTGATCAGGAGTGACGGAAACAAACCCTAAGATGATGGAGCAAATCCCCTCGGTTGGCAGATAGGCTGAAGGTTTGAGATTAATCGTGCACTTCTGCTGCAGAATATCATTAGTAATTCCTAGCCTCTGGGATAAATGTTAGCTCTTGATTAAAAAATCCTCATTTATTAAAGATCTTTACGGTGGAGCCCAAGACATCAGCATCTGTTGCACTTCAGACAACAGCGACAGGCTGTGTGAAACACCAGAGGAAAACCAAAGTGTTGGCAGCTTTGGTCTGGTCACAGCAGGTACTGAGAAAACTACAAATTAAGAAGTACTTGACATGTTAGTTTGCAACCCCGAACCATTTTGCACCTTTAAACACTTCGGGGTGTTTGCGCTCTCAGATTCTGCAGGGATTTTCGGAATTAAAGGATTGTTACAGTGCAGAAGGAGGCCATTTGGCTAACATATCAGCTCTGGCTCTCCAAATCAGCATTATAATTTAGTGCCTTTCCCCTGCCTTTTTCCCGTAGTGATGTGGAGATGCTGGCGTTGGACTGAGGTAAACATAATAAGAAGTCTCACAATGCCAGGTTAAACTCCAACCAGTTTATTTGATAGTAAACTCACTATTTTATATCAAATAAACTGGTTGGACTTTAACCTGGTGTTGTGAGACTTCTTACTGTGTTTTCCCTATAAGGACATGAGAAATAAGAGCAGGAGCAGGCCATCCAGCCCCTCGAGCCTGCCACGCCATTCAATAAGATGATCAGTATTGATTCAGTACCACTTTCCTGATTTCTCCCCGTAATCCTTAATTCCCTTGTCAATCAAAACTCTATCCTCTCTTGACTTGAACATATTCAGCGAGGAAGCCTCCACCACTTCATCAGGCAGAGAATTCCAAAGATTCACCACCCTTTGTGTGAAGAAACTCCTCCGCAACTCTGATCTGAACCGCTCCCCCGCTAATTTTGAGGCTGTGCCCTCTAGTTCTGCTATCTTTGCTAAGCAGGAAGAGTCTCTCAACCTCTACCCTATCCATCCCCTTCATTATCTTATACGTCTCTATAAGATGACCCAGATAACCCAGCACATTGTTCTTATTCAAGTAATCGTCTAATGTCCCTCTTGAATGCCTCAATTGAATGTTTGAACTTGAAGAGAATTAATTTGCAGGGTTAATGGCAGAGGTGGACTGAGGAAGTGAATTAGATAGGTTCTTTCAAAAATCTGGCACAGGATCGATTTCTAAAATGGCGTCCTACTGCTCTGTAAGATTCTCTATGATTCTTGGAAAGTATCACTGTGCCTCTGCATGGCATGGCAACAACTACACTCTAAAAGATGATTTTGTTACCTGCTGATCCTGACTGCCAGGGAAATATCTCAAAACTGGTTGTGAAGAAGACACCAAGACTAGGATGTATTGCTAGAGGCTGTTTATTGCAGAGCTTACATCTCTGCTCTCACTGTGTGGCACAGGGGCACAGTAGTTAGCAATGCTGCCTCACAGCACCAGGGACCTGGGTTCGATTCTGGCTTTGGGTCGCTGTCTGTGTGGAGTTTGCACATTCTCCCTGTGTCTGCATGGGTTTCCTCTGGTTTCTCTCTACACTCCAAAGATGTGCAGGGAATTGGCCATTCACCTAGTGTCTGGGGGATCAGCAGAGTAAATATGTGGGGCATGGGTGGGATTGTTGTCGGTACAGGCTCAATGAGCCGAATGGCCTCTTTCTGTATTGTAAGGATTCTAAGAAATTCTATCCCCCACTTCAGTGCTGACTAATTCTTCTTTATACACACCATCTGAATATAATTAACTACTAAATATCCAGCATCTTATTACCTTAAACTGGTATTTAATATCCATCATCTAAACCTATTAGATACCAACACTGACCACATACCCAGCAATAACCCTCCACAAAACATTGCCTCCATTGGTGTAATAAAGAGGAGCAAAGCTCAAATTCCTGGAGAACCCCCAGAATCCAACAATCAACACCATCCTTGCTGCTGATGGATGGAATTGTGTCTGAGTTAATCAACGCTTATAAAGGTGTAACCAGTCATGACTGGTGCGTTGAAGTGGGGGACCAGGAATTCTTCAGTGTGGGCACAAGAATTTAGAAGGTCACATTTAGCCATTGGATAAGGAAGGTCGATAAAGAGTTGGGAGGGATGGATGAAGATAAAGTATCAGCTTCAGAAACGAAAATAGAGGAAGAGAGGAAGAGACTGCAGCAAGATGTGAAGTGATTTTGACTTCAGCAAATGAAAAGGTAATTTTAAAATGACTTAACTTTAGGAACTGAGAGGTAACTGATTATTGAGCGAGTGGATTTTACTTTTGTCTAACTTTTCCTTTAAACTGTGTTGTGTTTTCTTTCCCATTCATTAGTCGATTTGATTCAATTTATTATTCACATATATTGGGATACAGTGAGAAATATTGTTTCTTGTGCACCATACAGACAAAGCACAACATTCATAGAATATATAGGATGCAGAATATAGCGATGTAGTCACAGATAGGGTATAGAGAAAGATCCATTCAATATATGGTAGGTCCATTCAAAAATCTGCAGGGAAGAAGCTGCTCTTGATTTGGTTGATACATGCTCTCAGACTTCAGTATCTTTTTCCTGATGGAAAGAGGTAGAAGGGACTATGTCTGGGGTGCACAGGTCTTTGATTATGCTAACTGCTCTTCTGAGGCAGTGGGAAGTGTAGACAGAATCAATGGATGGGAGGCTGATTTGCATGATGGACTGGACTGTGTTCATAACCCTTTGTAGCTTCTTGTGGCTTTGATCAGATTTCTCTCTCTGTAATTAACCTCACTCCAATTCACCCTGTTTCCTTCATTGTTATTCATTTCCTTCCTCTGTCTTCACCGGTTGAGCAGAATCCTACCATTCGCAAAGGTACCAGGCACTCAATGGATTGTGCCCTCAACTCGCACCTCCAGCAACTTTCAACACTACAAACTTGGGCTGAAGGATGGGGAAGAGGTTGCACCATGAGTTGCCTTTTCTGGAAGATTCTCGGCTGACAGGTTGAAGATTATCGTTTATTCATGTCCGTGGCCCCTTCTGTCCATTGAAAATAAGCTGCCAGACAACAGCGGTGTCTAGAAACCCCGTAGTGTTCGTGCTCAGCTGCTGTAGTTGACGGATAGGAGAGGGAGGTCAGTGGGGAGGCGAGGTTGGCTGGGGGGCTGGGGCGGAGGGGCAAGTGCAGAGAAGGAGGGTTAGTTTTAGCTGGAGTAAAACTAAGGCTGGAGTACTGGCCTGGTTCACTGGCGGCAGGCTGTTGACACATTTTACTGAACCTGCGCAGTGAGTATACTCTGCTTTCACATATAACTGTGCTGCATCTGGGGTCCCTGGGCACGTTTCATTTCAAATGCTGAATCCAGAGATGGAACAGGTTTTAAATGCAGCAATAAATTGTTAATGGGCGGGGAAGGCACAGAAACCAGATTAGTTCCAATCAATCCACAGACAGCTGTTTTCCTCAGAGTGTGGAGCGCAGGCTTCCATCTGTCATTGCCCAAATCATTTCTGCCTCAATTAAAGTTCAATTTCCAGTTTTAGCAGCAATTTCTGAATCGCACCCACTCCAGAACTTTAGCAAATTAAACTTACATGAGGTGTACAAAAATTCTGAGGGTCATCGATAGGGTAGAAAGGAAGGAACTTTTGCCTTTAGTGGAGGGGTCAACAACTAGGGGCAGAGATTCAAGAGGCAGGAGAGTTAGCGGAAAGACTTTTTCACCCGGAGAGGGTGGTTGGAATTTGGAACTCGCTGCCTAAAAGAATGGTACTCTCACCACTTTTAAAAAGCATTTAGATGAAGATTTGGAAAACCGTAGCACACAAAGCTGCAGGCCAACTGCAGAAAATGAGATCGGAATAGATATGCTTGATGGCCAATACAGACACAATGGGCTCAAGGGCGTCTTTTTAAGCTATCAAATTCCAGCGCTGGAATTCCACCGCCCTGCTCACTACAGAATTGGAGTGGACAAGGGGCAGGGAAACGAAATGTCTGTTGACCTCATGCAGGAATAACTCTAATAACCAGGATATCAAACTCAGGGTGCTGGAAAGCTGAGTATGGCTTCAGGAGCGTACAAGGAAAGGGTATGAAGACTACAGATTGCTGACTTTTAGTACAAAGACTGGGAGATTTGTGGCATGGTGGCACAGTGGTTATATTGCTGCCTCACAGAGCCAGGAACCAGGGTTCAATTTCCCAGCTTGGATCACTGTCAATCTGGAGTCTGCGCATTCTCCCCATGTCTGCACTGGTTTCCTCCGCGTGCTCCAGTTTCCTCCCACAGTAAGAAAGATGCACTGATTAGGTACATTGGCCACGTTAAATTCTCCCTCAGTGTATCCGAACAGGGGATTTTCACAGTAACTTCTTTGCAGTGTTAATGTAAGCCTACTTGTGACACTAATAAATAAAGTAAAAAAAATTAACACAAAATGCCAATTACGTGTGGCATTCTTAACAACCATTAGCAGAGAAACAGAGTTAATTCCTCCTCATAATATATGGACGTGAAACATGGTAAAAGTAGGTGGCATGGTATCATAGTGGTTAGCACTTCTGCTTCACAATGTTAGGGACCCAGGTTCAATTCACTGTCTGTGGGGAACTTGCACATCCTGCTCGTGTCTGCGTGAGTTTCCTCCGGGTGCTCCGGTTTCTTCCCACATTCTGAATGACATGCTGGTTATGTGCATTGACCTGAACAGGCTCTGGAGGTACTAAAACCAATCATGTTAGTTGACGTAATTCATCATTTATCAGTGATGTCCCAATTTGTGTTGCTGTCTGTGGAAATCAGTATCTTTTTCCAGTTCCAGGTGTCTGATTTAATAAATTCTTTCAGACTAGGGGATTTTAACATTGCAGTGTTAATGTAAGCCTTACTTGTGACTCTCAATAAATAAACTTAAGCGAGGGTTATGGCTGGGACCTGGGTAAGATGTCCTTTTGGAGAGTCAGTGCAAACCCAATGGGCTGAATGGCCACCTTCTGCACAGTAGGGATCCTATGGATTAAGGTGTATTCTGAAGGAGGAGAACGAGAGGCAGAGAAGTTTGTGGTGGGATTCCCAGAGCTTAAGGCAATGCTGCCAATGAAGGTGCAGTTAAAATTTGGGCTGTTGTAAAAGGCCAGATTTGGAGATTTCAGAGCTGGAGGAGGTTGCAGAAGTCAGGAGGTTTGAGAATTTTAAAATTGAAGGAGGCTAAAGTAAGTTTACCATCTGGAACAGTTAATGATCGCATAACTTTAAACATCACATAAACTGCTGTGGGCGAATAAAGATCTTTATAAAAGTCTTTACAGATAAATACAAAGGCCCTTTGCCTGACAGAATTCATTAAATCAGACATCTGGAACTGGAAAAAGGGAATGATATCCACAGAGACCGACACAAACTGGGACATCTCTGATAAATTATATCAATGATGAATTAGGTCAGCTAACATGATTAAATCTTCACGCTGATTGGATATCATAATTAAGCAAGTGTGAGGTGATTGTGATTTGAACAAAGAACAAAGAACAAAACAGCACGGGAAACAGGCCCTTCGGCCCAACGGGCCCGCACCACCACCTCGATGTTCCCACTTCTGCCCGTGATCGCTGTCTATGTTTATAGATCTATGCATCAGAACAAAATTTGAGACAATTTAGGAAGAATTTGTTCTGCCAATCAGTCTAAGAGCACATCTTTGGGATGTGGGAGGAAACCGGAGCTCCCGGAGAAAACCCACGCAAGCACGGGGAGAATGCGCAAACTCCCACAGACACAGGCCCAAATACATGTATCTGCACAGCACAGTGATAGTCACTGAGCTGTCGTGTTGCCCAATTTGCTTTAATTTGCTTTAATATCTGTACATTATGAATACTGTAACCTTAATCAATAGCTGTGAATAGATAGAAATAAACTCCTATATCTTGATTGGTACGTGCTAATTGCTTGTAATCAAATTTGAAACTATAATTGTTTGTGTATTCCTGAATTCTGGGCTTTGGTCAGTTACCAACACCAACTTGTGACTGTCCAGGGTTCTAGTTTTTTTTGAGGTTTTAATTTATTAGTGTCATAAGTACGCTTACACTAACATTGCAATGAAGTTACCGTGAAAATCCCGTAGTTGCAACACTCCAGTGCCTGTTCGGGTACACTGAGGGAGAATTTAGCATGGCCAATGCACCTAACCAGCACTTCATTCAGATTGTGGGAAGAAAGCAGAACACCCGAAGGAAATCCATGTGTTCAAGGGGAGAACATGCAAACTCTGCACGGATAGTGGCTCAAGCTGGAATCAAATCTGGGAATCAACTCCACATAGTGACCCAATCTGGAATTGTAGCTTGCATTAAAACAGCTATTTTAAGAAAACTCCGTGAGTTAATCTGGTTATTTAAAGGATAAAGCTATGATCGGTTCAAAGGCTGAAACCAAAGCCCACAACAACATTCTGATGGTGCCAGGCCTGACAGGAGATTGGCAAGAATGTCGGATGCAGGGTGGATAAAGAATAAAGTGGCCAGTAATCGTGGCCCTTCCTGTGCTGGACACAGCAAGACTACTTGAAGCAGACAGCTTCAGAAAATGAACATATCTCGTAGCTGACGCAGGGAGATCAGGCAGAGACAGCACTTATAATCTCCAGTGGGTCCAGCTGCCTTACCTTACAGGGCAGCTGCAGTCTGAGTCAGTAATGATTGACAGCACTGGATTGCTTCATAAAGATCCCATTTGGGGAGAAGTCATTTCAAAAGCAGCAGGAGAAGCATCTTAATGTATTCAGTGGGAGGTTGGAAAGGCTACAAGAATATTACAGGAACAGTGGGAAATCTGCAAAGGGCCCTTTTCTGAAGCAGATTTTTATTCCATTTGGCGATGTTCTATTTAAACAGACGTGGGTCGCATTTTCCTGAGGATGAATCTCTTCCTGGAGATGGGTCAGTGTTGGACTTCTGCTCACTGCCTCCTAACCCCAACACTGAACCTTGCAGAAGAGGAAAAGGCATGCTAAAGGAAAATTAAAAGGTGTGTCATAATGGGGCACTCCCTGGCAACATCAAGACACTTCAAGCTTTGTTGAATATATTTATTAATAAGGAGAAATCAGAATCGTAGAATCCCAAAGTGTAGAAGAAGGCCGTTTGGCCCAGCGACCACAATCCCATCCAGACCCTCTCCCCATAACAACACCTAATTACCCTACTAATCCCCCTGAGACTAAGGAGCAATTTTCCTCTGGCCTATCAAACCACGCATCTTTGGACTGTGGATGAAAACTGGAGCACCAGGAGGAAACCCATGCAGATACAGGGAGAATGTGCAAACTCCACACATACAGTCACCCGAGGCTGGAATTGAACACAGCTCCTCAGTGCTGTGAGGCAGCAGTGCTAACCACTGTGCCACCAGGCCATCCCATGTATCAGTCCATGGATTGGCAGCTCTAGGCTGCCTTGGAGTAACTTCCCTAATGTATTCTGCGTGAAAGAGGACTCCACCCCCAGGAGTGATCATTCACTCTTGCTTCCCATTGGTTCCTCAAACCAGATGACTCTCTTCTGCTGTGCTGCCTTAAAGACGGTAAGAAGTCTCACAACACCAGTTTAAAGTTCAACGGGTTTATCTGGCAGCACAAGCTTTTGGAGTGCTGCTCCTTCATCAGATGAGTGAGGAAGCTGTGCTCACAAATGGGGCATGTATAGACACAAATTCAATTTCCGAGATATTGGTTGGAATGCGAGTCTTTACAAGTGATCAAGACAATGTGAGTGGAGAGAGGGTTAAAGAGGTGTGTATTGTCTCCAGCCAGGACAGTTAGTGAGATTTTGCAAACCCAGGCAAGTCGTGGGCATTACAGCTACTGTGACATAAATCCAAAATCCTGGTTGAGACAGTCGTCATGCGTGTGGAGCTTGGCTATCAGTTTTAACTCAACGATTCTGCGTTGTCGTGTGTTGAGAAAGCCACCTTGGTAAATGCTTCCCTAAGCTGCCTTAAAGAGACAGGCACCACAGTCAGTGCAGGGTGCATGGTCAATGGGTTATTTTAACAGGGACAACCTAAAGAGGCAGAAAAGATTTTATTTTCATATATACATAGTCATAACCTGCACTGCCACTAAAATGGCCTCACAATGATTAACATTATTTGCTCCTGTTCAGTTCATCTTGGGCCACAGGGCCTGTTTCCCGTGCTGTTTTGTTCTTTGCTCTTTGTACTTAAAATGTCATTTGTGCCTTTGTTCCCTCAAGGATTGAGTGTTCCAGTGTACTTCTGCTTCCCTTGTATGTGAGGCCATTCAAACATTGCTACCTAAGTATTAACTTGCATCAGGTCCTGTTCCCCGATCATCCCCCTGTGCTCAACTGACATTGGCTCCTGGTTGAGCAATGCTCTGATATTAAAGTTCATGCCCTTACTTTCAAACCTGTCCATGGCAAGCTTCCTCCCCATCTCTGTAATTGTCCATCCAGCCTAATAATGAAGTTAACTACACAATCACGGAGGAGGGGGTGAATTCCATATCTGCTTTCAACCACACACCCCCCACTAGGTAAAGTTTCGGCCCGAGTCTTGGGTTGTAGAATCGATTGCAAACTACTGCTCACTAAGTCTGTTTAGGAGGGGTGGATGAATGCATTTGGCTTTAGATTTAATTTATTATTATTCACTAATATACAGTGAAAAGTATTGTTTCTTGCGCGCTATACAGACAAAGCATAGTATTCATATAGAAGGAAAGAAGAGAGTTCAGAATGTAGTGTTACAGTCATAGCTAGGGTGTAAAGGAAGATCAACTTAACGCAAGGTAAGTCCATTCAGAAATCTGATGGTAGCAGGGAAGAAGCTGTTCTTGAGTCGGTTGGTATGTGATCTCAGGCTTTTTATCTTTTTCCCAAAGAAAGAAGGTGGAAGAGAGAATGTCTGGGACACGTGGGGTCTTTATGCTGGCTGCTTTGCCAAGGCGGCGGGAAGTGTAGACAGAGTCAATAGAAGGGAGACTGGTTTGTGTGATGGATAGGGCTATATTCACGACCCTTTTGTAGTTTCTTGTGGTCTTTTGTGCCACGCTCGCTTGTTCTAAAGACGTTTAATTCAGTTTTCTTCCAGTGTTGGTATAACTTAATGAGAGAGGAATGTCTGTGGCTGTTTTTTACCTCCATGCATCACGATCCAGCCTGCAAGCTCCGAGGCTCTGACTCAGACTGTCTTGATATCTAAGTGTGGGATGTTCTGTGGTGCTAGTTTCTGCATTCTGCTGGCTGTGGAGCATTGCCTTTGGTGAGAGGGAATCCGCCATGCAAACCACATGACCAGTTCAGCCAAGATGACCTCTAGTGAGCCTGCCCTTAATTAGGAAAAGGAGAAACTGCAGGGCTAAGGGAAAGTATTCAGGAGGGGTGAGGGGATTGATTGAATAGTCCTTTTAAAGAGCTGCCACTGTCACATTAGGTGAAATTACCTCCTTTGTTGCTTCATCATTCAATGATTCTTAGTCCTCAATCATCATGAGTACAACAGACTCCATCTGGCTGTTTTAAAAAAAACCTAAAAGTTGAAAACTATCCCCAAAGTGTTGGATCCTCCTCACAAAAGTGGCCGAGCATTACATCCGCCATTGCAGAAATCATAGTCAACCACATCCTGTGGAATTGTTGCTGGTTACTGCAGCGTCAAACATTAAACCAGACAACCATTGAGGAAGGGAACGCAGCTCATCTCTCGCCTCCAGGTAAGCCTTATACCCATTTTATTTAAGGTCAGTTTGCCCCCTTACCTCGTCTGCTGCCTTTCCTCAAACAGGCTTTGCCTTTCTCATTCCATTTTTTTTTCTTAAATTAGCTCCGCAAACCAACTGTTTCCCTCGCTGGTGGAGCGAGATCTCCGCAGATGATGCAGTGCCCATGCAATGTGCTGCACCCACGCTCTCCAGCGGAAGCTGGCACCGTACTTTGCTACACTGCACGCTCACTGATTTAAATTAGAGCTGGTGTTAAAACTGAAGAGAGGCCCCAGGAAGGGAAGCAAAGGCTTCTGCTGAGAACAATTAGTTTACCCAGTCACTTTCCTGTTTTGGTAGAGGAAGGAGTGGGTGAAGAGCACCACATCTTTGTAAATGTGAGACATAAATCCAGCTAGTTAAAGCAGAATTTATGAAGTTACTGCTTCAATGTCTACAGTGTAACAGCAAACACCAATAGAGTTGCCCTGAATATTTGATGGGCATAGAGTGTGAAATTTTCTTGTCCCGCCCACCATGGGAATCATGAAGGGCGATGCAGAATATTTGATGCAAACATCCGTTGACTTCAGCAGGAATTTCCGGTCTTGGGGATATGCTAAAGTATGAACAGAATTCCCTCATTTTGAGACTCAGTTGCAGGATGTTATTCCAACTGATAAGAGGTTCCCACATTAGATTCAGCACTTGGAACCTCATTAATTACTCACTGGCGAGTTCTCCACTACTCTCTTGGCAGCCCAGGAGCTGATTTGTCCAGCTAATGCATTTAAACATCCTATTTAACAACCACAATTAACAACCAGTCCAACATATCTCTCCCTCTCTCCAGCCCTCCTGTCTTACCAGGTGATGCAGGATGTCAACTACCCAGAGGGGAAAGCTAGCAGCCTCAAGGAGAATTTGTTCATCGAATCAACCACCCTTCCCCTGAGCCCATCACCCACTCTGCACCCATACCCCATTTGGAGCTCCACCATCCCCTCTGGAGTCTTCATCAATCCCCTTTGAGTGAACAATGTGATATCCTATTGACCCTCTTGTCTGTGAGCTCTTCATGCAGCCTTGCTGGGGTCTGGCTTCCCTCCGCTTGATCTTCCCTCTGCCTTCCGTTCTTCATTCCTCTTCACTCACCTACTTGTCTCTCTTGCCTGTCTGCCCTTTCTTTGTACAGCCCACTTTCCAAATTGCGCCCCGTGACTTCACCAGGCCACTAGAACCCAATCTCTCCTCTGCTCGCTCTCCACCCCAAACAGACACTGGTGTGTGACATTAGGGGTGGGGGGGGGGGGGGGGGGGGGGGTGGTGAATGATCCTTATATTTCCCAACCTAGGCATAGTACTGATTTGACTTGGTGGCACAGGAGGGTCCATGGACTCAGCAGCACAGTGCTATCCATGAAATTCAGCTTGGGATGGGGATGAAGGTCAGGAATCTATCTTCCCCATGTGATGATATATATGTTTAAGATGTGAGGTAGTGTGTCTTTAAGAAATATTTATTTAAATCATGATCTCCGTAGATTGTAAGCAATTTTTTTTATCATTACAGCACTGTCCTCCTGCTTAGAAGTCCTTTTATTGCTGCTTCAATGGTTTAAATGGGGTTTTGTTTGTTTTTACTCAGGGCCTCATGCAGTGTCTGGGATTTTATGACCTTTTGACTTGTTGGGGAAAGATTGATTGACAAGTCAAAGTCAGGTGGTTCCTGTACAAAAGAATCCAAGGATTCGCTTCCAGTTTTGGTTCAGGATCAGAAGCTGTCCTGGTTTTCAAGTTGCAGACAGGTTTTCTGGCTCTCTTTCCTTATAGATCCTGCTGGAAGCAGGGTAGCTGGAAGCAAGTTTTCTTGCCTGCCTGGAGTGAGAATTTTCAGTGATTGGCTGGTTACAAGCTAGAAGCCAGCACTGGCACTATCTCTACCTTGAGGGCTGCTAAAAGTTACGAGGCTGGGAAGTCAGAGTTTCAATTCTCCAACCCATGGACTCAGTCTCAGCTTCACATGAGCATTCGTATTTTCTGTGCTAAACCTGTGACAAAAGCATGTTTTAAGGAGGTTTGTTTGGTTGGAACATTTCATATAGTTGTTGAGGATTACACAATATTGTGTTTTTTTTCTTTTTATAATGCGTAAAAGTTATTGCGATATGTTAACTGTATTCTTAAATAAACTTTGATAAAAGCTCCCTGGAGATTCATTTGAATCATACCTGAAACATTTCATGCTTGTCTACACAATAGGCTATAAACCTATTGGATGGATTGCTCGATGTAGCACTCTCCGATCCTAAACCATTTTGATTTGATTTATTTTTTCACATGTAATGGTATATAGTAAAAAATATAGCATCTTGTGCACTGTACAGACAAAGATAGGGTACATAGGGGAAAAGGAAAGGAGAGGGTGCAGAATATAATGCTACAGTCATAGCAAGAGTGGAGAGGAAGATCAACTTAGTGCAAAGTAGGTCCATTCAAAAGTTTGATGGCAGCAGGGAAGAAGCTACTTTTGCGTCGGTTGGTACATGAACTCAGACTTTTGTGTCTTTTTTCTGACAATAAAAGGTGAAAGAAAGTATAGAATTGACTTAGAATTAGAATTGACTTAGAATTTATACAGCATAGAAAGAGACCATTCGGCCCATCGAGTCTGCACTGACCACAATCCCACCCAAGCCTTATCCCGATATCCCTATATATTTACCCACTAATCCCTCTAACATATGCATCTCAGGACACTAAGGGCAATTTTAGCATGGCCAATCAACCTAATCCACACATCTTTGGACTGTGGGAGGAAACCAGAGCACCCAGAGGAAACCCACGCAGACATGAGGAGAATGTGCAAACTCCACACAGACAGTGACCAAGCCGGAAATCAAACACAGGTTCCTGGAGCGGTGAAGGAGTAGTGCTAATCATTGTGCTACTGTGCCGTATGTGTGGGGTCTTTGATTATGCTGGCCATTTTCCCAAGGCAGTGGGAAGTGTAGACAGAGTTAAGGAATGGAGGCTGTTTTGCATGATGGACTGGAGTATATGCAATATGGTATTAACACTTGATGAAGTCATTGAATTTTTGATTTGATTTATTGTTGTCACATGTATTAGTACACAGTGAAAAATATTGTGTCTCGCACTCGATTGAAACAAAGCATATCGTTCATAGAGAAACAAAGGAAAGAGTGCAGAATGTAGTGTTACAGATGTAGCAGGATGTAGAGAAAGATCAACACAATATAAGGTAGATCCATTCAAAAGGCTGATGGCAGCAGGGAAGAATCTGTTCTTGAGTTGGTTGTATGTGATCTCAGACTTTTGTATTTTTTTCCCAATGGAAAAAGTTGGAAGAGAGAATGTCCCGCGTCTGTGCGGTCCTTAATTATACTGGCTGCTTTTCCAAGGCAGTGGGAAGTGTGGACAGAGTCAACGAATGGGAGGCTGGTTTGTGTGATGGATTGAGCTACATTCACAACCTTTATACTTTTTTGTGGTCTTGGGCAGAGCAGGAGCCATACCAAGCTGTGATGCAACTGGGAAGAATGATTTCTATGGTGCATCTGTAAAAGTTGGTGAGAGTTGTAGCTGACATGCCTGAGTCTTTTGTTCAATATTTGAATTCAAAGGACTCAGAGGAAGCTTTAAATGAAAGAATCTCATTCACTCAACAAACATCTGTACAATCCTGAAAGCGACCAGGATTGGAAAGCGAGGCTAATGGTTTTATTTCTCCTCCCAGAGGCATCAGGAGGTTTTGTATGCTTTGGTACAGCGCTCATTAATATCAGTTCCAACACTGTGCTACCAAAGAAAACGAAACTCCGACAGGTTTAGTTTAAAACTTACACAGCATGCCATTATACACAAACACGCGAAAGGATGGAGCAAGGTGAGGTAATTTGACCCATAGAATCAGCTGCTGGGATAACACCAATGCAATTTCTAATATCATGCACTTTATCAACAGTCCCAGGAGGAAAGCTTCTATATTGTTTATAAAGAGGTAATTATTTAATGAGACATAGTTCAGAAGGCATAATACTCGTGATTGTGAGACTATTCTGATTGAGTGTTGATAACTGAGCGATGGGGTGCTATGCTTTGGCCAGTGTGAGAGCTTGCTAGTTCCTTGCGACTCTGCACAGCAGACAGCACAGGTCAGGCCTCGTGTGGCAATTCCCCGGTTCCATCCCACTGCCAGGCCAATTTGACAGAGGTGGGATATGGCAGAGGGTCATGGGGGTGGGACAGGGGGGTTATGGGGGGTGCAAGGATGGTAGGCTTACCTGTCCACTCATTTTTTCAAAAATATATCAGGCTGCGGGAATAGGGCATGCGTGGAATTGTGGTCGGCGCAGGCTCGATAGACCGAATGGCCCCTTTCTATATTGTAGGAATTCTGTGGATCTCACCTGGCCCTATCCCCATAACCCCACTCATTCACCCAGCCAATCCCCCTGACACTAAGGAGAAACTTAGTATTGCCAATCTGTCTAACTCGCACATCTTTGGACAATGGGAGGAAACCCATGCAGACAAAGGGCGAATGTGCAAACTCCTCACAGACAGTGACCTGAGGCAGGAGTTGAACCCACGTCTCTGGTGTTGTGAAGCAACAGTGTTAACCACTGTGCCACCATACCAATCTTCCTTTTAAAAATCACAGGAGGGAAGGCTAGCTGCCAAGAAGAATCCAATTACTGTTAAATGTAAAACTATGATATAGGTTTTATTTTTCTGTCAGTAATATCCATAAATCTGCTTTTCAGTCATGTGGAGCTCATGGCCCTTAAATTTTCAACTTGTGCCCTGTCAAACAGACCTCCACTAGTGTGCAGATGATGCATGGTTGATAGGCTTCTGAAAGGGCATCCATCGTCCATCAGAATCTAGCTCTCTTTAATCCTTTCTCGCCCATAAAACAAATCATTGAATCCTGCAGTGCAGAAGGAGGTCATTTGGCCCATTTAGTCTACATCGACCACAATCCCACCTAGTTCCATCCCCATAACTACATGCATTTGCCCTAGCTAGTCCCTCTGACCCTAAGGGGCAATTTAGCACGGCCATCCACCTAACCCACATATTTTTGGACCGTGGGAGAAAATCAGAGCACCCGGAGGAAAGATAGGGAGAATGTGCAAACTTCACACAGACAAGTGATCCAAGCTGGGAATCAAACCCAGGTCCCTGGCACTGTGAGGTAACAGTGCTAACCACTGTGCCATCGTACTGCCCAAATGCTATGTTTCACTGAACAATCCTGAAGTCTATGCAGGTAGAAGCTATGTACTTTTAAGAGGAAACTCGATAAGGGCTTGATGGAGAAAGATAGGTTGATGAAGTGAGATGCGTGGAGCATAAGTAATAGCATCAACCAATTGGACCGAAGAGCCTATTTCTGTGCTGCAATTCAATGCAATAATTTCCAAATGTTAAAGTCATAGCACAATAATTTTACTTTGACATTCTTGACAGTACAAAGATTAATTCCAGAGCAGTTTACACTCCTGTGAACATTCACTTTAACTAAAATAATTTGAAGACTGGGAGATATCTTTTGATCTGGTATTAATGGGAAGTACTTTGGTCTGCAGTTTGTCTCTCTCTCTCTCTGATGGACCTGGGAAGTTTTAAACTCTCATTTCTTTCACTATTATTCTTATTAAGAAATATTAGCCACACATGATTCCAGAAGGGGACTGCCAAGAAATTTACCTGTTCGGCAGAGATGCTTTTACAAAACTGTCAACCGAAATTTCGATAGTAGTCATGATGTAGAGATGCAAGTATTGGACTGGGGTAAACCCAGTAAGAAGTCTGACAACATCAGATTTATTTGATAGTAAACTTTCGAGCTTTTGACCCTCTGGTCTTCATCAGGATTCACCTATCAAATAAATTGTTGGATTTAAACCTGATGTTGTCAGACTTCCTATTGAATTGAAACTTCCTCAGGGGTTCCCCTGAAAAGATGCCATAATTTTGTAATACTGTAATTCTCCTAATATCACACTTCCTCCGGTACTCTAACTATCTCCTTCAAAACAAGAACGCTCCCAATATAGCATTTATTCCAGTGACATCCCCTCCAGTTCTGTAAAATATCAACCACCCCTCAATGGCTTCTTAAAGGTCCTCTTTGTATACAGATTATTCTGAATTTTATCGTTATTTGAGCAAATGTAAAAGCTGTGTACATCTTCATTCATAGAGTTGCTCGCATGCAGAAGGAGGCCATTTGGCCCATCGAGCCTGCACTTAGGTCTCATTCCCGTAACCCCACATATTTGTCCTTGGCCAATCTACCAAGCCTACACATCTTTGGACTGCAGGAGGAAACCAGAGTACCCAAAGAAAATCCATGAGAATTGCAAATTCCACACAGACAATCACCCAAGGTTGGGATTGAACCTGGGTCCCTGGCACCATGAGACGACCGTGCTAACCATTGCACCACGAGAATGCTCCTGTGGATCTTTTTGGTTAGGTGCTATGTAAAATAAATGTTGGTGGGGGATTGAGTGTGAGGCGAGTTTTAGTTTCATCTCCAAAGAAACAAAATATTTGTCTTAATATAGGGAAAAGTAAAACAACCCCAGATTCAGAAATTTGAAATAAAAGTGTTGGAAACAGGCTGCAGGAGCCACTCTGATGAAGGACACGTTAACTCTATTTTCCTCTCTGAAAAAAGGCACTGCAGCATGTCTGCCTTTTCCTCAGACTTGCAGTGTCTGCAGTATTTTACTAACTTGTGTGCCAAGCGGGAGGTGATGTGATTAACCACATCTATTTTTTCAGATTTAATAGAAAGGGAAGCTGTGCAGATTTCTGCAGCTCATTTTCTCAGGCAATCCAATCCTAGCTCAAGGATCTAGCTTGAGGAGGAGGCTATGGCCCAGTAATTTTATGGCTAGACTATTAATCGAGAAACTCAGCTAATGTTCGGGGGGACTTGGGTTCAAATCCCATCTACAGTAAATGGTGGAGTTGGAATTTGACTTTTAAAAAAAATTTGGAATTAAGAATCTACAGATGACCATGAAATAATTGTCGGGGAAAACCCATCTGGTTCACTAATGTTCTTCAGGGAAGGAAATCTGCCATCCTTAACTGGTCTGGCCTACATGTGACTCCAGAGCCACAGTAATGTAGTTCAGTCCAAGCTGCTCTCAGGCAATTAGGGATGGGCAATAAATGATGTAGTAAGAGGCCTCACAATACCAGGTTAAAGACCAACATGTTTATTTGTTAGCACTAGCTTTCGGAGCATTGCTCCTTCTTCAGGTGAGTGATGAGTTGTGTTCACAAACAGGGCAGACACAGACTTGGACTCAATTTACAAGATAATGGTTGGAATGTGAACCTCAGGTAATAAATGCTGGCCACTGACATCCCACAAATTAAAGAAAAATGTTGGAAAAATGTTTGTCCAGTTTCAAAAATTGCTGCAAATTATTCTAGAATTGGCATTGCCTGTGGTTCTGCATTGATGTGTACGATAACACACACAAAGCGGTCACACGTTTAAAGCAAGCTCACTTGGACTGGTGCCCGCAGGGGATCTGATTACACAATTCATATTCCTGCTTTTAAAGATTGCTGGCCTTCTGATTATCTTTACAGAAGCTTCAGTCTGGCTTCAGTGATGAAAACTGCGCTGTGGATCCTGGCACAGTGCCAGTCAAACTTACAATTATTGTTTTGACTCCGTCAAAGCAGGCTTCATTTAGCAGGAACTGCACTGCCACCTGTGGACGGATTTCATTTGATTTTGTCTCCTGATCGTGCATCTAATTGTGTGCCCTGGCTTTCAGTGAATGATCTTCAACTCACAATTTTATCTCTTGACTTTGAGCAAGTTGTTCCAAGCAACAATAACACATTTTGTGTGAAAATGCAGTTTCTGGTTAGGACATTTGTTTGATTTATTATTGTCACATGTATTTGTATACAGTGAAAGGTATGGTTTCTTGCTCGCTATATAGGCAAAGCATACTGTTCACAGAGAACATGGGGAGAAGGAAAGGAGAGAATGCAGAATGTAGTGTGGCAGACATAGAGAAAGATCAACTTAATATAGAGTCATTGAGGTTTATGGCCCAACTTGTCCCTGCAGTCCCTTTTTTTAAAACCCTTAAGCTAGTCCCAATTGCTCGCGTTTGGCCTAAATCACTCCATACCCATTTAACCCACACACAAGTCTAAACATTTTTTAAAGTACAAAATTATACTCACCTCTACTACTACTTCTGGCACCTTGTTTCAGACTGCACCTCTACATCCTTTTGTATTTCTCCCCTCTCATCTTAAACCTATGCCCTCTAGTTTTAGATTCCCCTAGAGAAAAGATATTGACTATCTAGCTGATCTATGTCCCTCATTATTTTACAGACCTCTATAAGATCACCCATAAGCTTCCTGTGCTCCAGAGAAAAATTCCCAGTCTATCCCACCTCTCCTTAGAACTCAAAGCATTAAGTCCCGGCAATATTCTAATGAATCTTTTCTGTATTCTTTCTAGTTTAATAATATCCTTTCTCTAATAGGCTGTGCACAGTATTCCAAGTGTGGCCTTACCAACGTCTTGTACAACTTCAACAAGACTTCCCAACTCCTGCATTCAATGTTCTGACCTACGAAACCAAGCATGCCGAATGCTTTCTTCATCATTCTATCCACCTGTGACTCCACTTTCAAGGAGCTATGACCTTGTATCCTAGATTTCTATGTTCTGTAATTCTTTCCAGTGTCCTACTATTAACTTAATAATCATGCCCTGATTCGATTGACCAAAATGCATCACCTTGCATTAAGTTAAACTCCATCTGCCATTCATCAACTCACTGACTCAATTGATCAAGATCCCATTGCATCCACAAGATCCCATTACTGTCCACTATGCCACCAATCTGGGTGTCATTTGCAAATTTACTAATCATGTCTACTAAATTCTCATTCAAATCATTAATATAAATAACAAATAACAGTGGACTCAGCACTGATCCCTGAGGCACACCACTGGTCACAGGCCTCCAGTTTGAAAAGCAACCGTCTACAATCCCCTACCATTTACAATCCCCCTCTGTTTTCTGTCATCAAGCCAATTTTGTATCCATTTGGTTACCTCACCTTGGATCCCGTGAGATTTAACAACCTACCATGTGATACCTAATCAAAAACCTTGCTAAAGTCCATGTAAACAACATCAGCTGCACTGCCCTCATCTATCTTCCTGGTTACCCTTTCAAAAAAAAACCAATTAAATTTGTGAAACATGATTTTCCACTCACAAAGCAATGCTGACTGTCCCTAATGAATCCTTGTGTCTCTAAATGTCTGTAGATCCTGTCTCTCAAAATACCTTCCAACAATTCCCCCACTACAAACGTGAGGCTTGTCAGCCTGCAGCCCTTCTTAAACAGGTCCATTCAAAAGCCTGATGACAGCAGGGAACAAGCTGTTCATGAGTCAATTGGTGCTTGACTCTAGACATTTGAACATAGATCATAGAACACTACAGCACAAACAGGCCCTTCGGCCCACAAGTTGTGCCGAACACATCAAAACCTACCCAGCCATAGACCTATCTATAACCCCCAATCCCATTGGATCCCATATACTCATCCAGAAGTCTTTTAAAAGACCCCAGCGAGTTCGCCTCGACCACCACCGACGGCAGCCGATTCCATTCACTCACCACCCTCTGAGTGAAAAACTTTCCCCTAGCATCCCCTCTGTACTTGCTTCCCTGCACCTTAAATCTGTGCCCTCTCGTCGCGACCATTTCAGCCCTGGGAAATAGTCTCTGAGAGTCCACCCTATCTATTCCTCTCAACATCTTGTAAACCTCTATCAGGTCGCCTCTCAACCTTCGTCTCTCCAGGGAGAACAGTCCCAGCTCCCTCAACCTGTCTTCATAAGGCATGCCTCCCAATCCAGGCAACATCCTTGTAAATCTCCTCTGCACCCTTTCAATAGCTTCCACGTCCTTCCTATAGTGAGGCGACCAGAACTGCGCACAGTACTCCAAGTGTGGTCTGACAAGGGTCCTATAAAGCTGCAGCATTACCTCCTGACTCCTGAACTCAATCCCTCGATGAATGAAGGCCAGTACACCGTAAGCTTTCTTAACCACATCCTCCACCTGGGAGGCCGATTTGAGAGTCTTATGGACCCGGACCCCAAGATCCCTCTGCTCTTCCACACAGCTAAGACTCCTACCTTTGATAGTGTACTCATTCATCCCGTTGGATCTGCCAAAATGGACCACAACACATTTATCCGCGTTGAAGTCCATCTGCCACTTCTCCGCCCAGTCTTGCATCCTGTCGATGTCATGCTGCAACTTCTGACATCCCTCCAGACCATCCACAACACCACCGACCTTCGTGTCATCGGCGAACTTACTCACCCATCCCTCCACTTCCTCATCCAGGTCATTTATGAAAATGACAAACAGCAAGGGTCCTAGAACAGATCCCTGGGGCACTCCACTGGTGACCGACCTCCATGCAGAAAAAGAGCCATCCACAACCACCCTCTGCCTTCTGCAGGCAAGAACTCAGTAAGAATTTAGCAACAACAATTTATAATCCAACCGATTTATTTGATAGTAAAAAAGCGAGCTTTCAACTCTTGTGTCTTCTTCAGGCAAAATTTTGCCTGAAGAAGACACAAGAGTCGAAAGCTCGCTTTTTTACTATCAAATAAATCGGTTGGATTATAAATTGGTGTTGCTAAATTCTTACTGAGTTCTTACCACCCCAATCCAATGCCGACATCTGTACATCATTCTGTAGGCAAGCCAGTTCTGGATCCACAAGGCCAAAGCCCCTTGGATCCCATGGCCTCTCACCTTCTCAAGAAGTCTTGCATGTGGGACCTTGTCAAATGCCTTGCTGAAGTCCATGTACACCACGTCCACTGCTCTTCCTTCGTCAATGTGTTCGATCACATTTTCGAAGAACTCAATTAAGCTTGTAAGGCATGACCTGCCTTTTACAAAATCATGCTGACTATTTCTAATCAACCTAAACTTCTCCAAATGCTCGTAAATCTTGTCCCTCAGAAGCCTCTCCATAAGCTTACCAACCACTGAAGTCAGACTCACCGGTCGGTAATTTCCAGGACTATCCCTGTTCCCTTTCTTGAAAATAGGGACCACATCCGCAATCCTCCAATCCTCCGGAACCTCTCCCATCTCCATCGACGACGCAAAGATCATCGCCAGGGGCTCTGCAATGACATCCCTCACCTCCCACAATAACCTGGGGTACATCCCATCTGGTCCCGGAGACTTGTCTATCTTGATAGCATTTAAAAGTTCTAACACATCCGTTTCCTTAATATCTACATACTCAATCTTTTCAGTCTGCCGCAAACTTGTAGTGCATCCTCCCAGATCACTTTCCACCGTGAATACTGAGGCAAAGTACTCATTAAGCACCTCTGCCATTTCTTCCGGTTCCATACAGACTTTTCCCCCTTCACCTTTTATAGGTCCTATCCCTTCTCTTATCCTTTTACTTTTCACATATTTGTAGAAGGCCTTGGGATTCTCCTTAATCCTACCAGCCAAGGCCTTCTCATGACCCCTTCTGGCTCCACTGGCTAAACACTGACTAAATATGACTCCTTCTGGGACATCCTGTATAACAGCAACTGTGGATGTACCTACGCCACAAGGACTGCAGTGATTCAAAACAGCTCAACACTATCTTCTTTAGGGTAATTAGATGAATGATATTCAAATCCCATGAACGAATAGAAAATATTATATGCTGTTTATTTCTTTTTCAGTAGGTTTTTTCTTTCATTGGGTCTTTATCCCAATGAAAGAAGTGCCTGAGGTCCCTGATTACGCTCGCTGCTTTTCTGAGGTGAAGTGTAGACAAAGTCAATGTATGGGAAGGTTGATCTCCATGATTGATTGAGCTGCATTCATGACATTTTGTAGTGTCTTGCAGCCCTGGTCAGAGCAGGAGTCATACTAAGCTGCAGTACATTTGGAAAGGATGCTTTTTATGGTGCATCTGTAAAAATTGGTGAGAGTTGTAGTGGATATGTCAAATTTCCTTAGCCTTCTGAGAAAGTAGAGGCACTGGTGGTCTTTCTTAACTATAATATCAGCATGGAGGGACCAGCTCAGATTGTTGGTGATCTGAACACCTAGAAACCTGAAACTGTTGACCACTTTAATTTCATTACCATTAATGTGGGCAGAGGCATATCCTCCTCTGCACTTCCTGAAGTTGATAACTATCGCCTTCACTTTACTGACACTGAGCGAGAGATTATTGTCGTCACATCAATTCACCAGATTCTCCATCTTTTTCCTTCACTTGGTCTCATCATTGTTTCTATCAGAGGAGGATTCAAATAAATCAGGAGATCTGTAACTGGGTTAGCTGCCTCAACGTGGCTGAGATTAGTTTAGCAAGGATCTTTTTATAATTTGGCAAGCTGTTTAGCCAGTGACAGTTTCCCACTACTTTTATATATGACTCAAGTTAAAACTTCTCTTTATTGTAATTATAGTTTTACTTTGATCAATGATTATTTACAAGAACAAGGTATATATTCAAACTGTCTCTGTAAAGGGCCATGGTGCTTCACAGGGGTAAATTCAGACAGAAGTGAATGCTGAGGCAAAGAACGATGTTTTCAAGATAACAACCAATAGTTTGGTTTAAGATGCAGATTATAAGGAGGGGCAAGAGAGAGAGGAAACATAGAAAAACTGCGGAGGGAATTCCAAAGTTTCCAGATATCTCTTTCTCATAGAAGTCCCACTGTGCAGAAGGAGGTCATTTGGCCCATTGAGTCTGCACTGACTCTCTGATAGGGTGTCTTACCTAGGCCCTCTATGATTAAATTTGTGAAACAGGATTTTCCACTCACAAAGAAATGCTGACTGTCCCTTTTCTTAGAATCATAGAATCCCTACAGCGCAGAAAGAGACCATTTGCCCATCGATCCTGTACCAACACCAATCCCGCACAGACCCTACTCACACAACCCAATGTATTTACCCTGCTAATCTCTCTGACACTAAGGGGCAATTTAGCATGGCTAACTCACTCTACCTGCATACCTTTGGACTGTGGGAGGAAACCGGAGGATCTGAAGGAAAACCCACATAGACACAAAAAGAACGTGCAAGCTTTGCACAGACATTGACCTGGGAATCTAGCCTGGGTCCCTGGCATTGTGAGGCACCATTGTGCCACCATATCACCCTATTCCTGTAACCCCATACATTTATGATAACTAACCTCCCTAACCTGCACATCTGCACACAGAACCTGGGTGGAATGCTATTTTGGAGAGTGAGTGCAGACTTGATAGGCCATTTGGCATCTTTCTGCACCATAGGGATTCCACGATTCCCCCCTTTTCTGGCTCCCATTGTGTTAATGTACATTTATGTGGGCTCTGTGTGTAATAATATCAGGGCACACGCATGTGTTAGAGATAGGTACATGAGATTGTTGGCAGGCTTCACATGTACATGGCTATAACATGTTGCTATGATAAGTTTATAATTCAATACATGAAACATCATAATTATTACAGAATAAGCACTTAATTCATGCTTAGTTCCTCCTAAATGCAATTCCAAGTCTGTCTGGCTGTGTTCCAGCCTGCACTGTAGAAATCTTCACATTGAAGACTGTTTGGAAACTTTCACTGTTTGTCTGAATATCATCGCAGCATGCCACTGGTTATGCAAATATCTGTTGAGATTTATTGAGGCAGGCGATGATTTGACGATAGAAGAAATGGTTCTCTGCTACTTCCATGTGCTGGGGGAAGCTGGGAATAGTTATATTTGGTTTTACTATCCATTTGATGAGCTAATACACTAAGGTACATCATATTGCAAAGGCCAGTGGCTGGCTGGAATATTGGGAAACACTCAAACATTAAAAAAATGGATATTAGAAAAGTGACAGTGAATAAATTTAGGGAAGAGTTAGAGACAGATTTTTAATTGATCGTGGATGAAAGGTTATGGGGAGAAGGGAGGAAAATGGGGATGAGGACATATCAGCCGAGAGTCAGAGCGGGCTCAGTGGACCAAATAGCCTAATGCTGCTCCTAAATCTTATAAACTTGAGATGCATACGGGTGAAATGAGGATCTCTCAGCAAAGGATCTGTTATGATCTCATGGGGGAATCAGTAACCTTGGAGGGGAATTGTATATGGCAATTGAAACAGGATGGTGGGGTGGAGGGATAGGGGACAGGAAAAGTTCTATTGACCATAAATGGGATTTTCCGGTTTTGAGGCAAGCACAGCCGGAAAATCCCACCCCTTTTGCTTAAAATAGATTAATTTGAAATCCCAGTAAGTTACCAAATCCATAAGATTCCATAGCTGTTCCATCCCGCTCACTTGGCTGGTTAGCAATGCAAAGCATGAGTTTAATTCCCATCCCAAGAAGGCCCCGCTCTTCCCACCCTTGCCTGTTGCCTGAGGTGTTCTGGCCCCTAGGTTAAAATCACCAGCAATCATAGTTCTCTGGGACTATGGCAGAGCGCAGATGATTCCAAAGCTAAACGAGAAAATGCTGGAAAACTTCAGCAGATCTGGCAGATCTGTAAGGAGAGAGGAGAGCTGACGTTTCAAGTCCAAATGACCCAAGGGTCCCAAGGGCAATAGAACGTAGGACATAGCACATAGAACAGTACAAGACAGTACAGGCCCTTCTGCTCTCAATGTTGTACCGAGCTATATCCAATCCCAAGATCAAACTATCCCACTCCCTATCATTCTGGTGTGCTCCACCAGATAACCGTTGGAAAGTTACTAAAGTGTCTGAGTCCACTATCACAGCAGGCAGTCTATTCCATACCCAACCACTCTCTGAGTAAAGAATCTACTTCAGACATCCTTCCTATATCTCTCACCATGAACCTTATAGTTATACCCCCTAGTAACAGTTACATCCACCCGAGGAAAAAGTCTCTGCATGTCCACTCTATCAATTCCTCTCATCATCTTATAAACCTCTATTAAGTCACCTCTCATCCTCCTCCACCCCAAAGAGAAAAGCCCCAGCTCCCTCAACATTTCCTCATAAGACCTACCTTCCAAACCAGGCAGCATCTTGGTAAATCTCCTCTGCATTCTCTCCAATGTTTCCATATCCTTCTTATAGTGAGGTGACCAGAACTGAACACAATATTCCAATGCGGTCTTACTAAGATCCGGTATAATTGCAGTATAACCCCATGGCTCTTAAACTCAAACCGCCTGTTAATAAATGCCAACACATTATAAGTCTTCTTCACGACTCTATCCTCTTGAGTGGCAACCTTCAGAGGTCTGTGGATATGAACCCCAAGATCTCTGTTTCTCCACATTCCATAGAAGACTGCCATTGACCCTGTAATCCTCATTCAAGTTTCTCCTACCAAAATGAATCGCCTCACACTTGTCAGGGTTAAACTCCATCTGCCCAGCTCTGCATCATATCAATGTCTCTTTGCAGCCTGCAAGAGTCCTCCACCTCATCCACTACTCTACCAATCTTGGTGTCGTCAGCAAATTTACTAACCCACCCTTCAGCCCCCTCTTCCAAGTCATTGATAAAAATCACATATAGCAGAGGACCCAGAACTGATCCTGTGGTACACCGCTGGTAACTGGCCTCCAGTCTGAAAAGTTTTCTTCCACCACCACTCTCTATCTTCTGTGAAACTGCCGGTTACTTATCATCTGGACTCGAAACGTCAACTCTTTTTCTCTCCTTGCTGAGATTTTCCAGCATTTTTTCTTTCGACTTCAGATTCCAGCATCCATAATAATTTGCTTTAATTCCGAAGCTATGCCAACAAGTACAATGCATCATGACTGAGGGCTTTTTTTGTTATATCCAATCAAATCCAATCAAAGTCCAATTCAAGGTCTCAACAAGTGAGACATTACAGATTTAAACTGATGAGACAGACAAGCCTCTCCTGTCCTGGGCTTGATCTACATGATCCAAACTGAACGGAGCAGACATTGCACCCCGTCCAGTGCTTGATCTCATTTGCACCTTAGCCAAGAAACCTAGGTGACATTTTCATAAAAAATCACTTCAAATGAAACCTCAGTGTAACCTCATTGACTCCTATCAAGTGCAGGACTGCCAAACTACACTTGAACTTAGCCAAAAAGCTGAGAGTTAACAGAAAATAAGGCTATAGGCAGGAAGTGGAACTGCAGTGTGTTAATGAGCTCATCCCATCTTTGGCTGGCACTCTTTCCCATCTCATGATTAACGTTGCTGCCTTGTTTTTAAGCTTGTTGCTGCTTTGTTTTTAAGCTTATCTTTATTGTCCACTCCACTTTACCCACAAATGCTTCTGATTGGCACATCACTAAAATAATTATGCAAAAGAACTGTCAATCAGCAGTAAAGGATTGCTGGAATCTCTCCAAGTTTTAAAAATATCTTGAATTAAGAGGCTGTGCATTGACTGGTATGGTCTTGCAGAAAGGCACACCCTGCCTATCTGTCTTCCAGGAACAGAATAAACAAACTTATAATGATGCACTTGCAGAGACTTTATTAGCGGACAATAATGAATTTATTTACAAAGATCTGCAAGAGCAGTGACATGTCTGCAGTTGCTTCTGGAATGCCCTTGCCTGAAAGGAACTTTTCCCACCCGAGGTGATTCCTATTCTCAGTCCTGACTGGTCACTGTGTGGCTCAGTGGTACAGTGGTTAGCACTGCTGCCTTACAGCACTACAGTCCAAAAGACATGGTGGTTAAGTGCATTGGCCATGCTAAATTCTTCCTCAATGTACCCAAACAGGCACCAGAGTGTGGCAACTCAGGCATTTTCAGAGTAACTTCATCACAGTGTTAATGTAAGCCTAATTGTGACTAATAAATAAAAACTTCAGGGACCTGGGCTTGATTCCCGGCTTGGGCCACTGTGTGGAGTTCACACATTCTCTCCGTATCTGTGTGGGTTTCCCTTCCCTCCCACAGTCCAAAGATGTGCATGTAAGGTTGATTGGCCATGTTGAATTGCCCCTCAGTCTCAGGGAATTAGCTAGGGTAAATACCTGAGGATTATAGGGATAAGCCCTGGATGGGATTGTTGTCGGTGCAGGCTTGATGGGCCATGTGGCCTCTTTCTGCACGTAGGGGTTCTATTATTCTATGATCCCAAGATGTTCCACAGGCATGTTATTGTCATGACCTCAATGAGCGTGACCTCTTGGAGTATGAGATCCTCATTAATGTAATGATTGCCTTCTTGTTAGGGGCTCTCACTGGTATATACATATATAGAGGAGTGTCAGGGCTACTGACACTCCAGAATCTGACTGTGTGCCTGAAGCACTCTTTGGAGTGGAATTGAATAAAAGGAATCCGGTAAAGAGAGAAACAGACCCTCTGAGGTGTTATTTCAGTTATAAAACATTTTATGCCACCAAACCAAGTAAGGAGAAGTTAGTCAGGTACCCAAAAGACTGGTCAAACAGGTAGATTTTAAGAAGTGTGTGAAAAGAAGACCAGGAGGTAGAGAAGTGATGTAGCTAGAATATTCCAGAACTTGGAGCGTAAGCGAGTGAAGACACAACCACAAAGGAGGAGCAATTATAATTGATCTTGACTTGTTATGCAGAGGGAAATGTTTCAAATCAGAGGAGGCTTTGAATAAAGCTGCATTGTTGGGTGTTAAGAGAGAAATCTCAGGAGAGGTTCTCCTATTGTGACCTGCAAATTTTCTGGCTGGTCTGGTTGAGAGAATTGCGCGCCGGCCATATGTTCGCGCGTATGTTCCTGACACTTGCGCATCTGATGTAGAGATGCCGGTGTTGGACTGGGGTAAACACAGTAAGAATTCTGACAACTCCAGGTTTAAGTCCAACTGATTTATTTGATAGTAAACTCACAAGCTTTCGAGGCTGTCCTCTTCGTCAGGTGAATGAGGTGTTCTGGTCTCAGACAGCACATATAACAGCGCAGACTGTTTACAGATTACTGATTAGAATGCTAATCTTTACACCTAACCTGCTATTCAAGTCTTAAAGTGGTCAACATCGTGAGTGGACGGAGCACTGAGCGCAGGTTAAAGAGATGTGTATTGCCTCCAGACAGCACAGTAAGTGAGGTTTTTTGCTAACTCAGGCAAGTCATGGGGGTTACAGATAATGTGACATGAAGCCAAGATCCCTGTTGAGACCGTTCTCATGTGTACGGAACTTGGCTATCAGTCTCTGCTCAGTGACTCTGCCCTGTCATGTGTCGTGAAGCCATCCCCTGCGGACAAGCCCTCCATGTACACAGAATTTGCTCAGATGAGGAGGATCATGACAGACACCTCCAGACACTGAAAGATGCCCTTGAGAACAGGATATGGCGCTCGACTCATCGATCGACAGTTCTGATGTGCCATAGCAATAAACCGCACTGACCTCCTCAGAAGACAAAGGGTCACAGTGGACAGAGTACCCTTTGTTGTCCAGTACTTCCCCGGAGCGGAGAAGCTACAGCATCTTCTCCGAAGTCTTCAACACATCATTGATGAAGACGAACATCTCGCTAGGACCATTCCCACCCCCCACTTCTTGCCTTCAGACAACCGCGCAACCTCAAACAGACCATTGTTCACAGCAAACTACCCAACCTTCAGGAGAACAGTGACCACCACACCACACAACCCTGCCACAGCAACCTCTGCAAGACACGTCAGATCATCAACATGGATGACATCATCACACGTGAGAATACCATCCACCAGGTACACGGTACATACTCTTGCAACTCGGCCAACGTTATCTACCTAATATGTTGCGAGAAAGGATGTCCTGAAGCATGGTACATTGGGGAAACTATGCAGACACTATGATAGCGGATGAATGAACATCATTCGACAATCACCAGGCAAGACTGCTCCCTTCCTGTTGGTGAACACTTCAGCGGTCACGGGCATTCAGCCTCCAACCTTCGGGTAAGCATTCTCCAAGGGGGCCTTCACGACACATGACAGCGCAGAGTGGCTGAGCAGAGACTGATAGCCAAGTTCCGCACACATAAGGATGGTCTCAACAGGGATCTTGGGTTCACGTCACACTATCTGTAACCCCCATGACTTGCCTGGGTTAGCAAAAGACCTCACTTACTGTGCTGTCTGGAGACAATACACATCTCTCTAACATGTGCTCAGTGCTCCGTCCACTCACATTGTCGACCACTTTAAGACTTGAATAGCAGGTTAGGTGTAAAGATTCGCATTCTATTCAGTAATCTGTAAACAGTCTGTGCTGTTATATGTGCTGTCTGAGACCAGAACACCTCATTCACCTGATGAAGAGGATAACCTCGAAAGCTTGTGAGTTTACTATCAAATAAATCAGTTGGACTTAAACCTGATGTTGTCAGACTTCTTACATGCGCTTCTCCCAGAGCCGGAGAACAGTCAGGACTGCTCTGGAAATCGACAGGAAGAAAGGTAAATCATTTAAATCCTTTGTTCATGTGCTTTAAATAGTTTCACATGTGATTATCGGACCCAGCCCAATAGCATCTCCCACCCCACTGGGAGCACTTCATTCTGGTGGGGTTCAAAGTAGCTCCCCATATTACGGGAATTAGCAGAACACCTATCGGAATGAAGGGGAGTCAATCAGCACCCCCCCCACCCCCCCATCGTGGGTAGGGTAGTGAGTGATTTTCCCCGGGCATGCGCACCTTGGCAGAGCCAGCCTGTGCCCCCTATCACTGCCCAAAGGACAAAGTGGCAATGCCCAGGGGGCACCTTGGCACTGTCCACTGGGCAAGGGGCAGTGCCCAGAAGGGGTGGGACCTATTGTGACTGGGACTTAAGGGCAATTGAAGGGGGTGAGGAGGGTCTCACTGCCATAGGGATCAGTCTGGGCTGGAGGGAGATCAGCAATTGGCGCAGGGTAGCGGGGTGGGTTCTCTGCTAGGGGGGGATATGCCTCCTGGGGTAGGGTGAGGAATCTGACCCTGGGTTGGGGGAGGATTGTTTCATCTGACCTCGGAGGTTTGCCAAGGTGAGGGAATTGGGGGAATCACCACTGATGGGGGGTTGGCTGGACATCGGGGCTCTCCAGGATGGGATGGGGGCGGGGGGGGGGGGAGTGTTCAGGCCTAGCCTAGGAATTGTTATGGGAACTGTGATCGGGCTGTAGAGGGGAGCTGGAGAGGCAGCACTGTGGGGGTCCCAGGCTTGCTAGCGATCAAGCTGGCCAGCAAACGCGGAGAGTGACAGATCAGGACTGTGGGCAGAGTTCCAAAACTGTCAAACTCCAGCGTGAATAGACCCCATCCTCTCTGGGTTTTTCAATGAGATTCACATCTGTGACCTCTGCAGTGCACAGAGCGTGGAAATTCATGTCTGAAGCTGAACTGACAAAACAGTTGTGATCAAGACCAGTTTTCTCGCCAATTTGGCACTTCTGGGAGAATCGGCTCCCAAGTCAGAGATCAAAATGATTGAACCAGATCTTCTGTTTATCCTTCTTCTCTTTTAAGATGATGTGGTTTATGCAAAAAATCTTATTGGAAGATGTGTTAAATACTTCCTCCATGCACAACGGTTTGTATATTGTGTTTGTGCTTAGAAAATCATCAGAATGGAAATTTCACAATTTCTTTCTTCTCCTACACCCCCTCCAGCCTGCAAAAAAAAGATTGTGAAATAATTTTCACAAAGGGCGTGCCTTATGATTTCCTCATCTTCTGTGAGGAGTGATTTAAAAGTCTGAGAATCAGTCAGCCAAACGTTAACACCACCTCGGACTGAAAACACTTCGAGGAGAAAAACAGAAACCAAGTACAGAGTGCGTGTCTATTGGATATTACAGTAAGCATTCCGGGAGTACCAATGGCGTACTGGGGTGGTCGTGACCACTTCCTGGAAAACTCTGCTTGTTTTGACCCATTAAGTGCACGCGATTCTGTAGCCCGTCTGTGTGTGTGAGACAGTGGAAAGATTGAAGGAGAAAGGGGAGGAGAGTGGAGAGTGGGAAAGAAGAGGAGAGAGTGAGGGGAAGAGAGTGGGAAAGAGTGGGGAAAAGGTGAGACAGGCAGACAGAGAAGGAATAGAAGGGAGGAAGAAAGAATGGGGGAAAGTAAGGGAGAGTCAGGGAAGGTGGGTGAGTGAGGGGAGGGAAAAGTGGGGGGGGGGGGGGAGGCCAAGATAGGGATGGGGATAGGGAGAGAGAGAGAGCAGGATGGAGCTGGGGAAGAAGAAAGAGAGGGAGGAAATGGCAAAGAGAGGGGGAATGTGGAAAAGAAAAGGGAGAGAGGGACAAGCAGGAAGGAAGAAAGGGAGAAGAACTGGGTAAGGAGGGTAGGGTAGTGGGAGAGAGCTGGAAATTAAGGAGGGAGAGAGATGAAGAGGAAAAGTGGGGAGGGAAGAGGTGTTTCTTATCCATTCATGAGATGTGAGTATCCCCAGCCAGACCAGCATTTCCTACCCATTCCTAAATGCTCTTTCAAAGATAATGGTAAACAGCATACTGAGTTACTGCAGTCGGTGGGCTGTACATACACCCACAGTGCTGCTAGGGAGTTCCAGGATTTTTACTTGGTGGCAATATGTTTCAAAGTCGGAATGACGTGTGACTTGGAGAGAAGTTTGGAAGTTGTTGTGCTCCCACACGCCTGCATCCTTGTTCTTCTGGGTGGTAAAGGTTGTAAGCTTGGAAGATGATGTCAAAGAAGCCTTGGCTTGCTGCTGCAGTCGCTATTGGTGGAGGGTGTGAATGTTGAAGATGGTGGGTGGAGTGTCAATCAAGCAGATTGATTTATCTTGGATGATGTTGAGAATCCTGAGTGTTGTTGGAGCTGCACTCACTCAGGCAGGCAGACAATATTCCATCACATTCCTGACTTTGGCTTTTTAGATGGGGAAAAGGCTGTGGGCAGTCAGGAGGTATCACAAAAGTCTCAGCCTCTACCTGCTCTTGTAACCATAGTACTTCTGTGGCTGGTTCCCTTCAGTGGTTCAATGGTAAGGACCAGAATTCTGATGATGGGATTCAGTGCTGTTGAATACCAAGGGGAGATGGTTACATTCTCTCTTGTTAGGGATGGTCATTGTCTGGCCTGGATGTTATTTGCCAGTCATCCAAGCTTGAATGGTGTCCAGGTCTTACTGCATTTGGGCACAGACTGCTTCAGTATCTGAGGGGTTGTGAATGGTGCTACTGAACCATTCATCAGCAAACATCCTCACTCTGACCTTTTGATGGAAGGAAGGTCACCAACAAAGCAGCTGAAAATAGTTGAACCTCAGATGCTACACTGAGGACCTCCTGCAGTAATGTCTAGTGCTGAGATGATTGGCTTCCAGTAACCACAGCCATTTTCCTCTGTGCTGGGTATGACTTCAATCTATAGTAAAAAGTCTCACAACACCAGATTAAAGTCCAACAGGTTTATTTGGTAGCAAACACCGGCGTCTCCACTTCAATCTATAGTGTCAGGGGGAATTAGCAGGGTAAATCCATGGGGTTAAAGTGATAGGACCTGAGTGAGCTTGTGGTCAGCACAGACTTGATGGGCTGAATAGCCTCCTTCTGCAGTGTAAGGATTCTATGATTCTCTGTCTCTCACATTTTGCCTGTTCTCTCCTGTTTTTAGCCCCAGTGCTTCAGTGCAACAGAGAATGTACTCACTGGCTTCTGTCAGCAATCAGTTCACAAACTTGTCAGTTTTAAAATTTTCACCCTCATGTTCAAATCCATCCATGGTCTCATCCCTCTCATCTCCATAAGCTCCTCCAACCCTACAATCCCCTGAGAGCCCGGTGCTCCTCCAAACTGGACCAATTGCCAATTCCTACTTTTTGGATCTTGAAGCATAGCGCAAGCTTTGAAATTTCCTCTTGAAAAATTCCATACCTACATCTCAATCCTCCATAGAGAACCAGCCACAATCAACATGAATGGTGGAACAGACTCAAAGGGCTGACTGGCCTGCTTTTGCTTCTAGTTTTCATGTGTCTAAAGCTACTGTTTGGTTATCTGATCTATATGTCAGCCAATGGCTTGGTGTCAATTGCTCTCTGGTTTTGCTCCTGTGGAAAACCTAATTAAAGACATTATATAGTTGCAAGTTGTTGAAGGGACTTGCCCTTGCTTCACTCATTTTCCACTTAATTCCCCTTCTCCATTCCGCTGATTTGGGAACATACTAAGCATGGCCAATGAGAGAAGCCATGCCAAAACCACTCACTGGTTCAGAAGTTCTGTCACATCATTGGGGTCAGGGTGCATTGTCTGATGGTACCTAACTGGACACATATCTTACCTCACTTTAGGATGTTTAAGAAAGCTATACATCACCTTGTGGAACAAATCGATTCTGGAGGTGAACTGATCCCAGCCGCCAGTGCTTACAACGCGGAGAAATTCAAGCCTCTACACCTGGTCTACAGGCGAGCAAATGGCCCCTTCTGGAGAAAACCAACGTACCATCCCACTGATTTTGAACTAAACCACGTGTTGGTTGACAAAGACACCTTGTTGCCAGGTGAGTTGCCTGGTGCTGGATAATGGCAGCTTCTTGTGAGCTCTGCCCAGCACACCATCTAATTCTATGTTTTACTTTGTTCTATACTAATCTGTGGAATTTGTTACCACACAGTGCGGTGGATGCTGGGACAGTGAGTAAATTTAAGGAAGAGTTTGACAGATTTTTAGTTGGTAATGGGTTGAACTGTTATGGGGAGAAGGCAGGCAAATGGGGATGAGCATATCAGCCATGATTGAATGGCAGAGCAGACTCGATGGGGCCGAATGGCCTAATTCTGCGTTAGAATGTAACCGGCAACAACTTTGATTGGATACAATGTGACCAATGGGATCAAGATATAAGGGTCAGCTGACCCATAAAACCTGGAACCAATCACAAAGTGATGTAATAGTCAGTTGACCAGCTGATTCCTTATAAATCAACTTCGGCGCAACATCGAAGGCCGAAGGGCCTGTTCTGTGCTGTAATGTTCTATAAATGAGGAGCTATGTAGCAAAGTGAGAGTTTGGAGCTGCCCAGAGCAAGGCCCCAAGTTTGGAGTAATGATTTTCTTTATTAAATCCTTCCTTTGATTTATAATTTGGAATAAGTTTTGTTGTATTTTCATTAGTTGTGTTTTGAACAGTTCCTTCCGAAGAAACATTCTGCTCCTACACCTTATGAACTAAAACTGTATTCTAACTCTTTTAAACTCTCTAACACTGCACCCTAGCTATCACTGTAACACTACTTTCTGCACCCTCTCCTTTCCTTCTCTATGAATGGTATGCTTTGCCTGTGTAGCGTGCAAGAAACAATATTTTTCACGATATAACAATACATGTGACAATAATAAATCAAATTAAAATCCTGTCGAAATGAGAGTCCATTGTCCAATGTTCTGAGTGTTGGCAATATTGCAGGAGGTAGAAGGTTGAATGGACTTTGTCTATTCTCCTGAGCCCTTCACCTCCTCTGAACATGGTGACACAGTGATTAGCACTGCTGCTTCACAGTGCCAGGGACCCAGATTCAATTCCCACCTTGGGTCACTCTGTGTGGAGTCTGCATATTCTCCCCATGTCTGCATGGGTTTCCTCCGGGTGCTCCGATTTCCTCCCACACTCCAAAAGATGTGCTAGTTAACATTGGTCATGCCAAGTACTCCCTCAGTGTACCCAAACAGGTGTTGGAGTGTGGAGACTGGGGGATTTTCACAGTAAGTTCATTGCACTATTAATGTAAGCCTACTTGTGACTAATAAACTTTAAAAACATTGTTGTCTCTTTTCCTGGACATGCTGACCTTTGTTGCTTTACTCTTTGACCAGCAGCCTCTGGCAATGCCCCCAGTGAGGTCAGATACTGAGTCAAACTTTTGTGGATTCAGGTTCCCACTTCAGCACTCAATTCATGTTGACACTTTATTTGATTTGATTTATTTTTGTCACATATGTTAGTGTACGGAGAAAACTATTGTTTCTTGTGCGCTGCTCAGACAAAACATACCGTCCTTGGAGTGCTTAGGGAGAAGGAAAGGAGAGGGTGCAGAATGCAGTGTTTCTTGTCATAGTTAGGGTGTAGAGAAAGATCAAGTTAATGCAAGGGAGGACCATTCAAAAGTTGATTACAGCAGGGAAGAAGCTTTCTTGGTATGTGACATCTTGTTCCCAATGGAAGAAGGTGGAAGAGAGAATGTCCAAAGTGTGTGGAGTCCTTGATTATGCTGGCTGCATTGCCGAGGCAGCGGGAAGCGTAGACAAAGTGAATGGATGGGAAGCTGGTTTGCATGAAGGATTGGGCTACATCGATGACTTTAATACAGCTCTGAGGGAGTGCTATAGAATAGGAGGTTTCCACTAGGTAAAATTAAGTCCCATTTGCTATCTCAAGTTCCTGTGGTATTATTTTGGAAGAAAGACAGGGGAGATTTCCCAAGTATGATGACTAATATTTACCCCTTAACCAACATCAGTGAGAAACAAATGATCTGGTCATTATTGCTTTACTGTTGGTGAGAGTTTAGAACAGTGACTACATGGCTAGCAGGTAGAAGACAGAGGGTGGTGGTTGATGGGAGATATTCATCTTGGAGTTCGGTGACAAGTGGTGTACCTCAGGGGTCTGTTTTGGGGCCCCTGCTGTTTGTAATTTTTATAAATGATCTGGATGAGGGTATTGAAGGATGGATTAGTAAATTTGCAGATGACACTAAAGTCGGTGGAGTGGTAGATAGTGAAGAGGGTGTTATAGTTTGCAGAGAGACTTGGACAAGTTGCAGAGCTGGGCCGAGAGGTGGCAAATGGAGTTTAATGTGGAAAAGTGTGAGGTAATGCACTATGGCAGAAATAATAAATGTGTAGAGTATAGGGCAAATGGTAGGATTCTTAGTAGTCTAGATGAACAGAGGGATCATGGTGTGTATGTGCATAGATCCCTGAAAGTAGGCAGTCAGGTCGAGAAGGTTGTTAGGAAGGCATATGGAGTCTTGGCTTTTATTGGTAGAGGGATTGAATTTCGGAGCCGCAACGTCATGTTGCAACTGTACAAAACTCTAGTGCGGCCGCACTTGGAGTATTGTGTGCAGTTCTGGTCCCCACATTATAAGAAAGATGTGGAGGCATTGGAGAGGGTACAGAGGAGGTTTACCAGGATGTTGCCTGGTATGGAGGGCAGGTCTTATGAAGAGAGGCTGAGGGATTTGAGGTTGTTTTCGTTAGAAAGGAGGCGGCTAAGAGGAGACCTTATCGAAACATATAAGATGATTAGAGGTTTAGATAGGGTGGACAGTGATAGCCTTTTTCCTAGGATGGAAAAAGCTAGCACGAGGGGACACAGCTTTAAATTAAGGGGTGATAGTTATAGGACGGATATCAGAGGTAGGTTCTTTACCCAAAGGGTGGTTCGGGAGTGGAATGCCCTGCCTGCAGCAGTTGTAGATGCGCCAAGTTTGGTGGCGTTTAAGAGGTTAGTTGATAAGTATATGGAAGAGAAGGGAATGATTTAGTTTGGAGGGGCATTGCTTTTTATATTGGTCGGCGCAACATCGAAGGCCGAAGGTCCTGTTCTGTGCTGTAGTGTTCTATGTTCTATGTTCTATGTCACAAATATTTCATTGTATGTAGAATGCTTTGGCACTTTCTGAGGTTGTGGAATGTGCTGTACAAATGCCTTTTCTTTATATTAAACATTACAGTTGTGCCTGATTTGCACATATCTGATATCCATACCTGTGTCATTGGGATAATATAAAAGGTTAACTCTAACAACAATGAGCTAATGACCATGTACTTAAAGCACTATGTCAAAATTATGGCCAGAATTCTCTGGCCATTCACACCACAGAATCCTCAGGTCCTGCTGGTAGCAGACTCCTGCCCGTGGGTTCTCTGCCAGTGTGAAGATGACATCAATGGAGATTGCCATTGATAGCAGCGGGACTGGAGAATCCCGCCTCTAACAAATAACTTGCCACCTCCGGCTGGCAGGAAACATGCAGCTGGGAGACTGGAGAATTCCAGCTAATCTCACTCACAGAGAGATGAGTAGAACTTAAGAGAAAAGCAGGACAGTTTTGGTTTGAGGATATACTCGCACTGGAGGGGGTGCAGAGAAGATTCACTAGGTTGATTCCAGAGTTGAGAGGGTTGGCTTTATGAGGAGAGACTGAGTAGACTGTGGTTATATTCATTGGAATTCAGAAGAATGAGGGGACATCTTATAGAAACATATAAGATTACGAAGGGAATAGATAAGATCTATTAGGGGGGTTGTTTTCATTGGTGGATGAAATTCAAACTAGGAGGCATAGTCTCAAAATAGGGAGGAACAGATTTATGACTGAGTTGAGGAGGAACTTCTTTGCATAAAGGGTTGTGAATCTGTGGAATTCTCTGCCCAGTGAAGCAGTTGAGGCTACCTCAGTGAATGTTTTTAAGGCAAGGACAGATACATTTTTGAACAGTAAAGGAATTAAGGGATATGGTGAGTGGATGGGTAAGTGGAGCTGAGTTCAAGAAAAGATCAGCTGTGATCTTATTGAATGGCGGAGCAGGTTCGAGGGGCCAGATGGCCTACTCCTGCTCCTAGAACTTATGTACCTGGAATATTGTGAATACTTTTGGTCCCCTTACCCAAAGATGTACTAGTATGGAGGCAATCCAGAGAAGTTTCACTGTGTTGATTCCAGTTATGCAGGGATTTTGTTTTGAAAGGAGGCTGAGTAGTTTGGGCCTGCGCTCATTGAAGTTGTCTTCACATGTAATAAATTCCTGTGAGTCCTGACACATCATTAGTCTTCAGGTTGACTTAGGCCCAGTTTAATTGAATTTTCTGTAATCATGTTTGACACATCAATGCTGGAAAGCTCCCCTTTATTACATGCAGAGACAAATCTGTGTTTGACATGTTAAGTTGCACAGCAGCTTCAATGCAGCCCTTCAGTGAATCCTCTTTACCAGCTTACGTCTGCAACATTATTCTTCAAGTTTTCAAAGGAATATATCTGAGTATTTCCTTATGTACAAGAAAAATAACAGGGTTGTTTCTGGTGTGAAAACTAGCTCTTTTCTCTCCAAATCTTGACACTCTGCTACGCCATCATACAGGGGAATGGGGCCTAATCACGCTGGCAAAACCTGACTACACAGAGATTAGGGCGTCATCTTTAAAAGCCTCCCTGATTGTAACCTGAATAAACTTCCCCACCAGCACACCACAGAAGTCTTGGGGTTCTGTCTCCACTCTGATCCGAGTCAACTCCCTCTACTATTGATCATTGGCTGCTTCTCCCTCCCCTCCATTCATCGGCTCCTTTCCCCTGACTCACTGCCTCAACAGATCATCACCCACCCCACACCCCATCCAAGCCAGCACCTATGCCCTCACAATGGCCATCATCAGCATGCCCAGCCTCACCGGTCACTCCTGGCCGCACCATCATGGAAAAATGAATCCCCTGATGATGTTGCTAGTGAAGAGTGGTGAAGATCCAAATTTGCGTTCTCTTCGGCAAGAACTGTGACTTCTGGATCTTGAACCAATATTCACACGATGGTAAACACAGACCCAAGATACCCCCCCCCCCCCCCCCTGCCAATATAACTGACACTGGTGAGACTGCTGCCTCAGTGCCAACTTCCATCCTTGCTGGTTGTCCATCCAGCAGCAGAGTGACCCAGCATCTATCTACAGCGCCAACAATAGCGAGCACATTGATAGAATCCTACAGTGCAGAAGGAGGCCATTTGGCCCATCGAGACTGCACCGACTGCAACACCATTCGGACCCTATCCCCGTAACCCCTAGCCAGTCCCCTTGACACTAAGGGGCAATTTAGCATAGAAATCAACCGAACCTTTTAGACTGAAGGAGAGAATGTGCAAATTCCACACAGACAGTGATCCAAGCCGAGAATCGAACACCAGTCCCTGGTGCTGTGGGGCATCACTGCTAACTACTGTGTCACCGTGCTGCCCCTATTGAGTGACAATCCATCCTCAGACTGAGGGTTGCTTTGTTTCTCTCGACCATTTTGTGCAGCATGAACCCTTTTGGGCAGAATTCTCGGGCCACGCTGATCTAAAAACCAGAAATTTGTGCCTGACCATCCATGGTGTTTCACATTCTCTGCAATCCATCTGCTAAAATTCCAGTGGCGGGTGGGATGAGAGAATTCCAGCCATCTTCTTTTATTGTGTTTACATGGTATCTTGGTTTGTTTTTTTTATCATTTTCTCTCGGAGCTTGCTTTTCTTCCATCAGGCACGCTCTGTGTCCTTTTCTTCATCATGTTAGCCATGTCCTTACACCAGCTTTCCATAGCTGAATGCCCTCGTTTCTCACATTGGTGACATGTATGAGTTTCAAAACTTTCAGATCTTGATTCAGCTGGCATCTTGTGTAGCGGAGTGCAGACACTCAGTGGCAGAGTTCCTTTGTAGTCAGCTCCATCGAAACAGCAAGGCTGATTAGAATTGCTGGAGACAACTTTAAAAAGTGCATTTGTGCTAAAAATCATCCACTCCATTGAACAATGAAGATGGCATGGTGGCATAGTGGTTAGCATTGCTGTCTCGCAACCCCAAGGACCAAGGTTCAATTCTGGCTGCGGGTCACTGTCTGTGTGGAGTTTGCGTCATTCCCTCCCACTGTGCTTGCGTGGGTTTCCTCCAGAAGCTCCAGTTTCCTCCCATATTCCAAAGATGTGTGGATTTGGTTGATTGGCCATGCTAAATTGCTGCTGATTGTCAAGGGGACTAGCTTGGGTAAATACATGGGATTTACATACCCCATCCCACCTTTATTTTGGCTTGGAATTTGAAAAGATTTGCCAAGCCAGGTTGCTTGTTTTTTCTCATCCTTGCTTTTATTCCCTTCCACTTCTCGGCACCGCTTTGCACTGTGGTGTCATCATAGATGGCAAGTGGTTAATATCACCTCCAGTGGCAATGGCACAGAGATTTAGCCTGAGCTGTCACTGCTGTTACAGAACAGAATAGATTGAAAGACCCAACAATATCAATGAAAAACAGATGTTCAACCCATGTTACATTTTAATAAGCATTTCATTGAATTTCTCGCAGTTCACCAGAAGGAGATGTCCTTCAAGTTCCTGGAGACAGTGGACGGGTTGATTTCAGGCAAGGCAAAGGTCACTATTGATCCAATACAAGGGAAGGTTGAATGTTCGACAGCCAATTGCAACACCATTGAACTGCAAGGAACAAAACAACTTTACATCAACGTATCAGAGCTCATTGAAATTCTGAAAAAACGGTAAAGAACAATCCTGAGTGTGATGGGGCTGTCAAAATGTTTTATTTGTTGTCATTGTTAAAATTACTGTTCCTCTAATGTAGCCAGACAAAGTATCGAAGTGGATTGAAGTTGATTTATTGACTGACCCAATCTTTAAAATCCAGCAGAGTATCAGATTTAGAAATACACAAGCAGTTATAGTTTCAAATTTGATTACAAGTGGCCCAGTGGTTAGCACTATTGCCTCACCATTCCAGGGACCCGGGTTCAATTCCTGGCTTGGGCCACTGTCTGTGTGGAGTCTGCATGTTCTCCCCATGTCTGCATGGGTTTCCTCTGGATGCACTGACTTCCTCCCATAGTCTGAAAGCCTTGTTGGTTAGGTGCATTGGTTATGCTCAGTTCTTCTTCTGTGTATCCAAACAGGCGCCGGAGTGTGATGACTAGGGGATTTTCACAATAACTTCATTGTAGTGTTAATGTAAGCCTACACGTACAAGCTAATGAATAAACCGAAATAATATTTTATTTGTTATAGTAGTTAAAACTCTTAAGTAGCCAGACAAAGTCACGGCACGGATTCAAGATGATTTATTGACTACAAGACCCTGATCCAATCTTTAAGATCAGTCAGAGTACTGAATTCAGAAACACACAAGCAGTTATAGTTTCAAGTTTGATTACAAATAATTTGCATATATCAATCGAAGTATGGGAGTTATCTCTCTCCATTCAAAGTTATTGATTAAAATTACGTCATTCAGACATTAAAACCAATCACAACAACTTCATAACTGGCTTAATTATAATATCCAATCAGCGTGAGGTTTAAATACATGAATAGGCCTTTCCAACTGTTTGGTTTAAAGGCTTTTCCAAACCTAAGGCATGAACAAATTCACACTATAGTATCTTTCTCTCTTTCTCATCTGAAGTTCAGATGTCTGGAACTAGCTGCTTACTATCCTGATAGAAGTCTGACAACACCATTTTTAAATCCAACCAATTTATTTGATTAAATAAATCCAATAAATTTATCAAATAAATTGGTTGGATTTAAACCTGATGTTGTCAGACTTCTTACTGTGTTTACCCCAGTCCAACGCCGGCATCTCTACATCATGACTATTATCCTGATAGATATGTCTCTGCAGTTAAACATTGTGTAGGTTTTCATATTTTTTAACTCTTTCCCTGGACAGAGTTATTCATAAGACCATAAAATATAGGAGTAGAATTAGACCATTCAGCCCATCAAGTCTGGTCTGCCATTCAATCATGGCTGCTAAGTTTCTCAACCTCATTCTCCTGCTTTTTCCCCAAAACCTTTGATCCCTTTATCAATAAAGAACTTATCTATCTCTGCCTTAAATACACTCAATGATCTGGCCTCCACAGCTTTCTGTGGCAATGAATTCCATAGATTCACCATCCTCTGGCTGAAGAGAGTCCTCCTCAGGAAGACTGTGCCCTTGAATCCTAGTCTGTCCTGGTAATGGAAACATCTTCCCCACATCCACTCTATCCAGACCTTGCAGTATTCTATAAGTTTCATTGAGATCTTCCCTCATCCTTCTAAATCCATCAAGTACAGACTAAAAACGTTCTTTGTATACCAACTTTACATTCCTAGGATCATTCTTATGAACTGCTATGATTCCTTGAATACTGAAATTTTGAGAGTAGTGCAGCACAGGCTAAACAGGCCCTTTGAAGAAGCAATCAATTTACTTCCATTCCACCCCCTCTTTTCTCTGCAGCTGTTTCTTCTTTGGGATGCCAGTGATCAGGACAGGAAGGCCAGTGGTTGGGAAGCCGCGATGAGAGGGGAACACAGTGAGCAGAGGCCAATTTGCCCATCCTGCTGCCAGCCTCTTGGCAGGCTGAGGCCTTTCCAGCATGACTCCCTCTGAGGTAGCCACAGGGTGTTGGAAATTCATTCTGGTAAAGTACACCCAAAATACAGGCTGGAATTTCTTCCATTTTCCCACCCATTCCCGTCCATTGGGTATTTAGTTTGTTTGGGAGAATGCAGGACATTATGTTGCTTTGATAAAATCCTTCATTGTTGGAGCCACATCAAGTCACATCTAAGTTACGATAGGCAGGCAGAGAATTAAGACCCGTTAATTAGCCTATTGACTCCGGTGAGTAGAACTGAGTGGAAATTTTCAGTCAGCCATTACAACTCTTCATTAGCACAGTAATTCAGCCAATGAATGGAGGTGATTTCACGGTGGCTATCCAATGTCCCATCTAATTTTTAATCTCCTTAGCTGTGATTGCAAGATGGCCACAGCTGTATCTACCCATCATTCCTTGTGAACCAGAGTCAATTTTAAAATTTAATTTGAATTGCTTCATTGTTGTCACATTACTATATAGTGAAAAATATTGTTTCTTGTGCACTAAACAGACAAAGCATACCGTACATAGAGAAGGAAAGAGAGGGTGCAAAATGTAGTGTCACAGGCATAGCTTGATTGTAGAGAAAGATTAATTTAATGCAATGTAGACCCATTCAAAAGTCTGATAGCAGCAGTGAAGAAGTTGCTCTTGAATTGATTGATATGTGACCTCAGATTTTTGTTTCCTTTTCCCTACAGAAGAAGGTGGAAGAGAGAATGTCCAGGGTCCATGGCTCATTAATTATGCTGGCTGCTTTTCTGAGGCAGCGGGAAGTGTAGATGGAGTCAATGGGTTGGAGGCTGGTTTGAGTGATGGATTGGGCTTTGTTCACGACTCTTTGTAGTTTCTTGCAGTCTTGGGCAGATCAGGAGCCATATCAAGCTATGCTGCATCATAAAAATTGGTGAGAGTTGTAGCGGACATGCCAAATGTCTTTAGCCTCCGGTGAAAGTAGAGGCATTGGTAGACTTTCTTAACTATAGTGTTGGCATGGACAGACCAGGACAGATTGTTGGTGATCTGGACACCTAAAAACCTGAAGTTCTCGACCATTTCTATTTCATCCCCATTGATGTAGACAGGGGCATGTTCTATGCTATGCTCCCTGAAGTTGATAACTATCTCCTTTGTTTTGTTGATATTGTGGGAGAGATTATTATCATCGCACCAGTTCACCAGATACTCCATCTCATTCCTGTACTCTTCTCATTGTTTGAAATCTGACCCACTACAGTGGTGTTATCAGCAAACTTGAAAATTGAGTTGGAGGAGAATTTGGCCACACAGTCATAGTGTATAAGGAGGAAAGTAAGGGGCAGGGGACTTGAGGCACCTATGTTGAGGATGATCATGGAGGAGGTGTTGTTGCCTATCCTTACTGATTGTGGTCTGTGGGTTAAGAAGGTCAGCAGACAGTCACAGAGGGAGGAGCTGAGCCCCAGGCCACGGAGTTTGGAGATGAGTTTTATAGGGATAATTGTATTGAAGGCTGAGCTATAGTTAGTAAATAGGTGCCTTTGTCATCTAGATGTTCTAGGGTTGAATGCAGGGCCAGGGAGATGGTGTCTGCTCTGGATCAATAGGCAAACTGTAATGGATCCAGGAGCCGGAATTGGTTTGTGCCATAACTAACCTTTCAAAGTACTTCATAACGATGGATGTCAGAGCACCAGGCAATAGTCTCTTTACAAAGTCTTCAAAGGGTGCATCCAACCTTTACCTATTGACCTCGATGGCACACACCTCTGACAGCAGGGTTGGAGGGCACTGTGATGGCCCTCTAACCTTAGGAGATGCCCATCATCCTTGATTGGACAGGGGTCGTAGATGCGGCCATTTAATTGGCCTCCTGCTTAAAAATCTCTCTCTGGGTCCAGGCTCCAGAGTGCTACAGTTCCTGACCTGCATTCCCTCTTACCCAGGGGCATAGGACACATAAGTGAAAATTTGTGCTGTCCTGGTATCATTTGGTGATGTTAGTTAATGATGCCTCCTGATCCGGGTGTGGTTTGCGCACAGGGAACTTTGGTGTAGTTACAGATTGGATGTTCTGAAATCCCACTCATTTACACTTCTCTTCCTCTTCCAGAACAATTGGGCGTTATTGGGAGCAGATTAAAAATAATTACACAGGAGATCTCTGCATAGTCACCGAAACATTAGTGGCTGTAGAACCCATCACACTGACAAAAGTTAACAAAGGAGCATCAAAATTGTTCATCTCATTACCCTACATCTCCAAGGTAAGAGGGGGCTGCAACTCTTGATGACCAATGTCACCGAGCCAGTCATCCTTTCTGGGACTGCTGTGGTCTCCCTGCATCCTAGACTGTTATCTCTAGCGGTCAATGGTTTGATTATTCTGTGTTTGATTATGTGAATCTGGTAACAAATCTGTGCTCACTATGCTTGATTGGTTAAGCCTGGGAGATGACTCTGAGCTGGGGTAAGGAGGGAAGTTACTCGAAGTTGAACTTAAGCATGAGTGCAGACATTTTGTGATTGCAGAGCTGTGCTGATTTAAAAACAAAATCTGCTGCATACTTAGAGATTGCTACCATCTCAGCATTGCTCTGTGATATGTAATATATCCAAATAACTGGCAAAACACAATAGGGACAATACTCCCAAAAAAATTATGTGTCGAATTTGGATAAAAACTAGTGTAAATCATGTTGGGTTTTTTTTCGACAGGAATTTCAAAATGAATCTCCCACACTCTATACACTGGGCTTATTCACATTGGAGAAGCCAGCAGCATATTGCTGAGTGGACCATTGCGCATGTGCTGATCTGTCAGAGCTGAGATCAGCACATGTGCCGTGTCTCCGCTGGCCTCCTGATTGCTGGCCAGCTCAATTGCTGGTCAGCCCCACAACCCTGCATCATTGGCCCTCAGACTACATCACGACGCAATTGCTGATGCCCCTGGAAATGTCTGGGACAGCTTCAAACCACCATCCTGCCTCTCCACCATCTCCCATCCTCGGCCCATCTCGATCTTCCCCCTCCCCAACCTTCCAGTCAGATCCAACTCTGACACCCCACTGGCAGACTGACCCCACCCACCCTGATGGCCAGCCCTGATTGCTGGCCTCCCTCCCTTTCTGCGTGATCCCTGTGCAGAGTGGCAACAGTTGATTGGACATGCAAAATTGCCCTTCAGTGTTAGGGGATTAGAAGGGTAAATATGTGGGGTAACGGGGATAGGGCCTAGGTAGATTGTCATCAGTCATCGAATGGTCTCTTTCTGCACTGTAGAAATTATACGATTCTATAAGATAATCACAGGAAATAGGGAATTCGAACAGAAGAATCCCTTTTTCTGGAAGAATCATAAGAAATGTGAAATTCTGTCACAGGAGTGTTTGAAGCAATCTGTATAGATGGATTCATGGGACAAGTATTTGAGGCAGAAGGGAGTAGAAGGTTATGATAGTAGATTTAGTTGAGGAGTAATGGAAAGAGATTCGAATGGAGGATAAGTAGCAGCAATGACCTTTTGTGCCAAATGCCTGTTCCTGTGGCCTAAATCCCATGATATCCTAGATAAAAATTATCGCCAAGTAACATCAGGAGGTATGAGGAGAAATAACCGAATGTTTAGTCAAAACTGGCTTCATGGAGTCTCTTAAAGGAGTAGGGAGAGTGGAGAGGTTTAGGGAGAAAATTCCAGAGCTCGGCTTCCAGATCATTGAAAACAGATCTCCATTGGTGGAGCAGTTAAACTCACACACATGAGATGCCAGAATTGGAGAAGAGCAGAGACTTCGGAGCATTGTAGGGCTGGTGGAGATTACAGGCATAGGGTGGAGTGAATCCATGGAAGGATTTGAAAACAAAACAGACACCACCCATCTCCCCTGAAGCCATGATAATTATCCTGGGAGGGGAGGTAAACGAGAATAAAAGCAGGTAGAAGATCCAAAACATTCCGCTCTGGACTATTTCATCGATCAAAACAAATGCAGGAGACTACTAAGGCTCTGATTAATATTATAACATTACTGAGAGAAATCCAGAGCAAGAATTCCTGGGGAAAATACTCGAGAGAGTTCATGGCAGTTAGAAAACCAACTTAACCCACAGTTTTTGCTTCTTATTGAGGAATGTAAATTTCTATAGTTCTATGTCTCATTGCAATTTCATTTCTAATCTGTATCCCTCTTCCAGGCAAGTACGGAGTGCAGACTTTTGACGGAGAGGACATTGGATATTCCTAAAGGAACAGTCCTTGCCTACAAAGTTTGGGACCTGACTATCTCAGAAGATGACACACTCTGTAAGTAATTGTGCAGTTGAGGTGTTTCACCTTTCCCTCACAGTCCCCAGGGCAGACATAGTGGTTAGCACTATTGCCTCATAGCAGCAAAGACCCAGGAATTTGCACATTCTCTCCATGCCGTGCTAAATTGCTCCTTAGTTTCCCAAGATGTGAGGTTAGGAATTTAGTGGGATAAATTCACAGGGTTATGGGGATAAGGCAGGAAGTGGGGCAGAGTAAGATGGTCTGTCAGAGAGTTGGTGCAGACCTGATAGGCTGAATGGCCTCCTTCTGCACTGTAAGGATTCTATGAGACACTTTCCCCTTCTAAAGGTTTGGCCAGGTAACCCACTGGAGGCCCCTCTTTCACTGCCGGTTAGTAGATGGCTGGGCAGCCCTGTCTGGTGTGTATTTTTGATTTGTCCTAATTTTCACCACTGTGACGTCTTTGGAGAAATTATGATGAAAAGGAAGCCAGAGAATAATAAAACTGGAAGATAGTGTTATAGTGATTCAGCAGCTCTGGAGATACAAGTTCAAACCCTACTATGGCCGTCAGTGGAATATCAAAAATGAATTCAATTAATTGGATTTGTTCTGTAACGGTGCCATTACCAGATTGTTGTTAAAAACCCATCTGGTTCACTATCTGGTTCAAGACGCAATAACCGCCTGGTGATTCCAGATCCATAACAAAGTGGGAGATTATCAACTGACAAATGAAACGGTCCTTCTCAAGATGCTAGCCTTGCCAGCAACATGCACAAACTGCCAACAAGTGAAAGGAAAAGGCTTGGGTTTTCGTTATGATGACATGAAGGATTGTCGATCGATCTCGCGGCGGGCTTTGTAAGTAAGCAGAGGTTTGCCCAATAGGAATAATACAGTGGGGGCTTTTACATCTGTTGCTTCACCCAGGCCAGCATTATAGGTCCCGTGGTGTTGAACCCACCTAACACTCCACGCAGGAGTGGTCTCTTTCTTGGTACACATTAAAGAGTGCTTGGTGACAAGAAACTACTGTTTGGCTGAATTATTACAGTTTTAAAAGATGGATAATTATAGCAAAAGGAAAATAAATCAAAACATTAGAGTTGGAGATTATTTTATTTTACTTTTTTTATGGTATGTGGCATTTGTTACCTCACCCTAATAACCAGGCAATTTCACAGTCAGCTGTGGATCTGGAGTTACATGTAGTCCAGGCCAAGTAACAAATGGCTTCAGGAAAGCTAAATACAGCACATCCAATGGTTCCCCTTTAGCCACAGTACAAGTCACTCCTTCAAAGAGCTCCAATAAATTGGTTAAACATGATTTCCCATTCACAAAACCATGTTGATTCTGCATGACTGCCTAAGTTTTCCCACCTGCCCTGCGATAACATCCTTAAATAATGGCTTCTAACATTTTCTGTGTGACAGATGTTAGACTAACTGATTTGCTTCAACCACTTCCTGTGGCAGTGAGTTCCACAATCTGACTATTCTTTCAGTGTAAGAATTTCTTCTCAAGGATAGTATGGCTGCTAAATTTGTTCACAACACAAAGATAGGTAGGAAAGTATATTATCAATTGGACATAAGGAGACTACAAAGGGGCATAGATCAATAAGGTGAATGGGAAAAAAACATTCTAACAAATGGAATATAATGTGGGCAAATGTGAAATGGATTGTTTTGGCAAGAAGAATAAAAAAGAAACTTATTAGCTTAATGGTGAGAGGTTGCAGAGTTCTGAGATGCAGAAGGATCTAGATGTCCTAGGGCATGACTCACAAAAAGCAAGTAATTAGGAAAGCTAATTAGGGCAGCACAGTGGTTAGCATTGCTGCTTCACAGCGCCAGAGACCCGGATTCAATTCCAGCCTCCTGTGTGGAGTTTGCATGTTCTCCTCATGTCTGCCTGAGTTTCCTCCAGATGTTCCGGTTTCCTTTCACCCTCTGAGCGTTAGGTGGATTGGCCATGCTAAATTGCCCTTAGTGTCAGGTGGGCTAGCTAGGGTAAATACAATGGGTTATGAGAATAGGGTTTGGCTGTGATTGTGGTCGATGCAGATTTGATGGACCAAATGGCCTCCTTTCACACTGTATGATTCTGTGCTTCTAATAGAATGTTATCATTTATTGCAAGAGGAACTGATTACAAAAGTACAGAGTTTATGCTTTAATTGAATGGGGCATTGATGAGACCACAGCTGGAATATTGTATACAGTAATGGTCTCCTTATTTAAGGAAATTTGTAAATACATTAGAAATCATTCACAAAAGGTTACTAGACTAGAATATGAGGAATGGGTGTATTGTCTTTTGAGGAAAGGTTGGAAAGTCTAGCTTTGTATCCACTATAGTTTAGAAGAGTAAGAGATGACTTGATCAAAACTCCTAAGATCCTGATAGGGTGGATGTGGAGAAGATGGTTCCACTTGGCAGAGAATCTAGAACTAGCGGGTCACTGTTTAAAAATAAAGAGTGCTCATTCAAGACAGAGATTAGGAGAAATATTTTCTCTGAGAGTTGTAAGTTTTTAGAATTCTTTTCTTCAAAAGCCAAATATTTTTAAGGCAGAGATGCATAGATTCTTGATTAACAAAGGGGTGAAAGATTACTGGGGATAGGCAGGAGTGTGGGGTTAAAGTTATAATCAGATCAGCCATAATTCTGTGGAATTGACAGTGCAAGTTAGAGTCATCGAGTCATTGAGGTTTAAGACAGAGCTATTATAGGAATCAAGCCCTTCAGCCCAACCTGTTCATGCTGCCCAGTTTGTAACCACTAAATTAGTCTTAATAGCCCGCATTTGGCCCAAATCCCTCTATAGCTGTGTCACTATCTAAATGCTTTTTAAAAGATAAAATTGTACCTGCCTCTACCACTCTGACCACTTGTTCCAGACACTCACAACTCATCCTCTGAGTGAAATAATTCCCCTTCTAGACCCGAGGGACTGAGCAGCCTACTTCTGCTGCCAATTCATATGTAGTTCAGCCAGTTAATTACACACAGACCATAAACATCTGACTCTTACACCAGAACGCAAAATATTCTATGTTTGCTACCACCAGCTCTCACAGACTTCCAATCTTCCTTTAAATGAATGACTTTTTATCTTTTCCTTTTCAGGCATCTCGTTGCCAGTAAAGAAGAAATCCGCAAAGCCTCAGTTCTGTTTTGATGGAGTGAATGGTAAATTTACTGCTGCAGTCATTTGGAAATTATTAAGAGCATAGACCTGTTTTTGGAAGAAGTAGGAGAATAATGGAAAGATGGAGCTTTGGGTGGAGAGTTGTCATTTATCAATGAGGAATAGAATGACAAAATAACAAAATTTAAAAATCAGGGAACAAAAGAATGTAGCTTCAATTCCTCCTTCGAGCAAAGGCAATCTTAGCTGTGGCTCAGCTGGTAGCATTCTCGTCTGAGTCAGAAGGTTGTGGGTTCATTGACCCTCTTCAGGACTGGGGCACAAAAATCTAGGTTGACATTTTCATACGATATTGAGGGAACGCTAAAAAAGTAATGTTTATTTATTACTATCATAAATAGACTTACATTAACACTGCAATGAAGTTACTGTGAAAATCCCTTAGTTGCCACACTCTGGCATCTGTTTGAGTACACTGCACACAGGGATAGGTAATATTGAGGAAGGCGGAGGGCGGGTGGCGCTGCAGAAGGACTTGACAGGTTAGGAGAGTGGGCAAAGAAGTGGCAGATGGAATACAATGTGGAAAAGTGTGAGGTGATGCACTTTGGAAGGAGGAATGGAGGCAGAGACTATTTTTAAATGGGGAAATGCTTAGGAAATCAGAAACATAAAAGTGACTTGGGAGTCCTTGTTCAAGATTCTCTTAAAGATAACATGCAGGCTTAGTCGGCAGTTAGGAAGGCAAATGCAATGTTGACATTCATGTCGCGAGGACTAGAATACAAGAGCAGGGATGTATTAATGAGATTCTGGTCAGACCCCATTTGGAGAATTGTGAGCACCACTTTACTTGGCAGCACATTCCATACCCCCACCACCCTTTGTGTAAAAAAACTCCCTCTGGCATCCAAATTATACCTTACCCCCACCCCCCCCACTCCGCCAACCTAAGCCCGTGACCCCTTGTGCTATTTGAGTCCATCCTAGGAAAAAGCTTAACCCTGTTTACTCTATCTATACCCCTCATAATCTTGTACACCTCAATTAGATCTCTTGTAAGCATTGTTTCAGAGAATTGAAAAGACACAGCATCTGACCCAAATCACGTATACTGGTGTTTATCCTTCTCACAAACCTCTGTCCATTCAATCTATCTCAGCCGTTCAACATATTTTTTCCCCTTTTTTCTTCTGCATTTGGGTAAATTTTTCATGAAATGAAAACATTTAATATTCACCTCAACCACTTCCTATGGTTGTGAATTCTATATTTTAACCATTCTGAGTACAGCCATTTTCTCTCTGCCATGTGTGTTGGGGCATAGTGCCTTTAAGGGAACAGGTCACATGATAAAGTTTCTCCAGAATTTTGCACTTTCTAATGCACAGCCTGTTGTTGAATTTTATATCTTTCAGTCAAAGGGAAGGAAGGTTTGGAAATTTGCAGTGAATTTACATGTCTAGAAGATTCTTTGAAAAGCCAACTCCTGGACCAAATATGTCAGATTATTGAAGACCCGGAACTTCATTCAGATCTCAGTGAGCTGGTAAGAGGAGACTTTGAATCGTAGAATCCCTATAGTACAGAAGGAGGCTATTCAGCCCATCGAGTCTGCACCAAAAACAATCCCGCCCAAACCCAATCCTATAACCCCATGTATTTACCCTGCTAGCCTTCCTGACACTAAGGGGCAATTTAGCATGGCTACTGCCTCATGGCTCTGTGTGGAAAGAAGGTGTGTGGGGATATTGGAGGAGAACAGGATTAAGCAGGGTTGCAATCCTTCTCCAATAAATTGCTAATATTGTTGCTTTGGCTAACGTATGTAGGACAGCCATGAAAAAGGCAAGTTGCTGAACATCACGAAGAGTTTTCAACCAGAGCTGAGCTTAATTCAATTCTGCCAACATCCACTACGTGTTTTAATTCATGATTGCCAGCTTGTGATTAGGCCTGTTTGATTTTGCTCCCAATTCCTACCCAGTTCATACATATCGAGATTAATTTCCACATCCCAATCAATGTCCTTTTGAAATCAGGTAGTTAATCTAGCAGATGTAAAGATATGCAGGAAGCTTCTCTTTACAATCCATTAGTCATAGAGTCATAAAAGTTTACAGCATGGAAACAGGCCCAACTTGTCCATGTCACCCAGTTTTTACCATTAAGATAGTCCCAATTGCCCGTGTTTGGCCCACATCCCTCTATACCTATCTTACCCATGTAAATGTCTAAATGCTTTTTAAAAGACAAAATTGTACCCTCCTCTACTACTACCTCTAGATGCTCGTTCCAAACACTCACATTAGAAGATGTTCACAGTAACTTCATTGAAGTGTTAATGTAAGCCTATTTGTGACTATAACAAATCAACTCACCACCCTATGTGTGAAACAATTGCCCCTCTGGACCCTTTTGTATCTCTCCTTTCTCACCTTAAAATTATGCCCTCTAGTTTTAGACTTCTCTGCCTTTGGGAAAAGATGTTGATTATGTAGCTGATCTGTGCCCCTCATTATTTTATAGATCTCTAATTCCCAGTCTATCCAGCCTCTCCTCAAAACTCAAACTTTCCTAAAGACAGCACTCTCACATCGTCCTCTAGAATGCGGTTGATTTGTCAATTAGGTGGAATAAATCTAAATTCTGCGAACTTTACTGGAAGCAAGCAATGACTCGTGAAAACTTTCATTTTGGGCAACTTTAATTGACATCCTCAGGGAAGGATCAGTTCAGACTGAAACCTGATCAACGTTTGGGTGGCACGGTGGCACAGTGGTTAGCACTGCTGCCTCACAGCACTGGGGTCCCAAGTTCAGATCTGGTCTCGGGTAACTGTCTGTGTAGAGCTTGTATATTCTACTCGTGGCTGCATGGGTTTCCTTTGGGTGCTCTGGTTTCCTTCCTAAGATATATGTGTTAGGTTGATTGGCTATGCTCAATTGTTCCTTTGTGTCAGGATGGGGTTAAAGGGATGGGAACCTGGGTGTGTTTTTTTTGGTGCAAGCTCGAAGAGGCAAATGGCCTCTTCCTGCATTGCAAGATTTTATGATTCTATTCTATAATCCTATGGTTAAATACAGAATAAATGACCGTTAATGGTCTTGCAACAATAGGACAGGATTTGTTGAAAAAACAATGATAACTAAATATCATTAAATGCCAATCAACAAAAAACTTGCAGTGAGGGAAAGATAGCTCGTGGATTTCCTGAAATGTTAATGGTGCTGTACTATTATTTTTACAAAAATTGAATCAAGCTCTTAATCTTGTATGTTTTATGAAGTTGCTGCATTTTTTTACCATGAACGCCCATTAATCTCATCATAGAATGTTAAATCCAGTGATTAATAATACCACAGATATCCTTTCAATGCCAAGGTAGTTGTTAATCAGTGCCAATCAATTCCTCAGACCCAGAATATGAACAATAAAATTAGGATTTAATAGTCGTTGATGTGGTAACCTCGCAAATTGTCATTACTGGAGATTTTAAAGATGGGAAATTTAGATTTAACAATTTTTTCTTACGTTACCTTTCTGCCTTCTTTTCTCTCTGTAAATCCAAACTGTCTTTATCTCCTCTATTTCTGTACCTGAATTTACATTGGATTAACTGGCTGTAATCCACGCTTCTTCCCCGTTCTTCCTCTCTTCCCATCTCAATCCCTAAGGACATGATCTTATCAAGCCACAGTCCTACTGCAACAAACTCAGAAAATTTGGCGCTCAATCAAATCTCCTTTCCCTGGAGTGGGATGGGAAAATCCAGTCGGCGTGAACGACCATATCATTCCGGCTTATCCAATGAGATAGACTATTTGTTCCAATGTTCTCCAAGATCCCACATGTCCTGCTACCTTCCTTGCACTGGGTTGGATTTTCCAGCCAGTCCCACTGCCGGGGTCTTCCAGTCCCACTGACCTCCTCCCATGGTTACATAGTAGCGGACAACGGGAAGCCCCATTAATAGTGGTGGAACTGGAAGATTCCGCCACAGGCTCATGGCAGACTGCTTCCTTGAAGCAAAATATATTGCGGGCAGATCTGGGGTGGGGGGGGGAAGCAAAAATCCCACCCATTTTTTATTTGTATCTCTAGCAACTTCGAGGGTGAAAATTAATGGGCTGAAGAGAACAGGAGAAAGTCCAACTAACCAGGCATATCACAGGATTCTCAGTTCCAGCAGACTCTGGATCAATAATATACCTTTGCTGTATAAATGTGTGTTCGACAAGGTCAAACATTACTCAGCCATCCTAATGGTCTGGCTAATCAATGTGGTCAGTTGAATGTGCCGACTTTTGGGTTGCTTTCTGCGTTGGATTCATGACCTGAATGTGTTCAAAGAAAGAAAGGGGTTGCAATTATATGGTGCCTTTTAGAACCTCAGTATGTCCCAAGATATGTTACAACTAATGAAGTACAATGAAGTACTAACGGTAGTGGAAGAAAATCCAACAGCCACATCAAAGTCTGGTGAACAGCAAAGAGATAAAGCACCAGGTTTCAGTGAAGTGGGTTTGTCATACTAGGAGCAGTTGAGTCTGGATCTTTACTTGATGGAGTTTAAAAGTATGAGGGGGGATCTATTTGAAACTTACAGAATACGGAGTGGCTTAGATAGATTGGTCATGGAGACAATATTTCCAGGAGTTGTGCTATTGATCATGCTTTTTCACTTTACATTCTTTTATTTCCCAGCTCTGCGATGCATGTGCTGGAATCAAATACAAGCTCTCAGATTTGAATAAGTTGGATGCAAAAGGAAGGGAATGTGCAGAGAAGCTGCTGAGTATCTGGAGCGAGGATCAGTTGCAGAACGGTGTTGAGAACAATCTTCTTAAAGCAGTGTGTCTCCTCATTGCAGCTTTGGAAGGTAAGGAGCCAAATCTGAACCTGCAGTGCCGACCAACAAATCAACGCCATCCTTCTTATTTTGAACTGTCCTAGAATAGATGTCTTCTATTTAGTCTTCAACAGCCTCCTATAGTCTTCACACTCTTCCATAAAAACAGAGTTGTGGCATGTAGTAATATAATGCTTATATAATGGAAGTAAAGACCTGGAAACCAGAGACCCAGGTTCGCTTCCTGCCTTGGATCACTGTCTGTGTGAATTCTGCATGTTCTCACTCTGTCTGCGTGGGTTTCCTCCGAGTGTTCTGGTTTCCTCCCACACTCCAAAGACGGGCATCTTAGGTGGATTGGCCATGTGAAATTGCCCCTTACTGGTGGTGTTCCTATATGTCTGTTGCCCTTGTCATTCAAGTTGGTTAGCTAAGTTGGCTGGGCAGCTGATTAGTGATGCAGAGCAATGCCAACAGCGTGGGTTCAATTCCCATACCAGCTGAGATTATTCTCTACTTGCCCCTCGCCTCACGGTGATCCTCAGGTTAAATCACCACTCCTCAGCTCTCCACCTCAAAGGGGAGAGCACTTTATGGTCATCTGGGGCTACGGTAACTTTATCTTCCCTTCTAGACTATAGAGTTCAAAATGAATAGTCAAAGGAACCTTGGTGGGTTAGTGCACTGCAACTTGTAGAATATAAAATAAACTTTGAAGATGTGTTCAAATACATGCAATTTAGCAGAATGTAAATATTTGACAAGCCGCAAATATAATATTCATTTTTCCAGATCAGAGAGGTTGTTCAGAACTAGAGTCTTAGTTTGAGGATGAGGGGTTTACTATCATGTATATTAGTACAATGTACATACAATACAATGTATAATGTACATTAATAATGGCTATTGTAGTAAAGTCAAAGGTGGCTCATTGTGGTTTCACAATTAATGACTTATTATCAATATAACATTTACGGAAGATAAGAGTCTAACAGAACTACTCTACACGTCCACTCTCTTCTCATTCCTGGCTCTAACTGAGGTTCGTCCCCATCCCAGGATACATGTCCTTGCTCCTGATTACCTTGGCTTCCCACGCAGCCTCTTCACGGGGTCCGGACCAATCACCAGGCCTTTAAAGAATCCCTTAAAGGGACCATGTTACCACTGTGAATATTCAGAATTTTGGTAATACTTTCTTCAAAAACAGATAAGGAATTATTTAGAAGTCAGCAGTGTGCATGTAAAAAGTCTTTGGGTAGAAAGCATTTTACTCCTGGATCTTTGCAAAAGTTCTCTTTTCCTCTCTTTCAGATCTGCCACCTGCAACACTGCCACTGTTAGTTCAGAGTTTGAAGATTTTACCTCAGCAACTTAATATGGTAAGAAATGCGAAAAGAGACAAATAAATACTTTTGGATGAAAGAATACCCAGGAGTGAATTAAATTAGCAAATGTTTAACATTTGGGAATTAACAAAACAGAAGATGACAAATACCTGAAAGTGATTACTGGACCTGAATACAGGACAATAGAAATAAAGTAAAATGGGAGACATTGGATCAGTACAGGTTTCCCCCAGGGGCTCCAGTTTTTTCCCATACTCCAAAGATGCGCAGGTTAAATGGATTGGCCAAGCTAAATTGTTCCTCAGTGTCAGGGGGGCTAGCAGGGTAATGCATGGGGTTATGGAGATATGGGTGGGATTGTGGTCGGTGCAGACTTGATGGGTCGAATGGCCTCCTCCTGCACTGAAGGATTCTATGATTCTATGATATCCAAGAGAACAAAGAATCAGAATAATATTGCGTCAACAATTAATTAAATCAAGATAAAGATCATTGATTTAATTAATGAATTCTAATTGATGACACCAGAGAATGAATTCAAAGAGAAATAAGAATGACAAAATGAATTATCTTGGGCCTAATGACCTAACTTTCTCACACATGCTGTGTTTGGAAATGCATGGTGGCACAGTAGTTAGCACTGCTGCTTTACAGCACCAGAGGCCCGAGTTTCATTCTTGGCTTGAGTCATTGTCTATGTGGAGTTTGCACATTCTCCCTGTGTCTGCGTAGGTTTCCTCTGGGTGCTCTGGTTTCTTCCCAAAGATGTGCAGGTTAGGTGCACTGGCCATGCTAACTTCTCCCTCAGCATACCACACAGGCGACTAGGGGAATTTGACAGTAACTTCATTGCAGTGATAATGTAAGTCTACTTGTGACTAATAAATAAACTTGAACTTTAATTGGGAATGAAATGCATTCCTGGCCATTGCCAGTCTGGAGTGTAATTTTGGGCCGATAAACGGGTGTGAAATATGCTCTGGGAAAGACTGAGTGCTGCCAGGGAGGGCGGGAAGAGAATGGGAGCGGGGAAATAGGAGGGATGACTGGCATTACCAATGTGCTGCCTAAGAGGCACAGCCACTGTGGAGTTGTCTCAGAGAGCTGCAGACCCATGACAAATAAACAGCCTCAGAAATGCTACGCAGAGAGTGTGTAGGTAGCACGGTTACACATGAGCACCATCTCTCTCTCTACAGGCTTTCAGGAATGTTAAACTCCACTCACAGGCTTCTGCAGTGAACAACAAGCTCACTCCAAATTTTACAGACAAGAAGAGCCTGAAAACATGCCCAAAAGTCACACCTGAAACTCTCCCAGTTTCAAGTCTGCCCAGCACTTAGACAAAAAAATGGTAAAATCACTCCCACAGACTCCAACCTCCAGACAACTTTTAAAATGTTATTTCAGCCTGGACACATCATCCCGACCCTGGATTGAGGTTGAAGGTAAACTGTAAAGCCACCTGGCAAGCCAGCCTGCCTACCGACTACAAAAGCAGACAGGCCAGGTCAGTTTGCATTCCATTGGCTCTTTAAAGGACTAAATTGATTGACAATGGGCGCATTTCTGATTCCTGTGCTCGGCTGCCCACCGAAATATTGCTTGAGTGCATGATAGCTTCAGAACGTGCATCCGACGTCTTCCTGTGTTCCCAGTTTGGGAAGGTGCCTGCCGAGCAACATAAAATTCAGGATCTGGGAGTGAGCTGAATTGCAAGCAATGGACATTTTGGAGTGATATCCAGGAAACCAAAATCAGCAGCTCAGAGTTTTGTAAACGTGGAGAATGAGCTGTATTTGGGTTGTCTCTGAGCGAGCTGCTGTGAGTTTCTCTTGACTCAGTGCTGAATGAAAATGGCAGTCAGCAGCATAGAATCACAGAATCCCTACAGTGCAAAAGGAGAACATTTGGCCCATCAAGCTCACACCCACTCTCTAATAGTGTATCTCACCCAGGCCCATACCCTACCCTATCCCTGTCACCTGCGTATTTACATAGAAGATAGGAGCAGGCGGAGGCTATTTGACCCTTTTTACCCTGCTCCGCCATTCATTACATTCATGGCTGATCATCCAACTCAATACCTAATCCTGCTTTCTCCCAATAATCTGTGAAGCCATTCAGCCCAGTGCCATATCCAACCGCCTCTTGAACGCATTCAATGTTTTGGCATCAACTACTTCCTGTGGTAATGAATTCCACAGGCTCACCACTCTTTGGGTGAAGAAATGTCTCCTCATCTTTGTCCTAAATGGTCTACCTGGGTATGTTCAGACTGTAAGGGGAATTACCTCGCTAATCCACCTAACCTACACATTTTTGGAATGTGGGAGGAAACTGAGGCACCTGGAGAAAACCCACACAGACATTGGGAAGATGTACAAACTCTACACAGACAATCACCCACAGCCGGAATTGAACCTGAGTCCCTGGCACTGTGAGGCAGCAGTGCTAACCACTGTGCCACCATGCCACCCTTGCATTGCTGGCACTGAGATTGGATCTGCCATTTGGTGCCTGACTGCAGGTAAGTTTGGTGCTCAGTTTAGCCAATAAACTAATAATTCATAACTGGAATGGCCCCTCAGTGCCGGACCAAGTTGTAAATTCTGCTTGTGGAGCTGAAAAGGTACAAACTTTCCATTTACCCTTTTGCTTCTTTCTAAAGGTAACCTGCATCATCGATGAACTAGAACATAGCCAAGTGGGTCAGTTTGTGAAAGTGGACACTCGGGTTCTGACGGACGCTGAGTTTGGAATAACTGCAGAGATTCTGAATGAAATCGGAATTCAGGCAAAGAGAGACGGTGTTCAAAAGATGAGAGAAACAAGCCTCAATGAACTGACCATCGCTTTGTACTGTCTGGAAGCATTGAGTAACCATTGAACGAGTGAATGCGAACAGACCTAACGTACTGATTTGTGTTTGTTTTATTGCAGTGGAGCTCAGAGAGGATCCAAGTACATTTATTTCCATTGATTCTACCTCCATGGCATACTTTGCAGGAATTATCTGTAAGTCTTTCATGGCTACCATTTTATCCAAACTGGGAGATTACAAATAGACAAATTCTCATTGCAGTGCTCAGTAAAATATGAACCAGGAAAGCAATCTAGAGAAGGCAGGGAGGTTCATCAGCTAGGAAATATAAAGAATGTATAGCACAGATATAGGCCATTCAGTCCAAAGAAGCCATCCTGGAGCTTATGGACCACTGGAACCTCCCTCTTTGCCCCCATCCATTCTTCCTCACCCAGCCTCCAATCCCTCTTATGTGCTTTCCCTTTAACATACCAATATTATTCCCTCCGCCACTCTTTGCATGTGACAGTGAGCTTCACATTCTAACCACTCTCTGGATTGAGAAGTTTTAGCTTAATTTTTCAAGACATTCATTGGAACGTCAGAATAATTTTCCATTTGTATTTTTGAAAAAAGAATCATATTGTCGAATCTTTTCATCTTACACTCATCAGGTCAGACACAAGAATGTCAAATTTCAAAAGAAAGCAACATTTATGCTGCATGAGAAAAGGGTACAGATTTGCTGGCAGAATTGACTTGCCAAAGTTGCATTAACTTGAATTCCATTAATTTAACATAACCTTAAAGGTGCTGTGCAATAACCTAGCTTGATTTTCTCCTCCAAGTTGGTTTTAACATTTTAGTGACCATTGTGTTTTGGATCTATCAAAATGCTAGGGAATAAAGAAAAGACACCATCCTTAAGGGCACATTCCCCCTTCCAATCCATATGTATCTTTCTTGTGAATTATTATCAAAACAGGACACAAATCACAAATGTGATCTAACTAGTGATTTGTAAAAGTTTTGAGATGACGCCTGTGAATATTCTATAGTTATGATTGTATGTTCTGGCTTTCCCTGCTGATCATTAGACATGACACGATGACCATTAATTCCGTGTTACTTCCTAAAATGTCTTGTGCTCATTTAGTGCAATTGACTGCATTTTTCAATCTGCAAATTTGTAATTTTGACAGCATACTGTTCAAGTGTTAAATTTTGTTTGATGACTTTTGGTCTATTAATTCATGAGACGGGGACATCTCTGGCTAGGCCACCATTTATTGCCTATCCCCAATTGCCTTGAGAAAGTGGTAGTGAGCTGATCTTACAACTACTGAGCAGATTTTCACAGGGCAGTTAAAAATCACCCAGACTGCTGTGGGTCTGGAGTCATGTATAGACCAGACCAGGTCAGAGCAATAGATTTTCCTCCCTTAAAGGATGTTAGTGAACGAAGTAGATCTGTAGTTACATGGCCACCATTATTCACACTAGCTTTTTATTTAATTGATTGAATTTAAATCACGTGAACTCATATCTCTGGTTCATTAGTCCAGGCCTCTGGATTACTAGCCCAGTAACATCGATCTGGTGAAGGGGCAATAGACTGGTGGGGCACAAAATTAACTGTCATGTCCATCCCCTAACACCCCCACAAGTTTGTGGAGGATGAAAACACCAACTGTCCAAGCTGCCAGATTTCACTTGGTGCCATATTAGCTGCATCAATGAATGAGGGGTATAGTACCTCCTGTTTGACTATTCCCAACCATGCCCATCCCTCTGTCCGCTGTCCCAAAATAGCCTGGCAAGGCACTTAGTTGTATTCGAAACCACCTTCTTTTGGTCAATTAGAGATGGGGATTAAAAGCTGGCCTTGACAGCAATGCCCACGTTCCCTGAATGAATAAAGATGAACTCAGCCGAGACAGAGGATTGAAGTTAGGACAGTCCAATCTCAGATACCATGGCCACACCCCATCACTGTTGCCAGCGAGTCAGAGAATTAGACGCTCAGTCAAGTCTCCATTCACTGCAGCGAGAACAGAGAATCCCCCCCGGCATGAACGGCCGGAGAATTCGGGTCCATATGTGATGGTGAACAATTATTTTTCTACCTTTACACCCATTCTGCATTTCAATTCTATTGAGTGTTTTTTGTTGTACATTTAAATGAATGTATTACAAGTGATAGTATTATTCTTATGTTTATGAATAAATTGAAAACTTTACTGTGTTGAATCTATTCAGCGAATTCTGTAAAGCACAACAAATCCTCACAGTAACTTCATCGCAGTGTTAATGTAAGCCTCCTTGTGACATTAGTGAATAAACTTAATGAAGTATGGTTGTATTCTGCCATCAGAATCTTGCAGCCCATAGCCGCTTTTGCCTTATATGTTTTCATTCTGCGATAGGACACAAGAAATAGAAACAGGGATAGGCCACCAGACCTTTCAAGCCTGCCCCACCATTCAATACGATCATAGCTAATCTATGCCAGTTCAACTGTGTTTCCCTGCCAGTTCTTCATAGCTTCTATTCCTCGATCTATCAAACATTTATCCACATTTATTAAATACTTCGATTGATCCTGCCTCCACCAGCCATTGGGGCAGAGAATTCCAGAGATTCATCACCGTCTGCGAAAAGAAATTTCTATGCACCTCAATTTTAAATGAACAGCCATTTATTTTCCAGCTTTGCCCCCTTGTTCGAATCTCTGCCATTAGTGAAAACATCTCACCATCTATCTTTCCAAGTCCCTTCAGGCTTGGAAAGGTCACCCCTCACTCAGAAGATGTTTCCCACTATTGTCGACATTTGCCAGTATGCTTTAACAGTCACCCTGCAGGGTGCCTCAGACTCAGGGTCCAAAGCCCTATCATGACTCTGGTGTGTGTGTGTTATTTGATTTTCAAGATCAAAAGAAACTATGACCAGCTGAACTTAATCCTGCCCTCATCTCAATTTAATTTATAAATTAGGAGTTAAATGACTTAAATGTACTTCATGAGTAGATTTATAATCCTGGGAGTAGTGGCACACCATCCTCCCAAATGTGAGGAAAATCATGAAGGGCAGAATTTTCCAACCCCCACAACATGTTTTCCAGCAGTGAAGGTTACCCGCCTGCAGGAAGGAATGGAAAATTTTGGCCGAATTACCTCACAGATACAAATATACATTTTCCAAAATAAAATGACGTTTATAAATCATTTTTCAACACCTCAGGGCATTCCAAAGATCTTCACAGGCAATAAAGAACTTCCAAATTGTGGGTTACTGCTGTATTTTATTGAACGGTGATATCACACACAGAGAGGTCCCAGATATGGCAATCAAATAATGGACAAGGTCATCTTTCTCTTTTGATGGATGAGTGAATTTTGACAAGGACATTGGGGAGAACCCTTCTGTTGTTCAAACAGTTGCCTACTTGGAGCTTGAATTTAGATGAGAGGAGATATGTGTTCACAGAATCCCTACAGTGCAGAAAGAGGCCATTCAGCCCATCCAATTTGCAACGATCACAATCCCACTCATCCCCTATCCCCCTAACCCCATATATTTACCCTGCTAATTCCCCTGATACTAGAGTCAATTTAGCGTGGCCAAATCCACGTAACCTACACATCTTTGGACTGTGAGAAGAACCTGGAGCACCCAGAGGAAACCCATACAGACACAGGGAGAATGTGCAAACTCCAGACAGACGGTGACCCGAGGCCAGAATTGAAGACAAGTCCATGCCGCTGTGAGGCAGCAGTGCTAAGCGTTCTGCCACCATGTTGAAGCTTTTCATTTTGCACTCATCAGGACAAATGCCAAATTTCAATGGACCATTTAACTTACAGGACAAAAGGATGCTGGTTTGTTGGCAAGACGCCATGGTAATGTCTCAGCTATCCAGAGCTAACTTGCCAACCAATCAGCACTCTTTGCTTCCACCTGAAAAGTAGAGATCCCTGCGTGACACCAATGACAATCACACGGTCTGCCCCTCTGTGCCTGCTAGAATTCTAGTGGCTCGTGGGATGGAAGACATCCAGCCATTGCATTTGTTTGAAATGTAGCATTCTTGTATTTGTCCTGCTGAGTGCAAGATGAAAAACTTTGGCAACATGCTTCTCTTTTCAGAAATATTCTCCTTTTCTTTGAATAGTGTCACGAATACCATTGAACTGATCTGAGAGGGCAGGCAGGAACTCATCTGAAAGGTGACATCTCTAGCAGTGCAGCACTCACAGTTAGAAGTCTGACAACATCAGGTTTAAGTCTAACCAATTTATTTGATATAATCAAATTTGATACTCTCTCAGTATTTCACTAGGGTATCGGTCTGGTTTACACACTGAAATCTCTGGAATGGGGATTGAATACTTTCCCTTCTGACTCAGAGAAAAGGAGTTTGCTGACAGCTCTCAGCTGAGTCACGACTAATAAAGAGTCACAGGGGTAGGAATCATTGGTGAACTTTCCCCTCCATAGCCTGACTGTACCTGCCCTTATAGTTCCATGCAGCAATACAAAAGCCATGTTGTATTGGCTTTTGCGGCCTCACAGTGACAGGGACCTGGGTTTGATTCCCGGCTTGGGTCACTGTCTGTGTGGAGTTTATGCATGTTCTCCTGTGCCTGCGTGGGGTTTCCTCCCACAGTCCAAAAGATATGCTAGTTAGGTGAAACCAAAGGAGAAAATGCTGGAAAATCTCAGCAGGTCTGGCAGCATCTGTAAGGAGAAAAACCAGAACTGACATTTCGAGTCCAAATGACCCTTTATCAAAGCTTGTCAGACTTGCTGAGATTTTCCAGCATTTCCTCTCTTGATTTCAGATTCCAGCATCTGCAATAACTTGCTTTTATCCAATGCATTGACCATGCTAAATTCTTCCTATGTGTACCTGAACAGGTACCCGAGTATGGCAACTAGGACATTTTCACAGTAAATTGATTGCAGTGGTAATGTAAGCCTACTTGTGACTAATAAATAAAGAAACTTTAAAAAGTCATCAAAAGTGAAATTTCATGGTTTACATGAGCCAGTTCCACATTGTGCAGCCAACCAACACCAGGCTTTGTCTTATTTCTGATGGACCAACAGGGTTTATCTAATTTGCACAATGGATTGTTGTCAACTTTTCCCATATGATCAGAAAAACAGCTAACAACTGCTAATTGCATTTAGATAGTGCCTTTAATATAGTTCATCATCCCAAGAAGCTTCATGGCAGCATCGTCAAAAAAACAGAGCCACATAAGGAGATAATGGGGCAAAAGCTTGATGGAAGAAATAGATTTGAAGGAGTGTCTTAAAGGAGCAAGAGATAGAGAGGCGAAGAAGTTCAGAGTGTTGCAAAACTTAGGGCTCAGGCAGCTTAAGGCAAGCAGCCAATAATGGAGTGATTACAACTGAAGCCACAATTCGAGAATTCCAGACAGTGTGGAAGAGCTTGCAGATTGGAATGGGTGAAACCTTGGTTGGATTTGAAAACTAAATCAGCAATGGACCAGGAACCACTGCAGATCAGCAAGTACACAAGTGATTGATTAACAGGATTTGGTGTGATAAATGGATGGGATTCTTCAGTTGCACATGTCCCAAGGCTGGAAGTTCCTGCCCCAAGCTCAATGGATCTTTGAATGGTCTACCAAGTTTTCCTTCGCCTGCTATGATTCCAGCAATGGGAAAATTTCAGCCAAAGGCACAAGCAGCAGTTTTGTACAATCTTAAGTTTATAGAGGGTAAAACATGGCATTGGGATGGGAGTTGTGGTGCACTCAGTTGATTCCCACCTCTGGGCCAAAAACTCCAGGTACAAATCCCACTTCAGAACTTGTGATCACTAACAAATTTAAAATCCTTCCAGTGAGAGGGGGAGAGTTTCTGGTCATTGTTTACAATTTTCACTCCATTTTTAAAGTTACAAAGCCAATGCTCAGAGTGAACCGGGCAAATCCATCTCTTGCTTCTTCCAAAGTTGAATTCAAATTTCAATTGAATCCAATTCAAAGTTCCCACAAGACAGACAAACAAGACCCAAGCTGACAAGATAAGGCATTGTGTTCCATCTTGGGCTTGATCTGACGCTTGATCTTAACCAAAAGGCTGAGAAGATTCCTGATCTTTTCTTATTGGGATTTTTCAGTACTTTAATTCTAATCAAAAAAGGTCCGATCATGATTCCCACGAGGGACAAACCAGATCCCAGCCGACAAGAACAAAATGTTGCATCCTATAGAATCATAGAGTCTCTACAGTGCAAAAGAGACCATTCAGCCTATTGACTGAACACAACCCCTAGACCCTAATCCCATCACCCCACATATTTATACTGCCAATCCCCCTGACACTAAGGGGTCAATTTAGCATGGCCAAATCAACCTGATCCGCGCATCTTTGGACTCAATCTTGGCGGGAATAACTATGACTCTCTTAAAGAGAGGTAGTTACTGTAACTGTGTAAATTTTGCCACTTGCTACAACACAGTGAATCGCACATCCCCACTGGTACTACGCAAACATCGTCACTATTGCCGGAATGATGATGGCGAAAGCGACTGTCTGAGAAGTGATAATGTAATGTAATTGTATCTCTGTCTGAGAAGTGATAATGTGGATATAATTGTATCTCTGTCCCACATAAGAACACAGTTACAAACAGATGGTTTGGGACTAGATCTTTAATCCACTCGTACGCAAAAATATGGGTCCGTTTAAGTCCAGACCTATTAGTTAGGTGAATTTTCTTGATCTTAGGCTCGAGCAAACAAGATCCAAGCTGATGGGGTTCGGCATTGCATCTGGGCTTGATCTCACACTTCATCTTAGCCAAGAGGCTGAGGTGGATTTGGCAAAGCCTTGGTTTAAGCTCGTTGGCTTTACTCTACTCTACCCTGGGCAAACCACCATTGCAGGACACAAGCAAATTACTGCGGCTACTGGAATCTGAAACCAAAAGAGAAAACACTGGAAAATCTCAGCAGGTCTGGCAGCAACAGTAAGGAGGAAAAAGAGCCAATGTTTTGAATCCAGATGGCCCTTTGTGAAAGCTAAATCTAAAGTTTTGACAAAGGGTCATCTGGACTTGAAACATCAGCTTCTTTTTCTCCTTACAGATGCTACCAGACCTGCTGAGATTTTGCAGCCTTTACTCTTTTGGTTCCATGGTCACAGGCGTCAGCACACCCCCTGTGCAATGGGTTAGCCCATTCCCCTACCTGATCCCGGTTTCACTCCGAAGTTTCCTGGTCAGTCATATTGCAGTAGGAAATGGCAAACCACTGCAGTATTTTGACAACCATTATCACGGTCCAGTCCATGGTTGCTAATACCCTATTAGGTCATCATAAGAGTGGGAGGAAAACTTGACAGGCCAACCAGGAGTGCAACGGAATCACGGAGTATAGAGTCATAACAGCATGGTTCAGGGCTTTAGCAAGGAAATAGCTTAAGGTGAAAGAATCTGTTTACATTAACACTGCAATGAGATCAGTGTGAAAATCCCATAGTCACCACACTCCTGCACCTGTTTGGGTACACTGAGGAAGAGCTTAGCATGGCCAATGCATCTAACCAGCATATCTTTCAGACTGCGGAAGAAAACCAGAGCATCCAGCGGAAACCCACGCAGACACAAGGAGAACATGCAGACTCTGCAAAAACAGTGACCCAAGGTGGGAATCAAACCCAGGTCCCTGGCATTGTGAGACAGCAGTACTAACCACTTGCTGCCCCATTTCAGACTTCATGGCCATGGATAATGCAGACATAATGTGGTCAAGTATACAGACAGTAAGAGTGGGAGAGTTTCCCGATCAGTCAGACTGCGGAAGGTAATGGCAAATTACTGCAGTACTTTTGTATGTATTCATGAAATGTGGGTGTCACTGACTGGGTCAGCATTTATTACCCGCCTCTAACTGCCCTTCATTTCAGAGGGCATTTGAGAGTCAACTGCATTGCCAGACCAAGTAAGGATGCCAGGTTTCCTTCCTGAAAGGACATTAGTGAACGCAATGAATTCTTATGTCAATCAACAATGTTTCCATGATCATTATTAGTTGGGCCAAAGGGCCTGTTTCCATGCTGTAAGCCTCTACGACTCAATTCTTTTCCCAAAGATAGGGGAGTCTTAAACTGGAGGGCATAGGTTTAAATTGAGAGGTGAGAGATACAAAAACGTCCAGAGGGGCAACTTTTTCACAAAGAAGGTGGTGAATATCTGGATCAACCTGCCATGGATAGTAGCACAGGCAGGTACAATTTTGTCTTTTAAAAAGCATTTGGACAGTTACATGAGCAAAATGGGTACAGAGAGATATGGGCAAATGTGGGCAATCGGATCTAGCCTAGGGGTTTAGAAAAAAGGGCAGCATGGACAAGTTGGGCTGAAGGGCCTATTTCCATGCTGTAACCCTCTGTGACTCTATTTGACTTTTGATTCCTGATTTTTAATTTGTTCAAATTTCACCATCTACCATGGTGGGATTCAAACCGAGGTCCCCAGAGCATTATCCTGGATCTGTTGATTACTAAACCAGCGGTAATATCACTACGGCACTGCCTCCCTTTTTGCTGAGCATAATCATGGATCATTCCAATGGAACTCCAAAAAGCCCAGGCATGGTACCTGGAGGAAGAGGACTCGGTATTGACTATGCAAATGCATTTGCAAAGATTTTCTCTGGTTCTTTTTGGAAAAAAAAGTGGTAAAATACTTTCTAAAATAACCCAAATCTGATTTGTATCAAATGCAAACTTATTAACAATCGGCTGAAATTCTTCTGTCTCACCTGCCACGGGAATCGTAGCGGGCGAGACAGAAAATGTGGTGGATTATTTGAAGGTCCGTTGAGTTCGGGGGAGTCTCCGGTCTTAGGGCACGCGTAGCCGGTGAATCCCAACCCCCGGTGTTCAGTTCTGAGTCTTGCATTCCTATATTTGGAAAATATAAAACATTAACCAAATCTTTAAAAAAATTGTTTATTCTTTTATGGATAATTTTAGTCTGATCTGTAAGTGCTTTCTTTACATGGAGATGACACAGTGATAATTTGACAAACACTGCATTTCTACACCATAAACTCAAAATAAATCCAAATGAGAAAAAGCATTCTTTGTACAAAATTTAAAAAAAATGTAGAAATTATTTCCCTAAATGCAAACTGATAAAATAATTGATCCATTTTATATTACAATGTAAATTCTACAGCAAAATAAAAGGTACGACTCTACAAAGGCGTCATACTAATTCAGTGTCAGACTGGTGTGGAAATGTTGGAGCTTCAGAATGCCCCATCTATTGATAGTGTGTGAAATTACAGTCATGATTTCCCCAGGCGGGTGGTATACAGCATCGTCGCGTGTTTCCCTACACAGACGGAGAGACAGGGAACAGAGAATGCCAGAGCGGAATTTGACCGGCACGTCCGCCCGAGGTTCTTACAATTCTGCCTGCCTCCGGAATTGGGATGGGCGTGCCAGTAGAATTCCAGTCCCAATGTATCTCTCCCTGTTGCTTTTGTATCTAGCCTCCCAGTCCAAGGTGGCATCAGTAATTGAGTGAGCCGGTGATCTGTCTGTCACCTGAAGTAGGCAGTGAAGGGAAATTAATAAATATTTCAAAGTTGGAGGTGGAGGTGAGTAGTAGCTGCTAGTGTCACATCAGTAATGATGTATTTGGCATGTTTCAGGGTTCAAACCTAAGCCACAGAATCCCTATTATGCAGATGGAAGCCATTCGGCCCATCAAGTCTGCACTGATTCTCTGACAGAGTATCCCCACCCTATAACTGTAACCCCACGTATTTGCTCTGATAATCCCCAAAACCTGCACATCCTGGGACACCAAGGGACAATTTAGCATGGCCAATCCCTTTAACCTGCACATCTTTGGACTGTGGGAGAAACTGGAGCACCCAGAAGAAACTCACGCAGACACCGGGAGAACGTGCAACCTCCATACAGACAATCACCTGAGGCTCGAATTGAATCCGGGTTCCTGGTGCTGTGAGGCAGTAGTGTTGTTTACTTATTAATGTCACAAGAAGGTTTATGTTAACAGTGCAATGAAGTTACTGTGAAAATTTTCTAGTTGCCATACTCTGGCGCCTGTTCGGATGCATTAAGGGAGAGTTCAGCGTAGTTCCTAACCAGCAAGTCTTTTGGATTGTGGGATGAAACTCAAGCACCCAGAGGAAACCCATGCAGACATGGGGAGAATGTGCAGACACCACACACAGACAGTGACCCAAGCTGAGAATCGAACGTGGGTCCCTAAAGTTGTGAGGCAGCAGTGCTAACTGCTGCACCACCATGCCGCCCCATCTGTTTCTTGCCAAAAGAGGGAGCCAATGTCCTGTGACTTCCTCCATTACAGTCGTGTATTTACTGAAGGCATTAGATTTAGATCTTCAGTGAATTAGGCTGGGTACAAGCAGAAATGAGAATATTCTTGAGGAAGACCTGTATCACTCTCACCCTCTCCACTTCCCCCATTCCATTTCCATCCTGTGCGTTGTACGATTGACAGTATATCCTGGTTTCTGGACACATGAATCCGTGGAATCGTTAAATAGAAGATATCAAAAAAAAAATGTCCTGGAGAGCTTGCAGGCATTCTCCTCTGAAGGAGCTAAATCAGTGCACAAAAGCTCTGGGAAGAATACTGGGCACACACCACAAGGGCTCCTGAGCTGCGGCAGTCCAGTGTAATATATCCAATGTGTTGTTAACGTGTCTCGGGTAGGCCTAAAGCTGGGTTCACTTTGAGGTCAGCTTTCCCATTGCACAATCAGCTTGTTGCAGATCTCTTTTGGGTCGATCGGTGGTTCTACACAGTGAGTTCAGATCAGCAGTGGCATGGCCACATACACTTTCAACGCCATGGGCTAGCATTGCAGACTGCGAGCAGAGCGGGGGTGCTCCGCGGTTACGGATCCTTGGGCTCGAGTCTGTAAGAGAGGTCGTAGAGCAGTTGCTGATTGTCGATCACGTGGAGCTGACGGATGTAGGCTTTAATCTCAATGTGGTTTGCGGCCAGTTCGGACTCTGGCGCTGTAGGGAAGGAAAATGTGAAGCCATTAGTGAACAGGGCGGAAATCTCATTGCCAGGTGGCATGGCGACATTTTAGAACCACAGAAACTATAGAATCCCTACAGTGCAGAAGGAGGCCATTTGGCCCATCAAGCCTGCACCGAGAACAATCCCATCCAAGCCTTACGTCCATAGTCCCACAAATCCCTTTAATTTACACATCTCGGGACACGAAGGGACAACTTAGCATGACCTAGGCACCTAACCCACACTTCTTTGGACTGTGGGAGAAAACCAGAACATCTGAGGGAAACCCACACAGATACGGGCAGAATGTGCAAACTCCATACCGTGACCCAATCCCAGATTTGAATCCAGGTCTCTGGAGGTGTGAGGTAGCAGTGCTGTCACTGCTCCTACCTTGTGGCTCACACTCGCATTGCGCAAAGATTGAGTTCAAATCCCACTTTGGGGACCCGAGCACAAAATCTCGCACTCTTGGTGCAATACTAAGGGACTGCCACATTAAAGATACCATCCTTTAAACAATAAGCAGGAACAGAAAATGCTGGAAAATCTCAGCAGGTCTGACTGCATCTGTGAGGAGAGGATAGAGCTGACATTTCGGGTTGAGGTGACCCTTCTTTGGCTCTGACGAAGGATCATCCAGACTCGAAATGTTGGCTCTACTCTCTCCCCGCTGATACTGTCAGTCTTGCTGAGATTTTCCAGCATTTTCTGTTCCTGTTTCCGATTCCAGCACCTGCAGTATTTTGCACTTAAGATAGAAGCAGGAGGAGGCCAGTTGGTCTTTCGAACCTACTCTGCCATTCATTTTGATCATGGCTGATCCCTTCTTCCCCCCATATCCCTTGATAGCTTTAACACCAAAAGCTTTATCTAATTTCTTCTTAAAACCACACAATGTTTGGACCTCAACTAATTTCTATGGTAGTGAATTCCACAGATTTACCACCTTCTGGGTGAAAACATTTCTCGTCATCTCTGTTCTAAAAGGTTTATTCCTTCCCCTCAAATTATGAACCCTAATTTTGGATACCCCATCATTGGGAACGTTCTTTCTGAATCTACCCTGTCTAGTTGAGGCATTAAACCTGTCGACTCTTGGTTGGATTGAAAACTCCAATTACTTCAAAGGTGATCAGTGTCTAACCAATACTTGTCCCTCAATAAATGTTACCAAAAGCCCAGATAATCAAGTCATTATCACATAGTTGTCATTGGGAGCTTGCTGTGCACAAATTGGTTGCCACCTTTCTAAAATAAGAACCATGACTACGCTCAAAACAACCTCATTATCTCTAAAATGCATTGGGAAGTGCCAAGGTTGTAAAGGTGCTATAGAAATGCAAATTTTCCCTTCTTCCTCAGTTTAGGTGCCTGATGCATCACCTACTAACAAGCTGAGCAACACAGGTGGCACAGTGGTTAGCATTGCAGCCTTACCGTGCCAGGGACCCAGTTCAATTTCTGACTTGGGTCACTGTCTATGCAGTTTGCACATTTTTACGTGTCTGCGTGGGTTTCCTCCAAAGGTGAGCATGTTAGGTAGATTGGCCATGCTAAATTGCCCCTTAGCATCAGGGGGGTGAGCAGGGTAAATAGGTGGTATTACGGTGGTTACAGCCTTAGTGGGATTGTTGGCGGTGCAGTCTCGGTGGATCGAATAGCCTCCTTCTGCACTGTAGGGATTTAATGAACTAGGAACCTTAAGGTCAAATCCCACAGCACAAAGTCAGAAATCTGCTAATTTGTGGGCTGGTGCCAGCAGCTGTAAGCTGTTAGGTTCTTGTAGACACTCAATAGGTTCAGGTCAGGGAAGGGGACCTGCCTCCCTGGACAGGCCTCCTTCTCTCTCCAATCTCGGTGGAGAATGGTTGACGTCTCTGGTCTCAGTGGTTGATGTGCCTGGCTCTCGTTCGGACGCCAACTAATCACCCAGCACGAGAAGGTGGCCCATGACCACACTCTCAGTGATCCTGGCAGCGTAATTCACATCCTGAGGACAAGTCTTCTTCTAAAAACAGCAGTCCCTCATCTCGACATCAAGTACACGGACCTGGGTACAGGTCTGGATTAAAACCCCTGAGTTTCTCTTAGAGAGACTTGAAAGACAGCAGAATGGATAGAGTTATTTACTTTGAATGTCAGTTGGCTTGTGTTTTCCCACATCACTAATCCTAAGGGTGACATTTTCATTTATTCATTTATTAGTGTATTACAAATAGTCTTACAATGAAGTTACCATGAAAATCCTCTAGTCGCCACACTCCGGCGCCTGTTTGGCTAACACTGCGGAAGAATTTAGCATGGCCAATGCACCTAACCAGCATGTTTTTCCTCAGATGGGAGGAAACCAAAGCATCTGGAGGAAACCCATGTAGACACAGGAAGAATGTGTAAACTCCACGTAGACTGCGACCCAAGCCGGGAATTGAACAAGGTTCCTTATTGCTGTGAGGTGTCAGTGCTAACCACTGTGCCACCATGTTGCCACATCTGGCGTTCATGTAAAAACATTGGCTTTTTAGTTTCTTTCTGTTAACTTACTGAGGGGGATACTTCGATATCTCCTCATGGTCCGTACTGCGTTAGCCACCATGTGCTGTAAGAGAGAAGGAGACGGTTAACCAAATGCAGAAGATTTGTTCATGTAGCTTTTTTTTGACAACAAACTACACTTGAATTTTCATAAACCCTTTTCCTGCTCCTTGCCAATTTTTGTCTTTTAGCTTTCGGACATTCAAACGTGTAAAAGGTGTTATGTGAATGCTGTTTATTATTGTAAGGTTGGCCTATCTTATGCAGCCACTCCTCTCCTTAGCTTGGGCACTGCTGCTTGGAGTTCCAGCTACCAGATGCTGCAAGCAGCCAAGCCAACTGCTATTATAGAATTCTACAGTGCAAAAGGAGGTCATTCGGTCCATCGAGTCTGTTCACCGATCACAATTCCAGCCAGGCTCTATCCCCATAACCCCACGCATTGACCCTAGCTAGTCCCCCAACACTAAGAGACAATTTAACATGGCCAATCCACCTAACCCCCGCACATCTTTGGACAGTGAGAGAAAACCAGAGCACCCAGGGGGAAACCCACACAGACACGGGGAGAATGTTCAAGTTCCACATGGACAGTCACCCGAGGCTGCAAAGAAATCCAGGTCCCTGGTGCTGTGAGGCAGCAGTGCTAACCACTGTGCTGCCCTGTTCACACCCCTCCCCTGCAACGGTAGAAAACAGATATAAAAAAACTCACATTCTGCTGAATTCATGAGTAATTACCTGCTGTAGGTTTTGCATTTTGCTGTGTCACATTCCCCGAAAACACTCTCAGCCCGCACAAATTGAACAATTTGCACCGCAGAGGGATCAGCATTTGAGGAATTGCAGCTTGACAAACATGTCATCAGACTTAAACAGGAAATGTTGCAAAACCTCAGCAGGTCTGACGAAGGGTCATTCAGTCTTAAAGAACAAAGGAATTTGCAGCACAGGAACAGGCTCTTTGGCCCTCCGAGTCTGCACCGACCGTGCTGCCCATGTAACTAAAATCCCTCCCTTCCAGAAAGCGTATCCCTCTATTCCCATCCTATTCATATATTGTTTGTCAAAATGCCCTTTAAAAGTCTCTATCGTATCTGCTTCCGCTATCTCCCCTGGCAACGGGTTCCGGGCACCCACCACCCTCTGTGTACACTCAAACTGTAAAAAACTCGAAACATTGGCTCTACACTCTCTCTACGGATGCAGTCAGACCCACTGAGATTTTCCAGTATTTTCTGTTTTTGTTTCTGATTCCAGCATCCGCAACACTTTGCTTTTATCTTAGTGTCAGGCTTATCCATGTTAACTGTCAGATAGAAGTATCTCCCTCAGCGCAGGGTGCACTATGGCTGGGAACTTCACTGAGCAACTCTTGCCTGCACGGTTCCCCCACAGTGCAGGTTTTCAGAAAAACAGTTTTGTGCAATGAGTAATCAGCAGTGCTGGCTGTTTAAGCTCCATGTCACGTTGAAAATGGCTGGTGATCACTAGTCACAGGCCTGCACTTTCAGCATGCTTTGGTGAACTTCACTGATAAAACAAACTGCCTTTTTCTGAGACCTCACCAGAGTCTGGGTCCATTGCATGATTCTTGCAAAGGGGATGGAAGCATATTCCATCCTTCAAGATAAAAAGGACCAGTCTGGTTACGATATGAGGTGCTCTTAGGCTAATTGGCAAAACAAATTCTCCCTAAATTGTCTCAAATTTGGTTTTTAATCCATAGATCTATAAACATGGACAGGGATCGCATGTAGAAGTGGGAACATCGAGGTGGCGGCACAGGCTCGTTGGGCTGAAGGGCCTGTTTCCCGTGTTGTTTTTGTTCTTCTTTCTTTGATATCACAATCATAGCCACCAGTGCAAACAAGTAATGTTAATAAAAGAAAAACACTCAAGCTAACTTTTCCACCACCCTGCTTTTGGGGGACAGCCCAGTGCAGCTCAGAGCCTTTAATCCAGCTAATAATGCAGCAGAGAGCTAGAATTCAACATGCCTTCTTCCTGTACTGAGTGCTAGAATACTGTTTCTTTGGAGGTTGGGAGATGCGGTATGCCACAACACTGTCCCTATGAAGACTGGGGGATGCACTGTTCCTATAGAGATGGGGGTGCAGTGTGCTAGAACACTGTCCCTATGGAGACTGAGAGATGCAGTGTGCTAGAACACTGTTTCTATGGAGACAGGGAATTGCAGAGTGCTCGAGTACAATCTCTATGGAGACTGGGAGTTGCAGTGTGCTAGAACACTGGCCCTATTGGGACTGGGAGGAGTGCAGTGTGCTAGAACACTGTCTCATAGAACATAGAACATTACAGCACAGAACAGGCCCTTCGGCCTTCGATGTTGTGCCGACCAAAATAAAAAGCAATGCCCCTCCAAACTAAACCATTCCCTTCTCTTCCATATACTTATCAATTAACCTCTTAAACCCCACCAAACTTGGCGCATCTACAACAGCTGCAGGCAGGGCATTCCACTCCCTAATCACTCTTTGAGTAAAGAACCTACCTCTGATATCCGTCCTATAACTCATACCCCTTAATTTAAAGCTGTGTCCCCTCGTGCTAGCTTTCTCCATCCTAGGAAAAAGGCTATCACTGTCCCCAGTCACCATGTCTCCATGGTGACTGGGGGATGCAGTGTACTAGAAGACTGTCCTTATGAAGACTGGGGGATGCAGTGTACTAGAAGACTGTCCTTATGAAGACTGGGAGATGCACTGTGCTAGAACACTGTCTCTAGGGAGACTGGGGATGCATGGTGCTAGAACACTGTCTCTATGGAGACTGGGAGTTGCAGTGTGCTAGAACACTGGCCCTATTGGGACTGGGAGGAGTGCAGTGTGCTAGAACACTGTCTCCTTGGTGACTGGGGGATGCAGTGTACTAGAAGACTGTCCTTATGAAGATTGGGGGATGCAGTGTACTAGAAGACTGTCCTTATGAAGACTGGGGGATGCACTGTGCTAGAACACTGTCTCTAGGGAGACTGGGGGATGCACTGTGCTAGAACACTGTCTCTATGGAGACTGGGAGGAGTGCAGTGTACTAGAAGACTGTCCTTATGAAGACTGGGGGATGCAGTGTACTAGAAGACTGTCCTTATGAAGATTGGGGGATGCAGTGTACTAGAAGACTGTCCTTATGAAGACTGGGGGATGCAGTGTACTAGAAGACTGTCCTTATGAAGACTGGGGGATGCACGGTGCTAGAACACCGTCTCTACGGAGACTGGGGAATGCAGTATGCTAGAACACTCTCTGTTAGGGACAGTGTGCTAGTCTATTAGAAACTGGGAAGTACAGTGTTTTTTGGATTTTCTGGGTGTGCTAAAACAGTGGAAAAAGTACTCACCATTTTCTCAAAGTTCACCAATTGATTCAGGAGTGTTTTGTTGCCCTCGTGTATAAATGTCATGTCTGTAAAAGTCACCAAAAGATAATATCACTTGAATCATGCAGTAATTATAACGCCTTAAATCACAACAAGCTTTGTATAAGGTATAGTGTTCACAATGGCTGGGATTTTCTGGTCCCGCTGAGTGCCAAATTCTCAACCCTCACTGCAGCGGCCACGCAGCATGAGTGGCTGGAAAGTTCCGGCCATTGTGCCTCAGAGGTGGGGATCTTAAGACAACAATTAAATTGAATAATTGAAAGATGGCATGGTAGCGCAGTGGTTAGCACTTCTGTCTCACAGCACATGATTCCATGTTTGATTCCATCTTGAATGACTGTATAGAGTTTGCATGTTACCCCGCTCCACCGTGTCTGCCTGGGTTTGCTCTAGGTGCTCCGGTTTCCCCCTACAATCTGAAAGATGTGCTGGTCAGGTGCATTGGCCGTGCTAAAGTCTCCCTCATTGTACCCGAACAGGCACAGGAGTGTGGCGACTAGGGGATTTTCACAGTAACTTCATTGCACTGTTAGTATAAGCCTACTTGCAACACTAATAAATAAACTTTATTTTGACTTCTACAAACCTTCCCTGGATAGAGAAATATTTAGTACATGGATTTTTATTAATCTATAACCTGACGTTATTTCTCATTCCTCTTTCTCCAGGGCTCTGTTTCCCTATTTTACTCTGGTCATTTTCACACAGGAACTCATAATTTTATTTCTGTGCAGCAGACTCAGACAAATTTGCAACTAATCACGTTTCTAGAAAGTTCTGCTGTCCATAGACATAAAAAAGTACAGGCCCTTCGGCCCTCAATGCTGTGTCGAGCTTTGTCCGAAACCAGGATCAAGCTATCCCACTCCCTATCATTCTGGTGTGCTCCATGTGCCTATCCAATAACTGCTTGAAAATTCCTAAATTATCCGACTCCACTATCACTACAGGCAATCCATTCTACACTCCAATCGCTCTTTGAGTAAAGAATTTACCTCTGACACCCTACATATATCTCCCACCATGAACCTTATAGTTATGCCCCGTGGTAACAGCTATATCCACCCGAGGAAATAGTTTCTGAACGGCCATTCTATCTATTCCCCTCATCATCTTATAAACCTCTATTCAGCCTTTGTTCTGTGAATTGCAGGTGAAAGACATTCGTTATTCTGGGTTGGCCTTGAATCTTGGGGTCTGTTAATGTTAGTGTTGATCACTGACAGGGGGCCATCAACTTTCCTAGGTGTGCTCAAATGACTTTTGAAGGAACTTCCAATTCCTTCATTGTTGAGGGAGTTCCATCGGTAACAGTCACCTCCTGGTTCCTTGCAATTCCTCACACATAACCTTGATGAATGAATATAAATATCAAACATTTATCTGTCTTTTAGCATTCAAGTTAAACTGAGGCCTGGTGTATCCCCTGAGGAGGATTTAAACAATTCCCTTTTGAAAAGCAGGAGACCAAGTGTTCTGGTCAAAGTTTATCCCTCAGCCATCATCACTAAAACTGATTATTTGACCATTGCCATTCATCTGGGAGCTTCCATAGAATCCCTAAAGTGGAGAAAGAGGCCAGCCAGCCCAGCAAGTCTGCACTGATTCTCCAAAAAGGAATCTCACGCATGTCTTCACCTCCACCCATATCCATAAACCCTCCACATTTACTCTGGTCAATCCACCTAACCTGCACATCTTTGGACACTAAGGGGCAATTTAGTGTGAGCAATCCACTTAACCTGCACATCTTTTGGACTGTGGGAGGAAATGGGAACAGCAGGAGGAAACCCACACCAACACAGGGTGGACTAAGTCTTTGGAGACTGAAGTTCTTTCACCAAAATCCTTTTACTTACAATTCTAACAGCAGTACACAGAGTGCTAGCAGTTAGCAGTCTACTTCTGGGGATGGCAGAGATACTGATACACTGGGGTAAGTACAAGGCAAAAGCTCCTTGATTGGCACAACAATTGGATTCTTGATCAGGGAGTTCATACTCTAATAGACCAACCTCAATCATCTGACTGAAGTCATTATACAGGGAGAATGTGCAAACCCCACATAGACAGTGATCCAAGGCTGGAATCGAACCCAGTGTGTAGCGCTGTGAGGCAGCAGTGCTCACCACTGTGACGCTCCAGTTTGCTGCATGTAAGTCATTCCGGATACTACACTTCAAAAATAACTGAATTTGGGTTAAAGTGCTCAAGTCGGGGAAGCTGCGACATTGAAGCAGATCTTCCTTTAACTTGAGGCACAGCACGTGCACAAGGTGGGAGAAACAGTGGCAGTGTGCTAACGTCACTGGACAAGTAATCCAGAGGCCCAGGCTAATGCCCTGGGGACATGGGCTCAAATCTCACCACGGCAGCCAGTGGAATTTGCATTCAATTCATAAAATCAGGAAATGAAAGCTCGTGGTAACTGTGAAACTATTGTCACTTGCTATTAAAAACCCATCTGGTTCATTAATAACCTTTGGGGATGGAAATCTGGATGTGACTGCTTCACAGCATTGTGGCTGACTCTTAACTGCCCTCTGAATAGATAGTGCAAAGTGGAAAGCTGAATGGTTTCTCTGCCTTGTCACCTTGGCACAGAGCTGGTAGGCTAATTATAGCCCCCGTATGCAACTGACTATAGAAATCAGGAAAGTCCAGCTGATTGTGAACCAGTTATCAGCTAATTTTGTTCCGGTTGGACACTGAACTCATGTCAGTCTCTCATTCCAGCATTCCTATATCACTTCCTTTTTTATAGAGTTTAGGAGTCAGGAGGTAATGATGCAGCTCTATAAGACTCTTGTCAGACCCCACTTGGAGTATTGTGCGCAGTTCTGGTCGCCTCACTATAGGAAGGATGTAGAGGCTATTGCGAGAGTGCAGAGGAGATTTACAAGGATGCTGCCTGGATTGGGAGGCAGGCCTTATGAAGATAGGTTGAGGGAGCTGGGACTCTTCTCACTGAAGAGACGTAGGTTGAGAGGCGACCTGATAGAGGTTTATAAAATGTTGAGAGGAATAGATAGGGTGGACTCTCAGAGACGATTTCCCCGAGCTGAAATGGTCACTACGAGAGGACACAGATTTAAGGTGCAGGGAAGCAAATACAAAGGAGATGTCAGGGGTAGGTTTTTCACTCAGAGGGTGGTGAGTGAATGGAACCGACTGCCATCGGAGGTTGTTGAGGCAAACTCACTGGGGTCTTTTAAAAAACTTCTGGATGAGTATATGGAAAAGAATAGGATAGGGGGTTATAGATAGGTCTGTGGATTGGTAGATGTGATCGGTGCAACTTGTGGGCCAAAGGGCCTGTTTGTGCTGTATTGTTCTATGTTATAGCATTTATAACAGGTTCTGGCTGGGGTGAGGTCAATCACTTAGCTTCAAACTGACAGAAAGCACTCCAGCCCAGGAAATAACTTCAACTGAGACACGACAAAGGCCCTTTTACACTGAAATGTGGCACTGCCCAAGTTCAGAAAGCGTTGGATAGATTAAAGCAGGAGAAGTGACTTCAGGTAACAGAGTGAGTGACCAGAGCTAGGATAATTAGCAAAGAAAGCAAGTGGAGATATTTACATGCAGCCAGTTGGAATACACAGAGGGTGTGGGAGCAGATTCAGTGGCACTTTTCAAAAGGAAATTGGATACATAGCTGAAAAGAGATTTACACGGAAATGGAGAAGGAGCAGGGGAGGGGGATTAATCGGATATCTCTTTCAAAACGTAGTCACAGCTGTAACGGGCCGAATGGCCTCCTTCTCTGCTGAATGGTAATACTGAGATTAATAGGATATCTCTTTCAAAGAACTGGCACAGATACAAGGGGCCAAATGGCCTCTTTCTCTGCAGCATGACATTACTGAGACTGATTGGATAGCTCTCTTCAGCAGATACAATGGGCCGAATGGACATCTTCTTTCTTTAATGATTCTATGAGGCCAGTCTTTCTGAAGCTGGACCTGGTTGGAGAAGCAGCGTCTTACCTTTCAGCAGCAAGGGAACAAATGGAATGAGGGGAGGGTTCATTCTGGCGATGGCATCTCGATAGGATTTATGATTGCGAGAGGGATCCTGTAAAATTAAAGAATTTTGGGGTCAGCCATCAGCGCAATGAAATCTAGAATATCCACAAGTGAACTGTCCTCCTGATTATCGAACTGAATTTTCCCGGGAGAAATTGGGCACAATTTTCCAGCCGCATTCACTCCAAAACCAGAAAATCCCACCTTTTCTGGGATTTTCCTAACCTAACCTAATCCTAAGGCTAATGGACCTTTCCATGGTTTTCCCCTTGCTACGATTCCTGAGAGAAACTGGTTGATGCTGTTTGGACCTGGAACAGGGTCCAGCCAGGGAAGGATAGAGGATGTTTCTCATTGCAACCAATAATGAAACCGTTAGAAAAGTGGAAGGAATAAGCAGGAGGAGCCTACTCCACCACGCATCATGTTCATGGCTGAACATCCAACTCAATTACCGAATCCTGCTTTCTCCCATAACCTTTGATCCCATTTGCCTCAGGTGCTATATCCAGCCTCTTCTTGAATACATTCAAAGTTTTGGCATCAGCTACTTCCTGTGTGGCAAATTCCATTGGCTCACCAGTCTTTGGGTGAAGAAATGTTTCCTCATCTCTGTCCTAAATGGCCTACTCTTTAGCTGAGTGGAAGAGAAAGGGATGGGGTGCAAGTATATGTGTGCGTTTAAAATATTATACCAACCTCGGTACAGGAGCAATTTCCTTTCCTGGATTATGGAATGGGAAGATGTGACATGTTTTTAAAGCAAGATAGGTGATCTGAGAAAGTGTGTTCTCTCCTGGTACGATTCCCGTTTCAACACAAATAGTCTCCCATTTTAAACTGGAGATGAGGAGGAATTCCTTCTCTCAGAGGAAGGCTGATGTCCAAAATTCTCTTCCTTGGCATGCCATGGAAACTGGGTCATTGAATATATTCAAGGCTAAGTTAGACAGACTTTTGGCTAACTTAGGATAGGCAAGAAAGTGGTGATAAGGCCACAATCAGATGCCATGACAATAATCTCTCTCTCAATGTCAGTAATACGAAGGAGATTGTCATCGACTTCAAGAAGCATAGTGGAGAACATGCCCCTGTCTACGTCAATGGGGATAAAGTGGAAATGGTCGAGACCTTCAAGTTTCTGGTGTCCAGGTCACCAATAACCTGTCCTGTTCCCTCCATGCAATGCTATAGTTAAGAAAGCCCACCAACGCCTCCACTTTCTCAGGAGGCGAAGGAAATTTGGCATCTCGGCTGCAACTGTCACCAATTTTTACAGATGCAGCATAGAAAGCAATCATTCTGGTTATATCACAGCTCCTGCTCTGTCCAAGACTGCACAAAACTACAAAGGGTTGTGAACGAAGCCCAATCCATTACTCTGACCAGCCTCCCACCCACTGACTCCACCTACACTTCCCACTGCTTCAGAAAAGCAGCCAATGTAATTAAGTACACCATGTACTTCAGACATTCTCTCTTCCACCTTCTTCCGTCGAGGAAAAGATACAAAAATCTGAAGTTACATATCCATTGATTCAAGAAAAGCTGCTGTCAGACTTCTGAATGGACCTACCTTGCATTAAGTTGATCTTTCTCTACACCCTAACTATGACTGTGACACTACATTCTGCACTCTCTCCTTTCCTTCTCTATGAGTGGTATGCTTTGTCTGTATAGCACGCAAGAAACAATACCTTTCACTGTATGTTAATACATGTGACAATATTAAATCAAATCAAAAGACCAACCATCAGCATTCAATAGTGAAGCAGGCTGAAGACTCTTCCATTTCTTATGATTTTAAGATGAATAGAAAGTTGAGAGAAAGGAAGTTCATTCTTCTTTAATAAACCAAGGACACGAAGAGTTCAAGCTTAGCAGAGTGATCCAACTACAATGGTTGGGAGCCAGGCCTCCTGCTAACTGTCCAGCAAAGCTGGTAACCACTCAGCATTGGTAAATGCCTTGCCTGTGGGAATTATTCTTCAGTGGTGAATGAGTTAGATAATCTATCCCCGCAACTGCAATACCAGACCATCTAACCCAGAGCACGGGATTTGCCTTCACCTACCGTTAAGCTCTCAAATTTCTGAAACAGCTTTTTGCATTTTGCAGGCAGTTTCTGTAAAGCAAAAAAGACAAAACGAGAATTAAAAGAAGATACTTTTTGAAAAGCTCAAACCCTATATCTGAGAACTGTGTACATGCAACCAGTATAACAATATCCTTAATAGGCAAAATGGGCCGCACTGGTTCACAATCGGGGTGAAGCGAATTATGTGAAGCATTGTCAAATTTTTGAAGTTAGAAAGATAGGGAGGAGAATGGACAGCTTGAGGGAGGGAATGCATAGGGCGAGATTTTCAGCCATGCTTGTCCCAAGACTGGGAAATCCCACCCAAGATCAATGGGACTTTAGAGTGGTTTGTGTCCCAATCTGCTACGATTCCTGTGGTGGATAAGATGGGAAAATTCCACTCGAAGAATCCAAACGTGAAAAGACTGAAACAGAGGGGAGGAGATTGCCACAAGTGGAAGTCACAAAGCAGGGATGCAGGACGCTAGAAGGTAGGACAGACAAAAATGAGAGATTTGAAGACAAATATTCTGAAATGAAAACATCAAGGGTTAATGACAGGTGAGCTGGAGCAGAGGTAGGGAAGAGCGCTCGGAGTGTGTTGAAGTTTGTGTGTCAGAGTTTCTGCTTCTGTTGCACTGTGCTGGGAGTATTGCCCTGCCCCAGAAAGCTGTGGGTTTCTATCCCACTGCAGGAGAGGATTGCTGCCTTCAGAAGAGAAGTTCTTCTCTTCTTTAAAGCTTGAACTTTAAAAAAAATCTTTGTCATAATAAATATGGTGACCTTTATACCTGAGTTTGTCAGAAAACTTAATGCGTTAATCAGTGGCACCACAGAATCACTGCAGCACAGAAGGAGGCCATTTGGCCCATTATGTTGGCACCAGATCCCTGAACGCTCATTCACTTAGTGCCATTCCCCCAGCTTCTCCCTGCAACCCTGCACATTTTTCCTTTCCAGATAATAATCCAAGTCCCTTTCGAGAGGCTTTATTGAACTTTCCCCCACTCCACTCTCTGGCCATACATTCCAGATCTTATGGCAGCACACAATGGTTAGCACTGCTGCCTCACAGCCCCATGGATTCCTAGCTTGGGTCATTATCTATGTGGAGTCTACATGTCCTCCCAATGTCTGCGTGGGTTTCGTCTGGGTGCACTGGTTTCCTCCCACAGTCTAAATAGTGTGCATTTTAGGTGGATTGGCCATGCTAAATTACACTTTAGTGTCAGGGGTCTAATTAGGGTAAATGCATGGGATTATGGGGATAGGGTCTGGATGGGATTATGGGTGGTACAGACTTGATGGAATGGCCTCATTCTGCGCTGTAGGATTCTATGAACTTAACCATTCACTGTGTGAAAATTTTCTTCTTGTGTCTCCATTGCTTCTTTTGCCAATTTCCTTAAATCCGTGTCTTCCTGTTGTTAAGTCTTCCATCAATTGAAACATAATTTCCCTACCTACACTGTCCAAGCCTCTCATGATTTTGAACCTCCTCTCCACCTTCTCTTCTCCAAGGAAAATGGTTTCAACCCTTTTAATCTGTCTACATAACTGCAGTTCCTCAGCCTCGGAACCATCCTCATGAATTTTTTACACCCTCTTGAATACTTTCGCATCTTTCCTAAAGTATTTTGCTCAGAACTGGATGCAATACACAACTGGGCAGCACGGTGGCTTAGTGGTTATCACTGCCACAAAAATAATCTCTCACAACGCCAGGGACCCAGGTTCAATTCCAGCCTTGGAGTTTGCACATTCTCCCCATGTCTGTGTGAGTTTCCTCCGGGTGCTCTGGCTTCCTCCCACACTTCAAAGATGTGTAGGTTAAGTGGATTGGCCTGGTAAATTGTCCCTTAATGTTCAAAGATGTGGAGATCAGGTGGATTAGTGGGTAAATACACAGGGTTACTGGGATAGCTTGCTTCACAGCTCACTTCCATTTTCACAACATACTCTGTCAGCTGTTATAATCCAGTTAGAGGGTTGGGCAGACCTGATGGACCAAATGGCCTCCTTCTGCATGGAGATGGAATCAGCGATTTGTACAATTAGGATGAATGAATATGCTAACTAACATTCACGATAACTGTGACAATGAGCATAAACAGCACAGGACGTAGAATCCAGGCAAGATCCGGTTGTTCGATGGTTCACTCACCTCCCAGGTCAGGCAGAGCCGACTGACTGCTGCATTGCACAAACCCATGATGATGGCGAAGAAGGAGAACAGGTTCTGTTTCTCCTTACAGCTGGAAAGAGAAGGGGAACATTAGTGATCGAGATGGACAACCAGATGAAATATTCCCGCGGGCCAGAGAGGGGCAATTCAACCTCAGCATTTCTTCACGTTTTTTTGAGTCCAGTCACTTGCAGTTTCACACAGCAAAATGCCCTAATGTACCTTGGCATCAAGAAAAGAGTCATCATGCCAAGAGAGCAGCAATGGAATGTGTGACCAAAAACTTTGTTGAGTGATGGGTTTTGTGAAATTCTCTCAAAGGCAAGGCAGAAAATCAAAGGGCTTATCAAAAGTCTGAAGCCAAAGATTGGAGTGAAGAAATATTTGTTTTAATAATTGGGAATCGAAGTGTGGCTGTGTTTAACAAAGCCTGTCAATCTTTAACTTACATGTACACAACATGAGGGGGCATGGTAGCACAGTGGTTAGCACTGCGGCTTCACTGCACTAGGGATCCAGGTTCGACTCCCGGTTTGGGTCACTGTCTGTGTGGAGTTTGCATGTTCTCCCCATGTCTACATAGGTTTCCCATGGGTGCCCCAATTTCCTCCTGGGTTAGGTGCATTGGCCATGCTAAATTCTCCTCAGTGTACTCCAAACAGGTGCTAGAATGTGGTGACTAGGGGATTTTCAAAGTAATTTCATTTCACTGTTAATTTAAGTCTATTTATGACTAATAAATAAACTTTACTTCACAACTTTTATGTAGTAAATATTCTGAGGCATCTCACTGGGGAGAGATGGCCATCAGGATAAGCAGTAGAATTGAGGAAGAATATTTAACAGCCTGGCTAAAAAGGTAGGATTTTTTAAAGATGGAAGAGAAGAAATGACATGAGGGTTTCGGAAGGGAACTCCAGACGGAGCAGCACAGTGGCACAATGGTAGCACAGCACAGCGCCAGGGACCTGGGTTCAATTCCAGCCTTGTGGAGTTTGTACGTTCTCCCTGTGTCTGCATGGGTTTCTATCAGGTGGTCCAGTTTCCTCCCACAGTCCAAAGATGTACGGGTTAGATGGATTGGCTGTCGTAAATTGCCCCTTAGTGTCCAAAGAAATCTAGGTTAGATAGATTTGCCGAGGTACATATCCGAGATTACAGGGATAGGGTGGGGGAGAGAGTCTGGGTAAGATACTCTGTGTGAGAGTCAGTGCAGACTTGGCGGGCCAAATGGCCTCCTTCTGCATTGTAGCGGTTCTATCATTCTATTACTATCCCTGCTTGTTCAGAGGGTCCAGTATATCAGTTGGCAATGATATCCAATTAAGTTTATCGACACCTATGGATTAATGATATTTATATTCCAAACAGCACAGGATCACTCCTCCACGCTCATGCTTGTTGCGGTGAGTGAGAGTTACAGCAGAACGAACAATTACTGTGAGCTAGCCATTAAGCCAGTGAGGTTTTACAGATGGCAGGAGTTCAACTCTGTAACACCAGGATTTGCAGCACTGATGTTTAGATTACTCAAACAGGTGCTGAGGGAGCTCTCAGCTTAAGGAATGTGAACTTTAAACAACAACATTGACTGCACGACACCCGCTTTGTGATTCACCGCCAACACTCACACTGGGTGGAGTCAGTCAACAGGCACCCCCCTATAAGCTCTGCGAATGGCAGATGTTGTGGTTGCCCTGAAACTGAAGCCACTGATTATCTTTGTGCGGTCTGTGTGATATGTCTAGACAGCCTGCAGAAAGTACTATCTGATTCACACTGGATGGAGTACTCCCCGGGTCTTATCATAAACATCCTTGCTTATCTCAATTGCTCCAGCTCATTCATCTGGCAAGGGCGATTTTTATCATTTCTTGTAAATTTCCTTTCCTTCTTCTAGTAGAAAGGCAGTTTCCTGTATCTCACCTACTCACAATCTGTCAGCCTCACTATCACTGTGGATGGGGTCACAGCTGACCTTGATATTCCCACCTCACGGGCAGAGGTTTCTAAGCTAAAGATCGGATAACAATCTGGAGCAGGAAATTGGACTGATTTTGTTTACCTTTTTCCTAATCCTGTTTTGGGCGGGGCGGTGGTGTCAGTTGTAAGGGACATCTCTGAGCTCAGTTGTAAAGATTTGCAAAACATTTACAAGTGGCACACCGCTGCTTCCTCGTGCCAGGGAACTGGGTTCGATTCCCGGCTTGATTCACTGTCTGTGTGGAGTTTGCACTTTCTCCCCGTCTCTGTGTGGGGTTTCATCCGGGTGCTTCAGTTTCCTCCCACAGTCCAAAGATGTGCAGGTTAGGGGGATTGGCCATACTAAATTGCCCCTCAGTGTCAGGGGGACTAGCTGGGGTAAATGTGTGGGTTGTGGGGATAGGATTTGGGTGGGGTTGTGGTCGGTGCAGACTTGATGGATCAATAGACTCCTTGTGCACGGTAGGATTCTATGAACGTCGCACCTGACTGCCTTTGACCAGTTTGCCATTAACAAAATATTTTTGAATTCTTGTCCATATAACTATGTAGCTATTAGTGATAGGCTATTTATTCCATGTTGTGATCTTGAATATGGGCAGCACAGTGGCACAATAGTTTGCACTGCTGCCTTACAGTGCCAGGAACATGGGTTCGATTCCCGGCTTGGGTCACCATCTCTGTGGAGTTTGTACATTCTTCCTGTGCCTGCGTGGATTTCCTCTGGGTGTTCCAGTTTCCTCCCACATTCCAAAAGATGTCCTGGTTAGGAGCGTTGGCTATGCTAAATTCTCCCTTGATGTAACTGGACAAGCGCCTTGAATGTGACGATGGGGGGGATTTTCACTGTAACTTCATTGCAATGTTATTATACATCTTCAAACCTAGCTTGTATTCAGCTGATCTTTCTCTACACCCTAGCTATGCTGTAACACTACATTCTGTATCCTCTCCTTTCCTTCTCTATGAATGGAATGTTCTATCTGTATAGCGCGCAAAGAAACAATACTTTTCACTGTATACTTCATACATGTGACAATAATAAATCAAATCAAATGAAATAAAACTTGTGACACTAATAAATAAACTTTAAACTTATTCTTTGCTGGGATGCGGGTACCTCTGGCAAGACCAGCATGTGTCACCCATTTCTCAAATGTCCTTGAACTGGGTGAAGAACTAGGCCATTTCAGAGGTCAGATGTAGGTCAGACCAGGCAAGAGCAGCAGACTTTCCCTAAAGCGAACCAGCTTGATCATCAATGCTGTACCTAGTCTTCAGTTCCATTTTTGTTTTAATTGAATCTAAATTCCACAAAATGATGTGATGGGATTCAAAGCCAAGTCCCTAGAATATTGGCCTGAGCCTCAGCATTATCAGCACAGTGACATTTCCACAATGCCATCACCTCTCCTCCTCAGATTGAACAGCCAGTTAATCTCTTTCTGATCATGTTGTCTTAGACATGAATGTTGGCACTGGGAAGAGGAAACTCCTTGTTATTCTTCTACAAAGTGCCCAAGACATTTTGCCTCCACTCAGAGGTTCCCAGGACAAAATCCACACCTCCAACGATTATGGAAAAAAAGCATTATCCTAAATTCTGTGCACCAGTTTATAGCAGGACTCAAACCCACAATCTTTTGAGCTAGAAGGCTAGCTGGCACTCACTTAGCACAGATACAGGAGAATCTTAGGAGTAGTGTCGCTCAGTGGAGAGTGCATGCTTTGGCAGCATGAGGATCCGGGTGGGGAGGTATAGTGGCATAGTGATTAGCACTGCTGCCTCATGGTGCCAAGGATCTGAGTTCAATCCTGGCCTCGGGTCATTATTTGCATGTTCTCCCCATGTCTGCGTGGGTTTCCTTCAGGTGCTCTCACAGTCTTAAAGATGTGCAAGTTATATGGATTGGCCATGCTAAATTGCCCCTTAGCGTCAAGGTGGGATTAGCGGGGTAAATATGTGGAATTACGGGGATAGGACATGGACGGGATTGCTGTTGGTCCAGGCTCGATGGGGTAAAACCAGTTCTTATTGCATTGCTTTTTTGCTGTCCTCTCACACAGACGTTAAATCTGGGGGAGCACTTACAGAGCAGCAATATTGATGAAGGTTTTGAGGAGCTGCACGCGTTTGCCCAGGCGTTCACACATCAGTATCTCAGTCGCCACCCAGTGCTGCACCTCACTGCATCGCTGAAGCACCAGCTCCAGGTTCGCCGTTCGCCTCCTGATGCTCTCGTTCCGGAAGACGTAATGGATCAGCTCCAGCTGTAAGGAAACCAGCCGCATGTCACCATGGAACAGACAGAACAGACAGCGCAGAAACAGGACACTCAGCCCAACCTCTCCCTGCCAGTGTTTAATCTCTACCTTATCGCTTCTCCCTAGTGTATTTATCTAACAGCTCCTTGACCACACCTTTCCAATTTCTCTTTAAGCAGTACACAATAACCATTTTTTTAATGAATTCTTCTAAGCAATGGACATCAATGCCAGCTTTTGTCGCCCAATCATATTTGTCCTTTGACAGCTATTAAGGGTTGCCCACATTCTCTAATCCTGGAGTCACATGTAGGCCAGAGCAGGTAAAGATGGCAGATTTCCTTCCCTAAAAGATATTAGTCAACCAGATGGCTTTTTCTGACATCAAAAATGGTTTTGAGATGGTTACTGAAATTAGATTTTCTTTTGGATTAATTAATTGAATTTTATTAATGAATTGAATTTAAATTCCATCAGCTGCTATCTTCTCAGAGTATTAGCCTGAATTATTAGTCTAGTGACATTACCTTTATACCACTCATATTTATTTTTATTCATTCATGAGACATGGGCATTGCTGGTTGGCCAGCATTTATTGCCCATCCCTAGCTGCCCTTGAACTTGCTTGGCCATTTCAGAGGGCAGTTGAGAGTCAACCACATTGCTGTGGTTCTAGAATCACATGTAGGCCAGACCTGGTAAAAATAGCAGATTTTCTTCCTTTTAAAGGACATTAGTGAACCAGATGGGTTTGTCTCGACAATTGACATGGTCATCAGTAAGTTCTCAATTCCAGATATATTTTATTAGATTCAAATTCTACCATCTGCCGTGGTGGGGTTTGAACCCGGGTGCATAGAACATTAACTGAGTTTATGGATAAATAGTGTAGCGATAATACCACTAGGCCAGCACCTCCTCTATAAACAAATGCATTAAAAGGTGAGGTTGAAGACTTGCGGGAATTAGTACCTCATGCACGCAATTTAAAAGCTCCCAGTCAAACATTGAGAGCTGATTGGCCATTTCCACCATGTTGGTTTCATTGATTTCTGGCCCTTCGTGAGGGAGGCGTTCGACAGCAGGCGGTGGAACCTGTAAACCATCAAACGATGACAATCAATAGTCAGCATTCACATGCCGTTAGCCAGTATTACAATTTCAGCAAGGACAGTGGTGCCCATTTAATAATGAAAAACACTTTTTGACCTTCTGAAATTCTAATGAACCCAACAGCTGATAAAGTATCAATGGGTTTGAGCCAATGTTAAAACATAAGGCCATAAGATATCGGAGCAGAATTAGGCCATTCAGCCCATCAGATCTGCTCTGCCATTCTGAGGTGTCGCAATTACAGCTAGGTTGCCACTCTGCTGCTCTTTCTCTGTGCCATGCCAGAGACCCCACATTTCTGGCTTCTGTTCCCCACTTCTTCAGAAATGTGGAGTGAATCCGAAATGGAGCTGTTTGTAGGAAGAATTTTACCGCTTTGCCAGCCCCAGAATCTGGGCGGGAGAGGCTCGCAGAGTGGAATTCTCCGAAGGCCTCAGCAGTATTTTAAGAGCCTTGCCTGAGCAAGGTCCTGAAATCCCGACTTCCTGTATTCTGGTAAATACCGAGTTTAAACGTCCCAAAGTTTCTTAAAACTGCGGAGGGAAGCTTAACGTGTAAGGAGATAAAGTGGGTAAAATAGGTGGATAAGAGCTGGGGAACACAAGTGAATAACGAGGTAACACGGGGAATGTAAGTGGTTAAGTGTTTCAGGTTGAACATAAGTGGGAAGGTTGGGTAAGGTAAGTGATTTGATTGATTTATTATTGTCACATGTGTTAACATACAGTATTGTTTCTTGTGCGCTATACAGACAAAACATGCCGCTCATAGAGAAGGAAATGAGAGAGTGTAGAATGTAATGCTACAGTCAAAGCTAGGGTGTAGAGAAAGATCAACTTAATGCAAGGTAGGTCCATTCAAAAGTTTGCCAGCAGCAGGGAAGAAGCTGTTCTTGAGTCGGTTGGTACGTGACCTCAGACATTTGTATCTTTTTCTCGATGGAAGGAGATAAGATAGGGGTGGGTAAGGGTGCAGGATGTCTGCTGGGTAAGGTGGTCGGCGGAGAGTCAGGGCATCAGGGTTGGGGGTGGAGGTCAGGGTATGTGGGGTCAGTGGAGGTGAGGGAGGGGTGCTGATGGTTCAAAGATGGAGGCATGTGGGCTGGTGGTGGGGTAAGGGTGTGGCGGTGAGAAGGTAGGGGGTGATGCTCAGTTGCATTGTTCCTCGGAGTTAGAGTAGGAGTTTTCAGTCCAACATTTCGCAGGTTATCACTCGGAACAGCCCAAGTCTCCGACTCCATCTCAGAGTGGGAGCCATTTTTGGAGGCTCCCGGGAAGTTGTGCATCAGAAGTCCAAACTTCCCAGGTAATTCCTACGTAAACATTGGGTTGGGACCTCTGCCGAATTCTGTAGCACATTTTGGGGGCTGTGCTTGCCTCTGACTATCCAGAGTGGGGTATGATTTCCTTGACAATGATTGGAATCGCTGTATTATTTCAAGGTTGTTGATTCACTCGGACTGAACTTATCCTGAGAACAACTCAAAATCTTTCTGAACCTAAGTGTAATCACAGAGGTCATGTGGGTAATCAGGATGGGCGATATGAGCAGAGCCAATCCTCACAATCAGCAAACTAATCCATCAGTAGATAATCTTTTTATAAAAGTATTGGTTAAGTGAGCAATATTTGACTGGAATAACTGGAAAAATTCCTTGGCCTTTCAATCACTTTTACAATCACCTGAACTGACAAACAGGACATTCATCTGAAAGACAGCACTGTTAACCGTGCTGCACCCCTTCAGTACTGCTCTGAAATGCCAGCCTCAAATACATCCCCAAGTCCTGCAAGTATACTTACAAATGTTTAGCTCCAAGCTATTGGGCTAGTTCTGGAATTGTTCCAATTAGATCAAACCAAATTTCTTAACTGACAACAGTCCTTGTTTCACTAACAACTGTGTGGTTGATGACTTACACTGGTACCTGTACAAACAGCATCTTGATTTTTAAAAAAATCTTGAATAGCTTAAAATTCCCATTCTTGTTTTGAAACTACTCTTCATGTCTTGCCTTTGCTTATCTCTGTTATGTCCTCCAGCCCCACAACCCTGCCTGATATCTGTGCCCCTTCTAATTCTGGTCTTTTGGGCATTTAGAGTTTTAATTGTTCCTCGCTACTCCTCTCTTCCACTCTTAAAAAAAAGACATGCATTTATGTAATGCTTTTCATGACGGCCATATGTCTCCAAGCACTTTACAGCCAATTACACACTTGTTGAAGCGTAGTCACTAATAGAAATGTGGCAATTAATTTTCACTCAGCAAACACCCACAAACAGCAGAACTTTTTAGTGGATATAAAATCCTCACTTGTGCAGAAGGAGGCCATTTGGCCCATCAAGACTGCGCTGACCACAAACACAAGCCCTATCCCTATAGCCTCATAATATTTACCCTGCTAATCTCCTCTAAGGGTCAATTTAGCATGGCTAATCAACCTAACCCACACATCTTTGGACTGTGGGAGGAAATTGAAGCACTCAGAGAAAATCCACGCAGACACGGGGAGAATGAGCAAACTCCACACAGACAGTGTCCTGAGGCCAGAACTGAACCAGGACCCTGATGTTGTGAGGCAGCACTGCTAACTACTATGCCACTGAGGTATGCTGACGTAAAAGTCAGAATTTTGAGACTAATTGTTTAGGCCAAATGTCAGGGAGTCCACCTTTACATAGGTAATGTTGCTGAGGGACTGACATATGGGTGCACAGTGTTTAGCACTGCTGCCTCACAGTGCCAAGGACCCGGGTTCAGTTCCGACCTGGGGTGGACCATCTGTGTGGAGTCTGCATGGGTTTCCTCCGGGTTCTCTCCCACAGTCTGAAGTTGTGCGAGTTAGGTTGACTGGCCATATAAAAGCATCCCTGAATGTCAGGATGTGGTTATGGGGATAGGGTTTGGGTGGGATTGTTGTTAGTGCAGGCTCAATGGGCTGAATTGCATACAAGGATTCTATAATTCCAGTGCTCCTGCTACCATAGAACTGAAAGCAATGTCATAAACATGAGAATTACATTGGTTATTTAATAAATGAGCTGAAACAAGTCGAGTTTACTAATACTAATATACATGCTGTGTATTTTTGGCATATTTAGTATTATATTTCAAAGGTTGGTTCTATGCATGACAGTCAAAGCAAAGCCCTAATATTTACCATCTATTAACATTGAGGTTAAACAAGAATAAGATCATTGGAAAAGCGAGGGGAGATTGAGTAAATATATTTCAATACCTTAATTAGGTGTGGCCTGAGATAAACCCACTAACAATTAAGATTTCTATAAAGAGTTTACTGTGCAAATATTAATTGGCTTAATAAAAAAATGCATAATTGGTTCACTTAACCTCAGCAGGAACGTGTTTACAGTTCATCCTTTGATTAAATCATGGAATAAAACTATTTGTTTAAATGTGGATAGTTCAGAACCATAGAATAGAATCCCTACAGTGCAGATGTTTCTGTTCAGCAGTAAGGAAGCAGCCATCTATTGCACTGGGAAGAATTATTTTCGAGGTGAAATTTAGTTTGAAGTACATTTTCTCCGGCTTCCTCCTCCTGGGGTGGAAATGTACAAGAGGCCATCACATACCAATATCTCATTCATTTACTCATCAATTAAAGTTTAAAATTTATTTATTAGTGTCACAAACAGGCTTACATTAACACTGCAATTAAGTTACTGTGAAATTCCCGCAGTCGCCACACTCAGGCACTTTTTGGGTACACGGAGGGAGAATTTAGCATGGCCAATGGATCTAACTAGCGTGTCCTTCGGACTGTGGGAGGAAACCCATGCAGACATGGGAGAACATGCAGACTCCGCACAGTCAGCGACAATGCTGGGAATCAAACCCGAGTTCCTGGTGCTGTGAGGCAACAATGCTAACCACTGTGTCAGTGCCATCCATTATGTGCCCTGCTCAGCACTGAATGCCAGTGGGAGTGCCACCTACACCAAGGCAGGTCCTGCTCACACCACATCTTCACTCTCCCACCAAGAACAGAAAAGCCCTGAATTTATATAGCGCCTCTCACGACTACAGGACTTCCCAAAGCATTTTATAGCCAATGCATGGTCATTGTTGTAATTTAGGAAATGTTCTGTCAATGTGTATACAGCAAGATCCCACAAACATGGTGACAGAGTGGTTAGTAGTGCTGAGTCACAGTGCCAGCGACCCAGATTTGATTTCAGCCTTGGGTGACTGTGTAGAGTTTGCACGTTCTTCTGCGTCTGCATGGGTTTCCTCTAGGTGCTCTGGTTTCCTCTCACGGTTCAAAGATGCGTGGAGTAGGTGGAGTGGCCATGCTAAATTGCCTCTTAATGTTGGGATGGGTTAGCAGAGTAAATATGAGAGGTTACGGGGATAGGGCCTGGGCGGGATTGTTGTCGGTACAGGTTCGATGGACTGAGCGGTCTCCTTCTGCGCTGTAGGGATTCTACGATTCTATAAACGTGAGAACAATATTTTTATTCTGATCGAAGAGTAAATATTGGCTGGTACACTGGGGACAACTCCCCTGACCTTTTGCAAGATAGTGAGTTGTTTTGCTTTTGTGTGACAGGGCAGAAAGAAAGAGACACGGGTTTCCGTCCAAAAGCCACCACATCTGACAGTCCATCACTCCCTGAATACTGCCCTGACACATCAGCTTTTCTGAGTTAAATGCTGGAGTGAGGCTTGAACCCAAAATTACTTCTGACTCAGAGGCCAAAATGCTGCCAAATGAATCACAGCTGCCACCTGTGACTGCAGCAGCAGTGCTAACCTGTAGGAACTCTATGACAATCAGAATGCAATAATCTACATTATCACATGCAATGGGATCAGAAGGATCAAGGTATTCCAGAGGATTGTGGATCGGAATTTATTTATCTGTTTTGAACCTTTGTGTTGGGCTGCTTGTAAAAACCTTTCCCAGGTTTCGATAAGCTGCCTCAACGTAAATAGAGGATGATTGGTCATGGGTTTAAAGGTCTCTGCTTTGAGTCAACACATCGATTAGGACATACTGTTAAATGAGGAAGCGAAACATGAAAATGCAATCGAGAGACATTCTCCAAAGCAAGCCAGCCGTTTGCTGCTATATTAATCTTCTGAAATACTCCTCACTCTAACAACCACAATCCCCTTGCTTAGTAACAGGCAGTCACGTGGCACTTGTGTTTATCACAATTCATTCTGAACAGAGATAGTTTGGGACAAGCAGGAGGGTTTTGCATAGGCTGGTGAGGTTTGGCACAGTTTAAGGCTGCCTGGTGTATGCTAGCACGGACTGGTACAGTCCTTTGTTCCTTATCACTCAGGCTTTCATTTGCTCCAGACACAACTATTCCAACCCACTCCTGGCTGCTCTCTCCCTCTGCAAACTTGAGGTCGTCCCAAATTCTGCTGTCTGTGTTTTAATTCGCAGCAACTCCCAGTCCCCTGTCACTCCTGCTCACCAACATACTGGGCACAATTTTACACTCCCCCCAGGGTGGATTCTGTTGCCAAGGTGGTGGGGGCAGGGAGAGTCGGTGCAAGTGCAACATTGCGTGGACGTGAATCTCCCCTCCAGATTCCATCCGCCCCGAACCAGATGCAATTTCATGGTTGGGCAGGCAGGAAACCTGTCCTTTCACCTATTCAGACCACTTAATGGCCACTTACAGGCCTTTTAAGCCAGAACAGTGGCACGGCGGTTAGCACTGCTGCTGCAGTCACAGCACCGGGGATTCGGGTTCAATTCCTGGCTTGGGTCACTGTCTGTGTGGAGACTGCAAGTTCTCCCCATGTCTGCATGGGTTTCCTCTCATAGTCCAAAGATATGTGGATAAGATGGATTGGCCAGGCTAAATTGCCCCTTAGTGTCAGGAGGACTAGTTAGGATAAATACATGAGGGTATGGGGATAGAAGTTGGGTGGAATTGTGGTTGGCTTCCTTCTGCACTGTAGAACATAGAAGCATAGAAACTAGAAGCAGGAGTAGGCCATTCGGCCCTTTGATGTAGGATTCTACATAGGGTAGGAAACTCAATCTTGGGTGAGAACATAGAACATAACAGCACAGAACAGGCCCTTCGGCCTTCGATGTTGCGCCGACCAATATAAAAAGCAATGCCCCTCCAAACTAAACCATTCCCTTCTCTTCCATATACTTATCAACTAACCTCTTAAACGCCACCAAACTTGGCGCATCTACAACTGCTGCAGGCAGGGCATTCCACTCCCGAACCACCCTTTGGGTAAAGAACCTACCTCTGATATCCGTCCTATAACTATCACCCCTTAATTTAAAGCTGTGTCCCCTCGTGCTAGCTTTTTCCATCCTAGGAAAAAGGCTATCACTGTCCACCCTATCTAAACCTCTAATCATCTTATATGTTTCAATTAGGTCTCCTCTTAGCCGCCTCCTTTCTAACGAAAACAACCTCAAATCCCTCAGCCTCTCTTCATAAGACCTGCCCTCCATACCAGGCAACATCCTGGTAAACCTCCTCTGTACCCTCTCCAATGCCTCCACATCTTTCTTATAATGTGGGGACCAGAACTGCACACAATACTCCAAGTGCGGCCGCACTAGAGTTTTGTACAGTTGCAACATGACGTTGCGGCTCCGAAATTCAATCCCCTACCAATAAAAGCTAAGACTCCATATGCCTTCTTAACAACCTTCTCGACTTGACTGCCTACTTTCAGGGATCTATGCACATACACACCAAGATCCCTCTGTTCATCTAGACTACTAAGAATCCTACCATTTGCCCTATACTCTACACATTTATTATTTCTGCCATAGTGCATTACCTCACACTTTTCCACATTAAACTCCATTTGCCACCTCTCGGCCCAGCTCTGCAACTTGTCCAAGTCCCTCTGCAAACTATAACACCCCTCTTCACTATCTACCACTCCACCGACTTTAGTGTCATCTGCAAATTTACTAATCCATCCTTCAATACCCTCATCCAGATCATTTATAAAAATTACAAACAGCAGGGGCCCCAAAACAGACCCCTGAGGTACACCACTTGTCACCGAACTCCACGATGAATATCTCCCATCAACCACCACCCTCTGTCTTCTATCTGCTAGCCAATTCCTAACCAATTAGCTAAATCACCCTCTATCCCATACATCTGCATTTTCTGCAGAAGTCTTCCATGGGCCACCTTATCAAACGCCTTACTAAAGTCCAGAACGGGTGGGGAGAGGTCAATCTAAAGGCCTGTAGGGATTTGGAGCATCCCCCCGCTCCAGGACATTGAAGATCTGCCCCCTCCCACATCATGAACAGAAATCCTGCCTGCTGCCAATCAATGAATCAATGCTCAAGGAAGCGTCAAAGGGTAGTGGACTTCCGAGAGTCAGTGGTAACACGTTATTCACTGACTCAGAATGGCAAGTGTCTCAAAATTTTACTTTTTTTTAATTCATTCATGGAACATGTGCGTCGCTGGCTGGGCCAGCATTTATTGTCCATCTCTAGTTGCCCCTGCTGTGGCTCTGGAGTCATATGTAGGTCAGACCAGGTAAGGACAACAGATTTCCTTCTCTAAAGAACATTAGTGAACCAGATGGGTTTTTCTGACAATTTACAATGATTTCATGGTCATCAGTAGATTCTTAATTCCACGTATTTTTTATTGAATTTCACATTCTACCATCTGCCATGACGGAATTTGAACTAAGGTCCCCAGAACATTAGCTCAGTTCCTGGATTAATAGTCTAGCGATATTACTGTGAGGCCATCACTTCTCCATCTCATTCTTGTTTTCAAATCCCTCCGTGACCTTGTCCCTCCTGCTCTTTGCCACCTTCTGCAGCCGCACATCCTTCCGAAATATCAAAGCTCTTCTAATTCTGGCCTCTTGTGTATTATGATAGTTCTCCACAGGTAGCCATGCCTTCAGTTGCTGAGTCTCTGGAATTCTCTCCCTGTCCCTCTGCCTCTCTAACTCACTTTCCTGCTTTAAGACCTGCCTCTTTGACCACATTTTTAGTCACCTGACCTAGTATTTCCTTGCATAGTTCAGTGAAGTATTTTGTTCTATAAATGCTCCTGTAAAGCATCTGGTGTTGTTTCATTACACCAAAGACGCTCTGTAAATATAACTTAATGCTATCAATATAACTAAGTTACTAACAATTAAAACATTACCACGTTTTACATTAATTATAGAATTAAACTCTCTCATACACTCCAGTTTCTGTGGTCAAAATAGCTTGCTTAACAATAACCCCCCATCCCGCCAAATCTCAGACTTAAACTATCTTCTCCTCAAACACCAACAATAACTATACAACCATGTATCATCTTTAATGTAGTAAAATACTTGAAAACATTACACAATAGCAGTTACCAACAAAACCTAGCACCTAGCCTGTAAGACAATATTAGGATAGATTACTAAAAGCTTGGTTGAATGGTGGATTTGATGGAGTGCGATAAAGGATCAGAGGTAGGTAGCAAGGTGCAGAGCTGCAGGGAGAGAATTTCAAAATGTAGTATTATGACTCACATCAACTTTTACACCATTCTTTCTGGCTATATCACAGTTTTATATGGCTCTTGCTGTGCTCAAGACCACAAGAAACTATAAAAGGTCATGAATGTAGCCCAATCTATCACGCAAACCACCCTCCCATCCATTGACTCTGACTACACTTCCCGCTGTCTCGGCAACACAGCCAGCATAATCACGTACCCTGGATATACTCTCTTCCACCTTCCTCCATCGGGAAAAAGATACCAACTGACTCAAGAACAGCTTCTTCCCTGCTGCCATCAGTCTTTTGAATGGACCTACCTTGCATTAAGTTGATCTTTCTCTACACTCTAGCTGATTGTAACACTACATTCTGCACCTTCTCCTTTCCTTCTCTATGAATGGTATGCTTTGTCTGTATAGCATGCGAGAAGCAATACTTTTCACTGTATACTAATGCACGTGACAATAATAAATCAAATCAAAGACAGTTTCCATCGATGGTGGAGAAATGAAAACAGGGAATATGGACAAGGGATGAAGGAGTAGAGAGGTTTCAGAGGGTTGCTGTGTTTTGAAGAGGTTACTGAGATGGGAATGTACAAAGACCATGGAGGGATCTGAAAAACACAGATGACACTTTTGAAATGCTACAGGAGGTTTCTATCTTACCAGTGACTCCACGGACTCCTTTGTGCAAGCAAAGAGATGAGTGTTGACGCCCAAGGTGGTAAAGACAGAATCCTCATCCAACCGGAACATCGTCTTCTCTGCAAAATGAAAGTGACATGTTTGCGGGTCATGTCGAAAGCACAGGCTCAGTCTTACTGTGGCAGCAAAGAAGATGGAGAAGAGTCATCTTGAACTCAGAACGTTAACTCTGTTTGTCCCCCCACAAACGCTTCCAGACCCACTGAGATTTTCCAGAACCTTCTGTCTTTGAGGAAGATGGAGCCGAACATTACAGCCGCAGTTTAGGAGTAAACATTGACACATTTGAAATTTATGCCCAGACAATTGTTATCTGCTTTTTACGTTCCCCGTCCTCCAATCTCTATGTCAGATAAACTATTATTTCAACCAAAAACATTGCGACATCGCAGCCACAGTTTCAGCTGACTAAAATCTAACTGCTTGTTCTCTGAGCTTAAAGTAATTTTTCGACAGGGCTCTCTTGTGACATCCGCAGTTTGTGACAGCTCCACTTGGTACTCCCTTGCTCCCTCCTAAGATTCAAATTCACTATCAGCTCGCTCCTCTTCCCTGCTGTATTAAAACCAAAGATTCATTCCTGTAACACACTCTACATATTGTAACTCCTCCAGCCTGCAATCATCCCATTCCAAGCGAGGTGTCACTGCTTGCTAATTTACTGGTCGTAAGGTATTAGCTTTGGGCTCGCCTCTGAGTCAGAAGGTTGCAAGCTCAGGACCCCAGCCTGGAGACTTGCACACCGGATCTATAGCCGGCTGCTCCAGTGCCTGTATGGAGGGGGTGCTGCACAGTTGGAGGAGCTGTCTTTCATGTCAAATGTTAAACTGAGGCTCCACCTGCTCTCTCAGGTAGATGTAAAAGATCGCTTCATAGAATCCATAGAATGCCTACACTGCAGAAGGAGCCCATTCAGCCCATCGAGTCTGCACTGATTCTCCAATAGAACATCTTATTCAGGCCCAGGCCCTGCCCTATTCCCATAACCCCATTCATTTACCCCGCTAATCCTATCTAACCTAGATACCTTGGGACACTAAGAGGCAAATTAGCTTTGCCAAATTAGCTATCTAACCTGTATATGTTATGGATAGCATGTTGGCACAGCGGTTAGCACTGCTGCCTCACAGCTCCAATGACCCGGATTGAATTCTGGCCTCACGTCACTGTCTGTGTGGAGTTTGCACATTCTGGGTTGGTTTCCTCCAGGTGCTCCGATTTCCTCCCACAGTCCAAAGATGTGCAGATTAGGTTGATAGGCCATGGTAAATTGACCCTAGTGATAGGTAGAATATGTGGAGTTAAGGGAATAGGGCCTGAGTGGGATTGTGGTAGTGCAGGCTCAATGGGCCGAAGGCCTCCTTCTGCACTGTAAGGACTCTACGATTCTATGATCTTTGGATTGTGGGAGGAAACCAGAGCACTCAGAGGAAATCCTCACAGACATGGGGAGAATGTGCAAACTCCACACAGGCAGTCGCCCACAGGAGTCGAACCTGGGTCCCTGGAGCTGTGAGGCAGCAATGTCACCCTTGATATTATTTGAAGGAAAGCAAGCATGTTCTTCCTGTCCTGCAATCAAAATCACTGGAAGACAATCATTTCTAACTGTGAAGTCTTGCTGTGTGAGAATCAGTTGCTGTTATAACAGTCTGCAAAGAGCTTTGGGAATCCAGAAGTTATGAAAGGTGCTAAATAAATGCAAACGTTGCTTTCTCTTTTGCTCTTTTTAAACTTGATGGTGTCCTGCACTATCAGCTCCGGCCTATAGACAGGTTACTCATTAAATATACTTGGGTTTACTGCTGACAGTTTGATGGCTGACTCACGTGTATCAGTTACCTCAAGAGTCAAGAATATCTTTTACTTCAAAGAGTTTCGTGTAAACTGAGTTCTCCGGCAGATGTGAGGGGAGACAGTTTGACTCACTGACAGCGCGTTCCTGCTTTTGTTTGGCAAAAAAACACTCTACATATTGTTCAGAAGCCAGAGGCAATGGAAGGATGGGATGGAATAATACAGTGAAGATCACCACCGTCCCACTGGAAGGCAGGATCCTTGGCATCCAACCAACAACAGACAGTGGCTCAAGAGGAAAGTAGCAGCAAGATCAACCTTATTCAAGGGTGGATGTCAATGTGCTGGAAGCAGCTCAGAGAAGGTTTACCACACAAATACCTGAGATGGGTGGGTTGTCTGATGAGGAAAGGTTGGGCTTGTATCCGCTGATGTTTATAAGATTAAGAGGTGACTTGATTGAATCATACAAGGTCTTGAGAGTTTTTTAAAAATGTATTTATTATTGTCATAAGTAGGCTTACTTACGAAGTTACTGTGAAAATTCCCTATTTACCACACTCCGGCGCTTTTTCGGGTTCACTCAGAGAGAAATTAGCACAGCTGATGATTCTAACTAGCACGTCTTTTTGACTGTGGGAGGAAATGGGAGCACTCGGAGGAAACCCACACAGACATGGGGAGAATGTGCAAACTCTGCACAGACAGTGACCCAAGCCGTGAATTGAACTCGGGTCCCTGGTGCTGTGAGGCAGCAATGCAAACCATTGTGCCATCGTGCCGACAAGAGAGAGAGAGGATATTTTCTCTTGTGGGAGAATCTACAACTAGGGGGTCACTGTTTGACAATAAATGGTTGTCCAGTTAAGGTGGAGATGCGACAAAATTATTTCTCTCCGAGGGTCGCGAGTCTTTGGAACTCTCTTCCTCACAAGGTGGCAGAAGCAGAGTCTTTGAATATTTTTGAGGTAGTATTGGATAGATTATTGATAAGCACTGTGTGGAGGAGGGGTGGTGATAGGCTATTGGGAAGTGGGTGGGATGCAAATTTGAGATTAGTACCAGATCAGCCACGAGTGAGGCCAAAGGGCTGAATAGCCTACTTCTTGTTGGTATGTTTTTTATACTTATTAAATATCAATGTCTAAGTTGGATCTGCAAAGAGGAAGGGTTTCAGGCACAATGCACAACATGGTCTTACCCCCTGATGATCTGATGGCGACCAGTAGTAGGTTCTTGTCCACTGGCTCCTTTGACTCCTCCTCTGAGTGCTGAAGTTTCTCAGCGACAGACAGTACAATCTCCTGCACCGACGCTGACAGCCTACTCTTAATAGTCACGTAGGAATGATCGCTCGAGTAAACACGGCAGAAAACTGGCGACACGGGGAGAAATAGGAAGGAAGAGCGGTGTCAGGGTCATTCAAATAGAAGCAAACAACAAAGCAAACTTAAAGTCTGGTCTGAACAGCAGCTTGTCCTTTAGAATTTAGGCTATTGAGTTGGATGATCAGCCATGATCGTGATGAATGGTGGAGCAAACTTGAAGGGCCAAATAGCTTCTTCCTGCTCCTATCTTCTATGTTTCACATACAGTTATGTGTATGATATGTTCTATTCCAGACAGTTATCACACCGAACTAACATTTCAAACAATCTACATTATACCTGGTTAATTAGAACATTTGACTGTTATGACTCAGATTGCCAGGCTGCGGAGGGTATAATTAGAACTCAGTCTTTAGGTAATTAAAAGCTTATGCTTTTGAAGGCTGTCTTTGTTTGTACGTCTGTCGGGCTTGTTATGTCATCTCAGAGGCCAATAAAGCAATCAATCATCCAACATTAAACTGGAGTCATATTGGGTCGGGGAGACAAAGATGGCAGGTTCTCCTTCCCACAGGATCTTTCATGAAACCAGCCGGCATGGTGGCACGACGGTTAGCACTGCTGCCTCACAGTGCTGGGAACTCAGGTTCAATTCCAGCCTCAGGTGACTGTCTGTGTGGAGTTTGCACATTCTCCCCATGTCTGTATGGGTTTCCTCCGGGTACTCCAGTTTCCTCCCACACTCCAGGGATTTGCTGGTTAAGTGGATTGCCCCTTAGTGTCAGAAATGAATTTTAAGGGTAAATATGTGGGGTTATGGGAATAGGGCCTGGGGTGGGATTATTGGCAGTGCAAGCTCAATGGGCCAAATGGCCTCCTTCTGTAGTGTAGGGGTTCTATGGTGCAGTTGGACTCTTATTGACCATATCTTATCTTTCCCAAATGCTGGCTCTGACACCAAGCTCCCAAAATTTCCGGATTTGTTTCTAGAATTGAATTCCGCAGTGGGATACGAACTCTCAGCCTCTCATCCAGTATGAAAACCACTACGATTGTAAATGGTTTTCAAAGACAAAATCCAAAGAGATCATTAACCGAGTTTCCATTTTATTCTGGAAGTTAACTGGCATTAATAACTTTGCTGGGTAAATTATTGATTATTGTCCTGTTGCTCTGAGCTGTAGGAAGTCCTTTGTTTGGAAGGCCAGTCTTGTCAGACTCGTTCCCCTTCTGGTGTTGACTCATCACCAATTTCGTAGTTGTACACATCGGAGTGACAGCATCAGCAACCTCTTCCACATTCCTGCTGAGCAAGTGAACTGGCCCTCTTCCGTCACAGCTCAGTGCAAACCAGTTCAGCGTGAATGTGCTCAAGCCTCAGTGCGAGGATGCTCTTTCTCAACACAAATTACTTCAGTCAGATCAGAACGATTTACCTTCTTAATGCAGGTTTGGTACAAAAAACAGAAAATGTGGAAAATCTCAGCAGATCTGACAGCCTCTGTGGGAGAGAATACAGTCAATGTTTCGATGGATGACCCTTCGTCAGGGCATCTTACCCAGGTCCACCTTCCCACCTTATGCCCATAACCCCATACATTTACCCTGCTAATCCCCTAACCTACACGTGTTTGGACACCGAATGAGAATTTAAAACCAAAAGAGAAAATGCTGGAAAATCTCAGCAGGTCTGGCAGCCTCTGTAAAAAGAGAAAAGAGCTGATGTTTCGAGTCCAGATGACCCCTTGTCAAAGGCCTTTTTTGAAACATCAGCTTTTCCTCTCCTTACAGATGCTGCCAGATCTGCTGAGATTTTTCAGCATTTTCTCTTTTGGTTTCAGATTCCAGCATCGGTAGTAATTTGCTTTTATCAAGGGACAATTTAAAATTGCCAATCCACCTAACCTACAATATCTTTGGACATTAAGAGGCAATTAGCATGGCCAATCCACTTAACCCGCACATCTTTGGACTGTGGGAAGAAACCGGAACACCTGGAGGAAACTCACGTAAACACAGGGAAAACATAGGAAGCTTTACATAGTCACCCAAGTCCGGATTCGAACCCAGGCCCCTAGCGCTGAGGCAATTTGCTCCAACGTACACAAACAAGTGGACAAAGGGTCATCCAATCTTGAAATGGTGGTTCAATTCTCTCTCCACAGTTGCTGTCAGACCTGCTGAGATTTTCCAACATTTTCTGTTTTTGTTTCAGGTTCCAGCAGCAGCAGTAAATTTGCTTTCAACTATGGGTTTGGTTCACTTGAGTTCACCTGGTCCAACTGACAAGAGCCCCTCACACAGTAACAACGCAGAACGATTCAAACTTACTCTCATCTGTGCCACGTAGTGGCTCCCTCTGCTGCAGGCAGATATCGGTACGACTAAAGTGACGGAATAAAGGTTTAACCTGTTCAAAGACAAAGACAGAGTATTATAGCGTAAACGCTTAGCTGTGTCCTAAATATCAAGGATTAGGATTGCAGTCCATTTGAATATTATTCAGCAGTTTATCAAGAAAAGCCTAAGAATGACTTGCAGAAACAGAGCCTCGACCCAGAGTTGTCTACCTTGCAGCTTCCTTCCTCTGTTGCTCCCTAACCATTCTGCAGCAATGGTTGGTTCTCATTATCACACACAAACTGCAATGCGGTTTGTTAGGGCTGCGTTTCCCAGCGTGGACTGCGCTTATCTTAAGGCAAAATCAAGATCCTTGTGGCAGGTTTTTTTTTTTACTGGCCCTTTCCCCGTCCAATGTTGGGTCAGTCTTTGGCTATTGAGGCCCCACTGTCAAGAGAGGTCACCCTTAAAGGCTGCCAAATTGCTATTTCTTTTCAATTTTCCCCAAATTCCACCTGGTGACCGTGCTTTAGCTGCCACTCATACACTTCGCCTTATGTCTCTCCTCTGTGAAGCAGATTGATGGAGCTATGGCATTAAAAAGGTACTGCTTAAACATAGTTAGTGCATAATCCAGGGCGGCGCAGTGGTTAGCACTGTTGCCTCAAAGCACCAGGGACCCAGGTTTGAGTCAGGCTTCGGGTGAGTGTTTGTATGATCTTGCACATTCTCCCTGTGTCTGCGTGGGCTTCCTCCAACACTCCAAAGATAAGTGTGTTAGGTTGATTGGCCATCTTAGTATCAGGGGGATTAGCCTGGTAAATAGTTACAGGGATAGGGACTGGATCAAATTGTTGTTGGTTCAGGCTCAATGGGCCAAATTCTTCTGCACTGTAGAAATTCTATTCAATATAACACTTCAGTGCAGTATTGAAGGAAATGTTACATTGTCCAAATTGTTAGGATCTTAAACAAAGATCATCGACTTGTTTCTGATGGTCAAATATCTCATAGCTTTACCTGGACAAGAATGGAGAGTGCTCCTGATGCATTGGAGAACATTAATAAATCAAAGTTCCAATATAATAATAAACTGCCCACCCCAACGAGTCTGTGCCTGTGTTTAACACCACCTGAGCAGGTAATGCTGCTGTCTCTTTATCCCCTTCTCTTTCAGCCACCATTTCAATCTAACCTTGAATGTTGACACAGTTGCTACCTGAACCATAATACCTAGAACTGAATTCCACAGCCTCATATCTTCCTACGTAATATAGAACTCTTTCTCTCCCACTCCTCTAAATCTATTACCTTTTACCTTATGCCTACGCCCCTTACTCTATCCCTCAACAAGCTCTCCCAGCTGGACTAGTCGTTCCTTTTAGTGGAATCTTGCTGTGCACAATTTCTATCCACAAAATGGTTAGTGACTTCATACATCTGAATAACTGATAGACCATGAAGGACAGTTTAGACATCCTGAAGGCATGCAGCGAGCTAGATTAATGTGAGTTTTCTTGACTTATCATGAGCCACACCAGATGGTACTTCTGACCCACCAAATACAAGATGACAAATCTGGTTCCTCCGCTGTCACAGAATTACAGAGTTTACAACACGGAAGCAGACTGTTTAACCCAAACACTGCTGGTATTGATGGTTATCCTCCATTCCGGCAGCTGTTTTAATCCCAGATGAACATCTGCCTTTGTTCTCCTTTCCTTCAAGCACCTCTTCAACCTTTTCCTAAATATTTACACAGTCTTAGCTTCAATCACCAGTTCCTGCAATATATTTCACAGCCTCATGACCTTCTGTGTGAAAAGGTTTCTCCTGATCTTTTTCTCGTGTCTCTTACTATTAATAGCATCAATATTCTTCATATCTGAAGATGTGCGGGTTGGGTGGATTGGCCATGCTAAGCTGGCCCTTAGGGTCAGGGGGATTAGTAGGGTAAATAAGTCGGGTTATGGGCATAGAGCCTCGATGGAATTGTGGTTAGTGCAGACTTGATTGGCCGAAAGGCCTCCTTCTGCACTGTAGGGATTCTATGATTCTCCGATTCTCTGATTCTATATCTACCCACTCAAAGAGGTAATAGGGAACCATAATGCCATCAATAAACTACAGACATTGACTGGCATTTTCTCATCTTGCCTGCCATGCCATTATATTGAATAGTAAAGTGGGAATGTCTCTGAGCTAGTAACCCAGAATAATCCTCTTGGGTAACAAGTTCAAATCCCACCACCAACAATAGAGGAATTTAAATTCAGGTAATTAATAAACTGGGATGGAGTGTTTTTGGGGCAGCATGTTGGCATAGTTGGCAGCACTGCTGCTTCACTGCTCCAGGGACCTGGGTTTGATTCCCGGCTTGGGTCACTGTCTGTGCAGAATTTGCACATTCTCTTTGTGTCTGCATGGATTTCCTCCCACAGTCCAAAGGTGTGTGGGCTAGGTTGATTGGTCATGCTAAAAAAATTGCCCCTTAGGGTCCTGAGATGTGTAGGTTAGAAGGATTAGAGGGTAAATATGTAGAAATATGGGGGTAAGGCCTAGGTGGGGTTGTGGTCGGTGCAGACTCGATGGGACGAATAGCTTCCTTCTGCACTGAAGGGTTTCTACGATTCTACGTGGGGAATTGGAGAGGCAGGGAAGCAGACCATGCAAAGGTCCATTGATCTTAGGCAGGATTTTCTGACCTTAGGCAAGTACAGCTGGAAAATCCCACCCATTGTATCCACATTTCTAACTTGTGTTCTATGGAGAACAAGTCAGATTAGACAAGCAGTGCAAAAAAAAATACAACACAAATTGTCGTACTCCCAATTATGGTTTCTTATTTGTGGCAAGATATCAAATGGAAGATATTAAATTTATTATCCCTTTATGTTTCTAACTTCTCTATTCACTGGCTTCATGATTGGGTTTGTTTCTACCATTTATATTGAGCAGCAAATTTGGTCAATCCAGTAAATGTGCCTTCAATCTATTACATCAAAGGTTTAACTCATCTTTTGTTGGCAGCATGGTAGCAGAGTGGTTAGCACTGCTACTTCACAATGCCAGGGATCTGGGTTCAATTCCCGGCTTGAGGTCACTGTCTGTAAGGAGTTTGCACATTCTCCTCATGTCTGCGAGGGTTTTCTCTGGGTGTTCCAGTTTCTCTCGCATTCTGAAAGACGTGCTGGTTAGGGGCATTGACCCGGACAGGCACCAGAATGTGGCGGCTAGGAGAATTTTACAGTAACTTCATTGCAGTGTTAATGTAAGCCTTACTTAAGACTAATAAATAAAAACTTAAACTTTTTTCTTCACTAAGCTGTATCATGTCGGTCTAAAGGCGGTTGGGGTGTGTGGGGTAGGTCAGTGCTGAGAAATGGACCCTCTATTTCAGGTGGACCACAGATCAGATGGAGAGTAGAATCACTCTCCATTAATCCAGTTCTAGAGTGACTTCTAAGTTTTTATTGGGTTAGCTGTCTTCATGGGTTTGATTGAGAATGCCAATTCAGTGTTAATTTGTGTTAGTTTTGGTCAGTGAAGATGCTAGAAGATAGGGCAAAATTCACTGCACCCTTGTCATGATGTTGGAATATTCTTGAGACCAACAGCTGTGCAGCTCACCTGGGGCAACATCTGAAAGCTCGTGCTACCAAATAAACCTGTTGGACTTTAACCTGGAGTGAGACTTATTGTGTCCAATGCTGGCAACTCCACATACCAGCTCAGATTGAAACACACCAAGCTATAATGACATCTCAGTGCTGCTCTCACTGTCTTGAGATTGGCTGAAACTTCAGCCATTTGTAGAATCCACACATTTGTAGAAAAAGACCATTCAGCCCATCAAGTCTGCACTGACACTTTCTGACAGAGCATCTTATCCAGGCCCTTTTCCCATAACCCTTACATTTTACATGGCTAATTCATCTGACCTACATATCTTGGGACACTAAGGGGCAATTTAGAATGGTCAATCCAACCAATCTGCACATCTTCGAAATGTGGGAAGGGAACTGGAGCACCTGGACAAGACCCATGCAAGCACGGGGAGAAAGTGCAAACTCCACACAGACAGTGACCCGAGACTGGAATTGAACCCGGGTCCCTGGCATTGAAAAGCAGCAGTGCTAACCACTGTGCCATTTATAGGCAAAGAAGGTCTTCAAACCATTGATCTTTCTTCAATTTCAACATAAAACCTTGGATTAACCCAATGCACCATTCTGTCCCCTTTATAACCAGTCTACCCGTTAATTCATTCTTTATTATTTACATGCACAGTAGGAATATAAAACTTGAGGGGAATTTTTTTTTTACCTGTTTCTTTCTCAAGTGGCTGCATTCCTCTGGTGGCCTGCATTTGAGGTAAATAAATGGTGTTAATGCTGGAGCCTGTGTCACACTGTGAGTCAGTGTTACGGTACATGCAGAGAAACTCAATTAGACATCTAGGTGAACATCCACAGGGTATTATTAACAACTTTACCATTTTAATGAACATTTCCGGATAATGCCATTAATGCGGAGCGATAGTGTCTTAGCTCTGCAGGCTGAGCCAGTAACCTCACTGACACAAAAACGTCTCATAAAACATCACTTAAACAAGCTGGGATATTGACCTCCTGTGGTTGTGCACCTAATCCATCCTACTCAGGAAGAATATCAATAAAAATGCTTGCTACATCGCTAGTATAGTTCACCCTTTGGAGAGCTAATCTGTCTTTCTTTTTCAAGATCAGACAGAGGTCCCTGGGAATGTGTCACCGAGGTGACTAACTCTGGGAGGAAGTTTTAGCTTGCACCACCTCTTTCTAACCCCCTGACCCAAGTTCCCACTGGATATCTCTCTCCATGGCAGGGCTTCCTAATGAAAGTAAACAGATTCCTCCACCATCCAATGTTAAGAGTAAGGATACAGTTAATGGCAGGACCGTAAACACTACTGACGTATGCAAGGATCTTAGGATTCAAGTCCACAGCTCCCCGAACATGGCCACACAAGTAGATAAGGTGATAAAGAAGGCACGTGGTATGCTTACGTTTATTGATTGGGGCATTGAGTATAGGAGTAAGAATGTCATGTTACTGCTTTATAAAACCTTGTTTAGGTCGCACTTAGAGAATTGCTTTCAATTCTGGTCACCAATTACAGGAAGGATGTGGAAGCTTTGGACAGGGTACAAAAGAGGTTCAGCAGAATGCTGCTTGGATTAGCGGGTGTGAGCTGTAAGGAGGCTGGATGAATTAGGCTTGTTTTCTCTGGACTGGTGGAGGCTGAGGGGAGACATGATAGAAGTCTATAAAATTACGAAAGGCATAGATAAAGTTGACAGAATCTCTTTTCCTGAGTTGAAATGTCTAATACTATGGGGCACACACTTAAGGTGAGGGGGGAAGTTCAAAAGAGATGCGAGGGACAAGTTTTTTACACAGATAGTGGTAGGTATCTGGAACTCGTTGCCGGGGTGGTGATGCAGGCAGATACGATAGGGGTGCTTAACGGACTTTCAGAGAAGCAGATGAATATACAAGGAATAAAGGGATATGGACAAAGGGCAGGCAGAAGGGATTAGTTTAATTTGGCATCACATTTGGCACAACATTATGGGCCGAAGGGCCTGTTCCTGTGCTGTACTATTCTATGTTCGATCAATTGGAACATCCTTGGCTCTTACCTGAACTATAGAGCCTCTCCAACATTTTTTTAACTAATAAAAAAGCAGTCAAAGAAACAAGCACACAGGTAAGGTTATAAAGTAAGGAAGCATTGTAGTTGTAACAATTCAGGTGACATAAGTTTGATTCTCACCCCGGGCAGTTATTAATTCAGTTTTATTTTTTTAAAAAGATTAAAATCTGGAAATAAAAAGCTGTTACCAGCAAAAGTATCTGACAACTCATCAGCTCGTTCTGCACAAATCGAGATGGTAAATATTGCAGGCTGTTTGGCTGTGGAGGCCATCACACCAAACCAGATTTTACCCCCCTCACTCACAAACTCCGCATAATTGAAACTTTGCCCCGGGGACTCCCTTTCCTCCAGGAGCTTTCAGGTTTTCAGTCCAAACCCTCACCCTGGCCCCTCCCAAACCCCTTCTTCCCCCCACCTCCACAACAGGACTGGGACTGAGATTGGCCAATTTACCATAGATCAGGGATCAAATTTGGAGTCCGGACTTGTCCTTAATTTCAACTCTACCCACCATCCACCCAATATATCTTTGGATTTCTCATCCATACAGTCCTCCTACATTGTGCAGTTTGTATTTACACAGTCTCTCTCCTGACCTGTATTCCACCGTCTCCACCATGTGCTGCAGCCGTGTTAACTCCTCCTTCAGATTCGGATAGAGGTGCAGCTCCTTGCTGGCAATAGCATTCAGGTCCTATTTGATGTGGGTTAATGCAAAGAGATGTATTTATTTTCAAACTGCCAAGTCAGCAACATTGCTGGAGTGCAGCAATACAACCTTAGCAAAACATGGAATTAGTATTTATTTGCCAGAATGGGGAATAGGTTAAGACCCAACACACTTGCAACCATTTTACTAAAATACTGTCACAAACAATTTTCCACATTGCATCATAAGGCAATGATGGTAATAAGCTAATGATGGTGTCTTTGGCAGCATGAATTTCAAGTGGAATAGCTAAGGCAAACTGAGAATTTAAGTTTGAGTTTTTTATTCATTCATGGGACATGGGTGTCGCTGGCTCAACCAGTATTTATTGCCCATTCCCAGTTGCCGAGGGCAGTTGAGAGTCAACCATATTGCTGTAGCTCTGGAGTCACAAGTAGGCCAGACCGGATAAGGATGGCCGATTTCCTTCCCTAAAACTCATTACTGAACAATGGTTTTATGGTCATCAGTAGATTCTTGATTCCAGATTTTTTTTATTGAATTCAAATTCCACCACCTGCCATGCTGGGATTCGAACCCAGGTCCCCAGACCATTAGCTGAGTTTTCGGAGGAATAGTCCAGTGATAATATCGCTAGGCCATCGCCTTCCCAAGGCAGTAAAATAAGGGAGCAAAAATTTAAAATGTTTGTATCACAAAAATAGGCCATTCTGCCCAACGTGCCTCTGCCATCTCCTGTGTAGCAAGAATCTAAGAGTAAACACACTGCTTAGAGCTACTGAAGAATAAATTCAGTATAGAATTTCAAAATGAGGAATCTGTATTCCAAGCAGTATGAATTTTGAAAGGATCCACTGCAGTCTGTGGTCTACGGGCCACTGATGGTCTGCAAAGATACTGCAAGTGGTCCATTAAAATAACACAGAAGCCTTCTCATTAGGTCAGCATTATCCGTTTCCACTGGTAGGCCCAGTACGGATAAATGTACCCTGATGATCGTAATGTATTTATGATGTTATCATAAACTATTAGAAATGGCTGTGTTTTTAATACCTGTTAATCTATCAGTTTGACTCTTATCAGTCGAAGGCTATGTAAATAAAAATATTTATGTATGCTGTGGTCCACAAAAGCTTTTGATGATTATCTAGTGGTCTGCATAAAGGGAAAGGTTGGAAACTGTCAAGCTATTGGGTCAGCAGTGGGATTGAAAGCATTGAAAGCACTGGGGCAATACAGTAGGACAGTGGTTAGCACGGCTGCCTCACAGTGCCAGAGACCCAGGTTCAATCCCAGCCTCGCGTCCCTGTCTGTGGGGAATTTGCACATTCTCCCCATTTCTGCATGGGATTCCTCCTGGTACTCCAGTTTCCTCCCACGTTCCAAAGATGTGCTCGTTTGGTAAATTGGCCATGCTAAACAGCCCCTTAGTATCAGGGGGACTGGCAGGGTAAATACTTGGGGTTACGGCGATAGGCCCTGGATGGGATTGTTGTCAGTGCAGGCTCGATGGGCTGAATGGCCTTCTCCTGTACTGTAGGAATTCTATGAATTCAGTTTGGGGAAGTGTTGGCTGAGCCACATTAATTATCTGGCTGTAAACGGTGTTTTCTCTGTCCTCTCCTGGCATCAGTGACGCGTGAGCTCTGGCAGCCTGAACTCAAAGTGTCTGCTGTTTATTCAGACAGATGGGCCACTCAGTCAGTGTGTTTATGTGGGCAGGCTGGTACAGCAGGTGAGGGCTGCAGCCGGCAAACTAAAGTCAGGTTGCTAATTTCTCAATGACTGCATACGAGCCGTTTTCTAGTAAAAAAGCACATTCCAGCCAGTCTCCACTCAAGCCAGGTCTGCGCAGTGTAAATTGGCCGCAGGGTTTCTGAAACGGATGCAGGTAATTTAGAAAACAGAAACTGTGTTGACACTGAGGTTGTACAATGCAACACTGTGTGGAATAACAGTTAGCAATCAGCTTGTGGTTCATCTCAGCATGTTGCTATAACACACACAAGCAATGGCTCAGTTGGTGACATTCTTATCTCTGAATTAGAAGGTTGGGAGTTCAAGTCCCATTTGAGCATAAAAACGCTCTGACGCGGTACAGAGGGAGAGCTGCACAATAAAAGATGTTGGCCCGACTTGTTCGGCCACCCAGAGTCCAGGGAGAACACATCCTCGCTGACTCGAGAGGGCTAGCGGCCATTTTATGCTCAACAGGGAGGCTTGATGGCACAGTGGTTAGCACTGCTGCCTCGCAGCACTAGGGACCCAGGTTCGATTCCAGCCTTGGGTCATTGTTTGTGTGAAGTTTGCACTCTCCCTATATCTGCCTGAGTTTCCTCCCACAGTGCAGATTAGGTTGATTGGGCATGCTAAATTGCCCCTTATTGCCAGGGGATTAGTGGAGTAAATAGATGGGGTTACAAGGAAGGGGCCTGGATGAGATTGTTGTCGGTGCAGGCTCGATGGGCCCAATGGTCTCCTTTTGCACTGTAGGGATTCTATAATTCTATTGGCAACAGGTGACAAGTCTCACCTTAGACAGCTGTCAACCAATCGGATTGGTAGCTTCTTACGTAGTAGAAAGACGCTTCTAATGGGCTGCACTCCTTCCCATCCGAGATGTAGGTTTTTAAATTTTTCTATTCCCCCGGCCCCTGATCTGTTACCTGCCCATCAGCCTTAAAATTGAGCCTGGGTGGGAAATGGCCCTTAGGTGGCCTTTAAGTGCCCACTTAGGAGCTTTTAACAGGGCAAAGGTGACCTTGCCCCCAACAAGCCCCTTCGCATCTTGCAAAACTGCTTCCAAGTCAGGGTGGGCGGGATCTTGAAGAGAATCCCACTCGTGTAATCACACACACCCATCTGAAAACTCACAGTGGAAGTGGGGAGGGTGAGTTTAGACCTTGTTAATCCAAGATCCCATCTGCCCTTCAAGTGGATATAAAAGATCACATGGTACCAATCTGAAGAAGAGCAGGCAAGTTCCCTCTGATGTCCTGGCCAACATTTATCCCTCAATCAACATTGCAGAAAGAGATTATAGGTACCTAGTCATTATCACATTGTTGCTTGTGGGAACTTGCTACACGCAAACTGTTGCTGTTTTTCCTACATCACAACAGTGACTAGACTTCAAGAGTATTTCATTGGCTGTAAAGGACTTTGGAACATCCTGTTGCCACGAAAGGTGATACACAAACACAAGATTTTCTTTTTAACAGTCTCTTTAACTTTGCTTGAGATCTGGAAGAGTAGTTCCAATTTACGTTCTCCAATTATTGTAGCACCTGTTTTCTGCTGACTCCCAGAATCCCTAGTTGCCTGAGAGCAGTTGAGAGTCAACCACATTATTGTGGCCTTGGAGTCACATGTAGGCCATACCGGATAAGGACGGCAGATTTCCTTCCCTGAAGGACATTAGTGAACCAGTTGGGTTTTTCCCGACAATCAACAATGGTTTCACAGATATCAGTAGATTCCAGACTTTTTTTTTATTGAATTCAAATTCCACCATTTGCTGTGGTGGGATTCGAACCCGAGTCCCCAGAACATTAGCTGAGTTTCTGGATTAATAGTCTAGTGATAATACCACTAGGCCATTGCCTCTTCTGTTTTCTTCAAAGTAATTTGATGTGATTGTTTACAACCAGCCGAGCAGACAGATGGGATCACTGTTTAATGTTTCATCTGAGAAACAGCATCTCTGACTGTCCAGCACTCCATCAGCATTATAGCAGAGTATCAGCCTTGATTTTTGTGCTCAAGCTATGAAGTGGGACTTGATCTCAGAATCTTATGATTCAAACGCTGCCAACAAAAACATGCCTGCCACACACATATGTAGCTCATAATGCCATGAAGAACATTATCATATCTTTGGCTCTGCGTTTTATAGCAGCCATATCAGCTAGAATTAACACCATTGCCAATTTGGAAAAATAGGCCAGTCCCAGAAATCTAGGAGTGAATATAGCAGATGAGGTGGCACTGCTGCCTCACAGCACCAGGGACCCAGGTTCGATTCCCAGCTTGGGTCACTGTCTGCGTGGAATTTGCGCATTCTCCCCGTATCTGCGTGGATTTCCTCCAGGTGCTCCAGATTCCTCCCACAGTCCAAAGATGTGCGGGTTAGGTGGATTAGCAATGCTAGTTACGGGGATAGGACCTGGGTGGGATTATTGCCGGTTCAGGCCTGATGGGCCAAATTGCCTCCTTCTGCACTGTAGGGATTCTATGATTCATTGCCAATTTGGAAAACTAGAGTAGTCCCAGAAATCTATGAGTCAATGTATTACAGCACAGTAGATGAAGAATTCACCTTCTAAGCATTAAACAGTGTCAAACAATAATGTTAATTTCAGATTTCCTGCACCTACAGTTTATAAATTTTAACTAGGTATATTTTTATATTTTAACTGGATATATCTTTCACAGTATAGGAGCAGTCAGGAAACACATAAACATTTCTTAGGACCATTCTCCTACCTTCAGCAACTTTACAGCAACTTCGTCTTCCAGCAGGAGATCCTTACACTTCTCCGCCCATTCGACTGTGACCCTTAAGACTGTCTGTTTCTTCGATTGAAGGTAGGCTTCACTCCAGTTTTCAGCTCTTTCGGAAGCTCTTGTGGAGTACGTAACACACTGTTAAGGACAACTGGTCTCAAATCTCAGAGGGCATGCCCATTATAGCTCATTGAAAGGAAGAAGTGCAACTAGGAATAAGTGAAATCAGATAGCTCCATGCAAAAAATTGCCATTGGAGAAATGGTGAAAAATTCCAATGCAGTTGCACCTTTTATTATTTTACTGACTGTTCCTTCTTTTTTTTTTTAATTCATTTGTGGGACATGGGCATCATTGGCTGGCCAGCATTTATTGTCCATCCCTAGTTGCCCTTCAGGAGGCAGTGGTGAGCTGCCTTTTTGAATTGCTGCAGTCTACCTGCTTGACTTGACCCACGGTGACATTAGGAAGGGAATTCCAGGATTTTGACCCAGCGACTGCAAAGGAACGGCAATATATTTCCAAGTCAGGATGGTGACTGGCTTGGAGGGGAACTTGAAAATGTGGTGTTCCTGTGAATCTGCTTGTCCTTGTCCTTCTAGATGGAAGTGGTATACAAATTGTGCAGGTAGTATAGAACTTGAACCAGGTATTGGGTTTATATCAAACCCGCCATTATAGCACCCAAGCCTGCTGAGCTCCTTCACCCATCGGTCAGCGCCTTCTACAATTTAGTTTCCATCAATCAGAAGGTGATGTCCTCTTTGCTCAATCTCAAATTCTCCTCTCAGAATCCCTACAGTGCAGAAAGAGGCCATTCAGCCCATCGAACCTGCACCAACAACAATCTCACCCAGGCCCAATCCTCATAACCCCATGTATTTATTCCATTCTGATGAAGGGTCATCCAGAATCAAATCGTTGTCTCTATTTTCTCCCCACAGATGCTGTCAGACCTGCTCACATTTTTCAGCCTTTTCTGTTTTTGTTTCTGATTCCCAGTGTCCGTAGTATTTTGCCCTTACTCTGCTAATCTCCCTGACACTAAGGGGTAATTTAGCCAATCAACCTAACCCGCACATCTTTGGAGCGTGGAAGGGAACCCACCCAGATTAGGGGAGGCCATGCAAGCTTCACACAGACAGGCTGGAGTTGAACCCCGGGTCTCTGGCTCTGTGAGGCAGCAGTGCTAACCACTATGCCATGTGCCTGAGAGCACTCATGCTTGTTATTATTCTGCTCCTCGGGTGTGGATAGCCTTCTGGCTTCTAATTTGCCTGCCGTTAGAGAGGGGTCTAAACCCAAGCTAATCCTCATCCACTATACTACTGTACGGACACAAGCAAACACAGATCACAAGATGTGATTGGGACTGTTAACTCGTGCTGATATCTTTCCTTGGTTCCATTGAATCCAGTGCTCCCACAGCTGCCTCGGCTGTGTTCAGCAAATTCAATGCATTAGGAATGGAAATTGGACCCTATTTATTCTGAGTCCCTCAATTCCCCATCAAGTCATGCATTCGTCCACTAGACATGCATCAGGAAAGCTCAGAGTGCGTTATATAAATTGGATTGCACCGCCAGGCGGAGGAGACCTGATTGATACAGGGACTGAACCAGGTCTCTAAGGGACTGTGTTTCAATCTCTACGCTCACTGTTGAGCGCTGCATAGAAACATAACAAGCAATAACACGTTGCTATCTGTGGAATGTGTAGCCCGGCAGCCACAACAACATTGCTAGTGTGGGATTAAGATGGGATTTAGGGAAGAACAGGGTGGCTGGGGTTATTATGAGAGAGTATTATTAGGCTTACGGCAACATAACAAGACTGCTTTAGACTTGCATTCCTCTAGATCCCCATCATTAATGGAAGTCCTGGATGACTGAGTGTTGCCTGGGTTAGCGGGAGCAACATTTGATAGGCAAATACATTGCCTTAACAGGAGCTCAGCCTAGGCAGGGCTGGGGAACTCCAGTTTGATTGCGGACAGAGCTGAAATGACTGACTTCAGTAATGAGTGTGGTCAAAGTGCAGTTCTTATACTCAGCATCAGTCCATAAGATGTAGGAACGGGTGTATGCCATTTGGCCCATCAAGTCTATTCTGCAGTTCAATGCAATCTGATATGTTAATCCTCAACTCCACTTTCCAATCTTATCTCCATAACCCCTAATTCCCTTACCGGTTAAAAATCTATCTATCTCAGCTTTGAACACTTTTAATAACCCAGCCTCTATAGCCCTCTGCGGTAAAGAATTCCACAAATAAATTATCTTTTGATAGGAGAAATTCCTCCTCATCTCTGTCTTAAATGGATGATCCTTTTCTCTTGAGATTGTGCCGCCCTCTGGTTCTAAACTCTCCCACAAGAAGAAACAATCCCTCAGTATCCATTCTGGTAAATCCCCTGAGAATAAAAGGTGTCTCAAAAAGATTGCCATTCATTCTTCAAAATTCCAATGAGTACAGGACCAAACTCTCCTCATAAGAAAATCCCTCCATATCTGGAATCAACCTAGGTAACCTTCTCTGGATTGCTTCCAATGCCAGTATATTTTTCCAAGTCACTTGGTGAAGTGGAAAAAGACAATTTCTCTCCAAATTGATTTCAAAGCAGCCCATTCAGATGAGGGCTCAACTTTTATGCTTTGTCTCACAACAACAATATATAATTATACGGTGCCGTTAATTTAATGAGACACTGCAAGGTGCTTCACAGGAGCATTATAATTATGAGCCACATATTAAGTCAGATGATCAAAAGCTTATAAAGATAAGTTTGAAGAACTATCTTACAGGAGAGTCTCAGTGTCACTATAAAGGTTCACATGTGAAAATTAGTCACTTGGGTGAGAAAATGGATGGTGGCAGTGACATGGAGAAGTGCATGCTGGGATCGATGGCCAGGAAATTGGCAGCTTTGCCAGTTTTCTGTCATGATGTGGCGATGCCAACATTTCATTGGGATGGGCACAATAAGAAGTTTCACAACACCAGATTAAAGTCCAACAAGTTTACTTGGTATCATGAATTTTCCTGAATCATAAAGCCTACAGAGCAGAAAGAGGCCATTCAGCCCATTGAGTCTGCACTGACCACTATCCCACCCAGGCTGTACTCCGGTACCCACTCATATTTAACACTAATCCTTCTAACCTGCGCATCTCAGGACACCAAGGGGCAATTTTTAGCGTGACCAATCAACCTAACCTGCACATCTTTGGACTGTGGGAGGAAACCGGAGCACCTGGAAGAAACCCATGCAGACACAAGGAGAATGTGCAAACTCCACACAGACAGTGACACAAGCCAGGAATCGAACCCAGGTCCCTGGAGCTGTGAAGCAGCAGTGCTAACCACTGTGCTACTGTGTCATCCAAATATCTCCTCAAATATCCGTCATGAGGAGATATTTGTTGAAGATCCCCAGTTTGGCCACGTTATTAAGAAGTAATTAGTCATAGTCCACAAAGGGCCATCTATAGCTCTCTCCATTAGAGACAGACAATTGATTGTAAAGAACTTGTGGGGGTGGGAGGGGAGTCACATGAAACCTGGCGGAGAGACACAGTCAGTATGGTGAGGGTAGGGGGATTTGAATTTGAGCCATTGTCATCATTATGCATCACACTGGACCCATATAGATACTTGAACAAGATGGTTAGACCCCAAATATTTGAGCGTGGGCCTGTCCCCCATTGAGTTAAAACAGGCTGAGGATCCTGATGTGCAAACCTTAATTTCGACTCCAGGATTTTGGGTTTGTGTATTTGAGGAGAGAAGGGATGCGACGGGTTGGGACTGAAATCTGTTCTCTCCAAGGTAAAAGAAAATGGGCACAAAAGTTTACCTTTCTCAGAAGAAATAGAGAGGACATGAAAGAGAGAAGAAAAAGGAAATGAAAGAGTTGTGTTCAGATGCCAAAGATTACGGGAGGTCCCTAATTAAAATAAGTATATGTAAAGATGAGGATGATCATTAATTTGGGTGTACGTTTGTTTGTGGATGAATGACATTTAACCCAGTAGGTGATGATAGGAATATTACAGGTCTTGTCACACAGACGTAGATTCGCAGTTTGATTTAATAATGAAGAGTGAGGCAATGTTTTCCAAAGGAAGGATATTGTTTGTGCAAAACTTGCAGCAGCTTGTTAGTTGGCATGAAAACCGAGTGGGTGAGAAGGAAATCATCCAGTAAAATTTCTGTAAGAAGACAAGAAAAAAAAAATCATCAGATTAAAACCTTGCTAACATGTATAAATAAATATTTCATACACAACACTAAATGTGCGGATCTTGTTGCAGCTAATGACTCTGTGGTGTCCTGATGGCAATGATGTCTGGGAATTGAATGGTAGCCAAAAAAACCAAAAGCCTTGAGGAACTGAGCTCTCGTGGAGATGTGTGAGGCAGAGTACAATTGAGGCATTGCACCCCTCAGGAGCTTCTGCTAACTGGGAGAGCTTTGGCCTACAGCTCCAAAAAGGAGCTGTGAATATAGGTATCAACAGGAGTGGTGCAGAACTTCTTGGCAGGTCCAACAAGGGTGTAAGAATCAGCGCTTTGGGTGGTTTCCACCCAAGAGTTTCCAAGCTTTACTTATTTTTTTCCACAGTTTAATGTCACGGGCATCCACCACTGCTCCCCGCCTCCCCACCCACCCACCTACTATAACAAAAACAGAAAGTGCTAGAAAAACTCAGTAGGCCTGGCAGCATCAGCAAGGAAAGAAAGAGAGTTAATGTTGCAACTCTAAAATTGCTTTTGCATCAGAACTAGAGAGGAGTAGAAATCTGATGGGTTTTAGAGTCAAAACTTTGGTTTTCCCATCCCTCTTGCCATGTGAATCGTAGCAGGCAGGAGGGAAGAGGGGCTGCAGGTGGTCAATCCTAAGGGCTGTTGACCTCAAATGGGATTTTCTAGTTTTAGGGAATGCGTGGCCAGAAAATCCTGCCCTTAAAGTCATAGAGATTATACTTCATGGAAACAGACCCTTCAACTTGTCCATGCCGACTAGGTTTTCTAAACTGAACTAGTCCCATTTGGCTCATATCCCTCTAAACCTTTCCCATCCATGTACCTGAAATGTCTCTTATGTTTTATTCTATGCAGAAGGTGTGTGTGTGTGTGTGTGTGTGTGTGTGTGTGTGTGTGTGTGTGTGTGTGTGTGTAGAGGTGATGGGGGGAGGGTGGTAAGTAGGTGAAGCAAAATAGGGTGTCAGGAATAGGTTGGAGGTCCATAGAAATTAAACAACAAAGATGTCATGGAAAACAAGACAAACAGGATTGTAATAATAGTTTTAAAGACTAAAGCAGACATTAGTAGCAGAGTAAAGACCACCACTATCCAAAAGCAAAACGTGAGTTCAAGGTGGAACAAACTGCCAGAGTTGTAGTAGAAGCAAGTAAACTTTTAAAAAGCATTTAGACAGTTATATGGGCAAAACGGATATGGAGAGGTATGGGCCAAATGTGGGCAATTAGGATTAGTTTAGGGGTTTAAAAAAAAGGTGGCATGGACAAGTTGGGCCAAAGAGCCTGTTTCCATGCTGTAAACCTCTATGACCTATGAGAACAAGATACAGACTGACACATGGCGAGTGGGGAGGGGTTGGAATCAAAATTACGGAAAGTTGTTGGGCTCGATGTCAAGTCTAAAAGGTTTGCTAACTGTCTAATCGGAAGATGAGGGATTTGAAAGAAGAACCTCACTTGGCTGTCATGTGTTTCTTCTGCTGTGGAAGTTTGCACTATGTAACTGCGAAAGAATATCAAAATATAATTGTGATCAGCAAGCTGCAATTGGAGGAGTAAATCCCACAGTGGCTCTTTACAAAGACAAGTATAGATCAGGGAGGTCATTCATTTTTTGTTACTTCTCCTATTGGAGGCACCTAATGTTTCTCCCCCTCCCCATACTCACTATCTGCCCCTTGATCGATACCACAGCGCTAGTACAGGAATTCATTATTCTGCACAGACGTGAAATTGCCAAATTTACATTTTGCTTGCACATACAGAAAAACATCCCTGCAGTTATGGATAATTTATACTTCAAAGTAACTGCAATGATTTTAGTCAGGCCATTGAGGTTGCCTATTAAAATATGAACTCCCTGATTAGGGAGTCACAAAAACATGTACACAAAAAGATATCTCTAATTAAGGAGTTAACTGATAGACCAATCAAGGATTCTTTTCCTTGTATTTAACTAGGAGTGTCAGTTCCTCTGGCACTCTCGATGGTGGACTGCTGGCCCTCTATCTACTGATTTGGGATTGTAAATAAAGAAATTTTGGTGAAGGCACTTATGCCTCCCAAGACTTATTACAGTAACCTAATTCAATTGGCTCAGTGATAGGAAATATTTTGCTTCTGATTCAGATGGCCAAAGCATTAAACTCCACACAAACGTAGGGCAGCCAATCTAACCTGACATTTCAGTGTAATGCTGAGGGAATGCTGCATTACCAGAGGAGCTATCTTTCAGACAAGATTTAAACCAAAGTCCTATCTGGCTATTTCTGGCTGATTTAATTTCAACATCCAATTCAACAGCATAATATGAATAAAAACTACAGCCTTCTGAGCAATAGAATCATAGAATCCCAACTGTGCAAAGGGAGGCCATTCAGCCCCTTGAGCCTGTTGTGACACCATAGCCAGTGGTTAGCACTGCTGTCTCACAGTGCCAGGGACCTGGATTTAAATCTGGCCTCGAGTCACTGTCAGTATGGAGGTTGAACGTTCTCTCCGTGCCTGCGAGTTTCCTCTGGGTGCTCTGGTTTCCTTCTACACTCCAAAGTTGTGCAGGTTAGGTTGATTGGCCATGCTAAATTGATTCTGATTTCGGGGGATTAGCTGGGTAAATGTCTGGGGTTACAAGGGTGGAATTGTTGTTGGTGCAGGTTTGATGGGCCGAATAGTCTCCTTCTGCATTGCAGGGATTCAATGAAATTCTGTGAAGACTGGAAAATCCCACCTGAGCTTAATGGACGTTTGCATGGCCCTCCCCCAGTGCAACTCATCAGCACATCTTTCAGACCATGGGAGGAAACCGGAGCACCTGCCTGCTGCAATTCCCAGAAATTCCTGGAAAAAGTCCAGTTCCAGTCTTTTTACTATGTAAATTTCTATATATCTAAGTAGCACCTCTTCCAGGAAGACTTGTATTTCTAAAATGACTTTCACAGCCTCAGAATACTCCAGAGCATTTTACAGCCAGTTAAATACTTTCGAAGCACAGGCTATATTACAACATTTCAAAACTACGTCATTAGCTGTGGAACACTTTGAGACACCCTCTTGCTATATAAGGCGCTATGTAAAAGGCAAGACTGTTCAGCATGCTATATTTGTGCCACTGTGCTACCCCAGGTGTATCCTAAGTGCAGGAAAATGGGATTAGTGCATCTTTGGTGGTAGATATAGTTGGTGTTGATTCAGTGAACCGAAGGACCTTTTCTGCACAGGATGATTCTATAAATCAATGACTCTAAGGAACCTTGGTGAGTTCCTGCAGTGCAACTTTAGTTTGGAATACACATAAGCTACCTGTAAACTGCGCAAGTCTTGTATACAACCACTAAACGTTTTGCGTCAGGGATTGTGACAGGTATAAAAAAATTAGTAGCGTCACACAACAAAAATGTTGTGGTTGCAACCTACTTCTTTCACTGAGGTGTATCTCAGGAAACATCTGTCTTCATTTTACACACAGAATTCAAGCCAATATCAAAACAGCATTGTTTTTCTCTGACCAAGCAGTCACTTAATTGCAAGATAAGATTCCAAGAATACACGAAGTGAAAATCATTTACCGGGAATATAAACACACCTATTCAATGGCCTCCACATACTGGATTTCCTGTTCACAAGAGTGAATACAGAGGCACAGTGTATTCTTTTATTCTTGATGGGATTTGGGCATCACTGGCAATGCCAATATTTGTTCCCCATCACCTAATTGTCCTTGAACTGAGTGCTTTACAAGGCTATTTCAGAGGACAGCTAAGAGTCATCTACTCATTCGGAGTCACATGTAGGCCAGACCAGGTAACGAGAGAATCCCTACAATGAGAAGGGGGCCATTCAGCCCATCGAGTCTGCACCAACAACAATCCCACCCAAGCCTTACAAACAAAACAGCACATAATTACCCTGCTAATCTCTCTAAGCTAAGCATCTTGAAACATTAAGGGATGATTTAACATGGCCAATGCACCTACATCTTTGGATGTAGGAGGAAACGAAAGCACCCGGAGGACATAGGGAGAATGTGCAAACTCCACACAAGCAGGGTTTCCTTCCCTAATATCCTTTAGCAAATGAGATAGCCTTTTACAACAATTGATGATCCTTTTGTGGTTACCATTACTGAGACTAGCTTTCAATTTCAGATTTTTAAAATTAATTTAGTTCTAATCCACCAATATCTGTGGAAAGATTTGGACTCATATACTCAGATCATTAATCTGGGCTCTCGGATTACTAGTCCAGTGACATTATCACAACACCAGATCACTCTCTGTGGAATAAGATTTTAAAGAAATATTTTTGACATTTTGGACAAACACTGGCAACCACAATGCACTTCGGAGTATTCCAATACAGTTTTGGATACTATCCTGTAACAAACAGCACGGTGGCACAGTGGTTAGCATTATGGCCTCATAGCACCAGGGATCTGGGTTTGATTCCCGGATTGGGTCGCTGTGTGGAGTTTGCATACTTTCCTCGTGTCTTCCTCTGGGTGCATCGGTTTTCTCCCACATTCTGAAAGGTGTGCTGGTTAGATGCATTGACCCGAACAGACGCTGGAGTGTGGTGACTAGGGGAATTTCACAGTAACTTCATTGGTGTTAATGTAACCCATACTTGTGACTAATAAATAAACTTTACAGTGTCAGCGATAACTCAACTCATAGCACACCTGTCTCAAAAGGTTGTATGTTCAAGTTTCACTCCAGGAAGCTGAGGAAAAGAACTCCAGAACTGAGAGAGTGTTGTCAGAGATGGTGGCTGGAATGCTATCACCTTGCTTGCCACTGAATTGGAGCTAGCGAAGGTCTTAGAATAAAATGTCCATTGGTCTCGGGCAGGATTTTACAATCTTGCCTGAGTGATGTCATAAAATCTCGACTAGCATCTTTTGGATGGGGCATTAAAGCGAGGTTCTGTCTGCATTCTCTGGTGGGTTTAAAAGAGCCCGTTATCACAAAGAAGAGCAGAAGAGATCTTCACCCTGCCCCCCCCACCCCACCTCACAGGCCAAGTGGTTAGCACCGTTGCCTCACAGCACCAGAGACCAGGGTTCGATTCCCGGCTTGGGTCACTGTCTGTGTGGAATTTGCATGTTCTCTCCCTATCGGTTTCCTCTGGGTGCTCCGGTTTCTTCCCACCGTCCAAAAGATAAGCTGGTTAGGGGTATTGACCCAAATAAACACCAGAGTGTGGTGACTAGGGGAATTTCACAGTAACTTCATTGAAGTGTTAACATAAGCCTTACTTATGACTAATAAATAAACTTTATCTTTAACTCTCAGCCACCATACTAAAACTCAGATTATGTCACCTTGTGATACCCTAGTGTATGTTTTTTCTGTTGAAAACTAGGCACAGAAATCTTGCTTAAGATCAAAGAGGTGCAATAGGGGAAGGTCACTGTCTGAGACCTTCCAGCCAGGGTGAACTGAGGGTGTGGGAGAACTAGAGTACCAGCAACATTAGACACTATTAGGTACAGTCGACTTGGGTACAAACAGTGCTAGACACTACAAGTATTCAATCTTACAAACTTTAATTACTTGTGCACAAGGAGAAACAGACTTGTAGCCCTCTGCAGAGTGTTTCTGAAGTTACATACAAACAACCTGGCAATTATAGTTAATTACAGCAAATGAGAAACAAGTAATTTTTCTATTCCTTTATTTGCATACATATTCACCAATCGTACCCTAGCTTTTCGCCCTTTCTTGTGCAGTGAAAACTGTCTCCTGCTAATACTTCATTTGTATAGCATCCTGTCTTTGCAATCCACTATGGAAAACTCTGATTTTTCTCATCCTTCGGTGAAGACCAAAAAACGGAATGTTCACAGGACTTACGCAAGTGAAGATTAGCCACTCGTGCTAAATACACAAGCACTGATTCCACAGACAACCTGTATGCTGATAAGCATTTTCCATTGCTTGACAAAAATTTGTGGACTTTAATTTTAACAATTTAACTTCCACAAGTGGATTGGAACTATAGAACACCATCCCTCTACCCAGTCGGTCTGAATGTACACAGTGAATATTACATGTGTCACTATTGAAGCACCTCAGAGCACAACTTGATCTATGTAGACAAGTTAAATACATTTTCAAAATGGTCAGTTTGCAATGTCTATGATGTTTCTTTCACTGCATTTTGATTTGATTTATTACATGTATTAACATTGTGAAAAGTATTGTTTTTTGCACGCAATACAGACAAAACATACTGTTCATAGAGAAGGCAGTGAGAGAGTGCAGAATGTAGTGTTATAGTCACACCTAGGGTGTGCAGAAAGATCAACTTAATGCAAGATAGATCCATTCAAAAGTCTGACAGGAGCAGGGAAGAAGCTGTTCTTGAGTTGGTTGCAATGTGACCTCAGACTCAGAAGCACCTCGAAGGGCAGCTTGACGTATGTAGAAAACCTGAACACTATTGCATTTAGGGTGATGGCCATTTTGAAATTTTTGTACCCATAAGACATAGGAACAGAATTTGGCCACTCAGCCCATCGAATCTGCTCCATTATACAATCATGGGTGATGTTTTATGTTCAAGTCCCACTCCAGAACTGAGGGAATTTTGTCGAAAATATCACAGTTTAGATGAAGCATTAAAGCTTCATCTGCATTCTCTGGTGGCTTTGTGCGATCTCAGTAGCACAAAGGAGAACAGAGGAAATCCCGTCCTGCTGGCCTACATCCCCTCAACCAACACACTAAAACCTTTATGGATAAAGTATAATTTTGCAAAAAGAAAATGTCCAAACCAAGGTGATGAGAAATCCAACAATGTGGAGTTTCTCTTCTCCAATTAGGGAGCTCACACCCTCTTCCCACAGAGAGACATCTCAGTTATTTAAATCCAATATCCTTAGGCAGAGGCTGTTCATGGGCAAACCTAAAGAGTGTGTCTTGTCATCTTGTTCCTATTGAGACGTGGGCAGATGGAGGTTCTACTGGATGGTTAGTCCAGCCGGTGAAGGGGCAGAACGTGAACTGCAACTGCTCATTTCCGCTGCAGGCCCATCCATCATGATAGATACAGAACTCCTATTCATGTATACCATGCTTGATCACCACCTAACATCGTCCAGCAGTTGACAACATGAGTTATTGTGCATGGGAAGATGAGGACAAAATGATCCTCCCCTGTACGGGATTGACGTAGGTGCAGCGTCAAACGACATCAAGTGGTTACCTTGATCTGTCAGCTCCTGTGGCACTTCTGATTCAACCTGGTTAGCAAGCTCATTAAAGTAATATGCAATAGGATGGGTGGGTAGGCAGAGGAAATGAGAATGGCAAGAACACAACTGAAGATTCTGGACGACGCAACAACTAGTGTGACAATTTTAAACAAGTTTTTTAAAACTTTGGAATTTTATGAGTGTCTGCCTCCTTCCAATTCAGGGAACTTTTCTCATTTCCCCTGGCTCCCCTCTTTTACTGGAGTTAACAATTTGTTAAGCTCACGGTTGACTTAGGGTAGCACAGTAGTTAGCACTGTTGTCTCTCAGCTCTATGGACCTGGATTTGATTCCCAACTTGGGTCACTATCTGCATGGAGTCTGCACATTCTTCTCGTGTCTGCATGTCGGGTTTCCTCTGGGAGCTCTGCTTTCCTCCAACAGTCCAAAGATATGCAGGTTACAAGCATTGGCCAGGCTAAATTGCCCCTTGTATGCTGGGATGCATGGGTTAGAGAGATTAACAGGGTAAATAAATGAGATTACAAGGATAGGGCCTGGGTGGGATTGTCGGTGCAGACTCGATGGGCTGAATGATCTCCTTCTGCACTGTAGGGTTTCTATGATTCCTTGACTACACTGGCTTTCTCCCAGTACCTTGTTCCATTAACCAATTTTCCTATATGAGTCAAGGCAGTGACGTTAATAGCTATTTGTTTGTATGCATTGTAATTGAACCCAATCCTTTCCAGCGTTCATGTGCTTGTTCATTTCAATCAGGTTTTTGGATCCCTGCGGAAAACAGAAATGTTGAAGCCAATGGAGAAACCTGCCTTGCTGTCACCTCCCTTTCACTCAAACTTGCAATTTCCTCTTACGTTTTTCCAAACTTCTTTTCGCCTTGAGTTGAGCATCTTTATTGTCCGAGAGCGTGGCCAGGATTCAGGCAGGAGAATCCCAGGAAGGCAATGAAAGGACATCTTATGCAAGTCCACAAAGCATCCCTAAAGAGGTCAAACATACTCACTTACTCCGGGAGACCCTGGCTTTTGGCTAACCAAAATAGGGGACACTCATTTGGGAAGGTGCCAAACACAATGGAATACTGTGTGCAGTTCTGGTCACCCTATTATAGAAAGGATATTATTAAACTGGAAAGAGTGCAGAAAAAATTTACTAAGGTGCTAATGAGATTTGATAGTTTGAGTTATAAGGAGAGGCTGGATAGACTGGAACTTTTTTGTCTGGACCATAGGAGGCTGAGGGGCAATCTTATAGAAGTGTATAAGATAATGAGGGGCATAAAGTCAGCTAGATAGTCAATATCTGTTCCCATAGGTAAGGGAGTCTAAAACTAGAGGGCATAGGTTTAAGGTGAGAGGGGAGAGATACAAAAGGGTCCAGAAGGGCAACTTTTATAACACAGAGGTAAGTGGTTGGAACAAGTTGCCAGAGATAGTAATAGATGCAGGTACAATTTTGTCTTTTAAAGAACCTTTAGACAGTTACATGGTACGATGTATATAGAAAGATATGGGCCAAATGTGAACAATTGGGACTAGCTTAAGGGTTTTAAAAAAAAGGATAGCATGGACAGGTTGGACTGAAGGGCCTGTTTCCATGCTGTAAACCCCTATGACTCTATGACAATGAGGGAATGTACTAAAATCGCCTTAATATGGCACCAGATGTCACTGGGGACCAGGTATAAGCTATTACAGCTATTAGAAAAGGGCAAAATTTAATCCCATTATTCTTTCAACGCCGAGTTTTGAATCATAGAAATGAGACAGCACAGTGAAAGATCATTCTGCCCATCATTCCTGTACCAAAATCAATGGACTTTTGCATGTCACCCCCCGCCCCCAATACTCATACTCCCCCTCCCCAACCTGCGAGGATTCCCGTGGTGAGCAGAAAATTTCCCCCTTCATCGTGAACATGAAGAGGTGAAGTTTAGGCATTGGAGGGAATGCAAAAACCCCCAGACAACCCACCTACCCTTCACGCACCAACTGCCCCCTGTGTGTGTGTGTATGGTAGAGTCTGCAGATTGAATATTCGACTAGTCAGCCATCTCAAAACCCAAGGAACCAGAATCAAAGTAAAGCGTCCCCAATCCTGAGGGACTGCCTCAGAAGAGGGCACGGCAGGATGTGTGGAATCTTCCACCTTCCAATTCCGAAGGGAGCTGAGGACCATCGCAGACCAGATCAAAATCTCAGCAGAGAATGAGGGAAATGAACCTGCGTGTGGGGGAGGAGGTGGCATCAATATTGTGCGGCACCGTATTTACTATGATACACTTACACACCAGTCTGGTGATATTTACATCTAGTTTACTATGACTGAACCTCATCTGTATAATAAGGCTATGTTTACTGGCATAAACCATTACTCACCAGCTCTCAATGAAGTACTCGTAAATTATGTGACTATTATATAGTTTTTATACACATTCTCATATATACATACTTGTTGTGACTTGTCCTCTGAGGAATGGATTAAATTTCCACTTCATCAGTATGATGTCAATTGAAGTTCATCATAGGGAAAGACAAGTACTTCTTGGTTCCAAGGATAAGGTGGCCACTCCTTGGAAATTAAGTGGGGCGACAAAGTGCACAGTGGTTAGCACTGCTGCTTCACAGTGCCAGGGAACCAAGTTTGACTCCCGGCTTTGGGTCACTGTCCGTGTGGAATCTGCATAATCTCCCCATGTTTGCATGGGTTTCCTCCAGATGCTCTGGTTTCCTCCCACAATGCGAAAGATTAGTTGCACTTAGCCATTGCTAAGTTCTCCTTCAGTGGTACCCGAACAGGCGCCAGAGTGTGGCAACTAAGGGGATTTTCATAGTAGTTTCATTGCAGTGTTAAAATAAGCCTATTTGTGACACTAATAAAACTTCAAACTTTCTAGTTGGTTTTGTTGCAGGATAATAAAGGAGGAATATGTTGTAAAAATCGCAATAAAATAGTTCTATAATTAGAAACTACTTTGTAGGTGCCGTCTACGGGAGCAGGAAAGGAGATTGAAAAAATATATAGTGGTTAAAACAGCCTCCACTGCAATGGGATATACTGCAAATCTGCAACATACTGTTGCCACAATTTCAATCTGGCAGTTTATCAGTTAGAGTGTTTATTCTATTGCGATACGGTTGCAAAGTGATGAGACCGTGACCACAGCCAAATTACCGAGACAATGAGCAGGTAAATAAATGCACAATCTATTATGCACTAAGCCCCAGAAAAATATTGTTACTAAAACCCCCAAAATCCTGACAATGGTGGAACTGAAAGGTCGAACATTTACTCAGAGATCAGCAACCTGTTCAAACATAGCACAGGGCAAACAGCAGCAATTTAAAATGTTTGCATATGCTCAGAAAAAAACAGATAAAAAGATACAATTCAGCTGTACGGTCACACAGGGAAGAAGCAAAGGAATGCAGAGAGCAGCTAGAGATGCTGAAACAGGACCCTGCAAAGGATGAATGAGCAAAGGCGTGCTGTAACATTGAGAGGTGAGGGGGAGGAAGAATCTGCATCTGATTAAAAGAATCACCAGGTTACCAGGAACCCAGGTTCGATTCCCGGTTTGGGTCACTGCATGTGTGGAGTTTGCACGTTCTCCCCGTGTCTGCGTGGGTTTCCTCCAGGTGCTTCCTTCTCACATTCTGAAAGACGTGCAAATTAGGTGCATTGACTCGAACAGGCCCCGGACTGTGGTGACGAGGGGAATTTCACTGCAGTGTTAATGTTAGCCTTACTTGTGACTAATAGATTAACTATAAAAGGAAAAAGTTCTCAGTGCTGATCGAGTGAGAAAACAGGTGAGTTTTTGGGCAAGTTTGGAATTGCACTTATGGCACTTAATGCAAAACTGATGCCAGTGTGCACTGCCAGGCTGACACTGCCCCACGGGCACTCTCCCAATCATCCGATGAGTTTCAATCCTCCTAGCGAGCCCATCACGTCTGGTCTCTGCTGGTGGAAACCTTCCATGATTCTTGCTGGAAGATCCTCACCCGGCGAGGTGGTTAAGGGAAGGCCCTTTGGAATGTCCCGAGCTTGTGCTAAACATGTCATTAATATTTAAATCAGCTTCGAGCCAGGGCCGGTACACATGGGGGAGGCGGGAAACTGGGTGCATTTCTCCATTTTCACCTTCTGCCTAATCTTACCACCCCGCCACGTGTAAAATCAGGCGGGACGATGTTGTAAAATCACGCCGACAGTGTGGATTCTAAAGGGAAGATCAGGCATAAATAATGGGAATGACTCAAAATCTGTATCTCGGCTGCTCAACACGTGACCACAGACCCTTCGCAATGTAGCTGACTCTTAATCACTCTCTGAAATGGCCCAGCAAGCCACCCAATTCAAGGCCAATTAAGGATGGGCAACAAATGCTGGCAACGAGCAGGATATGCTGATAAGATTGGAATTGGCTTCAACTTGTGATGCCAAAAGGCTTTTTTGATGGTAGGAGCAAGGCAAGAGGGTGGATGAGGTTCTGAGGTGAACAAAAGAGTGAATTGGAGGAGGTTATGCAACAATTCGCATGCCCAACTCAAGGAAGTTTTTTTTTTAATTCATTCATGGGACATGGGCATCACCGGCTGGCCAGCATTCATTGTCTATCCCGAGTTGCCCAAGAGCAGTTGAGTGTCAACCACACTGCTGTGGTTCTGGAGGCATGTGTAGGCCAGACCAGGTAAAGATGGTAGAGTTCGTTCATTAAAAGATATTAGTGAAGTAGATGGGTTTTTCCAAAATCGACAATGGTTTCATAGTCATTAGTAGATGCTTAATTCCAGATTTTTTTTTATTGAATTCAAATTCCACCAGCTGCCATGGCTGAATTCAAACCCAGGTCCCCAAAATATTAGCTGAGTTTCTGGATTTACAGTCCAGCGATATTATCATGAGGCCATTGCCTCCTCTTAGCTGGGACAGATGAAGTGCAAGTTTCAGACCATCGTTCAGTACTTCAGGCTCAGCTCAGATTGCATTACCTATGCTGCTCAGAGGCCCCCTTGCCTAACTGCTTCACAACCACATCGAGCTGTGTCAGCTTTTTACTCCCATTATTAACACCATAATAGGAGACTAGGACTAGTTATCGGACTTAAAGGATTTATTCTGGCTAGACTTTAATAAGTTAATGAACAGCTATCGTCTTAACATTTACGATGGTGACAATGGAGAGTCTGGGGCTACACAATTAAAATAAATAGACACTCCTCATTATTATCCAACGTAACAGAACAGTCTCCCAGAGGATGAAGCAAGAACAAATCTTGGCAATGAAACACACATTTGATTTAACAAGTAGAAAACCGAATTGGACAAGAGAGAGTTTGATGGAATGCATGAAAGTGCTTATTACCTATTGCTGAAAAAAAAAATACTTGCACATTTTCTCTTGAAATGAATAAAGAGAAATGGGTCTAAAACAACATATTTCTTCACTTTCAAAAGATTTATTGCCTAGATCATTAAAAACGCCCACTAAGTGCACAGAAAAAGCTTATTTTTTCTCAGAAATTAGTTTTGTTTTACTGCCACAGGAAAGCCTTCCATTTTAAGAAAGTCCATTAAACCCATTCCTTTGACAAAGTACATATGATCAGTCCTTTTATTAATACATTTGTCCAGTCTTCTAAGTGAGGTTAGGCAAATTGGCTCCCTGGTTCCAATGTTATTACACTTCAAAACTGGTTCATTGACTACAAAGCACTTGGGAACATCCTTAGGTCACGAAAGGTATTGTGCAAATGGACGTCTTTCTTTATTCTTTTTCGGAACTATTGATGATACATCCAAGAAGCAAAACTGATGCAGAATGTCTCCCTGAACCACATGCCAACTCGGCAGAATGCCATTCTAATTGTACCATCTGTTTTCTTTTAACTTGGTCAAGCCCATTCCAAAGAAGGCATTGCCAAACTCCAACATTAAGAGACAATGCCCAGTCCAATGACAGGAAATTCGCCATGTTACATTAACAACAACACATGGGATTTCCATTGTGGCCCTGCAGGTGAGATCCTCTGGTTCTGACGGTGACCCTGGCCCGCTGAGGGTTCCCCAGTGACAGAGGGTACAAACAACAAGAAATCATTTTGTGGGAGCAAAAGATCTTGCTGCCAGCCAGTGGCAGAACACCTCCATTGTCTCAAAGCACAGCGTGAAGAGGACGTGAAAATGCCGCCCAACATTTAAATTTAAAATTATTTACAGCTTGGATATACTTGAAAAATGAGAAACCTACCAGGAAAAAAAAAGATAAACTACAAAAAGGACACATAAGCTGGAATCTCCCAGTCCCACCAACAGTGACCGACCCCTGCCATGATGGGGTGAAGATCCATAAACCCTGTTGACAGCAATGGGGATATTAGAAAGCCATCATGTATCAGTGCAGGCATGGTGGGCCATAGGGCCTGGTCCTGTGCTGCAGTGTTTTTTGTTCTTGTGTGCCAGGAGGCAGCCTGGGTTTACCTGCTGATCTCCACAGATCTCTCCAAGTAGTGATAAAATGGAGAGGCAAGTAGAGGCCATTAAGTGGATCAAATGACTGCAGTCAAGCCACTGGCCATCTTCCCCACCATTGGCATGGTGGTGGGAACACCTTGGTTATATCACCCACTGTCTTGCACATTTTGCCAGCCATTGTGTCACTCAGACCAAAGATGTGCAGATTAGGTTGGTTAGCCTTGCTAAATTGACCCTTAAGGGGAGGATTTTCCTATCCCACCCATCATGGGGATCGTAGAGGGGATGGGGGGTGGTCTATGCAAAGGTCTATTGACCTTGGGCAGGATTGGAGCGAGTGCCCTTAGTGTCAGGAGGTAAATACATGGAGTTATGGGGCTAGGACCTGGGTGGGACTGTTATCGGTGGGGGCTCGATGAGTCTTCTGCACTGTAGGGATTCTATGATTCTAGCCCATCCCTGAAGGGTTGGTAAAATTCAACCCATCATCTTACTTTTAAACAAGAATTCACTTTCAAAATTGGTAGTTTTCTCACAGACAGCGCTACTGAACGATGATTATTTACTCAAGTCAATGCACACCTTCATGGAAGAAACAGGATAAAGCAGCTTCTTGGCATTTTATATCAGCCAGGCTGCTTGGCACAATACAGGACCACAGTGATCCTCAGTGCCTGCTTAATCATTCCCCAACTCCAGCATCAGACTTGCTGCTGCGTCCAGGTTAATGTGCACACTGAAATAGCTAAACGTGCCCTTTATTGCTCTGTTGTGCATTGGATTTACGCCAGCTCCTACGCTGCACTGATAATACCTTCAAGCAGGTGCTATTCACATGACGTGGGCTACAAAGCAAGTGCAGAATGTGCGTGTGTCCATCTCTAATTGGAGAGAACTGAGCTCTAAAGGAGAATAGTTAACCCAAAGTCTGTGGCCTAACAGGGCTGATTAGATGCATCGGCCATGTTGAATTTTCCCTCAGTGTACCCAAACAGGTGCCAGCATTTGGCGACTAGGGGGATTTTCACAGTAACTTCATTGCAGTGTTAACGTAAGCCTACTTGTGATAATAGAAAACAAATCCTTTTGCTGGAATTTTACTGCCCCATCTGCCACAGAATCAGAGCGAGTAAGGGGCAGACAATGAAATATCTGCTGACTTTGGGTGGGATTCTCCAGTCTCACTTGAGTGAGGCAGTAAAGTCCCACCCATTATCCCATCAGGAACTTTGAGAGATCAACTGTGATCTAAGTGAATGGCAGAGTGGGCTCGATTCGCTGAAAGGCATGGGGGGAACAATTCTACCAAAAAAATTCTAAGTGTCGAATTTGTGTCAAAACCAGAGTAAATCATGCTGTTTTCTCAGCGAGAGTTTAAAAATGAATCTCCCACACTCTGTGCATTGCAGAGCGTGCCAGTGTGAATCTATTCCTATAGGAGAGACCAGCAGCATAGCATGAATGACCACTGCATATACATTGATCTGTCAGCATGTGACCAAATTAGCATGGTCAATCCACGTAACCTACACATCTTGGGACACTAAGGGGCAATAAATCCACCTAACCTACACACCTTTAGGCACTAAGGCAATTAGAACAAAGAACAGTACAGCACAGTACAGGCCCTTTGTAAATCAATGTTGTGCCGAGCTATGTCCAAACCCAAGATCAAGCTATCCCACTCCCCATCACTCTGGTGTGCTCCATGCGCCTATCCAGTAACTGCTTGAAAGTTCCTAAAGTGTCCAACTCCACTATCACAGCAGGCAGTTTATTCCACACCCCAACCACTCTGAGTAAAGAATCTACCTTGGACATCCTTCTTATATCTCTCACCATGAACTTTATAGTTACGCCTGCCTAGTAACAACTACATCCACTCGAGGAAATAGTCTCTAAATGTCTACTCTATTTATCCCGTTCATTGCCTAATAAATCACTATTAAGTCACCTCTCATTCACCTCCGCTTTTAAGAGAAAAGCCCCAGCTCCCTCAACCTTTCCTCATAAGACCTACCAGGTAAATCTCTCTATACTCTCACCAATGCTTCCACATCCTTCTTATAATGAGGTGATCAGATCTGCATAGTTGTATCATAACTCCATAGCTCTCAAACTCAAACCCGCTGTTAATAAACGCTAACACCCTATAAGCCTTCTTCACGGCTCTATCCACTTGAGTGGCAACCTTCAGAGATCTATGGATATAAACCCCAAGATCTCTCTGTTCCTCCACATTCCTCAGTACCTTGTTGTTGATGCTGTAATCCACATTCAAGTTTATCCTACCAGAATGAATCACCTTGCACTTATCAGGGTTAAACTCCATCTGCCACTTTTTAGCCTAGCTCTGCATAGTCAATTAGCACAGTCACTAAGGGGCAATTTAGCATGGCTAATTCATCCAACATGTACATTTTTGAAGTATAGGAGGAAACCCAAGCAAACACAGAGAGAATGTGCAAACTCCACACAGTCACCCAAAGCTGGAGTTGAACCCCAGGTTCCCTGGTTTGCGAGTCAGCAGTGCTAACCACTGACATCACACATAAAAGGTATGCCTACATAGGGTATAGAACACAGCAATTAACTTTACGAATACTTTCATGTGGCATTGTGTTATCAAAAATGAAAATGCCTCTCAACAAAGGGTTCTTTCGAATAGATGTTAATCTTGTGTAGTACATTGGTTTGCATTTGTAACACACTGTATAGTGGAACTCCCATGTGTGAGTAACTGTTAAGTCAATAGTATGCTTGAGTACATAATTAAGCTGTAGAAGATGGTACAATCTGAAGATAAAGCTCACAAGCTGTTATTGAATAAGTGTCTCAGCAAAATTGAATTTAATGGTATCATAGAATCCCTACAGTGCAGAAGGAGGCCATTTCATCCATTGAGTCTGCATTGATTCTCCGACAAAGTAGTTGTTGGCCCAGTCCATAACCAAGTGCCGCACTGTCAAAAGTGCCATTTTCCAGATAAGATGTGAGTTTGGGGTCTTGCCTACCCTCTCAGGTGGATGTGAAAAGATCACGTGACAATATTATAAAGCAGAGCAGGAGAATTATCCCCCAGGGTCCTGACTGTTTACTCATTTCTCCATGAACATCACACAAAGAAAACAGGTTGTCAAGGCTGGAATACTGTGTGCAGCTCTGGTCACCACATTATAAGAAGGCTGTGACTGCACTGGAGGGGGTGCAAAGGAGTTTCACCAGGATGCTGCCTGAGATGGAACATTTAAGTTACGAAGAGAGATTGGATTGTTTTCATTGGAGCAGAGGAGACTGAGGGGCAATCTAAAGTTTATTTGTTAGTCACGAGTAGGCTTACATTTACACTGCAATTAAGATACTGTAAAAATTCCCTAGTCACCACATTCCAGCGCCTATTCAGATACACTGAGGGAGAATTTAGCATGGCTAAATTAACTTGCACATCTTTGGACCGTGGGAGGAAACTGGAGCAAACCCACACAGACATGGGGAGAACATGCAGACTCCACATAGACTGTGACCCAAGCTGGGAATCGAACCCAGGTCCCTGGTGCTGTGAGGCAGCAGTGCTAACCACTGTGCCGCCCATGATTGAGGTATACAAGATTATGAAGGGCATAGAACATAGAACATCACAGCGCAGAACAGGCCCTTCGGTCTTTGATGTTGCGCTGACCAATTGGGAAAAAGCAATGACCCTCTAACCTAAACCATTCCCTTTTCGTCCATAAACTTATCTACTAACCTCTTAAACGCCACCAAACTTGGCGCATCTACAACTACAGCAGGCAGGACATTCCATACTCTTACCACCCTCTGGGTAAAGAACCTAGCTCTGACATCCGTCCTATAACTACCACCCCTTAATTTAAAGCTATGTCCCCTCGTGCTAGCTTTCTCCATCCTAGGAAAAAGGCTATCACTGTCCACCCTATCTAAACCTCTAATCATCTTGTATGTTTCAATAAGGTCTCCTCTTAGCCGCCTTCTTTCTAACGAAAACAACCTCAAATCCCTCAGCCTCTCTTCATAAGACCTGCCCTCCATACCAGGCAACATCCTGGTAAACCTCCTCTGTACCCTCTCCAATGCCTCCACATCTTTCTTATAATGTGGGGACCAGAACTGTACACAATACTCCAAGTGCGGCCGCACTAGAGTTTTGTACAGTTGCAACATGACGTTGCGGCTCCGAAATTCAATCCCCCTACCAATAAAAGCTAAGACTCCGTATGCCTTCTTAACAACCTTATCGACTTGATTGCCAACTTTCAGGGATCTTTGCACATATACACCGAGATCCCTCTGTTCTTCAACACTATCAAGAGTCCTACCATTAGCCCTATACTCTACACATTTGTTATTCCTGCCAAAGTGAATTACCTCACACTTTTCCGCATTAAACGCCATTTGCCACCTCTCGGCCCAGCTCTGCAACTTGTCCAAGTCTCTCTGCAAACTATAACACCCCTCTTCACCGTCTACCACTCCTCCGATTTTGGCATGGATAGAGTGGATAAGGAGCGGCTGTTCTCCATTAGTTGGAGGGTCAGTCATGAGGGGACACAAGTTCAAGGCGTGGATGGGGGGGGATAAGAAGAAAAAATTTTTTACCCCGAGCGTGGAGAGTCTGGAATGCACTGCCTGCGAGGGTGGTGGAGGCGGGTTGCCTCACATCCTTAAAAAAGTATCTGGATGAGCACTTGGCACATCACAACATTCAGGGCTGTGGGACAAGTGCTGGTAAATGGGATTAGGTGGGAGGTCAGTTGTTTCTCACGTGTTAGTGCAGACCCGATGGGCCGAAGGGTGTCTTCTGCACTCTATGATTCCATGATCTGGATATTATAATGTTGCTGTTTGGGGTATTTGCTGTGTGTAAATTGGCTCCGGCATTTTCTGCAGCGCAACAGTCACTACATTTCCAAGTCTGTCATTGGCTTTGTGATCTCGTGTATGTTTTTTGATATTCGTTCATGGGATATGGGCATCGCTGGCTAGATGATAGCAGACAATTCTCTCTCTAGAATTACTGATAACACTGGCACTTTGTAATATGTATTTTCTTACACTAGTGATAATGTCAGCTCCATACAGTTATCAATATCCTATGTTTATTTTGAGAACAATTTGGTAATTAAACATCTACATTCATATAGCACCTTTCATAACTCGTGATCCTGACAGGGAAATATATCGCCGTACCTTTACTGCAGCTGGCTCAAAATCCTGACGTTCCCTAACATCACTGAGGATGTGCCTGCAATATATGGACCACAGCGGTTCAAGAAGGCAACTCAGCATCGCCTTCTCAAGGGCAATTGATTCTAGCCTAACCAGCATTGCCCATAACCCATTAATAAATAGAAGAACAAAATACAGGACATCACAAAACCAATGACACACTTTGAAATGCAGCAACCAATTTACACACAGCAAACCCCCACAAACAGCAACATGAGAATGACCAGAGACTGATGGGGAATAAATAAAGAGCCAAGACAATGGGGATAACTCCTCTGTTTCAAAATAGTGTCATGGGACCTTTTTACACAGAAATCCTGCAATACGAAAGGAGATCACTTGGCCCATTGAGTTTACACCAATTTTCCGACAGAGCATCTTACCCAGACCTTATCCCTGTAACCACAGGTATTTGCCCCATTAATCCCCCTAACCTACATATCTTGGGACACTAAGGGACAATTTATCATGGCCAATCCACCTAACCTGCATTCTTTGCACAGTGGGAGGAAACCGGAACACCCAGAGGAAACCCATGCAGACATGGGGAAAATGTGCAAACTCCACAATCTCGCAAGATTGGAATCGAACCCGATCCTTGGTGCTGTGCGGCAGATGTGCTAACCACTGTGCCACCCAACATCTATCCGAGAGAATAGATGAAGCCTCGGATTCACATCTTATCTGCAAAACTGCACCTCCAACAGTGCAGCATCACTGTTATTACTCGGATGCGTCAACCTTGACTTTTATGCTTGTGTCCTGGAGTGACTTGAACCCGAAGCTCTCTGACTCACAAGAGTGTGTGTGACAGAGCTACCAACTGAGCTACGACAGGCACAAGAAGATCCCACTATTCCAGTGCACATGACAATCTTTGATAGATGGAAAACTGCGCTTTCAATATCTTTTCTTAAAGAATTTTTTGATTAATGGGCTATTTGGCACGCAAATATTCAAAAGTTGTAGTTAGCTGGATTGGCCATGTTAAATTGCCCCTGGCTTCCTACTGCAGTGCAGGATTCTATGACTCTATGAATATGATTTTTCCAACCTTCCCTCTCCTGGTGTATTCTTTTACTTGGCACAAGGTGAACAGTGTGATTCATATCTGAATAAAAACTAGGAACAAGACTCCAGATAAACACATTCTTCACATTGAGATCTGTTAAAATTACTGCTCTTAAATCCAATTTCTATTTTTCTGGCTGCAAGGGAAGAACGAGTTTGCATCTACTGATTGAGTTGCCTCAATGCTTGGGAAGCCCCAGAGCGCTTCACATCCAGTGAATTATCCTTTGAGGTGCAGTCATTTGTTGGTGATGTGCGTCGTGCTCAGTGCAGCATTGAAGTTTCAGCAAAGATTGTATGTGCAAGTCTTGGAACAGGGCTTGAAACCAAAACCTTATGACTTAAAGAGTTGGGATTCTGCCACTAGTCATCCATTCATCTAAATGCGCAACTGTTAACAAGACCTCACAACGTGTACAAAACTGCAAGACCACCAGAGATTTTCGTGTGCATCCTTAACTAAATAGTTCCCTCTGATATTAAGCCAGAAGCATAGGGAAAAAGGGGAGGGTCTGATCATGTGGGAAAGTCGGGTGCAAGTTCAATGTTTCCGTTCAGCAATTTCATGCGGCCACTCCAGTGATTATCATTTTGCATTCGTGTTTTCCATCAATTGCAGCCCAGTTAAGGGCCCACATGACTTGATCCCAGCTCCTGGATTTAAAGGGCCCAATCCAAAGATGGCATTTGGAGGAGTTTGGCACAGAAATGTCATTGCAGAATTAATGATCACCCCTGGGATCTTGTGGGGTGGGGGGGAGCGGCACGGTGACACACACTGATTAGCACTGCTGCCTCACAGCTCCAGGAACCTGGGTTCAATTCCCAGCTTGGGTTGCTGTCTGTGTGGAGTTTCCTTGTGGTGCTCCAGTTTCCTCCCACACTCCAAAGATGTGCGGGTGAGGTGCACTGGCAATGTTAAATTGCTCCTTAGTGTCACAAGATAAACGGGTTAAAGGGATTAGTGGGGCAAATATATGGGGTTTTGGGGATAGAGCTGAAGTGGGATTGCTGTCGGTGCAGATTCAATGGGTCAAATAGCCTCCTTCTGCATTGTGGGGATTCTATGATTGACATGTTGTTTGGGATTATGAAGAACAGAGGAAGATATTATCCCATGGCCAGCAGGAGACAGGAACCTACTGCTGCCACATAGCAAGCATGGATGGAGATGGTGCATGGGGTCAGCAGCAAGAGTGTAATGACACCTGGATTTGACCTAACCAGGCTAGGAAAGTTACACCGTGGTATATGCCATTCCACCCGATCACTCTGCCTTCTCAAGCCCATTCTATCACATCAAACGTCACTTTCACTTCCTTTGCACGCATGTCCATCCTTCTCTTTCTACTCACTTCCTCATAATCTCACCTATGCCTCCACTTATCCTCATCCTTATTTCCCAAAGCACCCTCAACAAACGCACTATTTCCGTTCTGTGAACAGATGCTATGAGTCATCCATTAGTTCTGCTTTTCTCACATTGCAGGAGGAAGGACAAATCAGGAGGGAGAGGGAGAGAACTGGGAGTGGACTTCCACTGACCTGCCACATGACAAAGTGCAGAAAAGACAGCGCGGAAATGAGTAGCATCCTTGTAGGTGACAAACACTGGTCTGGGGTTAACAGGATTGCCACGTGAATGCAGTCAATTACACACTACGCTTGTGGGAAGCCAGCCAAACTCAAAAGCAGGCACCTGCTCATTCTGATTGGCATAGCCACAGGCAACTTTAAAGAATTGCCAACAATGGTAAACAACTCATTTGTCAAGAGCTTTATGTGCTTTTCAGCCATCGTCATGGATATTATCGCTAGACTATTAATCCAGAAACTCAGCTAATGTTCTGGAGACCTGGGTTCGAATCCCACCATGGCAGATGGTGGCATTTGATTTCACTAACAAACATCTGGAATTAAGAATCTACTGACGGCCATGAAAACATTGTTGATTGTCGGAAAAACCGATCAGGTTCACTAATGCCCCCTAAGGAAGGGAAAGTGCTGTTTTTACCTGGCCTAGCCTATATATGACTCCAGGTCCACAGCAATGTTGTTGATTCTCAACTGCCCTCTGAAATAGCCTAGCAAGCCAATCAATCCAAGGGCAATTAGGGATGGGCAATAAATGCTGGCCCAGTGAATGACACCCTCACAATAATAAAAAAAAATCCCTGGAAGGATTCAGAGGTTGAAATTGGTGGTCACTTTGACAACTGCTTTTAATTAAAAAGTTTTAAAATGTAAAGTTTATTTATTAAATGTCACAAGTAGGTTTACATTAACACTGCAATGAAATTACTGTAGTATATCCTGTGAACGGTACGCACTGTGCGTCGGTTGTGGAGGAAGTGAACATTTAAGCAAAAAGCAAAATACTGCCGATGTTGGAACCTAAAACAAAAACAGGAAATGCTGGAAAATCTCAGCAGGTCTGACAGCAACGGTAGTGAGAGAGTAGAGCCAACATTTCAAGCCTGGATGATCTTTTGTCAGAATTCCAGCTCTGACGAAGGCTCATCGGGACTCGAGACGTTGGCTCTATTCTCTCTCATCACAGATGCTGTCAGACCTGCTGAGATTTTCCATCATTTTCTGTATTTGTTGTTAAATGTTGAAAGTAACGGATAAGGTGCCAAACTTTGCCCCGAACGACATCAAGCTTTGCTGGAGCTGCACTCATCCAGACGAGTGTCTATGATACATGTCTGACTTTAGCCTTTGTCGATGTAATCAGGCTTCGAGGAGTCAATGAGATTGGATAGGACGGGCCTGTGCTCTCTGGAGTTTGCAGAATGAGGGGCAATCTCACTGAAACACAAAAGATTCTGAAGGGGGCTTGATGGAGAGATGCTGAGAAGCAGGCTATTAACTTGAATCATCAGTCGCAATCAGAATGAATGACGGAGCAGATTTGAAGAGCCTATTGCCACTTCTATATTCTATGTTTCTATGGAAATAATGACTTATTACAGCATGCCCAGCATCTGATCTACTTCTGCTGCCACGTTATTTATATATTGGCCCAGTTTCTGGTCAATGGGAAACACAAGCATATTAATGGTGGTGATATGTTAATGGGCAATCTCTACCCTCAAGAGGATTGCTACCATGCACAATCCAACTAACCACAGCAGCTAGTGGGTCAGTGCCAACATACCAATATATTTTGTTGTTTTTAACTCCTCACTGCCCACACCCAAGCCCAGGTAAAAATTACCTCCATTACTAAGAAATCAGATTCAATATGGCTGCCAGTCCAAGTGAATGCTGGGATAAATGGATAACTATTCACCTGGTCACTAGTAGAAACATATCAAAATACAAAAACCAATGACTCAATTCCCTCTCGCTGGGGGAAAAAATACCCAGCAATTACTTCTTTAGAGTGACCAGCACGTGTCCTAATGCAAAGAAATTTTGTGACTGGACAATGAAGACAACACTACAGAATTTGCAGGAACATTTGTGGGTGGCACAGTAGCAGAGTGGTTAGCACTGTTGCCTCACAGCATCAGAGTTTCAGATTCAATTTGGCTTCGGGCGGATTAGGTTGATTGGTCATGCTAAATTGCCCCTTAATGTCCCAAGATATATAGATCAGGTGGATTAGTGGGGTAAATACGTGGTATTATGTGACAAGCCTGGGTAAGAGTGTGTGCAAACTCGATGGGCCAAATGGCCTCTTTCTGCCCTGCAGGGATTGTATGATTCTATTCTATGATTACACCATCCTGCTCATGATTTGGATAGAAACAGACCCACTTAATCTAAAATTGCTCAGTCCTTTTGGAAAAAGTTAACACCTTGTCACAAGAAGTCTCAGGTTCAGCACTCAGGTTTAATGGAGAGCCACGTACTGTTTACACAGGAGTATAGACCCAGCCATCGTCCAATTACAGGAGGTCTTTCAAAGTCATTAGGGTCCAGAACTTGCATGACATTTTGGAAATCCAGATGGGAGTGTGAAGCACTAATCCTATTTTGCTCTTATCTTGAGTAAGCTTTAATCGTGCTTTCACAACATCTGGAACAGAGCCAGGGAAATTGGCGCCGAGTTTGTGGAAATTAATCTCGAGTCCAGATTTTAAAATCCGATCCACTCAAAATGCGATCAAATTGGCTTTTCTAACTCTGCTCAATCAGTGCGGGTGATGAGCTGGAACCTCCACCACAGAGTCCAGTTATTTGTCAGCTCACGTTTAAGTGGCTAAGGTGTTGTTTCATTCTAGTCCCAGATGTGGGCAACATTTTTACACTTACCTGCATCCGTGCTGTTCTTTGCCGACTCCACCAGTCCCTCCAGCACGTGCTCCACAATGTTCTCCGGGGTGTCCGAGAGGTGCCACAACTTGCTGCTGAGCGTGGACCCGTTGGGGCTGATTTCCCCCGACGACAGGGAAGGGCTGGTCAGGTCATCCTCCGTGTCCGTCCATTTGCTTTCCAGGCAGGCAATGTCCGGGCTGAACTCATCCTTGGGGCTGGGGCTGTCACTCCCGGACACCGTGTCCTTTAGGAACGGGAGGATCTTGGACGTGCTGGGCCGCCGCTTCAGCGTTCCCGGGAAAAAGCCGTCCTTGTCCACCCGGCTTCTGGTCAGGGTCGAGGTCTGTTTCTTCAGGAACTTCTCGATCTGCTTCATCCCTGTCATCGTTTTTTTTGAACACTGATCGGGGCTGAAGGAGTCTCAAGCGTGTCTGAACGCCTGTGTGTTCTGGGCGGGGCTCCACCTCATCACGAAGGCTGTTTGTTTCAAACGAAGGCGAACACAGTGCTGGAGGGCAGTTCATTCCCATTGACTGATTGAAGCAAAACAGGAATTTCCATGGCAGTCTGCAAGCTGATACTAGTAGGTAGAGGAGAAAAGTGTGGTGGGGGGGGGGGGGGGGGGGGGGGGGGGTGCGGATCAGAAGCAAAAAACAACAAAGCAGTAATCAGACAAGGTGCGAGACAGTGAATGAAACTAATTCCAAAACCTTGAAAATAATAGAAATGGATTTTCCGGAGATGCAAATGTTCCACTTCCAAACTTCTCCTCAATTTAACCCTTTAAGTTCTCCCGTCTTCTGGTTACTTTCTCAGCTCTCGCCCCAGTGCTATTTATCATTCTACACGTGAATGGGCCGTTGAGAAAGATTTGCATTTATTTAACTATCTCCATGGCCGCCTACTGCCCCAATTGCCTTTGCGATTACGGAAGTTTGGTCACCGTTGCAATGGATGGGATCTCTTTCCAAGATCCGGCGCGCATCATGTGCTGTGCTGTTCCATGTTCTATCCCGTGCTGCCCCCTCCCCAGTTAATTACTAGGAAGGATAGCAAGAACTTCAGGGTTGAAACGCACACCCACTTCTCAATCCTCCTATAAGGTTCGTGCTTAACCTTCACTCAGAATCCCTACCGCACAGAAGGAGGCCATTCGACCCATCGAGTCTGCACCAAATCTTCAACAGATCATTATACCCTGGTGCTATCATTGTCACCCCATGTATTTACCCCACGAATCCCTCTAACCAACACATCTTGTGACACTAAGGGGTAATTCAGCATGGCCAATCCATTTAAGCTGCATGTCTTAGGATTGTGGGAGGAAACTGGAGCATCTATGGGAAACCCACAAGGATGCCTTTTGCCTATTGATATCCCTCTGACCTTTCCTTTCTCCCGTGACGAGGTTGAGATGGGAACTTACCACAAGGGGAACTTCAGAGACAACCCAGAATCTATAACGCTGAGTTAGTACGTTAATCTATTAAGCCTCCAGTTCCTACTTAATACAAACTTCTGACGGAAGAGTGGAATTCCTTTGATCGGTCTTTCATCAAACTAAAGCCAACTATTCTCAGATTACTCGGGGAAATCCTAAATCAAATCCTTTGGTGATGTCAGCTGGAGGTTACAATATTCCCTGTATCCCAGGAATCAGTCAAGATTCCTGCTCACATTTACCATCCAATGGCTTTATCTGGAAATGTACAGCAGGATCTTAGACTCTTACAGCATGTAAGTAGGCCATTTGGCCCTTCATGACTGGTGCTGTCTCTTTGAGAGCTATCCAATTAGTTGCACTCCCCATAGCCCTGCTATTTTTTTTTCCTTTGCAAACATATATCCAATTCCCTTAAGAAAGTGACTGCTGCATCTGCTTCCACTGCCCTTTGAGGCAGTGCATTCTAGATCATAACAACTCAAATATACATTAACATCAAGCAAAGATAAGCATCAACTCAGGTATGGTGCTTCCCCAGAGGTTGAATAGTGACCCGTCTGGTCCCAAAGCGAATGGCCGCTTCAACAAGTTACTGGAAGTTCCAATGTTCGTTGAAAAGTTGTCAACGCGTACCAACACTTTCAGGAGAGGAGTAAAGCACAGAGAGGAGAAAGAAAATCATACTGAAATGGGGCAGGAAGTGCAATCTAACAGGTCCTGGAGGCTTCTGCGCACTCTCAGAGTAAGTTCTGTTGACAGAGGGTGATACAAAGTCAATCCACAGCACCCTCTGTCTGGCCGTGCTGCTATGGGAACAGGATTAGAATGAGAAGATGGTAGAAAGTGAAAATACTCAGACCTTCAATCAAAATAATTGATGATGGTCCCACGAACAGCAGGAGAAGTTGTTTTCTTTTACAGCGTTCCGCATCTCTCCACAAGAAAATTAGAGAAACGCATTTTGTTTTAATTTGACAAATTGCTAGTTCAGCTTTTTCCCTGCAAACAGACACTGCTGCTTCATTAGGCAGCCCAGCAGAAACTTGGACACGTACGCATCAACTTAAAAATATCAAAACAGGGTGGAGGCTAAATTTAAACAAATGTTAATCATTCTTGGTCATAATATTGCTCATTCCTTCATAAGGTAAACTAAAGTGACTGCCATTAAGAGTAAACTGATTCAGTCTGGTTAACCCTTTGTTATCAGAATAATTGTCTGTCTTGAATACTACACGTTGCAGATCTTGAATATTCGATCTTTCACAGCTGTAGTGTGTAATATTTGTTTCAACTCCAGTGGCAAATAAAGGAAACAGTAAGGATGTGAGCAAATTGCCTTTCATTTTTTTCAAGGCCTGATGTTTTCTGCTGTAGCGCTGAGCATTGATGGCTCGGAAAATCCCAGACTCAGAGCGGAATGTTCCCCATCCCGCCTGCCACAGTGGGGAAAGAGGGGGAGACCATGCAAAGTTCCATTGACCTTGGGAGGGATTTTGCAATCTTGGAGTGAGCGTGGCCAGAAAATTCAATGGCTTAATATGCTCATTTTAGGCCACTGTGAGGTGGTCATAGGTAGCGCCAACGCACCTGGGTTATGGAGAGCGAAGAAAATAAACCTTCTCACTCCTGACCACAGGGCAATGACCCTCGCTGGATGTGTGGCTCAATCTCGATGCCATAGTGCACCAACAGTTACTGGTGGCTTCCAGCTGAAGGACTTTTGGTTTTTAACTAAAGGCCCAATGAGAATTAAATTTGCGATACTAGGTCTATAAGACCAGTGCTCTAATCACTGAGCAATGAAGCCTGAGGGCCACTGGATTCATGTTCCAGAGGACAGTTGAGAAAACAATCAGAGGATATTTGACCTCTGCTGGTCAGATTATCCTAGCTTCCTGTTTGCATGCCCCTTTTCCCCTAATTAACTCCTGGCTCCAAGTCCTACATTGAATTGCCTTCTTCCTGAGTGACAACTCATACATCCTGCTCAAGACCACAAGGAACTACAAACTGTGTCGTGAATGTAACTCAATCTATCATGCAAAACCAGCTTCCCATCCATTGACTGTCTGCACTTCCCACTGCCTCGGAAAAGCAGACAGCACAATTAAGGACCCCACTCATTCCAGACACTCTCTCTTCCAGCTTCTTCCATCGGGATAAAGGTACAAAAAGTCTAAGTTCATGTACCAACTGACTCAGGAACAGCTTCTTCCCTGCTGCTGTCAGATTTTTGAATGGACCTACTTCGCACTAAATTGCTCTCTCTACACCCTACCTATGACCGTAACACTGCATTCTGCACTCTCTCCTTTCCTTTCCTATGTACCTAATACTTTGTCTGTACAGTGCACAAGAAACAATACTTTTCACTGCATATTAATACATGTGACAATAATAAATCAAATCAAACCTCATATCTCAGCCATTCAGAACCTTCTCTTTACAACTGGCAAATTACATGTCCCCCGCCAACACTCTCTGGACATGTAGTCATCCAAATTAGGAGTTTCAAGAGAGGGTGAAGGCCATTTGAACTCCACCTCAGATATTTTGGCCATGGGGACACGCTCCATGTGCTAACATACATTCACTTAAGATCCACATTTTCACTGATACCAACGCAACTCAGGGTTGAAATTCTCCCATCTGGGACTGATGGCAGGGTAGGGTTGGGAGTGTTTCCCATTGCAGAGGAAGTGGGAAACCGTGCCATATCTACCCGTGTAGTTAATTATGCATCCAGGGGTTTTGTGCCATCTTTTGCGGCAGGGCAGGTTTGGTGATGTGCATCCCATAGTTATATCTGGGTGTCATATTGAAAAGGCAGTCGATGATAGTGAAGTTGGAAGATCCACCTGATAGATGCCTCTCACCCCTACCCCACTGCTGCAGCGTACCAGGGTCCAGTGTCGCTGGCAGCCTCCATTCTGAACTCTGGACACAACCCCAGGCTTTCTTCACATAAAGCACCACCTCCTGCATATGTTCTAGCATGTTTTCCCGCTGGTGTCATGAGGAATCAGGCATCGGTAAAGATTCTGGTTGGATCTTCATCTGCATTGCAAATCAGTTTCATTCCGATTTCCAGTGGGATTTGCAATTCACCATGGGCAAACAACGCTGGAAGTTCCCATTATAATTGCAAGGTGGGGTGAAGCTGATTTTTGGGCCGACCACCAAGTTCACCCCTGCAATTGATCCTGCTAGTTGGAGTATAAGAGATTTCTGTCCTCAGTCTTCTGATTGAAGATTTCACCACCAAAATGGTGAAAATTTAATACATATTATTTTATTTTTGATATTTTTGATTATTTTTGAGTTATTTTTGATCTATGAGGGAGTCGTGTAATTGTGGGGGACAGAGGCAAGAAAGTGGAGTTAAAGTCACAGATCATCCGTGATCTTACAGAATGGCGGAGCAGGCTGAATACTCCACTCCTGCTCCTATTTCTTATGATCTTATTAAGTAATTGCACTAAAGGCAATCCTTTCCAAAATTCCCCGCAAACCAGGAAATAAGAAACAGGATTGCAAATCAGACAGAGCTTCTGGCAGAATATATTGCCAACATATAAAATGCCAAAAAACTGTGGCCCACACAGTGTGTACCAGGGAAGTATTGGACCATGGGACAGGTCCTCTCCTCATCAGAAGATTCAAACGATAAAGAGTGGGAACCTAGCTGATCATTTTCTGCTCCGTAGCTCAGGAATACAATTGTACTATTGCATGTTGTGCTATTCTGGTAGCTATTTTTAAATTAATATTTCACACAGTATTCACAGCATTGAAACAAGCCAGCGTTTTTGCTCTGCATGAGCCTTCTAAAACTATTTACTTCATCTCATAGAAAGCATCCTTTCTGATTGTATCACAACTTGGTATGGCTCCTGCTCTGATCAAGACCGCAAGAAATTATAAAGGGTTGTCCATCACGCAAACCAGCCTCCCGTCCATTGGCCCCATCTACACTTCCTGCTGCCTCAGAAAAGTAGCAGACATAATCAAGTATCCCATGCACCCCCAACATACTCTCTTCCACCTTCGTCTGTCAGGAAAAAGATACAAAAGTCTGAGATTACATGCCAACTGACTCAAGAACAACTTCTTCCCAGCTGCCACCAATGAATGGACCTACCTTATATTAAGCTGATCTTTTTCTACATTCTAGTTCTGACTGTAAACACTATATTCTGCACCCTCTCCTTCCTTTCTTTCTGCTATGTACACTATGAATGATCTGCTTTGGCTATAGCACACAAGACTCTATCCCAATACATGTGGCAATAATAAATCAAAATGTCAAAAATTCTTCCTATCCATTTTCTTGTCATGTTTTCCTGGAATCTTCTTAATTGTATCTACAACATTCTCAACTACATCACGTGGCAGCTGGATTCACATTCTCATCAGTTCTCTTGATCGGATTTATTATCTTATATTTTTAGACCCCAGTTCTGAACCAGCCAGAATGTTAAACCATCTCTACATTCCACCCTGTTGAATCTCTTCTTCATTTTGAAGGTCAGAGCTCAGCTTCTCTTTTCAGGAGAAAAGAGCTTCTGGCTGTTTAGCCTTTCTGGTCGCTGTGCCCTCTCAGTTTTCGTACCACCCTTGCGAATTTTATTTCGCATCTTCTCCTTCTGTATCCCTACTCCCACGCTATATATTTATCACAGCGTTTTTATTTTCTCTTTTGTGTCCTCTGTGCACATTAACCAAAATCCTCAACTCTCCCTTTTAGAATTCCATGCCCTGGCACTTTTAATTAGGCAGGTCTGTACAGGGAGCAGCAGAACTATCAAATCTCATTCACTTGCAATAAGATTCATTCATGTAGCCAAGTGGAAAAAAGTTGCATCTAGTGTACACTTATAGGGTGGTGGATAATCTTTGGACAAAAATGGCTGACGGGCAATAAACATCCCAAGGAAGGAAATGAAGCATTCTGATTTATATTCATGGACTCATACAGCACTAAAGAAGGCCATTTGGTCCATCGTGGCTATGCTAGCCATTCATTGACTCTTTATATTGGTTTGCTGACAGGCTCATTGGCCCCACTAATTTAACAAAACATGTTTTGCACAATATCATAGATTTTGATTGGTTAGCTTTTTACATATTGGGACGATTTAACATCATTAAAAGCAAGGCATTTAGCAAAATATTTACAAAAAAGCTGCGCCCATTAAAACGCACCAGCGAACAATAAGGGGCAGAATTTGCCTGAATATCGGCAAGAGCTGATTGCGGGCAGAGACAATGACATTAAAGGCATCGACACCAAAGGTGGCTTTCTCCTCCGCAGCAGATCAGACATGGTAAAAATAAAAGGTTGGTCCCATTACATTCCGCCAGCAATGTAATTTTTTTAAAATCGAGGCACCATTTTTAAAGGCCGCCATAGTACACAAAAGTTAGCCAGGAATACACAACCCCATATTATCCCATTCTTGGCACTGCCCCTGCTGTTTTAATACCAAGGCTGTGCTCAGCTAGCACTGGGTGTAGCACTCTTGTCATGCTAGGGGCAGTGCCCAGGTAGCGTCTGGGCATGATTTTTTTCCCCAGAGTGATGCAGTTCTGTTCAAGTGCAGGCCTCAGGACACCACACTGGTTCGCCCTCATGCCAATGTGAATGGTCTAATGGGCAGGGAGGAGGGTGCTGATAAAGAGATCTTAACAAGCAGAAATGCTGTTCCCGATGTTGACCTCTGGGAATCCTGGTACGTCACTGGCAAGGTGTTAGGGATAATCATGCCATGCTTTTACATTGGCACAAAACACGATTCGGGCCTCGGGTGAATCATGGAATTCCCACAGTGCAGAAAGAGGCCATTTGGCCCCTCTGGTCTGTACTGATCACAATCTCACCAAGATCCTACCCCCATAACTCTACACATATTTACCCCACTAATCCCTCTAACCTATGCATTCCAGGGTACTAAAGGCAATTTAGCATGGCCAAGGCACCTAACCAGCATATCTTTGGACTGTGAGTGGAAACTGGAGCACCTGGAGGAAACCCATGCAGACATAGGAAAAACATGCAAACTCCACACATACAGTCATCCAAGACTGCAATTGAACCCAGATCCCTGGAGTTGTCAGGCAGCAGTACCACCATGCCAATGATTGGTATGATTCTCAATGGGCTACTTAACCAGATGAGGTATAGTTGAGTTCATTCCCATTCCAATACCTAGTCCCAGCAGATATTGTTCATTGCTGGCTAAAATCTGAGTGATAAAGACAACTCTTAACGAGGGTATGTTCACTCCGCTGCTCAGACCAAGAGGAGAAACCAGGGTCTACTGCTTTATGTAGCTCAGCTGCACGCAGATATTCATTTGCTTGACTTTAATCTAATTGCTTTATTATTTCCAGAGGAAACCCATGCAAACACGGGGAGAATGTGCAAACTCCACACAGACTAGTGACCCAAATTGGGAATCGAACCCAAGTACCTGGAGCTGTGAGGTAGCAGTGCTAATCACTGTGCCACTATGCTGCCAGTTTATAAATGGAATATTAAAAAAAGCTCTGCACTTGATGAACGCCTGTGTCAATTACATCCACATTATTCAGTAAAATTCAACTAAAATCCAAAACCAAATTCACTCACTAAAGGTACCAAATATGTTACCAAAATCTACTCTCTTTTTTCATAACCAATTGGTAAATGTGAATCACATTTAAAATGGGAAAACATATTGCAGAATTGTCAAAGTTTAAGAAGTTTAAGGTTATTTGATGGTGTCATGAGTAGACTTACATTAATACTGCAAAGAGGTTATTGTGAAAATCCTCTAGTTGCCACACTCCAACGTCTGTTCGGGTACGTTGAGAGAAAACTTTAGCATAGCAAATGCACCTAACCAGCACATCAGTGGGAGGAAACCGGAGCACCTGGAGGAAACTCACGCAGACACAGGGAGAACATGCAGACTCCACACAGTCACCCAAGCCGGGAATTGAACCTGCGTCTCTGGCACTGTGAGGCAACAGTACGTGCCACCATGCAATGTAATGACGGAGGAGGAGTCTATTTGGCACATCATGTCTGCTCCAGTTCTCTAAACGAGCATTATGAATTTGTGCCATTCCCCTGCCTTTTCCTCATCCCCCTATGCATTGTATCTATTTAAATAATCATCTAATTACCCTCTTGATTGAACCTACCTCTACCAAAAGTCCAGGCAATGTATTCCAAACACAAGTAAGAAAGAACTCACAGTAAGAAGTCTCACAACACCAGGCTGAAGTCCAACTGATTTATTTTGAATCACAAGCTTTTGGAGTCCGACCAATTGGACTTTAACCTGGTGTTCTGAAATTTCTTATTATGCCCATTCCAGTCCAACGCTTGCATCACCACATCATGGCATTCCAAACCCTGTCATTTACTGTGCGATAAGGGTTTTTTCCACATTGTATTTGTTTCTTTTGCCAGTCATTTTAAATCTTTGCCCTCTCGTTCTTGATCTTTTTATGAGCAGGAACAGTTTCTCCCTATCTAACCCACACATTAATTAGTTCTATTAATTAAGAACTAATTAATAGTTCTTAATTAAGTTGGGGTAAATTTAAAAATATGTTTTATCAGTGACTTCCTGCTTTATTTGGAAGACTACATATCTTTGAAATGTTGGCATATTGGGCAGCACATTGGCACAGTGGTTAGCACGGGTCCCTCAGTGCCAGGGGACTCAGGTTCAATTCTGGCCATGAGTGACTGTCTGGAGTTTGCACATTCTTCCTGTGTCTGCCTGGGTTTCTTCCAGGTGCTTTAAAAGACAAAATTGTGTCCACCTCTACTACTACCTCTGGCAGCTTGTTCCGGACACTCACCACCCTGTGTGAAAAAATTGCCTCTCTGGACATTTTTGTATTTTTCCTCTCTCATCTTAAACCTATGCCCTCTAGTTTTAGACTCCCCTATCTTTGGGAAAAGATAGCTGATCTGTGCCCCTCATTATCTTATAGACCTCTATAAGATCACCCATCAGCCTTTTACGCTCCAGAGAAAAAAGCGACAGTCCATCCAGCTTCTCCTTATAACTCAAACCATCAAACCCCAGTAGCATCCTAGTACATCTTTTCTGCACCTTTTCTGATTTAATAACATCCGTTCGATAATAGGGTGACCAGAACAGTATTCCAAGTGTGGCAGGTTAGGTAGGTTTCCCATGCTAAATTGTCCCTTACTATCCCAAACAGCAAGGGGGTAAATGTGTGCAGTTATGGATACAGGGCCTGGGTGAGACTGTCAGAGACTTGATGGGCCGAATAGCATCCTTCTGCTCATAGTGAATCTAAGAGAGCAGGGGGCACACTTGTGATGGCGCTGAGTTGAGAAATGGAGTGTTTCTTTACATACTCCCTGTGGAAAATAGACTATTTCAGATAATTCCCAGCTGCTTGCAAATTCATCTTTTTTTTTTCCACAGATTGCTTTTCATCTGCAAAAGAAAGCAACATCTGAAGGGTGAGGAGAAGTGTCATCTAGGGTGTGACAGCACATGATACATGCAGTATTACAGACGTAAGCGATGCTAATTTTTCACACTCCACTCACAATGGGTCGGAGGGTTCATTGTTTTAAAGGGACAAGAATAATGTGCCACATAGCTCACCACATATTACTATGAAATTGACACGCAGAGCTGTATACAACTCAGCTGGTTCTTTTAAAACCGCAAAGTCAAATTATCCCATTTCACTTGGTTAATTTGAGCCTAACTGTTCTTTGCTTTTTTTAAAAAATACTTCCCTTTAAGAGTCAGTTGAAGATCTGAGAATTGGAATAACTGGCTTTTTTCCTGTCAAACTCATTAGAAATGAGTAGCTGGTACAAATTACACGCTAAAAATGATGGGTGTGTCTACAGATCTTTGTAGAGATAAAGGACAAAGATATATACATATATATGTGGACATATTTACAGTAACAGGTTAAATAAATAGATATCAAACACAATCTGTGGATTCTGGATGGTAAGGTACTTAAAAAAACATTGCGAATGTTATCTTCTGTTCCCTTGTCGGAAGTATTACATGAATAATGCAGCAGTGCATTACATTTTCAGCTTTACCAGACACTATTCAGACATTTGGAGTCTTTTACTGAAGGAATTCGAAACGTAGAAATGTCAAAAATATGAAGCAAGAGTAGGCCATTCGGCCCATTGAACCTGCTTCGTCATTCATTCTGATCATAGCTGATCATCAAATTCAATATCCTGATCCCCCCGCTTCCCTCCATATCCCTTGATACTTTATCCAAGAACTATATCTAATTTCTTCTTGAAATCACACAACATTTGGCGTCAACTACTTTGTGGGAGTGAATTCCACACATTCACCATCCTTGGGTGAAGAGATTTCCCTTTACCTCAATTCCGAAAGGTCTACCTCTTATCACGACCCTGAAGGAGAGGCGATGGTTTAGTGATATGGTTGCTGAGCTATTAATCCAGAAACTCAGCTAATGTTCTGGGGGACCTGGTTTCGAATCCCGCCATAGAACATAGAACATTACAGCGCAGAACAGGCCCTTCAGCCCTCGATGTTGCGCCGACCAATTGAGAAAAAGCAATGACCCTCTAACCTAAACCATTCCCTTTTCATCCATAAACTTATCTACTGACCTCTTAAATGCCCCCAAACTTGGCGCATCTACAACTGCAGCAGGCAGGGCATTCCATACCCTTACCACCCTCTGGGTAAAGAACCTACCTCTGACATCCGTCCTATAACTACCACCCCTTAATTTAAAGCTATGTCCCCTCATGCTAGCTTTCTCCATCTGAGGCAAAAGGCTATCACTGTCCACCCTGTTTAATCCTCTGATCATCTTATATGCCTCAATAAGGTCATCTCTTAGCTGCCTTCTCTCTAATGAAAACAACCTCAAATCCCTCAGCCTCTCCTCATAAGATCTTCCCTCCATACCAGGCAACATCCTGGTAAACCTCCTCTGCACCCTCTCCAATGCCTCCACATCTTTCTTATAATGCGGGGACCAGAACTGTGCACAATACTCCAAGTGCGGCTGCACCAGAGTTTTGTACAGTTGCAACATGATGTTGCGGCTCTGAAATTCAATCCCCTTACCAATAAAAGCAAAGACTCTGTATGTCTTCTTAACAACCTTGATTGCCAACTTTCAGGGATCTATGCACATATACACCGAGATCCCTCTGTTCGTCAACACTATTAAAGAGTCCTACCATTAGCCCTATACTCTATACATTTGTTATTTCTGCCAAAGTGAATTACTTTTTCCGTATTAACCTCCATTTGCCACCTCTCGGCCCAGCTCTGCAACTTGTCTAAGTCTCTCTGCAAACTGTAACACCCCTCTTCACTATATACCACTCCTCCAACTTTGGTGTCGTCAGCAAATTTAGTAATCCATCCTTCTATACCCTCATCCAGATCATTTATAAAAATTACAAACAGCAGAAGCCATGGTAGATGATGGAACTTGAATTCAATAAAAAAAATTTCTGGAATTAAGTATCTACTGATGATGATGATGAAAGCCATTGTTGATTGAAGGAAAAATCCCATTTGGTTCACTAATGTCCTTCAGGGAGGGAAATCTGATGTCCTTGCCTGGTCAACCTACCCCTGTGACTCCAAAGCCGAGCAATGCGGTTGACAATCAACTGCCCTCAGGCAAGTATGAATGGGCAATAGATGCTGGCATTCCAGTGATGCCCACGTCCCACGAATGAATATAAAAAAAGTTCTGTACTTCCCCCACCATCGGCAACATTCTTTCTGAATCTACCCTGTCTATTCTTGTTAGAATTTTATGAGTTTCTATGACAGAACTGCAGAACTAAACTGAGGGTGGTGGGTGGGAAAGTAAAAAATTAATCCGTTTCCGTATACATGATGAGTGCGCTGGAAGATGGAGGGTTCTGCTCATTGAATGCTCCTTCTACTTTACAGAAACATCTGCAGTTTAGGATTGAGATTTCATCGGATTCTGCAGCAGATGGTCGAGAGCAGTGAGAGATTTACTGTAGACCAACTCAACCAGAAGTGCTGCAATTTAAAATTTAAAACAGCAATTCTAATCAACATCTGATTCTGTTCTTAAAAAATGAAACATTTATCTTGTGAAGGTGTGATGTGGGAGGAAAGATAAGCAAGTTTAAAGAACGCTTGTTCAAAGTGAATGATTCCCCAAATCATTTTGGTGCATTCCTCGAGGAGTGTGGGAGGATTCATCAAGTAATGTGAGCTGAGGCTGGGTGCAAGGACCTCTGCGATTCATCTGAGTTGGAATGATATTTTCAAAATTCTCTCTTGTGGAAACCTTCACTAAACCTCAAAACGCCTTCCCGGTTAGTTTCTCAGGTCTGTTGCTGAGTAAAAGATATTTTCCCTCTGACGTTCATGGAAAAAAACGGATGTAAGGGAGGAAAGAATAAAGGTTGCATTCATTTGGTATTTAGGATCATAGAAATCCTACAATGCAGAAGGAGGCCATTTGGCCCATCAAGTCTGCACTGACCATAATCCCACCAGGCCCTATCCCCCTAACCCCCATATTTAGCCCATTAATTCCTCTAACCTACACATCCTGAGACACTAACAGCAATTTAGCACTTGAAGGAAACCTGGAGCAGACACAGGGAGAGCGTGCAAATTCCACACAGATAGGGACCAAAACTGGGCATCGTCCCCGGAGTCCTGGAGCTGTAAGACAGCAGTGCTAACCATTGTGCCATCGTGCTGTTGTATGTTGTAATACACTGCGGCTATTTTATACCTGTCAATTTCCCAGAATAAAATGACTATTCATCCTTTTGTCATTAATTATCGATCAAACGAACATTATTGAGAGGGGGGAGATGGGTGGGAGTGAGTTTACCTCTCTCCCATCCATCTCCCCCTCCACCAACAATCTCATCTATCACAGCTCACCCTCTGAATTTAGCTTCTCTGCTTTTTGGCCATTCGCACATTCTATTCTCTCTAATGGGCTGCGATCAGCAGCCTTTCCCCTTGTTTTTGTGGCTATGACTCATCTTCCATTTCCTCACTCTAAAGTATAAATATCTTCCACTTTCTGCGGCTTTTAGCTTTGACAAAGGGTCATCCAGACTCGAAACGTCAGCTCTTTTCTCTCCTTACAGATGTTGCCAGACCTGCTGAGATTTTCCAGCGTTTTCTTTTGGTTAATGAGAGGTCCTATTATTTTTCAAAGGATTAATCGCCATGTGGAAATACTTTAACTTCAACAGACAATTGTCTGGCATACAATTTTCTGTCTTTGGACAAGATATAGTACCCCGTCTGCCTTGTCAAGTAAACGTTAAAGATCCCAACGCACCATTCCGAAGAAGAGGAGGTGAGGTCCTCCACGGTGTCCAAGTCAACATTGGGCCTTCAACCAGCATCACAACAACAAATTATCTGGTCATTGTCACCTTGCTGCTTGTGGGATCTAACTGTGGATAAATTAGTTACTGTGTTTCCTACATTGCAACAATGACTCAGAACAGACTTAATTGGCTGTAAAGCATTTTGGGATGTCCTGAGGAAACAGATGTCTTCCATAAAATCATAGAATCCTTGCAGTAGAGAAGGAGGCCATTCAACCCATCAAGTCTATACTGACCACAATCCCACTCAGCCCTTATCCCCGTAACCCCCTTACATTTACTCTGCTTATCCCCCTGACGGGGTCAATTTAGCATGGTTAATCAACCTAACCCGTGCATCTTTGGACTATAGGAGGAAACCAGAGCACCCGGAGGAAACCCACGCAGACAAGGGGAGAACATGCAGACTCCGCACAAACAGTGACTCGAGGCTGGAGTTGAACCTAGGACCCTGGCGTTATGAGACAGCAGTGCTAACCATTGTGCCACCTTACCGTCCTGGTGGTTCTTGCAGTGACTTGAAAGATGGAAGGGACTTGTTTGAGTGCCAAGTTATCATCAAGAAAAAGTTGATTAAAGCACCTGCCTTTACTTTCCCAAATGCGCTCAAACCAAAGGATGTCTCTTTGGTTTGAAATTGGTTCAATTCTTGGTGCAATACCCAAGTTACCAACATTCTCAGTCTTCCCCTGGTTTAGTTACCACTATACCAACATAATAAGTATATATAATTTGACCTATTAAATGTAATCCATAAATGTACTTGATGAACTGAATACTAGTTAACTTATTGCCTGCATTCTGGAATTAACTTTGCATGAACTTTCTAAAACTATGTGTGGAATATGTTTTAACTACAGCGAGGAATTGGCTGATTTTAATTAGATTTCTGTCTAGAATTTACTCAGCCCCACTAAAACGAGAGACAAAAAGGAACACCTTGAGAATGCATTAATTGTATGTCTGCTGACATGAACAGTGATTTTTGAACTCAAACCTATTTAAGAACATAAGAACTGGGAGCAGGAGGAGGCCATCTGGCCCCTCGAGCCTGCTTCACTATACAAGATCATGGCTGATTTTTCGTGGACTCAGCTCCACTTACCCACCCGCTCACCATTCCTCTTAATTCCTTTATTGTTCAAAAATTTATCTATCCTTGCCTTAAAAACATTCAATGAGATGTCCTCAACTGCTTCACTGGGTAGGGAATTCCACAGATTCATAACTCTGTGTGAAGAAGTTCCTCCTCAACTCAGACCTAAATCTGCTCTCCCTTTATTTTGAGGTCATGTCCCCTGGTTCTAGTTTCATCTATCTATGTTGTGAGACTTCTTACTCTAGTTTCATCTGCTGGCGGAAACAACTTCCCTGCTTCTATCTTATCTATTTCCTTCATAATCTTGTATGTTTCTATAAGATCTCCCTTCATTCTTCTGAATTCCAATGAGTATAGCCTTAGTCTACTCAGTCTCTCCACATAAACCAACTCTCTCAACTCCAGAATCAACCTAATGAATCTCCTTTGCACTCCCTCCAGTGCCATTTATCCTTTCACAAGAAAGAACACCAAAACTGCACACAGATCTCCGGGTGTGGCCTCACCAGACCTTATACAGCTGCAACATAACCTTGCTGTTTTTAAACTCCATCCCTCTAGTAATAAAGGACAAACTTCCATTTGCCGTCTTAATTACCTGCTGCACTGCAAACCAATTCCTTGTGCTTCTTGCACAAGGATACCCAGGTCCTGTTGCACAACAGCATGCTTCAATTTTTTTTACCATTAGAAACAGAAACTAGAAGAAGGAGTAGGCCATTCGACCCTTTGAGCCTACTGCGCCATTCATCTTGATCATCAAAATCAACATCTTGATTCCCCCCTTCCTCCAATATGACAGGATCTCTTTAGCCCCAAGAACAATATTTAATTTCCTCTTGAAATCAGACAAAGCTTTGGCTACAACTACATTTGGTGGTAGTGAATTCCACACATTCATCACCCTCTGGGTAAAGAAACTTCTCCTCACCTCAGTTCTAAAAAGGTTTACCCTTTATCCTCAAACTATGACCACTGAGTCTGGACTCCCCTATTATTGGGAGCATTCTTTTGAATCTACACTGATTAACCCTACTCAAGTTAAATTGGTACTATTGGTACAAGCTTGACCATTTTATCAATGGACAACACTCCATTGGTCAACTGGTCAATGTAACTAGTTTCATACCACAGAGCTGTATAGTAGTCAATGAACGGTGACCAATAGTTCAAACCCTGACCAATTTTCCCCTTCTCTAGCTTAGAGAACACGGGAACAGGAGAAGGCCATTTAGCTCCTCGAACCTCTTCAGTTATTGAATGGGATCATGGCTGATACATATCTTAACACTATCTACCCACCTTAACTCCCTGGCCATTAGCAGCCCTGTCAAACAAAAATATTCCAATCTTAATCTCAAAAATGTTGACACTGAAACTAATTTATAGAATCATAGAATCTGTACAGGATAGGAGGCGGCTAATCGGCCCTTTGAGTCTGCACTGACTCTCTGAAGAGCATCTTACCCAGGCCCTTTCTTCCACTCTATCCCCATAACCCCACACATTTAGCATGGCCAATCCACCTATCCGGCACATTAGAACATAAGAACTAGGCGCAGGAGTAGGCCATCTGGTCCCTTAAGCCCGCTCTACTGTTCAATAAGACCACGGCTGATTTTTTTACAAGCACTGAGCTCCACTGATCCATGCACTCACCATAACCCTTAATTCCTTTACTGTTCAAAAATTTATCTACGCTTGCCATAAAAACATTCAATGAGGTAGCCTCGACTGCTTCACTGGGCAGAGGAAACTGGAGCATCCGGAGGAAATCCACGCAGATGCGGGGAGAATGTGCAAACTTCACACAGACAGTCATCCAAGACTGGAATCAAACCTGGTCCCTGATGCTGAGAGTCAGCAGTGCTAACCGCTGTCCCAGCCCTAATTGTAGTATCCTCATTACTAAAACAAGGACTTGATGAACCAAATGGTCTCATTTATGACATTATGACTCTTCTCAGGCAGGGGAGGCAAGAAGGGATAATGGAAGCACATTTCAGGAACAAAATGTCTTTGGTGTGTGGTTCTAAGTTGCCTTATTCCCTCTCCATCCAGAGCAAATAGTCACCTAGTTTTCTAAGGAAATATCATTTGGTCCACACAAATATTTTGGACATCTGATGAAAATTGCATAATTTCAGTGGTAGTGTTGTTAGCATGCAAAGATCTTTGCAGTCACAGAAAATCATCACTGCACGAGGTACAGTTGAATTAATTGTGTATGGGAATATGCTTCTGTACACTTCCTCTAGTTCTCAAGGTGACATTGTTCCCCGGAGTGAGACAACAGCCTCCCAGGCACAAAGTAGATCCATCAACGTACATGATGGAGACTGGGGTAAGCTCTTTCAAGGCAGCACAGTGACACAGTGCTTAGCACTGCTGCCTCACAGCGCTGGGGATCCGGGTTTGATTCCTGGCTTGGACCACTGTCTGTGCACAGTCTTCGTGAGGGTTTCCTCCCACATCCAAAAGACGTGCTAGTTAGGTGCATTGGCCAGATTACATTCTCCCTCAGTGTTCCCAAACAGGCTCCGAAGTGTGACGATTAGGGGATTTTCACAGTAACTTTAAGGCAGTATGAATGTAAGCCCATTTGTAACACTAATAAATAATAAACTTGAAACACATTAGCAATGGTGCACACATTTCCCCCCTGCATTTTGTGGGATGGGAGGGCAACATTATGGTCCACATTTCAAACCAGTTGGGTGGAAAAGCAGCCAATTTCACTCATGTGAAGCATATTGCCTGACTGTCGACATTACTCCTCGGTACAATCCTTGCATCAACATCTCTGCATACTGTGTTTTCTTTCTTTCAGGCTAAATGGCATAGTTCAGAGGATGAGCTACATCAACTTCATTGAAGCACATATAATGAAGGGAGTGTCCAGGATTATCGTCAAAGACTTACTTCGAGGAGTGCTGAATATCAGCACTAAGAATAAAGAGACAAAAAAAGACTCCCTTTTTTTGGGTCTCTTTTAAAACCCACCAGCAAATGAAAGGTATTATCCTCAAATCCCATTAATTGACAAACAAAAGAACTCATTTCTTTGAAGGGTTGTACAGGTGCTGACTGTTCTGAGCATATTGAAAGTACAGCTGCTCCCATCTAGTCACTGAAGTGAGGGACAAGTTGATACTTGCCCACATTTCCCAGTACCTGAAATGGGGCAGGTGTTTGGAGAGAGTGGCTTGTTTATCTCAATACAGCTAGCAGCAGGCTGCAAAACTTGAATTCCTGACCCATCAATCTGCTGACTAATACAATACGGATGTCATGGAGATAATCATCAGAAGAAGTCATTCTCAGTAATCGACATGAGCTTATTGGAAAGCAGCGGAAATTTCCGACTCCGGAAGGACTCTTGAAGATATCATGCAGAGGACTAAAAGAACTGAGGAGTGATTTCTATACTCAAAAGAGCAGCACGGTGGCACAGTGGTTAGCACTGCTGCTTCACAGAGTCAGGGACCCAGGTTCAATTCCTGTGTAGAGTCTGCACATCCTCCCCATGTCTGCATGGGTTTCCCTCCCACAGTCTAAAGATGTGCAGGTTAGGTTGATTGGCCAAGCTAAATTGACCCCAGTGCCTGTGGGATTAGCAGGGTAAATGTGAGGGCCTGGATGGGATTCTGGTCAGTGCAGACTCGATGGACTAAATGGCCTCCTTGTGCATTGTAGGGATTCCAATATGGTTATGAGCACTTTTACAACTGCTTTAGTGTAGGAAAATGTCCCAAAATGCTGCGAGGAGTGAGAGACTGGACATTGAGTGATTTAGCAAAGGTCACTAAACCTTGGTGATGTAACATGTAAATGTTGGTGATGTAGCTTGATTTAATTTGATTTATTATTGTCACATGTATTGGAATACAGTGAAAAGTATTGTTTTTTTGCTATATACAGACAAAGCATACCATTCATAGGTGTATGGGGCAAGAAAGGAGAGTGCAGAATACAGCATTACAGTCATAGCTAGGGTGCAGAGAAAGATCAATTTAAGATATTTTAGGTGTCTGATTGCAGCAGAGAAGAAGCTATTCTTGAGTCGGCTGATAAGTTTAAACTTCGAAAAGGAAGCATGATCTCAGACTTTCGCACTTTTTCCCAAACGGAAGAAGCTGGAAGAGGGTATGCCCGGGCTCACAAAGGAGAATTTCAGATGAGGAGAGAGAAGTGGAGAGACCAAGAAGGAATCGTGAAGGACTCCTAGAGTTGAGAGCTAGATGGGAAGACATATGTTGCCTATGGTGGGGCAGAAAGAGTGAGGCAGAAACAGGATGCCAGAGTTGAAAGATTGTCAAAGGATAATAGGAGGTTATCCCCAATCTTTCATGGCAAGGTCATGAAAGAATTTCAGCATAAGAAATCTTCATTTAACCAGCAGTTGCTCGTCTTGCGCCATAAGATACAGGAGCAGAATTAGGCCATTCTGCCTATCGTGTCTGCTCTGCCATTCAATCATGGCTAGTGAGATTCTCATCCTGCCTTCTCCCCATAAACCTTGATCTCCTTATTGATTAAGGGCCTATCTATCTCTGCCTTAAAGAAACTCAATGAGCTGGAGTCCACAGCTCTCTGTGGCAAAGAGTTCCATAGATTCACCACCCTCTGGTTGCAGAAAGTCTTCCTCATCTCAGTTTTAAAGGAGAGTCCTTTCACCCTGAGTTTGTGCCCTCAAGTTCTAGTTTCTCCCACAAGTGGGAACATCCTCTCCATGTCCAATCTATCCAGGCCTCTCAGTGTTCTGTATTCCAAAGTGCCAGCATAGATTATCTGATCAAATATTGGAGCGGGTTCTGAACCCACACCGTTTTGAAAAGTTCTTCCTAAACTGAGTATACATAACATTGCAGTTGTTCTGAAAATGTTGGTTTCTGAGCAGAGGGTAATTATTTCCCTGTATCCCCTTCCACCCACAATCCTGTCATACCCAACTGGATAGAATACAAGATACTGCACACACTTGAGTCCAGCACTGGTGTCACTGGAACATGGTCCGGTTATGTTGTGTCTAGCTCCAGAAGAGCTTGTTTAGACTTTCAGTGTGTATAACTTGCGTTTGAAAGGAGGCAGATGTGGGGACAGATAGAGTGCATGGCTTGAAGGAAAGCAATGTGTTTGGTATGAAAACAAACAGAACATCAGATGTACATGACTGTGCCACATGAAGGATCACACAAACATGCAGCTCAAAGCACAAGCCAGAACAGACAGTGGTGTCACCACAGAATGCAGTCCATTCAGAATAATAGAGGTTTGGGGCAAGGTTATTAGGCTGAAATCAAGATAATTGTAGAGTAATTACAGTGGGAAAAGAAGCCAGGGCACGGCTACAAGGGGTTCTGATGTTGTAAAGTGTAAATTCTGAAGAGGGAGTGATGAATGGTCTGTACATGCCCCGAGCCCTGAGGTTCAATTACAGATTTGTAACACATTCCCGGTATGTGCTATTTTGTTTAATGTGTAATCTGTAATTATAAACGATGGATTATTACTCCGGCATGCTTTGATGTGATAGTAAGGTTATGATAACCGAGGACCGAGTGAGTAATTGAGATACTTGATCTGAAGGCATACACAGGGTACCATGTGACAGGTGGTCTGATATTAAATGGCTGTTTTGAAAAGCAGGCTACCAGTTTATATTATTATAGAGTATAAATTACTTATGAGGGAGAACATTTGCTGCCTCATCAGAAGTAACAACCTTTCCAACCATTATCCTGGGGCATAAAGCATCACAAAAATAAAACACAACAGCACAAAAGGGGAGGAAGATTTTCATTAAAATATGTAAAGTTGCAACAATTCACAGTTCTCAAAGAGAGGTAAACTTGCATTATTATAAGTTTTGTGACTTCAGGACGCCTCCATGAGCATTGTAGTCAATGTAATATAGAATCCCTACTATGCAGGAGGAGGCCGTTTGGCCCATCGACAACAATTCCACCCAGCCCTAACCCCGCAACCCCACATATTTACCTTGCTAATCCTCCTGACACTAAGGGACAATTTAGCAGGGCCAATCCACCTAACCTGCACATCTCTGGATTGAGAGAGAAAACCTGAGCACCTGGAGGAAACCTACGCGGACATGGGAAGAACAAGCAAACTCTACAGAGACAATCACCCAAGGCTGGAATTGAACTGAATAAATATGTGGCATCACGGGGCTAAGGTTTGGGTGGAAATGTTGTCAGTGTGAGCTTGACGGGCTGAATGGCCTCTCTCTGCACTGCAGGGATTCTATGATTCAAAAACTCCCCAAAATCAATTTCTTCAACCAAGCCCTTAAATCATCCCCTGCTCCCAATGTCTCTCTCTGTTTCTTTCTCTCTCCATGAAACAGTTTATGATGGTTTTCCATGTATATGCAATGCAAGTGCAATTTGCTGCTGTTCTCAACACTCCCCACCTAGCCCCGCCCCCACTTCCCAAAAGCAAAAATAAAACCCATCGAGTCCTGGGAAGAAATCTTCCCAAAAAGCCAACTAAATTCAAATAAGTAAATTCAATAGTAAAATGAAACAGAGCATCAGTTAATATTTTAGCCTGCAAAGGAGAATTATTGTGTTAATTGGATGCATTCATTTTTAATTTGAGTTTGCAACTTAGCTTGGGGGCTGTACTGTGTTATTTAGTCACATAATGAATCTTTCATGATAGAGGTATATACAAACCATGATAGAGGTTTGTATATTGGTGTCCCAATATACAAACATATGAACATACGACCTAGGAGCAGGAGGTGGCTATCTGAACCTTTCTTCCCGTCCCACCATTTAATAAGTTCACGGCTGAACTGATACTGGCTTCAACTCTACTTTCCTATCTCCTCCTATACCCATTCACTCCCTTGTTGATCAAGACTTTTACACATAGTTTATCCTGTTTCAGTAATTGTGAGGTTTTCTGAGACAAAATGTTTAAGGGACTAATCAGCCTGGTGGGTGCAAAATATCCCAACGGCATTATTGAAAGAGAAGCAAGAGAGTTTACCCTGCCGTACTGACCAACATTTAACCACAAACCAGAAACATTAACAACAACGATCTGGTCATTTTTTTTTCATTGCTATTTGTGGGAACTTGCTGCACAAATCATAGAACCATAGAATCCCTACGGTGCAGTCGGAGGCCATTCAGCACATTGAACCTGTACTGTCAACAATCCCACTCCAGCTCTATCCTCGTAATCCCATATATTTACCCTCTGACACTAAAGGGCAATTTATAGGCCAATCCACCTAAGCCACACATCTATGGACTGTGGGAAGAAACTGAAGCACCCAGAGGAAACCCATTCAGACACAGGGAGAATGTGCAAACTCCACACAGAGAGTCACCCAAGGCCAGAATTTTACCCGGTCTGTGGCACTGTAATGCAGCCGTGCTAATATGCCACCATGCAACTTTGATTTGTTGCCATATTTCTTTACAATAGGGGCCACACCTCTTGGCTGTACTGACTTGCTTTGAACCATCACAAAGTCATCATAGACACTTCATCAATGTAAACCTGTTCTTTCTTTTAAGTGAGCATGCCAGTCTTTCTGGCTGTGAAGGCACCTAAATTCTAAAATATAGAGGCGACACAGTGGTTAGCACTGCTGCCTCACAGTACCAGGGACCTGAGTTCAATTCCTGTCTCGGTCACTGTCTGTGTGGAGTCTGCACGTTGTCCCCATGTCTGCATGGGTTTTCTCTGGGTGCTTTGGTTTCCTCCCACTGTCCAAAGATGTGCTAGTTAGATGAAATAGCCATACTAAATTTTCGCTCAAGGTACCCAAACAGGCACCAGAGTGTGACGACTAGGGGATTTTCATAGTCATTTCATTGCAGTGTTAATATAAGCCAACTTGTGACACTAATAAAATGCAACTTTAAACATTGGCATCCTATAAACAATATGCCTCATAAAAGCCATGGCAGAATTTGCTTCTTTAATCCATTATGTTGAGAAGCACAGAAAAAAAATCCTCCAAATAAAATATATTCTAGAGTTTAGAAAACAATCAAGATTCCTTTCAATTTAAGGATTTCACTCAGTTCCCGACATATGCAAGTTAAAGGGATTTACCGTACACTAAGGTGTAATATTACTGCCACTAATCCACTGCAGTTCTTGTGGTGGTACACATCATTAAATTTAATCTTCTGCCACCCACTAGTGAAAATCCCCACCCTTTACACAGAGGCACCAGATTGTGTGCTAAATACTTAATTTGTTAATAATAATATTCCCAGTAATACTGATTGTTTTATTCCAAGGCACAAATGTCAGGAAGATACAAGACTTTATCCTCAACTGGTGCTGATTTAGCCTTAAGTTTATTTACTAGTGTCACAAGTAGGCTTGCATTAACACTGCAATGAAGTTAGTGAAAATCTGCTGGTTTGATTTGATTTATTATTGTCACATGTATTAGTATACATGAAAAGTACTGTTTCTTGTGCGCAATACAGACAAAACACACCATTCATAGAGAAGGAAATGAGCGAGTGCAGAATGTAGTGTTACAATCATAGCTAGGGTGTAGAGAAAGACGTAGACAAAAATCTGACAGCAGCAGCAGTCAGGAAGAAGCTGTTCTGAATCGGTTGGGGCGTGACCTCAGACTTTTGTATCTTTTTCCTGATGGAAGAAGGTGGAAGAGAGAATGTCGCACACTCTGTCGCCTGTTCAGGTAAAACAGAAAGAAATCCTACAACATCAGTTTAAAGTCCAAACAGGTTTATTTGTAGTAAAAGCCGCAAGCTTTCGGGACAGCTTGTCCCTTTGTCAGGTGGCTGGGAACTGTTTGGACTTTGGTGTTGTGGATTTCTTTCTGTTTTACCCCAGTTCAACCCCAGCACCTCCTCAGCATGCCTGTTCAGGTACACAGAGAGAGAATTTAGCATGGCCAATCCATCTGACCAGCATGTCTTTCGGACTGTGGGAGGAAACCAGAGCACCTGGAAGAAACCCATGTGGACATGGGGAGAACGTGCAGTCTCCACACAGACAGTGACCCGTGCCGGCAATCGAACTCGGGTTCCTAACATTAGGTGCTAGACTAAGTGATAATATATTGAGCTGATTAAGATCTGACTGAATGGATGTAAGCAAAAAAGCAATTATAGATGGGTTTGAATCTGTTTGAGGATCGATTGCCACTGCTGCCCCACAAAGACTGGTGTCGGGAATATTGCTCATTATGATCTAGATATAGATGTCGAGGGAACCATCTAGAAATGTTCTGATCCTGATGCAAGTATTAGAAATCATGGAATCACAGAAACCCTACAGTACAGAAAGAGGCCAAATGGCCCATTGAGTCTATACTGACCACAATCCCATCCAGGTCCTACCCGTCCCCCCCTCGTCCCTATATATTTTACCCATGATTCCCTCTAACCTACACATCTCAGGACACTAAGGAGCAATTTTAGCATGACCGATCAACCTAACCCACATATCTTTTATCTCTATTGTTAGGACAATAGAGGATACTCAATGGGCAGATTCCTCCCAAGCCCCCGCTGGTGGGTTTAATGGTGGGAAGATATGGCGGAAGGGCCAGAATTTTATTTCATGCCGTTATGAATTTACTGGTGCCCACCATGGCAACCCACCAGTGGATAGTGTGAACCTCATTTGCATCCCATTCCTGAGGTGCAGATGAAAGCCTAACCCTTGACACAAATTCTCCATCTGTTGGCTGAAAAACAGGCCAACATAAAGGACCCTCGTATGTTTGGCAAGCAGATGTTGTGATTCATCTGGACAATGTCTGAGGCTACTCCATAGTTCAGGATGGAAGCCGCCTGCAATCTTGAAGGCTAGAACACGGCAATGGGTTGGGCATGCACCTGTAGGTGAACTTTTCAGGTCAGGTGTTGCTGGAGGATGTCCACCTTCCAGCCTCAGAATCATAGAGTCATCACAGAATCCCTCCAGTGCAGGAGGCCGCCATTCGGCACATTGAGTCTACACTGACCGCAATCCCACTCATGCCTTATCCCTGTAACTGCAAGTATTTATCCTGGTACTTCTTCAGACACCAAGGGGGAATTTGGCATGGCCAATGCACCTAACTTTCACATCTTTAAAGTGTGGGAGGAGAGCAGAGAACCCGGAAGAAATCCACGCAGACACAGGGAGAACGTACAAACTTCACACAGACAGTCACCCAGGCCGGGAATCAACCTGGGTCCATCTTTGTTCTCAGGAGGTCCACCTTCTTTCTGCAATACCAGGCAGTAATGTTGGCTGTCTTTACAACATGGCACCTAGACATGATGCAGACAATGTTCTATCCAGGCCTGCTCTGCTACTGAATACATCGTGAAACACTTGGTTGTGGTTCTTCACATGGTAAGCAATATTGGACTGCCAGACAAATTCCAACTGCAAAGTATCTTTGTTATCAAGGTACTCATAACTCCAGTCTTTACAGAAACATAGATAGACTAAGGTGATCTTATTGGGGTGTGTTTGAAGAGAATAAATTGTTTTCCAGTTGACAGTTTATTAGAGGTCACAATTTTAAATGTAAAATCTAGGTTAGATGCAGAGAGGTGACTCTTTTTCCAGGGAATTATAGATCTCAGGAACAGGCCGCCTTCTCAAGCAGTTGACGCTGAATCCGGGAATTCCTTACTATAAGAGTCAGACCTGATTCAGGCCGAAATAGACATGTGAAAGTAGGTTCTACAGGGAAGACAGGATGAATGATCCCCTGGACTCAATTCAATTGAGTAGATTGTCAGAGAGAAGGTTCCCAGATTTTCTTCTCCCCAGATTGGCCTTTGTATTAATCTGGTTTTCCTGCTTTCTTTGGAGATCACATGAGGCTAAACTCATTAGAGATGGGGTGTAGGACAGAAGATGTGCTTTGGGTCGCTGCGAATTGATTTATGTAGGAAATGCTCTGGAAGATTCACTTACTGATAAAAAAAATTCCCCTGCTCCCCAGGAAGCTAAGAAAATTTGGCATGTCTACTATGACTTTCATCAACTTCTACAGATGCACCTTTCCGGACGTATCACAGTTTGGTATGGCTCCTGCTCTGTCCAAGACCGCAAGGAATTACAAAAGATCGTGAACGTAGCCCAGTCCATCACACAAACCAGCCTCCTATTCACTGACTCTGTCTACGCTTCCCACTGCCACAGAAAACCAGCCAGATAATTAAGGACCGTATCCATCCTGGGCATACTCTTTTCCATCTTCATCCATCGGGAAAAAGATACAAGAGTCTGAAGTCACGTACCAATCAATTCAAGAACATCTTCTTCTCTGCTGCCTTCAGACTTTTGAATGGACCTTCCTTATACTTAGTTGATCATTCTCTGCACCCTAGCTTTGATTGTAACATTACATTCTGCACCCTCTTCTCTTCCACTCCCCTATGGACTCTATGAATGGTATGCCTTGTCTGTACAGTGTGCAAGAAACAATACTTTTCACTGTATCCCAATACATTTAGTAATAATAAATCAAATCAAAAGGGACCTTCTACGAATAGCTCTAACTCTGAGTTTGCAATACATATGGTTACCCAGAAAATAACAGGCGGATTAAAAGTTGGTCCAGCTCACGGGAAACTCCATGGGCAGAGGCAGCCCACCATTGGCCAGCAGCAGGATCTCCTGGTTCCGTTGCATCTCCCATCTCCAGGAAACCTGCAGTAGGGGTTTGCTATCAGTGAGATGGGAAGATACCACATGTGGAAACATATCGGAACATTCCAGCCCATAACAGACCATCCAAACACTCACACTGACTCCAACTACCACTCCCATGGCCCTACCAGCTCATCCCAATTACTCATCGACCAGACAAACAGGTTCAATCTCTTGACCACCCATTACACCTGCCCCAAGCACGCTCCACCCACCTGACCCAAATATCACTCTTCCTAACTGACAATTTGTGTACCAATTCAACTCAACTACCCACTCACCCACCTCACACATTCAGAATGATGCTTGTGAGTTTAGAACATAGAATATAGAACATTACAGCGCAGAACAGGCCCTTCGGCCTTCGATGTTGCACCGACCAATTAAGAAAAAGCAATGACCCTCTAACCTAAACCATTCCCTTTTCATCCATAAACTTATCTACTAACCTCTTAAACGCCACTAAACTTGGTGCAAGTAATGGTAATATGTCAAGAGGGGGAAGGTTAGATGCTCTCAAGTTAGAGATGGTCATTGCCTGGCACTTGTGTAGTGTGAATATTACTTGCCACTTATCGACCCAAGCCTGCATATTGTCTAGTCTTGCTATGTTTGGACATGGACTTCTTCAATATCTGAGGGCACAAATGGTGCTGAATATTGAGCAACCATCAGAAAACATCCCCATTTCTGACCTTATGATGGAGGGAAGGTCATTGATGAAGCAGCTGAAGATGGTTGGGCCTAGCAGAGTACCCTGAGGGACTCCTGCAGTCATGTTCTGGAACTGAGATTATTGGCTTCTAACCACCACAACCATCTTCCTTTGTGCTAGACATGACTCCAGCCACTGGAGTGCTTCCCACCCCTCCCCCACCCCCCCCAACCCCACCCCCAATTCCCAGTGATTCCAGTTTTGTTAAGCTCTTTGATGACACATTCGGTCAAATGATCGTCAAAGGTTGTCATCCTCATCACACCTCTGACATTCACTCTATTGTCCATGTTTGAACAAAGTCTGTAATGAGTGGCCCTGGCACAGTCCAAATCCAAGCAAGTGCCACTTGATAGTGCTGTTCATCACCCCCTTCCGTCTGTTTACTGATAATTGAGAGTAGAGTAATGGGACGGTAATTGGCGGGGATGGATTTGTCCTTTCTTTTGTGATTGGATATACCTGGGTAATTTTCCATATTTCCAGGTAACCTAGAAACTAGAAGCAGGAGTAGGCCGTTTGGCCCTGCGAGCCTGATCCACAATTTATTATGATCATAGCTAATTATCAAATTCAATATCCTGATCCCCCCCCATGGCCCTCATCGCTTTAGCCCCTAGAGCTATATCTCAATTTCTTCTTGAAATCAGATAACATTCTGGCCTCAACTACTTTCTGTGGTTGTGAATTCCACACATTCACCACCCTATGGGTGAAGAAATTTCTCCCTAACTCAGTCCCACTTATCCGCAAACTATGACTCCCAGTTTGGACTCCCCCACCATCTGGAACATTCTTTCTGGAAGTAACCCTGTCGAATCCTGTTAGAATTTTATAAGTAGATGCAATTCTGTAGGTCTATTGAAAAAGCTTGACTAAGGACATGGCAAGTGTTTAACGCAAAAGTTCAAAATAGAATTGACAGTCTGAGAGGGGCAGCAAGTGAAACCCAGGTAACAGCCGCGGAGCACAGACAGATGATTTTAAATTTATGTGATGCTGATGGCTTCAAGCTCAATAATATGACAACTCTCTGATATCTGAAATTGACTTAAACAGTTTTGACAGCAATGGCATTGTACAGTCAACTAACAATCTTTAGTTTTGAGATTATTTAAAATCAGGCTCCTTCAGAGACAGCATGGTGGCACAGTGATTAGCACTACTGCTTCACAGTACCAGGGACTCAGGTTTGATTCCTGGTTTGAGTTATTGTCTGTGTGGAGTCTGCACATTCTCCCCATGTCTGCGCAGGTTTCCTCAAGGTGCTCCAGTTTCCTCCCACAGTCCAAAAGATGTGTTTGTTAGATAGATTAGCCGTGATAAATTCAATGTACCTGAACAGGCGCCAGAATGTGGCGACTAAGGGATTTTCACAGTAACTTCATTGTAGTGTTAATGTAAGCCTAGTTGTGGCAGCACGGTGGTTAGCATTGCTGCCCCAGGGACCTGGGTTCAATTCCTGGCTTGGTTCAGTATCTATGTGGAGTTTGCACATTCTCTCGCATCTGAATGGGTTTCCTCTGTGTGTTCTGGTTTCCTCCCAGAGATATATGGGTTGGATTGGTTGGCCATGCTAAATTGCCAGTTAGTCTCAGGAGGACTAGCAGGTAAATAAATGGGGCTATGGGCTGGTTGGGATTGTGGTCGATGCAGACTCGATGGGCTGAATGGCCTTCTTCTGCATTTTAAGATGATTCTAATAAATAAACATTTAAAAAACACTTAATTAATATTGTCCTGTCTCAATGTGAGTAACTGGAGATGAGGGAAAGCAATGGACCTGGGAGTGAAATGGTACAGGGCGCACCATGCAAGTATTTGAATTGACGATTGTTAAGATGAATTCTCTCCTTTATGGAGTTTGAGCACCGAGATGTAACACTAGGTTCTTTACAAACGTTAACGCTGCGATGAATGTTAGAATATTGTGCAATGCCAGAAGCATTTAAAATTCGGGTGCACTTGCCATCGTTGGATTTCTATTTCTGGTTCCGTCCCAGCGTAAACTGATTACTTTTTATCTTCAGTCTGTCAGTGCGTACAATCCCGTGTGTAAATCTGTTCTGACTGACAACCATACTTCAGCATTTTGTTCACGCACAACAGCACGGAGACCAGGTTTTGAAGAGCGAATATTAAGCAAAGCATGTTAAAGGCCCGCATCGATTCCTGTGCCTCTATGCCATGCATCCGTTATTTTATTTTTGCTCCAGTTACATGGAGAAAAATCAATGAGCGTTTCTACCACTGAGGTGGCATTTTATTATTTAGCAGAATTTATTGAATTGTGTCTGTCGGTTTGGCAGTCTGCTTCCCTTTGAGTCAAAAGGTCATGGGTTCAAACCTCACTCCAAGACATGAGCACCTAATCTGAATTGACAGTTCTATGAAATTCTGGAGGACTGCTGCAATGCTGAAGCAAGCATTCTGTTTCTTTAGATTAGATGGTAAAGCAAGGTCTGATATGTCCACTCAGGCATATAAAGGAGATCCATTGCAGTTTAAAAAGGTTTGCTGAAGAGGAACAGGAAATGGAGGACTTCAGCCTAAAGAAGTCAAGTGCTCCCTTCAAAACTAAGGAACATGAGGGGAAGTTGAAAAGAGTTGCTCAAAATCACAGAATAAAATCATAGAATCCCAAAAGTGCAGAATGAAGAACAAAGAAAAATACAGCACAGGAATAGGCCCTTAGGCCCTCCAAACCTGTGATGATCATGATGCCCTAAATAAACTACAAAAAAAACCTTCTGCCCTTACTCAGTCCATATCCTCCTGTTCATGTACCCTTTCAAATGCCTCTTAAATGTTACTAACGTGTCAGCTTCCACCACCTCCTCTGGCTCCAGGCAATCACTACTCCCCTGCACATCGCCCTTCAACTTTCGCCCCTCTCACTTTGAACCTGTGCCCCCCTTGTAATTGACGCTCCCACCCTGGGAAAAAGCCTCTGACTACCCATCCTGTCTACGACTCTCAATTTTGTAGAGTTCTATCAGGTCTCCCCTCACCCTCCATCTTTCTGGTGAAAACAATCCTAGTTTATTCAACCTTCTGTCACAGTCAACATCCCCGAGACTGGGCAACATCCTGGTGAACCTTCTTTGCACTCTATCCCAAGCTTCCACGTCTTTCTGTTGGTGGGGTGACCAGGATTGTGTGCAATATTCCAAATGTGGCCTTACCAAAGCTTTATATGATTTCCCAACACTTGTACTCGATAAGGTGGCCATTTGGCCCATCGAGTCTGCACCATGACCATCTCATCCAGGCCCCAATCTTGTAATCCCACATTTTTATCCCACTAACTCCCCTGACATGAAGGGGCAATTTACCACGGCCCATCAACTTAACCCAAACATCTTTGGACTGTGGGAGGAAACCGAAGCTGCCTGAGGAAACCCCATGTAGGTATGGGGAGAATGTGCAAATGCCACACATACAGTAACTCAAGGCCAGGTCCCTGGCGCTGTGAGGCACCAGTGCTAACTGAGAAGGACTTCTTTAAAAATAGAAACGGTAAATAAAAACTGTCGGAAGAGTCAGGAACCAGATAAGACAGAATTGAGGAAATTGGTGAAAGAGCCAGAGATAATGCACAACAGAATGATCTTTTTCCAGTTAATTTCTTTCTCTTAGTTGTCCCACCAGAAACCATAGCCTAGTTTATAAAGGAACAAGAATAGAAAATTGCATTCCAACTCCACAGTTCTTTGTTATCAAGCTAAAGAAAACTGCTGACTACTCAAAGTTATATCTATATAATAAACTAACAATGTCACATTGTTGATCACTTTACACAGAAAAAGTTTGGAAAAAGAGTTACTTTAAAAGTGTAGCTTACAGGCCTTGTCCATTACTCCAAGTGGAACAAAAGGATGGTTGGAATCAGTAGGTAGTTGGGCTGCGAATGTGCCATGTTTAGAAATAAGTCCTCATGGAGGATTAAATAGTAAGCAAATTATTGATTGGTCTCTGTAGTCAATCAACATCTCACACCCATTGTGATGGAACATACTTAGACTTCGTCTTGAGTGCAAACTGTTAGGACATTAAACTGGTTGCCAGACACCCATTAGGCATTGCTGACTTTAGAAAATGGACACTGGACAAACAGTCAAGTAGCATGGGACTGTGAAAAATAGGAGATGACAGGAAGAGGAGATAATCCCCCTAATGGCAAGACAGAATAAAACAGACGTAGCGTATTCTATTTTAAGTTTTGTAAAATGACCTAGTGGAGAACACAGTGGTACAGTTGTTAGCATTGCTGCTTCACTGCGCCAGGTACCCAGGTTCGATTCCGGGCTTGGGTCACTGACTGTTTGGATCTGCATGTTCTCGCTATGTTTCTGTAGGTTTCCTCCAGGTGCTCTGGTTGCCTCCCACAGCCCGAAAGACGAGCTGGTTAGATACATTGGTTGTGCTAAATTCTCGTTCAGTGTATCTGAATAGGCACCGGAGTGTGGCAAATAGAGGATTTTTAGAGTAATTTCATTACAGTGTTAATGTAAGCCTACTTGTGACACTGCTAAATAAAGGTTAAAACTTTTCAAAAGCAGCTAAACAGCATATTTAGTATTTTCATGATATGGAGATGCCAGCATTGGATTGCGATGGGCACACCAGGCTAAAGTCCAACAGGTTTATTTGGAATCACGAGCTTTCAGAGCATTGCTCCTTCATCACCTGATGATTAGGTGAGGGCAGAATAGCACGCCGAAAGCTCATGATTCTAAATGAACCTGTTGGACATTAACCTGGTGTTGCGAGACTTCTCACAGTATTTTTGTGTGTTTGAATAGGTATAAGATGCATCGATTAAACTGGGAGATTCAGCTATCCCCATTACTCTGCATCTTTGTCTTACTCTAAGACATTATAGCTTAATAATTCAATTCATGGAATGTTGACTTGATCTTATTTTCAAGAAGATTGAAGAAACAAAAGACAATGAGATCCAGTCCCAGTCACAAGGGAGTATTAAGGTTACACCCCTGGGTCCCAGAGTTATTCAAGTGGATATCGGGCATTGTGAGTCAACTCCCATAGAAAGCAAGATACTTGAAACTGCTCAAGGTGGAGTGCGGAGGGAGTGGTGACTGATGCCACAGAGCTCAGAATGACACGTCAAAGCAAACCTGAATCTGTGACATGATGTAAGCTTGATCGGTTGCTGAAGATGTTGAATGTGTGGACTGAGCGCGCAATACTCTCCAAGTGAAACGCATTCAAAATTAGCGTGGGAGCAGCTTAGCCCATAAGTATTAAAATGGCTAAATGGCATTTCAGTTTGACCTTCACTTTAAAGAACCAGTAAGACTTGACTAAAGTTCATAAATACAACAGAGGGTTGACTCCGCTGAAGGGAAAGGAATCTATTTTCCTTGTCAGGGTTGCTCCAAATGTTTTTTTTAAATAATTGGTTTCCCAAAGCTGGCTGTCCATTCCACTTCCGGGACACGCTTCCGAATACACAGTGGGCGGGTTTTTACAGCCTCATTCGTCCCAAAACCATGAAATCCCACCCAAAGTCAACAGGCCTTTCCATATTCTGCCCCTCACCCTGCTCCAATTCCCGTGGCAGGCGGTGTGGTTAAATTCCAGTGAGTGTATCAGTGACAGCTTGTCAGCATGAAACACAGCACAGGGGTTAGCACTGAGCCTCACAGCACCAGGGACCTGGGTTCAATTCTGACCTTGAGTGGAGGTTAATTCTGCCTATGTGGAGTTTGCATTTTTTCCATGTGTCTGCATGGATTTCCTCCGGGTGCTTTGATTTCCTCCCACAGTCCAAAGATGAGTGGGTTAAATTTACTGGCCATGTTAAATTGACCCTAATGTCAGGGGGATTAGTATGGGAATAGAAGCTGGATGGGTTTGTGGTTGGTGCAGGCTCAATGGGCTGAATGGCATTCTTCTGCATTGTAGAGATTCTATGATACCTCCCCTCAAAGAAAAGTATAATTATCTTTGTGTCGCAAACCTGATTTATTTGATTTTATTTATTATTGCCACATGTATTGGTATTGTTTCTTGAGCGCTATACAAAGCATACCATTCATAGAGTACATAGGGGAGAAAGAAAGCAGAAGGTGCAGAATGTAGTGTTACAGTCATAGCAAGAACATAGAGAAAGATCAACTTACTGCAAGGTCGGTCCATTCAAAAATCTGATAGCAGCAGGGAAGAAGCTGCTCGAGTCAATTGATACGTGACCTCAGACTTTTGTATCCTTTTCCCGACAGAAGAAGGTGGAAGAAAGAGTGTGTGTGTGCTCCTTGAATATGCTAGCTACTTTACCAAGCAGCAGGAAGTGTAGACAGAGTCAATGGATAGGAAGCCTCAAAAAACAAGTTTCCAAGCTGCAAAGATGTTGGGCTAGTTTTCACCTAAGTTTCTGATGCAGTTCAAGTCCCTTTCCAGGGATAGGCGCATCCCAATTTGTGTGTCATTGCTATATTACAAACTTGCAGACCTGATCTCTTGGTTTTTCCCATCTTCCGTCTAAGGAGGCTTGGGGATAGAAATGAAAGCGAGAGGAAGAAACTATTTTCTCAATGCTGCTCACTATGTATCACTTTGACCGATTTTTGCAAAAAGGTCAGTTTAAAACAGTGCCCTTCAGGCTGATCCTTTCCTTTTCCCTACCTGTTTTGTTATTTCCTGCCTTTTCATCCTTTGATTTGAAAAGATGCAATTAGAGCAAGCGACAACTTGCTCTAATACAAAACAGAAAAATGCAGGAGTTCTTGTCGTTGACAGATCAGCAGATTAGATAAAGGTTATACAATCTGCCTGTCCATACGGAAGAGCAGTAAAGAATCGTGCAGATCTTGGAGTAATATATGTTTAGACATGGTATAGCTGGGGAATATTAATGTTTTATTACTATTCAAATTCTGGCCACTTCCAACCAGTCTTCAACAATACGTATACTGAGTGAGTTTCTCCTGACAGAATTCAATTACAATTAAAACTTCAGCAGCCATGCCAAGCTTGTGCGTGAAGTTAAGCAATATGGAGAGTGAAGGAGTTAGTGGTGACCCCCATGCGAACTCAGAATATTGAAACCCTCTGGCAAGTACCGCTGGTATAATTAAAGTCATAAAAGGAATGATTTGACAATCCCATGCTCTTGAGCTTGGGCAGCCACGTTCACAGCAAGCATAAGCCAGTGGTGGGCTTTGGCACAGTGGTTAGCACTGCTGCCTCACAACACCAGGGACCCAGGTTCCATTCCTGGCTTGGTGTGGAATGTGTGGAGTCTGCATGTTCTCCCTGTATCTGCTTCAGTTTCCTCTGCGTGCTCTAATTTCCTCCCACAGTCCAAAGATGTGCTGGTTAGGAGGATTGGCCATGCTGGATTGCCCCTTGGTGATCAAAGATGGGTAAATGCATAAGGTTATGGGAATGGGGAGTAAGGAGGAACTGGACCTGGGAATGATGCTTTTTCGGAGAGTTAGTGTAGACTCAATAAGGCCAAATGGCATCCTTCTGTGCTATCGAGATTCTATGGAACTGTAGCTTTAGCAACATACAATCCCTGAAAACACTGGATTGTGGAACAATTCCTAATGGATCCGTCTCTACAACTCTTTGAGGTTGCTCTTCTAATTCTGGCCTTTTGTGAATCTCTAATTTTAATCATCCCACCAAGCCATCAGTTACCAAGGCTTCAAGGTCTGGAGTAACCTTCTTATACCTCTCTGCTTCCCTACCTCATTCTCCTCTTGTCAGAGGCTCCTTAAAACCTGCCTCTTCCACCAAGCTTTTAGGCATCTGTCCTAATATCTCTTTATATGGCTTGGTGTCATGTTTTGTTTTATTATGTTCCTGAGAAACACTGAGACATTTTGTTACATTAAAGATGCCAATAAATACAAATTGTGATATCACAGCTGGAGATCTTCTTTCTGTGATAAAGGAAAAGGATGCTAGCATTTGGAAATGGAACATTTTCCCACTTTTAACAATCAGTGCCAGGCCAAGTACAGAATCAAAAACAAGCAGTACTATTGTACAAGTAGGATACTTCCATTCCTCATACCATATCAACTAAATGTAGGTAATTGCTGGTTTACTGGAAAATTCTGTACAGGTTTGTTTTTTTAACCTTGAATTCATTCCACTAAAAACTGTATTGAAATTAACCTAATTGACTTGATGTAGTACATACTGTGGTGAAGGATTACACCCAATGTCTTGACCTCTCTTTCAGATACTGAAATGCTCTGCTGTATAATTCCTGGATTTTCATTTTATCCCTCTTACTCTTCCTGGTATTTCCTATGGCTTATTTACCCCTCTACTTTTGCCAGTTATCTTTCTGTAACACTTGCTCTCCCCCTTCCAGCCCACCTCTGAGAAAGTAGGAATTATTTCATAACAATTATTCACACAATCATGGCATTTTTGAAAAGAGGCACAAAAATAAATATCTGCATTTATCTTTCACGTTAAGAAGCCTCACAGCACCAGGTTAAAGTCCAACAGGTTTATTTGGAATCGCAAGTTTTCGGAGCACTGCTCCTTCATCAGGTGTGAGCAGCACTTCAAAAGCTCGTGATTCCAAATAAACCTATTGGACTTTGACCTGGTGTTGTGAGACATCTTACTGTGCTCACCCCAGTCCAATGGCAGCATTTCCACGTCATTTTTATCTTTCACGTCCACCTGACAACTCAAAGGTGCTTCATAGGCAATGAAGTACTTTTGAACTGTAGTCACTGTTATAACGTGACAGCCAGTCTGAGCACAGCAAGACCCCACAGATGTGATTGTGATGTTGACTGAGGCCTGCATTCCAAGGATAACTTCCTTGCTCTTTTTCCCAAATCGTGCCGTGAGATCTTAACGTCCACCTGAGAGCACTACAAATTAACAACTCAACCAAAAGGCAGTACAAAACACCATACCTCACCAGGATTTGGCAGCTCTACCCCAGGAACTTCCCTGATCATCAAATCTGGATAAAAGCACCTCCTTGTGTGGGACTATACCATACAGATTGTGGGCTGTCTTTGCTGAGTTAGCCCCTGCTGAGTCACCAGGAGTGCCGATAAGGACACCAATTGGCTTCAAGTGGTCCAAAGTTGAAAGGAAAAATGTTCAGCCAGCCCCTGCTAATAGTAGATATTGAATAAGAACTGAATTGGGCTTGGCCGTGCTGTCTTTAACAATAATCTGTCCCTAATGAAGAATCACTCCATTAGTGGAGACCTACTGGCACCTGTGGGACTGCACCTGACGCAAATTCAGATTGGGAGAGAAAAGACAGCAAACTAAAAAGTAAATTGGGAATGTTTCCAACTCGGAGTATTAAAAAGTAAACACGTTTTACTATTGCAATTTCGACATATTGAGCAAGACGTATTGCTGTTCTCATAAGTAAATAGCTCTGTTACTCTGGCCTGAACGCTTAGTAGAACGGGAAATACACCACGGTTTTAAATCCTGCCCACAAAAGACTCATAAACGGACTTTATCACGTATCGATTTAGGACTATGATGAATAATCACATTTTCTTTTTTGGAGTGGGGAGAGGGGGCCGTGGGAATCGCGACTCTTTAGCTTGAGATAGATTACAATGTAGCTCCCACCCCCAACCCCCCGTCCCCACCCCCAAAACACACACATAAACTGACCCCACAACATGAATCAATCGGACATCTGTCACTGCAGGCAGGGTGGAGGCACGCAGGGCAAATCAGCATTAGGGTTGCAATGCTACAACTGTTTAAAAATCGGAATCCAATGATTCAGAAAAGCGCAGCAGTCTCAGGAGGGGTTGCAAGTGCTGTAAAAGCGAGGAATGAGGCACAACCTTTGGATCCCAAGGCAGCACTTATAGGCATACAGGCAAATAAACCTCTATCATTTCAAAACTCAGACTTGGGCACAGGCATCTCATGCAATGAAGTATACCATGCACATTCATATACAGGCACACACGGGCGTGTAAATAGCCGCTCCGATTATGATCTGAAAGGCAGATCTCCTGGATCTACAGCAGCAGAAACCAGCCTGACTTACCCTCTCTGCGCTTTCCAGGCAGCTGACAGGGAGCAGCGCGCGGGGCCCGCCGGGAGTTGTAGTTTCCGGCCCCGCCTACCCCGCAACCTCGCGGAGGCGCCGGACTACAGCCCCCAGCAGGCACCGCGCCCGCCGCCACCTCATTGACTCCATTGGCCCCGGCCCCGCCGTGCCTCCTGCCAATCGCCGCTGGCCTTGTTGCGCTGTGCGGCTGACTGGGCAAGATGGCGGCGGGTTTGGCTTGAGGCGACAGTGGCGCCCAGTTTGGGACTGAATCAAGGAGAGGTTTCCAGGTAAAGCGCCTTCCAATGCTGTTTGATCCACATTAACTTGCTTTGCGAAGGAGGGCTCGTCCTTGCAGCCTGGCGCCTCCTATCATAGTTAACCACAAACTAACACCCACTGCACAGCTAATGGAGGGTTTGTACCCCAAATATATGCACCCCAACCAAGGATATATTCATTGTACATTGGGATCCCAACCCAAACATAAATCAACTATTGACTGCTACCCAAACCAAGATTATATTCATTGTAGACTGGCACCCAAACCAATGATATATTCATTGTAGACTGGCACCCAAACCAATGATATATTCATTGTAGATTGCCGTCCAAACAAGCATATATTCATTGTAGATTGCCGTCCAAATCAAGGATATATTCATTATAGACTGACACCCAAACCAAGGATATATTCATTGTAGATTGCTACCCAGACCAAGGATAAATTCATTGTAGATTGCTGCCCAAACCATGGATATATTCATTGTAGATTGCTACCCACACCATGGATATATTCATTGTAGATTGCTATCCAAACCAAGGATAAATTCATTGTAGATTGCTGCCCAAACCAAGGATATATTCATTGTAGATTGCTATCCAAACAAGGGTACATTCATTATAGACTGGCGCCCAAACCAAGGATACATTCATTGTAGATAGCCATCCAAACAAGGATGTATTCATTGTAGACTGGCACCCAAACCAAGGATAACTCATTATAAATTCGCCCAAGCCCAGCCCAAGCATAAATGAACTATAGATTGCCACCCAAACCAAGGATATATATATGACTTATTATAAACTGGCATCCCAAAACAGAAATAACTCATTATAGATTGGCATCCCAGCCCAAACATAAATCAACTACGGACTTGCACCTAAACCAAAGCGGTATAACTTATTACAAACTGACGTGCCATATCAGGGATAACTCGCACACTGGCACCCAAATCAAGGATAACAGTAGACTTGCAGCCAAATCAAGGATTATATAACTCATTACAAACTGGCACCCCAAAACAATGATAACTCTTATTGTCACCCCTCCAAACATAAATCAACTATTGACTGACATCATAATCCAAACATAACTGATCAGAAATTGGAACTCCCAGCTCATGGGGCATGATGGCACAGTGGTTAGCATTGCTGCCTCACAGCGCCAGAGACCCAGCTTCAATTTCCGGCTTGGGTCACTGTCTGTGTGGAGTTTGCACATTCTTCCCAAGACTGCGTGGATTTCCTCTGGATACTCCAGTTTCCTTCCACAGTCTGAAAGACGTGCTGATTAGGTGTATCGGCCATGCTAAATTCTCCCTCAGTGTATCCGAACAGGTGCCAGAGTGTGGTGAGTAGGGGAATTTTACATAACTTCATTGCAGTGTTAATGTAAGTCTTACTTATGACAAATAAATAAACTTCATGCATAATTAGTTATAATTGGGCATTTAGCCTTCAGAAACTGGCACCTCAGTTCAAATGTAACTATATGGGTGGAGTTGAGGAATAGGAAGGGAGTGGTTACTATGTTGGGTGTTTTCTACAGACCGCCCAACAGCCCACGGGCCGTGGAAGAAGGGATATGCAGGGACATTTTAGATAAGTGTAGGAAAAATAGGGTAGTAGTAGTGGGAGATTTCAATTTTCCCGGAGTAGATTGGAGAGAGCCCAGGGCTGTAGGAGTGGACGGGGAGGAATTTGTACAGTGTGTTTTGGAAGGGTCCTTGGAGCAGTATGTGGATGGCCCGACTAGAGAGGGGGCTATAATGGATTTGGTTCTGGGGAATGAGCCAGGGCAGGTGGTTGACATCGAGGTAGGAGAGCATGTGTCAAATAGTGATCACAACTCTGTCTGCTTCAGGATATTAATGGAAAAGGACGAGACCTGCCCAAAAGGGAAGGTATTTAACTGGGGGAGGGCTAGATACAGCCAGATTAGGCAAGATCTCAAAGATACCGACTGGGATAAGCTTTTCGAGGGCAGGTCGACGAGGTACATGTGGGAGTCTTTCAAGGAAAAACTAAATTCTCTGCAGGAAAGATTCGTGCCGGCAAGGAGGAAGGATGGGAAAGGTAGGATTAGAGAACCGTGGCTTACCAGGAATATTGAGGACTTGATCAGGAAGAAGCGAGAGGCTTACATTAGATCTATGCAACTGGGGACTGAGACAGCGCTGGAAGCTTATAGAGAGTGTAGACGGGATCTTAAAAGGGGTATTAGAAAGGCAAAAAGGGGCCACAAAGCAGCTCTGGCAGGCAGGATTAAGGAAAATCCTAACGCATTTTACTCCTATGTAAGGAGCAAAAGGATGGATAGAGGCAAGATTGGACCTCTCAGGGACAGAGGAGGGGATCTATGCTTAGAGCCTGAGGGAATGGGGAAGATCCTGAATGAATACTTTGCGTCGGTATTCACGCAGGAGACTGGCCAGATGTCTGTTGCTGATTTTGACAAAGTTG